>OZ005618.1:9022857-10275000 GCA_963930655.1 Myrica gale
CACTGCCAATATTAAGTCAATGGCCTGTTTATACAGACAAACAGAACTTAGTATAAAGTGAGAGAGAGAGAGAGAGAGAGAGAGAATCCAAGAAATAAAATGAACCTAACAATTTTTTTTAAGTAAAACGTATGCGTGAGAATTTGCGTATGTATTCCACCAGCTTTTACTTAAGATGATAATTCTTACTTGTGCATCACTACATGACGGTTCTTCTTTTGCTTGCCTCATCCCTGAGAATCTAGAGCCAAGAAAAAGAAACAACATTACACACAAAATAAGTGCGGGAAAATAGCAACATGAAAGAATTCTGACCATAAGATATTTAATAATGTGTATTACAGGAAAAAGTATGAGCTTGAACATGTTGAAACCACTTCCACTAATCTATGGTGACCATCTTACAACTTCGCTCAATTTTTTAGAGCAGGCCGAGGTTCAATATTTGATGCTTACAATAAGTAGGCAAAGATCATTGAACCTTAATCTTCCACACTAGCAAATGTGCCAATTCTGCACAACCTACTGGTAATTTTTGCAACATGGACAAAAGCAATATCATATGTTGGAAAAAAGTTGCTCAGGCCATCATAAATCAATCAAACTCATAAATTATCTCATGGTCCCCAAACATATCTCACCTGCATATTGAACTGAGAATCAATATTCATCAAAGAGATACGGCCCTCTCTCTAGGTTGCACACCCCCATTAGATGGTTCTATACGTGCTTGAAAAATGACCCAATTGGCTCCCCCGCAGATATTTAGGCTCAAATAAAAAGGTTGCTCTTTATCGGCCTATTGTTAACTCTAGTCCATCTCCGAAATGATCACCAAATCACAAAACCAAAGGGTGACACATGGACATGCTTGGCTATAGACAAAATGGGATTCATGCCATGGTGCCAGCACAAGCACCAAGACAATACGGTGAGAGAAAATCTAATGAATGAGAACTATAAACAAAGCACAAGGAGTTATCAATTACGTGGTACATTAGGGAAATTGACTAGGGGAAACAAGAGGACATTGAGGTAAGAAAAACAGGAGGAATTAACATAGGCCAAAATGGCCTATGTCTGCTACATACAAAACCCCATGGTACATAATTGTGATACAGAACTTTTGCATTCAAAGATATAATATAAAACGCCAAAATTTTATGGAATTACAAAACCCCACAATGCACGGAAATACAGAGCATGAGTTGGAATGAGAGTTAACATGGCCAGAGCGTGAGACCAAGTGCAAGTCAAAGTGCAGATAGAATAGGAGCCGAATTGGACTAGTACAGTTGATTTCAAAGGCGAAGCTGAATCCATGAAGCTCGAAGCGGCATATGTGGGAGACTTAGCCAGGTACACAAGAAATCTGGATGCATGTTGGATTGACTGCACAAATGGTGACAACTAGAAGAGTGTTCTGGTGGTATAATGGCATATATGAGCTGAAGAAAAGCAGCCAGACATGGCTAGTAGGGAGCCGTACGTCCTTTGTGCTTGATCAAGCCTAGACACAGACAAAGAAGCACATCTATGGTGCATGAACGTGCATGGGATACATAACACGCTGAAGTAAAAATTCCCAGCAGATAATAAATCTATCACCACAGACTCCAATGAGGCCACAACTTCGCCAAAGACAAGCGTATAGCAGGACCTCATTGCAGAAGCCTCAGCAACAAAGCATGACAGCTCTTTTCATGGCAACATTAGCGGTGGATGACAAATATACATGCCAAAAGGCTCAACAAATGCACCCCCATGAAAGGAACACATCACCTCCCTGAAACAGCTACACACATATCAAGCTCAAAGTCAATTCCCATCCGTCGTTGGACAAGAATTAAGGAGAAAAAAGAATGACCGACATCGCAATTAATCTCCACCATGAAGGAAACCAAATACTAGAAAATGACACAACGTTAGCAGTGCATGCAACTAGCCGTATAGCTAGGAAATGTGCTTGCAAGTGCAAAGGCACATAAAGATGGATATCTATAGATGATACAAGCACAAAGGTACTATTAAAACGTCACATGTGAAAAGGGAAAACAGGGAACCCAGAAGCTCTTAAATTGAATTACGACCTCACAATTGAAATTCCACAAACATTTTGCCGTCATCCAGGTCATCAAAGATTGATCTTTTACCATTGTCTTGCTAACATATATGAGTCACCGAAACAAACTCCGAAAAGCGTATTACACTGATTTGAAAACAATGGTCAAATTGGAAAAAAAAAATGCAAACTACAACAAGCAAAATATACTAGCACAAGTCAATTAAATCAAAAAATACTAACACCCTCACATTCAAACAACTGCAACAAAAAACCAACCAAGATAGATCGAGAAGACAAAACTAAAAACACACTTCCGAAAACCCTAGATTTAGAGCAACCGAAGTAACTTCAACGTAAAAAAAAACACACGGACAAAAGCAGAACGAGTTCCGGAGACGAATCTGCTAAAAAAAAGCTTGAATAACTGTAAATAAATTGAAGGTTCAGAAAGCCGACCTGGGAACCGTACGGTCCGTGGCGACGAGCTAGAAGCACGAAATTCGAGCGAAGAAAGAATCAAAAGAGGAGAAAAATTTCGCGGAAGTTCTGGGGTTAGTGCACACGTCGATGGTGGGGATTCAGAGCTAAGACCCTTATTGAAGACAACGTTATTACTTAACACTTTCGTTGCCTTTGTTAACTTTGTTCGTGTCTGGCTGGTGTGCAGTGACACACTAAAGGCGGACAAGGTTTCTCGTAAGCCTGATTTCCTAAGCAAAAGTGGTTTCACCGAGGCCTGTTTATTTCAGACAACTCCTTGCGTTTTGTAGATTGTATATTTATTTTGTTGATTTTCTTCAATTTTTCCTATCACATCTAAATGAATCCTTTTAATTCCAATCCATGATCAGCTCTTTAAGAAAAGTTATTGGAACTAATCGGTAGCCTTAAATATCACCTTCAATCATCATATATATATATATATATATATATCAAAACTCTACCCTTAGAACAAGTCATACCGGATAAAATTATGACGCGTGTCATTTAAAGCAAAAAAATACACTTTAACATTTACCACTTGACCTAGGTAAATCCGCGTCATATTAAAAAAAATAAAAAATAAACATTCAAAATCAAGGGTTAAAGATTAAAAAAATAAAAAGTAAATAAAAAGTAAATAAAAATAATAAAGTGTATTTTCCACTTTAAAGTTTAAATGACACTGGTCGTGATTTTACCGGGTGTGCCGTTGCGGACCGTCAAGTTTATGAAATGGAAACAGAGAGTAGGACCATTTTGATGCTCAGGGATAAATAAGTAAAAATTAAATATTCAGAAATTAAATATAAATAAAAACATAACAAATTAAAGGTTGAAGATTAAAAATTTAAAAAATAAATAAAAATTTTAACTAAAAAAATATGGTTAAATTATAATTTTTCTCTACAAATTTTAAATAATTACAACTCATTTCCGAACTACGATTCTTGTTGCAATTTCCTCCCCTAAGCCGCCGAATCTATTATTTTTAACGGTTTTTGTCTTACAAGACCAATATGTCACCTTATTCTTATGAGAAAAGATAAATCTGTCCTTATTTGAGTCATTCTTAGTCGTTTACGGTGTTTCTTGCGATTTGTGGACCTAAGAGCAATAAGTAATTAGTTGATTTCCCTTCATTTAAATAAAAAAAAATGACTCACTTAGAATCCACGTGAGTAATTTTTTTTCACTTAAGAGGAAGGTCATGTTCTGTTCACACCAGACAAGAATCCTTTGGCACAATGATTTTAGCGAGTTTGATGATGAAATCACAACGAGAAACATAGTTTGATGAATAAATTATAATGAGTTAAAATTTGTAGAAATAAATTATAATTTATCCAAAAAATAAAGTATCTTTTACACTAAATAATGACATGTGTCGTGATTTTACTAGGTGTAACTTGTCGAACAATTAAGTTTTTTAATAGAGACTCACCTTGGGATCATTTTGATACTTAAGGATAAACTCAAGTAAGTAATGACTTTGAAAATCAAGTATACTTTCTTTAAAAAAAAAGGCCACAGCGAAAGGATGAGTTAGGTAGTTAACCTAATATCTTTTTGTAGTTTATTGCTGTCGGACTAGCTTGGAAGGAAGCTACTTGTTGCCTATTTTGCCACCTTTCTTATTATAAGTAAGATAAGTTAAAGTACGTTCGTTTGTAAAAATATTTTAAAATATAATAAGATTCAACAAATATATAAAATTAATATTTAAAATCTAAAAAATTCATACACAAACATCAATATTTTTTATACAATCTTTAACAACTTTTCATACAAATTTTAATACATTTTTAAAAAAATAAGGATAAATGCAAAATTAATCCCTGTAACATCAGTCAAAATCGAATTAGTCCTCGTGATAAGAAAAACTTAAAATTAGTCTCTATGATTTTTGAAATTGATAAAATCACTCCGTGATGGGAGGACCAACGACAAACGAAAGTGAAACTATAAGGACTAATTTTATATTTTTGTTATCACAAGACTAATTCGATTTTGGCGTATATCACATTGACTGATTTTGCATTTATCCCAAAAAATTATAACAAGTATTCTCTCTATATACTTTTCACATAACTCCAATATTTTTTTTATTAAATAATAACATCAATTCATCTCTCTCTACAACTTTTTACAAACTCCAACAAAAATTCAATATCTTTAAAAAATTTCACCAACTATTACACAAAAACTATAAAACTCCAATTTACATAAAATATTCAAAAATTCTATCAAAATATTAAATATCTTTACAAAACCAAATCCCTAGACTCTTTCCCCTTTTTAAGGACTCGTGCACCACTTGCCGCAGCTTGCTTTGTTAGCAGTTCAGGAAATGCGATGTCCGCTGCTGTTTCTGGCAATTCCTTAATATTTTGAATAGAATAAACAAAAACATTTGTGAAGGAGAGGACAAAAATTAGACAAGATGTGGCTGCTGGGATTCGAGCCCAGGTCTCCACGGCCACAACGTGGAATTCTTACCACTAAACTACAGCCACTTTTGTGTTCATAAAACAGACTTTTAAATATATTATTCTTTTTTTATTTCGAAGGAAAATTCAGAAAAGAGAAAAATATTTGTAGCGAAAAATATTCTTTTAAGGAAAATGATTTATTCTTCAGCCGACACATTGAAAACAAACTTAAAAATAACTTTCAGTGTTTTGGTCTAACAACTGAAAATTAATTCCAAATACAACTTAGATTATGTGGTTCACATTAAAAAATTATTAATTTTTTATCTTAATCTTATAAAATGCATATATATGACAGATCAGTCATGAGGATGTTTGAGTGTGGAAATTTTGAGTATTGTAGTTTGAGAAATATTATAAAGTAAAAATATATTATGAGAGTTGGTAAAAAAGTGAAGAGAGAGAAGATTTTTAATAAATATTATAATATTAAAAAATTATGTGATAAATTTTTTATTATTAAACCCAAATAATTGGGGCTCAAACAATAATATACCAGAATTTGAGGTTCATTTTATTTCTTGAAAGAAAAAAAAAGCTCCTGAGATAATTACAGCCAATGTTTCTCCAGTTACGAATTTCTTCTCATTCTGAATAGAATTCCTGGACACAAGGTCGGAAAGAGGGGAAAAAAAAGGTTTTTGTTCTTACGTTTTGTCCTATTTTTAAAAATGATCATCAGGTTATGCATTTAGATCGAAAAAAGGTCCTCTGGTAAGTTCTGTCTAAAATGTTAATAGAATGTCACGTGGCACCTGACAAACCGATGGTCGTTTTTTACACCTATTTGAGTTGATGCCACAATCCCACATGGTCTAGTTAAATAAACAGGCCTGAAAAAACTTAAAATCAAAATAGAAAAAATTAAAATTAATTTAAATTAAAAATAAATAAAAACAAAATACTTAAAAAATTAAGAATAAAAAATCTTTTACTAGGATAACAAAATAAAGGCTTAGGTTCGAAGCTATGATAATTTAGTTCTTCGAGTTACATATTAGTGGAATTCCATTATTTTGTCTTAACTAATAAACCGTTGCCACCTAGATTTTTTTAGGTAAAACAAAATTTGTTTCATCGCCGCCCTTCCTCCCATTCCCTCCCAGATAGCAAGTCGATCTCGAGTTGTTCTCCCCCTGATCTCCCTAAATCCCTAATCCCCAATTCCTTCATCCCTAGACAAAGGTTAGTTGAAGGAATGTAGGGGAAAGTCTACGGGCAAAAGACAAACTTTTTGACGAAACTCGAAGACTTGGGGAGTCAGATTCAAGATATTTGGCCATGCTAGCAGTAGAAAATGGAGGACCAGTTCAAAAGATTCAAAAGATAACGGGTGGACTTAATTTTTGGAGGATATTTGATTTGCTGCAAGTGTGGGCTAGTCGAATTTTGCTTGAGTTTAGGAAGAGAGTTTGTTGAGCTTCTTTAAGAGTCTAAGTAACATTGAGTTTATTTATTACAAATAAATCTTGGGGAAAGTCATAGTAAGCCCTCTATGTTTGGGCAAAAATCAAGTTGCTACTATTATTTTTCAATTCAATAATTTGAGATCCTTATCTTTCAAAACCTTTCAATCTTCACCCCGTCTAAATCCACCATCAAATGAGACGATTTTTCTTCCACGTGCGTCACATGTGCCTCTATTACACCTGAAATGACCAGAATGCCCTCAATGAGTGTGAGATAGATCTTCACAATCTCTCCACCCTCTCACGAATTCAACTCTCTCTCCACTCAACCTCCAGCTCTCTTTCCTTCGAAATCAGCTGCTGTCGATAGCCTCTGCCATCCATTTTCGTCGGAGATCAAGGTAGCACTTGAATGTTCCTCTTGCACCTGAGACGACTTCAGTTTGCTCGGACAAAACTAGAGATTCGTCAACTTTGGTCGAACAAAACTAGAGATTCTTTTGTGGTTTTAGGTCTCATTGAACCTTGGCAGGCAGATGATGAGACGACTTCAATTTTAATTTCACATCTTAAGAATGGAGGCGAAGAAGACCTTAGTTGGAGGCGAGGTCATCCTTCCCAAGTTGTTATTTCTCAAATAACTTGTTTTTTACCTGCTTTTGGCTGCAATAACAGATAATTACAAGCTTCATCAGACAAGGGAAAGAAAGAGATGACATGTGTAATGCAGAGGTAAACACAACAGCGAGGAGAAATGTAGAAAAACATGTGTAGTGATATGAGTTATGGTAGGAATAGCTTGAGCAACAATTTGCGTTGCTGGAGGCATTACGTTAGTAGGAGGGCAAGGCTGACTGCATTGTGACACGGGAGAAGAGTGCTGACTGTACTGTACCACCTCAGCTGTTGCAGTTTGGGTTCTGTGGACGCGAGAGCGAGAGTGGGGCGGGAGCACTCTACTATGGACGCTAGTGTGAAAGTCACGCGGGAGCACTTATCATCTTCAAGCTTTGAGAGTCGAAGCTGAGGAAGACATGGGCTTGTTTGAGGGATGGCGAGACATCGAGGAAGGAGTGAGTACCCTCCGACAAGCTGCGAGAGAAAGCCAAGGGAAAGAAAGAGACGACTGGAGCAATGAAAGTAGTGAGCCAAAAAGGAATGGGATTTGCGCATTTGTGTGCTCTATTGCAGACATGAGTCCTCAGGAGGTGAGAGAAGAGACGAGGAAGTGCGAACAAGCTGGGGTGTGGATTTATTTGGAAAGGAGGGTGAGAGTGTGGGAGTGAGAGACAGTGAGCGATGAGAGAGACTATGCTGTGGACCACTCTTGGCGACGTCAGCTTCGTTGGGAGATAAAGCCAGAGGTTGCATGGCATTTCAATGGGAGTGAGAGACAACAATGTATGTACCTCAATAAATTTGCTCAGATGGGCAAGCATTTGTGTGGTGAAGGTTTCTTCATTAATGGGTCTTCTTCTGGGCACGAACAGAGCAAGGGCATCAAGGTCATCCACCAATCACTTATCAAGGACAATTTTGTCATTTGAGGTGGAATAGAGGCACATGTAATGCACGTGGACGAAAAACCTGTTGAGATCTCACATTGCCTAGGAGAACCTAATTAGAAGACTTAATAAGAGGGCTTGGATAACTCTAACTGCAAGACATGTCTTTTGGTCTAGAGCTCAGGTCCTCATCAATTGGTGGCCCATGTGTCTTTCTTAGGTCGTGTGGTGGCTTTCATGAACCCATTTTCTTCGACCCTATAGATCCGGTACGGGTCAGGGTAGGCCCAAGTCCAGTGAAAGCCCCTATAGAGGCCATGTGGGAGGCGCAGACGATGAGGGCGTCGGTCTTAAAAGGATGGGAGATTGTTGAGATCCCACATTGCCTAGGAGAACCTAATTAGAAGACTTAATAAGAGGGCTTGAATAACTCTAACTGCAAGGCATAGGGTCGAAGGAAATAGGTTCATGCAAGCCACCACACAACCTAAGAAAGACGCATGGGCCACCAATTGATGAGGACCTGGGCTCTAGACCAAAAGACATGCCTTGCAGTTAGAGTTATCCAAACCCTCTTATTAAGTCTTATAATTAGGTTCTCCTAGGCAATGTGGGATCTCAACAAAACCGTCTCATTTGACGGTGAATTTAGACGCGTGCGAAGATTGACAAGTTTTGAAAGATAAGAGTCTCAAATTATTGGATTGAAAAATAAGGGTAGCAACTTGATTTTTTCCCAAACTTAGGGGGCTAACTATGACTTTACCCCATAAATCTTTGACAATAGATCGAAAGCATGAAAATTGAATTGATTCTATTGCATTTCAACGCTTTTACCGTAAATTGTTTCTTGGGTTCCAACAAATTTGACTCATCTTCATGGTATCCCTCAAATTATTCTTAGTAATTGTGACACTTTGTTTACTAGCAATTTTCGACAATAATATTTTAAGTTGCAAGGAATACAGTTCAAGATGTCATCTGCTTATCATCCCGAAACGGGTTAGACAGAGGTGGTAAATAGAAGTCTTCAACAATACTTTACTTATCTATCAAGTCCAGCGCCAAAGCAATAGTCTTTATTTACTATAGGCGGAATTTTGGTATAAACCACATTCCATCTTGTGATTGAGCTCACTCCATTTCAGGCCTTGTATGGCTGGCTATTGCCTCTCGTTATTTACCGGGCAGTGCAGTTGTGCAGGAAGTGGATAAGGGGTTATGTGAGTGGGATGAATTGCTTCGGCATCTAATGCAAAATTTGGAGAAGGCTAGGATCCGAATGAAGCAACAAGCAGATGCTCATCCCCGTGATGACTCCTTTGAGGTAAATGATTTGGTTTTTCTTAAAACTATTCAGACAACAATAGATATTTAAGAGAGCCAATCAAAAGCTTGCTAATAAATATTTTTTTCTAATTGCTAATAAATATTTTGAACCTTATTGAGTGGTAGAGAAGATAGGTGCAGTGAAAAGTAAGAGGAAGGACATAATAGGTGGGATTCCGATAAGCACTGATTTTAGGTAAAGCAAGGGGATAAGAGAAATCTCGAGAAGTCCAGGGTGTGTTTGAGAGTTATTTTTAAGTGAGTTTTTCATGTTTTAAATCTCGGAAACACCCTTTCAAAGCCAAACAACTAATTTTGGCCCCTACGGAGAGATATGGCCTATGAAATTTTTTGCCCGGCCCAACCACTTCATCATTTATATTAATAGAAATTCTCATTTCATCCGGCCCTACTAGTTCATCGTGTCCAACCTAACTTCTTCGCAGACTCTTTCCCCCAATTTCTACCACTGCTCCTCATTTTCTACCTAACTGTTCCGGCCCTACCACCGCATGTTCTTCCGGCCCTTCTCCTTCCTCTGCCCAGTCAGTGAGCCCGAAACTCTCCTGCCTCCTCCACGGTGAATGAACCCTCAATTGCTCCTGCCTCCTGCACCGTCACCGAACCCGGAACTGCCACCCTTCGGCAGGTGGTGACGCAGCTGGTGTTGGCCTTTTGAAATGCAGAATGCAAAGCCACATATGAGTGAGTGGTTCCATTAACAAGTGAGTCAAATTCTTCCGCCTTTCATCTTCATCTTCTCGAATTTGTGTTATGTGCTGAAATTGTTATGTTGAAATTGTTCTGCGAAAAAGGGCCTGATTATTTTGGTAAATTGTTGTTGTTTTCCCCTGAATTTCAATGACCTTTGTTTGTGTACGACGGTTTCTCTCTTTTGGTTGATTGGGATTTTGTAATGCCAAATGCTCCAACTGCATTAAATACACTTAACAGTAAGCCGAGAGAGGAAAAAAACCATGACTGTGATCGATTTGGGTGTTTACAATGGGAACATATTTTTCTTGCAGCTTGAATGGATTTGCTACTACATGGTTGTGCGTTTTCACTTTGTTCTATGCGGATAGAGTTGTGAATCAAAATATTGCGTGGTTACCTATATTATAATGGACAAGTGAAGAGCTCTAGAACAAACACACTTGTTAACCTAGGATCTGATTGAAATATTAATGCATGTTGCAGTCAATTGCTGGCCCTCTTATATTAATGCATGTTGCAGTCAATTTGCCTCATTGGATTAAAATGATGACACCCCAATACATTGAATAATTTCGAATAAAACCAGTCCCTCATTTCTGTTTTGTCTTTTTCTTTTTGTTTTTTGATTTCACAGGGAAGTGCATGAGCTGCGGTGGCTTCCATAACATCTGACCAGGACATTGGTGAGGCCCCTTAACTCGAATTTGTCCACGTTGGTCAGTGGTTGTAGTGAAGTGAGATTAGTCTTTAATCTAAAACCAGACAGTCAAAAAGATTCAAACTAAATATTTTAATTAATTCATCTTCTTTGTGTATTGAGATAAAAGCTTTTGTTTCATCTTTTATACAACTACATGTGCTGCAGAAGCCTTGTGTGTAATATTGCAGACCCTATAAGCCTTGTCATAAAAGAATGGTGGTTCCCATAGGGTACAATTATATCATTCTTGATAACATAGGTTATAATTCTTGGACTTATTTCGTTTTCTTTGCTTGATCTGCTGTCATCACTTTTGGCACCACTTTTGAGTTCTAGTATGATGCGAGGAATTCTGTATTGGAATGGTCCATTCTTCTACTTGATAACTCAAACCGCAGGTTTGTAAACCTTGGTCCCTTATTTTCTCTTCAAAACATTAGTCCTACTCATATTCACCTGGCTTTTACATATTGCTAATCTTTCAATATTGAACCCTTGACAGCGGATCATTGGAGTTTGTTGTTCCTCTAGCAGATTCATCCATATTTTTCCCCATTTCTGTGCAGTTCTCAGCTACTAACACATTAGGTTCGCTGCTCCAACCTTTTAGCAAGACATTCTTATTCAATTTGTGAAGATAATTTTTTTTTTTTGTCTTTTGATATTTGGTTGCATGAGGTAGGATAATCAAATTAGACTGATATCTCTTGCGAACATATTGTAACAAAGTGGGGCAAAAATATAATAGAACAAAAGTAGAATTTGACATCAGAAGTAAAGGTAATTTCATCAGAACTGTTCGAATTTTTTTTACTGGTCTTTGTAGTAGTAGAATGATTAACCCAACAGGATATTGCAACTTCAAGTTTCATATATTAGTTTATTTAGACATTCATTAAAATCTATTTAATAGATTATCTGCCTGCAAACATGTTGAACCACAGAATCATTAAGAGATTGTGATAAAGTGTTAATGCTACTCTTTCTGTGTCTTCGTTTTGGGGTTTCTAGAAACTGACTTAAGTTTCTTTAAAGTATTGAGTGCTAGCTAGTTTCTTTAAGCCTTATTTTATGACTTCTATATAAAACCATAAAGAGAGTTTAAATGTGGAAGTTTTAGAGATCTCAATTCTGAATCTTGATTAAACCATCCAGCTGTATATACTTGGATTCTCTAAAATGTAATATAGGTTTCTAAAAATTGCAATAATGCCTACAATCATATTGTAATTGACTGATAAATTAAATATTTATATCCAAGTTCCTTTACCACACTGTATTGTGAAATTAATACGATTGTCAAATACGTAGCTTATGTAACTCCAATGTTTTTAATTCATATACTTTTCAAAGTGTAATATGTGTGTGTGTAGGCATATTGTTGAGTCTTAACTCCATCAGCCTGTTGTTCTTTTTATTATAATCTCATATGAAACTAATTGGCGTACTATCTTTCTTAAAGCGTCGTGTGTTCCTGGTAGAACTTCTATATATTTTATTATTATACGAACAAATCAACAATCTGTATATTCATTATTCTTAAGGATCTAAACAGTTAATTATTCCACATAACAGCAGAACAAGTGTGGGCTTTAATAGATCACTATATTCTATAAGAGTTTTAGTTTCTCGAAAAAGTGAATATAAAAAACACTCCTTGCTTTAAATTAATAAATGGTTAGCATGAATTTTCTACGACGTTACCCAAATATTGAAACATTGCATCTTCATTTGTAATCCTTAAGAATGAATTAACTATATGTGAGACATTTATTATTATCATCAATCGGCGAAATCACAATAGTTGATTTGTTAAGGGCATATAACTTTCATAATCAATTATAGGATAGAAAATGTTTGAAATTTCTGATGGGACTAAGAATGCTCTAGGTAAGTGTAAATTGTGTCTTGCTATGAAAAAATAAAAGGAGAATTGTTTCTCAAAGCCATGTGTATCCGGTTGATAGTTCGAAGGCTCTTCATTGGTTTGTCTGTGTTAGACCCATCAAATTCATACAAGCTGATTTATTTATTTATTTTCTTATTTTATAGTTGTATATTATTTTTAAGTTGTAAGATATATTTATGTATCTACAGATGGGGAAAGGAACAAATTCACCCAACACCCGATTCAAGTCCAAGAACAAGACTAATATGAAGACCTCTAATCCGACGAAGACCAAGAACAAGAAGAAGACCAAAACCATCCAATCCAAACTAAGGATAAATGAATCCAAAAACTTTGACAATACTCGGTTTGTTGCATAATGCTGAAAAGTCTTCAACAATTACTTTCTGAAGAAATCTGTTGTTGCCGAGCGTGTGGTTGCCCTCGATGAACTTCGTCATACATCTATTCCTTCTGTATTCAGAGCTCGAGATTGTGAGCCCCTTCTCAATCCTGTTCTCCTCCCTCAAAACTGCTTGTACGAGAGTTTTATGCCAACATCCATGCTATTGACAGTGCATCCAGCTCATTCACAGTATATGTACGGGGTAATTACCTTCGTGTGACCCCTACTCTTATAGCCAATTTATATGACTTACATCGTGTTCCTGACCCTACCTTTCCTTATGCTGATGATGAGGCTCCTTCCATGGATGCTATGACCACTCTCTTGTTTGGTCATCCCGTGGCATATTTAGGTGAGGCCTTAAGTACAAGTGACTTTACCGTCGAGAATCACGTCCTCACTAGGATTGTGTGCACTAATCTATTTCCTGTGAAACACATGACGGTATTAACTTTGGACCGAGTCCGGTTTCTTTTTGCGTTACTCAATGGTGCTTCAATAGATATCACCTTGCACATTTGCTGGTACATGCTTGAGGTGTATCGAAATGCCTCTGCCAATCAGAGTCTTCCTTTTCCCTGCCTTGTTCACCAGTTGCTCGCCTCCTCCTACTCCATACCTTCCATTGATGGTGAGGCAGCTATTGATTTGCATGGACCCATCGGATTACATTCTATATCTCTGAGCAAGGCACAACTTCGTAAAAAGAAGAGTCCTTCCGCTGGTGCTGAGGTTCCATCATCCTCTCAAGGGCTGAACTCTACTCAGCCCGTTGAAAACAGTCGGTTATCCACCCCAGTTAATCCTTCTGCTACACCATCTGCAGCCCATCTTGACCAAGTATACACATATCTTGTGGACAAAACTAATATACTTATTGAGCGCTCTGATTTCACTGTGAGTCAGATAGTTCAGCTGAAGAACGATTCTGTTGCAATAAAATCTCAGCTAAAGCGCATTCAGGAACATCTTGGTATTACGATTGGTGTTCCTTCTGCAGCTCCTCCCGATACAGGCGCTCCTTCTGCAGCTCCCCCCGAGACAGTTGCTGCTTCTGCAGCTCCTCCCGATACATCTGCTCCCAGACGACTAAATCCTTCATCCAGTGACACGGCTGCCACTTCTGAAACCAATGCTTCTACTGCCAGTGAAACTGAGAGTGGGTAGATCTTCCCACAGCTGCTTGTAGAAGTTTTTTGAGAGGGCAAGTTAGTAATTTACTTTTGTCTCTGGATCTGCTGTTAATGTCTCTAAGTATTAAGTGTATTTTTTTTTGCTCTGTTTTTGTTTGTAACTTTGTGTTTATGATATTTCAGACCTTCGACTCAGTGAACAGCTGAAGGAGTGCATTTGGCTTAGTCTTTTTCTGATGTATTGCACAAAAAGGTTGACAGTTATTCATTTCCAGGGTTTCATATTTTGAGGTTCAGGTACAGGTTTCATTTGTTGAGGTTGTTATTACTAAGCACAAATCTATTAGTCACATCTTTCGATGTCATTGTCAATGACAACTTTCTCGTTTCTTGGACTTTTGACAATGAATCAGATATGTTGTATATGAATCGTAATTGTAATGTTGTTTTGAAAATGTGGTTACATGTTACCGTTCTCGACCAAATTATGTTACTCTTACTAATGTCCAAATTATGTTACTCTTACTAATGTAGTTTATTGCAAGAATGTCGTAAATATATGTTGAAAATGTTTTGTAATTCCCCATGAATTTTGCAAAAATTTACTGTTATTTAATATTCACATTTTTATTTTTATTTCCGGTGGATCTTATATTATTCTAATTTAATTTGAAGAGCCAATTTCTTTACTCATTTTCTTCAGGTAAGTTTCATTGAATTGAAGGCAATCTCATAGTACGAGGCATCTGCTTATTTTTCTCGTTTAATGAAAAATGTTTTTCATATTTCTCTTGCTTATTGAAATATTTGTTGAGGACGGTAATTTTCGATTTTTCTTGTTTAGTTTATATTTATCTAATTAAAAATATTGTATGAAAAACTGCAAAAAGAACAACACATCTATTTAAGGGGTTATTTTTCGTGACCCATTAACAGAGGTAAGCTACTTGTTGAGCCATTAGAAGACTTTGGAAACCATTTTACGTAGAAGAAAGTGAGCCCAATTTTCTATCTTACCAAAGTCTACAATTTTTGTGACAATTATGAAAAAAATTACAACTGCAGCTGGAGACAGGCACGAGCTAAGCAAAATATTTTTGAGATTGATTTACAGTTATTGTTTGTATGATTCACGAGCAACGGTATAAGTTATAAATTTCCTTGGGCGAGGGTTAGTTCATTGTGGAGCTGAACCGACGCGGTAATTCGTAAGTCTTGCATGTGCGCGTCATATAGTCTACTAGTGCACACTGTTGCATGTAAACATTTAATTTTAACTCAGGCATGATGTCAAAATTTTACGTATGCACTTGACAGTGAAGTATAATTCTTCCTCCTGAGTTGCTGTATAGTTTGTGTTTTTTAATATATAGACAAAACAACTGCTGCTATATATTAATTTTAATTTATGTATTTTAATATAAGTTATATTTGAAACAGTTGGTGTTTACCGATCTTCTGACCTATAATATAAGTTTTAATATGTGTATATACGCTGAAACATTTTGGTACATATTTGTTTTATTTTGGTACATATTTGTTTTACTTCGAATCTTTTTCCTTCCTGAATTCTCATTAAAATGGTATTTATTGTCGGTCACTATCTCTATCTTGACAGCATTCTTGAGTTGTCAATTTTATTATTTATCTTGATAGCGTTCAGTATCCTGAGTTGTCATTTTATTGTGTATCTGAGTTGAGTTGTCAAGATGTCTGTATCCTGAGTTGTCATTGTTGAGTTGTCAATTTTATTATCTATCTTGATAGCGTTCAGTATCCTGAGTTGTCATTTTATTGTGTATCTGAGTTGAGTAGTCAAGATGTCTGTATCCTGAGTTGTCATTGTTATGTTCGCTATTTCCTGAGTTGTCATTGTTATGGTCAGTGTAGGATAGTACTAATAACCATTAACACAGGACATTACAACATCATATATCTTTTCTTTGACCCAATTTAATGCATTTATCTCATATCAATTTTTTTTTGCCTTCAACTCATTCTCTGCATAGTAAATAAAGGCCAGAGTTGGGGTGAAGTAACACCATTTCATCAGGCACACAGCTGGAGGCGACAAGTTTCCTACAGAGTATACGAAAATGGCTGGAGATCACGACGATTATTTCCAAATGTGGACCCCGGACTCCGAGGCGGCGCTGATATCACTATTGAATGAACACACGGAGGCTGGACGCCTACTGGACGGAAAATGAAGAAAAAATGTGTGGGTCGAAATTGCTGGTGTGCTGAGTGAGAGGGTCCACCACGAATACACTCAACGCGATGTGCAAGGCAAAGTCAGTCGATTGCGACGTAATTTCGAAGAGTTCAGAGCTTTGATAAACGCGCCGGGGTTCGTTTGGGATGAAGCCAACAATACCGTTCATGCCCCTGAGACTACGTGGAGAGAGTATTGTTCGGTATTTGTTGCCAAGTGTCGTTGTGACTCTCAAATGCATATATGCAACTGTGTATAATTTTTTTTATCAATTGTGTATATGCTTTGCAAATTAATTTTGTGTGCTATCTTTAATTCTCCTAGGTGTATCGTCGTAGGCTCTTCTATCGTGAAAGGGGTTTCTCTGATTATGCGGCACTACGCATGGTCTTTATCTAAAGGATCCTGCTCGCCAGTATTAGGCTGAAATAAGGAGTTGAATGCGCAAGTCACGCAGGACTTTGATGCGCCAGACTGTTGTCTTTGTCTAGTAATAAGTTGTCTACTTAAATTTTCCAAGTTTGCAGTTCTTTTAGCAGGAGTTTGTAGTTGTCAGCCATGACTTACTTTTTTTTTTCACTATGGAGTGGATATCTTAATGCAAGTTTTTTCCGAAAGAGGTGTCTTCTTTAGAAAACTGTATGAAATTCTTGTTTATGGATGCCCAAAACGCGCCGTCCTATTATAGGTTAAAATTAATTCTCAGAATTTTCTATATCAAATTACGCTGGGAAAATTAAAGATTAAATATGATATCATATCAGCGTTACTAAGTTAAACGCCCTGATGCTACACTATACCTCGACCTCTCAAAATATATTGAGAGCAAATTTAAACACTCACAAAGGAGCAATTTATAACATGTTTACATAATACAATTATTTATTTTACTTTAAATTTGACGCACCACATATCTCTCTTATTTTCATTATGCAAATATATACCTATGTAAATAAAAGGTAAAAAAAGGTTTAACATTAATATCTTTTATACTCTTCAGTTAACAGACATTCATTAAGAATTTAAGAGTAAGTTCTGCTTTGGTAAAAATCGATCCATTTCTAATTAGACATTCATAAAGCAGCCAACAAGTGTACAAAGAGTAATGAACTCGTTACACTTTTTGTGTGTAGAGGTCAAATGGCAAGTGGGCTCCAACTTGATATCTTTTTGGTGAGAGACAGCTGCTATTTTTTGGTTCGCTGAGATTCCAATACCTTTTGCACCTTCCAATCTTCAATCCGAACAAAAAAAAACATAATGTGGACACCCAATATTTTCTTTCAGATTTAAAGGAATGAGTCATGTCACTATAAGCCACATTTTTCTTAAACAAAATAGAAAAACATTGCTAGGGGACAAGGGCGTTCACGTTATGGTCAGTCCAAGTCATAGTTCCGTACGCATTAAAACAACGGCTTGTGGGTGGCCTTGTCGCGCGTGCAACACGGCTCACGGGGCGCACGCGATAGGCCCTGCGCTTACCCTGTCGCGCGCGACACGCCAAACTGGAGGTTGTCCTTTGTGTTCTAACAGACGAGTCAGTTGCGTCGTTGTTTAAGATCTCCCAGTTCCCTTCCCCCGTATCGTCCAATCCGAGTTCATTCTCCAAGTAACGCAGCCTCTTCTTTGCTATTTTCCTCTCCAACCGTTGAGCTTTGGCAATCCTTCGTCTCCTGATAATTAGATACGATAAATTATAAATTATCTAACATGTTCCAAAAGTCAACATCAGCCTCCAATGGGATTTCCAGTAGCTTGTCCAAAATATCTGGCTGGTTAACCTCCTCTGATATGTTACCTCGTGTTACATGCATCTTTATAATTCAGATATATTTTTACTATAAAAAAAAGCCAATTTAATTAAAATTATTCGAGCCAAGTCTGCCTATGGATCTTTGATGCAGAGGTATCACCTCTGCCTTCACACCAAACATAAGAGCCATATAAACAATTAAATTAATCGATCCAATTCAGTCTACTGAGTTGCTTGCGCGCCATATTACTATCTTTCATATATCACTTGCATTCAAAAATTGTAGTAAAGTTGATTTGACATTTTCACACTTTCGCAACTTGATCTGATTAACCTGGTTTACAGTGCATTGTAGGTAAAAAAACCGCGATTTAATTTGCATTGCCGCGCATTTGAAATTTAGGTAAAAAAACCGCGATTACATTTGCATTATTGCTGCTCATTTATACTTATATATATCATTGCTTCCCAAAAATTCTTTCCCAACTTTCACATGAAATCATCACTAGAACTTTCAGACAGGGACTATGAGTATGACGATATTGATATGGAGTCTGTGCAGTCAATGGAATCTTACGATACCTATTCTGTCGAGGACGATAATGTTTTCGTCCACATGTTTCTTATGCTGCTGTTGATCCAACAATTCCTTCGTAAATGGAGGCGTTGGACGAGAACTCCACAGCGCACATCGATGTTGCGTGGGGATGCGTGGATAATAGAGATTTTGTATGGTCATCCGGCAACATGCAAGGAACTTTTTAGACTCAAGCGGGACTGCTTCATTGCTCTGTGCAACAAACTGAAGCGAGATAAACTATTGAGAAACACACACCACGTCAGAGTGGAGGAGTCAGTCGCAATATTTTGTATGGTGGTGGGTCATGCAAATCGAATGAGGGTTGCAACACTCAACATAAACTATTTCTCGTCACGTTAATAGAGTGATGAATGCTCTATGCAGATTAGGTCAGGAGTAGATAACATAATTTTCGGTTGTATTAATAAAACAATAAGTCTAAATGTGCATTTGATTCCTAGGCATCTGACACGAGCTATTTATTTGTCTGTTTAGAATTGCATCGGGGCAATAGATGGCACCCTAATTGATGCATACGTACCAAAAGAACTCGAGCCAGTATATAGATCCCGAAAAGGCACTCTCGTTCAGAATTGTTTAATGGCGTGCGATTTTTATGAACGGTTTATTTTTGTTTACACTGGTTGGGAGGGCAGTGCGAATGACGCTAGAGTGTTGATTGATGCTATTACTCATCCAGATAACTTATTTCCTGTGCCTGGTCCAGGTATGAATTGGTGTTTGATAGTCCACGTTCATGTCTTTTAAGAATCAATTATATATAAATAAAATAATTTAATTATATCACGCTAAAACCTTTATTGTTTTCAGGACAATTCTATTTGGCAGATTCTGGCTTCCCAATCATGTCAGGTTTTCTCACCCCATACAGAGGTGACCGATATCATTTACCGCGATTCCGCAGTGGTGGTTTACCTCAAGGCCCTAGAGTGCTGTTTAACTTCAGGCACTCTTTATTGCGAATGACTATAGAAAGGTGTTTTGGATTGTTAAAATGTCGATTTCGTATATTAAAGTCCATGCCTTGTTACAAACTATCTAGACAACCTAGGATAGTGACAGCTTGTTGCGCTCTCCATAACTGGATTAAAGTTATGGATCCAACTGATGATTTATTCAACATTCCTACTCACCTCTTATTGGAAGAAGATCACGATTATCAATTAGAAGTACAAATGGATGCCGACGAATGGAGTGATCCAGTTGAAAACGTGTCTACACCAGGTGCTCAGGCAATGGCCGACTTCAGGGACAACATAGCCCAAGCTATGTGGGACAACGAGCATTAACATTCGGTTGAATACATGTTGCCTTTTTGTTAATTTAAGACAATACCGTGTCGGTATCTAAATTTAACTATTTTGAAGTAATGTGTTTTTTGTATTAAACAACTCGACACGCAGACTCTTAAATGAATGTTTTCTTAATGTTTTAAACAAATCGGCACGCAGACTTTTAAATGCATGTGGTCTTGGAGCATATTTTGCTATCACTTTCTGTATGTACCGTGTCTTATTTTTTGGTATCCATATACTTGTGGTGAATGTTTACGAGCTGATCACTAATGTCGTACTTAAAGTTTTCTTCTCACTTGACAGTTGTTGGTGTAATAAATAATATATATTATATTACATACTTAACGTGCAACACAGTGAACTAGTTATTATTTATCATCTCTCAATTAAGTAATACTAAAATAAATAGTTAATCCCGACATTATAGTTAATACAGCGTGTTCGTCATCGCGTGCTTGAAGAATCTTTCGTCAGTGTATAGGAATTTGACCACTGAAGATTACTCGCCTAATTTACTGTAACTGTAAATATAGACCCTGTACGTCTTTTTGCTGAACTTTCAGCTTTACTTTTTTGGCGAATATACAGAGTCCAGATTCATTGTTGGCTATTGTCATCTTACTTTTATGGCGAATATACAGAGTCCAGGTTCATTGTTGGCTATTGTCATCGGCGCATATGGTACGAGTCATTTTCACTTGCAGAATTACTTACCTAATTTACTGTTTCGGCTTTGCTTTTACGGCGATTATACAGAGTCCAATTCATTGCCGTGTGACAGTTTATATGGAAAATTTATCGAGATGATAGCCTGACACTGACCGACGAATATACAGAGTGCAGGTCATTATTCGTCTGAAAATAGATATATGAGGTTTGCCGTTTATATTGACCACTGATTTCATAATGGTTGTCGCTACTATCAATCTGAATACAGTCCGGATAATACAGGGATGGAACGAGATAATGCAGGGATGGGATGTGATATGACATAAAGGTGATACGATTAGATTAAAAAAAAGACGAAAACAACGTCAAAAACAATTATTTACGGAAAGAAAAAAGCCGAAAGACTTGATGAATAATAGTACAAAAATGGTGGAAGACTTTACAGTGTAATTTATTTGAGGAGAGGGTATTTGACTTGCGTATCTTGGGTACTGCCTTTTACTCTTTTATATTCTTTTTATGTTGTCTTCGCCAGCTGCACTCACATTCTTTTTAGTCTTTTAATTTAGTTTTGATTCGCCATGGTTACTTGGCATGACGCTATTGCTTATATCCTCCCAAAAGAGACATGGTGGGAGGTGAATTTTACCTTATTCATCCTTATTTATCTTCAACGTTGATCTTTTTATCTGCCAGTTTCGCCGTATGTTTCCAAAAAGCTTTGAAATTACACTCATGTTAGTACTCTTCCTCTTACTCTGCCAACTTAAACGCCAACCTCCGTCTTCGCTCAAATTGGGACTGCCGGTTACTCTGCAACTTGAACGCTAATCTTTGTGTTTACTGAATGTCAATTAGTCTATTCGTCCGCGTACATACAATTTCATTTATTGCTTGCTGACTATTCTTTTCATAGAAGATCAAATTCATTATGTGTATTTGGCCAATACTGATCTTCATTTATAGATCAGCTACGCTGTACCATTAACACCCTCAACCACCTTCCACAAACACATTGAATTTAATTGATGGTCTACCATCTAAGCATTCAAATAACATTTTCTCAGTTCTTCGAAATCACCGAAGATCACCCTGTCGTTTCAAGCACAGTAAAGTGTTTTCAGAGTTCTTTATAAGGCGTCTGCTACACATCATGCGGACTCGGGCATCTACGATTGGCATGTTGGCCGGAGAAGTATCTCAGAGAAGCCAAGTACTATCAAATTCCGAGTTGACTCCGTCCCCTAAATCAATAACTTCAGTGGCGACGGGCCCCTTAACGCGCGTTCTTACCAAGTTAGCATCTCAGGAATTTCCTGTACTTTGAATAGTTGTTCCTGTGATTTGGATTTCCAGTTTTTGGTATGTTGTATGTGAATTTGTTTTGATTTAAATTTCACTTGTTCATACTGTATAGCGGTACTACCTTCGTGGACGAGTACCAGAGCGTAGTAGCAGACTACTTAGAACCACAAAGGTAGTATATGAAAACAAACCATGTTTGTTACTATTTTTCCACTGTACTCGTTTATGATGCACTAATGGATTTTTCCTCTAAATTTACGGACGCAGAAAATGGAGGAACAAGAAGAACGAGATTTGTGGACATCTACAAATGAGCTTATTTTTCTAAATATTCTGCAAGACTGTGTTGCAAATGGGAGGATCGTGTCAGGGAGATTTGATGGTCACGCTCAGAATACTGCAACTGCACTTATAAACAGATGTGTCAAACGTCCGTTTACTAAGAAGCAAATTACCAGAAAATGGAATCGGCTTAAGCGTGCCTACAGCGACTTCGCATTCATTCTGAAACAAACAGGTTTCGGCTGGGACGATGACATGCATACAGTGGTCGCAAGTGAAGAGTGCTGAAGTAATCTATTGAATGTATATTGATACCATTTGATTTATACTTTCTTTCCACTAATATTGATGCTGAAATATTGGCTTACAGAAAATGTTTTCTTTTATGACAGTTGAACCCAAAGCTAGGGAAATATAAACGTCAAGGATGCCCACATTTTGACTTAATGAGATCTATTTTTTCTCAGTCTACTGCCATCGGGTCTCGTCACCATGCATCTACGCATGCGCCGATTAGTCCCATGAATGAGCCTATACCAGAAGACACGCAGTATAGCATGGGGACTGTTCACGTGGACCTCGAACAGGATCCACCGGTTGTAACCCAAATGGCCCCACCACCTGCACAAGCCACCCCACCACGAAAAGTTCGTGGGAAGCATGCAGTTGATGGCTCTGGTTCGAACCAAAACCGTCGTAAGAAAGACAAGGTTGAGGCTGAGATGTCTGATTGTGTTAGGGCTATGACTAATTTCTGCAAAGTACATTCTAGTGCATCAGGTAGCCAATTCAGTGTAGAAAATATGTCGGGAAACAGTGAGATTAGTCAACGTCCACGCACAATTAATAAATGCATCCGTTGGTTGAGCGAGCTATCTCCTCCACTGCCAGAATCCCAGTACCACGAAGCCATTGAATGATTATTAGAGAACAAAGATAGACAACTTGCATTCCTGGAAATGCCAACAGAGAGAAGATTGGAATGGTTGTATCATTTTTAAAGCATTAGATGCTGAGCGTGCATGAAGATATTCTGAAGTTGTTCAGTTGGCATGTTTATGTTTTTGCATAACTTATGTTTGTAATATGTACCTTGCTGGTACCAACAATTATCTACTTTTGTTTTGTATGGACATGATTAGGTAATGTGGAGAGTATTTATATGACTCTCTGCACCTGAATCTCATTTTGGTGCTGGTATGTATTTCTTGCTGGTACCAACAATTATCTATGTTTTGTATGGACATGATTAGGTAATGTGGAGAGTATTTATATGAATCTCTGCACCTGAATCTCATTTTGGTGTTGGTATGTATTTTGGTGACTGTTGATATGATAATTTGTTGGTATTAAATGAATATTGTAATGTTGATTTTTTAAATGTCATGTGTTCCGTTGTTATTGTTATGGATGAAAATGAAAATTATAATGATAATACATATTAGTAATATTTTTATTACCAAAATTTTAATAATATTCTGAAAGAAGTTTTTCTCAACGTACTTAAAGTTTAGTATGCTTTAGTAATGTGATACAATACTCTGCATGAGATCCCCAATGAACGATAATGAATTTTCGAAAATAGAATAAATTAGGGAGTATATTTTTGATAATAGAATAAATTAGGGTGTATGGAATTGATAATGCATTATTAGAATAAATTAGGGAGTGTGCAATTGATGTCATGAAAACTTCGAAAATTAAATAAAATCACAACATAGTCACGCGAATACCTTTGCAGCGCCATGTTGCGCGATGTCTGCGCACAAGGACGCGCGCGCGAGGGCCTTTGCAGCGCCCTTTCGCGCGACGTCCGCGCACAAGGACGCGCGCGCGAGGGGCTGGAATTGTCGTTTCCCTTTCGCGCGACGTCCGCGCCCAAGGACGCACGCGCGAGGGGCCTGGAATTGCCAGTGCCCTTTCGCGCGACGTCCGCGCCCAAGGACGCGCGCACGAGGGGCCTGGAATTGCCACTGCCCTTTCGCGTAACGCCCGCGCCCAAGGACGGGCGCGCGAGGGCCTGGAATTGCCCAGTGGCCTGTCACGCGACGTCCGCGCGCAAGGACGAGCGCGCGAGTGCCTGGAATTGGCAGCCCTGTCGCGCGACGTCCGCTCGCAACGCCGCGTGCGCGATGGCCTGCAATTTAAAATACCGTACTCCATAATATATTATTTCGAATGGCGGCTGGAGATATCTCTTATTGTATAGTGGATAAATGGTTATATAAATTGTTGAATGTATGTGGAATCATTTATGAATTATGATGTGATTATAGTAAATTAAACACAATTTTTATTTGTAATTGAAGATATATTTTTATTATTATACATGGCCATATTTAAACTTAAGTTACAATGTCCGTGACTTGCATGGCAAGCATACGCAATGAAGTGATTTTGGTTCGAAATTTTTAGGAAGGTTTACCCACGTCAAATTTCAATTTTGGCGGGCCGGTTCTTCAAATTTTTTGAAATATAGAGAATAAAAACAAAAAAAAATTGCGCCTAATAGTCCACTATAAGAACACCTACGTAGACACTTATGCACATTACGCTGCTCGACAGATATTAGTCCACCACAAAAACATAGTGCAATACTCTATGAAATCGTCTCCTAAATCCAATGAAATCGGGAGTTCGTTCTGCAACGACGCTCGTAAATCTGTCGCCAATTTTCAACATGTGAGTTCAATCTGCAACGAGGTAGGCCCATAAATTATTTACATAAGTGATGAGTCAGTTGAACGTCCACCAAAACGCCGGCGTGTAAAGCATATATGTCGTCCTAGACCACGAAAATGCGGTGGGAAGAGAAGTGCACCCTCTCAGGCGCCAAATGATTTTCTGGGGACATCCCATAGTCGGCAACGAGTTCAAAATATGGGTGCGGCCAACAATACCACATACATTTGCATAGAAGACAACGATATCCGTAATTTTCCTGCTGTGGTGGACCTTACTGAAGATTGAAGTCATGGTATTATAGATAATGGTATTTTGGATACAATCCTTTTGTAACGCGTACAATATCAGTTAAAAATGGTGAAGTCATGATATTATAGATAATGTTATTTTGGATACAATCCTTTTGTAACGCGTACGTATCAGTTAAAAGTGTTGTTGATATATATATATATATATATATATATTCTATATATGTGCTGCTAGAACAGTTGTGTATTAGCTAATGAGAGAAAGACCCTGGATGGAAGTGAACTGCTTGTAACGCGGTATAAGTTATGAATGAGCTATGGTCTGTTGATCCACACTTTGGTGTAATGTGTTGGGATTTTTATGAACGGTATTGAGCTCTGCAAGTTATTAAATTCAGCGGTATGTATCTGTATTTTGGTTTATATAAGTGGTGTGATTCAGACCATTGTCCCTTTATTTTGGAGTTAAAATATATGATGCGATAAATTGTAACATTCCCATCAAAATATATTCCAGGCATTTTGGAAATATTGTGTTATTCTTAAGTACTACTTTGTTAGTGACAATAGTGGAGATCCAAATTTAAGTCGTCCACCTCGCTCTTTATGTAGTATTTGTCTATTTCTCAAACATTTGCAAGGCATAGTGTGTAGGAATCCTAATTTAAGTACTCGTTCTCTTGTACACTGACTCTTTTTCTCAAAAGTAGACACATTGCTGGAAATTGATAAATACTGACGCTAATGCAGAACGATGTGTAGATCATGTAAGTAATGAAAAAGAACATTTATCATGAAAAATCTTGCTATGACTTCTAAAATAGGGTCACAGCTGTTCTACTACCCAAACCAGCCATTCAGTCTAGCCTTAAAGCGATATACTCCAGATAGTTCAGATAATGTTCCATCTTATATGCAGAACCCAATCAGAGCAGCTAGTGGCTGTGGAGAGGGGATTTGCAAAGCCACATATATTTGGGTACAGGACTATACAGACAAATTAAAATTAGGTCCTCTGGCAAAACATATGGTCTGACCGATGGACCCAGGGGTTGGAGGGATTGAAAACGAAGATTAGAGAAGGGGCATTTTATGCGAGACAATCTAGACGGTTGTTGATTTGATAGATGTAGCAGCGCTTTCTTGGAAGGCCGCCACTGAAATTAGATCTTCTATTGATAATCGATCTGATCGGATATTCTGCATATTACAATTCTGAATGAGGAAGGTGTTCTCAAATTCGTTCGGAATCCTGCTACTAATGGTGACTTTAGTTTGAAGTCGGTTTACTTTATCCAGTGTAGAGGCAGCAGTAACACCACTTTCCAGGGCATATGTTCTAACATATGGAAATTGTTGTCTGGGCCTGATTCACTTAGGGGGAAGCTAGGAGGGGTGATGAATATGCAGAATGCGAGATCGCCTTATGTCCTCTCTGTAAAACCAGAAACGACAAGCCACCAATTCTGCCAATGTGTTCAGCCGGGTCGTTTGGAGAGAAGCTACTTGGCCCCTTAATATTGAAAGTTCATTCATAATCCTCATACTCACTGGATTCCTTTGTAGTGAATCAGAACATTGTTCTTGTGGTTATAAGAAAACATGGTAGGGAATTCGCCCTTCTTGCAGCACTAGCCATGGATTCTATCTGATTTGCTTGAAAGAGAGTTGTCCATAAAGGCGAATCTCCAATAGCAGAAGCGCTGGTGAAGAAATTCTTTACAAGATTTGGGAAACGCAAGAATGCATGCTAGACTATTTATGCAACCAAATCCAGGTGGGAACCACCTCTGATTAACCAATGTCTTAATCAATTTCCTTACACCGGACCAGGACATAGTTGAGGAAGGGCATGATATCCGAGAACAGTTGGGAGTATCATACCGAATGTACTATCGAATGGGAGAAGCTTCTCATGTGCTGGGCACAATTTGTCTACTTATACTAACCTAGGATGCTCTTCCTGATTTCGTGAGTTACAGACAGTTTTTTAACTAACTCTTTATCCCGTTGCCAAGAAAAGAAAACAGATTAGGATACGTATATTAGCTTAAATGTGTTTATATGTATGTATGATATATAGGTGGCAAAGGAAAAAATATTAACGATATATTTTTATTTTTATATTATATAATAATACTTTTTATTGTATTGATAAATTAACAATTAAACATAGATTAACTTTATGGGCCAAGTATTAACAGTTTTCATTTGAATTTTTTCAGACTTTCCAAACTACGGTATTCACAAACTCCAACAATAAAAACACTTATCAAAATCACTTCCCAAATTAATTTCAACCCTATATATCTACTTGCACCAACTCTGATAAAAATCAATCTCAAACATGTTTTGAAATAGAAATAAAAAAGTAACTTAAAAACAATTCTCAAACACAGCCCCAGATTCCCACAAGCGAGGGAAAGAGATTCAAACTTACACAGTACAAGAGCATATTTAGTAGCCATTTTTTACTGACAACTAATAAACGAAGAAGTACTATAATATCAACGAGTTCGTGCTTTTCTCAGTTGCACACTGCCTCGCTGCTTTTTGTATGGTGTGGGGATGGTTTCCGACTGTATACACCAGCATATGGGATTGAACATGAGGATCTAGGGAGATTGAAATGGATACCACTGGTCGAGATGAGATTGGAGTCACACCACCTGTGAGATGATGAGAATTGACAGAGGAATATTTACTGCTCAAATGGCTGGTGGTGCTCTTGCATTACTCGCGAGATGCGCATAAATTCTCGTGTGGCTTAAAAAGGAGAATGATATTTTGCACGGTGAAAAAGTAAAAATAATGATTTAAATGAATTTTTTTTATATTTATTTAAAGTGAAAAATGATGATTGAATAATGACTGAGAATTTTATAGAGTTATTTTATTAAAGTATAACCGAAGGCACAGCTGCTGACGAAGACCAGTGGCTGTCAATAATTAATCTTGATGGGTGAAAGAATTGAAAAAGGAGGGATTTAGGGAGAGAAGGAGAGAAGAACTCGAGATCAGATTTGTAATCTAAGAGGGAGGACAATATATGAAGGATGACTCAATTTTTTATTTTTATAATCATATGTTTAGGTGGCAATTTAATTGATGTGACAAAAGAAGTGGCTAAATTAATGATACCAAGAATGTTGAGGTTTAAAAATATCTAGATCAAAATAGTAGAATCCTACGTAACTATATCTTTTAATTGAGGTAGACGGAAAGATTAATATACCATGATATGTCATTTAAAGAATTAACGGGAGTTCTAAATATTTGGTCTAATAAAATAATTTTAAAATAATATTTTTTTATTAAAATAAATATTAGAAATTTATTCAAATTATCTATTTTTTTATTTTTTCACCATTCTCCTACGTCAAAATTTTGAGAGATAAACATCATCTTAAATATTTTAAGTTTGAATACCAGACTAAACTGTCACGTCTTCAAAACCCTGTCTTCAAAGTTCAAACAAGAGAGATGTTGGGTGCAATTAATTCTAAAAAACTTTTAACTAAATAAATTAGATGTATTTTAGTATTTTTATTAATTTATTTTAATTGTAATTTTTTCAAGCCGCTTGGATTTAACTAGATGATGTGGAATCAAATAAGTGTAGAAAAATGATGGTGTCGGTTTATCATTGGGTGCGACATTTCATTCAGTTAAATTTTTAGACAGAAGCTAAAGACAAAACTTCTGATATTTATAGTAAAATATAATACAACCTATAATCGAAGTGTAAACTTAAAAGGACCATTTTTGAACGAGGGGCCAAATCCAAGAACTAAAGAGGTCTTTAACATTAAAAAAAAAATCTTGAAGAGGAAGCTCATGTATTGAGCCACTTTGGATTCGGTACAAATGGTTGTCATGAAAAGGCATGAATTAGGGGTGAGTAATGGTGACGTTGGTGCCAGTTTGGTCAAAACCAGCACCGGCACCGATTGGCCACAAAATCGGTGCTAACTGGTGAGGTTTTTAAAGGTGCCGGTACCTTGTACCGCCAGCCCACCGTGTAACAAATGCAGAAAGTCAAGAAGGCTGAAGGCGTCGAGGAGTGCAATGGAGAACAAGACCAGTTCATCCATAAACTTGCAGGCTGCAGCATACTTGGCATCTTATCAGAGGAAGGCGACATCAACGAGGTGGGGGAGAGAGACGTCTGGCTGTCTAAGAGGGGAGAGTCGTTGTTCTCTTCTGAGAGGTGCCGCTGGAGGCTACGAAGGAGGCGTTGTTCTCCTTGTAAGTAAGTTGTAAAGTGGCAAAGAGTTAGGGGTTAGGGCTTTTTAACCCTAACCCTAGCAAAACAAGGTGCCGTTTATATATATATATATATATATATTTTATTGCCGTTTATCTTTTTAAAAGTGAAAGACGCCATTTTTAAAATATATTTTATTTTAAAAAATAAAAACAAAACTTTAGTTACGTTAATGCCTTACTGCGAAGGGAAAAAAATAAGTTACTGCCTTCATCCTATCCCATCAAAATCCAAAGGCACCCTTCCAAGGAGAAGGACGCGGGTTTCAATATTATTTATTAAAAATAAAAAAATAAAATGCTAGTTTTCGACAAGGTGTCGGCGTCGGTGCCGGTTAAACTCGTAACAATCGCTTTAACAAAATCACCACCGGAATCGATATGAGAAACCGCAGGTGTGGCGGTTCCTGACGCTGGTGCCGGTGATGACGGTGAAGATGCTCAGCCTTAGCATGCACTCACCTTAAAGAAATGAACAAAAGGAAAAAAAAAATTGCGTTTACTTACAAATGGCTGTCATGAAAAGGCATGCACTCATCTAATAAGAAATTGCGTTCACTTATCATTCACCTAGAAGGTGATAGACTTCTCTCCACTCCTTTAATTCATGATGTCCTTGTCGGGCTCGCCAAGTCCGCATGTAACGTGTTATTGGTCATCGATTCGGATACTATTTGTAATGGCCTAATAGAGCACTAGCAATATGTGCGGTTTGATTCAAAAGAGTAGTCATCTTTGCAATCCTACTTTTATTCAATAAGCATTTAATACGAGACTTCACCTTATCCTATTCACTTAAAATCAGTTTTTTTTTTTCTTTCTAAATTAACAAGAATCGATTTTTCAAATTTTGAAATGTATCACATATTCACTTACAACTTTCAAAAGGTGATGAGTCTTAAATTCAAACTATGAATCATCTTTTTTTAAAAGGTTAATTACACTTTGCACCTACATGATTAGAGGTACTTACACTTTACTTTTCGTTCTTTCAATTTTGAGATATTTCATCCACGTAGTTTGAACTTCTTTCAATTTGGACCCTGCCGTCTATTATCCGTTATTTTGAACAAAAAAGTTAATCTCGTGGCTCACTTACTCATTTTACCCCCAATATTCATAATTAAGGCTTAATTACATTTTGCATCCACGTGGTTTCGGATATATAATATTTTGCACCTTTTTTTTTTTCAATTCTGAGACACTTTACCTACGTGATTTGAGCTTCCTTCAATTTGCATTTTACTGTCGATTCTTCATTATTTTGAACATAAAAGGCATTCACGTGTTTTACACATGGTTCATTTACCCATTTTACTCATAATATTCAGAATTAAGGCTTATTTTCACTTTGCACCCCATGTGATTTTGGAGGTCTGATACTTTGCACCCAAAAAATCAGTCACACGTTCTACCTATGATTGATTTTTTAGTTCGAAATAACGGATAAATTAACGGAAGTGTAAAATGTCAAGACTCGCAAACTATGAGGGTAAAATGTTTCAAAATAAAAAAATGAGTGCAAAATATCAAGACCTCCAAACTAAGTGGGTATAAGGTGCAATTAACCCTAGTTTAAATTTACTAGTAGTTATTGTTAATTTTAAATTAAGTTATTTATTTTAGGATAGATGTGTCATTTTTTTTTCGGAAAATTATTTTCAACAAATCTTTCGTAAAGGATTTTTCAAATTCGAGAAGGGAAAGAAATAAAGGGCCTAACATGCCAAAAAATCAGCTCTTTGAAAGTCTTTTCGTAATCATCACAACAGATATCCTTTTCGAGTGAAATACGGACTCACACAAAACAGCAGTATTTCCAACGCCTACGAATCTCATGATTCTCATCAGGTCTGAAATACAATCCTACCTCGAACCAATTAGGAAACAATTACAAAAGCTGCGATTTATATACACTCCCAAGTCCTCGAGAATTCCGCTAGCCAGGCTTATCCGTAATTTAAAATCCGGATTTCTCTGAATCCTCTCTGTTGTGGAACTAATCCCAAAACAATCTCCTACGGACTATATATATATATTCCCCCTTCCCCGTCTCTAATACATATCCTCTACTATTTTTCTATCTGGGTAGTGTTTGTTTTCGAGGAAAGTTGAAACGAAGTGGAAAAATGGAGCTTGATCTTTCTCCCCAGTTGGCTAAGAAGGTGTACGGAGGGGATGGTGGTTCGTACTACGCGTGGTCCCCGTCTGAGCTCCCCATGTTGCGGGAAGGCAATATTGGAGCGGCTAAGTTGGCCCTTGAAAAGAATGGCTTCGCTCTTCCCCGTTACTCTGATTCTGCCAAGGTTGCTTATGTCCTCCAAGGTATATACAATTTCCTTATCGGATTTTGATTTTTTTTCCCTCTCTTAGGTTGGAAGTTGTTTCTGTGTATCATCTATAGATAGCCATCTTTGATGATAATTAATCTCCTTAAGGCCTGGCGGCAAAATGTTGTGGAACTTCAATTGTGAGGTCGTAATTCAATTTAAGACCTCTGGATTTCCTGTTTTCCTTCATCACATGTAACGCTGTAATAGTACGTTTGTGGTTGTTTCATTGATCGCCATCATTATGTTCCTTTGCACTTGCAAGCACATATCCTAGCTATACGGCTAGTTGCGTGCACCGGTAACGTTGTATCAATTTCTATTTTGATATGGTTTCCTTCATCGTGGAGATTAATTGCGACGGCAGTCATTTTTTTTTTGTCCAACGAGGGATGGGAATGACTTTGAACTTGATATGTGTGTAGCGGTTTCGGGAAGGTGATGTGTTCCTTTCGTGGGGGTGCATTTGTTTCGCCTTTTGGCATTTGTATTTGTCCAGAGATTTTTCGTGTGTTGGCATGTAAGTAAAAGCCAGGGTGGAGCAGTTGCTTTCACAGTGGAAGATTAACTCCCGTGGTAGAGTGGCTTGTATTGTGTTGAGCACCAGCTGTTTGCTCAATGAGGTTTGCAGATAAAAAAGAGGTTAATGAGATTTTCTCAAAATTTGGGTGTATATTTTAAAACTTTTTATTGTAGTATTCTTAACGGAGATTGAGAAATTTCAGTAGGCTTTGTAGGTTCTCTGTGTTCTCTTGGTGAATCAAGAGAAACTCCAAGTTATTTGGGTGATTAATCTTTGAAACCAAAGTATTGGGTACAAACCTGCCATCTATAGTGCTGTCGTTTTACTGTAATATTGTGGTTTAGCTCTATGTTTACTTCTATTGGTTGTTTCTTTTCTGTAGGGAGTGGTGTAGCTGGAATTGTTCTTCCTGAAGCAGAAGAGAAGGTCCTTGCAATTAAGAAGGGTGATGCCATTGCCCTCCCTTTTGGGGTTGTTACATGGTGGTACAACAAAGAGGACACTGAGTTACTTGTTCTTTTCATGGGAGATACTTCAAAATCTCACAAAGCTGGTGAATTCACTGATTTTTTCTTGACGGGTTCCAACGGGATTTTCACTGGCTTCTCAACTGAGTTTGTGAGCCGAGCATGGGACTTGGACGAGAAGGTTGTAAAGACCCTTGTTGAAAAGCAATCCGGCAATGGAATTGCCAAGCTCGATGGGAAATTCAAAATGCCTGAACCAAAGAAGGAACATCGTGAGGGTATGGCTTTGAACTGTGAGGAGGCTCCATTAGACGTGGATATTGAAAAAGGTGGGAGGGTTGTTGTGTTGAACACTAAGAACCTTCCTTTGGTTGGTGAAGTGGGGCTAGGGGCTGACCTTGTGCGGCTGGATGGGAGTGCCATGTGCTCTCCTGGATTCTCTTGTGACTCGGCATTGCAGGTGACTTATATTGTTAGGGGCAGTGGACGTGTTCAAGTTGTGGGTGTTGATGGCCGCAGGGTTTTGGAAACAACTCTTAAGGCGGGTAATTTGTTCATCGTGCCAAGGTTTTTTGTTGTTTCAAAGATTGGTGATCCCCATGGTATGGAGTGGTTCTCTATCATCACCACCCCCAAGTAAGGGATCTTTTCTTTTTAGCCTCTGAATTATTATCCCCTGCGGACTGTCTAGCACCACGCACTTATGTGTTCATCTTTTCTGTGGCAGTCCGATCTTCACTCACTTAGCTGGAAGGACTTCTGTGTGGAAGGCTTTATCTCCTCAGGTGCTCCAGGCTGCATTCAATGTCGATCCTAAAACAGAGGACAGCTTCCGCTCCAAGAGGACTTCTGATGCCATTTTCTTTCCTCCACCGAGCTGAACAAAAAACTAGCTCAGTTTGGCTAGTTTCTTAGTAACCTCAATAAAAAGCTTCAGTACATGTTGCTGTAAGGAATTACTGAATACTTAAGCGACAAACTCAGGACAGAGAGTGATTTCTTCACAGAAATAAAAATTCTAGACTTTGACCTCTATTTAGCTTTGTGTTACTATTGATGTAGTTTGCTACATTGTTCTCAACTCTACTAAGCCTTTATCCCAACCAAATTGTAATTAATCCCTATTAATCCATGGAAATAATTGGAAGTTTAGCCATGTCAATCACTGTGACTTATTTCTCTGATAAACTGTTTTAAGCACTGACATCCAATGCTTGAAACAGTGAAATGCAATTCTAGGTATTTTAATCTCTCTGTCTGATAGGAAACTTATGTCATATAAGTGCTCGAAGATCATGGTGAGACTTATCAGATTTGTTTTGCCAAATGCGCTACTTATACTTATTAGCCATCTATTTATACATGTAGAGAGATTTGTACTGCTCTAGGCCTTTGTTTTTACTTTTTAGGAGTCCATCGAGATCTAACTTCTTGGCACAAGAATTTCCTGTCCAAACATGTGAAATCACCAGCTTTTAGGCATCCAATTAATCATCAGTAACATTCACTGAGGCTGCAACATGAAAATTCTGTCAGCATCCCACAATACTCTAATGCACAGCAGAGTAATTATTGCCAATTAATGCATTAAGGCCATGGTAATGAATTTTACAATTAAGCTCTTCTAAAGTTGCTGCCTTTTCAAAAAAATTCTCAAGTACTTGAATATCCCTTACAAAATTGATTGCAACATTTCCAAAAACTGAAAATTTCCATAAATCTAAAGTGAAAAATTTGAAACACCTGTGATTTACACTTATTCTTTTTCATTTTTATCTCTTCACTGGAGGCCCATGAGTAATACTCTTTGGTCAATTAGAGCTTGAAGCCAGAAGGGGACTTGAGAACTACTAGATTGCCCTTACCAAGCTTGAGACATGAAACTGCTTTTACTACTTGAAAATCATACTTCTCTGACATTTCCTCCTTTAGGATACCTCTTCTGTTATTTAGAATTTGGAGGTTCTTTTCTTAGTAAAGGTGATGAGCATCTAGCTGTGCTCTGAGCCTCCTAACAAGAATAAAACTTCACTTCCCGGTGAGAAAAAGCTAAAATATCACCATTGGAAAACTCAACAACCTAATTTAAAAATTGGTTAATTCAAATTGTTTGAAACTTTAAGACACATATACAGTTAGGGACTAACAAAATCTATGCATTTAACTAATTCCATAGTTACATTTTTCATTATCTTAAGCTCATTTAATCCACTCCATGACACTGCTCCTGTATTCAACTATTACAGCAAGGAATTTGAAGTCTGCTAACATAAATTCACCAGTTGAAAATAGTATACTGATGAAGCCAAGAAATTCCAGCCTCTTGCAACGGGCTGCAGCCTGCACAATGACAATGTGAGAAGAGGGGGCTCCTGAGGGATAACCTCCGATGATGAAGTTAGCTTCCCTTATAGTTTCATCATGTCTCCCCCTTTTGTTTAGGGGGCTGACAGGTGAGTCTGACTGTCAGTCGGTCCATGGGTACCTTTTCGTTACTCTGGCCCAGTCCAACTTTTCGGCCAGTTAAGTGGTCGAGGCAACATTACGTGTGCAGAGGAAAGATCGTTATAGAGATCTGCATATGGGAGGCGGTCCACCTTGAGAGTTTTCGCATGGACCGTCGTTTTTAGGGAGAATCTGCTCTTGCGTTGCAGTATCCCCTTATCCACGATGAGCACCTTTGGGCCCTGTCCCTTTCGTTATACCACTTGGGCCAATTTTATCCGTTCCCATCATATACTACTGTTGGACCAAACTTCAATTCCAATTCCACAGTTGCCAAAACGTGATCATCAATGGAGAGTTGGATGATAATATCGGACATTGACCTGACAATTTTCACTGTTGTGCAGTTTGAGAAACTTGTCCCACGATGTTGACTCCTCAAACTTGTTATCCTTGAATTTTGTCCAGCAGCATCGTTTACAGATCTGATGTTGTAAGGAAGGGGAAAGACATCGTACTATTATATAACAATGAATAATACTAATGATCAACCTTTTTTTGGGACCACATTTTTTCGTCTGAAATAAATAACCATAGACGGAAATTTTTGTCGAAAAAAAATATTTCGTAAAAAAAAAAAAACGTTTCGAGACAGTTTTAGGTTTCGTTCTGAAAAACATTCTATTACGTTTCGGGACGAAGTAATTTTTTGGCATCCTAAAAAAATCTTTCCCAAAAACGTTAAATCTGTTGTAGTGTATATAGGATCACTATGAGACTATTAGAGCAGACTCCCCATTCGCATGTGGAAGCGCTGCAAAGCAAGAGCAATCTAAATATATGTGCACATAAACAACCATACTACTAATAAAAATATATAATACTAATAGTAATAATAATAAGGGGTCAACTTATGATATTATAGAAGCTTATCCACCTTATCTATTAACAGGAAGGTGACTTATTTGAATCACTTGAACCCGCACCAAACGGAAGATCCGAAATTCCAAATCTTTTCTTAAGTGGATTTTTCTTCGAGCAAACTTGTTTCAACGACTGTTAGAATTCCAATTCGTCAACCAAAGAAGGGTTAAAAGACCAAATTGGTCCTCAGGTTTTGCATTCTTTTAAAAAATGGTCCAAAGGTTTCAAATTTGCTTAAATCAGTCATTGAGTTAGTTTTGTTTGTCGATTTCATCATTCCGTCTAATTTCGTTACTTACATGTCCAGTCAACTAACAGATGAACACGTCACGCCCAATGAGAAGCTGCCATGTGTACGATTTTAGCATTAAAAAAAACACCCAAAAAAACGACAGCCACTTTGATAAACACGGTAAGGAAATTTGGAAAAAAAAGCACCTAATCAACAATAAACCTTACCCGATACACCCAGACCTGATAGACACAATTTCCCCCCAATTTTCGCCGTTGATCAAGGCTGGGGCTGTGTTTCTCTTGCCGCTCCATTCAATCCTCTCCTAATGCAGGCAAGGCAACAAGAAAGCTGAAAAGCGTAGAAAGAAAAAGGAAGGTCTTGGTATTCTGCAGAAGTAATTAATTGAGCAGTGAGTCATTCCTTTCTGTTTTCTAGTGGGTAGGGGGTTGCTTTTCTGCACAGAGATGAGTTGATAACTTCGGAAATGTATTGAGCTTTGCTCTTCCTGTAAGTTTTGGTTGCCTCTTTGCAAGGGATGATCTGGATGCTTCCAAGAGATTTTGGCAGTCATTACGAAGACATTGTGTGCGTGGTCTCAAACAAACCTTCAGTAATGTATGGCTCAATACATTAATGACTTTTAGAGGGGGTGAAAATCGATGGTCAGCAAGCTCAATCTGCGTCAGAGGGGTGTAAATCGGGGAAGGTAGCGCTTAGAAGTTTGGGAGAAATTTTTGTGTGTCTATCGGGTCTGGGTATCGGATTAGGTTTACGATTGAGTAGGTGTTTTTTTTTTCTGTTAAATATACTTTGCCCCTCTTATCTTTGGGGTATTTACACATTGCAACCTGATGTATTATTTTTTAGATGTTGGACCTATAAAGTTACACGTTTTTTCGATTGTCAATTTAGACGGATTTCGTCAAAACGTACCTCTCACGTTTACACATTGCCCCTTTATCTTTTGGGGTATTTACACATCTCACTTAGGGTCCGTCTAAATTGACGCTCAATTATGGTACATGGTCAAAATTGAAAAAATGTGTAACTTTATGGTTCCAATGTCTCAAAAATAATATACATCGGGGTGCAATGTATAACTACCCCCAAAGATAAGGGGGCAAAGTGTATTTAACATTTTTTTTCGTATTCATAATCACCAATGTGGTTGTCGTTTTTGGAGTGTTTTATTTTTTATGATAAATTCGTACACGTGGTGACTTCTCATTGGCGTGACGTGTTCCTCCATTAGCTGACTGGACATGTAAGTGACGGAATTAGACGGAAGGATGAAATCGACAAACACAAATAACTTAGATATTGATTTGAGCAAATTTGAAACTTATGAACCATTTTTTAAAAGGGTGAAAAACTTAGGGACCAATATGGTCTTTAAGCCTTTGAACTATGATAATTACCTCATTGAATCTCTCGTCCATGACTGCGAGACTAGCGATAACTGGAGCGATGACTTGCTCGAATGCACCTACAATGCGGCACTCTACATAACGAGATTGTTGGGACAGTTGGAGCGATGGACGGAAGCCATCCAAAAAACATTTTTAGGATGGAATTTGGGTTTTTAAACTAAAATTTGTTGTAGTGACAGTAGAGAATAGTACACATTAACACGTTCTAACGGATTAATGTTACCATTCATACAATATTGGTTGCCAGATGCTCTTCATTTCGTTGGAACGAGTTTTTATATGCCCGATAATATTTTTTAAATATTCAACATTATTATAATTCGGCATACAATTATGTTGTAAAGTACAAAAGAAATAATAAGTTTCAAAAGCTATAAACTGTCATTTATATAGTATAAATTATTACAAAAAAGTACATATATAAATGTACAAAATCCGCAATATAATGTAATAAGTGCCTTAACTATATAAATCCACAAAATCTGCTGATCAAGTACATCTCCTGGCTCTCTAAATGCAAATCTGCACAGATAAAAGTTTTCAAGTTCTAACTATATATATATATATATATATATATATATATATATATATATACAGTTGAAAAAACTAGAACACTAATTAATGCTACGTAGTACTTGTAATAGCCCGAATCGTGAATACCTCAAGCATTGTCTTATAGTAATGAACATAGTTATTTAAACTGAGGTTACGGCCAAATGGGAGGATGAGAGGATCGACAAAGCAACAAGATAGTAAAGCAAAACACAAGTAGAACCTTTTATTAATACCAAGATATTACAAAAGAGGACAAACTTTTTATAATGTACATACAACAGTAAAAAGGAAAATAAACTACAACAGAAATACTAAGAGAACAGAAGATCTCTAATCCTCGTCATCAGTATCATCCAGGTCTGAGATGTTGACATAGTTATCCAAGTTCGGAGTAATCCACCTATGGCCTTGCTCTTCTATAAGAACTTCTAGGTCACGTGTGACATAGACATGAAAAGTTAACTTCAGAGTGATAAAGCTATGTTGAATAGCCTTGGTGAATTCACCTAAATAAACCTCAGACATATGCTAAAGAAATTTTTTAACAGACAACGGTAAGTACAAATGACTCAGTAAAGTCAATGGTTAGTACAATAGAATAGCAGATAATAGAACAAAATACTGAAGAACTCCATTAAAAAATAAGATCTCATAAGAAAGTAAATGAAAAGACTCAATTATTAAAATATGATATTTTCCATTTTTCAATCACCACTCCTCAGAGTGAATCACTACGCCAGAGTGACGAGTTACAAGTAACCTTCATGTTTTACGGAATTATTCCCAGAGTAGAATACATTACACCCTCTTGTGCACAGTACTGTCACGTCTTCAAAGTACACATTAAGTATGCATGCCTCATGTCAATGCCTATACATATCATTCAATATATGCAACACCTTAATCATATTTGAACACCAAATATTCATTTCCAACATACAAGTTAAGTATACATGTCTTATATCAACGCCCATACATCTCACTAATGTTGACATGAGTATTGAAATAAGAAAGAATATTTCAAAAGAAATATGTTCAAGCTTTGAAAAATAACTTTGGAAGAAATTTTGAAAAGAAATATATCAAAGTTAAAAAATGAGTTTGTTCTTTGTCAAGAACACGAAGAACATCAAGATTATGAATAACGTAAACAACATCAATAGATGCAAGAATAAGAAATACTAGAGATTCACAAATCATCTTGAAAACTTTTGAATTCAAATCAAAGATAACCAAGCTAAACTTGACCTCTAAGCGAGTTTGATCTACATTTATCCTCACTAAATGATTTCCTCCTTCTTGCTTCTACTTCAATTCACTCTTGATCTCAAGCTTAACTCACAAATTTAGGACGAGATGATGTAAGTTTAAATGACCGGACCCCCTATTTATAGACAAGCTTGATTTGTCACATTGCGACATGTGTCCTACTAGCTCTGATGAGTCAAAAGGCTACTCCGGCCACAAGATCACACCTAGCCACCCTAAGCAGCCGCTGAGCTTGCCTATGGCCGCATTTTTCACTATAGCTTAGGTGAGTCGCCGCCTAGGTCCACTGGTGGTCGACACCTCAAGCTTCCTAGGTCCTAGCCTTTTTTGTCTTGCTTCTTGCATCGATTTGTCATACTTCTTGCATCGATTTGTCGTGCTTCCTAGCCATGATAAGTGTCACTTTCTAGGGCAGCCAAAATTCTTCTTGATTAATGGCTAAGTTTTGCTAATTACCTCACTAGTCTACCGATGTTCACTAAACAACCTACTTGCTTCCACTAATTGACCTACTTGCTTCCAAAAAATAAAAAGTCTCCAAATTTAAACCATAACCTCGTGGATGATCTCCCAACATATTAAAAGAATAAAAGTCATATGGTTCGGTTTTCGAGACAAAAACGTCCTACTTGCTTGAAAAATTTTATTGATCCAATACGTGCTCCTCAATGTCCTGAATAAGAACTAAGTTGCATGTGAACTCCAATTCTTATTTAATCATGTTCTAATCAAGGTTTTTAACTTAGTATATCTCGTACTAACTAATCTTATTTAGTAGCTAAGTATCCCCTGATACACTACTAATCATAAACAAGATATAATAGAATTCATACATGTTATGTTAAAAGCTCGGGGTATGATAGTACTGGACCCCATGTGGAACATAGTTAATTAGCATGTGTATTGCGTGTGATCATTCAATATTGAAGATAGAGTACTAGTAGTTAGAAACTCTTTACCTCGTAATACAGGAGTTGATCATGGATCTCTAGACTGTTTTGTGTGACCCCTTTCATTCAGATGCTTCTTTAAACAATGATCTAAACAACTTGGAGTATGGAGAAGATATGCTGGCACCCAACGGGCATGACTTTTCTTGCGGCTGGGTTTTCGATTCCCATCAAAAAGACAAGACTCAATGCACCGTAGAAGCTTACCATCAAGTGGATCTCTAGGCTGTTCACGCCTGCACTTTTCGAAAGCTTCAACGAAGCACTTTTCAAATTTGGGAACACGGAGAGGGTATTTTTCACGACAAATTAGAGTTTCCTTTATAAGACAATGCTCAATTGAGCTATAAGCAGCTGATTCATCGTCAAGTACTGAAGACGACAAGCAATTACAACATACAACAAGCTCACTAGTTTGTACTGCAATGAGAGTAAATATAAATACCTCCATTCTCAGAACCATAAATTTTCTAAACATAGATTTATTAACCATGGCTTCTCTCCCAACAGAAACTTAATTGCTTAAAGTATATAAAATTTCTATTCGAAGCACAATGAATTAAGTCTTGATATGATCTGTACTCTTATATAACGAAACATTAGCCCATAAAGTACTAATTATATTTTGTAAGTACAGAATCTTGATTTTAAAATTTGGGTCAATATTCCCCAATAAAATGTCTCATGGGGTCATAATTGGATCAAAACGCCCATTTCGAAAACAATGCATGGTTTAGAAAAATAAAATACACAAAAAAAGAAGAAGAAAAGGAGTTTTATAAACTATGAAGAGACATGAAGTCACTAGAATATATAAACTTGACCCTGACTTTAAGAAATATGACAAGGTTTTCTGGCTTTGTAAAAATTAATGAGGGATAAAATACAATATATCTTAAAGCCTATTGTTCCCAAGTACGTCGACATAGAGCTGCAACCACATATTGAGCTAATTAGTGGCCCGGTGTAGAAGATAAAATGCAATATAATTAGAAAGAGACTTTTGAAAATTGTGAAGAGAAATTTGAAGCAATATATCTAATTGATTTATGTACCAACTTGATCAATTTAATTAAGACATATATATTACTCTTGATGGGCATGAATCCGTTGACTCAATGCTTTATAAGCAAGGGGAACTTCAACGTACGTGGAAAGACATTTACCTAAAGAAAGTTCTGTAGAGAGGAATATATTTTATTGTCAAGTGCATGGCCTTTCTTTTCTTCTATGCAATATTGTCCCTTGGTTGGAGTTATGATATTCATGGATATTTTTTTTTTCTAATTCTACTAAATTAACTCCTTAATTATCAATTAGCTAAACTCAAAGGGCTCAATTGGCATTTATTTTGATAGTTTTGAGGAGCTCACTACAAGAAATTTACTTTTTGGGACGTTAAAAAATATGTCCCAAAAAGTACAAAATCTGTCCCGAAAAACATAAAATTTTCTCTTTTTGGGACGTAAATTCTAACCATCACAAAAAAAATTTATGCTACGGTTTTGAACCTTTTTGGGACAGAATTGCTCGTAAAAAAAGGTTAATTATTTGGGACGAAATCTTTCTGTCCCAAAAAAATCTCATTTTTGCAACAGAAACATCCGTCTCGAAACGTAAGTTTGAACGACAAACTATACGTCTGAACACTATGTGACATTATATAACAAAACTTTGAATGAAAATTACCCGTTCTAATCTCAAAATGATATCCTGTTCGAAATGATACGCGTCGTTCGAACGCAAATGAATTTTTCGTGGATTTTGCATAGCGTTCGAACACTGTAAAAGTTTTATTTCAAACGGTATACTAAAATGGTTCGTTTACAGACATGAAAAATATGTTCGAACGATGCCTTTATACTGATCGAGCGTATTGTAGTCGTTGAAAATGTTCGAACATTTTTTTAAGGAAACTTAAAAGTTTAAAATTATGCACAACAAATCTAAATTTAAAGTGTTGGACCTCAAATGTATTTGTACCACTGTAACAATAGAGAAAATGACAAAAGTTAATACAACATTTTTCATACCAGAATGTTTCATTATATTGAAAGAAATAAAGAGCAATACTCTGTTCAGTAGGGCATGACTTCTGAAAACATTTTGGCCACACATCCGACCTAAAAGTAGTTCTTTCCTTCAAACTAGAATATGCAAATAACTGCTTTATAGTAATTTTCTATTTTCTATTGGTCAGTAGGTACTGTGTATGTTTTATTAATTAATTTTTTTATTTAATAATATATATTTTAATAATTTTCTAGTAATTTTTAATTTCCTAAACAAAATAAAATAAGCCGTTCTAACATTTGTTTTAACATTCAAAATCCAATGTGCCTTCGATACAATCGAACGTTATCGTTTCCGTTCATAAGATGTTCGAACAACAATTTTTTTATTCCTCGGTCGATATATCGAACGGATTTAACGATATTCGTTGGAACGTCATCAAATGTTCGAACATGTATTTACTTTCCGTTCGAAACTGTCTGAACATTTTTAACATCAATCGTTGTAACAGAAATAGAACGGTTACGGACGTTCTAATTTTTAGAATGGTACCTTAAATATTGAAGTAAATTTTTTTATGGTTGTTCGAACGTTTAATTGCATTATCGAACGCATTTAAATTTTCCGTCGAAACCCATTCGAACTGTAAGTTGATTTTGGATGTAATGCTTCCCGTCATGAAAGGACACTTTTTGGGACTAAACACCATTTCTATCCTAAAAAACCCTTTTGTAACGGATTTGTTGAGATAACAGGGACGGAAAAATCAGTCCTAAAAGGCCAAATTTGTTATAGTGGCTCCATTCTAATAAATCTCTGCATATATATATATATATATATATATATATATATTGTGTCCTTCACGATACTGATTTCTTTTACTATCATTTTCTTTTGACATAAAATCAGCTTCGAGCTTTTTCATGTCAGGCTTGAAAGTTTTACTTATGGTCATCAACTGAGGGTTAACAGATTCGAAATCTGTTTGGGTTGGTGACTCTTGACCGTCATCTTCTACATCGTTGACTATTTGTCCTGATGTAGATGCTTGGTTAGGCAGATGAGAATTAACCGAATACAAGGGTGTACTAACATGAGAGTTAATATGTATACCCTTAAGTTGTCGGTTAATGGTGTCAGGAAGGCTAGAGGCAGACCTACGGGCTGATTGGCTACCTGGTTCTTGAATCCTAAGGGGTGCAAAACCACTTCGAGGAGCATCAAAACTAATCCTAACGGTACCATCCAGATATATATATATATATATATGATACCACGTGCACTTCTCACGTATGATTTACTCGGTTACTCCAACATAAAGTCAGAAACTACGTACCTCACGCAAATTAAAGACAACTGACCTGGAACAACGAAAGATTTCCTCTACTTCTCTTTGTATTAGTGCTTTGTCAGAATCGATGTACTTTGGAAAATTTTCGGATTACTCTTTTCTTTAGTCTCCTTTCTATCTGAGCTTTTTCTACATTTTTATGGCCTCTTCTAACCCATTTCCCATGTAAAAGGGAGAAATACAGCCAATGTACTAACACATGTTTTGCACTTTACAGTACCCACGGGAGGAGGCAAAGGGGGGCCAACGCCCCAGTTGGCTCTCCATTTTTTTTTACACCTAATTCACCTATTTTTTAACAGGCCCGCCCCCTTGTGAATATGCTTGTGTTTTATCAACCAAAATGCTTGTGAAAATGTTAAAAATGTTTCGTTTATGTGTTCATTTGTGAATATGCTTGTAAAAATGCTGAAAATGTTTCATTTATGTTTTGTTTTATTAAGAATATATATAAATTAGTTGGTGCTCCATTGGTGTCTTGAACAACAAGAGTTTTTACTTTTTACTTTTTGATATTTTAACTTTTAAGACAATTTTTTGCATTACATAGTAATTTTTTTTGTCATTTTCTCTTAGAAGTTTGCCCCCCTTCAATTGCATTCCTGGCTCCGCCACTAATAATACCCTAACCTAATCACCACGTTTGAGATATTGTATCCACAAAATACCCATCCTGGGAACACAAATTATTAAATTGAAGTTACAAGAGAAAAAAACTAAGACATGTTGTAGAAATATTAAAGGGAAACTCATGTTTTCATTCTGATTCTGACAACCCGATGTCAGCCACCGGTAATAATATAATTGCATAATTGCTCAGAACACATACACCATTATTCAACAGTAAAAGTAACAGAGAAGCATGCATGTAGCCATTAATCGAGTAGCTCCACACATTAATTCTCCAAGAACTGCTTGCCTGGTCCCAACTTGACCGAAAGAGTATATCTCCTATATATACGGCCAGGTAGATATATGGGCTTGATCACATGGAGAAAGAAAACTGATTAGGAAAGAAAAAGAAACTCACGAAATCTTGATGATCATTTATGTGACAAATATATCATGTCGATCGGTCTAACAATATATATCAATGAAATCTATGTGCACCGTCCCACAATCGAGCTATGATCAGCATCATCGATATCATAGGAATCAGTAAGTAGGATGGCAAGTGAAGACGGCAAAAAAGAAAATACAACAAGATCACCAGTTTGCACTGCAATGAAAGTAATGATATTAAATATTCACCACCATTATCTGCACTATAATATATATATATATATACTAGCCATCGTTTCTCTCCCAACAGAAACTGTGCTTATAATAAAATTTCTATTTGAAGCACAATGAATCTTGATATATATCATCTGCACTCTTATATATATTTAAAATAGAGGAGAATTAGCCTATAAAGTACTAATATGGTCATTCTTCAATAAAAATAACTATTGGTTTAACTGTTATATTAGGACTGGGGTCATAATTAATTAAGCTTTGAAAATATTTTTTTATGTTAACGTGTGAACTTGGCAAAGGTCGAGTAAAATCGTAGCAATGGAGTTAATTTCATGAAAAGCTATAAGGCAATGACCATCCGATCATATAATATTGAATCAAAACATCCTTTGGCATAATCTTAAAAAGCCTATAATTCCCAATAATATCATGCAGCACTATATAACATTAGCTTATAGTGGCGGCCGGGTTTAGCAGATAAAATACAAGTAGGCTCGAAGCTGTTGCTAATTGAGGTAAAATAAACAAAAGTCTACCAATTAACTCGTTCATTTTAGGCCATCTAATTATATTCCATCAATTTAAGTCCTCACATACATACCTTGAGAGATTAATTAGGACAAATTAAGAGGATTGATAATCCATTGAAAGGAAACTAGAGTACATGTGCGCGCGGAGCAAATGTGTTAAGACAGATTTTGGGACGATCGAAAGTAAAGTCTGTACCGCAAATATGTTAGAACCGTAACGTAAAGGAGTACCATTTGAAAGGCACGACGATCAGGCCGTTCAAATGGTAGAGATCGTCATTACACATTAACATGCTCGAACGAATTAATGTCACTATTCGAACAGTATTGATGGTAATTAAGATGCTCTTCATTTCATTGAAACGTGATTTTATATGCCCGATAATATTTTTTAAAATATTCAACATTATGATAATTCGGTATACAATTACATTATGATAATTCGGTATACAGATCCAAACAACTCATTTTATAAATTACACATGAAATCTAAACCACATTTTATCAAATCACAGTCTCAATTCGTTTTACATAGCATATACATGAATACCAAACACAATCTAATTACGTACCAGAATTTCTAAACAACTTCTCACATAGTATTCAAGAAACTTACCCTCTCTTAAACTATTCATAAAATAAAAGTTTCAAACACATTATTAAAAACCAAATCTCTTCCTCCTCGTTCTTCTTCTTCTTCTTCTCTCTCAAATATTAGCTGAGTGTGTGTGAGTGTGGCCACACATGGACTCTACCTTTTTTTTTTTTTGTGATTTCGAGTAAAACGTTGGAACTCATTTCAGAAGCGTTCAAACTAGTATAAAGCAAAAAAAGGGGCAATTTAGAAACGCTTTACCTCGTAAAACAGGAGTTGCTCATGGATCTCTAGACTGTTTTGGGTGACCCCTTTCATTCAAATGCTGCTGTAAACAATGACGTAAACAACTTGGAATATGGATAAGATGTGCTGGCACCGTACGAGCACTTTTCTTGCGGGCGGGTTTTCCATTCCCATCATAAAGACAAGCATCAATGCACCGTAGAAGCTTAGCATCACGTGGATCTCTACGCTGTTTTGGGTCTCCAGGTTTAAAATTCTTACGAACATGCCTGCACTTTTCGAAAGCTTTAATGAAGCACTTTTCATATTTGGGAACACGGAGAGGGTGTTTTTCCGCACAAATTAGAGTTTCCTTTATAAGACAATGCTCAATTGAGCTATAAGCAGCTGATTCATCGTCAAGTGAAGACGACAAGCAATTACAACATACAACAAGCTCACTAGTTTGTACTGCAATGAGAGTAAATATAAATACCTCCATTCTCAGAACCATAAATTTTCTAAACATAGATTTATTAACCATGGCTTCTCTCCCAACAGAAACTTAATTGCTTAAAGTAAATAAAATTTCTATTCGAAGCACAAAGAATTAAGTCTTGATATGATCTGTACTCTTATATAACAAAACATTAGCCCATAAAGTACTAATTATATTTTGTAAGTACAGAATCTTGATTTTAAAATTTGGGTCAATATTCCCCAATAAAATGTCTCATGGGGTCATAATTGGATCAAAACGCCCATTTCGAAAACAATGCATGGTTTAGAAAAATACACAAAAAAAGAAGAAGAAAAGGAGTTTTATAAACTATGAAGAGACATATGAAGTCACTAGAATATATAAACTTGACCCTGACTTTAAGAAATATGACAAGGTTTTCTGGCTTTGTAAAAATTAATGAGGGATAAAATACAATATATCTTAAAGCCTATTGTTCCCAAGTACGTCGACATAGAGCTGCAACCACATGAGCTAATTAGTGGCCTGGTGTAGAAGATAAAATACAATATAATTAGAAAGAGACTTTTGAAAATTGTGAAGAGAAATTTGAAGCAATATATCTAATTGATTTATGTACCAACTTGATCAATTTAATTAAGACATATATATTACTCTTGATGGGCATGAATCCTTTGACTCAATGCTTTATAAGCAAGGGGACTTTCCACGTGGAAAGACATTTACCTAAAGAAAGTTCTGTATAGAGGAATATATTAGTGTCTAGTTCATGGCCTTTCTTTTCTTCTATGCAATATTGTCCCTTGGTTGGAGTTATAATATTCATGGAGATTTTTTTTCTTCTAATTCTACTAAATTAACTCCTTAATAATTAGCAATTAGCTAAACTCAAAGGGCTCAATTGGCATTTATTTCAATAGTTTTGAGGAGATCACTACAAGAAATTTAACTTTTTGGGACGCTAAAAAATATTTCACAAAAAGTACAAAATCTGTCTCGAAAAGCATAAAATTTCCTCTTTTTGGGATGAAAATTCTAATCGTCACAATTTTTTTTTCTACGGTTTTGAACCTTTTTGGGACAGAATTGCCCGTAAAAAAGGTTAATTATTTGGGACGAAATCTTTCTGTCCAAAAAAAATCTCGTTTTTCCGACAGAAACATCCGTTCTGAAACGTAAGTTTGAACGACAAACTATACATTCAAACACTATATGACATTATATTACAAAACTTTGAACGAAAATTACCCGTTCTAACCACGAAATGATATTCTGTTCGAAATGATACACGTCATTCGAACGCAAATGACAAAACTGTCATTTTTGGTGGATTTTGCGCAACATTCGAACACTGTAAAAGTTTTCTTTTGAACGATATACTAAAATTGTTCATTTACAGGCATGAAAAATATGTTCGAACGATGCCTTTATACTGATCGAGCGTATTGTAGTCGTTGAAAATGTTCAAACATTTTTTTTAAGGAAACTTAAAAGTTTAAAATTATGCACAACAAATCTAAATTTAAAGTGTTGGACCTCAAATGTACTTGTACCACTGTAACAATGGAGAAAATGATAAAAGTTGATACAACATTTTCCAAACCAGAATCTTTCATTATATGGAATGAAATAAAGAGCAATACTCTTGTCAGTATGACATGACTTCTAAAAACATTTTGGCCACACATCTGACCTAAATGGTAGTTCTTTCCTTCAAACTAGAATATGCAAAGAACTGCTTTATAGTAATTTTCTATTTTCTATTGGTCAGTAGGTACTCTATATGTTTTGTTAATTGAGCGTACGGTACCTTAAATATCAAAGTAAATTTTTTTATAGTTGTTCGAACGTTTAATTGCATTATCGAACACATTTAAATTTCCCGTCGAAACCTGTTCAAACATCACCGTCAAACAGGGGCGGAAGCAAGGGGGTGCAATGGGTATCGGCCGATACCCATCGCACCCCAAAAAAAAAAATTTAGCTAGGTCCAATACCCCCAAATGTCTTAGTTTTTTTGTTTTTTTTATTTTTCTTTATAAATTAACTAGGTCCGATACCAATTAGTTCAGATCCGATACTCATTAAGTCTAGGCCAAATAGACTTAATGGGTATCGGATCTAAAACATTATTTTTTCTATACATTATTTTGCTCCTAGTGCTACATAATAATTAAGACAAATATACAGTTATTATAATTTTTTATTTTGCATCAATTACAAGTTCTTCAACTGAGGGGTAACTTCCTGACATCTTGCTAAATTTATGTTAGTAAAAAATTATTTACTCTTTGCTCCTATTTTTTCACAATCAAGATCACTTCATTTTTTTCTCCCTGTGTTGATTTGTTTCTTCATTTTTATTAGAGACATCGAAAAATGTTATGTTTGTTTAGGATTCTTGTATAGGTCAAACCAAAGTTCTGATCACTTTTGAGATATGTTTATCTAAGGAACTCTTTTACTAAATCTTGCTTATCCTCTAAATTTTATTTTTATTATTCAGAGCATGGTTTGTCATCAATTGTTGCTTTGTGTGTGTAAGTTGCTTTGAAGAATGTGAATATCTTTCAATTTCAAATCCATAGAATCTAGAGAAAGTAAATTACAAATGCATCCCAAGTAACCTTTTGTCAAAAGAAAAAAGAGGGAAAAAAAACAGATCCTAGTTGTGGTAGTAACAAAAAAATGTAAGAAAGACAACCCCTAATGGCATCAGGACCTCAACCATCAAAATCATCTGTAATTTGTTCTAAAGTTTTATAATTAACTAGAGAATTAACTTAAATTAGATAATCAAAAGTGATTTGCGTAATAGGATGAGAGATAACTGAATGAATGGTTGCATGTTAGTGTACATCGAGCAAGAAGTTTTTAAAACTATTGAGAACGAAGTCATTTTGCAACATTTTCAGAAGATGCAAACTCGTAGGATCTAATTGTCACCTCTCAGTCGCAGTATATATTACGGTACATGTATTCCAATATTTTTAATGCTTTTAGTCTTTAATTTTCGACATTATAACTTTAAGACAATGACATAGAAAAAAAACTCTAAGACAATGTTTTGCATTACGAAGGAAATTTTTTTTTTGTCATTTCGCCTTTAAAGTTCGACACCCATGAATTTTAATTCTGGTTCCGCCACTGCCGTCAAATGTCAGTTCAAAAAAGTTCGAACTGTAAGTTGATTTTGGGATGGAATGCTTCCCGCCGTTCTGGAAGGGCACTTTTTGGGACGAAACACCATTTCTATCCAAAAAAAACTTTTTGTAACTGATTTGTTGAGAAAGTAGGGACGACGGACGGATTCGGTCATAAAAAACTTTTTGGGACGAAAAAATCCGTCTTAAAAGACAAAATTTGTTATAGAGGCTCCATTCTAATAAATCTGTGTATATATATATATATATATGTGTGTGTGTGATACCACGTGCACTTCCGACGTATGATTTACTCGGTTACTGCAACATAAAGTCAGAAAATACGTACCTCACGCAAATTAAAGACAACTGATCAGGAACAACGAAAGATTTCCTCTACTTCTCTTTGTATTAGTGCTTTGTCAGATCGATGTACGTTTGGAAAATTTTCGGACTACTCTTTTCTTTAGTCTCCTTTCTATCTGAACTTTTTCTACGTTTTTATGGCCTCTTCTAACCCGTTTCCCATGTAAAAGGGAGAAATACAACCAATGAACTAACACATGTTTTGCACTTAATTGCAGTACCCACAGGAGGAGGCAAAGGGGGGCGAACAGGGGCCACCGTCCCAGTTGGCACTCCAAATTTTTTTTACACCTAATTCACCTATTTTTTTAACAGGCCCGCCTCCTTGTGAATATGCTTGTGTATCATCAACCAAAATGCTTGTGAAAATATTAAAAATATTTCATTTATGTGTTTATTTGTGAATATGCTTGTGCAAATGCTGAAAATGTTTCATTTATATGTTCTGTTTTACTAAGAATATATATAAATATTATGAATATATATAATTTAGTTGGTGCTCCATTGGTGTCTTGAACATTAACAAGAGTTTTTAGTCTTTAATTTTTTATATTTTACTTCTTAAGACAATTTTTTGCATTACATAGTAAATTTTTTTTTGTCATTTTCTTTTAGAAGTTTGTCTCCCTTCTATTGCATTCCTGGCTCCTCCACTGACAGTTTCCTAACCTAGTCACCACGTTTGAGATATTGTATCCACAAAATACCCATCCTGCGAACACAAATTATTATATATATACTAGCCATCGTTTCTCTCCCAACAGAAACTGTGCTTATAATAAAATTTCTATTTGAAGCACAATGAATCTTGATATATATCATCTTCACTCTTATATATATATATTTAAAATAGAGTAGAATTAGCCTATAAAGTACTAATATGGTCATTCTTCAATAAAAATAACTATTGGTTTAACTATTATATTAGGACTGGGGTCATAATTAATTAAGCTTTGAAAATATTTTTTTTATGTTAACTTGTGAACTTGGCAAAGGTCGAGTAAAATCGTAGCAATGGAGTTAATTTCATGAAAAGCTATAAGGCAATGACCATCCGATCATATAATATTGAATCAAAACATCCTTTGGCATAATCTTAAAGCCTATAATTCCCAATAATATCATGCAGCAATATATAACATTAGCTTATAGTGGCGGCCGGCCGGGTTTAGCAGATAAAATACAAGTAGGCTCGAAGCTGTTGCTAATTGACGTAAAATAAACAAAAGTCTACCAGTTAACTCGTTCATTTTAGGCCATCTAATTATATTCCATCAATTTTAGTCCTCACATACATACCTTGAGAGATTAATCCCCACTATTCGCAATCTAGCTAATTTCAGATCCCTAAGAAAGTTGGCCCATCGATCGAGAAATTGCCGCAAATCTTTTGCCTTCACTCGCAAATTACTCAGTTACTCCAAAATAAAGTGAGGAATTAACCAAAAAAAAATGCAAAATTCAAGTTTTTTGTTCACAAATGCCTATGATCAGTACTAGTACTGCTTTCAATATATATATATATGGAAAGATTTACACGCAATGGATATTGCACAGGGAAAGGATTGAGGCGCAGGAAGATAGTACATCTGAGTTTGGAAGAGGTGAATTAATGGAGCAGACAATTCTAAAGTGAGTGGTAATGAGATGCATGGTATGTTAGATGATTCTAGGGTTGTGCGTGAATAGTGATGATGCAGAGATGAGTTACGGTGACAAAGAAGACGAAGAATATTCATTCACAAAGGCACCCAATTTTGACTCCGACTCTGAGTGAATCCTACATTCTATAGGTTGATGACAATTGGCGGAAATGGTACATTTATTTATTTTTCTTTGCAATCAGTCCGTAGTGATAGTTTATTATTATATCTTGTGTTTACCGTTTCCATTCACTTATAGAGGTCGATAACAATTGGTGGCTACAGTTTGGATCTGTTATGTATATTTCTATTGTATTTTTTATGCTTACATGAGTATTATAATTTTATTCCTAATTTCTTACTTTTCGGATGCTATTTGTAATATTCCTTTATTTGGATATTAATATTAATGTCTTTGAAGTCATCATATGTCTAATTATTCATTATAAAAAATTGTATTTACTTATTTATTTAAAAAAATAAAAAAAATAGAATATTATTCCAACGACAAGAAACAGGTTCGAACGAACAATGAACTGTATAAAATGGTTTCATCGACACTGTACGAATCGTCCAACAATTTTTTGACATTGTTCCAACAAATGCAAACATTAAAGAATGCGATTGTGACACGTCGTTCGAATTCAATATAAGAGTATCGAACGATTAAGAGTTGATCCTTCAATTCTTGTTCAGACGAAATAGAATAGAAATCTAGAATCCGTCCGAAGGGTAATATATTTGTTTGAATAGATTTTTTTGGGACAGACTGTCCATTCCTTAGCAAAAAAAATTGATACATCCCGTTTGATGTCTCTCAAACGGTAGATTTGTGACAAGTCCTTGAGAGATACTTCCCTCTCAATCAACGGATTTAGAGAAGCAAACTGTTTATTGAAGTATTCTTCTGCATTGGAATCGACAAACAATTGGTATTCATGACTAATATTACCTTTTTCCCTTTCTTTGCTAATCTCTCAAAAGGCATATGTTATATATATATATATAAAATTACCAAGTGAGTACAAAATAAAAGATTGTACCATTATAATATATTCTATTAACAATTAATACACAGAACAAAATACAATATATCTAGCCATACATGTTTGTTTTTCTCCGGCTTCGATTCTAGACGCATTGCGCAATGGTTTAAGAACAGGCGCATGAAAATTAGGGCAAGAGAACCGACCGTTTGTTTTCCCCAAACAAAAATTAATTAGGACAAAGAGGATTGAGAATCCATTGAAAGGAAACTAGAGTACATGTCCACAGAGCGCCGGCAAAGCGCGCAGAGCAAATGTGTTAGACAGATTTTGGGACGAAAGTAAAGTCTGTACCGCAAATATGTTAGAACCGTAACGTAAAGGAATACCATTTGAAAGGCACGACGATCAGGTTCAAATGGTAGAGATCATCAGTACACATTAACATGCTCGAACGAATTAATGTCACTATTCGAACAGTATTGATGGTAAGATGCTCTTCATTTCATTGAAACGTGTTTTTATATGCCCGATAATATTTTTTTAAAATATTCAACATTATTATAATTCGGTATACAATTACATTGTAAAGTACAAAAACAAAAAATCATTAGATTGATCAAAAGCTATGAAGTGTCATTTTTATATTATAATTTATTACAATAAAGTACATGATAAATGTACAAAATCCGCAGCATAACATAATAAGTGCCTAAACTATATAAATCCACATAATCTGCTGAAGTAGATCTTCTCGCTCTCTCGTTATTATTGTCACCAATTCTACTTAGTCCCTGTCCCTAAATGCAAATCTGCACAGACAAAAGTTCCACGTTCTAACAGTTATCAAACAACTTTCAGAAAGGTTGAAACCGTTTATCATTAAACAACTATTAGAAAGCCTCTAAACTGTGGATATACCGTTAAAACATTAAGAAACAAAGAAAATACAGATCCAAACAACTCATTTTATAAATTACATATGAAATCTAAACCACATTTTATCAAATCACAGTCTCAATTTGTTTTACATAGCATATACATGAATACCCAACACAATCTAATTACGTACCGGAATTTCTAAACAACTTCTCACATAGTATTCAAGAAACTTACCCTCTCTTCCTCCTCCTCGTTCTTCTTCTTCTTCTCCTCGTTCTTCTTCTTCTTCTCCTCGTTCTTCTTCTCCTTCTTCTCCTTCTTCTCCTTCTTCTCCTCCTTCTCCTTCTCCTTCTCCTTCTCCTTCTCCTTCTCCTTCTCCTTCTCCTTCTCCTTCTCCTTCTCCTTCTCCTTCTCCTTCTCCTTCTTCTTCTTCTTCTTCTTCTTCTTCTTCTTCTTCTTCTTCTTCTTCTCCTTCTTCTTCTTCTTCTTCTCCTTCTTCTTCTCCTTCTTCTTCTTCTTCTTCTCCTTCTTCTTCTCCTCCTCCTCCTCCTTCTTCTTCTCCTTCTTCTTCTTCTTCTTCTTCTTCTTCTTACTTCGAAAACAGGAATTGATCATGGATCTCTAGACTGTTTTGGGTGACCCCTTTCATTCAAATGCTGCTGTAAACAATGATGTAAACAACTTGGAATATGGATAAGATGTGCTGGCACCGCACGAGCACTTATCTTGCGGGCGGGTTTTCCATTCCCATCATAAAGACAAGCATCAATGCACCGTAGAAGCTTAGCATCACGTGGATCTCTACGCTGTTTTGGGTCTCCAGGTTTATAATTCTTACGAACATGCCTGCACTTTTCGAAAGCTTTAATGAAGCACTTTTCATATTTGGGAATACGGTGTGGGTGTTTTTCCGTACAAATCTGAGTTTCCTTTACAAGACAATCCGCAATTGAGCTATAATTAGCAGCTGGTTCATCAAGTGAAGACGACAAGCAATTGCAACATACAACAAGCTCACTCGTTTCCACTGCGCGCAATGAGAGTAAAGATGAATACGGCCTCCATTTTCAGAACCATAAATTTTGTAAATATAGATTTGCTAACCATCGCTTCTCTCCCAACAGAAACTAATTAGTTGCTTACAGTAAATAAAATTTCTATTCGAAGCACAATGAATTAAGGATCTTGATATGATCTGTACTCTTATATATATAGCGAAATATTACCCCGTAAAGTACAGAATCATGGCTTTGAAATTTTGGTCATTCACCAATAAAATGACTCATGCATGGTCATAAGCATAGAAAGATAATATTAACGTGTGAACTAATTAGCAATGTCACTCTACGAAAATCTATAAAGGACCTGATCCGTTCATTAATTGGATCAAACGCCCATTTCAAAAGTTAATTTCCTAGGAAAACATTGGTTTAGAAAAGAAAATACTGAGAAGAAGAAGAAGAAGAGTTTTGAACTCACTAGAATATATAAACTTGACCATCATGACTTTAAGAAATATGACAAGGTTTTTGAAACTTTTCGTAGAACCAGAGAAAGCAGAAATGAGCAAGAGTAAAGAGACGGAGAAGGATTTGTCTACTTTGTATATTCAATGAATAAAGCTTTACACAGGGCTGTATATATACATAGTTGCCAAAGAATAAAAGAACGTAAATCACCGAATGGTCATTCTAACAATATTCCTATAACGGCCTATGCATAGAATCGAATCTTCGAGAAAGGGAAAGGGAGGAGAGAAATAACAAACTCCAGCTCAGTAAACAGAATATGCACTACGATTCCACATCAGCATCTGTACTCTGTGACACGTCCTTGGCCAGATCATTCTGCATCTTCTTCTTCAGGTTAACAGCAAGTGACTCTGTAGACTCTGTATGTGCATGCTGTAAGACCCCCCGCAAGATGGAGAATAGAGATTAACGATTCCCATCTTGGAGAGGTGACCAAAGAGCACATATGCAGGAAGTGCTTTAGTAAGAATATCGGCAAATTGTGCATGAGTGTCGATATGGGCAGTGCGAATACGTCCAGCTTGTATGAGATCACGAATAAGATGGCAATCAAGTTCGATATGTTTCGTGCGTTCATGGAAGACCGGGTTAGCGGCGATATGAAGGGCATCCTGATTATCACAGTACAAAATAGCAGCATGAGGGTGCGAAATGTGGAAATCGTCCAAGAGAAAATGAATCCAAGTGAGCTCTGTACAGGTAGTTTCCATAGCACGATACTCAGCTTCAGCTGAAGAACGGGAGACAACTGACTGTTTCTTGGACCGCCAGGAAATAAGACTAGATCCCAGAAAAACACAATAACCTGTAACCGAACGTCGGGTGTCTGGACAAGACCCCCAATCTGAGTCACAGTAGGCCCGAAGGTCACAGGTGGAGGAACTAGAAAGAAAAATTCCTTGTCCAGGGGCTGCACGAAGATACCGTAAAACTTTATGAGCAGTAGCAAGATGAACATCCGTAGGACAATCCATAAATTGGCTCAAAATATGAATGCTGTAGCTTAAATCTGGCCTGGTAATGGTCAGATAGAGAAGCTTCCCAATGAGTCGATGATACAACGTAGGATCAGACAATGGGGTGCCAGAATCTCTACTAAAATGTGTGTTTTGTTCCATGGGAAGCTTCAATGGCTTGCACCCAAGAGCAGAATCTGCAAGAATATCAAGAGCGTACTTCCTCTGGCAGAGATGAATTCCTTTGGCAGTCCGGGCTACCTCAATCCCAAGGAAATACCGTAGACTACCAAGGTCCTTAAGTTTGAAGTGAGAGTGCAGAAACTCTTTAAAAGATGTAACAGATTCTGAACAATTGCTGGCGATTATGACATCGTCAACATAGACCAGTACCGCCAAGAAAGAATCACCAGAATGCTTTGTAAATAAACTATAGTCTGCCTTGGATTGCGTAAAACCGAAGGCAACAAGAGCTGAAGAAAATTTGGCATACCATTGCCTGGAGGCTTGCTTGAGGCCGTATAAACTTTTCAAGAGCTTGCAGACTTGGTGAGGACCACCCTTCTGATAACCAGGAGGCTTTTGCATATAAATCTCTTCCTGCAAATCGCCATGGAGAAAGGCGTTGTTAACGTCGAATTGCTGCAAGATCCATCCATGAATAGCTGCAAGAGATAAGAGACATTTAACAGTAACCATTTTAGCAACAGGGGAGAATGTCTCATGATAATCGATTCCTTCTTGTTGGGTGTAGCCCTTAGCAACCAGTCGGGCCTTATGCCTTTCCAAAGAACCATCTGAATTATATTTGAGTTTATAAACATATCTACAACCAATGGCCTGTTTGTTTGGTGGCAGATCTGTAACAACCCAGGTTCGATTGGATTCCAACGCCAATAATTCCAATTCCATTGCTCTACGCCAGTTGGCATCTTTAGAGGCTTGAAAATAAGAAGTAGGTTCAGTCTGAGTTGAGAGAATGGAGGAGAAAGCCTGAAAATCTGGAGAAAAGCGATGGTAAGAAAGAGAGGCAGAGAGAGGAAAAGCTTTACCTGAAGGATGGGAAATCGTTTTGGAACCCGATTGAAGTGGAGAAGTAAACATGACCTGCTGACAGTGATAGTCCTTGAGAAATTTTGGAGCTGTCCTGAGGCGAGTAGACCTACGAAGAGGTGGAGGAGAAGGACTAGAAGTGGAAGTAGAAGGAATGCTAGAGGAAATGGCAGTCGGTGATGAAAGTGGAAGGTCAGAATCCACTAAGGCAAAAGGAGAATGAGATAAGATATTGGGAGATGGGTCCGTTGGTGGAGTGTAATCAAGAGATGTGGTAGGTGGAATATAAGTGGTGGAAAAGTTGGTAATGGGAGAATTTGGAAGTGGCAGAGTAGAAAAAGGAAATACAGACTCATGGAAAATAACATTTTTAGAGATAAAAATATTTTCAGTGTCAAGGTTTAATAATTTGTAGCCTTTGACACCAAAGGGGTATCCCAAGAAAATGCAACGCTGACTTCGAGGATCAAATTTTGCTCTGCCATGGGAAAGGGTGGAAGCAAAGCATAAACAACCAAAAATTTTAAGGTGACTGTACGTGGGTTTGTGTTTGAAGAGAACTTCGAAGGGAGTTTTGTTTTGGAGTAAGGGTGTAGGGGTTCTATTGATGAGATAAACAGCAGTGAGTACACAATCATTCCAATACTTGAGAGGAAGATGTGATTGAAAACGTAAAGCTCGGGCGATGTTAAGAATGTGTTGATGTTTGCGTTCGACTACTCCATTTTGTTGTGGAGTTTCGACGCAAGAAGTTTGATGACGAATTCCTTTGTTATGAAAGAAATTAAACATGTGAAATTCAGGTCCATTGTCACTTCGCAAGGTTTTGATTCTAGTATTAAATTGACATTCCACCATGTTGGAAAAAGACTCAAGGCAAATTCGAGTTTCAGATTTGGCCTTCATCAAATATATCCAAGTACAGCGGGAATAGTCATCTACGATGGTCAAAAAATATTTAGAATCATCATATGCGGAGATAGACATGGGCCCCCAAATGTCACAGTGAATAATTTCAAAAGGAGAAGAGGTTTTATGAGCGCTTATGGGGAAAGGGAGTTTTCGTTGCTTGGACAAAGGGCAAATAGAGCATGGTAATTCACTTGTAGATAAAGAAATATCCATTACAGAAGGATCATCAATAAGTTTCAACCGAGAAGGTGAAATATGCCCCAAACAACAATGCCATAAATTGGAAATATCTATAGTATGATCGGTGGAAACAGTAGACACAGATATAGGAGCTAAGAGCAATTTATTTGACAAGGCTGAAGAAGGAACTGCATCCTGTCATAAATGATAGAGGCCATGTTGCACTTCACCCATCCCAATCGTGGTCCAAGACGAAAGGTCCTGTAGGAAGCAAGAATCAGCAAAGGAAATTAGGCAACAAGAATAAGTTTCAGTGATTCTTTTAACAGAGAGTAAATTGAAAGTAAAAGCTGGTACGCAAAGAACATTTTTGAGGATGAGAGTGTCAGTGAGTTTGACTATCCCAACATAGTGTACGGGAACCTCTGTTCCATTGGGCAAATTCACAGTATATGAGACTTTAGATGGTGCTGAAGTAAATAAGGAGGGGCAACAAATCATGTGATCTGTTGCTCCAGTGTCAATAACCCATGGAAGTAGCTGTTGGATGTTTGCCAGATGAAGAAATGGAAGAGCAGACACTAATACCCGACATCTTGGTTGCATTGGAAGCATCAGCAGCAAACTTCATCACAGATTGTGCTTCATTGGCCGAATGAAAGGATGAGTCCTTTGGTTGTATCAAGCTCAGCAGCTGCTGATATTGGGCCTTGGTAAAAGCCACTGTGTCATCACTATTATCTTTAGAATCTTCCAGAACAACATTGGCATTAGCAGCAAATTTTCTATTGGCAGGATTCAACTTGTGGTTAGGCGGATAACCATGTTTTTTGTAACATTTTTCAGCCATATGACCCATCATATGACAATGGGTACAAGTGGGTGGCTCAGCATTTCCCATTTTAAAACAAGTCTCCAAAACATGCCCTGTAATCCGACAGTGATTGCAAAAAGGTCTGAAAATTTTGTTTTGGTTTTGATTTTGAGTCAACAAAGGTTCTTCGAGTAAAGAAGGCCATGGATTCAGGAGAGGGAGTATTGGAAGTCATTTTGTGGTGTGTTTCTTGCTGCTGGATCATTGAAAAAATACGGTTAACAGGAGGTAAAGGGTCTAAAAGCATGATCTGGTCTCTAACATTGGAGTAAACATCATTCAGACCCATTAAGAACTGAATTACATAATCCCTCTGTTGTCTATCAAATAAAATCTTCAGTTTACCACAACTACAATCAGGTATAGGATCGTAAATAGCAAGTTCATCCCATAACACCTTGAGCTTACAATAATAGACGCTAATGGTATCATTCTCCTGCAATAATCCAGCAACTTCTTTCTTGAGTTGAAAAATTCGTGGACCATTAAGCTGAGTATATCGGTCCTGCAGCTCCATCCATATGTCCCGTGCACTATCAATGAAAGTAAGACTGGACTTCACGGAAAGACTAACAGAATTTTGAATCCATGAAACTACTAAGTCATTGCATCTCTCCCACGTATCAAACAGTGGATCTGTCATGTCAGTGGGCTTCAGAAAATCTCCATTAACAAAGCCCAGTTTGTTCTTGGCCCTCAATGCCCTTCGCATAGATCTAGACCAAGACAAATAGTTCTCACTAGTTAATAAGTCAGCAACCAGAACAGTTGCAGGGTTGTCCCCATTGTCTAGTCGATAAGGATTAGAGAGGTCATTGAAGTTTAGGAAACGGGAAAAAAATTCTGTGTTGGTCTTGGTAAAAGGATTCTTAGGAGTTTCAGTATTCTGGGGTTTAAGCTCATCTGCCATGGTTACTCAACCTTCCTCTGATACCATGAAACTTTTCGTAGAACCAGAGAAAGCAGAAATGAGCAAGAGTAAAGAGACGGAGAAGGATTTGTCTACTTTGTATATTCAATGAATAAAGCTTTACACAGGGCTGTATATATACATAGTTGCCAAAGAATAAAAGAACGTAAATCACCGAATGGTCATTCTAACAATATTCCTATAACGGCCTATGCATAGAATCGATTCTTCGAGAAAGGGAAAGGGAGGAGAGAAATAACAAACTCCAGCTCAGTAAACAGAATATGCACTACGATTCCACATCAGCATCTGTACTCTGTGACACGTCCTTGGCGAGATCATTCTGCATCTTCTTCTTCAGGTTAACAACAAGTGACTCTGTAGACTCTGTATGTGCATGCTGTAAGAGTTTTTATATGGCCGGCTTCGTAAGAATTATGAGGGCTATATATCTTAAAATTAACCTATTGTTCCCAAGTACGTCATAGATGATCTGCAACCACGAACATTAGCTAATTATAGTGGCCGGGTGTACGTTGGAGATAAAATACAATTGGAAAGTTAAACAAGAAATTAAGAGACTTTTGATAGTTATGAAGATAAATTTGAAGCAATATATCTAATAGATTTACAAACTTGATCAATTTAAGACATATGCATGCACGACTCTTGATGGGCGTGAATCCGTTGATTCAATGCTTAAGCAATGGGGGAACTTCCACGTGGAAAAGCATTTACCTAAAGAAAGGAATATATATTATTGTCAAGTGCATGGCCTTTCTTTTCTTCTAATTAGCAATTAGCTGAATTCAAAGGGCTCAATTGGTATTTATTTGAATAGTTTTGATACCAGTACGTGCACTTCCCACGCGTGATTTACTCGGTCGGTTACTCCAACATAAAGTCAGAAACTAGGTACCTCATGCAAAATAAGGACAACTGATCATTAGGAACAACAAAAGATTTTGTCTACTTCTCCAGTGGTTGTTGCCTCGATGCAATCTCGCTGACTCTCTCGTCCATAGCTGCCAGACTGTGATAACGGGAATGATGATACTATTGCTGGTGTGACGACATACACGTGTCGCGAATGAGTGAAGAAAAAAACCGTCACAAAAAAATTTGGACAAATGCAATCTCATTCGACACCCAAACGAAAATTTGGGTAGATTTATGTATTTTTACTACTTTTTCAGTTATCTATTATGTATTTTATTTACTTTTAATAACGAATTCATATTTATAGATATTTTATTATATTATGAGCAGTAAATATCTTCATATTTACTTTATTTCTTAAATTTTAATTAAATTAATTCAAATATATAGAAAACCGTTCGAACGTTTTTAACATGGCGTTCGCACGGATATTTTTCGTTGCTAGCAAGCGCACGCATAAAAATCCATCCGCACACTTTGCTTTCAGTTCGCTAGTCCAAACGGTGTCTATCTTGTCCACACGTTCTTACAATAAGAAACCGTCCGAACTGTACCGCAAGATGTTCGAAAATTTTCAACGTAAAAGGAGTCCGAACTGTATACTTAAAGGTTCGCACGGAAATTTTAGATGACAAAAAATTTTCGTCATAATGAAACTACGATGCGGACGTCTTCCCAAAAGCGTCCGGACTATTGTATATAACCGTGCGGACGTGGATATACAACGGTGCAGACGTTTATTGCGTGACAAAATGTATTTCGTCACATTCGATTAATCGTTAACATGAGCTGTGCGAACGTATAGAGAGAACGTTCGCACAATTCATGTGAACAGATGGACTATACTGGGCATGACGATTTTGAATTTCGTTAGTATAGCACCAAACCATTCGGACGGGTTTAAAACACGTCCAAACGGGTTTGAATGACAGAACACGAAAATCGTCACCTAAAACATTGCATGACGGGCTTTAGGTGACGAAATTTGTACTTTGGGTGACAAATTTTTTTGTCACCCAAAGTGTTTTTTCTTGTAGTGTGACGTACTCGAATGCGTCTATAATACGGCGCTTTGCGTTGAAATTTTGGCATATTTCTTGAAAACTACTTTTTAATATTTGATACATTATCTTTAATGGTTTGTTTACTACCACGTCTAAACATATTTCTTGAAAACTACTTTTTAATATTTGATACATTATTCTGTAGTCTTATATGATTAGTGAACTTGAGAGTCTCCAAACATCTGAAAGTGAGGAAAATATTTTCTATAAATAAGATTACAACAAAACAAACCGAATTTAAATTTTTTATAATTAATGGTATAAATTAGGAGTGAATATGTGTGCGATAATTGGAATGTGAGAAACTTGGAGAGCCACCGGTAACCGTACATGAGAGACTTCAAGTTGTACTTGCGGCACTGGAAACTTTAGAACAAAAGTGAGAAACTAAGTTTGAATTCAATCTGTAACCAGATGGGTTTGATTAAGTATTTAAAAAAACTTTAACAGTCACTTTAAAAATCAAGATAGATTTTTCTAAACACAAATTTAAACTACACTCTTTATGGCTATATCAAACACAACATATATACAAACATAAATACTATATGCTTTTAATAACTTCACATTAACAAAATTGTCTTGACTTCTATCTAACCTCATCAGCATATAACAAAAACTGTATATCCTCTCAATCCAACATATATACAAACATAAATACTTAAAAAAAAAAATTCTCTTTTAAGGATATAGCAAGATAGAAGAATGATTATGCTTTCTGAACGGATGGGGACATTGCAATATGAGTGATTTTTCTCTTCACTATTTTTTTACTCCATCTTTGGCTGGTGAATTTCTTCTTAGTCAATTAAAGTAACAACCATATGCTCTGTATTGTTTTATCTTCAGTATCAAGTTTCTCCCAAAATCAATTGGCAATGGGAAGAGGTGACCTAACAGGTATATGAAATACAAGATTAAATGATCCCTAATCAATATGAGACTCTAACATTTAGTATTGGATTTTTTCTCCACAGCCACGATCTCGGGCTCTTACTTCTTTTCCTCCTCTCGATCGGTGCTCCTAGTCCTATCCTTCCTTTCAGATTCCATTCAAAGCTCCCACCCGTGAGTCTTGTCACTATAACAAATTTACTTTTTGGGACGAAATTTTTAGTGGCGAAATTAAATTGGTCGCTGCAAGGTACACCCTTAGCCGCGAAAGTATGTCAGATTGTTTGGGAGTTGGCTTGTTTGGTAACCTAGCATCAGTAGAGGATCTTGGCTGTGGTTTTCCAGTTCGTGTGCTGGTTGCATATGTAACTCAGGTACATCTATAGAGCATTCTGAATATTTTTTTACTAGTCCATTAATTGTGGAAGTTGTGGTGTTTATGTAGGACTTGATTATGAGGATATTTTAGCTCACTAGCTGAACATTTTGCGCAGAGAAATTACCGAAAGGATAAAGAAAGCAAATGATTAAAAGAAGGAAAAGAAAGCAGATCAAGTAATGGCCAGCAAAGCTTCATATGATGTTTCTCTTTTGTACTAATCAAATTTGTTTATGGTGCTAATTGAACAATAGGCATTTTGTTTCCTTGTATTTTGAATAAGATCTATTCGATATATTTGAGTTCCTTCTATAAATTATGAAATGCATTTTCTCTATCACACTTGCATTGCCTTATTTAAAAGGCCTAATTACAATATAAGTCCCTGTGGTATTCGACTTTTGCAAAATCATCCCTGTGCTAATGATTTAAATTGAATAGTCCTTGTGGTATTTGATCGAAGCAAATAAGTCCCTCCGACCATTTTTCGGTGGGCATCCGACGGAATCAGCCAGATCAGTATGCCACGTCAGAAAAAAAAGTTAAAAAAAAACTAAAAAATTTAACGAAAATTGAAGCCATGTCATCCTCCTGGTTTAAATAAAAACAAATGTGAAACAAACAAAAAAAACCAAACGTTGGTAACTTGCTTTGCATTGGTTTAAAAAACAAAAGAAATTGAAAAAAATGAGAACTTTTATCACCTGTGCGATTTGACATTACTTTACCTACCCCATTGGTTTCAAATGGAAAAAAGATATAGCAAAATCTACCCGCGATTTCTCCCCCTAACCCAGCAAACCCTAACATATCTCCACTTTACCCATTTAACTGCTTCCTTCGACATCAAGCTCTCAATCGACAGGTATCTCTCTCTCTCTCTCTCTCTCTCTCTCTCTCTACATGCCATTATTTGAGCTATACTTGAACTGAATATGAAGCTTTATGTGAAAGCCAGAAACTTGATGAGTTCGACCATATCTTCTGAGTCAGTTAGTGAGGTTGAGTGTCAGAGTGGGTTGGATATCTCAGGAGGAAGTCCACTGCCACCGCCTCCTTTATGCCGATGCGGAATACCGGCAAGGATCAAAATGTCTAAAACGGTAGCAAACCCACGACGCCGTTTTTATGGCTGTTCAAGGTACGGTGCAGCTCAGGTATGAACTCCATAGGCCTTTTATTTTTTTAATTTCTACATTTGGATAAGGTCTGTATTTTTCTGGAACATGTTGTGAGATATTTAACAATTTATCAATCATGTTTTAATGCCCTGTCATAGCCACGATAGAAGGCGAATAAGCACGGCGGTAGGCTGCAATACGATAACAGTCATCCACAAAATAATATAATAACTGATATTCCTAGGATTAAGGCAACCCAAGAGGGGGGTGAATTGGGTTTCAAAACTTTTTCAAAAATTACCCCAAAGAGTGTGTTTGCTAGAAATAAAAGAAAACTTTAAAGCAATAAACTAGAGCACAAATAAAGAGATAAGGGAAGAGAAGCAAACACAATATTTAGGTGGTTCGGCAAGCCCGCCTACGTCCACCCCTCAAGCTCCTTTACCGAGTCTTGAGGTTTCTCCACTATTCTCCCTTCAACCAAGGGAACGGTTTCCTTACACTTGAGCTTGAGAAAAACCCTCTTCAAGCCTCAAGAACGAGTTTGAGAACAAACCTCTTCAAACTCCTTCTTTCGATGAATAACCCTCACCAAAAGGATGCAAGAGAATCACTCTCTTAGGAATGTGTATGTTTGAACAAAATTCTCCTCTAAATCTCCCTTGATGGAGTAGATATTACAATGAGAAATGACTAGCTCTTAGACTTCACACAACAACAAGGATGTGAAAGATGAAGAATATGTGTGTATGATGCTTGAATAAAGATTGGAAGATTTTTGATCACTCTAAGCCTTTGTAAATGATTGTGGACGATTTTGTTGAGTTTCAAAGGCATGGGAATGGCTTTATATAGACCTCATGAGAAAAATAGCCGTTTATAGCCGTTAGAGTGAACTGTTAAAACGAGCCGGTCGACCGCTACATGAACCGGTCGACCGCTTCAAGTTTACCGTTGTTAAACGGTCATATTGTCAGAAGCATAACGGCTCTCTATTAAATGCTACCGGTCGACCGCTACATGAACCGGTCGACCTCTACATGTTACCGTTACACAACGGTCGATTTGTCAGAGCATTTCTAAAGCTACCGGTCGACCGCTACACCAAGCGGTCGTATGTCCGGTCGACCGCTACATTGAGCCGGTCGACCTCCTCATTTTAAGCATCATCCGGTTGTTCTAAAAACTTGATTTTGACAAACTTAAAATACCCAATTTTAAACTCTAACTTCTCATAAGTATATAAAAAGGTTTGAGAGTATATTTGGGATATTTTGAAGGCACTAAAAAGGTTTTAATCTTACAACAAACATTAAAACGGTTTATGCAAGTTTTGAGACTTATGCATGTGTGTGATTGACATCCTTGTTAAAGATGAAGTCTTAGAGTTACAAAGATTACCCTAGCGACTTGAGTCTTCACTTTAAGAGCACTTCCATTTAAGGTGATGTTGTTTGATCGCTCCGTGCTCATTTTGGATTCGTTTTGCTCCACAACTCAATTACTTATATTGTTATCATCAAAACATTGATTGTGACTCAAAGCCAACAATAACTTCACCCGACAAACGACCTAAAGTACACACAACAACAAGATAAAAGTAGCCTGGACAATAGCAACAACACATGACTAAGTGGGGACCATTTTCGTTTGAATCTTCATTTTACAAGTTCACAACCTTTAAAAGAGAGCTACCCACTACTATTAAACTGAAAGCAACTCACCTTGTGTGAAGGAGATCCCTCAAATGGAAAACTTCTTCTACGCGTGGGTTAAGTTCTTCTTCCAGGTAATGGCTTCTAATCACAGCACTGATTCTTGACTTCAACGGAAAAGTGGGGAGCAGAGTTTTTTTCGGAAACTGGCTGTCGACGAAAGTGAAAATGTGAATGGGTAAAGGAGTTAGGTTAGAGTTTACCGAGGGTAAATTGGGGGGAGAAATCGTGGGGTAGATATTGCTGTATCTTTTTTTCATTTGAAACCAATGGGGTAGGTAAAGTAACGTCAAATCGGTGATAAAAGTCCTCATTTTTTCAATTTCTTTTGTTTTTTTAAACCAACGCAAAGAAAGTTACCAACGTTTCCTTTTTTTCACATTTTCACATTTGTTTTTCTTTGTTTTTATTTAAACTAGGAGGATGACATGGCTTCAATTTTCGTTAAATTTTTTAGTTTTTTTTAACTTTTTGTTTTCTGACGTGGCATACTGATCTGGCTGATTCCGTCGGATGCCCACGGGAAAATGGTCGGAGGGACTTATTTGCTTCAATCAAATACCACAAGGACTATTCAGTTTAAATCATTAGCACAGGGATGATTTTGCAAAAGTCGAATACCACAAGGACTTATATTGTAATTAGGCCTATTTAAAAATACAATTAAATCATATGGTACATTTATGAACTTCAAAATAGCAATTTAAAATTGTCATAGATAAAAATAATTGCCCAGAAAATCAAACTGGTCAGTCAAAAAGGAATGTTTGAAAAAAATTAAGGCAATGATGAAAAACGGAACAAAACAGGACAAATTTAGCGACAAATTTGCATGTTCAAACAAATCTTCTTGTTCGAACATAAAGATTAGTTCAAACAGTGTTTACTTAGCGGCGAAAATTTAATTTTCGTTACTAATGTGTATTTGCGACGGAGCTTTAGCAATGAAATAGCAACAATTATTTTTTTGTTGATAAATTAATTTTGCGACGAAAATAGTATTTTTAGTGACAAAAAATTTCATCACTGAATAAAAAATGTTGCATGTAGTGCGTGGCCTTACCGATCATAGGCCACTCCCACCTCATCAACTCGCTCATTTACTTGATCCCTCCACAAGCTATCCCTTCGCTATGCATGGCTCCATATTTTCCTTACGCCTTGGGTCACTTGCATATGCAATTTTTTGACTTAAGTACCAATTTAGTGCATGCATGATAGAACAAAGTACTGATCTTGTCCTTTTTGTTAACTGTTATAATAAACTTATACGGCAGATCTTTTTTTTTTCCTTTTCTGATTTTTTTCACCCAAGCACGTATTCCACAAGAGTGTAAGCAAGAAATCCCATAACTTCGTAGTTATCGCTTTAAAAATAATCTTTTATTAAGGAAGGAAAAAATCCAAACATTCATATACATGTAAACTATTGTTGGCTTCATTGCATATATAGATGGACATAGTAGTCAGGGAACTACTAGCTGCAATAATATAATTGCATTAATATTAATGCATGCCCAGAACACGCACAACACTATAATTGAGGAACACTATTATTCAACAGTAAAAGTAATTACAGAGATGCATGTACTTGTCGTTAATTAAGTAACTTCACACATTCTCCCAGAACTGCAGCCTGCTCCCAACTTGACTGAAAGAGCATATGATCTCCTATAATTATTCGACGGCCCTACCATATGAAAAAAAGAAAACAGATTAGAGACCACTAATTAATACTAGCTACGCAGTACCCCATGTATATATATGGAACATTATTAGTGCCCCTAATCTGCATATATATATATATATATGTGCGTGATATTCTTCTTCCAAAGAACAATTCAAGATTAAGGCTTTACCTTTTAAAATAGGAGTTCTGATCATGGATGTTGAGTGTAGAATACATCTGAGTGACCCCTTTCATGCCGGTCGAAACAATCCAATAAACACTTTGGAAGGGTGAGAAAATGTGTAAGCCTACCACGACGGCTTGCGTTTCTGGTACGTTTTGTTCCCTGTTATGAAAGCAAGTATCAATGCAGCGTACAAGCTGAATTTCTTTCAGGTCTCTCCGCTCTTTTGGGTCTCTAGTCTCTTTAGGTTTATCCTTGTGAACATTCCTGCAGTTTTCAAAAGCTTTGACTATACAAGTTTCATATTTCTTAACATGACGGTAAGGGGGGTAATTTTCCGTACAAATCTTAATTTCCTCTCTAAGACAACCCCCAATTGAGCTATCATGTGCTTGTTCATCATCAAGATGATCATAGGAATGAGTATGTGGGATGGCAAGTGAAGACGGCAGCAAACAAGAAAATAAAACAAGGTCACTAGTTTGCACTGCAATGAAAGCAACGATAAACACCTCCATTATCACTACCATACCTTTTCTAATAAATTTGCTACCCATCTCCCTAGATCTCTCCCAACAGAAACTTGCCGCTTCCACTAAAATTTGTATTTGAAGCACAATGAAGTTTTGATATCCGAACTCTTATAGATATACAGTTGTATGAGAAAACATTTAAAATAGAGGCCAATTAATTAGCGTATAAAGTACGTACTAATATGGTCATTCTTCAATAAAATGACGCCTGTGTTAATTATTATTTATATCAGGGCTGGGGTCATATTAATTAAGCTTTGGAAATATATATATTTATATTAACGTGTGAACTTAAAGCAAAGGTCGAGTAAAATCGTAGCAATAATATTGCTGTTAATTTCATGAAAAGCTATAAGGTCATGACCCTCTGATCATATAATATTGAATCAAAACATCCATTCGCAATCTTAAAGCCTATATTCCCAATAATATCATAGAGCAATAACATTAGCTTAGGCTCAAAAGTTGTTGTTAAAGGTAAAATATGACCAAATCCTTGGCGCTTGAAACACTTAAGAGAATTAAGATTTTGGCGAATTGACCTCAGTCCTCCTTCATTCTTTGAGAGTTGAAGCACTAGTAGAAATTTGGGCTTTAGGGATGGACGCTGTCCGTCTCTAAAAACCAAAAATTCGTCCCTAAACCCTTTTAGGGACAGACGTATCCGTCCCTGACGTCCATCCCTATAGGTGGTGTATCTATAGGTTTTTAGGGACGGACAAATGAGGTTCGTCCCAAAAGGCATAGGCTCGAACCTAATCCTTTTGAGATTTGAAGCGCTTGTCGAATCCCACGAAGAAGTGCGAACCTGTGCTTTTACGGTTCGAACATAATATTTTAGGTTAGAACCTTGATTTTTCAGGTTCTAACCTCGTCGGCTCTGACTGGTGCGGACCTGTTATTTAGAGTTTGGATAGCTTTTAGGTTCTAACCTATATTTTGTGGTTTGAACCTGTTACCGGTGAACCGGTTCAAACCTTTTAGATTATGGTTCTAAAACTAGAATATTATAGGTTCTAACCTGTGTGACCTGATTTGCAACAAATTTGAAAATTCTACTAATTTTCACTAATTCAATGCAAATTCATCCAAAATAAATATCATCTCATGCGAAAAAATTTATAAATTAAAGTCTAAAATGTACCAAAATATATGTATATATACAACGATCAGAAAGAAAATGTGCGAAGTGAAGCATGGACTGGAAATGTTGTTCTATATAATTGTAACCAACAAATAATAATATGGATCACGTAAGAAAACTATACACCAACATTCTCAAAAGCACCTGACACAAACTGTGACATAAATCGGTCATATCGTGTCATCCGCTCCTACATCTCCTCCATCTTTTGTTGCAAACTGTGGATCTCGTGCATCTGCTCTTGGCTCTCCTTCTCACGGTCCGCTTTAATCCGCTCCAACTCCAACTGGGTCTCCGTCAATCTCCGCGCCATATACACTAATGACGATGAGCAAGAAGTACTAACCGGCCGCACCGAATCACCCAAACCTCTAACGTACCCTCGTTTCTCCCCGAGGACCTGGGTGAAAACCTCCACATCAGTAAGCATCCTCCCTTCCATGGTTGCTTGTGCCTCCACTTCATCTTTTCCTACAATGTGAAACACAAAGAAATGGATTAAGTGAAGAAAAAAATTCAGCAGCATAACGACATAAAATCTATCTAAGCCATTTTTTACAAATTATATATATATTATTTATATCAATACAACTTATTAAATCAAACTAACTCAGGCCAGCAAACTACAATGGAACCAAGAACTTGCAAACACTTCTGAAATTGTAACTTCAATGGACCAACGAAATGCAACCAACACTGCCAACCAACATCACCTCCAAAATTTAAACTTCAATTCACTAACGAAATGCACATCGGGCATTCAGGTCGACAATGTATAATGCCAACATTAACTGTATAAAATGGATCTGGCCTGTTTTTTTTATCACGTTTCTGGTTCTGGCCCGCAACACAGGTTCAAACCGTTTGGTATTAGGTTCGAACCTGTTCTAGTCAGGTTGGAACCTGTTTAAAAGGTTTGAACCTGTTACAACCGGTTATAACCTAATGTTCAGGTCAGAACCTTAAAAAAGACTCTAACTATGTACTAACAGGTTCTAACAAGAAATATAACAGGTTCCAATCTGTTAAGTGCACCAGTTCTAACCTCTAAACATTTGGTTCTAACTCGTTCACACATAGAATAGGTTCGAACCTAATGTTTAGAGGTTAGAACCGGTTCACACAGAGAGCCCAGAATCTCACCGTTCATGTATTGAAATCCATCCAAAATACACACAATCACAAACCAAGCATGAAAATAGCAACACAGTATGAAAGTGATACATACCAATTGATTTCCAAGCGTCTGAGGCCACAAATCCACACTTTCTCCTGTTAAAATCCAAACTTTCCCTCTCTACTTCTCCTCTTTCCCTTTCGCCCACCACCAACAAAAAAAACACCAACTTCAATGCTACAAATCACACCTTAAAACCAAATGTTGACAAAAATCACTACAAAACTTAGAGAGAAACTCACTAAATCCCTTCCAACAAAGTGAACAGTCGGGCGCTGTCTGCTTCATTTCCATGTTTGGCGAACTGGTTTGAACCGATTAAACTCACGTTTGAACTTCTTCCATTAATGGGATGACGTCACTGTGACCCTGATCAAAGTGGTTCGAACCGTTAGGTATTAGGTTCGAACCGGTTATTAGGTTCAAATTTCCGCAAAAAAAATTTGGCGCGTTCTTTCTGCCCGCCACTTTATAGGTTCGAACAGGTTACTAGCAGGTTCTAATCGGTTACTAATAGGTTCTAACCATTACTACCAGGTTCTAACCGATTACTAACAAGTTCTAACCGGTTAGGTCCAAAATGCGTGGTAATAGGTTCGAACCTCTAAGAAGAGGTTAGAACCTTTTATGAGGTTCAAACCTACATATAGATGGTGCGAACCGGTTAAGATCCTGAAAAACACAATCGCTGAGTTCAGGTTAGAACCTATTCATAACAAGTTCGAACGTTTAGAACTAGTTTTAACCTCATAGTATTAGGTTAGAACTGGTTCAGACCAGTTCCAACCGTTTAATTATAGGGTCGAACTGGTAAATGTGATGTCATTTAATGTCCAACCGGTTCGAACCTATTAATGTTGAAGTTCGAACGGGTTCAGTAATATTTTTAAGCATGGCTTTCTCTAGTTTATTTATTTTGGTTTTTTTAAATTCTTTTACAAAAGCAAGAATAGTAGGATTAAGTTTACTAAGGAGGTTTTTCAATTTCTATAAGTTTACTAAGGAGGTTTCTTGGGTATACATAAAAATGTAATGGACATGTATAAAAAGCCTGCAGGCAACCAACAAATCAAGCAAGAACATAAAAAAACATGCGGGTGACTGGACGCACATCGCCTCGAGTCGTGACGTCCCAAACCCGAGTCGTGACAGTGACGTCCCGAACCATCACGTCGTAAGAGTCCTGAAAGAAAACCAGAAATAATTAATTTACGTGTTACAAACAATAAATAAATAAAAATATTAAATAACAATTAATTATCACGTACCACCTAGTGCTAATTTAAAAGTGTAATGCCTTCTATATAACATTGCATTATAGTTATATGTGTTTAACATATACATGATATGTGCTAAGTAACTTAAGTACTTTAATTGCATAAGTTAATCTCACAATATATTATTGTTTGAAATTAAGTAATATGTCATAGTAAAATAGTATTATATTACTATTTATGCTCATTACAAGTATGATAATAGATGTTTTATAAAATACTTAGATTTAGTCAATAAATATACAGTTCAAATGTATCATATAACAACGTCAATGTTCATAACACTATCTCTAAGCTCCTTTAAAATATAATTTTTCAAATACATGACAAAATAAAATTATACATTAAAAAATATAATAAGATATAAAATAATTATTTACATTAATTAACTTATAATTAATGCAATATAATTTTTTATTTTAATTAGACCTATAGCAGCGTTTGTTGACACAAGCGCTGCTAAAGGTGGTGCTTTAGTGGCGGTCACCGTGACCGCCGCTGTAAGTATCGAATTTCTAGCAGCGTTTGTGCACAAACTGGTTCGAAGCTAAATGAAAAAATAAAACCAAAAAAGAAATAGGTTCTAACCTGTACATATACGTTCGAACCTGTTTAGACGTTCTAACCACTTATCAAACAGGTTCTAACCTGTATGGTTTCGGTTCTAACATCTGAAATAACCTGTTCCAACCACTTACGAATAAACACAACCGGTTCTAACCAAAACAAAAAATAGAACCTAAATGAGAAAATCATAACACAAAAGACATCAGTTCTAACCTATTAGTAGGAGTTCAAACCAGTTAAAGCAGTTCTAACCTGTTCCCAAACACGTTCTAACCTGTAAGATTCCGGTTTTAACCTGTTTTCCTTCAATAATGGTTCTAACCTGTTTGTTATAGTTCGAACATATTTATCAATTTTGGCTGCCACTTAATTATCTTATGTGCTAATATCTTATTAGGTTCAAACCCAAATATTATAGGTTCGAACCTCTTACGTTTTTAGGGACGGACAACGAGGTAGTGTTTTGTGATTTTTTTAAAAAAATGGTACACTTAGCGAGATCCTATTGACTGTGACGTGTCCCGCCGTCAGCTGACTGTGCATGTAAGGGATGAAATTGGACGAAAATGATTAAATCGACAAACAACAATAACTCATGGATTGATTTAAATAAATTTAAAATCTAAGGACCATTTTAAAAATAAGTATAAAATTCAAGGACCAAAATGGTAATTAACTCATTTTAGTCCTTGGGTTTTACGCCCTTTTATTTTTTAGTCCTTGGGTTTAATTTTTTTCAAATTTTAGTCATTGGATTTAAATTTTTTGACGAAATGATCCTTCCGTTAAGGATCTGTTCGTTTCCCTTACGGAAGGGCCACATCAGCTGATGTGGTAAGGAAAAATTGGTATTTTAGTCCTTGAATTTTACACCTTTTATTTTTTAGTCATTGTGTTTAATTTTTCAATTTTAGTCCTTGCGTTTTTATTTTTTGACGAAATGACCCTTCTGTCAGGGATTACTGTTCAAATAATTGTTTGATTGTTAAAATTTTTAAGGTATTGGAGTTGATACAAAAAGTGAAGAGAAAGATTATTTGAATTGATTTTTTATATTTATTTGAAGTGAAAAGCGATGATTTGATGGAGAGAGATAATTTTGAGAAATTATTTTATTGGTGCCAAAAATTTGACTCCCAAACACCTTGTTAGCATATGTTATTTTCTGTTATTTATTCAAAGCACCAAAATTGATGTGTTCTATTCAGTGTTAGAAAACATGTGGATTCTTTGATTGATTTGATCTTCGCCCTGCCCCCATGGTATGGAAGTATGATCGTATTTTACAAAGAAATCAAGGACCTACAAGGCCTAATTCATAGGCTGAGTTTGTGAGCTGATGTGACCCTTTCATTAGGTAAACAGCTGACGAAAGCGTCATTTTGTCAAAAAATGTAAACCCAAGGACTAAAATTTGAAAAAATTAAACTAAAGGACTAACAAATAAAATGAGTACAACCCAATGACTAAAAAATAAAAGAGATAAAACATAAGGACTAAAATGTCAATTTCCCTTACACATCAGTTGCTGAGTGATCGTGTCACAATTTTGGTAATTAATCACTTGAGAAATTTTTAAAATTACACAATTTCCAACCGTTTAATTTGAAAATTATGCTTTGGGCATTAGTAAGGGGCGAATTGTTAATTTTGACAAAAGCAAGTGCAATTCAGTAAATTTAAGGAAACAAACATTATTATTTTTTCTCTCCTCTCACCATATTTCCATGTTTCCTTTTTCATAAATACAATTGAAATATTTTCCATAAACTTGACTTTTCCTTTTTTATTACATATTGCAAATGAACAATGGTGATGAAGTGAGCTCATGACAGTGAGAAGGAGGGGAATACATTTAAATTATCAAACCAGCTCCTGCCAAGTGTAAAAGAGAGAGGGAGGCTGAAAACAAAAAGGAAATAGTGGGCATTTGGCATTTACGGAGGAGGAGGCCAAAGTGGTTTTTGTTGGGTTTGCTTTTCGTAACTTTTTGATGCTGCTGCTGCTCCCTTTGTCTACCGAATAACCCTTAGGCTTAGTCTACAAAATAGTTTTTCCAGCTGCTCCCGTAGAGACCAAAAGCTTAGGAGCTTTTGGCTGTTTTCTTTCGTAGCTTTTGTTTTTTTTTCTTTTAGAGCTTTTTCATTGCTAAGACCGAATACCCTCTTGCTGCTGCTCCCTTAGTCTATTGAATTGCTTTTTGGTTGTTGTTGGTTGCTTTTTATTGCTTTTCCTTCGTAGCTTTTGGGGTAGCTCTTGGGTTGTTTTTGTTTCTTTTCTTCATAGTCTTTCATTGCTTTTCGTGGCTACTGAGGGAAGACAAGATGATGTTCGTTGCTGCTGAGGGAGACCAAAAGTTTTCTTTTCATTGTTTTTCCATATCCTTTTGTTGCTTTTCGTTGTTGTTGTTTAGACCAAGTGTTGCTCTCTTGCTGCTGTTTAGACCGAATGCCCTCTTTCTTTGGGTTGTTGCACTTCTTCATTTTAGATTTAGATTTCACTTTCTTTGGATGATCGGCTGTTATGTTACGTTTCCATTTCACTTATTTAATGTCAGAATAGTATTTGTTAATTTTTGTTAGTTGGATTGAGTATGGGTATGAATGGATTTTGGCTAGTTAAAGATTGGGTAGGAAGTGTTCGATGAAATGTCTCTTAGACCAGGAAACTATGGTGTTGAGTATTTTCTTTGGGTGATTGGGCTAGATGATGTTGGTATTTGACTTAGCTTTTCAAGCAAGGATAGTCTTCATCATTTATCACACGTCCATCGATTCGATCACTTTATTAGAAGACGTGGATTAATGCCGAGCGATGTTTATTAGACAACTACTTGAGTTTATTTAGTTTCAACTTCATCTCATGCTATGTTTAATATTATGTTTTTCTTGTTAGCTCTTTATTAATCTTTTAGCATTTACATCGATCATAACTCAAAATCTTCAGTAACCATGGATGATATCCAAGAACCCGACCTTTCCCTTTGTAAATACCATTTTAATTGTAAATAGAACATAATTTTCTTTTATTGTAAAGGTGGTTGTAATGAAAAAATTAAACACATCGTTCTTTGTGGAGATGATCTAGGACTTCCCTAGTATTACTTGACAACCTCCTCCGCTTGGGAGTAGTTCACTAACCATTTTAAGGTGAGTCACTGAGTTGTCAGCTGATGTGACCCTTCCGTTAGGGAAACAAACGGATCCCTGACGGAAGGACCATTTCGTCAAAAATATAAACACAAGGACTAAAATTTTAAAACATTAAACCCAAGGACTAAAGAATAAAAAGGCGTGAAACTAAGGACCAAAACGACAATTTCTCAAAGAAGAAAACTTCAAACTGGGCATTATCCAAAAATTCTTCATCAAACTGGGCATTTATCCAAAAATTCTTCATCAAGAAAGTGGAGAGCAGCAGGGTGGCTCTGGCAAGAGATGCTCGACCCGGCAAGAAGAGCAGTAGCTATAAGGGGAACAAAATAGAGATTGGAGAAGAAGAAAAAAGGAGGATTCGGGAGGAGGAAGAAATTAGAGAACATAAAAGAACTGACTGAGCGATGCTAGGTGATGTCGAGCAGTAGCCGACTCTCTTTCATTAAATGACCTGGCACGTCTCTGGTCCTTTGGATCTAAGAAAAAAAATCTAGACTGCTCCTTATAGCAACTTAGGACTCCTTCTCTTTGTACCGAATCTTTTCCGAGACTTGTGGCCTCAAAGCCCCCAAACTATATATATACTAGAAATTAGGCTATGTTTTAGATTATTTCAAAAGTCTTTTTGGAAATTTTATTTGTTTTTACCCCCTTAAAATATGATTTTATGCAATTGACATCTCTTACATTAACCTACCTTCATTATAGTGGCTAACAACGTGCATGCACATACGGGAAGCAAGTAGAGAGGCCAACCTCTGTACGCAGGGGAAGCCAATTAAAATTCTGCACCCACGGCTCCGGCCTACCCCAAAAATTCACGAAACATTTTTATTCAGGCTATTGCTTTAATCAACATTCTGTAGATCAGTGTGGAAATTTTATTTTCAAGATCGCAGAATTTTTCTTGAACTCTTAAAATTGCAGTTTTTTAGTGGTTTCAAAGCTTAATGACAGGTCTAGAGCAAAACTTTTTACCGACAAAAAAAGAAGTAAATTTTGCCATCTCTATTATTGAGTTCCAAACCGCACTGTTTTAAACCAATGCTCCTTTGCGAAATGCCTTCTCTATTATTGAGTTTCCATGTTAATGAAGTTAATGAAGTAAATGGCATTTCTTATACGCACTTCACTTTAACCTCCAACCCACAGATAGAGAACAAAGTAACAATTACATGAACATTTACAGATGAAAGTGAGGTTGTCCTGTAGATGGCAAAAGCACATGTTTGGGAAAAGAAAACGAATCAGCGAAGAAAAAAAGAAAAAAAGAACTTAAACTCCATTGATGAGAATCGATTATCTGATGGAACAGAGATTACAAATATTCAATTAACTTGTTGTATATTTTCTCTGTGATTGCTATTGCAAACATGATATCATTTCTCTTGTGCTCACATTTTGGGATGTAGGTACTAATCCAATGTGAGAGGCTTTGGAACACTGAACCAATTAATCAAACGATGTATGACGCTATCATGACGTGCAGGAAGTCGGTCAGAAGAATCATGTGCGACAATGAAATCGTAGCATCAGTCTTCAAGGCCTCTGCATGAATGAACTGGTAATTGTATGATGTTATATGAACAGGCAGCCCCCGTACAACTACTAGGTACAGGAACTCGGCCCAGCTATAAGACAGCTCTGTGGTGTGCTTCTTCAGGGTCGATGGAGGAGCATAGGATCAGATGCATGATTCGCCAAAAAGGAAGCAGCTGCCCGTGTACCATATAAGCTTCATCCAAAATCGTTGTATCATCACCCAGTATGGTCCAGAATACCTCGACCTTAGTAGGCTGGCCATCCTCGGTCATTGGCAGGTTTAGGAATGCTGTCAAATCTCTCACGTACCCCAAGAAATTCGCCAGCTCATCGAGCGAGAATATGATCAGAACGTTATGGACAACGACCTCTATACTAGGCTCATCGAGGTCTCTCGCCCATAATATAGAGTAATAAAACCCAAGCACCATATTCTTTGACACATAGTCGGTCATGTGGATCAAATGTGAGATCGTTAAAGTCTACCAACTTAATGTCCCGCTCGACAACAATCGAGCGAGACATAATGATCGTTGTATGCTGCTCCACCGTTAAAGCTCGAGTGGAAGGTTGCTAGTCATCAGCCTGGCCGCTAGTACGTGGACGCATGTTTATTTTTTCAGAATATGCACAAACAAGCATTTGCACGGTTAGAAAAACATTCGAACCAAAATAACATCGTCCAAACACTAATAATTCAGTCCAAACATAGACGTGAAGCATATGGATATTATCAAAACATCAACGTATTCGTTTTGAAAGTCTAAAAAGAGTCCGAACAGCTATGGATATCCGTCCGAACCCACAACAGATAAAGAACTATTTAAATTTAACATTAAATCATATGGACTGCATTGAAAAAGAGTCCGAACATAATCAAAACGACAACGTATACCAGTGAATGACTTCAAAAAGAGTCCGAACGACTAAATACAAAGTCTGGACAACTCAAGAATGAGTTCGGACGACTAAATAAAGTGGTCGGACGCTTTCTAGAGGACAACCGAGTTAACTCAGTCATGGCAGCGTCCCTCCACCTCCCCACACTCCCAAAAATACAACCAAAACACAAACAAATACACTTAAAACAAACCAGACACTTAACAGAATCAATTTCTACGTAAAAATCAATCAAAAAACACAATGTACTATCCAAAAATAGAATTGAAATTCTATACGTAAAACTATAAAAAAAAAAATTGAACCATTAAAATCTTGTTAAAAGAAAGCAAAACATACCTAGATGTGATTAGATCCATGAAAGAGAGATATCATGTCAAGATTTGTGAAGAAAAAACTTGAGTTTAGAGAGATTTTTTTAGGAGAAATCGTTCAGTATTTGTGAAAATGACGAAATGTTCGAGTTTTGAAAATACATCGCTAGCGTTCGGAAACCATCCATGACGTCTAGACGCGCTTCTGCACACGTGGTCCAATCAACATTTAAAATCATTCGGCACAATAAACACGTCCGGAAGTTTTATTAAGGCGTGCGATCGGAGTTCCTATGAATTGAAGCGACGTGGAAGCGCACGGTTGGATGTCTATAAACACGTCCAGACGGTTACGGGAACGTCCAGACGGTGTCCTAAACCGTTCCAACGCCTACCTCATTTACTCTCTGTTGCGATATGAGAGTTCGGATGCTCCTCGACCTCGTCCGAACGTCTAGTAGATTTATTTCGCATGTAAAATTCATTAAATTTACTTTACTTCACAAAACCTAATTTATTTAAATGATTTAATTTACGTAAATAATTTAATTTATTTCATTAAATTTAACGCAATGTAATTTGACACAAATATTTAACTTAAATTATTTATTTTGCATACATAAAAAAATATATATAGGCATACTTTTATATTCAATATCCGTTATAACTAATAATCAATTTAATTGTAATTGCAAGCTAATTACCTCTAACCGTTACAATCTAATTACACTAACCGTTCCAGTAGTGTAATCACCCATTTAATTTTACTAATTATCCATTTAAATTTAATCTAGTGAAAAAACAAAATTAATATAAAATATAAAAAATAATCCAAATATCAAATGAAAAACACAATCATAATGTCTAGTACAAGCCAAAAAGGTCATTCAAACGATAAATAAGTAATAGTTATAAAGCATAAACAGAAGACTAGTCCAAGTCATGAGCTGCCTCTGGCTCGTCCAAATCACGAGCTGCTTCGAGGGCATCACAATCATGCTCCAAATGCTCCTCCACATTATCCACCCATCTGACGAGTGTTTGTAGCTGAGACAATTGTTCTCTCATCCTTATTAGTTCCATCTGCATAATATTCAACTCTTCCATTATAGCCCTATCCGTTAGAGCAAGTTTGGTCTCCAGACCGGTCAAGCGACATTGGAGCTCCATGCACAACGAATGCATCGGCTGCACTATCGCCCGAACACACTCGTTTAACTCTTCTAAGGTTGTGTTTGAGTGATAAAATTTTGGGGAGGTTAAAATTTTAGGGTATTGGATTTGATGAAAAAGTGAAGAGAGATATGATTTTTAATATTTATTATAGTGAAAAGTAATGATGTGATGGGGAGAGAGAGATTATATTGTAATTTTTTTTGTGTAAAAATTTTAGAAAGTGTAAAATTTTGTTTAACAAATATAGCCTAAATTGGCGTCTGCCCAAGCTGATCGCCCTGTTTATCCTCCGACATTGGTGATACTTCTCCTAGAGTGTTCCATGGTCAACCTAGCAAAAACCGTCTGAATAATAGCATAAACCGTTCGCACGAACGTCAAACTGTGTCGTTTAAATTTTAGGAAGTCCGAACGTAACAGAAAACATCCGAACGTAAAAGGACTGTTTGGACGGTGTAAGAAGACGTCCGAACGTGTTTCGATGAACACCAACAAAACAACGTAATTTGATAGACACAAACAACACAACAAACTAAACAATGGACGGTATGGAATCGAAATGCATGAAATTGAGTAGCATATTCATCAAGGAAGTTTTACCTGAAGTTTCTTTAGAGATCTCAAACGGATAGTGAAAACGTTTGGGAGAAAAGTTTGAGAGAAGTGAGTGAGTTTGTGATTTTAACAAAGTCTGGCGGGTTTAATGTGCCGAGAAACCGTCTGAACACTTTCAAGTAGCGTTCAGACTCTTCTCAACGGTTATATTCACACGTGTCCCTATCAAATTTAACGTCATTAAATATGCCCGATTAAAAAAGGCTCTAGAACTTATACGGTTCGTACACTAGTTATTGGTCAGGACGGTATCGATGTCACGTGTCTGAAGTTTTGTAACGTTGAACGTTTTATAAAGAGTTTGGACGATATTGTAAAAATTGTGACGATTGTAAGTGTTACTCAGTTACGACGATTTGAAATTTGTCACCCTGCAGCTAGTCCGAACGGTTTTCTTGTTCGTCCGGACGAGCTTTTGTTTTTGTGACGATTTTTATCGTCACTCATTCGCGACGCGTGCATGTCGTCACACGAGAAATATGTTCGTACGTGTTTTTGACCGGTCCTAATGGTTTTGGTGCTCCTGGATGGTTTTGGGTGACAAAATTAATATTTTATCATGGAAAGTTCACTTTAGATAGCAAAATTTGGTTTGACACCCAAAATTTTGTCACCTAAAACTATATTTCTTGTAGTACACAATTTCGAACTCCACCGAAGAAACCAAGCTCATGGCTCTACCACATGACTTCAACCTAGCGACTACCTCAAATACCTCGTGAGAAAAGCCGCGACCAACTTCACCGACACCATGACCAAACCCTGAAACACAAGGACTGCGAGGACATGTTCACTACATGTCTCCATTGAAATCCATCCTAGCAGGATAGGGACAAGGTGGACCAATATATGGATTGACCGCATTACAGAGCTCATATGGTTGGCCAGAAATTTGCTAAAACGATTAGTTATGAAAAGAAGAAAGTCATTCTCTTCACGCTATAGCCAATGGCGAGCAGGACAATCTAGTTATGAAAAGTGCCCAGTAGATAGAGTCTTAGCACCTTGATAGTCACTTCAATTAATGTCTGAGGGGAAAATATCGGAAAAACCTGTTAGGTTCTTGGGCCTCTCTATAGATCCCACGAGGGAGTTTTAACGAGTGGTAGTTTATTAGGGAAGTGTTAGGTATGGAACGCCACTCCGGCTTTAATACGACCAGAATTTTCCTATCTATGAAGCCTAAATCGTGGACCACGCACGAAAGTAAGTACAAAGATTTAATTAAGCAATTACTTTTGCTTGATTCAAGTTGCACTCGGTTTCTCTATCTGCTTGGAAGGTGAGTTATTTGTCTTTTATGTGAAGCAGAAGGCGCATGACTTCTAGGACCAACTGATTCAGAAATTTGAGAACGAAAAAAAAAACAGTTCTGTAGTAAACAAAAAATTGAAAAAACAAAAAGAAAAAAAAATGTTTCCAAGTGTGTAACTGAGTAGTTTTCATTAAGATGATATTTATCCATTAATCTTGTACAATAAGTATATACAATATATAGTATATAATTGCGTTTCAACAAATTCGCCCCGAGGATTCCATGAAGCTTAATTTACTGCCTATTTATTGTAATACAGTATTTTGTATTAACGAAATTATACCAGAATGCCCTCAGATTGCATTGTTGTGGGCTTGTAGCTAAGAAATTAGAATTATGCTTCTCCTGTAAATATTATCTGATAGCTTTATTATGAATTATGCAAATGAGGATCCGTATTTAATTATAGATACTAAGACATGCACGTGTGATGATTCTTCGTTAATAGTTAGTACCTCTTCATCATGAACAGCTACATCTTGGTCAACAAAAGATACATTTTTAAGTGAAAAGAACATTTTCATGAACCAATACCTCTTGAGAAAAATGTGTCATTTTCTTAATATTAATAGTAATACCTTTTAAAAATGCATAGGATCAAATATCGTCTTTAGATAAAAAAAAAAGATTATTCAATTTTTTCTATTGGATCTTTTACAGTACAAGGACAAAATTATAACAGTTAGATCTTTTTTAATGGAAAACGACTAAATATTGACCCGTGGATCAAAATTAATCAAGAATACGATATATAATATATATTAATATTTGAAAAATATTTTTCAACAGATAATAGCAAGAATTGAATTAGAATTCCTTGAGGAGCGTCTGATAAGAGTTCAAAGAATAATACTCCATTTCTTTGTATATGATTAAAAAGTTATTGAATCACCTGTTTGGTGAGCATTTTGTGTGAGCGTGATTCTTTTCTTCAAAAAAATCCCTTATAAGAATTTAATAGAACGCTAGTATATATCTTAGTACAAAGCTGGTTTAATTAACCAGTAGCCGCTTCGGTGAGCCAGCTAATTGGGGTCCTGATCTATTTGCTTGCAAGGTGATGGTTAGGAACAGAATTAGGCACATGAGTACTCCTGGAACCAACTGTCTCAGAAATTTACAGGGGTTCAATGAGACTCCTCCTCCTAGTAGTCTATGGTTGGGCTGAGAATATAAGACGTAGGAGAATGGTCGTAAAGTTGAATGCCTTTCTTGTCGGGTAAATAAAAAGAGATGAATGAACGTTTTCTAACAGATACATATATAGTCAAAAATCTGCTTTTTTTCATTTTGGGTTGGAAATTTTTTTTTCTCTAATAAAGATCTGTCCTCAGGCTTTTGAAACCGCTAATAAACTTGAATTTTAGGCTGCGTTTGCGTCCTAAAATTTTACACACTTTAAAATTTTAACACAATAAAAAATTACAATATAATATCTCTCTCCCCATCAAATCACTATTATTCACTACAAAAAATATAAAAAATTACCTCTCTCTTCACTTTTTCACTAAACCCAATACCTAAAATTTTAACAACACTAAAATTTTACAACACAAACACTGCCTTAAATATGCCTTTCTCTATTGTTTGGGTTTTGTGCCCATGTTGGATTGTAAAGGCCTTGTGACCATGCTGGTTTGTCTCTCTAAGGGCAATGGGACATTTTACGTTATAAGGCCTATGGATCCATTTCACTGGTTTGAACGGGCTTCAAGCCCATTAGTCGGGTAGTCGGCCCTTAAGGATCTGTCATTTGGGGGGGGGGGGGGGCTTTTGTATCTTTTCTCTGTTGCTTTATTTTATATTTCAGCTGTTTCTCTAGAAAGAAAAAGGTTACCTTATTTAGTCAATAACCTGGGGATATTTGAGTTTAACATTCCCGTACTTTGTAACAATTAATTAACTACAGAATAATTTGAGCATCAAATCAAGGTTTAGTAGCATAAAAAACGTAAAGAGATAGAAATATATAGCACCACTACTAAAACGGAAGGCGGAGAAAATGTGCTGCCATACTAAAAACGGCTTTCGTTTTTGGTACTTCTTCCATTAGAATGGAAGCAAATATCAATGCAGCGTACAAGTTGAACATGGCCCAAACTTATGATCGTTTAGAGTGGAAATTCTTATTGCAAGTTCTAAAATATTTTGGATTCTGCCCCCAATGGACCAATCTCACTCATTAACAATGCATATCCACAATGGATTTCACACCAAATCGGGAGCTGAGGTAGGGAGATCCACTATCGCACTTTCTCTTCATCTTGGCTTTTGAGACCATCACAAGATATATATACCAAGAGATCAATTTTATGGTCTTACACGGTACCAAAACCTTTCGACATGTGTAGTCCATCTCTCATACTTTTTTGCTAAACAAAAAAGAGCGCAAGTGGGCAATTAGTGTAGCCAACTCCCTTTGAACGTGATCATAAGAACTCCTACTAGTTGCAAAATGTTCAGATTAAGATATAGGTACGTGCTCCGAGAAGGGAGAACCGTCACCACAGCCCTATCAACATGCAAGTGATAATACAGTTACTTTTGACAAGGTATAATTATTTTCACTAGTGTTTATTTGTCCAAACTTTTACAACTAGTGTAGCCAACTCCTTTTGAACGTGATCATAATAACTCTCACTAGTTGCAAAATGTTCAGATTAAACTATAGCTACGTGCTCCTAGAAGGGAGGACCGTCACCACAGCCCTATCAGCATGCAAGTGATAATACAGTTACTTTTGACAAGGTATAATTATTTTCACTAATGTTTATTTGTCCAAACTTTTGTAGGATTTCTCCACAGCAGGTACAGATACACCAGCAACTGCAACTGAATGGGCAATTGCAGAGCTTATCGACAAATCAAGCTCGGCGAGAGATTGATAGCTAGTGTTGTACAAAAGGTTCTGTCCCTTAAATTTAGAAAAACAAATATAGACAGTTTAATCTAATAGCTTTGGAGTACTAGACACTTTGGTCAAAACAGAGAGCCCACGAAATGGGGCAATATGGAAAATTCACGATAGCAAATTTTCACAACGTGATATTTTCTATTCCATTTAAAAGGTGGCACTTGTCTATCTTATTAATTGTACCCTTGACAATACCTAACTGTAGAGTTTGTTATGAACATTAAAGAAATTTGGTCCCTGGGGAGATACTGGCCTGCACCTCATTAGCTATTGATATTCTTTACCAGTACTGCTCGATGCTTCAATAAATGGGCATTAATGTACTAATTAAACGGGTGCCGGAAGGACGGCTCTAAGCTAACCGGGGCCTTGAGGGAAAATTCAAAATGGGGACCTTTTGATTTGACTTTCCTGCTGCGAAGGTACTCTATATAAACAGTACCTGGCCTTCTTTTACAGTAGATAGTTCGTGTCTTTCACCTAAATTGAAATCACCTCTTGTTTTTTTTGCCTATAACTAATTACAAAACATCATGAGCGCTCTCCTACCATTCTCAACCATCTCCCTCTTTTCCCTCAGTTTGATCAGCCTCTCTATCCTGCTATTCAATCGGTTTTACAAGCTTACTTTTCCACCAAACATGATGAGTTACGTAACCTTCGCTGCTTCCAACTTGAGATGGGCATGCAATCGCTTGATTTCCCAAGCTTTCTCGAAGCCTTATGCGCGTGATGTGCCAGTAGTTCATCAAGAGACAAGCGGAGTACGACACCAGCAAAAGCCGGGTTCTTCTGAAGTAGAATGTTCTGTCTGTCTATGTAAGATTGAAGACGGAGACGAGATTAGAAGGCTGAGATGTGATCATCTCTTTCATAGAGTTTGCTTAGACAGATGGGTCGGATACAAGAATCCAACATGTCCCGTATGCCGCAAATCTTTAGCTCCCTCTAGAGCAATTACTGAGCTCGGAATGGAAGTCCTCTCTTTTAAGTTTTCTTCGAGCAGATCCGCTGAGCGCGAGAGATGGTGGCTAAGATAAATCATATGTAAAGCCAATCAAGGATGCAAGAAAGTTGAAAGCTACCACCACGGATATGTTCGGTTTGAGTAAAAATATAGGATTTTAGAGAAGTTGTGAATATTTATGTTGAATAGTATTTTATTGGTGTTTGTGTAAAGTGGAATGAGAAATGATTTGATGTAATTGTTTAATAGAAAAATATTGGAGTTATGTGAAAAAGTATAGAAAGAGAAAATTTATATTGAATAAAAAAATAAAAAGTTGTTAGAGATTGTGTAAAATATATTGGTGTTTGTGTTTGAATTCTGAATATGTTCGGTGGTAATTTTTTGAATGTATTTGAATCCTGAAAAAATTGAGGAAACGAACTTAATCCAGGAAAAACCTTTTTTTTTCTCTCTGTACTTCCCTGGTGACGTTTTTTAGAGTTTCCTTCTTGGTTTTCTCGATCCCGTCCGTTTCTTCTCTTCGACTCCCTTTTTCTCCTTCTTGCCATGGGCAGAACCAAGCCATGGCGAACCATGGTGGCTGCCATGGCTGGCTTTGCTCAAAAAAAATTTTACATGTAAATTTTTTTTATTATTGTTTTATAAATAGGTTAGTCTGGGCCCGCCATGGTTGAGCCCATGGCCTGCATGCACTGTTTTTTTTTTCTCTCAATCATCTCTATCAAATTTTCTCTCACACTGCTGAAGACAGAAAGACAGTTTCAATTTTTTAAACCTTCTAAAATTCTATTCGTGCCTCTTTCAAGTCTCAGCGTCTCTCTCTCACAAACACACGACAACGACGTTAACGTACTAGTACCAGTGCGGCAGTGCCTCTCTCGCTCTTTCTCAAGTCTTAGCGCCATTAGCTACCGCCTAGGTATGCCTTTCAGTCTTTCCTTCATTTCTTCTAACTTCTCTAAATATGATTCTCTTTATACCTTAGGCCTCACTTCTCAGATTTTCTCTACTCAACCGTGCAGCCACCGCCGTCTGCCGCGCCACAGATCTTTTGGCTCTTGTCCACTCCTAAGAGGTAATAAAATTATAAATTATGTTAGATTTGATAATTCTGATTTTGAAGGGCTGATCAATGTCTAATTCCCGAATGATTTTTTTTTTGGTGAAATTGTGAATTTAAGTGCATTTTTTGTGAATTAATTTATCCTTATATTTTGAAATTGTTCAATTTATGATTATTTTGTCTTGTGAAATTAATTTGTATGAATGTATGATTGAGATTTGAGAATTTGAGATTTAGAATTTGTAATTATCTTGAATTATGTTTTGATTCCAAAATTAGGGCACGTTAAGCAGAATTAATTATATATAAAATAGAATTATTGCATTTTAATTTTTCACCAGCATCTTTGTTTTTGTCAATGTTTAGGAATAGTTACATGTTCTCTATTTAATTTTAGATGGTCCGGTATACTTGATTGATTTAACTATATATCTTAGACAACTAATAATTTGGGAGAAATTACTTGATTATTTGATTGATTTAGCTATATATCTTACAAATCCATTATCACAAGTTTTACAGCGAAAGGATCAAGACATAGTTAATGCTATGATTTTAGTTAGAGTTGTGAAAGAACGGTTGCAGGAGTTGAGGGAGATAGGATGAGATGAATTTTTAGACAAGTCAAAATATTTTGTCTAAATAATTCTATCAATGTGCCCAATATGGAATATATTATACCAACTCGCGGTCGTTCGAGGCATGGAGGACAAACAATTACTTATTTGCATTATTCTCATGTAGAAGTGTTTTGTCATGTTATTGATTTAATTGTTCAAGAGATGAATGATCGTTTCACAGAAGCAAGTACGTAGTTACTTCTTTGCATAGCATGTCTTGATCCAAGTGACTCATTCTCAACATTTGCCCTTGATAAGTTATGTCATCTTGCTGAGTTTTATCCAGAAGATTTCTCAACAACTGAGAAGTTGTTTCTTAGATATTAACTTGACACTTGCATTAGAGATGTTAGATTGCATGATGTTTTTTCTGGGCTTCAAGATATTGGAGGTCTTTCTGTGAAGATGGTTGAGACCAGAAATAATATTTTGTATCCACTAGTTTATCAGCTTATTGAGTTGACATTGATCTTACCAGTTTCGCTGTGATGAAGATTATCAATATTGATTTGTGTAATAGGATGAGAGATGATTGGATGAATGATTGCATGATAGTGTACATCGAGCGGGAGATTTTTGAAACTATAGAGAACAAAGTCGTTTTGCAACATTTTCAGAAGATACAGAAATGCAGGATCCAATTGCCCCTTTAGTCGTAGTACATAGTACGATATGTGTATTTTAATATTTTTAGTACTTTTAGTCTTTAATTTTTGATATTATAATTCTAAGACATTTTTTAGCATTACGTATGGAAAAAAATTTAGTCATTTTGCTATAGAAGTTCGCCATAGTTCGCTTCTAATCCTGGTTCTTCCACTGCCTCCTGCTCTCTCTTTCTTCTTCTCATTGTCATCCTAATTGCTATGTTGTTGTCCTTCCCTCGTGAGTCCTTGCATTTTTTCTTTCCAGTCCTGTTTTCTTGGTGGTGTTCTTCGAGTTGTTTTCGGTTCTCTCTGACCTTTATGGCGAGCCCTTCCCACGATGTGGATGCACTGACTACTCCTTGTGATTGGGACCTTCCTCTAAGGGTGAGAAAATCATCCAGATTTCGCCGGAATTTTCATTTCTGATTATGGTACCGATTCCGGTCTATTCCAGTATTTTTTTAAAAAATTAATTTCAGGGCTCAAATGGTGCCGCTTTGAGCCCTTTAAAAAAATTATAATTAAGTGACCTTTTTGACCCAGGTCACTCGCAACTCACAAGTCCCTCCCAGTTTAAGTGACCTGGGTCAAAACGACCCATTTTTTCCTCTTTGCTGCTGCTCCTAGTTTCCTAGCAGAACCGAGCTCCTCTCCCGCAAAACGTGAGGTGGATTAATGGAAGAAACAATGCTTTTTTAGCTGATCTTCCAATGGTTCCTCTTCCGAAGCTTCATCCTCTTCCGCCCAAGACCAGAAGTCTGAAGAATCTTCTGACAAGAAGCTACAATCAGTGAAAAAAGAAGAGCCGCTGTTTTTTTGTTTTCCTTTCAAGAGGACAATGGGATGAAAGAGTTCTAGAGGAAGTGCTAAAAAGGGGCCTAAGTTGACGTGCCTTTTTTAGATCTTGCCATTTCATTCTGTCTTGCTTCACTGTATTATCATCATGTTCACCAACGGCAGCCACGCGAGGAAGGAGCTGCTGCAAAAGAGGAAAAAAAATTGCAGAAGAAGAAAAGGGGTTGGATTGGTGAAGAAGAAAAAAAAACAAACAAATATTGAGCCGCTGATTACGCTGGGCCAAATAGGAAGCTGCTCACATTCATTAAATTATGTGGCATATTTGTATCCTTTAGATCTGTCAAAACAAATTTCAGCCACTCATTTTAACATCTTTGAATCTTCTCTATTTGGACCCAATCTTTTCCGAAGAGCCCAGGGCTTCGAGGCCCTTTGTTTCGAGAGCTTTTTGTTTTTGAAAACCAAAAATAAAAAATTCACTTTTCGTCTTTAAACTATAATAATGTCATTATGGGTTCTGACTACTAATTTATCACATTACGCCCCTGAAACTATTGAAATTTATCAATTTTTCCCACTTACTCAAATCCTACGGTTCAAATGAGTGAAACTAGATAACATGGCACAATCTTCAGATTCAGATCCGATTAGAGGACGCATATTAAAAAATTTTAATAGTTTATGTTATGTGACCAAATTGGTAGTTGGGTTCCAAGACCACGGTAGCTCTATTGGTGAAAAGTGGAGTTTTTCCTTACTTTTTCCTGTTTGTATCAGGCCAATTGAGTACCTAGCTTTCCTATAAATTAACTAGCTTAATTATGTAAAGAATAAACTAAACTAGAAAATTAATAAATGCAATCTGAAAGCGGCCACATATGATAATAGGCTAAACAAATTATAATTTCGGTCTCATTTTTTCAGAAAAATAAATGTAAAAAGCAAGTGCATGTAAGCGATGTAGGAAGTGTCCAACGATGAACACACTAGTCCCATGCAGGTCACAGTGTTATCTTTCTTAAACCTTCAATCTAACATGCACAATTGAAAGAGAGTTAGTTAAAGTTTTGTTTACTTGGCTATATGGGCTTGTTTTCACTGTTGGGCCTTGGAGCCCAATTTGCAAATGTTGGGCCTTCGGGCTGTATCTGTTTTTTTCAATTGTTAGTTGTTGGCATAAGGTTACTTCTCTCATAAAAATTAAGCTCAATTGCTGATACATTCCCTATAGTATAACTTTTAACAAATCAATTAGTTTGAGGTATAACTTTAAATGGAAAATCCTTGTAATCCCTTTTTTAGACATACATGTCTTTTCATCCATTAAAAGTTAACTCACTAATAGGAACATGATTCAAGATAGGCTATTCGACTCTAAGAATAGATATTTCAATCCTTAATCTATGTTGGTCTTCCGTTAGTTGACAAAATGACATATATGTATGAAAAATGGATTACAAAACTCTCTTGTTCTAAATTGTATTGTTATATTTAAGAGACTGATTTATCAAAACTCGATATCATCTTAGTGTCACACAACCTACGAAAGCTACATATATCCACATATGTCAGCACCGAGTTACCGACATCAAACGTAGTAGATTGTGAACCGCCTAAGTTGATCGTGTGGCACACGTCCACCGAAAGTTGTCAAAGCATGTGGGTTTTGCGGGTTCCTCACCAGATAGAGACCCCATACCAAAAACAAAAGTGTCTAGTCCAACATAAAAGGTGTGTGAGAGAGAGAAATTATTCCTTTGCCTATATAGGGTCTTAAATGGTTAGACCTGCTTGGTAGGGCTAAAAATCGAAAATGCGGTCCGGTCTGAAACCCTACCGGATTTATTTATTTTTTAAACAAAAATTTAATGCGCAGTGCTGCAGTAGCCTCTGCAGCACTGCACAGTAACAATCTCTGCACAGTGCAGAGAGGCTCTGCGCAGTAGCAGTCTGCACTGCGCAGACTTACTGAGCAATGCAGAGCAACGCGCAGAGGTATATATAAAATTTTTATATTTTTTAAAAAAATTTGAAATGCGGTCCGGTTCGGTCCGGACCGCATTCTTAAAAAGTCTAAATCGGATCGGACCGTATAATCCGGTGCAGACCGGACTAGATTTAATTTTTGTAGTACGCAAAACCGGTCCGATCCGGTCTGGTTTTGTGGTCCAGTCCGATCTGCGGTCCGGTTCTGATCACCCCCTACTGCTTGGAGAAGAGGGGTTACAGCGATCCTTAGGAATAGTGTGTATGTTTCTGTTTAAGGTTTTAGTGTTATTACTTACTGACTTTTTATTGTATCAGAATGACTTTTCAATTAAAATGCCATACTCTCAATTCTTTTTAAGTTCCTTAAAAGAGTTTTGGAAGAAAATCCTTCCCAAGTAGTCATGATAAAATTATGCCTAGAAAAAAATAAAGTCATGATAAAATTATACTGTTTTTAAAATTTTTATTTAGCAAATTGAGTGTATGTTTCCTTGAAAAAGAATTATTTTGTTTTCTCTTTCATTAAGGTTAAAACAGTAACTTCGAACCGTCTTCGCTTTCTCTAAGAACTCCCCACCGTATGGCCCAGGGAGTTTAAACGGCGATAGCTTCTCTTCCCGCTTCCATGATCCATTCAAGAACAAACGCCATCTATCATACACTACCGATTGTAGTTCGCCGTTTCATCAATCACATTGGTGCTCAATCATACCGTACTGCTCCTCCCTTCAAACCCAAAACCAGACCTCGTCATGAACAACGACCTCACCGACCCACCCCGAAACCTCGGCAGCCCATACCTTTTGTCACCAACGTCAAGGAGGCGCAGGACTCAGACGAGGCCTTATCACTCTTCCACGAGTCCCTGCAAATGGGCTTCAAGCTCGACTACCCTTCATACTCTGCCCTCGTGTACAAGTTCGCTCGCTCTCGCAACTTCGACGCTGTCGAGATGATACTTCGTCTTATACAGGACCGAGATATTCGGTGCAGAGAGAACCTCTTCATTGCTTTGATTCAACATTATGGGAAAGCCCATTTGGTGGACAAAGCTATCGAGCTTTTTCATAGAATGCCTATTCTCAACTGTGTCCGTACATTGCAATCTTTGAATGCCCTCCTTAATATACTCGTTGATGGTGATCGGTTTGCTGATGCGAATGAGCTTTTTGGTCGTTCTTCTAAAATGGGTTTTCGTCCGAATTCAATTACGTTTAATATAATGATAAAAGGATGGCTTGGAAGGGGTGAGTGGGAACAAGCGTGCAAGGTGTTTGACCAAATGCTTGATGGAGAAGTGCCACCGACTGTGGTAACATATAATATTCTTGTCGGTTTTTTGTCTAGAAAGGGTTATTTGGAGAAAGCAATGAGCTTGCTCGAGGATATGATACAGAAAGGCAAATATCCAAATGCAGTGACGTATGCATTGCTGATGGAAGGTTTGTGCTCCATTGGAAAGTATACGGAAGCGAAAAAAATGATGTTTGATATGGAGTATCGAGGTTGTAAACAGAAGCTACTGAATTATGGTGTGTTGATGAGTGATCTTGGGAAGCGAGGAAAGATTGAGGAAGCGAAATCCTTAGTTGCTGAGATGAGGAAAAGGGGGTTTAGGCCAGATGTTGTAACCTTTAATATATTGGTAAATTACCTCTGCATGGAAGGCAGAGTGGCAGAGGCTTATAAAATTTTGATTGAAATGCAGCTTGGAGGTTGTAAGCCGAATGCAGCTACATACCGAATGATGCTTGATGGATTTTGCAGGGTTGGAGATTTTGAGGCTGGTTTGAAGGTGTTGAATGCAATGTTGACAAGTAAGCATTGTCCACGTTCAGCAACATTTAGATGTCTTACAGTGGGACTGTTGAAGTGTGGGAAGGACGATGATGCCACCTTTGTTTTGGAGGAGATGGAGAAGAGAAACATTCAGATTGATTTGGATTCTTGGGAAGCCTTAATCAGAGATGTTTGTTGTGGAAATGGAGGTTCCTGTGGACTTCTAACTAAACTTGTTTCTGCCCAAAATTGTGTGAGGTAAGACAAGATAGACATTATTGCGCCATCTTGTTGTTGTTCAAGGATTTGTTGCGATAAGGCCCTGATCATTAGTGTTATTGGGCTTGAGCTTAATAAATTATAATTCTGCCAAAATTAAGATTCCCAAGCGTGAGGATTTTTAGCTGGAAGGCTACCGGTAGACAGTTCTGGGTGCGTAATTGAGGCTAAAAGATGGCTAATCCTTTTTGGCATAAACAGGAAAATAAGAGATACGTTTTGTCAAGTCTCTAGTAGCTATAATTGGTTATTCATGTGATGGAATAGAGGTGTTGCTGGCTTGTACTTGAAATGATCTTTGCCCTTTGATAGCTTCAGGGAAGAAATACGGACTTGATGGTTCTAATTTGTACCATTTTTAGCTTTTCTTGTTTATTTTATGCCAAGGCTTAAAGTCTCAGTCTTTAACCACTGCATGATTTCGGTATCAGTTTCTTGTAGCATGGTCATACCTTCCATGCTTGGAGTTACGGGCTAAAGCAATGTTTTTTAGCTTGTTTTAATGGCACGTAAATACGTAGATTATGAGGGTTCATATCGCCTTGTGTTATTCTTTCTTCTCTTTTGTGATTATTAAATGTAAGCTGCGACCCTGATTACCTTGGGGCTCTGACTCCCCTGATGCACGGGAGGCGCGGGAAAAACCACTAGTGAAGAAGATCCAGAAGATGCTGATCCAATAGGCGCCTACTAAAAAAAGGGAGAGTAGAAGAACTCGTGCTCATGGAAGGTAATGGAAGGTAACATGCCGGGACGGCGAGAACTAGAAGAAGGATCAAAACATCGAAAGCCTTTTGAGCCGAAAGTTACCATCTATTGCTGAGGAGGAGAAACATGTTATTGGAATTTTGAGCTTCTCGTATGCTTTTTTTGATGTTTTTGGTCGCGGATGGAGATAACTAGAAGCACAAGATAGATAAGGGGTTTAGCATGAAAACTAGCTTTGTTCTGTTTTTCGAGGCATGAAGCCTGGTTGAGTAAGCGCTGTAGTTGCGCTTTCTATCCTAGAAGTACAAATCGACCTCTATAAAAGTGTGCCCGAAGCTAATTGCAAATTCGGATTGATCGTTCAAGATGACCCTGCCTTTGGAAGAAGAATCATGACCTAATAGGAAAATGGGAAAAAGTCGCTTTGCGCCCTACACTACTAAAATAATCTCAAATAAAGGTTTCAAGTACTATTTTTGACACATTAAATATTTAAACTTTCAAAATTAATCAATTTGACCTATAAAATAAAATTTCACAGTCAAATTTGTGTCACATGACTCATTTATAATACATATGGTATGATTTTTTGACCGTAGATCTTTTTCAGAAGTGCAAATTGATGAAATTTGATAGTTCTATAACTTAATGTGTCAACGATGTTAGGTGAGACTCTTGTTTGAGATTATTTTGATAGTTTGGGATTGTAAAGTGACTTTCTTCCTAAACTTTAACTTCTTATTAAAAAAACACATAAAAGTGAAGGGACTAATAGATTAGGCGAGACATCTTGACGCCATATAATTTTCAGCTCAAGGGGCATTGGGAATGTCCCCTCTCTCTCTCTCAATCTCTACCTATGGAGATTAAATTTTCAAAAAATTTTTAAAAAAAACTGAAAGGTAAGAAATTATTGTGTTGCCAAGATTGTACTTCTTTGTTGATGATGATATATGCATCATTTAAAAGTCAGCCTAAATATGAGTCGGGGAGCAGCCCCCGACAAATACCTGAACTCGAATCAAGATACTGTGGCACGTTGAATTCTGTAGGGTCTGTTCATAGAACTAATCAACAATTGATCTGCCATCTAATCAACTTCTAACCAACACACTAGAATTGGGAAATGCGTGCATCTACTCCATTTCATCAACTCCATCTCATCAACTCCATCTTATTATTCCAACTTTGCCCTTCTCAATTCATGTTATATATACCCCTTCTATCATCAATCTATCATAGAAAGTCTTCCCAAGATTATCAAACCTTTCTAAAGCGTCTCATAAATATTATCCCAAACATATGGCGAACTATAAGCCTGTCGACATCCCGCTTAAGACCTCCTTCTGGCTACTCTGCCTCTTGGCTCTTACAATCACAGGCACAGAATCTGCTCGAAGCCTTGATGAGCAGACACCTGTTCCCACTACTGCACCTGAGGAATTACTTGCTCCAGGCGCTGCAACACCTGTTTCCGGTGTACCTCCAGTGGTGACTGGCTACCCGGCTGCAGCGGCTAGTGCTCCAGTTGCCGGCACATATGCCCAACATTCGTTGTCCTTCTTTATGCATGACATACTTGGTGGGACAAACCCGTCAGCCAAAGCTGTGACTGGAGTTGTTTCCAATCCAGCAGTCAATGGTCAAGTCCCTTTCGCCAAGCCCAACGGCGCAGTCCTCCCAGTTAACAATGGCGTTCCCCAGAACAATAACAACAATGGAGTTATCAACAATAACAACCTTCCCTTCCTCACCGGCCTCGGTGGAAACATTCCTAACGTAATGCAAAACAATGGGAACAACGCGTTCAATGGGAATATTCCATCTGTGAATGGAGCTCAGCTCCCTTCAGGAATGACTCTTCAGAAGCTTATGTTTGGGACACTCACAGCCTTCGATGATGAACTTACCGAGGGGCAAGATCTTGGGTCAGGTTTGGTTGGTAAGGCACAAGGGTTTTACGTAGCAAGTTCTGAAGATGGAACCAGCCAAACGATGGCTTTCACGACCATGTTTGAGAGTGGTGGTTATGCCGACACTATCAGCTTCTTTGGCGTCCATCGGGATGCTGTCTCGGAGTCCCAGCTTGCAGTCATGGGAGGTACAGGGAAGTATGTCAATGCTAAGGGCTATGCCACGGTGAAAACCTTTCCAGCTACGAACCAGCATAACAGTGATGGAGTGGAGACTCTCCTGCAGTTTACCGTTTATCTTACTTATTAGTGTTTGGATTTTGAGATGGCTGTATCAGATATGCAAAGTCTCTCTATATATATGTGAGATGTGGATGTTAAAAGCCTTGTGCTTGCCAAAATCGTTGTGATCTTTAATTAATGCAGAAATTTACCCCTCATTGCAATATTGAATTTAAGATTAATTACAAATAAGCCACAACAAGAAATTAATAATTTTTAAAAGGAAAAAATAATTTTTAGTTGTTAAATGTCACAGCATTTTCAGAATAGATGCTTGAGTTGCAAGACTCGACATTTTGGACCCCGGATTTAGTCCTTTTTGAAGAAAAAAAATCCCTTTCTTCACCATGATGTCCAATCAACTAATGCAGAAGCTCCACCTCCATAAGTGGCCTCTGTTAGAGCAAAATCAAAATCAACATGATTTTATATGCAGCGGAATTTAAATAATAGAAACGTTTACCTCCTACCATTATGCTCAACACTTGAATAGAATCTGTGCAGAATAATTCTGCAAAACTAAAACAATGATTATTAGCATAGAGAGAAAAAGAAAACTGAGGCTCTTCCAACCTATGTCTATACCTCAGAGAGTGTGTCTTAGATGATATACACAAACCTCTATTTTATAGGTTAGGTCATAGACGCTCAATATGGTATAGATTCTGATTTGTTCCTTCCATCAAGGAATATATCAAATCAGAATCAATCAAATTGCAAACTTTATAAAATTAGAATCAATTACAATAGAATCAAATTGTAATCAGAATCAATTTGCCATTGATTCCATAATCTTATTAATAGACATCAAAATCTTTACTTATTAAAAAAATTATTCTTATATGTCAACTAGGTCACTTAAAGAAAATATTTTAACATTCTCCCACTTGACCTTGATGACATATATCTTTATGGTGAATTGAGTTATTTAGTATGACCAACTATTTATGGAATCCTCTCACTCACATAATGAATGCTACACATGAATCATGGCAGTAAAATCTTAATATAATCGGTCGTTTATTCCATCTATTAAAATGCACAATACTCATTATATGAGTACCTTATGAGAATCAAACTTTATGAATAAATTTCCTATAAGTCATTCGGGTCCTGCTTTATTTATCTCCATAGATAACAATAAATAATAAAGAATTTGTGCAATAAATCTTTATTTCAATAACCTCATGTCTATAGATCAAAATTGAGAGAAACTAAGTACAAAATGAATCAACAAGCCCCATATGTCCACATGAGCTTTAAAAATGTTTACCGGTAAACCTTTAGTCATGGGATCAGCAAACATCAACTTAATACTTATATGCTCTATAGAAACTGCATGTCTCTTAATGTTTTCTCTCACACTAAGATAGTTGATATCTATGTGCTTACTCCTGCTTCCACTTTTATGATTCTTTGAAAAGAACACTGCAGCAGAATTGTCATATAAGATCTTAATTGGTCTCTCAACAGAGTGAACAATTTTGAGACCACCAATAAAATTTCTTAACCATAATGCTTGTGTAGTGGCTTCATATCATGCAATGAACTCTGGTTCTACAGTAGAGGTAGCAACTATAGTCTGTTTGGAACTTTTCTAGGATACGGCTCCTCCAGCAAAAAGGAAAATATACCTTGAAGTAGAATTTCTGCTATCTATACATCCAACAAAATCTGAATTTGTATACCCAGAGACTTCTAAATGGTCAACATGTTTGTAGGTCAAACTGTAATTCTTGGTTCCTTGTACGTATCGCATGACCTTCTTTGTAGCTCTCCAATGCTCCAATCCAAGATTACTTTGGTATCTTCTAAGTATAACAACTGCTAATGCAATATCAGGTCTAGTGTAGACCTAAGCATACATCAAACTGCCAATTGCAGATGCATATGATAAACCTTTCATAACTTCTTGTTCTAATTCACTCTTGGGACATTGATTCATACATAATTTATCCCCTTTAATGATAGGAGCTACACTAGGAGCACATTTGCTCATATCATACTTATTTAAAACTTTTTTAATGTAGGCCATCTGAGACAGTCGTAACATTTTCTATTTTCTGTCTCTATGAATCTCAATGTCAATAACATAAGAGGCTTCACCAAAATCTTTCATTTCAAAGTGTTGAGAGAGAAACTGTTTAGTTTCATGTAGCAAGCTCAAATCATTAGTTGTAAGTAAAATATCATTTACATAAAATGGATTAAGTTTATAAAATGGACATCTTCAAAGACAAAGTCATGTTTCATCAAAGAGTCAAAGACTAAAAGATTGAAGATCAAAAATATGCAAGGAGCTCAAAAGTAAAGATTCAAGACCTTAGGGTATAAACCTTGCAACTCTTAGTTTCACTTTTAACAAGGATTATGAATCACACTTGCATATCTTTCAAAACGTGCATAAATTATTTTACCTTTTGTTTGGAAGATTAAAATATTTTTAAAAGTTTCAAAATACCTCAATCAAACTCTCAAACCTTTCATACATTTATGTGAAGTAAGTCTTAAAAATTGGGTGTTTAAAAGTGGTAAAAAATATAGTTTTAAAAGAACCAGACTACGTGCTTAAGTTGAGGAGGTCGACTGGCTAATAAAGTGGTCGACTGGCCTTCGACCGATTGGTATAGTGGTCGACCGATTGATTTTATAAATATATCCATTGATCTTATGATAATGTGAGCGTTGGGTAACGGTAAGTTGAAGCGGTCGATCGGTTCATGTAGCGGTCGACCGGCTTGTTTAACAGACGACTCACAACGGCTATAAACGGCTAGTTTTCATATTTGACCTATAAATACACCTTCATAACATCCAAAATTAATAACACAACGTCCACATATCATTTAGATCTATTGAGAAATATTTCAAACCATCATATTTAATATTTCTCATAGCATTCACACAAAACACACTTTCCTATCCTTGTCTTTGTGTGTATCACGAGATAGAGTTTTCCACTTTCATATTCACTCTTTAGAGAATTTATTCTTGTAATCTTTATATCAAGAGAGGTGATTCCTTTAGTGAGGTTGTTTACTGAAGAAGAAGCTTAAAGAGGGTATATCTCAAGCTTAGTGGGGTTATGAGTGTTGAGCCCGGGAAAAACACTTGTACTTTTCTTTAGCACCAAGAAACTAGAGTGTATGTTATTTGGAGAATAGTGGAAAAATCTCAAGGCTCGGTGAAAGAGCTCAAGGGGTAGATGTAGGCGGGTTTGCCGAATAACCTAAAAATCACGTGTTTTCTTCTATAAACTCTTCTTTTTATATTTAGTACTTATTCATACTTGTTACATATGTATATTTATGTTAAATTAGTATTTACTTTGCAAACACGACTTTGGGGGTTAAAAGCGAAAAGTTTTGGAAACACAATTCACCCTCCTCTTGGGTTGCCTTGATCCTAGGATAGTAGAAATGTTGTTTTCACATTCATCTATTGTAGCTCTATGTCAAAATGAGTTACTGATGCCATGATTATCCTAAATGAATCTTTCTTAGATACTGGATAGAAGATTTCATGATAATCTATGTCTTCCTTTTGAATGAAACCCTTGGCTACAAGTCTAACTTTCTAGCTTTATATCGTTCAACTTTACCATAAGCTTCCCTTTGGTTTTGTAAACTCATTTGCAACCAATGGCTACATCTCCCTTTGGTAAGTCAACAAGATCTCAGACTTGATTCTTTGCCATAGATTTCATCTCTTCCTTCATGGCATCATACCACAACATGGAGTTGTCTCCATTCATGGCCTGTGAAAACACATTTGGATCTCTTTTAGGTCCAACATCAAAGTCAGACTCTTGGAGGTATACAACAATAATCACTCGGGATTGATGGTCTCCTTATTCTAGAGGACCTTCTTAATTCTACTTCCTCTACATTTTGCAGAGGTTGGGTAGACTCAGTCTCAACATGTTTTGTATGAGTTGGCTCTTCTTTAATTGGTTGTGGTTCAGGACAATTAATATGATTTTTCCTCAACACAATCAATCTATCTCCAAAAGGAGAAGATTCAGTCAACTCTTGTGCTTCCTTAAATTCAACCTTTTGGGAGTTTGCACTAGGTTCAACATCCTATAAAAACTTAGCATTTGAAGATTCAACAATATTAGTATTATGTGTAGGACAGTAGAATCTAAATCCTTTAGAGTTTGCTGGATAGTCGATAAAAAAATCCGTTAGTTGTCTTCGGATCTAATTTATTTATATTCGAATTGTAAATCATCACTTCAGCAGGACAACCCAATATGTGTAAGTGATTTAAACTGGGTTTCCATCCATTCCATAACTCAAATTCCTCCACACATGAGAACAATTTATTTCCAAAGTAGAGACATTACTTCTTATCAGCTTCCTTGTGAGAAAACCTTGCAACGTTTTCACAATGTGGATTGTAGAACCAGAATCAATCCACCAAGTATTATAAGGAGCCTCAACATAAAAAATTCATGACAAAAAAGAAATAGGAATATACCTTTCTTCTCGAGCCACTTGAGGTACTTTTGGTAATCCTTCTTTATGTGTCATTTCTTCTTGCAGAAGAAACAAGTATCTTTACTGTCATTGATCTTTATTGGAACCTTGTTCTTCTTTTTAAAGTGTTGGGTAGGATTGCATTTCTTGGCCTTCCCCTTAGCACGAGAAACAAAGTAAACACTTTCAAGTTTCTCGAGTTTCTGCCTCTCTTCCTCTTAAACACACATAGTCAATAATTCATTCACTGACCATGATTCCTCATATGTATTGTATGATATTTTGAAAGAACCATACTCAACTGGTAGAGAGTTCAAAATTAGATTGACCAAGAATGAGTCAGAAATTTCAACCTCCAGATACTTCAATTGAGCTGAAATGTCTCTCATCTCCATAATGTGCCCACGCACACTACTTAATTGTTAATTGATTTTCTTGACGGCCTTTTCATTAGGATGTTATCCAATGCCTTGTCAGAAGTAGTAAATAACTCCTCCATAGACTTTAAAAAGTCTTTAGCTTTAGTACACTCAAGGATAGAACCCCTAATGCCTTTGATGATATGAGGTTTCATGAACATCAAACTAAGGCCATTAGATCGCTCCCACCGTTCATATTTTGAAATCTCTTGTTGCGTACTTGATTCCGTGATAGTGGGTGGTTCCACTATACGAAGCACTTCATCAATTTCCATACACCCAAAAGTGAAAATAAAACTTTGTTTTCAGTCAGAAAAATTATCATCACTTAGCATTGGAACACGCAACGAACTATCAATAAGGGAAGAAGAAGCAACTGCAATATAACCAAAGAAAAACAAAACTACTTAATAACTATGAATTAACCATAATTAAATCAACAAATGTTAATTTAATAGTAAATTTCAACCTTTGTAATAGTAAATTTCAACCTGCCTGTGGGCAAATGTTACATCATGCATGAAATTTACTCTTTATTATTAAAACTAACAAATTTAATATTAAGAACAAAATTTTCCGTACCTGTGAGCCTAAGAAAATTTTATTTTTAATACAAAATTTATTATTTTAATCTAACAAAGTCATAAAATTAAAAACCTCCCTGTGGGGATAAGTAAATAACTTTATGAATTAATTACCACATGGATATTAATTTTTCTTTATGAAGTTCATATATTAATCTTGATGTAATTAACAATATAAAATTGAGATGTTGTGGCTCTCTCAAAATTATTATGATAATTACAATTTCATTAATATTCTTTAACTTTATAGATACCTAATCAAAATGCAAGAACAAAAATGAACCAATATATCAAGGTGGGATAAACAATATTTTATAAAACACAATCAAGGGAGCTCCCAGGTAAGTGAGGTAGGTCACAATGATTCTTTAAAAATCAAGACTTGACTTTGCCAGAACTTTCTCTGACCTGTATTCTTCGATGATACCACATATTCACACCAACTTTAGTAGGTTCAGTTAATTATTCTTAGGTCTAGGCATCAAATATTTTATGCATGATCAACATATCTATTTATTTAGATTTACACATAATAACTCAAGCATAAAATGCAAACTTATATTTCTAGAATTGAATTATTCAAACATTGAATATCAAAATAATTCTAGAAATTAATGCAACACAAAACATATTTATGGAAAAAAAATTTAACAAAATAAATAAAATATTTAATATTTCGGTCCAGTCAGGTAAAACTGAACTGGTGGTCAAAACCTGCGGCCCGCCCACGCGGGTCGCCTGAAGCGATCCAGGCTAGTCAATAATAACCGGCCTTCAAGGTTGGTTCCAATTCCTACAGGCCTCAAGGCCCTTGGGCTGACCCAATGGTCAGCCCAGGCATAACCCAACACGGGTTAAGGCTTGTGTAATTGTGATGGGCCTAAACCAACCCAATTGACCGATACCCTTTTCTGGTTTTTTAATGGGCTTTATCCGGGTAGCGATTCCTACTCGGAAAACTGGATCCATGACCCGATAAAAATATACACAGACCCGAAGGTTTATGTTTTTCCCCATCCTACTGTGGCATGCCGCCACAACACCTGAGCATAGCCAGGCGTCCCTAGGGACATCGTTATCGGGGGTCAAAAGCTGCCATGGTGACAAACTTTAACCCGTGGCAAGGAAAGGAGTTCTCAGCCTCCTCTCTAGCCACCTGGTGCCGCAATTGACAGATAATAACCGCCTCTCCTTGTCTCTATCTTTGCTATATCTGCAAGAACCAAAACACAAAATAACTTTCATTGATTAACATAGATGCAAATGGCTTGAGAACTAAAACCCAAAAACTCAAGGAAGAACCCAATCCAGGTTAATGTTTTAATGAAGAGGTTCAAAATCAAAACACAATCAATATTCTATTTTGCACCAAAAATCGAATTACCTTTTCTCCAAAACAAAAAATAATGTTAGAGAAAAATATATGTTTTGGTCATGGAGGGTGTGAACCAAAAACGAAATAGAGAGGCAAAGAGAAAATGTATGAAACAAAGCACACATATACAGTATGAGTTCATACGGCAGAGGCAAAAAAACAAAATTGTATAGGCACCGAATATACAAAAGGCTTATACCGAACATAATGATCTCGGAACCTGGCTCTGATACCACATATTAGAGCAAAATCAACATGATTTTATATGCAGCGGAATTTAAACAATAAGAAAGTTTACCCCTTCCATTATGCTCAGTACTTGAACAGAATCTCTACATAATAATTCTGCAAAACTAAAACAAGAATTATTAGCATAGAGAGAAAAAGAAAACCGAGGCTCTTCCAACCTATGTCTATGCCTCAGAGAGTGTGTCTTAGATGATATACACATACCTCTATTTATAGGCTAGGTTAGAGACCCTCAATATGGTACAGATTCTAATTTGTTCTTTTCATCAAGGAATATATAAAATTAGAATCATTCAAATTGCAATTTTTATCAAATCAGAATCAATTACAACAAAATCAAATTGTAATCAGAATTAATTTGCCACTGATTCCATAATCTTATTAATTGACATCATAATCTTTATTTATTAAAATATTATTCTCATATGTCAACTAGGTCACTTAAAGGAAATATTATAACAACCCCATCAACGGCCTACGTGACACAGTTGCATGTCAACTACTTCACATTAGCCACTGAAACTGTTAGGGCACCCGATTTATCGATGCACACTGTTTCACCCCTTCTCACTTGTCACATTGATGAGGATCATCTGCAATTCCCTACCCAAATTGCAGGGTGCAATTCAGAGAGAGATAGATACAAGAAGTGGTCCTTATATTATTTAATGTTTTTCCATATAAAGTTATGTTGACAATAGTCGTTTGTTTTTAAAGAGAAGAGATTACAATTTTTAATTTTAAAAGGTAAAGGATATATTATAAAAATGGTGTAAAACCGATCGACTATAAATAAAAAAGGGAAAAATTCACTTTGTACCCCCGAACTTTGGGGTCATTTCTAAGGTGCACCCACTTTTATTCACTTCGTTAGATTTAAACATCAAACTACCCGTTTCCGTTAAAAAACACCCTCCACCTCAAATGGTCGTAACATCTTACGGAAAACGCATAACGTGCCGTCCATATTTCCAATTATAATGCGAACTTCCTGTTTTGCCCTTCTTTAATGAATATAGATGTAAAGCTTGACCCCCCATCCAATAGCAACTATTTCCATTTGAAGCTTTTGAGCCCTAGCGAGCTCCAACGACCCTCCTTCCATGAACACCTCTATGTAATGGTGATTAATGCATACCATGAGAAGAAGAAGAAAAAGAAATGACTCAAATTATAATGAAAGTAAAGAGGCGGATCTTAACTGCCTCCAGAATCATATGCGGGCAATGAGTTCTCTGTCATGACATGCTTTGGCTTTATCTTCTTTCTTACAAGAGTCAACGAGGAGTTCAAAGTTTGTGTCCAGGTTTTTTCTCATTATCCGAACATTCCCACATTTTGTCTGCTTTGTTTTTGCTTCAAACTGAATATACAGATTGATGGCTTTATTTCATGGTTTCCTATGAGAAGTTTGTGACCGAAACCAATTCGACTTTGTCAATATAGGTTACATGTGAGGGAAATTTTCTACCCAAAGATAGTACACTTTGCTGGCGTCGGTTTGGCCTCTATTTCCAACCTTTGGTTCGCTCTGTTCCATTTCCTAAACAAAGAGTCTTCCTCAGGTAGTTAAATACTAAAATTTGGCTTCGAGGCATCGTACCAGTGACTAATTTGATTTTTCATTTTTCTTTGCAGACATGCAAAATATACAGTTCAGCAGGGCAATGATACTGGAAACCATGGTAGCTATTCCGGGGATGGTGGCAGGCATGCTGTTGCACTGCAAGTCGCTGAGGAGTTTCGAACACAGCGGTGGTTGCATCAAAGCACTGCTGGAGGAAGCCGAGAATGAGCGTATGCACCTCATGACCTTCATGGAGGTATCCCAGCCCATGTGGTTGGACAATGCCTACTTCTCGGGCTACGTGATCTCTCACAAATTCGCTCACCGCATGGTGGGTTACTTGGAAGAGGAGGTGATCCACTTCTTATTTTGGAAATTTTGTTCTGGTTCCAGCATATACCAGAACCGAAACCGGAAATCATTTTTGACAATTTTCAAAATTGGAACCAGAACTAGAAATTCAGACGGAATTTCAGGAATTTCCTGTTCCAATTTTTTTTAAAATAAAATAAAAATAGTACTCAAAATAAAGTATAACATATGTAATTTGATTGAATGTTTATTTTAGAATCTAGATTTTGGATGAAAATTTTACATTTATTTTTAATTTATGATGAATAACTAAAAAATACTGAAATTTTTTATTCCAATTTTTTTAAAAAATAAAGTATAACATATGATGAGTACCAAATTTGTTTGAATGTTTATTTTAGAATCCATATTTTTGTTGAATATTTATATTTATTGTTAATTTATGATGAAAAATAGAAAAATCTTCCGAAAATTCGGTCCAAAAATATTTTTAGGTCATTTAGGCCCCAAAAAAATTTGTAAAAAAAGAACTCACACGTCGAAAAGGAATTTTGGTTCAGATTCTGAAAATTCTGGTTCTATTCTGGTAAAAAAATTACATTCTAATAAATACCAGAACAGAATCGGAATTGGTCATTTTGATTTCATCTGTTTCGATACTTATCCTTATTACAACATAACCCGGGAGAGTAATGTGTAGAAAGGTATGCCGCATGTAAATCTAGAGTTTCGACGGCCTCAATATGAGCCCTTATCCAATTTAAGACCAATGTCGAACTCCACATACATACTTTCAGACCAGAGGGTCGTATAAGGGCTTTTAGCCCAATTGTGTACTACTTTATTTTCCCCTATTTTTCATCATACTGTGGGTGCGTTTGCGTAATAAAATTTTACCCCCTCTAAAATTTTAACACAATTAAATATTATAATATAATCTCTCTCCCCATCAAATCATTACTATTTACTACAAAAAATATAAAAAATTACCTCTCTATTCACTTTTTCACTAAACCCAATACCTAAAATTTTAACTACACTAAAATTTTACAACACAAACACAACCTGTATCACTTGCTAACTAGGGCTGGGCATCCCGGGTTCGGGATCGAGTTTGCACATCCCCGAACCCGACCCGAACATGAGTGAAGAACCGAGCCAACCCGAATTCCGGGTGCGGCTCAGGTTCGGGGTTATGGGCCTCAAAGAAGGTGGCCCATAACGTTTTGGGTTTTGAAGCCCAAAACTGTTCTGGGCTTTATATTTGGGGCCCAGAGCCATATGTTTTGGACCCATGACGTCCTGGGTTTTTATTTTTCAAGCCCAGGACGCTCTGGGCTCCCTTTTTTAGCCCAGGACGCCCTGGGCTGTCTTTTTTAGCCCAGGACGTCCTGGGTCTTTATTTTTTAACTCCAGGACGTCCTGGGTCTTTATTTAAGACATGCCCAGGACGTCCTGGGCATGGCCTTCTTGGCTATAATGTCTCATAATTTTCCGAGCAACCATTACTCAACAATGTCTAATAAAAATAGAAATTCTAAGTAATAACTACTAAGCATTACTCAATATAATTTCTGCCAATTGCGAAACATAAGTCAAGCAAATGTAACTACTAACACAAGCCAATTGTCATGCCAATGTTTATATGCACAACAAACAAATCTAACTACTAACTAAATAACTACTAACGACAAAGCAATAGATTAAAAAAAATCAGCAAGCAATAAACATAATTCCTTAAGCTATTAGTTTATTACAATTAAATTATGAAAATATAATAATTCTAAGTTCTAATTATTACAATTACTTGCTGAGATCAAATCACAATGAAAGCAAATAAGATATTCTTGAAGATCATACGTGCACTATTTCAAAGAAAACCAAATCCTCCAATCAAGCTCATCCTCCACGGTTTCACAACCTATGCACTATAATAAATAATTAACCAATCCTACACAATAAATATAATTGGCCGAAAGTAAATGTATTTGTACCTGAATCAATGCACATTGCACTAAGCCACTAACCAATCCTACACAATCGTGTAACCTGCACTAAAAAATGTAATTAGTCAGGGCAATGTAATTCAGACAAAACCGTGCATTTAGGGCAAGGAAATTCGTACAACAGTGGTGTGCATTAGCTCACCTGCCGGCTGCCAACTATACCTGAGGAAGACGCCGAGAGGAGAGAGGCCAAATACAAAGAGAGATGAAAGCGCAGAGGAGAGAGAGGAGAGAACGCATATGAGAGATATTCCAGAAATGAAGAGAGAAAGTAGAGCACAGAGCAAAGAGACAGTGGCAGGAGGGGGAGCATGGTAGCCGGAGGGAGATAGTGAGGTTGGGACTCAAGCGTAAAGAGGAGCGGCTAGAGGGGGTAAGCGGGCTGTGATGCGAATTGTGAAGAGAGGTCGTCAGGGGGATTATTTTTTATTTTTAAAAAAATCCCTTTTTAAGGTTAAAAATACTATCTCATGCCCTTTATTACATCTTTAAAATAAAGAAGACAAATTTAATACTTTAAAAATCATATCTTTTAAAATGACAACACATAAAAATGAATTAAAATATTCTTTAAAAATAACAACAAATACTGAAGGGAATTAAAAGTTCGTCAACCGATGCAATAAATTGTATGATATAAGTATCAATTTTTATTTTTATTTTGTTTTTCCTTCCTCTCAATTTCTTCTTTTTTTTAAATCTCTAAATTTTGTCTCATCCTTAAAAAAAAATTAACATAAGAAATTACTTAGTTCACCAAATTTTTTTATTCAGTTTTACATGTGACAACTTTAACTTTGGGTGTTTCTTTTCTATAGGCATTGTCTCGGCTTATATATAAGTTTCTTCTTTCTTTTCAGCCTCGAATCTCTTTCGCTCTCCAAATTGTTTCCTTTCTTTTAACTGCGAATTTCAATTTAGAGTAATAATTTATATTGTTTTCTTTGTTGCTATTAGGTGATGAACTTGTATAATAATAATTCAAAGAAAATAATTCCATTAAATATTAAGGAAGTTATTTCTTTCCTTCTGATCACATTCAAATTGAATTATAGGAAATATGTATTTCTAGAACATAATTTAGGTTGTGCCCCTCTATGATTCCGCCCCCTAAAGAAATCAATTATGGCTTCACCACTACTTTGCAAAATATTGACGAACCATGTCCAAAAAGTATATATCTTAGTAACTAATTGCCAAATGAGACCTAGAGAGCAGGATTTAATGCAGTTAATAATAAATGGTTCTGTTCCATGACTTGCCCCCATTCACAGTCATGAGCTACGTTATAAGCTTTTTAACCAGTCTGTTCTCTGAGCTTGCTTATAATGTTCGAAAGTTATCTAATCATATGCAAATAATTCCAAAACTTCAACCCCATGCGACATAAATTATGCTTCCTGTCCCAAAAAGAAGAGAAACGGGACAAAGTCGTTTTGGATTAGCATACGGAAATGATGATGAACTTGTTAGGCCGCGGCTTTCTTTTTCACTATCACCTCTTTTCTGCCCTGTTTGAGTTAGCCTCAGTGTTTAACAAAAATAAAAAAATTAGCCTCGGAAAACACAAAGCACCGTTCTGGGATTGTCCTCGTTACTTCTTTTCAAACATGTGGGGGTATATGTGGAAGATTTCTGTCTTATCAATGTTTAACTTTTTTGACATTGTTTTATTATTCTAGCAACTGTTAAGTTTTACTAGTTGACACGTGAGATTCGAATGAGACTTAGGTGTTCACGACTTAAAGCTGTGTTTGTAAAATTTTAAGCTCTGCGAGTTTAACGTAATAAAATAATTATAATATAATCTCTTTTTTTCAAAAAATTATTATTTTTCACTCAAACACAGTTGGACTAGAAGGAGTAATGCTTGACTCCAGACCAATCAGTTGGAGTTAGCTCAAAATCGGGCAATCTAGACCTATGCATCCCAAAATGTTTGTTGAGTCACCAGCTCAAATAATAATTTTTTTCACAATAGATTTAAGCACTTTATTGGGTTTTTTTTTTTGTCTTTCGACTCAAAAGAGGACATATATAATTTTTTAAATGTAAGTTGTAGTTGGCCCTATAGACTCCAAATCAGACTCCAAGTTCTACTTAAGTCGGAGATTTTTTTAAACTCCAACTTCGACCAACCTGACAATATCGGGTTGGAATTAGGTTTTAGAGTCATTTTGCACAGTCCGAAATGAGAAGTTGGTATATTTCTCATCTTGTTGATGGAGGTTCAAATTTTCTGTCTTATTTGATAGTGCCGAAATTTTACTTATATGTTACTTCAGTTCCATTCGAATGAACCCTGCGTTGTTGTGAAATGTCAAAGCCATCAGTTTATGTATGCACGTAATTCGCGACACTGCGGTTCTAGAAAACTAGACAAAGTTTAGAAGTTTACTTTGAGAAAATTAGTAGGTAAAAATCTGACATCCATTTGTCATGCAGCTTGGATAAGAGAGAGGAAGGGAAGATTTAGGAAGAAAAGTAACTCACAATCAAGAGAAAAAGAATACACTGAGAGAGTTACGTCCTACCAAACTTTGCATGTGTTATAAGAGAATTAAAAGTCATAATTTCAAAACTTTGGAACTCCTCCTTGGTATTTAATTCGCATACCCCTTCAGATGCAACACCCAACTTTGACTTTTTACATCCAAAATCCATTGCAAAATGAGATAAACACCAAGAAATATTTGCATATATATATATATATATAAAATAAATGAGGACAGTCCCTTCTATTTTTTTTTAGAAAATCTCACTTATGACGGAAGAATACCGTGATTACATATAAAGTAATCAGATAGAACTCTTAAAAACAAAATAAAAGACTTAAAATAGCAACCAACCACAAAAACAATAGACCTAAAATTTAATATTAACAAAACTCATCTTTTCAAGACGAAAAATATCTCTCATACTATAAGGTAAAGCATCAAGATCAGCACAATGAACCTGCTGACAGACTGCATCACCTGATAAACCTCACTGCCATCAAAATTAACATTCTTTATTAAAACTCATTCTTTAGCTAACAAATCTGTTGCTATATTACCCTCATAAAAAATATGAGATATACGAAAATTAGACAAGAGAACAAGATTTGCTTATATAAGATATTCTACACCCTGCTAACAACTCTTCATGGTGCACCGACCCAAGTGACTAAATTTTCTTTGCAAAAATCATACAATAAGCCCCCGAGGGGTGGACCTTTCTCCACCTCTTTCTAGTATTTTCTTTTGCAGCCGTCCAAGTTATATATATAGTCAAAGAAATTAGAGGTGCCAAACGGCCGGCGAAAGCAAAAGAGGAAGACAAAAAGTTCCGAGTTTTGGATGGGGATAGAGAATTGGAATTTTTCTGGTTTCTACACCTACTGATATTCCAATTCTCTCTTGTCTCGTCGATTGGTTAAGGGATCTACAAACTTAATTTCAAAAGCAAGAACAGTGGAAAATAACAGAAGGCCGACGAGGATCATGAAGCAGCCCCACCACTGGAGATTTTGAAATGGACTTTGCAACCAAAAGTATATCACGCTGTCATGATTTGGTCTATTATGGGGTTGGCACATTGCTGCACAAAGAAAACGACTGGCCCCATAACTGGTGGAGGTCGTATTATGGTAATATAGTATTATTTCTCAACAAAAACTATCGTTTCTCCTAATTAAAAGCTTAAACTATTCCAATCAGAAAGTTAATTATTTAGTATCTGCATATTAATTATCCATTCTCCTTATTATTTACAGATTTGTGGGTTCAATTAATGAACAAATTATAGGAAAAAGAAGGAAAAGGGCAATCAAGAAGACGGAAGAAAAAGCCCCCAAAATCCAAATTTCTGCCATCCCAACAGAGCACAAACACCCATCAAAGCGATGTGGCACTGTCCGGAGCACAGAAGCTGAAAAAGTAAAGAAAAAGAGCCGTATGTCTGCTTCCCAAGCAAGAACCTTGCTCGTCCTTGAATGCCGACCACTACATCCGCATGCATTTCCTAAATCTTCAACTTGAAGTGCCTGTCATCTTGTTCTTTTCTAGACTTCTAGCTAGTCACTAACTGGATAAGGTGCTCATGCTTGGAGACCATGATCAAAGAATCTGAACAGAGTTTTGTTTATTAATTTGTTCTTAGCCAAATTGACTCGAGTCATCATTGACATCTTGGTAAGTCTCCCATTATTAGCTAGGCGCTTTAAGGAAAAAAAAGATTGCACTAAATATTCATGAATATCATACACTTTTGCGATGTGATTTTCAAACTACCAATTTTCACACTTTGTAGCCCAACCCCGACTACAGTAAAGTGATTATCTCCCCCCTCCCCCCCCCCCCCTAATTTATTGGAAATATATGAAACCATTAGAGATCATTCTCGAGTGAGCCTGCAGTAACCCAGAAAGAATACACCAAATAATGAAGAAATTAACATGGAATCTGAAGTGTTTGCAGGCAATTAGGACATTTAGGCAGCGCTGAAGCCTGATGAACAAAGTCGAACGGCAAGTGATCCATCTGGCCTTTCAGGCGGATGCATGCAGAATTGCCCTCACAAACAGGCGGGCATAATTTATACGGGAAATAGTATTTTTTTTTTTTCCTCAATTGCAGAGCTGCCAGCATAAGAAAGATTTAAAACTCAGAGAAAGCAAAAGAGAACGCTTAGAAGGACACCATTGCTCCTTCCAAGAAATGATGATCAGAAAGCTCAATCGTACCGTACCAACTCGTTTACTTTAATTACTTTCATTTGAACAAAGATGAGGATCCAAACCCTTAGAATAGAACAAAGGTTCAAATTTACTTTATATTAAAACATGATATGTTGATAAAACATCTATGCATACAAACAAACTGCCGCTGGAATTCAAACTTTGCAGTAAAGTCAGATGGAAACTCTATTTTTATTAGCAAGCAGTACTCATGCTGACCATCGGGAAGATGGCGACAGGGACGATGATGAGGTCGAAGATGGCCATAGCTGTGCTTTTTTCACCTTGGACACGCTTGCGAGTACACCTAAAGGTGTGACGTCTCCAACGACTGTCACCTTCTTTGTCTCTAAATCTATGCTATATGATCTCACGCCTGCACAAAATTTGATAAAAACATCACTCTAAAGTGCACTGCAATGTATTAATTATTAGTGCTCTGATAGTTGTTACGGGTACTTAGTTTGAATGTTTTCCTTCAAGGAAGTGTTCTTACACGTAACTCCATCAAGCAAAATAGTATACGTCCCGCAATAACTAACCTTCCATTTTTTAAAGATGTTTTCTCACTTTCCCTTCACAGCCCTTACAATGCAGAGACACCCGCAAGACGACAACCTGCAAATTCCAATGTGAACAGCAACAACGAAGATGATGATCATAATCCTAATATATATGAACAAGGCGAAGTACAGTAGCAGTAAGTTACAAATGCATATCCTGTGTGCTTTACATATTATTTTTGGAAGTAGGAATGACAGAGAGAGATTAAAAGGAACCTGATCATGGGAGCGAGATGAGGAAGACGATTTTAAGGCAGGAGATTCGTTTGAGCTCAGGAGCCTGGGCTTTGCCGGTTCAGCAGGAACCAATGCAGAGACAGGCTGCTCAGACTCGGACAACCAGTCGATGAAGGGGGAGTCACTTAAGAGATATCTGGAGGAACCAGGAGGACTCTTTAGATTGTTTATGTCAGCTGAGCTTTTTCTACGCAAATCGCTTTGCTTACCGGAACTCCTCTGCTTTTCATAATATGGCCTAGGATTGATGGGAAATTGAGATGAACAAGGGACGTGAGGTTGGCTTTTTCGCCTTTCATGGGAATCGTGTGAGTTGTGGCGCTCAAATATGGGTCTGGGGCCACGGCGGACCATGGAACGGTGTTCCAAGCTAGAGCATATAGCTGTGGAGGCTGGAGATGCGCAGAAAATATCCATTCCTTTCATGTTGGGCATAGGCAACAGCATCAAAGAGGTCTGGGGAGTAACGAAGAAGAGTATCTTCCTGATGAGGCCAACTAATCTCCTTTTAAAGTAAAACGAGCATCAAAGACTCGGAAAAACAAAAGTTCTAGAGAGAGAGAGTCTAAAGAAAAAGAAAGCAGTCAGGTCCCACCAAAGGATTAGGGATAGATAATGATGCCTTGGGATATGTGATTAATAATTGGACCATCAAAGCTGTTGTGTAAAACTCTTTCCTCTCAATTTCTTAAAGAGGTGGGGATGAAAAGTTAGGTTCATCTTTGTGTGAGACATGATTACTACCACTAGTAGCAGCATAAAGAAAGGTTCAAAACTAGCTACTCTTGTTATTTAGACATCATTAATTTTTTTGGGGATTGGCCTTTGCAGTACAGCCTAGTTCTTGGTGAAATGGCTATGTGGGGCATTTGGTGTTGGCCAGATCGAATTGAGACCCCAATCATGAACTCGACTTTCCTAATAATACGAAGATCTGTCTAGGTTACTGTAAACTGTTTTCTTTTTTTTTTTTTTTTTTTTTCTAAGCAAACGTGAAACTTCATTTCACTGTAAAAGATACATCAATGCTGCGTACAAACAAGCTTCCATGGCTGGTTACACTAAACAGGGGCTTAAAACCCATAACAGCAATGTCAAAGACCCTAAGGGTCATACAACTAACAGCCTCAAAGGCTTTGATCAAGATGGCCATAAAGGCCTCATACAGATGAGTCAAAAGACTCATAGATTTGTAACGGGTCCAAAGACCCAAAGCAAGCACCAAGCTCCTACTTCCCTGAAATCTTGTCCATAACAGCACCACCAAAAGAGAGGAAAACCCGAAGGGATAAACATGGACAACCAGCCACTGCACAATAGAACCAGCATGAACAAACCGATTCATGGTTGCAGGGAGACGCCTCACCCATGAGGAAGCCACGAGATCCTCCTTTCCACAAAAACACAGAGAGATGAAGTTATTTAAACCAACACAAAGAAAACACAGCACAAAATAAAGAAACCCGTGACAAGGTGTCTTTTTTCCATAACCCAGTGTCGAACAAAACAAGGCCAAACTACTCAGACACAACACAAATATGGCGAGCGCGTGAGACCCACTCGCGCACCTGAGCGCGCGTGGTGCTACACGCGCCGCCGCACTAGCTCCGGAAGGGTGTGTAGAGAATCGTATGGACTTGAGGAGCACGACTGGGCTGAACGTGGCCACCAAAAAGCTTCCCAATCGCCTAGATCTAGCCATGAGGCAACGCAGAAAGAGAGCACAGAAAGAAGCGCTAAGGGAGGGAAGGAGAAGACAAACTGCCAAGGGGTAAACAAAAATAGAAGGGAGGGAGGGAAAAGGGAGAGACGGGAGGAGCAGGGGCTCCTCCCGTCGAAGAAGATGGCTGGGATGGAAGGGAATCAGACGAAGGAGACGGGGAGGCTCTAGAGAGAGGGCAGACGCTCTCTCTCTAGAGTTTGGTTGGAGGAAAGTTCCTTACTGTAAACTGTTTTCCTTTGCATTAACATGCACTTAACTAGTTTGCTGCACTGCTAAATGCTTAAATTCTTGAAAGTTTAAGAAATCATTCAGTGCAGTTTCAGTAAACAGCTTGCTCGACAGAAAATCTAGCTCGCTTGTTTGTCGGTAGCAAGAAGGGGGCTGCGGGATCCCCCTCCTAGCCTGGTTTCTAGCGTCGAAGAGAAAATGGTGGGTCTGCAATGTCAAGTTTCATCCTAAAACTAATTGACAATGAGAATAGGTGGCACAACAGGTATATGAAGCACAAAATTAAATGATTCATAATCAATGTGAGACTCTAACAGACTCTAACATGCAATGTGCAAACCAATATGTTGAAATCTCTTATGTACATTTCTTTTGCACAAGCTGAAGTGAGCAGTTGGGAATTGAACATGTGTTTTATTGGCTCTAGTCCTAAATGATTCTTTTAAATTATGATGCTTTAGTATTTAATTAATGTTGGATAAGGAAGGAAACGGCGCAAAGCGGCCTTCTGCGTTGAATAATAATACCTTTGTTTTTGTAAAATTTTGTTCAAGAATATTTAAGCGTATGAGAGTTGACATAATACCTCACGCATGAAGCTTCTTTATCTTATTCGTACGAATCTAATGATAAAATTTTGAGAACTTCACCCGCTGCAACCTTTTGCCCACTTCATTGGATATGTGATAAAAAGAACATGGGAGTGTGTTGTTATAAATCCAAAGGAAGTTGTTATTTAGGATCCGAATTAGGGATTACCTTAGAAGGAGACAAAGAAAGGGTCAAATGGTCAGTCATGATCGACTGCGTTCAATTCATTGAAAATTCGAAAGGAGGAGAGGTTTTGAAGATAATCGGGGGCATTAGGACAAAAGGAGAACCCATTCTAAAGTGATGCTCAAGAAATCTTTCATTGACAATACATGGGTGGAGCTTTTCTAAAATGATTGTAGTGAATGAATCATATTATATAGGTAATAAATAACTTTTTTCCCTAAAAATTTTGTATAGAGAGTTTATACAAAATTTGGCACTTCGATATGTAATGGCTCATTGGGTCGGCTAATACTAGACATTAGGGCCTGAAACTCGTTACCCAAAACAATGTGTAGTATGTTAGAAATAAAAATTTAGACTGAGAAAAATTATTTATATTAAGAAATGGAGATGAGATATGAGAGATGAGTGAGACACAAATTTAAGTCGTTCGGTCCATAGACCTATATTCACTGTGGCAGGCCCAATTGAGCTTATTGGTTTTCTCACTTATATTATATATAAGATTACATTGAAGTTTTATTTATAAGTCTTTGGATACAATACCCCACATGACTAAAGCAATGTGTGACTCTAACTTTAATACTCTCCCTCAAACTCAAGGTGGACACACGTTGAGTTTGGACTTACAAAAAATAATTCAAGTGAAATGACAACGCCGGAAGATGGCATGACAGTCGTCGAAAAGTGGTCAGACTGATGTCGGAAGGTCGTCGGAATGAAGCCGGAATGTCGCCGGAGTGATGACTGAAAGTCGTCGGAAGGTACCGGACTGATGCCGAAAAGTCCAATAAAAGATAAAGAACATAACTACACTAGACCAGAGCTGAGCCACCAAGAGTGCTAGCTAGCCTGAGCCAAACTGGACTCATAGGATCGAAATGTCTCTGATATCATATTAAGTTTCATCCTAAAATCAATTGGCAATGGGAAGAGGTGGCCCAACAGGTATATAAAACACAAGATTAAATGATCTCTAATCAATAAGAGACTCTAACATAGTAATCCAAATTAAAAAATCGAAATAGGTATAGCGAACAATGACTGACATCTTCGTCCCACTTCTCTTAAAACCCGAACAACTAGTGAAAACAGAGCATAGAGTGACTCTTAGCAGTTAGCCCAAAGCATAGGAGGACAGCTCGAAATGCGTTTGGTGGCATGGCATGGCCCTTCAGATTAGTGCACTTCCAAATTAAGCTCTCGCTAGAGATGACTTCACATAGCAAAACCCCCCCTTGAGATTGGGTCAACTACGTGCGTCGATCATGGAGCTCTAAAGAGTGATGCTTTCCGCTGGTCTCACTGCCAAAGCAAAAACCCCCCACAAAATCAACAAAAATCATACATAATCTAAGGCTAGCTCCTGGAAAGCAGGGAGAAGCTGGAGCTGCTCCCGCTGCCTTAAACCAAACAGAAAACGATACGCAGCCACAAAAAGGAGATCTCTCTATAGCTTGAGCAATTGCTTCTAGTGATTGATCAAAAGGGGTGACGACAAAAAACAGGGGCTCGCTGGCTTGGATTTTCTTTCTAGCTTATCATTAATAACGACATCCAAAAAAAAACCTAAAGTATTGGTGAAAATTTGTGATCATATTATTCTTATTTCAATTTTCAATGTAATATAAAAGATACTAGTTATTTGATAAACCCAAGTAAAATGAACAATCTATTATGATGTTGCTCAAACGAGAATTTTTGTAATTTTTTGCTTGAATTACACCGAGATCGATCAGTATCATCTGCATCTTTTATAATTTTCTGCCGAGTTAAAATACTATAATTCAACTAAAACAGTAAGAAAGAAAATTACACAAACCTGTCTCATCTTCTTTGTTTAACCTGTCCTATACGGCTAATGCGTGCAATGATTCAACTGGGAAATGGCTGAGGTGTTTTCCATCGGATAGCGAACCGGTGGGTCCAACCTCTTTTTTTGACACATCCAAAACCACAAGACTTTAGGGAAAAAAAAACAACAAAACCACAAGACATTCATTCATGAGTTGCCTTCTGGGTATTTTATAATCATGAGGTAACTAACCCGAAACCTTTACTGCCGTTGATATTTTCCGGGAAAGATATTGGGCAAAGGACCACACTTTTTATCACAAAGTTTAATTGCTTTCTTCAAGTAACTGAAAATAACAATATTTGGAACAACATCGTCAAAAAAAAAAAGAACAGAACAAACAAGACCATGAGCCCAAAGGATGATCCCCTTAGAAATATTCACCATCCAAGTTTTATGCATACAAGGATGTTTTTGTGTGTATATATATATGCACGTTTAGAGATGCACATGCAATGATTAAAAAAAAAGTAAAAAGATGCATAGAGGTCTCCCTTTTATGAAATATCTTTTGAACTTTTTATCGGCTTTCTTTCGCCTTACAACGTATAAAGGGGTCTCACTCAAACTACTTGATCTAATCTAATCACGCGTTTAAAGATGTGGTGGGTGTTTCTTTACTGGATCTTAGGAGGGAAGGGGACCTTTAATTCTTGTAATTAATTAATTATTATTCTTTTTCTTTTCTTCTTTCTTTCAAATCTCCTCTTTGATTCTCCTCTTTCATATATTAGGACAAAAATATGACTAAAACAGTCATTCTTAAATATAAACCAGCAAAACCATTCCAAGAGCAAGAAAAAGGAAGTACTCGGAAGGAATGAAACTAATAATTTGAGATGTTGGGCTTGACCCATTGAGATGAACTAAACTGGGCCCAAAAAAACAATAAACATCGTCATACTTGCAGCCATAGTTTTTTTTTTCTAGGCACGTGTAGTCATAGTTCACGCGTGTGGCCGTGAACCCCCAGTTAGGGTTTTTGCAAACGGATATTAACAGCCTAGGCGCTGTTGTTCTTCTTCCACTCGCATCCTTACTGAGAAAGCAATGGGTAAGAGCAACTCCGACGATTCTGACTTTTTTTTTTCATTCAATATTTTATCCTAAGAGCATTCTGGTAAGTTTCTTTTCGTTTCGTTTCATTTGTGGAATCTGAAAGCGAGGGTTAAGGTTCACGAGCTCAGAAACAAATCGAAGATAGAGCTGCTGAGCCAGCTCAAAGATCTCAAAGCAGAGCTCGCTCTCCTTCGCGTTGCTAAGGTCACCGGCGGTGCCCCCAACAGACTCTCGAAGATGTACCCTTTCTCCCTCTCTCTCTCTCTCTCTTTCCGTACATATCCAGATCTATGCGTATGTGATTCATTTGACTAGACAGTTGTGGGGAAATGATGCAGTAAGGTGGTAAGGCTATCAATAGCCCAGGTCTTGACGGTGATATCACAGAAGCAGAAGGCGGCGCTCAGGGAAGCCTATAAGAAGAAGAAGTACCTGCCTCTCGACCTCCGCCCCAAGAAAACAAGGGCCATCAGGAGGCGCCTCACCAAGCACCAGGTACTGCTACTGTACTCGAGCTGTTAAGTACCAATAACCCCTTATTGTTTCTCATTTAGTTTCGCATACCCAATTTTCCAAAATGAAGAAAGTTGGCCTTTTTGTTTTGTTTTTCTTTGAGTCTGTTGTGTCCGAGCTGTATTGTGACGTTGGACGCTGTTTGATCGTATTATCCACCCATAGAAATAAATAAATTTCATCTTTATTATCTCCATCCTATCTATTTCATTACTTAATTGATGGCTATGTATTTCATCCTAGCTAATTGATGGCCAGTTTCATCTTTTATCTCTTTTTTTTGGAAAGTTAGTGGTTTGGATCAACTCTTCCTACAAGTAATGAATAAATAGAGTGGAAAATGTGTTTATCATAGATTGAATTTTTTATATATTTTGTGGCTATAAAAGGTGTTTCTTTGGTGAAATTTTGGTTTTGTGGTTCAATATTGACTCATGGATTTGATAACGTCTTTGGTGCATTAATGTGTTTGTTGTATCAGTTGAGATGTATACCAACAGTATTTACTTGCAATGGCGTGCAAACATTGAGTAGGGTGATATATTCATGTCTCAATCTAGTCATATACCGGCAAATTACTTAGTTAAGATAATATGTGCTTACAAATACAAAGTGGCCAGTAGAAGTTCATTTTTTGTTGTTGTTAGTTTTGTTATTGATATGCAAATAATTTCTTGTTGTATTCTTTAAACCACAGTACCAGTCTTATTTTCACAAATTTTCACATGTTCACAGTGTATGATGATTTATGTCTGATACTGATTATACCATATGTTGGTATCGAATTGAGCTAAATGCCTAGATGGATCATGTGGTGATGCCAAGTTGTTAGTAAAAAGGTTATGAGGAGTTGGGTTGTTTATCTGATAGTTTTGATGAATGCAAGTTGGACCTTCATATGGTGTTAGAAAGAATAGTTGACTGCATATTTTGATTATTCATGGTTTACCTTTTGCCATAGCCCCAGTGTGCATTTTCCTATCCTTGATGAAATCAGATGACAAGGAGCGAATTCATCAGTGAACATTTATTTTTGATAATTGTTAGGAAAAAAGCTGAGGCTTTTGGTCTCACCTGTGTCTCTATGTAGTGCCTAATTAGTTTAGTTTCTAAATCAGTTTATAGGGAACAATTCTCCCCACAAACTTTGTGCATAAAAATAGAGATATGAGGTTTCCCATTATTTTTTGTAAGTTGGGAATGTTGAAGAGGAACTTGGATAGGTCCTGTTCTTCGATTTTGAGTTTCAGAGCAATATTCTAGCTTTTTGCATGGGTCAATTAGTGCCTAGCTAATACCATTCACTACCTTTTAGTGGTTGTTCTGGCTACCAATCGAAAACCCTGTCCTTAGTGAATATGATGCATTCTCTCTTTCAGTCTTCCCTATCATGCTTTGAGAAACATATAAAGTAGAATCATGTGAAGGTCTTTGCCGTCATTGCCTGTTGGTTTGTATATTGTTTTGCCTCGAGATTATTCCAACTCACACTTAGCTTTGTTTCCTGTGCGTTTTGCAGGCATCTTTAAAGACGGAACGAGAGAAGAAGAGGGAGATGTACTTTCCAATGAGGAAGTATGCAATTAAGGTGTAATGCTGGATCCATCACTGGGTGGGAGATATTCACCAGAGAATGAACTGTTTAACTTCGTTAAATGCTTTTGGGTTTCTGATGAAAAAAAAGGGTGTACTGCTGGTCTACTTAGGAATTATTTTGGGAGCCGAGTTATAGATCCGAGTATAACAAGTTTTTGGTTGTTAAATCTCTTACTTTCAGTCTGATAATTATGAACAAAACTGCAAATAAGTTTTGTGATCCCAATCTCCTTATCTTTGCACACACGTACAAGCCGGCGTGGTTTCTCACCAAAAGTTCTGGAATTGCGTTCCTTCCAAAGAACAAAGACAAGGGCAGCTACTAGGAGTTTACTAGCTAGTGTTGGTAAGGGATACTATGGCCATTCATTGGATGCCCAAACGAATGAGTTCAGTTAATCGCTTGGGGTCTCTGAATAAACCATTTTTGTCTCCCAAAAGGTACCAGATAAGCTTGGAGAATTGGTAGTCAAGGTAAAGATGATTAAGGTCCTCCCATCATTACAGCAAGTTTAAAACCCCATTATCTTTCTATCCTCTTTGAGTCAAGAATCGGTCATGAATTGCAAGCCGAAGGATGCCATGGAACCTCGTGTTTCTTGGGCCTGAGCTGGTATGTGGAGAAAATGCCGCAAGCCTCCCATCGCCCACTTGGATAAATCCCACCTAATGTTGGGGGGCATTGGGCCTCATGGCTAAAAACGGAGTTAGCACAGTGGGAATCGTGGGGTGTAACCGTGCAATAATGCATTGGGCCTTAAAGTTATAGCAGAAAAAGGGAACTGCGACCACAGTGGGAGTCGAACCCACGACCTTTTGATCCGAAGTCAAACGCGCTAATCCACTGCGCTATGCGGTCTCTCCTTGATGTTACTTGAGAAATAATGTGGTATTTAAATTAGCCAATTCAATTTATTTTTCTCCAACTACTCGTGATCTTCGTGTCCTTGTTGGCCCCACGAAGACTGTATCTTGGATTACGTAATGGGAAACAAATCCTGTGATCTAGAAAACTTGGGTCCCTCGGTTTGTGAATCTTTGAAGTGAAAGTCAACCCTAGTCCCTAGTTTTGAAATTTTTGGGTACTCCTAGTCCCAATGTGAATCTTTGAAGCGAAGCGAAGCGAACCCCCAATTTCCTCATATTTGAAAGAGGAATGCTGGGCATCCCGCCCGCGTCCCGCTGGGCTGACGTGGAGCGGGGCCCAGCACACTCAAACCGGCTTAGTTTTTCTAACGGTTTTGTTTTTAGACCGGACCGGCTTAGGAGATAAATTTTCTATATCTCCCGCGATGCTCTCTCGCACACGCGACACTCTTCATTTCAAAATCGAAATCCCTAACCCACCAACAGCCCCTTTGTGCACTTGAACCCGCAGCAACTCTCTGAATTCGCTTGAGATATTTGGTGTGGGCGAAACCAAAGACAAGGAAACCAAGTCAAAAGGTTTGTCGGTGCTTAACAACGATATGATTTTGTAAATTCTGCTTTCATTGGCTAATCCGACGCTTTTGTTTGTCTGCTTTCAACTTGTGTGCTCTTTTTGTTGTTCGCGTTCACTTCTTTCCAAATGATAGCTGCTGAAAATAAATTTTCTATGGATTTTTGGGGGTAATAGTGTTGATTCTGCAATTACGTCGATGATTTTTAAGTGGAAACTTTTTAATGGCCATGGCTTTAAGTCAATGTATTTCTGGAAACGCTTGATTTTGTTTTGTTCCTTTTTTGGCATGTAATTGTGATTTGGGGTTTGACAAAGTCAGTTTTCACTGCCTTTTAGCTGCTTCCCTGTGATAGCGATCTCTAAGAAGTGAGTTTGTTACCTCATTGACAAAGAAATATCCACATTTCCCCACTTCTTTCTGGAAAACATGTTGTGCGCTTGCTCAGGAGAGCAATTCAAGTTCTAAGAGCCACCGCAGTCGCCGGAGTCGCTGGCGACAAGGGATTTCTCGGCAAGTGGCCTTTCCTCCAGGACCGGTGACTGGGAGTCAAAATTCGAGGATACCCAGAATCCACTCTAAAAGAAGCTCTCTCGTTAAATTATGAGGTTTGCTTATTTCTCTTTTCGATGCTGATCAAAATAGTCCCCTGTTTTTTGCCTTTTAGCTGCGCCACTTTTTGCCAGGTTTGAACTTTCGATTTTTGATTGAATGAGTTCGATCAGGAAGCTAGGGCTCTGCTGGGGAGGCTTGAGTACCAAATAAGGAATTTCGAAGCTGCCCTTCAGGTATTTCAGGGTATTGACATAAAATGTTTAATCCAAAGCATGCTCACCAAGGGTATTGACATAAAATATTTCAGGGTATTGACATAAAATCTAGATACTGTAGCATTTGGATCTTCAGGTGTAAGGTCCTAATTGGGTTGCTCATTGCATTGGATATTATCCAAGTTATGTCATGCATTAGATGTTGATCAAGTTATTGTCAAGAAAAGATGGTTCCAGGCTCAGAGATAGATTATAGGTGAAATAGACTTTATTTGAATGCAGTTTTCTCTCTGTGTGCATATAAGCGTGGGCATCTTTTGTACTTGACTGATCTTCAAGGAAGTTCGGTGGTTGTATTTATCTTAGTGTTTAACTTAAATTTGGCAGATTGGGTTGCTTTTACATTCAGAAGTTGGATTTACGCAAAATTGTCCTAAGCAATGGTGTGTGGGAAGTTGGTGATCTTTCATTATGGGGGCTGTAGAAACTGCTTTAGACAACAAAGAGGATCCTCTAACAGTAGAAGCGAAGGAGATTCTGAAATCATTGGCTGCCAACTGGGGGGGATGTATTCGACGATAGACTTTGTGTTTTTAATGGACATTTAAAAGAAGATAAGCAGGACTCCACCAGAAAAGGAGCTATATGCTTTTAGAAAAGCATTAAACTCTCGAAAATACTTACTGTTTCTATTTTTTATATCTACTCATGAATTTGTGGTGGCATTTTAAGATTTCAACATTCACACATTCATTTTTTCATACTTTTATGAGCAGGCAAGTCGCTGTTTCAGGTTTTTATCTTTCCTCTTAAATGTTTTTCCCTATTCAAAATTGCAGCTGGAGGAGGTGATACTGCTAAGCTGGTGTATTATTAATGGACTGTTCTAGTTCACTCTTGGAGATTGACGGAGAAGTTGACAGTGAATATAACGACAATGATGTAACCGATGGAAATGTTGGGGATGTTGGAAATGTTGTATTTGGAATTTTGGTGTTGGCATGTGATTTGGAAGTTGCAGGAAATGTGTATTTGGTATTTTGATTGACTGTTTTAAGAACACCTACATTTATAGAACACCTATTGATTGGAGGGTAGAGGCCTCTAGTCTCTCCCCTCATTCGAAACTGGGAAGAATGGTGCAAAGGGGCGGATATGTAAGTCATCGGAATTGTGACATTGTTTTGTTCTTTATACCATATTGAATTAGAACTTACTTTGTGTTAAAGAAGAAAGAAAGGAAAAGAATAGTTCCAAGGAAATGTATAGATTTTGAGAAATTTACGGTTTAGAAGTGCAGGGAAGGCAACTGAGTAGTTTGGTAGTTTTCATGGATAGCATGGGATATAATAAAGTGCAACCTGTGGGTAGAAAAGGGAAAAAGAAGCATGTTGTCAATGTTCTCATGTAATGGTATCCTGGGGGACAACGGTATTCCACCCCAACAAAACACATATCGCTTTGTGAAGTCCAAGGTGCTCTGCTCTCAGCCCAACCTTGTGGGACATAAGGCATGTCTTACCAAGCGTTGAGTATCCATGAACTCCTTTGACATGTTGTACGAGAACAGATATGTAAACAAAGAAATGGAACAGATATGTAAACAAAGAAATGTGTTGCATCATCAATCACTCACCTTACTCACAGGATATGGATTTCTAAATAATTAGTGTAAAATAGAGAATATACCCAGCATCATAATCTGATCTCACACTTCTCTTCTGCAGGCAGCTCTTCTCTTAAATTCATGTCAATGAGAAGAATAGACCCAAAGCATTGCCAGTAACTTCAAAGGGAAAAAAAGGACCACCAGAAAATATTGAAGGTTAGTACATACTCACTTGACTGCATTGGCTAAGTACAGGGGACTCTAGATCAAAACATGCATAAAAGTATTCCACATTTCATACATATAACGAAAAGGAAAACAAACCTTCTGCCACATACGATGCAGAACAAACTACCACCAACAAAAGGCATACCTCCCTGAACTCCAACTTCGAAATGTTATGAAAAACTTCAACTTCAACTTCAACATAATCGTTGACATTCTCATAATTAGTTGAAGATTATGATGCACCTTCTACTTTGTGCAAAACAAAGGCAGAAAACCAGACAAAAAAAAACCGTCGGATTAGCCAATGAAAGCAGAATTTGCAAAATCATATTGTTGTTAAGCACCGACAAACCTTTTGACTTGGTTTCCTTGTCTTTGGTTTCGCCCACACCAAATATCTGAAGCGATTTCAGAGAGTTCCTGCGGGTTCAAGTGCACAGAGGGGCTGTTGGTGGGTTAGAGATTTTGATTTTCAAATGAAGAAAGTGGCGTGTGCGAGAGAGCATCGCGGGAGAGGAAATTTATCCCCTAAGCCGGTCCGGTCTAAAATCAAAAGCAAAGACGGTTCAAAGAAAAAAATGAGGCGGTGTGAGTATGCTGGGCCCTGCTCCACGTCAGCCCAGCGGGACTTGGGCGGGACGCGGGCGGGATGCCCAGCATTCCTCTATTTGAAATAGAGAAGAACTTAACCACTTCCAGAAAAATCGCGCTCTTTCTTTCTTGTCTTTCTAATGTAAAACCCACGGGATATGTCAACAGGGGGAGCGAGAAAGGGCATCAAAAAACACGCAGAAGCGTTTGTAGAAGATGTCAACTGGAGTCCCCATTTTCTGATTCCCTACCCTGTTGGGCAGAGCAGTTGATTATAAGGTTGACACTTTGCCTCTCTTACACACGATGTCGTTTGAACGGTTTGAATAAATCACCGACAGCTTGCACAAGAGTATTGAGACGTAAATTCAAAGATCATCCATCATCAACCCAATTAGTGCTTTCTGTTTCGATATTTTCACATTTTAGGTCGCAGTATATCTTTCCAAAAGTTTCTAAATTTGGGTGAGGAAGAGTACGGTGGGTGATCTTTGTTAAGAATACAAGCAACTCACAAGAAGCAAATATGGAAGTCGATGTCACGATTAACTAATTCTTGAAAACGTGCATTCTTCTAATCATACATACCACCGAATTATTGCGCTGCAATACATAATTAAAGGGATAAAAAAAAGTGTGAATGGGCCAAATTGATCCAAAGTTTGATTGCAACATGATGGGGTCATGGGAAATTGCTTGGTTGACGCCATGCCATTACTACTTCTTTTGGGTTCTACACATACACATACACAAACCTAAAAGTCGATAGCAAGATTAGTAATTAATAACCGCACATCACTATCATATTATATATATATATATATATACCCAAACTATAAACATTACACACAATCATCCTCGGAAGAGGGAGACAAGTTATTCCTAAACAAAAGTAGTCATGATGACTATGAGAATAAATCCATCGCGCAACATTATGTGCTACATAATTCAGATGTCTAAACGTGTAAAACTTTTCATTTCTTGAATGATCCCATCTCATCACGGAATAATTTGTATGTGGATTTAGAGAAACGCTTTAGTTGTGAAGATCATTATCATTGTTTAGGAGTAATTGCTGGAATAAAGATTTTTTTTTTCTTTAGATTTCTTCATAAAAAAAACAATGTAACCGGAACATGTCCTCATTTTTTCTTCTATTTCCTTGTAAACAAACAAAAAATATAAAGTCTTGTAAAATAAGGAACGTACTAGAAGGGGCTCATAAGTCATAATGTATTGACTTGAGAAACCAGGTTGCAGAGACTGGGTTTTTGGTAATTTCATTAATTTATATCGGTTTCTTGTTTTATCTACCGAGAATATATATATATCTCGAGTATACTTGGACCGATGCAAGTGAATCTTGTCTATAATGCTACAGGAAAGTTCGGCAGACAGAAGCCGTGACGTATCTGGAAGATTACAGCGCCAAAGATCAGCCAGATTAATCACGGTCGCTTTCAAGGCTAGCTGCGGAAAATTTGTACTGATTCTCTTTCACGCATCTTGTAAGACATCATTATTGATTCCCGTGGCATCTTAATCAGTGGCCAGAGACAGTACACTATTCTCTGAAGTCTGAAGTCTGAAGTCTTTGAATTGAAAACGACTCATTTGGGTTCACTTTCACTTTTCCAGTAACGGGGTCAAATCGCATATTGATCTGCATGGCATGCGTTTAGCACAATATATATCATGATCATGACGGCATTCTTCTTTGTTTTTTCTTCCCTTTAGAGTTTAGAGGGCCTTCACCGAATCCTTCCGCACCTTCCAATGTCGTCCTTTACTGCTTTGTCGATCGAGAAAGTTTTGGTGATCTATTCATGAATTTTGGGGTTCTTGGAGTGTCGTAATTGGATATATATTTGCGAATATATTATATACAGCAATTATCAAACTGTTTTGAAGTTACAGGTTATAAAGCGCAACACGGAATATGGGACCAAGATGCTGATTCACGTACACGTGTTGACATTTTCTTTTTCTTTTTCGTTTTTTTCTGAGCGAAAGTATTAATGGTCATAAAATTATTGTTCTACTGGTTACTAGAAAAAGGATAGGGAGCCAAACATAAACAAATTAAAGTGAAATGATAGAAATTGAAAGGAGATTGATTTTATTTTTTATTTTGTAAGTGGAATGATGTGTTTACTTCACTCAAAATAGGATTCACTAAAAAACACGAGGGTAAAACCATTATTTTATTTATTTAAAAAGTATAAATTTATATGTAAATTAATGGTGAATAGTCCGATGCGTATATGATTGGTTGTTGATTGATAAAATGTAACAAAATCGATAATTTTGACTATAAAATATCAAAATCTCATGAGCTAAATGAATATATCCCTACTCTCTATTAGGATCAGTAATATAGGATTCACAAAGTTGTGTGCATTGGTATAGGGGTGAATAGCGGACTAGTCGGAAGCGGAATTTGACATTCCGACATCCGGTCCGCTAACTAGCGGATGGCCAAAATCGACTCCGCTTCCGCTTCCGACTCTTAGCGGAAGCGGAATTCCGACAACTTTTTAATCTATATTTTTCGGCCCATTTAAGCATTTGTTTTTCAATAAATGAAAATCTTACTCATTCATCACAATTCACAAAATAAAATCCTAAAACAATAAAATCCTATTTTGCGAAATCACACTTTGCCACCTAAGGCTGCTATGGCTATTTTTATTTTCCTCATTTTCCTCGGCATAAAAACAATATGATTTAGAGACATCACTTCAGGTTACTTTGGATGGCAATTCAATTGAAGAAAAATTACTCGATCACAGTTTGAGATTTAAAATTGGAGACAAGTCACTTACATTTCCCCAAATCCCAAGGGAAGTCAATCTAATTTTCCCTCAATTAAAATTTCAGCTAGCCTGAATGAAGAAAGGAAAGAAACCAATTTGTAGCCATCATGGTACAAGCTCTGTAGCTTATCAGGAACTGAAGGATGCATAAGGGAGCAAGCATCCGCACCAACTCTGAAAGTAGAACAACATAATTAGGTTGCCAAATAAATTGAGACAACAATTGACTCTTGGTTATATGAATAGCTTGATTGACAAAAAAATTCACTTAGATCACTCAATAGTAATGTTGATAACCACAAGAGAGTAAGATCATGCCACGGATCAAAAAAAATAAACACATTTCATATGCATATATATAGACAGATTCAACAATTTTGAAAGTAAGCTGCCATATTTGGTTCTTGGAATCTCTTTCCAGCGATACTCCAAATTGCTTGATCAACTAATTGGCTAGCTATTTTGCACGGGAGAGCATGCAGAAGATCAAGCACCAGGGAAAATAAGATTGGTTACCATTAATCACAGAATGAAGTTCCAAACACAACAGGTAAAGAAAAGCAGATCGCTCTGTCAAAAAATAAGTCCCTAAGCATAACTCGCACTTTCAAGAAATAAATGAATTAAATCCTAAATCTTACTCATTCATCACAATTACAAATTTATCACCAAGAACTGTTGCTGCAAATTCAACTATGTTTGTTACGAAATCAAATAACACAACACAGCAGCACAGAAACTCTCAACACAGCAGCACCCAAATACATTAACACATTAACACGGCAGCACCCAAATTGATAGTAACAGATTCGCATATCTAAGATTTCAAAGAACAAAGAGAGAGAGCAGCAGTGGAGGCAGTAGCCGTGAGAGAGAGAGAGAGGAAGATAGAGAGAGAGACATACAGAGAGAGAGCTCAGCAGTGGAGGCCGGACTACCGGAGAGAGAGAGATCACTGACCCTGTAGGGCAGCGGAGGGCTAAGGACTGAGGGCCAAGAGGGTTGGACTGTGGGAGGGCTCGGGGTGACCTGGGGCTGGGGGCGGCTGGGACAAGGCTGGGGGGAGGGGGAGGGGAAGACGGTTGGGACAAGGCTCGGGGGAGGGTTTAGGGGAAGACGGCTTGAACAAGGCTCGGGGAAGGAGTTAAGGGCCTTAGGGCAGTTTTGCGTGGATCAAAACGGCGAGTTTTGATCCACGCATACATTATATATTTTTTTAAAAAAAATAAAAAACACCGGAACTGGATTTTCCGCCGAACCGGCGGAAAATTCCGCTTCCGGTTCCGCTTCGGTTAGTGGTCCAAAATTATCTCCGGATCCTGGAAGAGGCGGACCTCTTCTTCCCGGAACCGCTGCCGGAAACAGAACCGGACCTCCGCCGAAAGCCGGACCGGACTTACAGCCCTACATTGACAATGGCGATCAATTCGTGCCCCCTTTGGCTGTTACTAGTGTCCGTTTAGCTGTGGCAGTGGGCGCCCGGTTTCCGGGGGATATTAATTAAGAAATCAGCTGGTATAAATGGATTGATGTATATGCAGCTGCCACAATACTTTAGTCCTATTTATATAATAAAATCGAAAATTCTGTGCACAAAACTTACCAAAACATAACCGAATTAACTAAATTACATTCAGCTAATTCTAAAGTCTGAGCCGGCCTGCTCCAAACACCAAGCTGTAGCCTCATCTTTAAAGATTTTTTTGATATATGTATGTATGGATCTAGAACTGGACAGTGTCAACTGGGAATCAGATTTATTCGATCTGGCTTAGAATACGACTTGGTCGTCTATGAAAAAAAAATGAGACGTCGTAGGAGCAGAAGGAGTGCATTAAATAACTATACAGTCTATACTTGTTTCAGTTTCTTCCTATTGAATAGCTACCTCGATCGCGGTCGCGGTGACGGCCATTCCACATGCACAGGATCGAGGAAATTTCAACAACTATATAATTATAAAAAAGTATATACGGTCAGAAATTACTTGCGGACCTAATTAAAGACTACGTCTTACGTATAAAGAGTCATAAGAAACAAGAAGCTCTCAATATATTATATTGCATTGGTGCATATATGGTCGTCATCGAGAACCATTCCTAATCGGACTTTCTCAATTAGTTGAAACTAATTCGTATCCTCGTATTAGCTTTCTCGTACTACTTAATTAAGCTTGCTTCTATTATTCTGTCACATCTATATATATATAGATGATGCACCTTATTCTTCAATAGATTTTTCTTTTCTTTGATACAAGTTTAGATGTCTCCAAAAGTTTCTATCAAATTTTTTTATTTTATTGAAATTTGTAAAAAAAATATAGAGAATAATGATTTAATATAAGAGTTATTTATGAAAAAAAATTGTTAGAATTTATAAAAATCTATTATAATTTGCGTAAAGTGTGCATAAAAAAATTCAAACAAATTTCGACTTTAAAAATGTTCTCTAAAATTTGACACAGTAATCATAGTAATTTTTAATAAAATGTTTGGATCAACTTACACGCACATCAACTAATCTTGAAGTCTTATCGTACCAAAGGTTTTAGAAATAAAAAAAAAAATTAATAACACATAAAATTTTAAATTAGAAAACTTAAAAAAGACATGTCACTAAAACCTAAACCTTACCTACTAACCCAACCATTTGAGTTTAATAATCACGGCAATGTGAGATGGGGAAAAGCAGCTTTGAAGACATTATTATTAATGTGAGATGCAATTACCTTCCGACTCCTTTTCGATTTTTCCATAGATAAGAAATCTACTTTCACATCAATAAAGAAGGTTCATTACATTTTTTTTGTCAAACGTAACGGCACTCCACGCGTAAGCAAAAAACAAACGGCCCAACGCGTATAGCCTGACGCACACAGACGGAGTCAACTACTTCAGATGGAACCAAGTTCCAACCGGCCCCAGTTGTCACTCCCCGCTCTTAAACAGTAAAGACTCTGTTCCGGTGTTCCCCATCACCTCTTCACACCCTCCTACTATAAATACCCCCACTCAGTCTTCCTCTTCCCCAAGTGCCAAGCAAGCACGTCACCTTTTCCCTCCCACGCCTCTCCTCGACAAAAGCGCAGAGAAGCAAGAATTCCATCTCTTCTTCACAGCTCTGTGTTCTGCTCAATCCAATCGGAAACTGAATTCAATCTGAAAACTCGGAAAATTCGAGAGATTTCATATACATTCCTAAAAAAGGAATGAGGAGCGTATTCTTCAAATCTTCATCGCCTTCCAGAACAACCCCACCTGCCACACCGAGCCGCACTTTTTCTGAATCTCTAATGGACGAGAATTTTGAAATAGCGGAGTCTTTTATTACCAAGTGGGACTCCGAGTCTTCTGCCTACGCCAAAATTACCTCTCTTTTTCAGCAGGACCGGACGGAGGCCGAGCGGTACCTACATTCTGTCAGAGGCTTGCAGTCGGCCATGCAATTCTTGGTCACGCAAAATTCGGACTCGGAGAAGCTTGTTAGGGCTCATAACTTGATGCAAATGGCTATGAACAGGTTGCAGAAGGAGTTCTACCAGATTTTGTCTGCCAACAGGGAGTACTTGGATCCCGAGTCGGTTTCGGCCCGCTCCTCGAGATCCTCGGCGGCCAGGTCGAGCCTTTCGGACTTGGAGGAGGAGGAGGAGTCCGAGGATGAATTTCGAGCCTCCGGGGATCCTATCTCCGAGGTGGAGCGAGTTTCAACGATTGCGGTGGTGGACTTGAAAGCAATTGCCGATTGTATGATATCTTCTGGTTATGGAAAAGAGTGCGTGAGAATCTATAGAATTATAAGAAAATCGATTGTTGATGAGGCCCTGTATCATCTTGGAGTTGAAAGGTTCAGTCTCTCTCAGGTGCAGAAGATGGATTGGGAGGTACTGGAAGTGAAGATCAGGAACTGGTTGAACGGCGTAAAAGTTGCAGTGAAAACTCTATTTTACGGAGAGAGAATTCTATGTGACCAGGTGTTCTCTACTTCGTTGTCGATTAGAGAGTCGTGCTTCTCTGAAATTTCTGGAGAGAGTGCGATGAACCTGTTTGTATTCCCAGAACTCGTGGCAAGGTGCAAGAAATCCCCTGAGAAAATGTTCCGCACACTGGACTTATACCAAGCTATATCTGAACTCTGGCCCGAAATTGAGTCCATTTTCTCGTACGAATCCCACTCAACCGTCCGATCACAGGCTGTTACTTCTCTAATCAAGCTCGGTGAGGCGGTGCGAACGATGCTGACAGATTTTGAAATGGCTATCCAGAAGGAATCATCGAAGACCCCTGTTCCGGGCGGCGGGGTTCACCCGCTCACGCGCTACGTGATGAACTACATCTCCTTCCTCGCCGATTACAGCGGGGTCCTCGCCGATATCGTCGCTGACTGGCCATTAGCATTACAATCTCCGTTACCCGAATCCTACTTTGGGAGCCCCGAGTCTGACGATAGTCCGATATCAGTACGAATCGCGTGGCTGATCCTCGTCCTCCTCTGCAAGCTCGATGGCAAAGCGGAGCTCTACAAGGACGTGGCGCTCTCGTACCTGTTCTTAGCCAACAACCTCCAATACGTTGTAGCGAAAGTACGCACGTCGAACCTGAAGCTCCTTCTCGGTGATGACTGGGTGACAAACCACGATTCGAAGGTCAAACAATACGCTTCAAACTACGAACGGATCGGCTGGAGCAAGGTCTACGAATCGTTGCCAGAAAATCCAGCCGCAGAGATTTCACCGGAGCAAGCTAGGAACTGTTTTAAGAAATTCAATGCGGCGTTCGACGAAACGTACAGGAAACAGAGAGCATGGATCGTCACTGAACCCAAACTCAGAGACGAGATCAAAGTTTCGGTGGCGAGGAAGATCGGAACGGCGTACAAGGAGTTTTATGACAAGTATTGGAGCCGATTGAGGCGAGAGGTTGGGTCGGAGTCGTTGGTCAGATATGCCCCTGAAGATCTGGGGAATTACTTGTCGGATCTGTTCTATGTGATTGGGGCTACAGGGAGTATTTCGTCATCTATGACGTCTTCTTCCTCCTCGTCGCATTCGAGTGGCAAGAAAGGCCGTTGAGATTCGGGCGGTAGTTATCACCGTCCTTGATATTATCTGGCTCGTTTTTATAGTGAATAACGACAAAGATAGTTTGGGACATACAAAAGAGCGCGTAGATCACTTTCACACGTATACTTTTTGTAACGAGACACGTGTATAGAGATGGATACATATAAATTAATAAAAATAGTGGAATTCTTTGATTTTTCACTTTAGACGTTAATTATATTATTTTGTACTTTACCTTTGGATGTGTCTTTCTGGAATGGAATTCAACATATGAGCATAGAGCTAAGAGTATATGTGATATCTTAGAGCTAGCCCAGCATTTAGCAGATATGTGTAAGATCGCTTACATAATTCAGGAAAAGGGATTTTTCCTTCTAATTCATCGAGACTGCTTTTAATACTCTCATGAGATAATTCTAATTCAGATAGAGATAAACCCATTGTGTGCTCGACAATATCGAATATTGTTCGTATTATATATAACCTAATGCATACTTTACAACATTAAAATGCATAATTTGTCTTTTTCTCAATTGGATCACAGGATAGCAAATTTGAAAAGATATATATTGTGGTGAAATATCTTAAGTCCATGGCATTTGTGTACACTAAAATTTTACTAAAATTTTAATATTATTACATTCTCATTCTCTCCTTACATTTTCTCTAACTTTTTACTAACTTTATCACTTACTTTTTTATTCTCTCTCCTTACTTTTTCTCTAACTTTTTTTTTTCATTTTTTCACTCTTTTTTTCACAACTACTAAAATTTTACCCCAAAATTTTACTTATACGAGCATGTTTGGCAAATGAGAAGTTTTGAAAATTGTTGACATTTCTAAAATTTACAACGTCACAGATAAAGTAAAAGTTTTTGGTACACAATTTTCGAAAACATTTTTGAAGTTGCCATTTTTATCCCTTAATTTTACTTGTATTTTAAAATTAAAAAAATTCAAAACAATCTTTATTCTCAATCTCTCCATCAACTTTTTTCTCTTTATCAAAATAAACATATAAACAATTCAATCAAATAATCTGTCTGATAACTTTTTCACTAAATTCCATATAAAACTCTAAATAACATTCTACAAATTTTTCGATGCCTTTTCACATACTCTCATGAAAACTCCAATCTATTTACATTTTCACACCATATCCAAAATTTTCATTTGCCAAATATGCCCTGATGTATACAGTAATAGCTAATGGTCTGTCTCGAAGGCCACTCTGTGGGTTGTTTGTGAGGTGGTGTCCAAGAAAGCACAATCTGAGGGGGCCAAATGGCTGGCACCGAAGATGGGTTTTGGGAGTGATAAAATCGAGTACACAGAAATATCTGCTTATAAGAAGAAAGTGGAAAAACTGGAAAAGAAGAAGAAAAGTACGATGGTAAAAAGACATGCTGGATAACAAACTAATAGCTGGTTTAGGAGGCATGTAAAACATTGACATGGTGATGCCAGAACACTTCCAGAATTTTTCTTTTTCTTTTCAGAAATCGCCAATTTGGTGAAAAAAGAAACTTTCAATTTTCTCTCAAAACAACTGGCTTCTAGATAATACAAGATAAGAAGTCTACTGCTCCCGGCACCCAGAAACCCTCCTGTCAACACCTATAATTTTGCTTTACATTGGGAGGTTCTTCTTCTTCTTCCTCTATTATATATATGCTTTTTCATTTTGCTTTACATTGGGAGATGCTTCTTCTTCCTTTATTATATATATATATATATATATATATATATATATATATATATGCTTTTTCCTAGTTTGACATTTGCTTGGAACGTGTTCTTCTTGACTTCGATGTATGTTTTGACTTTTTTTTTAGTAACGATGAAAATTAAACACTCATTTACATGCACCTAAGTAATTGCTTGCACACGAAGAAATTCGAACCTGAGACGTTAAGAGAAGTCTTGCTTGTAGTATTCTCATACCATGTAGACTAAGTATCTCATATACACCCACAATAACATATGTTAATGGAATCCCTTTCATCAGTAGTCGAGTTTTGGAAACCAATCTACAGATTTTTTTTTTTCTAAGCAACCAATCTACAGATAAGTCGTATCTTTGCAAGTTCATGTTTCATCATAGATCCACCTCCTTGCTACAGGGTATTCAATGCATAAATGGGGTTCCTGCAACAATTTGAAGACAGCAAAATGGAAAGGGCAAAAATTGTATCGCAATTTCCTGACATGAAGAAATTGCATGAGTTGCTACAACCGAAGTGAAAAAAGGAGGGATGACCTCTACTTAAATAATGAAGTTTGTAATCTCTACAGATTCGCAAAACAAGCGATATACTCGAGGATAACAAAACAAAGACGCATCAGTTTTATTATACTTAACACACATAACTCAACAAGAGAAAGGGGGATTGCCCTGTAATATTTCCCATATAGCTGCAAACTTTAATCGTGGACCTCTTTTTTTTTAGACAACTTGGGGAAGCGGGGAACAGGGGAAGACAACCACCATGGTTTAATCGTCGACCTCTGCTTTGATCTCTCTTTGTAATTCCTCCTTGTACTCCTCAAACGTTCCGGGGAAAGTCCTCGCACTTCCATTTTCCACGACCCAAATTTCACTCTTCTCTTCATCGTCGCACACACGAGATATGAGCCTAGAGTCATGACTGACCAGGACAACTCCTCCAGTAAACTCATCCAGTGCATCAGCCAGGGCATCAATGCTCTGCATGTCCAGATGATTTGTGGGCTCATCCAATAGCAATATGTGTGGCTTTGACATGGAAATTGAAGTAAAGACAACCCGTGACTTTTGCCCTCCAGATAATTTTGCAATTGGAGTGAGGTGATTATGGCTGGGAAGTCCAAATTTTCCAAGCTTTGCACGAACAGCCTCCTGCTTGCTTAGTCCCTCTTGATCTGGATGGAGACGAAGAAGATACTGAACTGGTGTTTCATCCATTGTTAGTAGGTCCACGAAGTGCTGCGAATACCTCCCAATCCTCAACTTCTGACTCCTCCTTACTTCACCCTCAGTTGGAACCAAATCACCAGCGAGAAGATTCAGTAGAGTAGATTTTCCTGCTCCATTGGGGCCAACAATAGCAACACGTGTTCCCATATCAGTACCCACATCAACATTGGAAAGCCTGAAATCCTTTCGGTTTGGATAGCTGAAACTGACTTCAATCAGCTGCATGAGCGGTGGTGTGAGCTCAGTAGGTTCAGGAAAGTGGAACTCCACACTGTAATCTCTCCACTTCTTAGGGGCCTCTGGCAGAGGCTCATCTGCATCAACCTTTCCCTTACCCTTGCTCTTCGATGCTTCTTTTGTGGCATTAAACTTAGCACGGTCTTTCACCTTCTCTTGCTGAACACGACTCCCTGACCTCTTGGCTGCTTTAATTTGCTTTTCATAAGTTTCATACTTCTTGTTCATTTCTTTGCGGCGCTGCTCGTACCCACTTTCAAATTCATCAAAATTTCCACGGTATAATTGGAGCTTAAAATCATGGAGATGAATGATCTCATTGCAGACAGTATTAAGGAAATCCCGGTCATGTGAGACAACAACAAGAGTTTTCTTCCACCGACACAAGTACTCCTCTAACCAGAGAACGGCCCTCAGGTCAAGATGGTTTGTTGGTTCATCCAATAAGAGAAGTGTGGGTTGGACAAAAAGTGCCCTAGCCAGTGATATTCTCATCCTCCAGCCACCACTAAATGACCGGGTTGGCCGACACTGCATTTCTTTGGTGAAACCCAACCCAGCAAGAATCTTTGATGCCTGGGCCTCAGCCGCATCAGAACCCAAGATCTGCAACTTTTCATACAACTCAGCAAGCTTCTCTCCAGCATCATCACCATTTCCATCATCAACTTCATTCTCACCCTCAGCCATAGATGATGAACTTTGCAAAGATGCAACCTCATTTCGGAGCTTGAGAAGTTCTTCATTAGCTGAAACAACTGCTTCAAGAGCAGTTCTATCATCACCAACCACTTCTTGTTCCACCAAAAGAACATCAATATTCTTAGGTACCGGAATCTTCCTCCAAGCCAGGAGCTTCAATAAAGTAGACTTGCCCGTTCCATTCGGTCCAACCAAACCATACCTTTTCCCATGAGAAATCTTCACTGCTGTATTCTTCAGGAGTTCTTTCCCCCGAGCCGAAACAGAGAAGTTATCGATAGTTATATCTTTGACATTCGCATCAGCTTCATCATCCCCATCAAGGACTGAAGTCCGGCTACCAATAACAACAGTAAAAGCATCATGGTCATCCTTAAGGGCTTCCTGTTTTGCCTGCTCTGCTGCATGGGCAGCAAACATGTCCTTTTTTTCTCTTTTCTTCAATTCTTTCTCACTTATGGATATCTCAAGTGGCTTTGATTCGCTCCTTTGCTGCCGGCTGAATTGATTCTGGACGTCTACTTCAGAGGCATCATTATTATCCTCCTCATCAGAGGGGGGGAGATCGATATTATCTGTGTAAGATGACACTTTTGCTGCGACTTTTGTCTTTGGTTTACTCGAAGTAGCAGTTAAGGAAGAGGAAGAACCCTTTTTAGGCTTATCAGGTTTTTGGTCCATACTAGCAAGCATTGCCGAGACTGAAAGCTTCTCTTTCTTCCCATCTTTCGAAATGTCTTTGCTGCTTGCCTTAGTCTTGGTGGTTGCACCATTCTCCTCTTGCTTCTTTTTTCCCATTGCAGCAACTGATCAAGTGAGAAAAATATAATTAAAATCTATCACCTGAACCCAAAAATATATATAAATGATTAAATCTGAAATTATTATAATTCCAACTTGCATACCACTACTTTTTTTTTATAAGTACTTGCATACCACAACTTAGAGCCGGAGTAACTACTACCACAATTGTCTCCCTGAACATTACTAAATCGTAGTGGGCTACCCAAAACCCGTGATAAACTTGACAAAAACTCCAAAATCAACAATAAACACTCGGTAGACAGCACCTACCATGTTATAAAAATGCACCTTTTAACTTCCATTGATGACTACTACGAACTAAGAACATCAAAGTCTCAAATTACACTATTAAAAAAATAATACATACACAAAATCATTACCTATTGCACTGGAAAACACCTAACAAAGCATATAAACTGAAGCTAATCCATCATAATTTCGAGTTTGCGGTCTTGCTAATCCACACAAACTCATATGTTTTCTATTCTTTGGGAAATACCAATCTAATTAGCAGGTAATTCAAACCTTTTCATCCTCAGGCATAACTACAAACATTAGAGTGCACATAATGTATTTAGATTAAGGAGTATTCTAAACACCTCAACCTATGTATTCAAAACATCAAATGAAGCTCCCACATTGCAATCCCGCTTCTCTAATTCAAAAACAGAAAATTTCACAACTTTCGAATTTGAAACTCCAACTCATCAACACTATAATTTGATAGCAGCTATATGATGTCGTAACCAATACAATCAACAGATGAATTGTAAGTTCATCTTTCATCACAGAACCAGCTCCCTGTTTCACGGAATTCAATGCATAAACGGGGTTGCCGCAATTTGATGGCAGAAAAATGAAAAGGGCAAAAATAATATCACAATTTCGTCATTAAGTCAATCGCAGCCGAGTTGCTACAACCAAAGTTGATTACCTTGCATAGACTAAAGGTGCACAGGTAAAAAAATAAGGATAACCTTTAATTAAATGATGAAGTTTGTAATCTCTACAGATCCGCAATACAATCCATATACTCGAGGGTTATAAAACAAAGACGCATCTGCTTTACTACACTTAAAAACAGAGCAAACTTCCCAAATTTTGAATTTAAAACCCTAATTCACAAACACTATAATTCGACAGACTCGTGATAATCCTTGTTGAAATCGAAAGGTAATGAACTTCAATCACATACCTTCGCGGAATGAATAGAAGATAAAAAAGAATTTTTTGAGCCTCCCCCTTCGCGCTCTCTCTCTCTACCGCACCTTGAAAATAACTTGACTTGCCTACTCTGGAGTCTATTCCAGCTCTCTCTGCGGTAGAAAAGTTGTTGTCTGAAGATCTAATGCAACAAAGAAAACGAAGGAAGTAAGGAAAACGCAGGGTTCTTTTTTCACTTTGATTGCTTTCTTTTTTTCGCTTGAGAGAGTAATGATATACCTCGACTCAAAACCGACTTCTTGCCGACCCTCCTCCGTACATACGTGGTGTCAGTTTTTTTTATTTGAAACTTGGCACTAATTTTTTAAAAAAAGAAAATTCTTGCAAAAATAGTATACTCTCTCTCTCTAAATTTTTGTCCAAAATTTCTTCCTTCAAAATCTGCCGCAAATTCGTCTTCATCCTCTCCTCCAAACAATATGAACATAATCAAGATCACCAATCTCAATCGCCAATTCTTCTTCAGATACTTTGTTAGTTTTTCTATCTTTCATTTTCCTCTATTTTGTTTTGGTTTTATCCGAATCGAAGTTTATACAAAGATAGCGACTTGGAATTGGCTCCATCTATGACCAAAGCTGATAGACCAACGAGCAAACCCAGACAGTTTCAGACCACCATAGGAAAGCCAACACAGCCACATGTATATCTCTTTGAAATTTATCTCTAGAAATTACGATACAAGTTTTGGAGTTGGAAGTTGATTTGCACGTCTTACAAATCGAAGAGGTGGACATTGTACTTGTATTCCTTGGCTTAACACTAAGCGAAGGTGGATGTTGACTATGAGAAGACGACCTTGGAGTTTTTGAAGGAAGGAGAGGGGCAGGAGTAGATCTCATCCCTCGAGCTTGTTTTTCTTTTCTCTAGTAATTTTAAATTTCTTTATCTTGATTTGTAATAAAAATAAATAAATACAAAGCTAGTAAAAAAACTTATGAAAGTAAATCACCCAAACGGATTTTAGTCTCTAGAACAATTTTAAAACTAGTTTCATAAAAATTTTAAACTAAGTTTGTAATTTATTTGGACACCCATTTATGTTTTCATTCCAAAATAGTGAGTCTAGAGATAATTATAGGCTAGAGATAATTATAGGATTTCATTGGGGGCCTTATTTTTTGTTGAATATAATCATTTTTGTGATTCAATGTTGTGAAACACAACAAAATTTATATTTCAGAAATATTGGGCTCTAGATGGTTGACAATATTTAAAAAAAAAACATTTTTGGAATACCTCCTAGATGGACTTGCCAACCTTTGCCTTTGGGAATGGGTGTGAACATGATTATTTGACTACACATTTTCTAATTGATGAAAATCTGCCCCTCCAAGTTGACTCTCAAAATGGTATGATAGTCCTTTCAATCTCCCGTTAATTTTGCTTCAAATCATTGTGTTTCTTTCTCATTAGTCAATTTTACTCATCATTCATTGATTATTGTTTAGTGAATGTTATTATTTATGGTTGTTTCCTATGAACTTTGTTCTATTCTTTTGTTATAGATCAAAATGAAATTGTAAATGATGTGGAGAACAAGTACAACTACACGTAGATGTAATTGAAAAGGTTGAGGCACCCTAAGGAAGGAATGATGTTTAGCTCAATAGAATAAGTTACTTTATATTATAGGAGTTATGGGAAGCAAGAGGGGTTTGCTGTGGTGCAATGAAAATTAAAAAGTTGAAAAGTGGGCGTTGGATTAGCCTTGGATGTGCTAGCAACACTAAAACTATCTCAAGTAGTACTTATAATAATCCAAATCCAAAACCAACAACCAAAACGAGGTGTAAGGCACATTTGAATGCAAACTTAGTTTAGATGAAATGAGTTGTAACTACTGTAGTTATTGACCATAATCATGCTTTACGTCCAAGCAAAGTTAGATATTTTCGATGTTATAGGAAATTGGATGGTTTTGTCAAAAAGAAGCTTGATGTGAATGATCACTTTGGAGTACCACCGAGTAAGAATTTCAACGCATTCGTTGTTGAAGCGGGGGGTTATGAGAATCTTCCATCTACAGAAAGAGATTGTCGTAATTATCTCAACAAAGCTAGATATCTTCCAAGGAGGTGCTGAAGCACTTCGTGACTATTTCACTAAAATGTAAGGAATAAATTATCGTTTCTACTTTATGATTGATTTGGATGATGAATCCAGGTTGAGAAATGTATTTTAGGCTGATATACGAAGTAGGGCATCGTAAAGAGGTTCTTCTGAAAAAAGGTGCAATTCTTACCCATTAAGTGACTGAACAGGTGGCAGTTACTGAAGACTACATGAAACAGGTAAGATTTTGTGTTTGTTATAATGAAGAATAATGTAATTTGAAATGCAGTTGTGGCCTTTTTGACAGGGCCAGGATATTACAGAGCCCCTTGCGTGGGCGGGGCCTTGCGCGACAGGGCCTGAAATTCCCAGCGCCCCCTTGCTCCCGACAAAGCTGAAATTTCCAGGGCTTAATTCGGAAGTTAAGAAATAGCAACGGTTTAAAAAATACAATAATAATTATTTATTTCAAAACAGTTTTCATTTTAATTTGTTCACATAAATAGTTTCCAAACTAATTTCAAACCTATAAACCTATTTTTACTATCTCCAATAAAAATCACTTTAAACATGTTTTTAAATCGAAAACAAAAATTAAACTTGAATGCAGCTCTCAAGCTCAAATTTCTGTGGCAATACCAAATCCAAATCAATCCAAATTACACCATATATCTAGAAAATTCTACTTCATTTACAGTAATAAATGTTATAACTAGTTCCAGATTACACTATATTGAATGTCTCGGCCAAAATGACTCAAAATGCTGACATGCTCTATGTTCCTTGCTACTGATGGCAGGACAAAATGAATTTTACAATATATTTGCATCCAGGTTCACTCTTGAGAGTGTTGGACTTCTTCCGGTTCATCCGGATCAAAAGACTTTCCATTATGAACCTAAAAAAAAGAGATGATATTTAGATTACACATAAAGAAGTTTAAAAATTAACAATTTGGCAAAGGAAAAATACAAATTGCTGAGTATTTTATTACCTCATCTCACTTGATTAAGTGGGCATATTCAATGCAATGGGCAGCGATTCTAGGAGTTTCTGTAAGGGTGCATCAGAATAGGTTTAATGGTTTCTTTTCGAGCGTTATCATCAGAATCATACTCTAAATTTTCAAACAACGATGAGGAAAGGTACATCAGTGCAAGCAGAGTTTAGTGACAACTAGTCACTTTCAGAATGACATACTATGAAGCAAGCACGAAAAATTTAAGGATGATGCCACTCAACCAAGTTCATATAAGCCTTTTGGCATTTAATTTTACAGATTAGTCTATATGGAAGAATCAGATTGTAGCCCTTGAGATGCCCAAATGGGTGTTGCACCTTATTACATAACAAGAAGTTATAAAAGGTAGCAGGGTTTTAGATCCATACTAAGAAAACTACAAGCTACAACATTGTTGTAGCTCCGAACCTCAACTGAATCAAGACCAAGAACTATAACATTGAAATCACTGTAAAAATCAAGCTCTTTGTCTTCAATTTGGCAATAATGTGGCTTGATATTCACACCACTAACTCTTTCCATAACACGCTTTGCAGCAATCTCCGCTTTTGGTTTACCAACATCTTCAAATCTTAAACGAAATAGTCACCATTAAAGAAAATATTTGCGAAAAAAGAAATTCAAAATGTCACATATAACACATGAACCAAAGGAATTGTTGGAAGTCATTAGGGGACTGTAATATACATTGTAAAGCATTAAATTAACTGATTTCATAAAAAAAACATTGGAGACATTGTAGATTGCTCATGCTTATAATCGTTGGCAAGGACAAAAAATGCGAGCTACAGTGCAACTTTTCTTAAACGATATACTACCAGACTCACCTCTAGATGTTTTCAATATGCAGTTTTAGTTTTAAGAAAATTATCACATACTATTGATGACCTAAGTACCCCAAAAGCTTTTATCACTAGAAATCGAAGCAAATTTAGAAACTATGAGGATTTTCCCATTCTATGAGGTCCTCTAAGAATGCATGATAATTTCAACATCCAAAGCGACCCAAAATTATGATATATGCAAAATTTATGTATTTCGAAAGAGTTCCATCATTTTTATAAATACCCATGACATGGGTTTCATTTATATATTCAAACTTGAAAGTGAAAACCAAAACTTCTAAGAAACACATAAACTTCTATTCAGATAAAACCAAAACAAAAGAGAGGAAAAAGAAAGATAGAAAAACTAACAAAGTACCTGAAGAGGAATTGTTTAACGATTGAGATTAGAGACCTCGATTATGTCCATATCGTTTGGAGGAGAGGATGAAGACGAAAGCGCGGCAGATTTTGGGGAAAAAATGTTGGACAAAAATTTGGAGAGAGAGAGTACAGCGTTTTTGCAAGCAATGTTTGTTTTTTAAAACCTGGTGCCACGTTTCAAGCAAAAAAAAACTGACACCATGTATGCAGGTAGGCTAGAAGTCGGTTTTGAGTCGAGGGTATATCATTAGTCTTACTAAAATGGTGTTAGCCTTTGTTAGATTTACAAGAATGACATTTTCGTTTTTTTTTTAAAAAAAGGGGAGTTACGATAGATTTAGACATCGTTAATATATGGTGATGACGCAAGCAAATACACATTTCCTTAATAAAAAAACATACTTTGAAAAATTACAGATTTAAGAAAGAAAGGAAAGGCCTCATGAATCAAACCACCGTGGGCAAGTATTTTGATTGAAAAGTGAAAAAAATAAGTTCACCATATTTTAAATTTATTGCTAACTATGTTTAAAAAATAATGTCAAAATTCAAAAAAGGAAACCTTTTCAAATTTTTAATTATAATAAAAAAATTTCTTTTATTAAAAAATTATTATTTTTCCTATAAATAAATTAAAAAATTTTATTAAAATTAACTCTATTCACTTTTTCATCACATGCTCAAAATTTTAACACTAAAGACTTTCTTGCTGTGCAAGGTCCAGGATAAACAAGACGACCCGAGCTGGACAGTCGTGGAGGAGATCATCAGTGAGAAGCAATCTTTCGCAAGCCATCGTAGACGTGTTTTGCACTGGATTCCACGAGCACAAAAATAGGTTAGGCACGGAACACAGTTTTGTGGTTCTTTCTATCTAATGGCTCTCGGCTTTCGTCTCCATCGCAAGGGCGGCTCATATAATTCGAGGCCTTAGGCAGAATTTAACAGTACAGGCTATTTTAAGCTTAATCCTAAATAGTAAATACTCGGCAAGCAATGCCACGTGGCATAATACAATTACGTAATAAGCGGCCTCAGTTAGCTAATTAAGTATATTTTTTCCGTTAATTTCTTAGGCTCCGATTAATGGAGGGACTAAATCAGTCATTTAGCTCGGGATCTCTCTGGAACAAAGTAAACCCAAACGACTAATTTTAAAAAAGTTTAAACCCTATAGACAAACGAACTAATTAAGTAAAAAAAAAAGGCTCTACTCTTTGCGTAGTTCGGATTCAATATTCTTAATAGTAAGGTCCTAATATTACATTATAATAAAAAGTTCTCATTCAACTAATACATGAACGAAATATATCATTAACCTAGAGAAAATTAGTCAATATTGTATCAACGGTTCAATCATTGAGTTTTCTTTTTTGTTTGTTAATGAATTTAATCTCAGTCATTGATAAAATTCTTTAATGTGTTGGAAAAATAAAGTCATTTAGTACCTGTTTAGATCCTATTATTAGGACGAGTTCATATTTTGTTTTGGATTAGGTGATATATACAAAAATGAATAAAGGAAACAACTTATGTAGACACGTGACGGAACTCAAGGAATTCTAATATTCAAGGCCAAAATTTGTATTTCAAAATTTGAACAGTAATTCTTGATGGAAGGACCATTTAGTGAAAAAATGTAAACTGAAGGACTAAAAAATAAAACGACTTAAAACTTAAGGATTAAACTGTCAATTTCTATTACCACATCAGCTGCTAAGTTGTCAGCTGATGTGGCTCTTCCGTTAGAGAAACAAACGGATCCCTGACGGAGGGACCATTTTGTAAAATAATGTAAACCCAAGGGCTTTAGATTTGAAAGTTGAAACTCAAGGACTAAAACGTAAAAGAGTGTAAAATCTAAGGACTAAAATGTCAATTTTTTTTTGTTTTTAACAAAAAAATAAAAATAAAATAAAATGTGTTATTAATGTATCATTGTTTTTAACGAAGTCGTTCTGCGTTCATAACTCATCTACAGCGCTTTTGTTTTCATCCAAAGTTTCACGTGTTTCTTTTGTCGCACAAACCAAATTTGCAGGAGCCTGAAAACGGCGATGGCTGATAATGACCGGCGACCGCCCAAATCTCAATGGCTATGCCTACCACGCGAATGCGATGACGATACACTCCCCGAACCTCCGGTCCCAAATAACAGATCTGACAAGTAGTTCCCTAAATCTTCAGGAGCATATCTTATCAACGTCTCTGACCCAAACTCCCGCCGCAACCCAGCCGAAAACTTGTCATACAACTCCTTGTACGCAGGTACGAGTTTCTTCGCCACCGAAACCTTGATCTGGTCTCGAAGTTTCTGGTCAGGAACCACCCATGTACTTTGTTTTCTATACGCCTCGTCGAATGATGCATTGAATTTCTTAAAACAGTCCCTAGCTTGCTCCGGTGAAATCACGGAGGCAGGATTTTCTGGCAAAGATGCGTACACCTTGCTCCAGCCCATCCGTTCGTAGTTTGAAGCGAGCTGCTTGACTTTTGACTCGTGCTTTGTCACCCAATCATCCCCAAGGAGGAGCTTCAGGTTCGAAGTGCGCACTTTAACGAGGACGTACTGGAGGTTGTTGGCGAAGAACAAGTACGAAAGCGCTACGTCCTTGTGGAGATCCGCTTTGCCGTCGAGTTTACAGAGGAGGACGAGGATAAACCATGCGAGTCGCGCAGAAAATGCATCTTCATAAGACTCTGGACTCCCGTGATAGGATTCTGGCAACGGCGACTCGAATATACGCTTCCGGTCCGCGACAATATTGGAGAGTACGTTGCTATAATCGGCGAGAAAGGAGATGTAGTTCATCACGTATCGGGTGAGCGGGTGGATCGCACCACCCGGGACGGGAGTTTTTGACGATTCCTTCTGGATTGCTGTTTCGAAGTCTGCGAGAATTGTGTTTACCGCTTCACCGAGCATGTTCAGGGAAGAGACAGCCTGGGATCGGACGACCAAGCTGGATTTGTACGAGAAAATATATTCAATTTCCGGCCAGAGGTTAGAGATGGCTTCGTACAAATCCAAAATGCGGAACATTTTCTCTGGAGATCTCTTGCACTTTGCCACAAGTTCCGGGAAACCAAACAGGTTCTTTGCCCCCTCTCGAGAAGTTTCATGGAAGCACGACTCTTTGATGGATACCGAAGCCGAAAACACGTGGTCGCAGAGAATTCTCTCTCCGTAAAAGAGAGTTTTCACGGCAATTTGGACGGCGTTCAACCAGTTCCTGATCTTCAGTTCCTGTACCTCCCAGTCCATCTTCTGCACCTGCGCGAGAGTCAGCCTTTCGACCCCGAGATGATGCAGCGCCTCATCGATAATCGATTTTCTTTGAAGCTTGTAGATTCTCACGCACTCTTTTCCATAACCAGACGAAGTCATGCAGTCCGCAATGGCTTTTAAGTCCGTCATCGCAATGGTCAAGGCTTGATCCATCTCAGAGACCGACTGATCAGCTGCTCTAAATTCGTCCTCCGACTCGTCCTCCTCGAAATCCGAATAACTTGACCTGGCCGCGGAGGATCTCGAAACCGACTCAGCATCCAAGTACTGCCTGTTGACGGACAATATCTGGTGGAACTCCCTCTGCAATCTCTTCATAGCCAGCTGCATCAAGTTCTGAGCCCTGACAAGCGTGTCGGAGGACGAGTGTCGGGTCACCAAATATCGCATGGCGGACTGCAAATCTCGGACGGATTGGAGGTACTGCTTCGCCTCTGTCCTGTCCTCGTAGAAGAGAGGGGTAATCTTAGCGTAGGCAGAGGCATCGGAGTCCCACTTTTTAATAAGAGACTCTGCGATTTCAATTTTATCCTCCATTATCGATTCAGAGAGAGTGTGGCTCGGTGAGGAAGGCGGACTTTTTCTGGATGGAGAAGAAGAAGCTTTGAAGAAGATGCTCCTCATTCCCTGTTTTTGGCGTGCAAGTATATATAATAGATTCAAAAGCTCCTGGATTTTTAGATCAAATTTAGAAGAACACGAGACCTGTGAGGAAGAGATGATGATTGTTTCTTTGGGCTGTGGCGTGGTGTGTTGAGCTACGGATGTCGGGAATTCTTGGGAATGAGTGGACGGAGTAATCAGGGGGGGTATTTATAGAGGTGGCAGGGGGAGGGGGGAGGGGCCGGGTAACGGGTTAACGTGGAGTGCAAAGTTCTAATCTTTAGAACGCGGGTAGGCAACAGGGGTGGGTCGAAACTATCTATCCGAAATGGTTGACTGTGTCTAGGAGCCACAATTCAGACCAAACGCGTCTGGCCGTTTAGTAATTTGCTTGTTTGTCTTTACCGTTACAATCAAATTTTAAACCTATATATTCTTGAATTTAAGACCATCTTCTTGTTTACTTAAGAGAAGAGCTCAAAACTATTAATTAAAATTTTCTAATCTTTATGATATTTTCTTTCTTTCTTTTTGGATATCTTTTGTATGATTCTTGAGTATTTCAAAGATAATAATTCCTCATATATCATGAATTAATGATATCTTTTGTATGACCTCTTTTCTTCATGTAGAATTACCAACTTATAATTAATTTGTTTTATAAGTTGATCCTTTACTTTTGTTAGATTTTACTTAAACGGAGTGGATATCTGAAATACCTTGAGCGGAATCTCCGGTTTGCAGGAATATTGGTTGCTCGTCTTACAGCCCCACGATTAACGATCCACAAATCACGAACACTGCTCTCAAGTCGTTCAGGAGGCTACTAGAGTCTCCTTGTGAATTTCACCCTTCAGATCCAAGGCTAAAAGATGGAAGTCTGATGCCTTAAGATAAAGTTCTTCTCTGTGAGTGTTTTGAGATATGTCGATTGATTTTTCTCACCAAGTTTATTTTCTTAAATAAACACATAGGAATCTCACACAGAGAATCCTTAGGAGAGAAATCAGCTAAGTTTGAATTCAAATAGAGATCTACATAAGATCTTCAGTTTTAACTATAATTCAAACTCTAGCTTTTAAATTTAAACTCACATGTGGATGCTCCCATGTGTCATGGGATTTTCCTACATCTCCCACTCATCCACATTAGTGTCATCCCTACAATTGTCTCATTTTGAACTCTTATCTCGTCATCCTTACATACTGGAAATGAAGCGTGCGACCTGACGAGAAAGCATAGGGTAGGAGGGCTATATCAAGTTACCATCTTACCAACATAGCACCTCACTCAAAAAAATCTCGTCCATGCCCCAAACTATTTGATCACACTAGATCGAGTCTCTTTAATCCCTTATAAGCATCAAAGCTTAAAGCAACTCTCGATCTTACATCATATAATATGCTCATGACTGTGTCAACACAAAATGACATAATCGTCCGGACAATGAGCCATAAAATAAAGGTGTGTATCCATAATAATCTTCCCTAGACACTCAAGTCAATTTGTTTCTACTTGACCGCTTTCCTAGACATGCTCCGCGAGACCGTATAAATCGTGGTCCTAAGAAAACATGCTAAAGTAGCGTCATCGAGTATCCACTTCATGACATAGTTCCAGGTTCAAAGGGCACAGAGTAGACCTTCAATAGGTCTATAAGGGCTCACATAGTGACGGAACAGGAATTCATCTATCACTCCCTCAATTGGTCGGCAATAGCACATACAGTATGAAATGTATGCTACGGCAGAGCTCCCACTCAAATGGGCTTGTCACACTCTAACGTCGTACGAATCTTGATCTAGTCGCCATGAAGGCGCACTAATCTGAGTGTCTTACTACAATCGTTCTTCAAGCGCCTGTATAAGATCTCACATTCGGCTTTATTCAGGTTTCATGATGTTTCGTGTATCCTTCATGTGCGACTTTGATAAGTCTCATCTTAGCCCAGCTAAGGCGACATTCTTAAAATAATCTTGCACGTTACTAAAACGTCAAGACAATTACTTGTTCGCTTTCTAAGCGCCAAATTAATAATTTTGTCTCATCCCACTCGCTATCCAAGCGCTAGGGTGATCATCAATGTGAGTGGATCGATCATAACCTGGTGACACATCAACAATATGTGCTACAAAGTATCAATTAAAAAACAATGTGTATGGAAAAATGAACAATATTATTAATGCAAAAGATACCTCTTATTACAAAATGTCAAATGAGATATCCATAAACAACATATATCAAATCCTACGAAGTCCCAAACTCCTAACATGAGTCTGAAAAATATCTCTAGCAATAGCCTTTGTAAGCGGGTTGGCTATCATCTTGCTAGTGGAAATATGTTGTAGGATCACCTCTCCCCGCGCAACAATGTCACGAATGTAGTGATAACGAATATCAATGTGTTTGGTATTTCCATGGTATTTGGGATCCTTAGTATATGCTAAAGCCGCCATACTATCACTATATATCTTAACGACTTCATCTGCAAGAGCCGTAACAAATAGGCGCTGAAAGAATCTTCTCAACCAAACAGCCTCTTGTACTGCTGCTGAACAAGCAACATACTCAGACTCCATCGTGGACAAAGCTATACATGATTGTTTCTTGCTGCACCAAGATATGGTTCCTGCACTAAGTAGAAATGCGTAACCCGTAGTGGATTTACGTTCATCTCTGTCGCTAGCCCAATCAACATCACAATAACCTCTCAATCTCATATCTCCACTCTGATAGCAAAGAACAAGATCCGAAGTCCCACGCAAAAGTACGAATCTTGATCCTCTTAACCGCTTGCCAATGAACAGGTCCAGGGTTACTTTGATAACGACTTACCATATCTACTGCAAAACAAATGTCCGGTCGAGTACACATCATAGCGTACATCAGACTTCCAACTGCATTCGCATAGGGAACCCTAGCCATTTTAATCTTTTCCTCATCACTCTTAGGACAATTATCAAGGCTCAATGTATATCCCTTCTCGATTGGAGTGTCTACGGGTTTCGAATTATGCATATGGAAACGTTCTATAATCCTCCTGACATATGTCTCCTGAGACAATCCAAGAAGCTTCCTAGATCGATCTCTAAAGATCTTGACTCCAAGCACAAAATTTGTCTCACCCATGTCCTTCATCTCAAAAGTAGAGGACAACCACCCTTTGGTGGCGACAATCATGTCTAAATCATTTCCAGCTAACAAAATGTCATCTACATACAACGACAGGAGCACAAAGCTCTTTCCTGTATGTTTGACATACACACAATGGTCCTCTTCCAACATTTCAAAGCCAAACAAAGTGATGGCCTCATGAAATTTGAAGTACCACTGTCTAGACGACTGTTTAAGACCATATATGGAACGTTTGAGCCGGCATACTTTGCGCTCTTTTCCCTGGTCCTCAAAGCCAACAGGTTGATCCATGTAGATCTCTTCGTCTAGTTCTCCATTGAGAAATGTTGTTTTCACATCCATTTGGAAAAGTTTCAAATCTAAGGATGCAACTATAGCTAGAATGAGGCGAATAGAAGCAATTCTCACCACTGGGAGAATGTTTCTTCATAGTCTATACCTTCTTTCTGGGTATAACCTTTCGCCACGAGACGGGCCTTATACTTATCAATCGATCCATCTGCCTTGCGCTTAATTTTTAAGACCCATTTGTTTCCAATGGTCTTACGCCCAGGCGGAAGATCAACTAATTCCCACACTTGGTTCTTTGCCATTGAACTTATCTCGTCCCTCATAGCAACCAACCATTCATTTGAGACAGGTGAAGCTAATGCTTCCTTATACGAAACAGGTTCATCAGGGTCATACGGAGCACACATGAAAGATTCCCCTTCAATCTCAAATCGATGACGGGGAATAGTTCCACGTTCGCTTCTTCGTATCTGAGACCCTTCTAAGTCATTCACTAGTGGTACACTCCCACTTACTAGTACACTCCCACTAGGAGATAAGTCACTACAAATCTCTCTTGTGATTTCAGGATGAGATACAAAATCCCCACCTGCACCAGAAGATGATGTGACCCCTTCCAACTCTTGTAACTCAAACAGTGAAAGACTTTGCTTTGCTTCACCAATATCTGGAAAATCACTCTCAATGAATGTGACATCACCCGACTCTATCTCAGTCATTCCTCCATTGGGATGTTCACCAAAGATCACGTATCCCTTTGAGCTTTCAGAGTATCTTATAAAGATATGTTTGTTAGCTCTAGGGCCTAGTTTCCCGAACTTATGGGAAGTGCTATGAACAAATCCCGCAGAACCCCAAGGCCGCAAATGCTCCAAAATAGGTTTTGCGCCATTCCAAGATTCATATGGGGTGTTAGGAACTGACTTCGAAGGCACTCGGTTGAGGATGTAGGCAGCAGTAAGAAGAGCATCCCCCAGAAAGATATTGGGAGGTTGGCCTGCGCCATCATCGATCTAACCATTTTTAATAAAGTACGATTCCGTCTTTCTGCAACACCATTTTGTTGCGGAGTTCCAGGAATTGTTAATTGCCTGCGTATACCTTTTTTCTCACACATTTATTGAAACTGAGTGGATAGATATTCCCGACCCCGATCAGTGAGAAGAATTTTTAAATTTCTCTCTTTCTGATTCTCAACCTCTGCCAAAAAACGTTTGAAGCAATCCAATGCTTCATAGCGATGGGAGATCAGATAAACATAACTGAAACAGGAATAATCATCTATCAAGGTGAGGAAATAAGATGCGCCATGGCGTGCCTTTACGTTCATAGGTCCGCAAATGTCTGAATGGATTAATTCTAGAGGATGAGATGCCCTAGGTGCCTTACCAAAAGGTTTTCTACATGCTTTACCGGCTAAACATGACTCACACACAGGTAGGCTTACATTAGCGAGAGGCCCCAATAGGCCTTCTCTTGCTAGTCTAGCCATTCTATCTTTTCCTATGTGTATTAGTCTAGCATGCCATTTCACAGAGTTAGAAATAACATCATCATTATCAGCAATGTAAGAAATAGAGGAACGTTCCAAATCCAACATAAAGAAGCCATTATTTAAAAAACTTTGTCCACACAAAGCCTTATTCAAATAAAAATCCATTTGTGGCCCATCAAAATGAAAACCGAAACCAAGGTCTAACATAGAAATAACTGAAAATAGATTACATTTAACACCAGGTGCATAGAGCACATCATGAAGAAGTAACGTACGTCCCATACGCATCTTGAGTTGAAAAATTCCAACTCCCAATACTTCTTCTCTCGTTCCGTTACCCAAAATAACGTACTGGTTGCCTGCTGGTAGTTTTCTGTAATCTACAAATCCAACTCGATCTCTCGCTAGATGTTTGGTTGCTCCTGTATCTACAATCCATTCAGGGATCGAGTCAGCAACGTAAACATGTGAACAAACAAAAGTAAGGAGGAAGTTGGGTTCAGATGGTACCTTTTTCGGCTCAGTGCACTCACGAGCGAAGTGACCCTTCTGACCACAGTTATAACATTTCATCTTGGTCTTATCTTTCTTGCCAGCGCTCTTGCCTTTGCGGCGCTTTGCAGTCTTTTCATTCTTTGGCCCAAGACCCTTTGTTGTACCAGTTGATTTCTCAGCCGCTTTGCATTTAGGCCTAAATGTCTTGTGTTGCCCACCTTGGGCAACAAGCGCAGTTGGACGGTTCGCTCCCAGGCGCTCCGCCTTCAGCTCTAAATGGAGAGAAATATCAACAAATGTCTTGATATTCTCACTATGAGTCAACACAAGTTTCATTTGCCCCCATTCGGACTCTGGCAGTGAACGTATCACAGCTTGAACTTGCTGCTCATCGGTGAGATTAACACCTGCAGCCTTCAGATCACGGATCAAGGCAGACATGTTTCTCAGATGGACTGTCATGGTATGCTTCGGGTCCATAACATACTGCTCAAATCTCAAGGTAAGAGCACGCAACCTAGTTGCAGATGTACCCCCATAAGCAGCTTTCAGTTGTATCCACATTTCTTGGGCAATTGAGTAGTTTTCAAACTCTCATATCAGATAATTGTGCATGCTGCTTAACATAGTAAAGTGCGCGCACCTATCCTTTTTAGCCCAGGCTTTGTGAGCCTCAATGTCCCGACGATGTTGGGCAGTGTTCCCATCTTCAGGTTGGGACATACTTGAGGTTAGATTTTCCAAAACTTCCTGTTCATTCAGCAGGTATTTTATATTTCTGTGCCACATGTGATAATTAGTACCGTCCAATTTCTCTCCCTTGGTCATCAGCAACTACACTTTTTGTGGCCATTTCACTACATTCAATGCATGATTTTGACATTAGCACACATTAAAAAATTTATTCCAAAATCCTAACTGGACCATTAAATTCTTTCCTACATAATGAGATCGAAAATTTCGCTATGCTAGTAATCATCTCCCACGATGTAAGTTAGAAAGAAATATCCAATTGACTTTTAAATAAAATTCACGAATGAAACAAATTGAATTCAATTGCATAACAAATATGCATAACAATTTATTATGAATAAATAACAAATCATATTCACAATCATGCTAGAAATAATTATACACATAATATAATAAATTTATAACATGCACATTGAATAAAATTCATAATTTTAAAAGAATATGGTCATTTATTTAAACGAATTAAATGAAACAGTAGCTATAAAAAATATTTACATAAATAATTTCACGTGTATAACAATATTAATTCAAATAAAATAACATATTGCAACATGAGTCACTGTGGCTCAATGGTAGGCTCATGTCATTTCTAGCCTTGCGTGAGGGGTTCGAACCCCTGCGCGCCCAAAGGTTTTTCTTTTACCGCCCAAACTTATTGGGCTTATCCTATCTGGGCCTCTTAAAAAATAGCCCAGATTGTAAAAAAAAGCTTGCCCAAACGAATTGGGGCTTTTTCTTTCCGGGCTTTTAACAAAAAACAGCCCAAAACGTAAAAAAAAATTGTCCAAATGAATTGGACCCTTATATAAAAGAAATTGCCCAACTAATGGGCCGGGTAGGGCTTGGGAAGCCCTACCCGGTTGGCCCAAGGAGGTGACCCAGGGATCTTATTCCTGGGCGCCGCTTGAGGCTCCCTGGAGAGGGAGCTGCGGCCAGCACTGCTGGCCGCCGTCAGCCTTTGGCTAGCCACGTCCGGCCAGCCATAGGCCCGACGCTTACCGGCCGTTCCAGCGGGGGCCACCGCGAAGCCTACCGGCGCGCGGGTGGCCGCCGATTTGGCAGCCCTCCCACCCACCCGTGTGATACACAGGTGTGTACCTCTGGAGGTGTCTCCGCCTCCCAGGCCGAGACCTCCTCAGATCTGCTGCTGGGAGGAGCAGCGCCGGTCATACCAGGCGCGCTCCGGCCAGCACCACAGGTCGGTGGTAGGCGGCAAGCCACCATGCCGCTGGCCACCTTTTTCTTTTCTTCACAGTACATAGATTTCTAACTTGTGCGTTTTCACAAAGAAAAAACAGGTTCAAAGTTTATTTCAAACAGATCTCAAAAACAAATTTTCATAGAGCATGTATATCTGTTTAAAACAAAACACTACTGCGAAAACAAATTTCAAAGGGTATAGCATACAGATTAGATCTAATCCACAAACGTAAAGCTACAGAAATTAAAAAATCTCACTTTTTTGTGATTTTTCAAGAAACAACTTCATGTTACGGGAAAAAACAAACTGTTCAGCTTTCAACATTATTAAAACTGAAAAACATTCATAGCATATTCTTGTACCGAACAAAGAACAAATTCCCGATCCTTTTCATTCATAATTTAAAAACATATTTTAAATCATGTATAACATATTTTTAACATGCTCACATATATTTCAATATTAAACAAATTAAATCGAAATTAAACAAACATGTTATTCAATCATCATAGATTAAAATAAAAAAACATGTTATACGGGGCCAAAATAAGCTAACCTGGCTCCGATACCAATGTTAGATTTTACTTAAACGGAGTGGATATCTGAAATACCTTGTGCGGAATCTCCGGTTTGCAGGAATATTGGTTGCTCGTCTTACAGCCCCATGATTAACGATCCACAAATCACGAACACTGTTCTCAAGTCGTTCAGGAGGCTACTAGAGTCTCCTTGTGAATTCCACCCTTCAGATCCAAGGCTAAAAGATGGAAGCCTGATGCCTTAAGATAAAGTTCTTCTCTGTGAGTGTTTTGAGATATGTCGATTGATTTTTCTCACCAAGTTTATTTTCTTAAATAAACACATAGGAATCTCACACAGAGAATCCTTAGGAGAGAAATCAGCTAAGTTTGAATTCAAATAGAGATCTACATAAGATCTTCAGTTTTAACTATAATTCAAACTCTAGCTTTTAAATTTAAACTCACATGTGGATGCTCCCATGTGTCATGGGATTTTCCAACAACTTTGATCACACAAAAGTCCAAATAAACATTTTTTTATAACGACAAGAATCATGTATGACAAACCTAAAGAAGTGAGCCTACCATATACACAAGTAAACCCCAAACATACCAAAATTAACAATATAATACTCCTCAACCCGTGTGTTCTAGAGAGAGAGACTCTGCCTTCTCTCTAGAACTTTTTTTCTCCTAAACCCTAGTAGTCTCTCATTCCGCCATTGTTTCCGGCCGTTGGAGCAGCTTCGGCTCTTCCCGCCACCCCCTCCCCCCTTCTCCTCCTTCCATTTTCTTATTTCTCTCCTTCTCTTCTCCCTCTCCCTTCCTTTTTTGTTCAGAATCTTGGCAGTTAGATCCCGATGATTTCGTGTGTTATCGGTGGACACATCCTAGCTAGACGTCGTCTCCTCCTCCTGACAAGCACAACCACACAAATTCGGCGTCATTTTGTCGGCACGTGGCATCTCACGTGTCTGACTCTGGACTTTCTTTTTGGTTTATTTTTGGTAGTCTTGGCGGCTACGCGCCTCTTGGGTCTTGGGTGTCTCCTAATTCCTTTGGCGAGCCTAACACCACCGTGTTGCTGTCTTTCGGCGGTGCGCGGTGAGCATGCGCCAGTGCCTTTCTAAGTGCTATCAGTGTTTTGGCCTCTCCGCTCATCTATGATGGTGTTGATTCCGTCTCTACTGTTGGTTTTGTTTTTGTTATTCTGTGTTCTATTATTTTGTTGGTGTGTGTAGTTTTTGTTGTTTTTTAGGCTCCCGTGTAGGCTTTTTCGATCCCTTATGGATATTTTCTAGCCCTTGTTGTACCAGGTTGTAGTGCTTTCTCTACTGGCAAGTCTAGATCTTGGTAGCTTTGTCTATTGAGTCTGGTCACCGCTCCTACTGCATGGATCATATAGTTGCTCCGATCCTTTTTAGGATACCGTCGGTTGTTTTTGACCTGGTTTGCTGTATTTCGGTTTCTTTTTTGAAACATGATCTAAAAAAAAAAAATCTAAAGATACCGACAACCACAACCACGATCCACACAAAAGTTCACCTCCATGATCCTAAAGGGAATCGAACTTAAAATCATGCATTTTATCCACGCATTACATTGCAAAGTGTGCACTAACCATCAAGTTATCGAGGCTAGGTTAATTTTGCCAAGTTCATTAACGTGGCTGCGTTTGCGTCCTAAAATTTTACACACTCTAAAATTTTAACACAATAAAAAATTACAATATAATCTCTCTCTCCCCCATCAAATCACTACTATTCACTACAAAAAATATAAAAAATTACCTCTCTCTTCACTTTTTCACTAAATCCAATACCTAAAATTTTAACAACACTAAAATTTTACAACACAAACATACCCGTAGTAGAAGATAAAAGTAGTTCGACTCTTCGAGCAGATAAAGTATAAACTTTTTTTTAATTATATATATATACTGTCGTTTTGCTCTCTAGCTAGCTAGTAGGCAGGACGTGCAATGTTACTTTTATTATAAGTTAGGATATGTAAAAGTATTAATCTTACTTACATAGTGTTTGTGTAAGTAAAATTTTAGGGTTTGTGAAAAAGTGGGAAGAGAGAATGAAAAAGTAAAAAAATTAGTAAAAAAGTTAGATAAAAAGTAAGGAGAGAATAAAAAAGTAAGTGAAAAAGTTAGTAAAAGTAAAAAAGTTAGTAAAAAAATTAGAGAAAAAGAAAAGAGAGAGAACGAGAATGTAATGATGTTAAAATTTTAGGCTAAAATTTTATGTTCACAAACACTATGTTAATTGGTTTAATTATCTTTTAAAATACTCTTTTGTCTATATTAATAAGGACGTGGCCAGATTTTGATCTGGACAGAATCTTTTCCTTCCAATTATATCTTTCCATTTAACGTGCTGATCATCAAACCAATTACAATCAATGACCGGGCTTCCCTCTTTTGGCCGCAATATATATCAGTTAAGAAAGTTCAAATTTCAGAATCTTCACGCCACAATATGATTCATTAATTTGTTCACATATATATATATTGAACGGTACGTGCATATATCCTCAAAGAATAGTACAACTTGTTTAATTTTCTTCTTGGATTAACACGTCATGCAAATAATAATTATACAAGTTTCGTATTTTTTTTATCAGAGAATACTTGGTCATATATATACCTCTACCGGTCGAGCCTTCTTCTTCATCCATGAAGCTCGCTATATATATACCATTCTACGACCTTTAATTAGGTCAGACCTCGAGAAAGTCTAAGGGGAGAATGGTTCGCGCGCAGCAGCAACATCAATTTCAGCAGTCTCCTTTTCTTAAAGACTCATTTTCGGGTAAAATATAGCGTCGCAAGAGTCAGAGGGACGACATGGAGCTTGTATAGTTTTTGACTTCTTCAGTACTACAATAATTCATCGAATACTTTAATAGTCGTGACAGATCGGACTCCCGTTTATAGACTGATTCTGAGATGGAGCCTGCTGTATGGAGAGACCGGCGCCCTAGTTTTCCTTTGCCACAGGTCAAGAAGAAAAAGGAACAGAACTAATCTGTAGTCATAATCTAATGCATGCGCACGAGGTTCTCCGGTCTCGCTCTTTCTAGTACACATGGCTTCCATGAACGCTTTGGACTACATTAGTAATCATTTGAGCCAGAGCATAAAAGGACCAAGGACGCCTGTCCCCACAGCAGGCGGCGGCCAATATATTTCTCTCGTGCATTGGATTAACTACGATCCATGAGCGCCTGCAGGGATAAAGGACTCAATGGTCATTTCAGCTAAACTTGTATTTGACCTATTCAATGGGAACCCATCCCTTGCTTCGAACACATGATCATTCTCTCAAATAAAGAGTTTCAACTTCCGAACCTTCCCGTTTTCCTTTAGTAGATCATATTGCTCTTTTCTTCCTCAATTTATTTGGGGAGAGAATTTTGGGAGAAAGAAATTGAACATTTTTTTATTCTACTTTGTCTTATAGCTAGACATTAATTAATACATGCATGGTCATAAACAAAGAAATTAACACTAATAATACAGCTCTTTCTTCTAGAGAACAGCGAATGATGTGTATTATATTAGTTTAATGAAGGGACTTCTTTGCCAGCCAAGAGCAAAGAGCACCATAACGTTCTGTTTCTTTAGTCAAAGATAATGGCTTTTTTGTTTCATTTGAAGCGACGACGTATATTTCCTGTCTCACCACCGGTCTTTTTTGTTCGTCTTATAATATATGGTATTGTCCCCCAAACCTAGCTAACCAGGTATCTCAGCAAACATTAATAGTATATTAGGTTTAATTAGTTTATGTCGTTTGAGGTTTTTTTATTTATCAAACAAACCAATTAATACTATGAAATCTACTGCTTATCCCCAAAATCTAAACCTATAGGAAAAAAAAATTAAATTTTATTATTTGAATTATATATTTTTTCTAATACTACTCTTCATGTGTAAGTCGGAATACTCTTCATTTATTAAAAGACCTAACACGTCCAATATTTAATTGAGTTTAGGATGACTCCAAAATTAGGTCTCAACTTCAAGACCTTATAAAAACTTATACGAAGAGATATATTTTGTTATTTAAATTATATTCTCTACTAATTACAATACACAAACATTCTTCCACCTCAACCAGATAGATAGACGACAAAACCAAAAACAACAAAATAAGATCATGAATATTGTACCTATACGGGTCATAGGTTGGAGCGATATATATATATCGGATTAACTAAGTCAATTAATATTCTATAAGATGGATCGCGTCATGACACATTCCCACATTCCCAAGTGTTTATTTATATATATATAGTATATTATTTATTGTTTGCAGTAGCGTGAGGACCCAGGGTGGCTAAAGTTTGCAAGTCGTTAAATTATTCATATCAATACAGAAATGGAACAAGTCGTGACAGAGTAGCTAGTAATGATTAATTATAACATTTTGATTGGGATTGCGTAGAACAACCACAGATTTGTTTGAAAAGCATGATTTTGAAATTATGAAAAATGGAAGATAATAAATATATTATATATGGGAAATTTCAAATACTAAACTATGTTTTAATACCTTTTTAAACAATTCACTTAGTTTTAAAAAATTTTAAAACGTTCACTGGATTTATTATTTTAGTATTAAAATTCACTGAACCCAACGCCGTTAAACTTATTTAACGGAAAATTCATCTCATTCAATCAAAATATGACACGTGTCATTAAATAAATAAAAAATATTTTTTAAAATAAAAATAAATCTAAAATTAATAAAAAAACATAATTAATTTTAAAACAAAAAACAAAACAAAACAAAAAAGACGAAAGGATGGGGGATCCCTTTCACGGTGGAGGGGGAATTCCTCTGGCCCCCGGGGAAGGAGAACTCCCCCTCCACCTCTGGCCACCCAGAATTGGGCGACCAGAGGGAGGGGGATCCATCCTGGGTGGTGGACTTGGGAGGTCCCCTGACTGCCCCAAAGCCAGGGGTGGAGGGAGACCGTGACAGTTTCTTTTTTTAAAATTAATTATTTTGTTTTATTAATTTCATATTTTTTTAAACAATATTTTTATTTTTATTTATTTAATGACACGTGTTACATTGTAATTGGATGAGATGGATTTTTCGTTAAACAGGTCTAACGACGTTGTGTTCAGTGAGTTTTGATACCATAATGATATATCTAGTGAACGTTTTAAAATTGTTAAAGCCTAATGTGTCATTTATAAATTTCCGTTATATATATCTTCAACTTGGCTCTTTTCCGTTCACATATATGTTAATTTGCCTGATGAGGTAGTGGACCCGTTCATATTTTCTACTTTGTTTGGCTTCAGAGCTTTCAAGCTGTAACCAGCTGCAGTTCAACCAATATTAATTTCATTGATTTTAGTCTTCATCATGCATTATATTCGCTGATATCACCGGCAAGAAAAAGAAGGATAATTTTTTTTTCTAAGTAAAAAGGGGAGGGGGCAACTAGAGTAGCAACCCTACCTGGGCATGATCATAGGAGCACCCTCATTGTATAATGTTCTGTTTGAGCTATAGCTACTGCCCAATGGGCAAGCCCATCACTACAGCACCAGCAAGATCACCAGGTAATGTTGGAGAAAGTTGATGTTAGAGAATTTACTTCAAGTAATATATATATATATATCTTTTTATCAGTTTAAATTTTTTAGATAAGTGATAGATTCACATGGTATCATAACTAAGATCTTGAATTCGAGACTTGACTATGCACTCCACTCTAATTTTAATTAAATATTAAACATTACATATATCCAAAATGTCTTGCAAGTTCTAGTGTCCAATCCAATATATATATATATATATATATATATAGAAAAAAATATCATTGTTGGTTCACCATTGTTCAATCCTATTAGAAATAATATCAAAATCAATTTATAAGATTTTATATGATATTAGGGAAATTTGGTTTTTAGTCACTGGGTTTTTACCCCATTTTATTTTTAGTCACAAAACTCAATGTTTCAAAATTATAATCATCAATCTTTCAATACAATTAAAAATTAGTCCTACCGTTACGTTCTGTTAGATTAATTAACGGAATAGTGGTCCACGTCAGCCCCATTTTTCACGAACACCACCCACTTTCATGTCGGCACCTCAGTAATTAAAATTTAGCTCAAACGACATGTAGGCTAGCGTTAATTTCTTTCCCGTGTAACCGTACTGTGCATTTCATGGAGTTCGCAGGAAAACCAATAAAAAACCGTAAAACTAGATTCTTAGGTAAGACATATCAAAAGTTTCCCTCGTTTGTAACAGTTGGAGACCTTACCTTCTCAAACCAACCCCAATACTCAGGATTACAAAGCACTGGAGACGACACAGTTATAGGCCTTGGCGTAAATGGACCTGCAAATCCTTTCCAGTTTGTCAAGCACTTCATCAGAACTTCTCCTACATTTCCTTCATTTATGGCCTCATAAACCTTCTCTATATCCCCACTAAGAAGCTCTGTCCCCACTTCGGCCCTCACAAACCGATATATAGGATAAGTCCGACATTTCTTTATTCTATTAGCAACAGGAAAATCTCCCTTCTCAAATCTATCCCGTGCTTTTGCTACCTCTTCTCCGAGCGTTGCATCCAGTGTGTCTAGGAATACGGGTATACGCTTGAAAATCAAATAGCCGTAGTCGTTTCCATGGTCTGCTTTAGGATCTTTGAGTGCTCTCTCTACAAGGACTTCTCTTAGTTTAGGCAAGAGAGCATAAGATGGATTAGTGGGATCGTCCAGATAAGAGAAAACTGGATGGTGGTCAATGACTTGCAATAGCTCTTTCTCGCAAAAAAAGGATTCAAGCAGTGATCCATCTTCAGCAACATAAATGGTTTTCCTCACAACTTGGAGGAGAACGTTTTTCACAACTTCCCTCATGTGTCGTGACAGGGTTTGCCAAATACTGAAGCTCAGAGCAGTACGCAGCCATGGCTATCTCCGCACCCTTGAAGCCATAATCTCGATCTGGGGGCCGAGCCACTGGGGAGAGGTTCTAAGTGCATATCTGTCCTGTTTTGGCTTTGTAAGAGGGTCTTTTTCATGACGCAGCTTTGCTTCTTTCATGTAGTCACTTTCGTCCAGAATGAACTCCATGATAGCAGCTGATTCAATCTGGCCAGGGTGGTGCTTGAGCTCATGTGTCAGTGGGTCTGCGAACTCGGGGAAAGTGGCACTCATGAAACGCACCATACGGTTACACGGGGAAAAGAAATTAACGCTAACCTACATGCCGTTTGAGCTAAATTTTAATTACTGAGGTGCTGACATGGAAGTAGGTGGTGTTCGTGGAAAGTGGGGCTGACGTAGACCACTATTCCGTTAATTAATCTAACAGAACGTAACGGTAGGACTAATTTTTAATTGTATTGAAAGATTGAGGATTATAATTTTGAAACATTGAGTTTTGTGACTAAAAATAAAATGGGGTAAAAACCCAGTGACTAAAAAGCAAATTTCTCATGATATTATCATCATATATATTCAAGTTTAAATGTTATAATATCTTTCCTATGCTTTTTATTTTTTCTATAAATAGAAACTTTTAATTTGTAATCTGTACAGACTTATAATACAAAATACAAGCATGTAAAGCTTTTTACCGTAGATATAAATCTTCTAGACGGAACCACTTAAATCTTGTTGTGATAAAAATTTATGCAATCACACCAAAATACTAAGATTTAAGCGGTTCGACTTTAAAGACTATGTCCACTAGCGGAAACTCAGAAAGAAATTCACTATAAAAAAGGTGAAGTACAAAGAGTGATAACACAACACTCAAGCCTAAAGCTTTAATACACTTAATTTCTTTATACAAAAAAAAAATGAGAAAAACAACATAATACTCCTTTTCTCTCTTGTTTTCACTAGGTTGCAAAGCTTTCAAAATCCCTTCTCTTTTTATAATCTTCGAAGAAGCCTTCGCGCAGGGACGAAGCTAGGGGGCCAGTGGGGGTCATGGTCCCCCAAAGTTTTTCAAAAAAAAAATTTTATATATGGGTAAAATTTCAAGTTTTTATAATTTTTTAAATATAAGGGCAAAATTGATAATAATCTTTGAAATGATCCCTCCAAATTTTTTTGAAAAATAAACATGAGAGGAAGAAAGAATGTGAGAGGGGAAATAACTACTTTATAAGTTAGTCCTACAAATTTGTTTTTTAAAAAAAATACTAAGGGTATCTTTTTTACTTTTCTCTCTCCCTCCATTTTTTTCTAAAATTCCTCCCTCCTTTCTAGAATCTCTCTCTCTCTCTCTCTCTCTCTCTCTCTCTCTCTCCTAGATTGTGTATTTATACTTTTCTTTCCCTCAAATTCTTTTATAAAATTCAACTCTTCTTTCTTTCTCACTTTTCTCTCTCACTATTTACACTCTTATTATATAGATTTTCTCATAACGACCTCTCTTCTCTCTCGCCTATAATTTAACCTCATATATAGAAAATAGCAAAATTCATATTCAACGCTTGGAATACAACAAATTTTTTGTTTTGCATACAAAAAAATTCATCTTCAAAGTTAGAATTCTAAATATTATTACATTTAATTTTTTTTTCTAATAACAAACTCATTTCATTATTATTGCTCTATTTTTTTGTGTACCTATGTTATTTCTGCTAGATTTTAACATTGCTTCGTGCCTTTGTCAATAACTTATGAGCCATTTATTATGGAGATTTTAAACTTTTGATTATATTTGGCCGCACAATATTTTCGTACTGATATAATAATTGATGAATTTTACTCGTTGAATGAATGTCCGATTCAATTATTATAATTTATGAAAAATTGGCTTTTACACTTAAGTTAAATTTTATATTTTTTAAAGTTTTAAAATAAGTTTGACGTACATTTTGATTATGCTTTTTTATTATAATAAAAATTTGACAGCCCTAGGATTAGTCGAAGTACACCTAAGATGACTTCAACACCAAGTTAAAAAAATTAAATAAAAATTATATTTGGTCCCCTTCGTCCTTGCCTTTGCGTGCTCTTTCAATAAATTCCATTATAAATTGCATGGAGATCAGTGGCGTATCTAGGATATAAAATGAGTGAAGTCGAATTTCTAGGTCAAAATTACCAAAAAAAAAACTTCACATAATGTAAAAAGTATCTTAAAATTACAATATCGCAAATTAAGAACTAAAAACAATAAAATACACTTACTAAACTTTGCTAATACTGAGTTATAGTAATTGGATCCTACGGGCCTTCATCTTCTGAAAAAGTTATAAAATGGCTTCATTCTCAATAGTGTCAAAAATTTATCTCTCAATATATACTATCATACTATCATTCATCCATTCATCTCTCATTCTATTCCGCAAAATCAGTCTTAATAATCTTCATTGTAGAAAATACTCTCTCAATGATTGCAGTCGCAACCAGTAAGACTAATGCAAACTCAATAAGACTATAAACCAATGTAAATACAATATTCTTGTCACTCTCAACCATCTTCATAGCATCATACGAGTTAATAGATTTACGCAACCCTAAGTCAGAAATAATATCATCCTAACTCAACAAAGGGTGAGGTCTTTTCGAACTAGAATGTTCATTAGAAGTAGTAGCCACAGTAGGAGTATTAGACGACTCCATGCTTCGTGACCTTTTTTTATTATAAAAAACTGCTCCATTATCTAAAAAGAACATAACAAAATAAAACAATTTAAAATGTCCATCAACATATGAGGAAAACAATTCTTAATACCCATTAAAAGGTCAGCATCCAAACAAACAAACATTTTATGCGTGTTCACAAATTTTCTGTATTTTTATCCTCTTTTTGCTATAAAATTGAGGGAAGAAAAAAGTAAATGAAACCACGTGGATATTACATTCCAAATAGTTACTCAGGAGTTAAATATATCAGAAGTAGTTTTAATGAATTGGGTCTAATAAATTAGAGGCAAAGACACTCTTTTTTGGTTCCTCTATAAGCAAATACTCTCACGTCTAAAATTCTTTCATATAAAGACAATAACGACAGTATAGACATAGAAGGTAATAAAATATAACATACTAAATAGTCCAACATTAAAACAGTCCTAAGCAATTAAGCATCAAGTGAGAAACATTAACATTAAACAATTGAAACAACCATTCATCCAAGATAAATCTTAAAAACAAAAAAAACCAACATCAGCATCATAGTCCATAACTATAAGCACATAATCATAAATGATAAATCATGAGAAATTCGGACGGGGCAATGACAACAGTGAGTGAGAGAGAGGCGCGAGGGCTGCAGGGCTGAGGGAGAGCCGGAGAGATCGCAGAGAGTGAGAGAGAGAGAGGCGTGCAACTTTTTTAAAATCAGAGGCTGAAACAGCGTCGATTCACCCTTTGATTTAAAAAATAATAATAAGGAAGCAGACCACACGAGATTGGTCAGTGGGGGCTCCCCTGCTGGCCCCATCCCGCCCCCACTGGCCTTAGAAGCAAGCCTGAGCTGCTAGACCAGTGTGGACAAGTCTGCTTTTTAATAACCAAAAAAAAAATTTACAAAAATTTTTTGGATCTAATAGGGGCGCCCGCCCCCACCCGCACGAAGGAAAAAAATTGCAAGGAAGCATAAAATGTCTTCCACTGTGAAAACACAAAAGTGTTTCACGTGCTTTTGTCTCACATGAGTTAGGCTACCATGTGGTATGGTGCATGACATTTCAACAAATCTCTCGCTCTTTACTATTTCTCCTCTCTTCGTATTATCCTTCAATTATGCAATACTGCATTTATCTTTTCTTCCGGTATAGAGACGACGAAGAAGATAATTTCTTTTGAATTAAAGGGTTAGTTATATTAATATCATAAGAAATGAAATGAAAACTCACTAAACAAACCCAAGCGGGGATACTACGAACCAAGAAGTTCTACAACAATGAAACTCCCGTGTTAGATCTCACTTATACGATGAATTGAAGTTTATAACAGTTTCGAAGGAGTTTCAGCAAAAGCAACATTTACTTTCTCTTTTGAATTACTGTGCAATTTTTGTGGCTAACACTTCTTTGCGGCATTGCTATAGAAAGTTCCGTAATACGATTACGTGGACGGTTGGAATCCCTGCAAGAATGTCGCTTTCGACGCCAGCAGCCAGAACTAGTAGCTCAAAACCATGGAAAAAGGAGAGGAAAAGACAGCAAGAATGTTGAGAAATACTATTTCGTCAAAAAGTGGGCCGAAGGCCCAAATTTAAACAAACGGCCCAATAATGACAGCTTGACTTCGTGATAACCCAGCCTACCGAAAGCCCAGCCCATTAATGACAGAGCTTGACTTCGTGATGGTCTCCCCACTCAAAAATAAGGATGCCATTACAAAAGGATGTCCAAAATGCAACAAGAAGGCAACCTTTTCACTCTGCTCTATTAGTATTTATTTTTATATTATAGTTAGCTAAGCCCCATCTAACCTCTTCGGTTCCGAGCCGATTGAGCCCAATGGGCTTTATGGTCTTAACAATAAAGTAAGCAAAAAAGGAGTACCGCACTAGTGTCACGTAAAAGGAACCCCCCATAACTGTAAACCACTATTCATTTACAATAAAAATCGCCCCCATAAACTTGCGGTTACGATCTCCAGGAATCAATCTTGGAAAGTGGGGAGGAAGGTGGTCAAGGAAAAAAAGGAAGATATAGGGTGCGTTTGTGTACCAAAATTTTAACCCCTTTAAAATTTTAACACAATTAAATATTACAATATAATCTCTCTCTCTCCATCAAATCATTACTATTTACTACAAAAAATATAAAAAATTATCTCTCCCCTCACTTTTTTACTAAACCCAATACCTAAAATTTTAACAACACTAAAATTTTACAACACAAATACAACCATAAAAAGAAGAGAAAGATTACAGAGGAGGTAGCCAAATATGTCTCATTCCCTCTCGGTAGGGAAAAGCATCTCATAGCTGTGTGCGCGCGCAAATAAGCCATAGGTAAAAGGGGATGTTTGAGGGTGGAAATTTTGAGTATTGAGATTCGAGAAATATTATAAAGTAAAGATATGTTATGAGAGTTGGTGAAAAAGTGAAGAGAGAGAAGATTTTTAATAAATATTATAATAAAAAAATTATGTGATGAATTTTTTATTATTAAACCTAAATTTTTGGACCCAAATTAATGGGGCTCAAACAAGACAAAAGTCTTATCAAGTGTGAGCAGTTACTTGGAGAGGTTGCTAAAGATGACTGGTTTCATCGACAACTATCTCAGAGGATTTTGTACTCTGTTTTTTTAGATGACGAGGATAAATCTCCTGGTCTCCAGTGCACCAGGCACGAACAAACCTAACCACATTTAACGCACTTGAGATAAACATCTCGGACATGGTACATGTATGCGTTAGTTATTAAACTTAATTAGAGTTTATTTCCAATAAAATTAGTTAATGGAGAGGTTATATCTTTTAGTATTCTCATTGGTTACAAAGTTGAAGAGTTAAGAGACCTTTTTAATATTCTCATTAGGTTAGGGTTAAATGAGATTTACTATGGTGAATTATGTGAGATTTATTTGGGTGTTATGTTTTATAAGTTGTAAAGTCTCATTGTGGACTATAAATATCCATGAAACTTTTTGTGATATTTCTCAAGTAAGTGGAATAAAGCTTTTGTTGAAGTATTTTATTTTCTCCACTTTGCTTCATAGTGTAGCCCAATCCAACAAACTAACATCGGAACTTAGGTTCTTGATCCTAGAAAAATGGCCAATTCCACATTTCCCTCTCCTTTGATTTTTTTTTTTATAATTGATGCATTCGAATGAAGGCATTGCTTGGATCCTAACATGCATGAGATGTTGTAGAGAAAGACTTTGAAGAGCCTAGTGAGGATGCTCAATTGATTTCTAATCAAAGGGATTTTTTTTCCAGAAGATCCGGAAGAAGGACCAACAAGCGCTCATGCTCATCCATCAATGTTTGGATGAAGCTATGTTCGAAAAGGTGGCAAATGCAACCACCTCCAAGCAAGCATGAGAAATTTTACAAACCTCTTACCAAGAAGTGGACAAAGTGAAGAAGGTTTGACTTCAAACACTAAGAGGTGAATTTGAAGTCTTACGCATGAAAGAATCCGAGTCAATGACGGATTACTTTTCACGTGTGTTGGTCATAGCCAATCAAATGAAGAGATACAGAGAAAAGTTGGAGGATGTTTGTGTCATCGAAAATATCCTTCATTCTTTGCAATCAAAATTCGACTACATCGTTGTGGCTATCGAGGAGTCAAAAGATTTGGAAGCCATCACAATTGATGAACTCATAGGATCTTTACAAGCTCAAGAAGAAAGGCTCAACAAGAAGAAGGAAGAGTCATTATAGCAAGTTATAGCTACAAAGCTCTCTCTCAAAGACAAGAAATAGGAGCGAGATGGAGGTCACAAAGGAAGAGGACGTGGTCGTGGTTGTGGTAGAGGCCGAGGAAGAAATGGAAGAGGAAGAGGACATGGTAGAGATGACCATCATTGTTTCAATAATGGAGACAAAGGACAATCATCAAGAGGGAGTGGAAGAGGAAACAATTCAAGATCAAATCCAAGGAGGTATGAAAAATCTCAAATCCAATGTTTCCATTGTGAGAAATATGGTCATTATTCATGCAGTGTAGAAGCACTAACAATGTTGAAGAGAAAAATTTGTGGTATCATGACAATGCAGAAAGTAACCATATCTGCGAAGATAAAAATAAGTTTGTGGCGATTGATGAATATGTGAATGGAAATGTTACTTTTGGAGACTTGTCCAAAGTTTTGATCAAGGAAAAAGGTACAATTTTGATTCGGTTGAAAAATGGTGGCCATCAATTTATTACTAATGTTTATTATATTCCAAGCATGAACATAAATATTTTGAGTCTAGGACATTCTTAGAGAAAGACTATGATATTCTAATGAAAAATCGTAGTCTTTCAATAAGAGATGAAATTGAGAGTTTGATAGCCCAAGTTCCTATGATAAAGAACCGGATGTTTCTACTCAACATTCAAACCAATGTGGCGAAATGCTTGAAGACTTGTGTTGAAGATTCAAATTGGCTTTGACACTTGAGACTTGGATATTTCAATTTTGAAGGACTCCAATTGCTAGCCGAGAAGAAGATAGTGAATTGCTTGCCTTCTATTGAGCATCCAAATCAATTTTGTGAAGGGTGTCTCTTTGTAAAGCAATCAAGAAAAAACTTTCCAAAGGAGGCTAGTACAAGAGCAACAAAACCATTAAAACTTGTTCACTCGGATGTTTGTGGCCCACTCAATCCACCATCATTTGGTAAGAACAAATACTTCATTTTATTTATTGATGATTTTAGCCGAAAAACATGGGTTTATTTTCTCGAGGAAAAATTGAAAGTATTTGAAACATTCAAAAATTTCAAAGCACTCGTTGAAAAACAAAGTTGCTATGAAATAAAGGGTTTACGATATGATAGATGAGGTGAATACACATCAAATGCCTTCAAAAGATTTTATTAAGAAAATGGTATTCACCATCCTTTAACGGTTCCAAGATCTCCCAAACAAAATGGGGTTTCTGAGAGAAAAAATGTTGAGTTCGATGAAGCAAGTACATTGGATTGGAATTCTTCGGAAGAAGATTATCATTTTCTTCATTTCTTTGAAGATGAGCACGAAAATGACGTTTTGAAGACATCTATGCACTCTCCTCCTTCAACACCATCATTGTCCTTGCAAAGTCCATCTAATTTATCATCAAGGAAAGAAAGTTCAAGTGAAGGACCACAAGGCAAAAGAAGCCTTCAAGAGATCTATGATGCCACAGAGGAGGTAACGGAAAGATTACATGATCTAACACTTTTTTTTGTTTTTTTGCCAATAGTGAGCCCATGAATTTTGAAGAAGCGACACAAGACAAAAGGTGGAGGAATGCTATGGATGAAGAAATTAATGCCATAGAGAAAAATGAAACATGGGAGCTTGCAATACTTCCAAAAGGGGAAAAAAAGGGGGCAAACTCATAGTTAGCCCCACATGTTTGGGCAAAAATCATAGTTAGCTCCCTATTTTTCAATCCAACAATTTGATACCCATAACTTTCAAAACCTATCAATCTTCACCCCGTCTAAATTAGACGTTAAATCAGACGGAAATTCATGAAAAATGACCAAAATGCCCCTTCAAAATAAATTTAATAAAAAATATTTAAAAAATTCATTAAAAATAAAAATGATATTTTTTTAAATAAAACTATATTGAAACTCTATTTCAATAATATATATTTTTTAATTTATTGCTTAAATTTATATATTTTTTATTTATTTTTAAAAATTTAGCTTTGGAGGGGCATTTCGGTCATTTTGCATGAATTTCAGTCGGACTTAACACCTGATTTAGACGGGGGCTAAGATTGATAGGTTTTAAAAGTTATGAGTCTCAAATTGTTGGATTGAAAGATATGGGGCTAACTTGATTTTTTCTCAAACATAGGGGGCTAACTATGAGTTTACCCCGGAAAAAAAATCAATTGGTGTCAAATGGGTGTACAAGGCAAAGAACAATTTGAATGGTGAATTTGAGAGATACAAGGCAGGACTAGTTGTCAAAGGATATAGTCAAAGGCTCGGAATTGACTATGATGAGGTATTTGCACCCGTTGCCCTCTTGGAAACAATTCGATTGATTATTTGTTTGGCGGCTCAAAATAGTTGGAAAATCCATCAAATGGATGTCAAGTCCGCTTTCTTTAAAATGAAGTCTATGTGGAACAACCTTTGGGTTATACTGCGGAAGGGCATGAAGATGAAATTTTGAAATTGAAGAAAGCCTTGTATGGCTTAAAGAAAGCACCAATGGTGTGGAATAGTAGAATTGACAAGTACTTTCAAGATAACAATATTTTGAAGTGTCCCTATGACCATGCTCTTTATACAGGTGAATTCATATGGAGATATATTTCTCATATGTTTGTATGTGGATGACTTGATTTTTACATGAAGTAATTTTACCATGTCTGAGGAATTCAAGAAAGTAATGTCTCGGGAATTTGAGATAACGGATCTTGGTCTCGTGTATTTTTTATCTTGGCATCAAAGTAAAGCAAATGGAGGATGACATTTTTATTTCTAAAAAATGTTATGCTAAAGATATTTTATGAAATTCAAAATGGATGATTGCAAGCCAGTGAGCACAGCCGTAGAATGTGACATCAAATTGTCAAGGAATGAAGATGGAGAAAAATTAGATCCAACATTTTTCAAAAGCCTTGTTGGAAGTTTGAGATATTTAACTTGCAAAAGGCTGGATATTCTTTTTGGGGTTGAACTTGTTAGTCGATACATAGAAGCTCACACTTTCTCTCATTTGAAGACGGCTAAAAGAATTCTTCGGTACGTCAAAGGTACACTTGAACATGGATTGCTTTATTCATTTTCAAATAATTTTAAGCTTTTGGGCTATTGCGATAGTGATTGGACTGGGGATGTTGATCAAAGAAAAAGCACAACCAAATTTTTTTTCTTAATGAGAAATGCGGCTTTTACTTGGATCATCTATTTAGGTTTGGGCCAGTGGCCCACTTTGTAACGAACTAGTGTTTTTCTCCACATTCTTGCTGTCTTAATTTCTACTTCTTTTTCCTTCGTTTTGAGTGCCCATGTTTCTTGTTGCATAGTGTCGAAAGTGAGGGAGAGTTGTTGTTAAATTTAACAAAAAAAAGAAAAAGAAAAAATGAGGGAGAGTCGTAAATGTGTTCAAAGACGTAGGTACGTCTATGATGCCAATGCGTGCAACAGGCGAGAGTGGGAGGGCTACCCTGTGCAGGGCCCAAGCTATCTCTATGACTCTACCTAGTTGCGTACTTCAGTAATATCGGAACCAGAATGCATTTTTTTGTATTTTTTGGAATCAGAATCAGAAGGCCTTTTTTATTATTTTAATAAAATATGGTTCAAAATTTTATAATTTTACTTTAAATTTTGATTGAATATTTATTTATTTTAGGAAGGGTTTAAAAATTGTAATTTTAAAATAGGGCTCAAAAGTTTTTTTGATGCCCATAATTTTAGAATGTTTTAATTTTATTTTAAATGAATGTTTATTTTAGATTTTAGATGAATATTTATTTATATTTTATTTAGGATTAATTACAATTTTCTGTTCAAACTATCACTCTATTCTCAAATACACCCACAAACTTTAACTTATTGCAACTCACCTCATAAACTATACTTCTCATTTTAATTTCATCCTTCAACAGTTGTTGTATCGAATTGTTTCTATCTCACGTAATAGGCACGTGACTTCTGATTACATGAAAAGACAATTATATTCTCATTTGAGTTCTTCCGAGTCTTCTATAGTGCTTCTAGCAACTTGTAGAGCAAAAAAAATAATATGTAATTAGCTAATTTTTTATTAAAAAAGAGAACTTGTATTTGTCTGTCCCTAAGGTTTGAACCTTTTCCAAACTGATCCCAAGGCTTTAATTCTTTCCACAGAGATCCATGAGCTCTCTAAAGGGGGATTCCTCGGGTATTAGAAGGGTGGACCGCAAACCAACTTTTCCTTTTTTGAATGGAAAGAGGAAACAACGACGTGACATTTTTATCCAAGTCATCATTCAGATTGTGACACGCGTCAAACTGCAAGATCAGCACGCCACGTCGAAAGCATTCTCCGTAGTCAAAGGCATTCTCTCCATCGAAGGGCTGTAACTCTAGCTCATTTCATTTTTCGAACTTTTTTCTTCCTTTCCCAACGTCGAAGGTTCTAGCCATGGTTGGATACCTGTTGAAGAGTTTGTTTGTCGAATTCTCTTATTTGTTTGGGATGTACTATTTTTTCATCCTTTAATGGTGCATCTTCCTATTGGATGACATATGTCTTTGTGTCTGTACGTGTTCGACTTTTCCTCTTCCATTTTCGATTTTCTTTTACAGTCCAAGCATTCTCAAGTAATGTTTTATTTGAAAAACTTCAACTCAGAGTTGGACAAATATTTACAAGTTCTTGCGACATATTCACTCCCAGTAGAGAAAAACTAGCCATTTTGACAAAAATCTTACTGCGTATCATTGTAGGTTTTTATGCACAATCGAGATTTTCATAATTTCAATAAATGGATCAAATTTATAAATCGGACATCTTCAAAGACAAAGACGTTTTGATGAAAGAGCCAAAAACTTGAAGAAAAAATATCAAAAAGATAGAAGGAGCTCAAAAATGAATATTTTTCAAACCGTGCATAATATTCTTATCATATGTTTGACAACCAAAATGCACTTTAAATATTTTCAAATCAACCCTATATAAACTCCCAAGCCTTGGTTATACTTTTGAGAAGTTGGTTTTTGAAATGAGATTTCAAAAATATCAAAAAAGGCTTTTTAATTGTAGCGGTCTATGAAAATAATTTTTAGCGGTCGACCGCTACATGAAGCGATGATTTTGACAACATTCAAATTTATGACCGTTGAGCAACGACTAGTTGAAGAGGTCGACTGGTACAACGGTAAAATAGTCAGATCGACCTCTAACGGCTATAAACGGCTAGTTTTCATATGTGGCTTATAAATACACCTTCATAACGTCCAAAATTAATACACAACAACCACATATCATTTAGATCACTTGAGAAATATTACAAACCTTCATATTTCATATTTCTCATATCATTCACACAAAACATACTTTCATATCCTTGTCTTTGTGTGAATCAAGAGATAGAGATTTTCACTTTCATAACCACTCTTTGATAGAGTTTGTTCTTTTAATCTTTATATCAAGAGAGATGATTCATTTAGTGAGGTTGTTCACTAAAGAAGAAGCTTAGAGAGGGTATATCTCAAGCTTGGTGGAGTTGTAAGTGGTGAGCCCGAAAATAACTTGTAATGGGTTTGAGTGTTGAGCTCGAGAAAACACTTGTACGGTTCCAGAGCACCTGGAATCTAGAGTGTATACTATTTGAAGAATAGTGGGAAAACCTCACGGCTCGGTGAATGTAGGCGGATTTGCCGAACCACCTAAGAATCACATGTTTGCTTCTCTATCCATACTCTTTACTTTTAGCACATATTACACTTGCTGCATATTATATACTTGTGTTAAATTAGTAGTTACTTTGTAAACACGTCTACGGGGGTTAAAAGCGAAAAGTTTAGAAAATCAATTCACCCCCTCTTGGGTTGCCTTAATCTTAGGACTCACAATCATGCGGCTAGGAGCAGTATTCGTAGTGATTTGATATAACAACTTTTACATCAGTGGAATTTGCTAACTAATGTACTATTCGGTGGAATCTGAGTTAGATGAGAAGTTAGGGTTCATCTAGGTCGCGAGAAGGAATTTGGGGATTTTTGGATTTCTGTTATGCGAGGGGGGCAAGGGAAATAACGCAACACACATGGCAGATTTTATCCTTGTGGCATGTTGATATGTCATTTTGACACGTGTCCCGAACTTAACGGATAATGACGTGGATTAATAAGCCACGTATGCGTTTTTCGTGACGGGGCAGGGCCTGAGTTGACGGAAGGCCTTAAAAAATGAAGATATAGCCCAAGGACCTCTGTGGAACGAGTTAAAACCCAGGGACCAGTTTGAAAAAAGACCAAACCCCAGGGATTGACAGGTACAATTTTTCCTAAAAAAAAAGATGACTCACTTAGAATTAAGCTAGTCAAATTTGTTTTTTCAAATAAGGAGAATATCACATATCGTTTACGTGAGATAAAAACCGTCTGATATAAAATTTTAGCAGGTTAGGGGATAAATTGTAATTAACCGTTTTATGTATTGTTAATTTATGATGTATAATAAAATAATTTGTACAAAATTTTGGCCCAAAATGCTTTAAGCCCCAAAAAAAATCTAGCTAAACAAGCCCACAAAAGGAAATCGGAATTTTCGGTTTCCAATTTCAAATTCCGGTTCCATTCTGGTATTTATTAAAATGGAACCGGGACCAAATATTTGACTCTGGTAAGTATCGAAATCGAAATAGACCATTACGGTTCCATCCGTTCCGGTACTTATCCTTAGTTCGACGAATAAGTGGAACAGGGTAATTTTTAATGCGATTCTTTGGTGTTATGCGAAGATGTGCTTCCCAGGACCAACCTCGAGACTGGGCAAGCTCGTTGTTTTGATCATATTCGGAGTTGTCTAGGTGAATTTTCCGAATGGAAGATAGCTTGAGTGCCAATGTGTTGTAATAACATGACTCGCAATTTAGCTAAGTGGATTGCTAGGATAAGTAGAGTAGGCTTTTCTTTTCTATTTATATCCTTCAGCATATATCTGGATTTGTGATATGGTATCTAATTTAAAAAGAATTGAGACCAAACTTAGAGGCTACCATGGATGGCCATCATGGGGACGGCCATGGCATATCAACCGGAATCATTCTATCCTACATTTTTGATATTAATTTTTTATATTTTGTAGGGAATATATACAGACAGCTTTAAACTTTTTTATTTGCAATCAATTTAAGACCAAACTTAGAGGCAACCATGGATGGTGATGGCCATGGCACATCAACCGAATTCATTCTTAGTACTACAGCAGCAGCAGCAATTAAAAGCAAAGTCTGCAGAGACGTTCTATTCACAAAAAATTTAGGCAGGAGAAGTCCAAGAATCCTTTTTAGATAAATTTTGAAGTCGGAAGGAAATATATGAAGAAATTAAGGTAGTCTTTTTTTTTCTAAGCAATATGAAAATTGTTAGTGCTCAATAGGTCATATCACAATTTACAATATCAGAGGGCACATCACCCATCTAAATCTCTCCACTCCTAACAGAACCAAGACCCCATTGAGCTAAGTTTTGTGCCAAGACGCTCCCATCTAGAAATCCAGGCAATTCTCCAATCTATATTATCAGCCAGCATATGCCGAATTGTCATACTTCTCCTCCTATGTACCAATCTGGAGTACACTCTAAGTCTGTAATTTGGTTCACTAAAACTAGCGAATATCCCTCAATTAGAATAGCTCTGCCCTTCTCTCAGCTGCCAATGAATAAGCCAATCTAGCTACAATGGCTTCCCCTTTGAAAGGATCCGAACCACAGTGTCTACTAAGCCGAATTTCCAGCACTTCCCCCTGCTATTTCGACACACAACAGCTGCAGAAAGCACGTTAGATTTAACAGCAACATCAAAATTAATCTTCAATTCATCTTTGGGAGGATGCCAAGATATAAGTGCCTCCATGGTCTGCAAATTCCAAGCCTCTGTATGAGCAGACAATCTGTGCCACACAAAGAGAATATAATCCATGAGACCAGGAGGCTGCTCACTAAGAACAGATTTATTCCTCACAAACCAGATGGCATCCAAAGAAATGGCTACTGCTAACATCAGCTCCGACCATTTTAGCTTTCATAGTAGAAGGCAGATTATTAGAGTCCAAGATAAAGCGAATCTAGTGAGATATAGGCTGATTAGCAAATTGCTCAGTGCACATCGGCCATGGACCAGATCTCCACAAAATAATACTAAAAGAGCACCCGAAAAACAGATGCTCACTAGTTTCCTCATGTGCTTGGCACAAAGGGCAACTGTATGCAATGAATCCAAATGTTGAGATTGGAAAATCATCCTACCGCAGAGAGGCAAGGCCTTGGTTGTAATTTCCCACAACAACAGCTTCTGCCTATGTTGAACTTTAATCTTCCAAATTTTCTTCCACTCACATGATGACATATCCCCTATATTAGAAGCACGTCTTCTTTGTTCATAAAGATAAGCTGATTTCACCGTAAAATTCCCTTTGGGATTATGAACCACCTGGAGACATCCTCTTGTCCAGCCTTTGAGAGGCTAATATTCAGAATCGCTTCTGCTGATTGAGAATCAAACATTTCTCGTATTAGATCTACCTTCCAGCTTCTTGTGTTGTCATCAATAAGATCTTTGACTCTATTGACTCTCCGGTCCACAACAGCACCCGATTTGATGCCAGGCACAAAGCCAGGGAGGGTAGGAATCAAAGGGTCGCACCAAATATTGTTGGCAACCCCATTATTAACACCCCAACAGAACCCTTCAGACAACAGATCCCTGGTTTGAAGCATGCTCTGCCAGATCCAAGAGGAGCCATTTATGGTGCTGACCCGAAGGAAATTCGATCCCCTGCAATATTATCCACCAAGTGCTTGAGTCCATAGGCTGGTTTTGTTGCTCAGCATCTGCCACCCCAATTTCGCCATAAAGGCCCGATTCAGCTCTTCCATACGTCTCAGCCCCAATCTTCCCACTGTTTGGGGTAGTATATAATATTCCAAGCTCGAGGATGGAAATGGGGTTTTTCACCATCAAATCCCCACCAAAAATTATTTAATCGCATATGAATGTTCCTGGAGACAGATTTAGGAAATAGTAATACAGACATATAGTATGACGGAATGGTCGTTGCAACTGACTGTATAAGAACAGTCCTTCCTGCTTGTGATAATGACCGTGTCTTCCATCCAACCAGCCGTGAATTCACTTGAAAGCATCCCATATCTCCAAATTATCTGGGATTCGGCAAAGGCCAATATTATCCTCCTCTGTAACCACTGGAGGATCAGATCCTCATGATTGGAGGGAAAATTCGGAGGGAGACCCTTATACAGATCTTTAAAATAGCCTTCCACATGACGGCCAATCTCATTTCGTTCATGTAGCCATATTCCATGATCATTCATAATGGCATCTATATTATTATGTCGGCAGCGGGTAATAGTAGCGAGATGAAAGAACCTGGTATTCAGATCCAGGTTTTTCAACCAAGTGATTCGCGGTTTCTAACGCCATAGTAGCTCATTCTACTGCTCCTTCAGTAGCAAAGCACTCAGTTCACCTTATTTTAAACTGAATCCATCACCCCTACATTCTGTTGCAGCACGTCTAATTCAGTTTGAAGCTTCTGAATTTTAGATTGAATATTGCCGAATACGTCTCAGTTCCAGATTATTAAAGCCGCTTTGGCAGCATTAAGACGCTAGCACATAGTGTATGTTGGAGAGCCCGTACATTCAACTTTCCAAGCATCCTCTAAAACCTTTTGACTTCGCACATCGTTAGTCCAAAATGCCTCAAAGCGAAAGGGGCGGGGTCTCAAATCGGTGTCTCCCATAGTGTCCAATAAGAGTGGCAAATGATCAGAGGCTGGCAGAGTAATATGTTCAACTGTGGCACGTGGGAAAAGGCTCCGCCAAGCACCATTCGCCAGCCCTCTATCCAGTCGTTCTTGGATTAAACTGCGTCCATGGTGACAGTTTGACCAAGTAAATGGAGAACCTGTATAACCTAAGTCCAGCAGCCCTGCATTCCAAATAAATCTTCTCATATCCCCGGCAATAGAAGTGGCTCCAACTAGTCTACCCGCCATTTTTCATTCTGGGTTAACACAGCATTAAAGTCTCCAAAGCATAACCAAGGTCCATCAAACAATCTCCCACGTGACTCGGCAGATCAGATAACAAAAGGAGACTTACAATGTTATCACTACAAAATTTAATATCAAAAGAAATTCCCCTTTCCAAGCCACCGCTATTTTCCCACTCCTGCCATTTGGAGGTATTTCCAAAACTTCATCAAAGCCCAAGAGCAAAAGCTTTTTTCGAGAGCTTGAAATCGGTTTCTCAGCAAGGCAAATCAACTCAGCTTGGTGTTGCCGAAGAACCAACCTGAGGTCGTTCTACCATGGCGCGACCAAAGCCGCGACAGTTCCAATATAACAACTTCATGGCGGGGTGGGGGAAAAGTTAAAGCCCACCTCCCTGGCCATGTAGCTACTTGAATCGGCGTCTCAATAGTGCCTCCATGCGTATCTTCCATATCTTGACGCTTTGTACCCATGTTGGGTAGGGCTTAAGGGTGTGCAAATGTTCCGGTTCCAACCGGAATTTCCGGTTCCGGTACCGGTTCCGGTCATTTCCGGTACCGGAACAGGATCCCATTTTAGGGAAATTCCGGAACCGGAACCGGAAATTCCGGCGGAAATACCGGAAAATTCCGGTTTCCGGTATATTTTATAAAAATTTAAAAATATTATAATTTTAATTTAGAGTTTACCTCTTTCAATTTAAATTTTTGATAAATGTTTAGTTGTTTACTTATTTGTATGATTAATTGTTTGTTTAATAGTTTTTTTGTAAATTTAATTTAGAGTTTATTTTCATAATATTTATTTTGTTTTGAAATTTAGTTGTAATTTTAATTTATATTTATTTTGGCATTTTGAAATAGTGAAATATTGTTTTTAAATTTAGTTTTTTAATTTTAATTTTAATTTAGAGTTATTTGGCCCACAAAAAACAACTTAAAAATCCATTTTTGGGTCAAAGGAACTAAACAAAATATTTTTTTTGTCCATATAAGGAACTGGAATTTCCGGTTCCGGTTCCGGAAATTCCGGTTCCAATTCCGGTTCCGTTCCGGTAAATTCCGGAATGGAACCGGAATGGAAAATCCAATTCCGGTGAGTACCGGAACCGGAACCTGCATCCGGTTCCGTACTCACCCTTAGTAGGGCTGAACACTATTGGGCCGAAACCGACCGAGCCGACCCAAACCGGCCCGGAACCGATTGGGCCGGCCCGGTTCGGCGGTCGGCCCAAATTATTATATAACCGAGTAGGTCGGTTCGGCCCACGGTTCTGGGTACCCAAAACCGTGGCCCGAACCGAACCAAGGGTATTCATGGAATTAGGGGAGAGTAACGGAGGTACCGGTAGTTGCCGGATGCCATTTTTGGCATCCGGTTCCGGTCCGGTAAGTGCCAGAATTCCGGCAATCCCGGAACCGGATACCGGAACCGGTGGCCGGAATTCCGGCAATCTAAATGGGCTGAAATTTGGGCCCAAAATCTTAAATTTTTGGGCTTTTAATTTCGGCTTCAGTTATAATTGCATATTTTTATCTTGCATATTATTTGAGCTTATGTTATTATTACAAATTAAAGATAGATTTGGATGTTGGATCCAAAATAATAATCTATTACTACGTGGTATATAATTATATTGTTGGATCATGGATGTTGGATCCAATATTTGGTTTATCTAGATTCTAATTTACATGTTACAAATTACATAATAGTTATTTCAATTTAATTAACTTAATAAATCATATACTTAATGAAAGAACTCAAGAAGAATGATTCAATCATACAAATAAATTTATAAATTACAAATTTACACATAAAACCAAATACTAAATACAATAAAACCAAACAAATAAATTTACAAATTACAAATAAACATATAGATAAAGTAAAGTCTACAAACAAATTATAAACAATTAACTTATTGAACACAAACAGATTGCACAAATTCACAAACAAATTACAAACAACTAACAACCAAATCCTCCAATCATTCAAGCCCATCCTCCACAGTTTCACAACCTAATCTACAATCTAAATTCTAAAATTCTAAATTAACCAACTAACTATTAATCTACTATAAATAATTAACTCAGTTACTCAATAAATAAAGAAATTAAATTCACCTCAATGACAGACTGACAGTGCACTAATCACACGGTAGTGAGCACAAATTCACAATCACAATCTAAACTTCGCACCTGCACAAAATGAAATTAACAGATCTGAGATAATGATATGAACGAAAATGAAATTAAAAAAAAATAAACAACAAACGGCACTGGCACTGGCAGTCGGCAGATCTGAGATAATCAGTGTGATTCACTGATTATGGTTCGGATATGTGAGATGAGAGAGAGAGAGAGAGAGAGATGAGTGGCTGTCGGCAGCCTTCAAACTTCGAAGCAAACGGCGAGTCGGCGACCACCGTGAGAGGATGGCCACTGAGCAGTCAGCAGAGAGTGGATGAGCAGAGAGAGAGAGAGCTTGAGAGAGAGAAATTCAGCCGTGAGACTGTGAGAGGAGGTCGAAGACTCGAAGAGGACTCAGAGGAGGAGAAATGAGAGACGGAGAGAGGCAGAGGGGGAGGAGGCTCGAAGAACTGAAGAAGTTCGAAAAATGGTGGGTTTTGAAAACCCTAGAGACCAAAACATGCGTTTTGGTCTAGTCCAAAACGCACAGCTTTGGTCTAGACCAAAACGCACGTTTTGGTGGTTCAAAACGCGCAGTTTTGGCCTAGCCCAAAGCTGTGCGTTTTGTTTTTTTGTTTTTTTTTAAAGCGGAACCGGTATTTCGGCATGTACCGGTGGAATTACCGGTACCGGTTCCGCTATTTTGAAAAATCCTCTACCGGCTCCGGGTCCGGTTCCGGACGGTATCCGGTAGCCGGTACCTGGAACCGGTCCCGGTACCGGAATTCCGGTACCGGCGGTAGAAATGCCCACCCCTACATGGAATTTCATAATTTTTTTTAATATTAAGTAGGGGGTGAGACGACGTCGTCTCCCCCGCCACACACTTTTTTACGTTTTCTTCCTTCTTCCCCAGTTTCCCCTAGATGTTCCCCTCTCCTTCATAATTTTGAGGTCCCCCTTTCTCAAAGCCCTAGCCGCCCACCACCGCAGTTCACCGTCGTCGTCGTCATCTCCCTCTCTTTCTCTATCTCTCATGCCCCCTCACCTGTAAGGCGAATGCTCTGTTTTCCTCAAAGAGCTGCGACTAAGCGACGGCTGCTGCTGCTGATTGTCGCTTGAAATCTTAGTAGTTAGCATTTGCAGTTGCTCTTGTTGGCGACCTAGACCAGGGCGATGTTGTGCTCCTTGAGTCGGCCATTATCGCATCATTGCAAGCACCCCCGCAGGTACTGAGACCATCTTTTCAGGCATATTACTATTCCTAACAATACTTGACGTAGTAGTTGCATTCCCAGTGGTAGTGCTAGCAGGAGTGGCAGTCTCAGATGATCGTCTACCTGGAGATCAATTGACGCGTCTCTTCCTGCTGCTAGGGCTGAACAAAATTGGACCGCAGACCGGACCGGATTTGCGATCCGGTCCGGTCTTAATTTTAAAAAAGCATTCCGGTCCGGTCTATACATTTTTGAAATGCGGACCGGACCGGACCGCTTTTCATAACTTTTTTTTAATTTTTTTAATTTTTTAAATTTGTTTTAAAAATAATCGCGCAGAGCTATTTGCACTGCGCAGAGCTATATGTACTGCGCAGTGCAACGCTGCGAAAATTCTTTTAAAAATATAGTGGTCCAGACCGGACCACATTTCTTGAAACTGGTCCGGTCCTTTAATATTAGAGGACTGGAAATGCGGTCTGGACCGCATTGCGGTCCGAAAACCTGACCGCATTTCCGGTTTTCACCCCTACCTGCTGCTCGAGCGTTGTTGTTGGTCTCTTTCCCTGTTGGTGGTGTTTGTCCCAAACCGACCGAACCGGGCCGACCCCCGAATCTAGTCGGCCCGGCCGATTCTCCCAAACGGCGGTTCAGCCGAGGGTTGGGAATTTATTATAACCGAACCTGTCGATTCGGTCCACAGTTTGAGCTCAGAACCGAACCGACTGGTCGGTTTTCAGCCATAATGTTGGGCGCTCTCTCCTTGCGCAGATTTTTTTTTTCCTTTTCTTTCTTACCATGATCACTCGAATGGGCATAGAGAGCCCGCAGAGGGCTGAACAAATTTTATCTCCGGAGTGGGCTTAGTAGTCTCAGAGTCCACAAAGAATCTTTTTGGACTTGATAAATTTTCAAGTTCTGCTGGGCCTCTTTTATGGATCAGATCCGACGGAGCCAAATGATTTTGGGGCCCACGAACTCCACATTACGTTTAAAAATTGTGGGCGTCCTTAACTAGTGGTTCCTTTGAACTGCCACTCCGGATGAGGGGATAGCCTTCCCACTGACATCCAGCACAATCTGGGTCTTGGGTTTCCAGCACAATCTGGGTCCCCAAAGGCCCATCTAGTAAAATTGGGCAATCAGGGTCTCCTGCCACCTCACTAGCCTACCCGTCACTCCCATCCTCTGACTTTTGCACCATCTCCTAATGGCAATAAATCTTCAGTCTGAGGCGCCTTTCCCTTATCACTAGACTTTGGTACGGCGGCTTCACTCTTTTGGATTAGACAAAGCTTTATCTGTTATCTTTTCTGTACCCCTGGACGCGACGTTTGGATCTCTTTGCAGTTGATGGGTCGTTTGGACAAAGTCAAGTTTCAACTGTCAAACTTCAGTCCTACAGGAGCTACTGACACAAAAGACTCTTGGCTTTTGTCCTGCTGTCACCCTTGGGTTCAACCCCTACCTCTGGTTGGTTAATGATTAACACTGGCGTTGAGTCCTCCTGCGGATAGGGACCGTAGACGGCAATGCTCCTCCCAAACTAAAACTAGTCAACCTCTGCATCTTGGAAGAAGCCTTCAAAGACTCCTTCCTACCAGCCGTCAAATCTTTTTCATGCATCGACCGAACCTACTCATATTGACATTCGTGTCTCTGCGGTAGCCAATGAATAAAGAACCGGCCATGAAATTAGGGTTAGTTTCGTTTTGAATAAAAATATAAGATTTTAGAGAAATTTTGAATATTTATATTGAATAGTATTTTATTGATATTTGTGTAAAGTGGAGAGATAAATGATTTGATGTAATTGTTTAATAAAAAAGTATTGGAGTTATGTGAAAAAGTATAAAGAGAAAATTTATGTTGAATAAAAAATTTAAAAAACTGTTGGAGATTGTGTAAAATGTATTGGTGTTTGTGTTTGAATTCTGAAAATGTTCGGTGGTAATTTTGTGAATATAGTTAGAATCCTGAAAAAAAGTGTGAAAAAGAACATATCCCAGGTCCATCTACTTTCATCCATAGCCCGGAAGGAGATTGCAAACTCTTTCCCTCCTCCTTCCACGTGCAATTCGCTTGCATGTGACCCATATGTCCATAGAAGTAGCCAAATCCAGATTAAGTCCTTGAGTTTTACCCATGTTATTTTTTTCGTCCTTGTATTTAATTTTTTCAAATATTAGTCCTTAGGTTTACATTGCTTTACAAAATGGACTTTCTGTTAGGATCAGTTTGTTCTCTAACAGAAGTGTCACATCAGCAGACAACTCAGTACCTGACGTGGTAAGAAAAATTTACATTTTAGTCCTTCAGTTTTACGTCATTTTATTTTTTAGTCCTCAAATTTGCAAATTTTAATTTTGGCCTTGAATATTTAAGAATAACATGTCATTTTTAGTTTTGACAATTTTAATAACACATTTAATAGGACTAAAAATTTTTGAAATTGAATTTAAATCCTCAAAAATCAACAATTTTCATTAAAAATCTATCTCTTGAATAGTAAAAAGTTGTAAAAGTTAAAAATATATTTATTTTTATTTTTTTTAAAAAAAGAATATGAGTGTTTTCTTCTCTTTTAGTATTTTCAAATTCTTTTTTATCTGTATATACTTTCTATTATCTCTACAATGTCTAGTATCTGCATACTCAATTTTTTAGAACTATAAATGCATGTTATATATTTGTAAGTAAAAAAAATTGATGTAAAATAACAAGTAATCTAAAAAGTAACTAATTTCTAATATAAAATAACAATAAGAAAGGACCAACTAAAATATTCAAGTTTCTATAAGAAGTCCACTGAGGCAGGTCCATAAGGGCCTTCAACTCCTATTGGCATGCACTTTCTCTGATTAGCACCGGAGTGTAGCTCAGCTTGTATCATGTCATAGAGAGAACTTGTCCACGATCCTTCACATTTAACTAAGATAGACAATGTGTCATCATCAATACTAGAGCTGGAGATTATACTGAAGTAAAAAAAATTGATGTAAAATAACAAGTAATCTAAAAAGTAACTAATTTCTAATATAAAATAACAATAAGAAAGGACCAACTAAAATATTCAAGTTTCTATAAGAAGTCCACTGAGGCAGGTCCATAAGGGCCTTCAACTCCTATTGGCATGCACTTTCTCTGATTAGCACCGGAGTGTAGCTCAGCTTGTATCATGTCATAGAGAGAACTTGTCCACGATCCTTCACATTTAACTAAGATAGACAATGTGTCATCATCAATACTAGAGCTGGAGATTATACTGAAGGGGTGCCACTAAATTTTGGATATACTCAGTATCTTCATGAATACCACACTAGTCGGGGTGTACTTAAAACCTGCAATAAGTAGGAAGAATTAAGTGATTTCAAGTTTTCAAGCCTCCTCTGTATGAGATTCTGATAACTGTAAGAGATGAAAAAATTACTAGGATCCTTAGGCAGAATAAGCTCTATAGCTTTCGAAGGGAAGACTTTTGCTGCAAGAATGCAAGTTTCTGGTCTTGATTGTACAATTCGGAGAATCTTGTCAGGAGCTGCACTCTTCTGTACTGAAGCTATGCTGCTTCCAATTAGTGATCCCAACTTCCTTTCAACCTTTTCCAATGCAACTACCAAAACTAATATAGATGTATACGAAAATGTCAAAAAGGACATAATTCATTTAAACTTGGAAATTTACAACTAATTCAATAACTGTAGAACGCATGAGAAAACAATTATGAAAGCTAAAAATCTGGAAAAGATTTACATTCTCCTAAGATACAATTGGTTTCTAATTTTTTTTGACCACACGAAAAGGAATCCAGCTTTACACTCTACTCAAGCCTGATATGCTGAGCTAAGTGAGACAATTAGACCTTCTCACTTTGTACAACAAAGAAAGTAGTATGACTCACGCCTATTGTATGGTAAACAATCATACAGGTAACTGGTGCTTTTATGTCCAACATTACAACAAGAAAAATACAGGCCCAAAAGGGCTCAATGCTGCACTTACAAGCAAATATTTCTCCAAGGCCCCATTGAACCTTCCCTGGCTATGAAGCTCATTACCCTGCGACATTAATAATGAAACCGTGAATGATGGTAGATGTCAATACACCATGCACTGGAAAGCAGGAATCAACTCCCAACATATTCATAAACTCAAAAGACTACTTTACAAAAAAAATGTTGGACGAGTTAGTCCAAAACGACTCTTAATCCCATAGAAGGCTTAAACCAAGCTAACTTCATTATTCATCCAAACACTCCACCAGCTTTGTTTTGTGTCTGTTGCAGATTTGCAAAGCCCAAAAACTATACATCAACCACAAGAAACATCATGTCAGAAGTAAAACAAAAAGAGGGCAATCTCTACAACCTTATCCAACATTGCGGCCTCCTCTACTAGCATGAGTTCCCTAGCCGCTGCATCCTTCAATTCCTTTTCATACATATCCTGAAGTGTGCAGAAATATAGATATGAACATAGTACAAAGCTTATTAGACCAAGATGGAAAATCAAATTAAAAACTGCAAATGGTAGTTAGTAATTACGCAATAGTCCAAACCTTCAATGCTCTCTTTTCTTCAACAAAAAAAATAAGCATCTAACTCAGCTTGCCTCTCTTTAGTAGCGAGAATGGCCTCTAAGAAATCAAGCACCAACTTTCCATCCTTGGAGACATAACCATCACTCAACTCCCCAGGCGCACCAACTGAATGACCAGAGAACATGATTGGAAAAGTAAAAAATACGTTGTTTTTGCCACCAACCACGATCTGTAAAATATTCCAATAAGTCCTTAGCAAAATGAAATGCAAGGTCAACTAAACATATTAGCGTTAGAGAAAGTAGGACATAAAAGCACCAACTTGTCAATGGTAACTCGGTGATCAAAATGAAATACGTTGAAATTTGCTAGCTTCCACAATGCTTCGCCCCCCCCACCATTCCCAAACAAAACAATCAAAAGAATAGAAAAAGCCCTACATGCCCAAAGTTTTTATCTACACCAAATTAGTCGAAGCCACCTCCCAAGACAAACTTTCTCACACATAATTTCAATAGACCTAATTTTACCTTCTAAAGAAGCATCTTTTGTAAATTGCTCCAGGAATTTCTCCTGCAAACCCAACGAACAAAAAATTCGCAAATAAGAGCACATTGATTTTCTTCAACCAAAAGCTAAAAAGTTGAAGACCCTAACATTTGGTATTTGCAATGGATATGAGCTGAAAAGAGATAAAAGAGAAAATTATTGTAGCTTTATTGAGGATAAAAAAGGCCTCCTGTGTGACACGCAAATCTTCACCTCCTGTGCCTCTTCACCTCCTCCTCTCTCCACAACTTCTTCTTCTTATCACTAAGAAGAGCAACTTGTCATTGGGGTTGAGCATCATGTCCTCGACGCGAAATGGGAAAGAAGCAATTTCAAAGCTTTTAAAAGCATTTGGGAGGGGGGATTTGGGGATGGGCGGGGGAAAGGATTTGGGGAGCAGAGTGAGAGAGGCTAGGCTGTGGGCGTCGGGGAGAAAAGGGACGGCAAGGAGAGGGAGCTAGAGGGACCAGGGGTGAGGGCTGTGCGGAGGGAGGGGTGGGTTGAATTTCGCGAATTAGGGTGCGCGTGGGGGGAGTTTTTAAGAGAGTGAGAGGGGGAGGTGGGGGAAAGACAGCGTTTTAGGTAGGGGAACGAAAGTTTTTGAAAGTTTTTTTTATTTGTAGTTAGATATTTTTAGTAAATTATATTTTGTATGGTTTGTTATATTTTTTTATAATACATTACATTTAATTTAATTGTATATAAGTTAAATTCACAAGTTATCTTTTTTTCAAAATAAATAATATGTCTTAATTAATTAGTCTTATATTACAAATTATTGAAATATAATTGTTAATTGAAACAAGTTGATAGTAATAATATATAATATTTAAAATTTAAAAATATAAACTACCATAACAACTATGATCACATATTAAGTTATGTACTTTAATTGTATAAGCTAATTAATCTCATAATATCTTTTTGTTTGAAATGAAATAATATATCACACTTAATATTTTATATTACTAATTATTACAAATATATATGCTCATATGATAATAAATGTCTAAACTACTTAAATTTAGTCAATAAAAATACAATTACAATAACAATCATAAATATAACTTTCATAACATTATTTCTAATTCCATATAACAACTTCAATTTTCATAACACTCTCTAATTCCATATTTTATTATGTAGGTATCCTAAAATGTTTTTTAAAAACGTTACAAAATAAAATTGTGTATTAAAAGGATAAAATAGTCTATAAACTAATTAGGGTAAAATACATAAATAGTAGGGCTGAACAAAACCGGACCGCAGACCGGACTGGACCGGAAAACCGGACCGGATTTGCGGTCCGGTCCGGTCTTAATTTTAAAAAAGCGGTCCGGTCCGGACCGGATTAAAGGACCGGATTTAAACGGTCCGGTCTATACATTTATGAAATGCGGTCCGGACCGGACCGGACAATATTTCATAATTTTTTTTTAATTTTTTTAAATATTTTAAAAAATAATCGTGCAGTGCATATAGCTCTGCGTAAATTTTTTTTAATTTTTTAAATATTTAAAAAAATAATCGCAGTGCATATAGATCTGCGCAGTGCAACTTTTCAAAATTTTTTTTAAAAAAAAATTAAATCCGGTGTGCAGAGCTCTGTGCAGTGCGACCTCTGCGCAGTGCAACTTTTCGAAATTTAAAAAAAAAAAAAATTAAATCCGGTCTGGACCACTCAGACCGCATTTGCATAGGACCGGACCACTTATAAGTGGTCCGGTCCTATAATATTTAAGGACCGGAATGCGGTCTGAAAAATCGGACCGCATTCCGGTGGTGCAGCCCTAATAAACAGTCCCTGTGTTTTCACGTTTTGACAAATGGGTCCCTGTGGTTTCAACTTGAACACATTCCTCCCTGGGGTAAGCATCATGTAACAAAAAGGTCCTCCCGTTAGATTTCTGTCAACCCATTTAACGGTCAAAGCTATCGGGAGGACCTTTTTGTTACATGATGCATACCTTAGGGACAAATTTGTCAAAAGGTGATACCACAGGGACTAATTTGTAGGTCCCTGTGGTATCACCTTTTGAAAAATTGGTCCCTGAGGTATGCATCATGTAACAAAAAGGTCCTCCCAGAAGCTTTGACCGTTAAGTGGGTTGACGGAGGGACTGCATTGCAACAATTTGCTGACCACAGGGACTAACGCGTTCAACTTGAAACCACAGGGACTATTTTGTTAAAACGTGAAACCACAGGGACTGTTTCAGTACTTTTCCCAACTAATTATGAACATTAAATAAAATATAATTTTTTATTTTTGGAATTTTTTTTCCAAATATACATATAGCGGCGTTTTTAACAGAAACGCTGCTAAAGGTACACTCTATAGCTCTGACCGCCGCTGTAGGTACCTAATTTCTAGCTGCGTTTTCAAAAGCCGCTGCTAAAGTTGGGTCTATAGTGACCGCCGCTAAAGGTAATACCTTTAGCGACGTTTTTTTGCAAAACGTTACTAAAGGAGGGTCTATAGCGGCGGTCAGTGACCGCTGCTAAAAAGACCGCCGCTAAAGGTAATACCTTTATCGACGTTTTACAAAACACGCTGCTAAAGGGGGTCTATAAAGACCGCCGCTATAGACCCCTTTAGCAGCGTTTTTAGCGACTTCCGCTATAGACCTGTTTTTTGTGGTGAATCATTTCACTCAAGATCCAATCCAACAATCAATCAATGATGAGATTGGGATAGACATTGCCTGGCGTGAGAGTCAAGATAACTGTCGACGAAAAATACATCAAGCAGCCAGTAGATGATCTAAAAAAAAGCAGCCAGTTGACGATTCAACTGATTGTGACCAGGTCAAGAATTCCTAATCTAACCGGTTGAGTTTGAGTGTTAAAATTTTGGAGAGGTTAAAATTTTAGGGTATTGAATTTGGTGCTAAAGGTAATACCTTTATCGGCGTTTTATAAAAAAGGCTGCTAAATGGGGTCTATAAAGATTGCCGCTATATACCCCCTTTAGCAGCGTTTTTAGCGATCGCCGCTATAGACCTGTTTTTTGTGGTGAATCATTTCACTCAAGATCCAATCCAACAATCAATCAATGATGAGATTGGGATAGACATTGCCTGGCGTGAGAGTCAAGATAACTGTTGACGAAAAATACATCAAGCAGCCAGTAGACGATCTAAAAAAAAGCTGCCAGTTGACGATTCAACTGATTGTGACCAGGTCAAGAATTCCTAATCTAATCGGTTGTGTTTGAGTGTTAAAATTTTGGAGAAGTTAAAATTTTAGGGTATTGAATTTGGTCAAAAAGTAAAGAGAGAGATGATTTTTAATATTTATTATATTGAAAAGTAATGATGCGATGTGGAGAGAAATATTATATTGTGATTTTTTATTATGTTAAAATTTTAATAAACAAACATAGTCAGGAAACCTAACTCATTAAATGAGCACGCATGCTCTGATACGCTTGGCATATAAATAGCTCAGGCCCAATCAATAAGGTAAAAAGATTAAAGAACCACGCACCCTCCTCAAGTAATTTAGTTTGGATTTAAAAATTTGATAAAACAGTTTATATTTATTATAATAAAAAATTATTTTTAATTATTTTGTTAAATTAAAATATTTGGCATTCGCATCTAAATACACCAAAATTTGCCATATCTTCTCCATCGACTTTTCTTCTTTCTGTTTCATCTTTGACAAGCAGAAGTGTCACGCCCCAAAAATCAGCATAAATAAATAAAAGAAATTTATCACATTTATTCGAAACAAAACATAATATAACGATACTGTTTCAAAACATAAACTTGAACAAATTAAAATTCATAATGATGCTCTCATTTATCCCGCCCACATACTCTCTAGGTTTAATCTCTGAAAATAAGAAAATAAAACGGAGTGAGTTCGACAACTCAGTAAGCAGAGAATAAAAACATATATTGTTTTCTTTGAAAATAATACTCAATTCAGTGACCAAAAATACAGAAAATAAAATAGCTTTTCAGAAAATCTCCTTTGGCATTAACAGTAAGTCACATTGACCCCTGTGACAGGGTTGTGCAACGACTTAACCGGCTGCCAAACCGAATGAAGCCAACAGTAGGTGGAGTTTGCCCTACTAAGACTTAGCCACATACGCTAAGCGTGTACTAGGGAGAAACTCACACAGAAACCAATCCGAAGAATGGACGCACCAGTAATCAGTAATGAGTTGGTTCCAACAGCAGCAGTAATCAGTAACAGAACATCGCCTCGGGTTTTGAAAACAATATAATATATAATAACAGAATTCAGATTTCGAAATAAAAAATTATGTTCAGCAGAATACAGAATCTTTGATAAATAATTCAGAACAGTCATATAAACAATCTCAGTATGTCTTTTAAAATTCCACATTTGTTTTCAGAATAAAATAAACTTGCAATAAAATATTTTCCACAAAATCGTTTATGAAAACGTGTTCATAATTTTTGGAGAAAAATATTATAGTGGCTCCGCTTACCCAATTTGCTTCGATAATCGAACCGCCCTAAAATCCACGTATTGTAGTGACCCAAAAGAACCGAAGAAAATCGAGAAACTCAACAATGATCGAAATTGACCTAAAGAGAAAGAGAGAGAGAGAGATCTCAAAAATGATAGAGAATTCACGTTTGAGAGGTGTGAATAATCTGTGAGCGGAATGTCCGTTTTATAGGCCGAATCAAAGTGTAACAACCCCAAATTGTTGCCCTTTCGAAATCCTCCATTAACCACCATAAATCGCTTGATTTATTGAGAAAACGTCAAGATCCTAACAATGGAGTTGAAAGGCCACGAAAATCAGTCAAAAAGGTGCTAAAAAGGATGAAAAATCGAAGAGAGAGAGATTTTGATGAGAGAGAAACTGAAGGGTTGAAAACGGCGGCTAGGGCAGAAGAATCGAGATTCCAAAGTTTGGGGAAGAAGAAGATCAAAACACACCGTTTTACTTAAAAATCCAATTCGGGCAAAACGTGTTTAAATAAAATAAAGTTTCATTATAAAAATAAGCTCGCACGCGCGCCTCAGTGGTCCAACTGCGTTTTTCCATCCCCAGCGCCTGGGTTCGAATCCCCGCGTGACATGCGCGCCTAACCTAGTGGTCTTCTCCTGTTAAAACCTCAGGTCTGGAGTTCGACTCCAGCCTTTGTCAAAACCTCTCCTTTTTTAAAAAAATATGGGTTCTCACAAGAAGAAGAACGATGAGCTAGCTCATGAAGTAGCTAGCCCTCTCTCTAATCTTTACTTTGCCACTTTATTTATAACTCGAATTTGGATGCTCTAGATTCTTAGAAAACTTTTCCTCGTGATCACAGGCGAACGAGCAGGGGCGAGGGGGACAGCCGCTCTCTTCGCCTCAAAAAATCAGTTCATTTTTTTTTAATATTGGTTAAGCCTATGCCCACCCCTTTAGACCCAGGTGGCAGGCGCCCAACGTCCCAGTCAGGGAGGAGGCTGCTTTTAATGTTCCCCGTGTACTGGTTGTTTACTTTTGAATGCTTTCACGCCACCCATACTCTTTCTTCGCTCTCGTGGGTCACTCGTTAGCTAACTTTTTCAAACCGGTTATTATCGAGACAACTGCATCACTGCTTATTGGTTGTCGGTTGACAACTGCATCACTGCTTATTGGTTGATAACTTGATGTTAGCTGTTAAATATTTAGATACAATAAAATATTTATTTTAATATTTAATATTTTTTATATTATTATAACTATTAACTACTACAAATACGATAAAGGTATCTTAGAGTAAAATAACAATTATTTCATTAATATTTTGTTTAAGAGTAAGTTCCTTCTAATTCTATATATTACATGCTCGATTAATATTGTTAATATTAATTATTTATTATTTATTATAGGAAACATTATCCAAGTCTCTTTCACAGATTTTTAATAAAATACTATGATTTGAGCAATTTTAATCCAATGTGTATTTATTAGGCATTAGATTTTCTATGTTAATATTTTTTCAACCCTATGCTTAGATAAGCAATTGTAAAGAATCCATCAAAAGTAACCAAACACGATAATGTATTTTTATTAGATAAATAAACTTTTCACTTATCAATTGTAAAGAGATTTTTTATAAACTATCAATTTTTAATACATTATAATTTTCGAACTATTAATATTAGATGACGGTTATGTTTGTGTTGTAAAATTTTTGGTATTGGGTTTAGTGTTGGTATTGAGTTTAGTGAAAAAGTGAAGAGAGGTAATTTTTTATATTTTTTGATGGGAGAGAGAGATTATATTGTAGTATTTTATTGGGAGTTGGTAAAATATTTAGTGCAAACGCAGCCGTAGTATCTCTATCTATTTTTTTGGAAAAATTGCACAATGCTCCCAATGACTTGTAAGTTGACAATAATACTCTTTTTATTTTTTTAATAAGTGTACAACAATGCTCCCAATAAATTGTAAGTTGACAACAAAACTCTTTTTTTTAATAAGTGTACAATAATACTCTTTGTCAAGTATAAAGATTGACTTGCGTAATAAGATGTGAGATAACTGGATGAATGATAGTATGATGGTTTACATCCAGAGAGAGAATTTTAAAACTATGGAAAACGAACTTATTTTGCAACGGTTTTAGAAGATGCAGACTCGTAGAATACATTTCAATCTTAACAAATAGTACGGTACGTATATTTCAATATATATGTTTGACAGTGAAAATTTTGGGTATTGGGGTTTGAGAAATATTATAAAGTAAAAATATGTTATGGGAGTTGGTGAAAAAGTATAGAGAGAGAAGATTTTTAATAAGTATTATAATAATAAAAAATTATGTGATGAATTTTTTATTATTAAACCTAAAATTTTGGACCCAAATTATTGGGTCCCAAACATATGATATTTTAATATTTTTACATGCAATGTGTAGAAAATAAAAAATTCAATAGTGTATAGTAATATAGGTAGATATGTATTTTAGCTTATTTATGAGGCTTTAAATAAATTTCAGTTAGGACGAAGAATATTTCAGCACTAAGAAGTTGCCTAAAAACTTTGTGAATTGTTCATGCAATATGCTGCAGAATTTGAGTTTCAAACAAACTAAATGGAATTCATCTTGCACTGGATATGAATACCCTATTAGATCCTCTACTTATTGAAGGTGACACGTTTTCATAGATATAAATAATGGAAAGTGTGAAGGTTTAGAGTTATTTCCTTTTTTAAATGCATTATGGTTGATTGTAACGTTTTAGACTTATAGCAAGGAAGAAGATTATCTTTCAAACTTTGGTTACAATATCCACCATTTCTTTCAAACTTAGAGATATGCATATTCAGTGACTTGTTCATGTGGATTCCAAAATAAAAATAAACGAATTCCCTAAACCAAAATATTCAGTTACTTGTTTTGTCTTGACAGGCTTGGTCCTTTCAATTATCGGGATTGTCACTGGAAGTGTTTGAAAGAGTTTTTTCATAAATAGTAAAATATTCAACATAAAGAGGCAGCACGTTAGCTTTATAAAAGGGGCAAACTGATTGTTCCACAATTTTGTTAATTAATCATTTTTGTCATAATTGTTAATTTTGACAAAAGCAAATGCAATTCAGTAAAATTTAAGAAAACAAACATTATTTGTTTTCTCTCCTCTCACCATATTTCCTTGTTTCCCTTTTCATAAATACAATTGGAATATTTTCTATAAACTTGACTTCTTCTTTTTTTTACGTATTGCATATGAACAATGTAGATGAAGTGAGCTTATGGAAGTGAGAAGGCCATGAGAAGGAGGAGAATATGTTTAAAAGATCAAATCAGCTCCTGCCAAGTGTCAAAGAGAGAGGAAGGCTGAAAACAAAAGAAAAGTGAAAGCATTTTTCGTTGCTTTTTGCTGCTGCTCCTTGGGGAGTTTTTCATATTGCTATTCGGTGGTTTTTGGGTGCTGTGAAGGGCTTTTGGGTGGCTGCTGAGTCTCCCAAAGACTTTTCTCCCAATACCTCTTTTCCATTGCTTTTTCCAGCAGCTCCAGTAGAGACCAAAAGTTCTCAAGCTTTTGGCTCTGTTTTCTTTCGTAGCTTTTGGAGTAGTTTTAGTTGCTTCCGGTTCTTTTTCTTTTAGAGCTTTTTCACTACTGTTGAGCCAAGACCGAATACTCTCTTCCTGCTGCTCCCTTAGTCTATTGAATGCTTTTTAATCTATCGGGTGTTGCTCTCTTCTTCTTTTGTTCCATTTATATTTTAGATTTAGATTTTGCTTTCTTTGGATGATTGGTTGTTATGTTACGTTTTCATTTCACTTATTTAATGTCAGAATAGTGATTTGTTAATTTTTGTTAGTTGGATTGAGTATGGGTATGAATGGATTTTGGCTAGTTAAAGATTGGGTACAAAGTGTTCGATGAAATGTCTCTTGGAGCAGGAAACCATGGTGTTGAGTATTTTCTTTGGGTGATTGGGCTAGATGATGTTGATATTTGACTTAGTTTTTCAAGCAAGGATAGTCTTCATCATTTATCACATGTGCATCGATTCGATCACTTTATTAGAAGACGTGGATTAATGTCAAGCGATGTTTATTCGACAACTACTTGAGTTTATCTAGTTTCAACTCCATCTCGTGCTACGTTTTATATTATGTTTTTCTTGTTAGCTCTTTATTAATTTTTTAGCATTTATATCGATAATAACTCAAAATATTCAGTAATCATGGATGATATCCAAGAATCCGACATTTCCCTTTGTAAATACCATTTTAATTGTAAATAGAACATAATTTTCTTTTATTGTAATGGTGGTTGGAATGAAAAATGAACACATTTGTGGAGATGATCTAGGACTTCCCTAGTATTACTTGACAACCTCCTACGCTTGGGAGTAGTTCACTAACCATTTTAAGGTGAGTCACAAACAACAATATCTTTTGAAGGATCACTTCATAAAGAATATGAGGGACATATCCAGCATCGTATTCTATGAGGGACCACTTCATAAAAATATGTGCGAACGACAATAATCAATTCAACTAAAGGGGGGACAGATTTCAGTAGTGGACAATATTCAATTTAACAAAAGGGGACATATTTCAGTGGACAAAATTCAATACGTAAGTTAGGTGGACAATAAATTATTATATTGCTACTTCACTCAAACCCCACAATGTATATAAACCCACCAACAGAAAACTAAAAAACGAAAAACTCACTCAAAGCTCAGTACGTGAAAGGAGGCAGTTACCTTTCGAAAACTTGAGCAATGTTGGTGCGGCAATGGCAAGATTTGGCGAGAAATTGCACACAAAAGAGATGACTTCCCACTTTAAAATTCAAAAAAGACTATCGGAATTCCAATTTTAAAATTGACAAAAAAAGACTATTGACTTCCAATTTTAATCCATTTCTTAATTCTTACTTTATTCTTGCCTTCACTATTTTCCTCACTAACTTCCTTATCTTTCTACTCTGAACGCATACTCTTCCTTCTTTATAGCTCACTTCTAAATTGATATCTTACTTTCAATCTTTTGTTCAACATTTTTCCTTATTTTTATATTGTGAACGTCAGGGCGGAAGCAAGGGGGTGCGATGGGTATCGGCCAATACCCATCGCACCCCCTAAAAGAAAATTTTCTAATGTATTTTTTTTTGTTTTTTTCTTTTTCTTTATAAATTAAGTAGTTTCGATACCCATTAAGTCCAGGCCAAATAGACTTAATGGGTATCGAATCTAAAACATTTTTTATACATTGATTTTGCTCCTAGTGCTACATAATAATTAAGGCAAATATACAGTTATTATAATTTTTTGTTTTGCATCGATTACAAGTTCTTCAACTGAGGGGTAACTTCCTGTCATCTTGCTAAATTTATATTAGTAAAAAATTATTTACTTTTTGCTCCTATTTTTTCACAATCAAGATCACTTCATTTTTTTCTCCCTATGTTGATTTGTTTCTTCATTTTTATTAGAGACCAAAAATGCAGTAACCTTTTATCAAAAGAAAAAAAGGAGAAAAAAAGAGAGACTCTAGGTAGTAACCAAAAAATGTAAGAAAGACAACCCCTAGTGACATCAAGACCTCAACCATCATAATCATTTGTAATTTGTTCTAAAATTTTAAAATTAGTAGGGAATTAACTTGGATAAAATCATAAAGTGTGATTTGCGTAATAATATGAGAGATAAATGGATGAATGATTGCATGTTAGTGTACATCGAGCAAGAAGTTTTTAAAACTATTGAGAACAAAGTCATTTTGCAACTTTTTTAGAAGATGCAAACTCGTATGATCCAATTATCACCTCTCAGTCGTAGTACATATTACGGTACATGTATTCCAATATTTTTAATGCTTTTAGTCCTTAATTTTCGACAGTGTACCTCTAAGACAATATTTTGCATTACGAAAGAATTTTTTTTTGTCATTTCGCCTTTAAAGTTCGACACCCATGAATTTTGATCCTGGTTACGCCACTGGTGAACGTCATATACTTCCCTCTTTCTAGTTAACTTTCAAGTGTTGATTCAATTTCAAAATCTCAAGGTCGGTCGTAGTCCTCTTCTTCCTTACCCTTCCAAATTTTAAAATAGTTTTATACTTTTATTTTATATATATTGTAGCTATCACTTTTTTATCTAGAGAATTTGATATTAGTTGAGTATTATATAGTTTTATTTTGAATTTCTGTTTGTTTTGATTGTAGTTATCATTTTTCAATTTATCATAATTTTGAGATATGTAATATGTCTAATAAAAAATACGAATCACGGTATGAAAAGTTATAAAAAAATCCAAAACTGTTGCTTCTATTGAAAGAAGTTTTTCAAAAAATTAAATTTAAAAAAATCATATCTAAGATTTATGAGGATTAAATGGATTAGCTATATTATCAATTGAAAATGATCTATTGATAAATCTTGAATACAAAATTTTGATAAGTAATTTTGCATCTCAAATAACAAGAAGAATAAGTTTTTAACTAAAATTTATTGATATTTTATATTTTAATATAATTTATTATAATTTATAATTTATTATAAGTGGTCCGGTCCGGTTTTATACAATGCGGTCCGGTCTGGACCACTTTTTAAAGTGGTCCAGACCGGATTTAATATTTTTAAAAATAAATATTTTTTTTTAAAAAAAAAAATTTCGAACAGCACGCGGAGTGCAGTCTGCACTGCGCAGAGTGTAATTTTTTAAATAATTAATTTTTTAAAAAAAAAAATTTAAATGCGGTCTGGTCCGGTCCGGACCGCATTTAAGAAAATTATGACCCGGACCGGACCGGATCAATCCGGTCCGGACCGGACCGCATTTGAAAAATTAGAACCGGACCGCAAATCCATTCCGGTTTTCCGGTCCGGTCCAGTCTGCGGTCCGGTTTTGTTCAGCCCTAGTTTGAGCTCCAATGATTTGTGCCCAAAAATTAAAGTTTAATAATAAAAAATTTATCACATAATTTATTATTATTATAATATTTATTAAAAATCTTATTTCTCTTCACTTTTTCTCAACTCTTATAACTTATTTTTACTTTATAATATTTATCAAACCTAAGTATCCAAAATTTACAACCTCAAACATCTTGTAACCACCAGTGGCGGATCCAGGATGGATTTTTATGGGGGTCGAACTTTACATGTAAAATAACAAAAAAAAAATTTCTTCGTAATGCAAATAATTTTCTTAAAGTTACAATATCGAAAATTAAATATTAAAAGCATTAAAAATAATAGAATACACGTACCGTACTATGTAGTACGACTGAGAGATGACAATTGCATCCTACGTTTTTGTATACTTATCCATTATCTAAACAAAATAAAACAAAGTGAAAACAATCAATTAACAATTTCACAAACCAATTCAAATAAACAGTTTCACAAATCACATATATCTAAATTCCAAATCAATTCAAAGAGAGACGTTATGTGATAAAGTTGGCGACAAACATAAGAAACTAAAATTAACGATCTAAATACATTCCAAACATATGATCCATTAAACTGCCAGTCCAACATTCTAACCAATCCCCAGCCTAAATTAATCAGATTCTACTGCACTTCCTCCATGCCCACTGCAAACCTGTGTGAAACATACATAATGCCATGCCAACAGCAGGCATCCCATGCATAAGCATCGTTCATACTTCTTAAGCAACATGCCAACATCCTTTAAAAGAAGAAATCAGCCTCACAGCAGGCATCCCACTCCAAACCGAACGAAGAGATATAAGGTGAAAAATTATGAAGTAAAGAAAAACAGTAGCAAAACTTAAAAACACTTGATCTTGATCTCTCCAGTACAGTATTGACCTAAGCTGCATTTCATCTTATTACAATTAATAATGCTTCTTTTCCTTCCAAATGCTGAGACACGTGTAAGGTTATGCTACAAAACACTAGCTCAGGACAGAGAGCAGTCTTCAGATTTCAAGCTAACCCCTCAGCATTCCCACCAAGTATTCAAGCTTGAAGCCCACCTTCATGTCCAGACAGAACTATGAATGAAGTTTGGCAATGTTTTATTGAAATCTCATGGAAGACAACACGAGTAAATATATAATCTAGGGGAAAGATCATTTCTCACTGCCAAACTAGGGGGCCAATGTCATTTTGGAGTCTACATCGCCAAGTTTTGTCACATAGAGCCTTAAAACTACAAAAAATTGAAGAGGAAGTTTCCTGCAACCAATTTTCTCTCCTATAGTATGAAGCATTCAAAAAGATGCAATTAAACCCTTGAAAAAAGTGCATCGTCTAAACATGACCCATTCAATTATGCTCCTCCTTTCTCTCATATGCATTGCAGATCAACTTTTCAACTACATAAACACTAATGACCACTAGTTAAAATGATACTTCCTCCCCTTAAATGAACTAGGTCGAGGGAGTTGGTCGTGGGTTCAAGTACCAATGGGATGGAAATTTCTGATGGTTCACCTTATCACCAACCACCTCAAATCATTGATTAAAGCTGCATTGGGACTGAAACAAATGCCTTGTTAGAAGACCAACAATGATCCTAATTGAGCAAGCATTCAAGTGCAAACAGTTTTCTACAAGACACATCCTAATGTTGCCACCATCCCCAAGTTTAATTTTACTTCTTAAAACAATCCGAGGACTCCTTTCTCTCAATGCAACCTCCCAACTCCCAAGGCGATTGAAATCCCATTTTTTTCCCATTCATTCTAGTCTCGAATCAACCAAACAGAAAACTACACAAAACATAAACTCAGTGAGGGGTCAGCTACGGCATTATGGACCTTCAAAATCTTACATCTTCGGAGTTCGGGACCAAAACCCTAAAACCTCTCTAAATCAATTGACCTCTCGGACGATTCAAGTTTACCCAATCACACAGCATCAGCAAGTAGCAAGCATCAGCAAGTTTACCCAAAATCCAAATTCACAGAGGTCACACAGACTATGTTGTATCAATTAGTAGGAGTTATACAAACAAAAGAACTAGAATTCTAGAAACCCCAAATTCAAAATTCACAGAGATACTATACAGTGACAATTGACAAACTCCAACTCTCCAAGTCTCTAACGGAAAAAAGCAAAAATAGCCTAGGAATTTAGGAAAGAACATGCCGTTGGCGGTTGGCCGTTGGGCGTTGGGAGTCTGGACTCTGGGACTTGGGGCTTGGGCGATCGGCGTCGACGGCGTGGACCTGCGGGCTGCGGTGCAAGGGCGGGGCCGGCGGCAGTGGGCAGGTTGCGGACCTGCGGTGCCGTGCGGCGCAGCCGCGCAAGCGGGGGTGGGCCGTGGGCGATCGGCGCAGTGGGCTGGGAACGGTGGTGACTGGTGTGGTGCGGCCGTGTGGCGGTGGCCGGTGGGCGATCGCGGATTCGCGAGAGAGAGAGAAAGCAGGTAGAGAGAGAGAGAGAGAGAGAGGGGTCGAGAGAGAGAGAGAGAGTTTTTGAAATTTTTTTTTTTTAAGGCAGAGGGTGAAACGGCGGTTAAAAAATAAAGGGCCTGGGCCTGCTAGGCCCAGGCCCTTAGGAAAATCTTCGAATGGCCTGGGCCAATGGGGGTCGGGCTCCCCATTGGCCCAGGCGCTACAGAGTTGGTCTGGGCCTATGGGGATCGGGCCCATAGGCCCAGACCAACTTATATATTAAAAAAAAAAAAAAAACCTTGTAAAATTTTTTTCCCTCCGGTCCAATGGGTGGAGGCCGCCCAGGGCCGCCCCCCCTACATCCGCCTCTGGTAACCACTCCACTGAGAGGAGACAAAGAGGACGAAGAAGGAAGCTGTTAGACGGCGCCGATTGCCTGGCCGCCATCGCTGCTGGACAAGAAAGAACTGCCGACGGAAAACATACTACACCGTACCTGGGAAAAGCCAAAAGCAAAGTTAGGTTCTCCAATAGGCTGTAACATGAAAAAGCACCGCGCGACCACGATCGTACACCAGCTTGAGTCATGACAACTGTTGCAAACAGTACTTTTGACATATCACACGGATTCTCCACCTTGCGGAACTCACGTGTTGAACTATTAGCTGGTTTTAGTTGATAAAGCCCAATTTATATGAGATAAATTACAGGTAAATTAATTCGGACACTCGAAATTTTATGTACTGCTTAACAAACCAAGTATCTATTTGTCAAAATTGCTGCTGCTGACATAGGTGGTTGTTTTGCACTTTGGGATTAATTTTTAGACGACAAATTAAGATCTAAAAGATTCAGACCGAAGCATCGCGTCCAAAGCACTTATGAGGAGCAACTTATATTTACATTTTTAAGTACTAAACATATAAAGACTAGCTAACTTTCCTTCATTACATGAGGTGACATTTTTTTGTCTAACTAGATTTGCTTTTTCAAATACGAAACTATTAGCATATCCCTGAAAATCCTCACGTTTGGCCGTATAGTTAGATGAATATTTATGCCAGTTATATATGGCACATGATAGCGCCGAATTATTTGTTCGATATAGGAAAGAGAAAAGAAGGAAAACAGGTATGGAGAACATTTTCAGTTTACAAGAACGCTGGCCCCGCCTTGGCACATGAACGGAGGGGGGCGGCCGACAGCTTAACCTCTGGGTTGGCCACTGCTGGAAGCAATCTTTCTTACCCAAGAAAACAGTTTTTTTTTTTGGATAATATGAATTTTGCTAATATTAGGTTTTAGGCTGTTGAGTATGTGTTTAGTTTGTAGCTTTGTTTTGTTAGGCTTTTTAGTTTTTTTTATTATTATTTTGCAAGTCTTTGATTTATTGTAATATTTTTCATCGAGACAGATTTTTCAATACACAAACTATTATACTTTTATTAAACACGCAATTTATAATAATAAAAAAAAAATTATCAAATTTTATGATACCTCTATGATTCTAATCACGATTATCAATCCAACAATCAATTTAGAAAAAAAAAAAATAACCATGAGATTGGGATAGACATTGCCTGGCGTAAGAGAACTGTCGAAGAAAACTACTTCGTGATCAAGCAGCCAGTTGACGATTCAACTGACTGTGACCAGGTCAAGAAGTCCTAATCTAACAGAAAGCCAACTCATTGAATGAGCACTCATGATCTAGTTGCCAAGCATGAGAATAAGATGTGGCTAAGTACTCCAACCAAAAGTCCTTTGATTAGATAGCTAGTTGAGCCTGAAAGCTATGTTTGTGTTTAATCGCCGCGATCGCCCCCACAAAACGTAATCCAAGCAGGGTAGCTAAAACATGCCCAAAGTGCGAATAGACTAGGGTAGCGAAAGGGATGAATTTTTGAATCTGATCGCTGCTGAGTAAGTCTTTTAACTCATTGTTACACAAGCGAAAAAATTTTAAAAGGCCTTCGAGAGTGAACCGATTAGGAAGGTCTTCCTTTTCGTTTAGGATTTGACCACTTTAAAAAAATTGTCCTTAGATTTGGTAAATGATCATAGATGTCCCTAAATTTTTATAATTTTTCAAATTGATTCTTCGGTTAAATCTTGGTCCAATAAGCTAATGAAGGGCCTTGTCGGCACCAATTAAAAAATTATGAAAATTATGAGTGTAATTTAAATTAATTATACAATTCAGATAAGATTGTATGGATAAAATCAGTTAAGAAGTTAAAAAAAGTCCAAATAATCTTGGGTTAAATGCACTGTATACCCCTGTGATATCAAATTTTTGCATAGATACCCCTGTGGTAAGAAAAATTTGATTTATACCCCTGTGGTGCAAGTCCAATCAAATATATACCCTTCCGTCCTCTGTCCGTCTTCTCCTTTAACGGCATGTGCTGACGTGGCTCAGAGGTAGACATGTGGACCAATATTTGGTGGACATGTGTCATTTGCCACCTGTATTGCCATGTCACATAAAAAATAAAAAAAAACTAAACACGTCGATAAGAAAAGAAAGACATAAAAATTAAAGAAAAAAAAACATAAAAAAAACAAACAGACGCAAAACGCAAAACACGTCAGTTTAATGAAATAGAAAACAAACAAAAAACCAAATCGTAAGCCCACTTGAAACGAGAACGTTTAGAACCCTACTGTCATTTTCCCCCAATCTCACATTTTTTCCCGTACTCCCAATTCGAAAGTTTTCCCCCAATCTCTCTCATTCAATACTAAGAACCCTAAATTTCCCAATGAAGAAAATCGAGGTCAACGCCAAGCGCAGCCCAATGCACTCAGCTTCTTAGTCTTCCTCCCACCGATCTGGTGTTTCCCAACGTGGGGTGGTGTTTCTCGACGATGTGAGTTGCGAATGTGGTCTTCGAGCATGCCTGAGGACATCATTGACTGATGGTAACCCAGGACGCCAATTTTATGGATGTCCCATGTTCAGTGGCAAGAGTGTAAGTTTCTTCTGTAGTTGTAGTTGTAATTTCTTGCAAGGAAATAATTGCTCCCGTTGAAATCACTTTACTTTTTTGTGTTGCTAGATAGTGCTGATCCGAATTTGATTATTTGAATGTTGGTTGTCTACAGAATGTTGTGTGTTGCTAGATAGATAATTATTTGTTTATCAAAGATGAAACCATGGAAGACGATGATCTCATCTGTACCCCTCTGTAATTACTAGTTAATGTTGTAATGTGGAATGACCTAAAGAAAATGAAAAAAAGGAGAATAAATTTGAATTGATTATTCTAATCATTTTGGGCATGTGAGCAAGGCTTTTGCAGAGAGTTTTGCTAACAATCGTTGGCATATGTTACCTGTGTAAGACGAGTGCAGATCTGCATTTTGTGATTTATGCCCATTGGTTATCTACAATGTCTTTTGTGTTGCTAGATAGTGCTGATGCTGATGCGAACTGAATCTTACCCTGCCATTCTTTGAATGTTGGTTGTCTACAGAATACTTTCCTGAAATGCTATGAGATAGTGCTAAAGTGAATATAGTGTACATATAGCATAAAGGTTCGTCCATTTGCTTGGGTCATTTGATTATTTGTGTTGTACAGATCAGAGTTAATATATGCCTTATGATACATAATTTTTCTGGCAGTAGCCCAACACATTTTATATGATACATTGAGCTTATAAGTTCTTCATTTCTCATCAGTCAGGTTGTAATTTCTTCCAATGGGTCGATCTACCAACTTGTCCACGCGGTCAGGTGTTTTTACCTCCAATCATCAAGAAGATGAAGAAGTTGGAAGCTGAGCAACAAAAATTCAAGAAGAAAGAGAAACGCATGACATACTATTTGCTTGGGTCTTGGGTACTAACAATTGGAATGAGTTTATTATATCTATGTAAGCCATGCATATCAGCTGAAGGGTCTGTGTAATGGGACAGCTTGAACTTGGCTGGTACTATGTTTTAGGAGAATGGGACAGCTTGTAGTTCTCTAGTAGTTAGTTGTTGTCTGGTTGGGCACTCTATTGTGCACTTTTGTGTAATGGGCCAGCTTGTAGATCTCTGGTAGTAGGCTTGACAACCCCTCTGGTTCGACACTCTATTAGGCAACTATTGTGTTATGCAATCTGAGAAGTATTTTGTGTATTGCAAAACAGTTTGTAAATTATATTATCGACAACTATTGTGTTATGCAATCTGAGAAGTATTTTGTTCTGCTTATTCAATTTGTAAAATGCAATTTGACATTTTATTAAGGGTTGTGAATTCAGTTTGTAAAATGCAATGACATTCCCTAGCAACTGTCAAAACAGTTTATAAAATGCACCACAGGATACATGCATCCAGATAAAGCAATTTGTCCAATACACAACCCATCCAGATAAAACATGTAATCTGGATACATGCATTGTTCATCGTACATAATTACATATCTGTTTCTTAAGAGCGATCAACACTCATTACAAAAATGTAACCATAACCCAACCAGTCCAAAAAAACTTTACAGAAACACTAAAACCCAACCAAGCCAAAAAACTTCAAGTCCAATCAAATATGGATACATGCATTGTTCATCGTACATAATTACATATCTGTTTCTTAAGAGCGATCAACACTCATTACAAAAACGTAACCATAACCCAACCAGTCCAACCCTCTTCGCTGTATCCATATCGTTATTGTCTGGATAAAGCTCCGGTTGTTCCTCCCCAACACTGCCCTCAAAGTCACTCAATTCAGGTTCTTCCACCTCAAACTCAACCCCGACATCATCGTCACCCTCTTCATCGTCACCCTCTTCAACCTCAACCACATCGTCACCCTCTTCATTCTCACTGTCCATATCATACCCAACACCATAATAGTCATCATCCAAATCATCTATAACCTCTGGAATATCTACCGAATGCACGACATACAAGTGCAAATCTTTCTTCCTTTGCTGCACCAGAATATCCAGCAAGCCCCGCACATCATCGTCGCTCGTGAGATATATGAATGGAGTTGCCTCATCATGGCAAAACTTATAGGCGAATTTCTCAACATTACAGTATCTCATCTTTTTGCTGACAAACTTCTTAAGGACCACCACTGAGAGGTAGTCCGGATCAGCGTTCCCTAAATGTTCAACCTCACCTCCAGCATAGACATTCAACGATTGACTTAGTGATCCACCGTGGTGTACATAGATTTGCACCATTGCTGGATAACAATGAAAAATAGAACTTTGTCATCAATACAAATTAAAGTTCAGTTAAACATTATATTAAAGTAACTAATGTCTTAACAGATCACAAGAACTCCACAAAGAGCAATCAAATAAAATATTGATAAAAGACACGAATGTCAATCTTGGAAATAAGACCATTTGTTGAAAATTGCCAACTTAATATTTAGTGAGCAATGTCCTCCACATCTCTCTTTCTCTCTGTATCGTACTATCAGGATTTTAGGTCCCCACGTATTGAACTAAAATCATGACGTTCATTCCAGAGTAAAAGTTACCAAGCTGAATTAAATACAGAACATTAGGTCGACAACCAAAACAAGCACACAAATGGGTCCCTCCACTAATGAATAAAGAACAAATTTTTTCACAACAAACAAGCACGTGCAGACAAAGAATATCACACTCAACCCAAACGTAACTGCTTAACTTAAAAAAACACACAAATGGTCCCTACACTACTGAACAAATAATAGACAAAAAAGTGTAAACACATGACAACTAAAAAGTATAAACATAGTTAAAGGATGACAATAAAACAACATTAACAAACAAAACGAACCTTTACCTCGACTTCAATTACAATAGAAATGAGGACCCTTCGAATGAAGATCCTGGCTGTCGCAGGAATGAGAAGCTTCCTCGAATCAACAACTATGGCTACCGGTGGGGGTGGGTTTAGGGCTACAGGTGAATTTGGGGAAAATTTTTAAAGAGGAAGAACGGGTAACTGGGTAAGAACGGGAAAATTGACTGTCGAGAACTTTCTAACTTTTACGTTTTTGTTTTTACTTTTCATTTTGTTTTCTATTTCATTAAACTGACCCCCATTTGCGTTTTGCGTCTGTTTGTTTTTTTTATGCTTTTTTTTCTTTAATTTTTATGACTTTCTTTTCTTATCGACGTGTTTAGTTTTTTTTTATGTGACGTGGCAATACAGGTGGCAAATGACACATGTCCACCAAATATTGGTCCACATGTCTACCTCTGAGCCACGTCAGCACATGCCGTTAAAGGAGAAGACGGACAGAGGACGGAAGGGTATATATTTGATTGGACTTGCACCACAGGGGTATAAATCAAACTTTTCTTACCACAGGGGTATCTATGCAAAAATTTGATACCACAGGGGTATACAGTGCATTTAACCCAATAATCTATTTCAATTTTTTTTTTTAAAAAAAAACCACTTGCACGTGGAGCGCCACCCCTACTTGCTCGGATGGGTGGCTGACAGGCTTTTATCCACCCCTGTACTGCAACAGTTTGTGGCCGGCGCCCTCCACATCTAACAATCCAAGGAAAACACTAACTACCTAATATATTTTTACTTTCACTTCAAATAGTCTAACGAAGGTTATTCTTGAACTTGATTGAATCATTAAAAAGCTTAATTCAGCCTAATATTACCCCCAATAAAAGATTTAGCCATCACTCATAGCTCTCTTCCCACTCCAAGTGGGATTTTGGGTCCCCATTAGGTAGGCTTCCCATTTGAGGGGCGGTGATAGCACCCCTAGTCGTGTGCGCAGAAGGATGGCTGCCAGGAGTGGGATTTTGCCATAAATCTTTTTTGGGTAACTCAGGTACGTTTGTCAATCAAAATTTTATAAAATTTTACATTCTCTCATAATAAAATATTACAATATAATCTCTATCTCTCCCATTAAATCATAACTTTTCACTACAAAAAATATAAAAAATTACCTCTCTTCACTTTTTTACTAAACTCAATACCTAAAATTTTAACAACACAAAAATTTTACAACACAAACCCACCCTAGAGGGTAACTCAAGTCGAGAGGGCTCTTAAGGTGAAATAAAAAAAACCAAGTTGCTTTGGCTTTAAAGACTTTGCAATTAATCTAGCTTCACACATATGAGCAGTGGCAAAACTAAAACTCAAGTCGAGAGGGTAACTCTTAAGGTGAAATAAAAAAAAAATCTTACATAATGTTAACATATCTTAGAGTTAAAATATCAAAAAGTAAAAATTAAAAACATTAAAAATTTGATATACACGTACAGTAATATCGCAAATCATATTAACTAATCAACAACTCACAAGTCAGTAATTTCAATTTTAAGAACTTGTCAAAAACTAGCATAACCCAATATAAGCTAGTCTTAACGTCTAATCTCTAACAAATTATCAAAAACCACCTTACAACATCAACTGCTGGCTTGGGGGTGATTGCACCAAAAAAAATTGGAGCATGTGCAGTTCTCTCATCTTACATGAACCGAACAATTACTTAGTCAAAAGTTATAGAAAAATAAATTACGAAGGCCAGAGCTTTAATCACTATGTTAACCCTTGATGTTAAATTCATATACTTTGTTTGGAAGGTTTTTTTGTTTTTGTTTTCTGAGATCCTATCATGAAAAATGATTTTTTGACTGAATTTACTAACCTTGGAAAAAAAGAATTTACCCCCAAGAAAGGCAAAAATAAATTGAACTTTTTTATCTTATTTTCAATTTTCCTAAGATTTTTTTGGTAAGAAACTATAATCCAATATCCTTATTCTTTTAGATTTCGGTTGATATATATATATATATATATATATATGGCAAAACGGAGGGGGCGCTCCCAACTTGACGTTCATGGATCTGCCGCTACTGAAAGTAATCTTTTTTTTTATTCCAAGAAAACAGTTTTTTTTTATATATTGAGTTTGCAGCTTTGATTTGTTCGGATTTTGTAGTCCTTTTTTGTTTTGTTTTGCAAGTCCTTGATTTTATTGTAATTAATCACGGTATTATTTTAAAATTTTGAATAAATTCAAAAATAAAGTACTCATTCGTGAAAAAAAAAAAACTACGCTATCCAAGCACATAACTTTTTTGAGAGGCAAATTAATTTTAAAAATCCAACCTCATTTTTCATCGAGACAGATTTTTCAATAGACACGCAATTTATAATAATAATAATAATAATAAAATTATCAAATTTTATGATACCCCAATGATTTCACTCAAGATCCAATCCAACAATCAATCAATGATGAGATTGGGATAGACATTGCCTGGCGTGTGAGAACTGTCGACGAAAACTACTTCATGATCAAGCAGCCAGTAGACGTTAAGACTACTTCATAGGCTGCGCATATAGCTAGCGCAGGCCCTACCTAGGCTTGTGTATTTATTAGCCAATTAAAGTTGTCGCACTTCGTATCTTCTTCGGTGATCCCAATCAATAAGGTAAAAAGATTAATGAACCATGCACCCTCCTCAAGTAATTTAGTTTGGATTTAAAAATTTGATAAAACAGTTTTATATTTGTTATTATAAAAAATTATTTTTAATCATTTTATTAAATTAAAATATTTGGGATTAGCATCTAAATGCCACCAAAATTTACCCTATCTTCTCCATCGACTTTTCTTCTTTCTGTTTCATCTTTCACCAAGAAGATCGATGAGCTGGCTCGTGAAGTAGCTAGCCCTCTAATCTTTGCTTTGCCACTCTATTTATAACTCGAATTTGGATGCTCTAGATTCTTTAAAAACTTTTACTCGTGATCACAGGCGGAACGAGCAGGGGCCGGAGGGAGACAGTCGCCCTCTCCGACTAAAACCTCAGTTTAATTTTTTTTATATTGGTTAAGCCTATGCTCGCCCCCTTAGACCCACTGTGGCAGGCGCCCAAAGTCCCAGTCAGGGAGAGGCTGCTTTTACTGTTCCCCGTGTACTGGTTGCAGTGGCAGATGTAGCGGGCTCCGAGCACCAGCCACCCATTGCACCGCACAAAAAAAAATACAGGTAATTTTTTTGTTTTGGCCAGGGTCTGTGGGGGCCCGATCCCCATAGGGCCAAGCCAACCCATGAAAGGGTACCCTTTCAAGGTTTTTGAAGCTCTGCTGAGGAATGACATAATCTTCATTTGAAACAAAATATTGGATCTGAAAGTTCCGAGGAGATATTAGAATTTACACATTATGTGAAAGGTGAATCTAACTCAACTCCAAAAGATGTCTTGAGAAGTGATGGATGTCACAATCTTATAAAGAACACATTAACTATTTTCTCTAGTAATGTGAGACTTCCAACACGCCCACTCACGTGTGGCGGGACGACATCCAAGCCAACACGTGGAAACGGGTGACGGTGTGACCACAAACTAGAAATATTCCTCTAATACAATATTAGAATTTACACAATATGTGAAAGATGGGCCTAACTTAATTCTAAAAGACGCTTTGAAGAGTGAAGAATATCACAACCTTATAAAATACACATTAACTAGTTTCTCTATAACTTGGACTTACAAGAAGAGAAGAAGAATGACCTCTGAAAGTGAGGGAGAGACTGTTTCAGACACGACGCCCATAGGGAAAATGTCCGTCTTCAGTTTGCTTAACTTCTTCTCATCGAATTTTGGATTAAAAAAACTTGCGTGGACTTTCTAAGTGTGTTCTAATTACTGACAGTTGGACACGTAGTGACATTTTTTAAAAAAATCTATGCCGGAAGATGAGAATCCTATGTACGACACACGGAGTGGAATATGATATCTAATGCGTTCCAATAGGACACGAGGAAGGCTAGATCTTATCAGTCCGGTTGCATAAAAAAACATTTATTTTTTTTGTGCCAAAAGTTTGTTAATTTGGCTGTGCTAAGCAAATAGAATCCAAGTTAATCCATACAATCACGAATTAAGCCTTTAATCTTATATTTGATTTCCCTTAGAATACAAGTGACTTAAATGAGGAGTCATAAACCGTCACACTAGCCTCCTCAAAATTTACCTATATGTTAGGTGAACTCCGATAATCTACTGTAAAAAAATTTTCTTATATCTTATTTTATTCATCATCACTTTGTACAAAAATCAATTCCATACATTTCCTCATAGATCGATGATCTTTTTACGAAGACCCACATTTCTTACGAAGAACCAAATCAATGTGAAAAAGAAAAATAGAATTCAAGTTGACATTTCTTTCGAAGACCCAAATCAACTTAACCAATATTAGAGATGTCAGAAGAAATGATGTTTTTTCTGTGCTTCAAGATATTGGAGGTCTTGCTATAAAAATGGGTGAGACAAAAAATAATACTCTATTTCCATTAGTTTATCGACTTATTGAGTTGTTATTGGTCTTACAGTTGCGACTGAAACCGTAGAAAGAATATTTTATGCTATGAATACTTTATTTTCATTTTAATTTTTTATTGTGTTAAAATTTTAAAAAGTGTAAAATTTTACAATGCAAACACAACCTATACAATAAAGTACTTCTTTTAATATTTAATATTTTTTTATTATTATAACTATTAACTACTAAAGATACGACAAAGGTATCTTCGAGTAAAATAACCAGTACTTCATTAATATTTTGTTTAAGAGTAAGTTCCTTCATATCCTATATATTACATGCTCGATTCATATTGTTAATATTAATTATTTATTATAGTAAACATTATCCTAGTCTCTTTCACAGATTTTTAATAAAATACTGTGATTTGAGGGATTTTAATCCTATGTGTATTTATGAGGCATTAGATTTTCTATGTTAATATGTTTTCAACCCTAAGCTTAGATAGAAGACGAAGGTAAAGTCTTTTTGTGGTGGCCGTAAGCAATTGTAAAGAATCCATCACAAGTAACCAAACACGAAAATGTATTTTTGTTTAGATAAATTAACTTTTCACTTATCAATTGTAAAGAGTTTTTTTTAAACTATCAAATTTTAATACATTATAATGTTCTAAATATTAATATTAGATGTGGTATCTCTATCTAATTTTTCCGTGAAATTGCACAAAATTTAGTGTTTTACACTTCAAATAACAACAATGCTCCCAATGACTTGTAAGTTGACAATAATACTCTTTTTATTTTTTTAATAAGTGTACAACAATGCTCCCAATGACTTGTAAGTTGACAACAAAACTCTTTTTTTTAATAAGTGTACAATAATACTCTTCGTCAAGTATAAAGACTGACTTGAGTAATAAGATGTGAGATAACTGGATGAATGATAGTATGATGATTTACATCCAGAGAGAAAATTTTGAAACTAATTAAAACGAAGTTATTTTGCAACGTTTTTAAAAAATGCAGACTCGTAGGATACCTTTCAGTCTTAACAAATAGTACGGTACATATATTTCAATATAATATATTTTAATATTTTTAGTCCTTAATTTTTGACATTTGAACTCTAAGACACTTTTTTACATTACGTAGTAAAAAAATAAAAATTTATCATTTTTCCTTAAGAGTTAGTACCACTTCAAATTTATTTTTGGTTCCGCCAGTGCTCCTGGTCCAATTCTTTAAATTCTGCGTGTGTATTCCGTAGACAAGATATACCACTATGATACGGCATCATCTATCCAATAAAGTTACGGTAAAAAAAAAATGGGGGGGGGGGGGTCATGTGCTTCATCTAGATCAAGCAATACTAATATTAGGGTTATGTGAAGGAATGAATATCAGTTGCAAAAGAAGGCCTATCGTCTTCCTTCAGATGGAAAAAAGGAAAGGAGAATTTGGGGATAACGTTTAATTATCAACCATGGCGCTGAAGCTGCCCCTCACATGACAGAGCAACCTTAATTAGTTGACCTTAAGAACAACTCAAAATGGTTTTTGCTCGTTGCCAAGTTACCTTGTGCATGCTTCATGGACAATTTGTGTGCTTGTCATTGACTTCTAGAGGCGTTCGAGTCCAGTAGAGACAATGACGTACGGCCTTGGAAAAATTAGTTGAAAACCTTTATGAAAGCAGCTTGATTTGGGTCCAAGCCACTTATACCCCGCGCAGCAATATTAATATCGTTAGTTTTGTTAGACACAAAGGCAAGTCAAGCCATAATTAATGACAAGCTAGTTGCCAAGCTTGAGAATAAGATGTGGGTAAGTACTCCAACCAAAAGTCCTTTGTTTAGCTAGCTAGTTGAGCCTGAAAGCTATGTTTGTGTTTAATGGGCTATTTGTTAATCGCCGCGATCGCCCCCACAAAACGTAATCCAAGCAATGTACCAGTACCCTGCCATGGCTATATGCTAAAACGTGCCCAAAGTGCGAATAGACTATAGACACATATATATCGTGCAGCATGTTCCGATCATGACTTGACAATGTGTATCAGAGGTGACGTGCTACCAAGGATTGATCAGTCGACAGTAGGCCAACTGCTGAAGATGCAATATCGCGAGTGCTTTCTTTTCTAATTATTTTAAGAACCTAGATAATACTCAAACTTGATGACTCCACGTGGTTAAAACGATGGATTTTCGAATCTTATCGCTGCTGAGTAAGTCTTTTAACTCATTGTTACACAAGCGAAAAAATTTAAAAACGCCTTCGAGAGTGAACCGATTAGAAAAGGTCTTCCTTGTGCTTTCAACTAAGAGTTAAAGTACTCTTTTCGGACTTAAGATTTGACCACTTTAAAAAAATTGTCTTTAGATTTGGTAAATGATCATAGACGTCCCTAAATTTTCATAATTTTTCAAATTGATCCTTCGGTTAAATCTTGGTCCAGTAAGCTAATGGAGGGCCTTGTCAGCACTAATTAAAAAACTATACGTGTAATTTAAATTAATTATTCAATTCAGATAAGATTTTATGGATAAAATCAGGTAAGAAGTGAAAAAAGTCCAAATAATCTATTTCAAAACATAAAAATAAAAAAATCAGAAAAATAGAAAATGAAAAAAAGAACCCACTTGCACGTGGAGGGTGGCTTGCTCGGATGACTGGCCTCTGTCCTGCAACGGGTCTCACGCTCCACATGTAACAACCCACCCAAAACACTAATTAGGTTATACATTTGTACTTTGATTTTAAAAAGATTAGTTAAAATTGTTCTTGAACCTTCTTGAATCATTAAAAAATCTAATTCAACCTAATAAAATCTCAATAAGAGATTTGACCATCTCTAATCTTTTTTTTTCTCCCACTCCAAGTGTGAGATTTGGAGTCCCAACAAGGTAGGCCTCTAGTCGTGTTCGCAGAAGGGTGGCTGCAGTAATGGGGAGCCAAGATCTAGCTCCCCCAGTGAGGGGGTGGCATGCCACCCCATCCCATCTCTACGGGGGTGGATTTTTTTTTTTGCAATTTTTTTATTATTTTCTTTTTAATTTTTAATTAATTTTTATGGTTTTTAAAATAATTTAGTGATTTATTTTATTTTTAAATTTTTTATTTATTTATGGGGTACACAAAACTGGAGTATTTTAATTAATTTAGGTACATGTGTCACATTTTTATTAGCTTTAATGAAGCTTTCAATTAATTAATAAGTGGACGAAAATAGTTAAACAAGAACGATTTGACGTAACACTAAAAGCTTAGGAACCCTTATATGATCATTTTCAAAACTCATGATGGACAATGTTTTAAAAATTAAGGTTAAAATTCAAAGACTAAAAAGATATTTAACCCTTAAACTAATTAGATAATATCAGAAGAGATCATATATATATAGATACAGCTATAGCCCAAATCTCCAACACAAAAACAGATGCTACAAACTTTATTTACTTTGGGTCTCTGTAATTAAAACAGCTTAGGGCCACTGCATTATTGCCATCCAATTAGTCGGCTCCGGGCGGGTGTATATATTGGTGCAAACTTATGTCATTTGTTCATCGCATCCTGTCTAATTTATAGTTGATGTCCCCAGAAATAGAAAATATACCTCCTATCTACGTACCAGTACCCTATAGTAACCCATGCATTGTGCAAGCTATTAAATGGACTATAATGGGGTTCCCCTAAAAGTTTACTATACATTTAATACGTACTGAATTATTGTAGAAAGTTACGAGTACATATAGTGGCATAGGAGGGCCGGGCCTATCGTTATATAAAACTCATACATTTTAGGAGAAAATAAATCTCAAACGAGATTCTTTATAATATTATTGGTGTTTTCTTCTAACAGAATTAAGTTTGAGCTTACAAAAAGATGTTGATTTAATCATGACTGCACGCTTCAACTTTGATTTCAATTAAATAGTTGGCCAAGGGAGAGGGTCTAGAAATAGAACTCAAATAAGTAAGTCAACATTTTTATATAAGTTTTAAATTTTTAGTATAAGTGGTGATTTGATTGTAACGAAAAAAAGCATTAAAAAAGTCCGTGGAATAATAAAGAGTTGAGCTGAGAGTATCTTGATCGATCTATACGCTAAAGCATGACGAACATCCCCTAAATCCGCAGCTGATAACAAACTAACAAGCAAAAGTAATTAATTAGATTGCGTAATTTGATGATTAACTTGAAGAAGTGGGATTCTTAGCGGCCTTCCTTCACATGCCTAAGGTGTGACTAGTTAAATTATTATTATTTTAATTGTGTTGGTGTGGCTGGTGTTTTATTTGTAACAAAGATGGATACGTAAATTAAGATGCACACAAATCAGTTGGTTGGGAGTTGAATGATGGAAGTGGGTCTTAAGCTTTTAACGAGACGTCCCACTATCACTTTCATACAATTGTACGTATAGTCACCGTGCTGCTTTATATAAGACTTCCGTTTGATTTCCCATGGCTACTCGGGTCCCTCTCTCTCTCTCTTCCCGGCCTCTTCCTCATGGAGCAAATTCTCATTTTGCTCTACACACTCCCTCTCTTCTATTTCCTGTTTATGATCTGGAAATGGGTCGATGCAAAAAAGGACCGACAGTGTTACATCTTGGATTACCAATTGCATAAGCCGAGCGATGACAGAATGCTAGACACGGAGTACTCTGGAGAGATCATCAAGAGGACAAAGAATCTCGGTCTCCTTGAGTACAAGTTCCTGCTAAAGGCCATCGTGAGCTCTGGTATTGGCGAGCAAACATACGCACCAAGGATCATGTTCTCAGGCCGGGAAGACAATCCCACATTGCAAGATGGGATCTCGGAGATGGAGGAGTTTTACATGGACAGCGTCGCAAAGCTCTTGGCCAGGACCGGAATTTCTCCCTCGAAGATCGATGTACTTGTCGTTAACGTGTCGATGTTCTCCTCGATTCCTTCTTTAGCCTCTAGGATCATCAACCATTACAAATTGAGGGAGGACATCAAGGTAGTTAATCTCACTGGAATGGGGTGCAGTGCTAGCCTTATTTCACTTGATTTCATCAGAAACCTTTTCAAGTCCCACAAGGATTTGTACGCTCTTCTTGTGACTTCGGAGTCGTTGAGTCCGAACTGGTATTCAGGTAATGACAGATCAATGATACTTTCAAACTGTTTGTTCCGGTCTGGTGGATGTGCAATCCTTCTGACTAACAGAAGGGACTTGAAGCACCAAGCCATGCTCAAATTAAAGTGCATTGTTAGAACACACCATGGGGCTAGAGATGATTCCTATGGGTGTTGCATGCAAAAGGAGGATGACCAGGGGAGGTTAGGATTTCACCTTGGCAAGTCGCTCCCGAATGTTGCTACACGAGCTTTTGTAGATAACCTGAGGGAGATAGCACCCAAGATTTTGCCAGTGAGGGAACTGGCTAGGTTTACGGTTGTCACTCTTCTCCGGAAAATGAGGAAGAGCAATAAGGGAACCAAGCCTGTCATCAACTTTAAGACTGGTGTTGATCATTTTTGCCTCCACACGGGTGGAAAGGCTGTCATAGATGGCATTGGGTTGAGCCTTGGACTAAGCGAGCATGATCTAGAGCCGGCAAGGATGACACTGCACCGGTTTGGGAACACGTCGGCTAGTAGCCTTTGGTATGTTCTGGGGTACATGGAGGCCAAGAAAAGGCTCAAGAAGGACGACAGAGTATTCATGATAAGCTTTGGTGCTGGGTTTAAATGCAACAGCTGTCTGTGGGAGGTGGTGAGGGATTTGGGCGATGGAAATGTGTGGAAGGACTGCATCGATGGGTACCCTCCAGAGTCCTTGACCAACCCTTTCATGGAGAAATATGGTTGGATCAACCAGGAGGATCTAAGCACCTTCAAGTTACCAGAGTAAAACAGGTTCTTGTCATCGATCTCTAGTTTCAGTACTTCTCAAAGTGTAATTTTTTACAGTATTTTAAATTATTATTCTGTAAACTATAGAAATTAAGGTTCTTTTGGTGCAACTATAAGAACAGCATCTATTTGTTGCTGAAATCCTTGGGCGGATTTCCTAAACCTGCAAGATGCGCTGCTTCCAATATGATGAGGCTGCCATGCATCCTACTGGATTTCTGTAATTCTTCTGCTTTGTACTTTCTCATAGAAGATTATGACAGTACTGCTCTATATATAATTAGTTTATTTTTTCGAGTGATTAATTGTTCTGTCACAAGATTCTTCCTTTCCCAATTCAGCAGCTTCGCACATGGTTGTATATTTATTGAAGCTGTTAATTAGAGGCAATATGGATTATGCACAGAGTACCACTCTCTTTTTTTTCTGGAAATAAAACATTTCATTGATCAAACATAATCTAGAGCTTACAGATGAGAGTCACAGGAGACAATCTCACTAGGGATAAAGTCCAGATTACAAAAACCAGTGAAACAATTAGCAGCAGCAGCCCATTTGGCTAACAAATGGGCTTGAACATTCAACCTACGAGGGATCCAATGGATGGACCAATTAGGGAAAGCAAGGAACAGAGCACGGAATGGGAAGATCAGAGCGTCTATTTTCCAACAAGGAGGAAGGCTGGGCTGAGACAGGTCCTTCCAAAAGACAAGGTTTAACACAACTTATACGTAGGATGTACATCCAACATACCACAAAACTCGAGTCTACAAACTACTATGGAAATCCAACAACAACAGAGGTTATCAAGGGCTCCAAAGCTTGACTGCAAGCAATTACACCCTCATAAATTGCCCACGACTTGACTAGCTCCCTGTTAACTCTAGAAGCTGGAACACCACAGAGTAGGCTCAGCTTAGACTTCACAAAGTTGTTGTTTCTCCTGGAGAACCAATACCAATTTGCGACTCTTCCCGCCATGCAGCATCAAATTCCTTTAATTCCTTCCAAAGAGTATAAATAGTTGCTGCCAACAGAGACTTCCTAACAGTGTCAAGGAAGGCCAGAGTACTTACCTTTAAACTGTGACGAAGCCCAATCAATTGTTTCCACCAAGTTCCACACACGCCTCTGCAGGGAGCACTTGTCTAGCTCGTAGGATGCAAAAAATGCCTTGAGAAAATGGTCATTCAATGAACATATGTTCCAGGCCTTCCTCTTCAAGATGACAAGAGGTTCCTAGCTTGTAGGATGGCAACGAGATGCCATCTGCACCACTATGACCTTAAGCCTGTGCTGAATCAAGATCTGCCGACCCTAATTAATTAGTAGCTAACCAGAGAACAAAAACATGCTTAGGGGTCCTCGCTCTAAACCAAACCATTTTCCTCCATGGAACACGGCCTCCTTAATCAGAAGTTTATCCACAGCTTTCCTAGCCTTCTGGAAAAATTACCACCTGGGCTGAAGTTACAGAGTTATCCTTCCTTAGTGGACAAGGTCTACAACAATTGGGGGGGGGGGGGGTGTCCAGGCCGGACCAATTAGGCGGCTCATGATTTCCGGTTTGAAAGTGGGCCAATCACATGCCAGTTGTCCTACCAAAGTGAGGTCATCTAGCCATTGCCCACCTAATTAGTCCAGGGACCAATAATTCCATACGCTTTTAGCTACGCATATCCACATGATCACTTGCACTAGCTTTCACATGACAAGGCAGGTTTGTGTCTCCAGCAAGTCATAAAGATGATGTATTTTAATTTTAAAATATAAATTATAAATTAAATTATAAACCCTTTTAACCAATAGATAATTTTTATAATTTTTAATTTTGAAAAACTTTTAATGCAACAGGTATAATTCCATTGCTCACCTAATTAGTCCGGGACCAGTAATTCCATACGCTTTTAGCTACGCATATCCACATGATCACTTGCATCAGCTTTTACATGACAAGACAGGTTTGTGTCTCCAGCGAGTCATAAAGATGTGGTATTTTAATTTAAAAATTAAATTATAAATCCTTTCAAACAATAAATAAGTTTTTTTCAACAGGTATAATTCCATTGCCCGCCTAATTAGTCCAGGGACCAATAATTCCATACGCTTTTAGCAACGCATGATCACTAATGTAGGTTTTCATTTTCAGTCTCAATTTTGTAAACTAATTTTTTAATTATTAAGTTTTATTTCAAAAAAATGAAGACTTTTTTTAAAAAAAAAATTAATTTTGCAATAATATATGGCCTTCATAATTAGGGAGCTTAGGCTATTGCCTCACCTGCTTACCTCTTTGAGCCGCCCCTGGACAAAGGACATGATGAGCAGTGTTTTTTCGTTCGAACGGTGTTTGAATGAAAATGAAAAAAATTAAGCGCCTAAATTGCCCTTTATTTTCTTTGGGACGTTTTTATATACGGTTCCAACGAGGTTTGAATTAAAGTAAAAAATAAACGCCAAAATTACCTGTCTTTCTTCCGTTATAGTGCTTGTAAAGACCGTTCGAATCGTGTTTGAATGAAAGTAAAAAATTAAGCTCCAAAATTACCAACTTTTTTCCTTTGGAACGCTTTTAAACACAAATTGAGAAGAAGAAGAAGAAAGAGAAGTAGACAATGAAGTTGATTTTCTCGTTTTTTCAGTGTTCAAACGATTAATCCCCCCGTTAGAATGGTTGATCCACACTTAGAACATAATAACATTTTATTGTTTGATGAAAATTCAAGCAGTCCACCATTAGAATGTTTGTATCCGTTGGATGCAAAGTTCGAACAGTCGTCGTTGGATATAGCATTCGAAGAGTTGATTTAGCATTTGAATGGTTGTCATTAGATGTAGCATTCAAATTGCTGAAATATATCTGTCCCAAAAGGATACTTTTTGGGATGGAACAGATTTTTCATCCCAAAAAATCTTTTTGTAACAGACTTGTTAAGACACTTGGTGCAACGGACAAATTTCGTCCCCAAATCATTTTTGGGACGAAATTTTGGCCCATCCCAAAAACCAAAATTTGTTGTAGTGTATGTTCTAGTCTCTTATTTTTCCTTATTTTTTTTCAAAATTACTGAACATTCATTAATCTAGTCAGCCTAGAAAAAAAGTAAACCCCTCCAAAATTAACTCAATTTGGATATCATTTAGATAGATGCTAGAGCTAATTATCCATGTCACTTGGTGAGATTACACAACCACTAAAGAGATTAATTTGGAAAAAAAATGATTAAGTTAAACATTGAGGCATCATGACACAATTACACCTCATTGTACAACACTAATTTTTCTGCTGTAATTCTAGCAGAAAGGAAAGACACAAACTACAAGAAATGGACATGTTCGTTTTCACACTTTTTTCAGGATTCTAACTATATTCACAAAACTATCACCGAACATATTTAGAATTCAAACACAAACACCAATACATTTTACACAATCTCCAACAATTTTTTAATATTTTATTCAACATAAATTTTCTCTCTCTATACTTTTTCACTTAACTCCAATACTTTTTTATTAAACAATTACATCAAATCATTTCTCTCTCCACTTTACACAAACACCAATAAAACACTATTCAACATAAATATTCACAATTTCTCTAAAACCCTACATTTTTATTCAAAACGAACATAACCATGACTTTGGCAACCACTGTTTTTAGCCACAACAGGAAACGCGTCTCCATTAAACAACATTGGAAACGATATAAAAAATTGGCTGCCACTACAATTCTTTAGCAACGACACTGTTAAGTTGGGACCCACACGGTTGCTAATGCCTGCAGTTTTTTTAGCAACGCAGGTCAGTGCATCGTCATTGAGACATTAACTAGCATTAGAGACGGATCGAAAAGCTGGTTGCCACTGAATTTTTAATGGGCGAGAAATAACTGGGACTCGGGGGCAATTCTTGTAATTAAGCTCAAATATAGCTCTCTTTTGTTTTTTTCAAAGGCAAAAAATGGTCTGCGTGGCATCCTTTTGTTCGGAGAGTTTGCCGCCCCATCTTTCCTCTCTTTTTTCCCTTAACTTCTTTAATTTCTCTTCATCTTCACACCTTGTTGCCCAACTCTCTTTGTTTGAAAAAAATGGTGTTCCAGAAGATGAAGGTGGGAAACCTCATACTTGAGATGGACGGTGAGATCTCTTATCTCTCTCTTTCTCGCTGTGTCTCCGTCTCTCATAAAATTTATTTCGCTGTCAATGAACTAACAGCGAAGAGTGGCGCCGAAGTTCTATCCTCGAAACCAGAAAAGAAAAGGTAAAAGAAAGAAGAAAGGAAACTCAACAAGAAGCGAAGAAAGTTCACAACAGAGAACATAAAGAATGGTTTGGGGTGCTCTTTATCCTAAGAAAGCAGCTTTTTATTCCCAAAAGAAGGATGCCGGTAATGGTGATGGCGGTGAACAAGAAAAGCAGGTGACCTGAAAGCGAATCTGAGCCTTTTCTCTCTCATGGATGTAGATTTTTGTGGGTTTGATTTTTTCAAAATGTAGATTTCTGTTCGAATTCGAAGAGAAAGGTGTTCTGTGGGTTTGATTTTTGCAAATTGTAGATTTATGTGGATTCGAATTCAAACTGTAGATTTATGTTCGAATTCGAAGAGAAAGGTCTTCTGTTGGTTCAAATTCAAACTGAAATCTTTTGTAACAATTCTCTAGATATTTTTGTAAAATGCGAATGTAACCGAGACTGAATAATGCTTCTATTAGAAATTACTGCAATTGAGAACATATATTGGCACAGATTCGAGGTCTGGCCTGCCTCCTTACAGAAAAGAGAGAGAGATACGCCAAAGCGTGCTTAATTCATGATGAGATTCTTCTAGAATGACTATCCCCCTCTAATAAAACAGCTGGACAACTAATTATCTAACTGACTCTTATGGAAAAGAAAAACGTAGAAATAAAAACGTGAGCCTTCATTCTGCTTCGAGCCCATTCCATAAAGCCCATGTTATAATTATGCTTCTGCTCCGTAGCCCTCTCCTGCTTTTTAGCCCAGTCCACAAAGCCTAGCTCAGTCCACCAAGCTCGACATCAAAGCGAACTTCGAAGTACATCATGCGAACTGAAGTATTTGTTTGTTTCCCGAACCTTCCAACCTCCGCAACCCTAACTCCTACGCCTTCTGTCAGCAAACCCTAACTTCTACACCTTCACGCCTTCAGTCATGTGACATCTTTACTTTGGGTGTGTGTTTGAATTTTCAGATGCTTAATCTGTAGATTTCGTGTAGGTGTGCATTTGATTTTTGAGATGTTTAAACTATAGATTTCTTGTTGGTGTTCATTTGACTTTTGGGCGTGTATTTGATCTAGGCATGCGTTTGATTTTTGCAGTTGAAGGGTTGTGTTGACCTTTATCTAGGCTCTCATTTGTTCTCATAATCTCACTTCGGTCTGGGAGAAATTTCTTGAGATGGACATTCTGGTTGAAGGGATTCCTCAAAGGCAAATGTAAGATCACCTTAGAGCCATCATGCTCGAACCAGCAACCCCTATTATTTTACTGCAATACGGACAACGTCCATTTCACTGCTTCATCTTTGCTAGACCTTGTTATGACACTTCTGTTTCTTCTGTTCATATTTCACTTCCTGGGAGGTGCTCAATGCGATGTGAATGTGAATATTACATGTAGTGTCTTTCACAGTGTGATCCCTACCAGTGAGTTCTCTGCTTATCCTAGAACTGTTCCTCCCCAGAACTTGAGGGCTCTGCTGTTCAGATGGTGGATATGTATTGTAAAAACCTTCCACTTTTGAAGGACTTGGATCCACGAGAGTGCATGCATGGGGAAGATTTGCTATCTATGGCATTCGATGTTTTAGTCCAGGTAAATCATGTTACAACGGGAAAGACATCTTTGTGTTGTATGTACACGCTGGTATTAGAGATGTTGTGTTACATTCAAATTAGATCTATTTATTCTACCAGAATGTCTCTGTTAGCAGGCAATCTTGAATTTCTTGTATGAAATTGCTCTCTGTTATGTTTTATTTGTATTCACTTCTCAGTTTATTTAGGTTCTCCATATATTAGTTCCAGTGGCGGAGCCAGAAACCCAATCAATGGGGGGCAAACTCTTAAGAAAAAATGACAAAAAAAAAATTTTTACTATGTAAGGCAAAAAAATGTCTTAACACTATAAATATAAAAAATTAAGGACTAAAAATACTAAAAAAAATTGAAATACACGTACCGTACTATTTGCTTATATTGAGAGGTGACATTAAAGATTAAATTCTTGTTGTTCAAGATACCAATAGAGCACCAAATAATCACACAAACAAAGTATTTATATATATATTCTTTGTAAAACAAAACACAAATGAAACAAAGTATTTTCAGCAATATAACTCTTTACTTCCATAAATGAATTACTTACTTTTGTTGCCAGAAAGGATGTGTCCTATGCTCAAAAAGTCATACTGAATTTGTTGGGATCTGTGAAAAGAAAACATAACATAGTTCAAAATGCCCATTACCTGGCTAAATTAATGGCTAAAATTTTGAAGAAATATATCTATAGCTTGATCCAAACGTCACAAATTACAATGGAAAAGAAGTTCCACCTTTAGAGAAAGACAATTAAAAACAAGTTAATCTCATGAGCTATGAAAAATCAGACCTAAACAAACAAAAAAGAGATGAAAATGAATCTTACCTCAACTTTGGATTTTCATAAAATGTGGAGAAGTCACACATGTAAAATTAGATGATGATAGTGACAATAAAATGATATAACCAAGGATTCTCTAGTATGTAAAGATAGACAAGTAAGACACTTGAATAATTGAATTATCACTTATCCAACACGAGCACACCACCCCATTTATCAGCATTTGTGATATCCAAATTCTCAACCAAGTCCAACATAAAAGGTAAAAGAACAAAAAGAAAAGCAGCACTAAAATAGCGAAAACATCTATTTCAAAGATTACAACACACAACGAGTATAAGAAATATTCGTCTCAAAATTCACGACAACGTCAACAAGTTAAGATAGGATTTCAAGTTTTGACACAAATAAATATTTCTTTGCTTATTCTTTTAATTTGATTTTGAGGTACTAGGCTGCTTGGGTCTTAATTAAGGGGGCGGACTGATTCATCTAGACAGACAAGGGGGCAAGTTTAATTTTTAGCTGGCCAAGGGGGCAGACCTAATAAAAAAATGACATGTAAAAAAAAAATTTGGTGGGAGCCAACCGGGGCAATGGCCCCGGTTCGCCCCCTTCCCTCCGCCTGTGATTAGTTCCCTTGTTTTCCTTTTAATGTGGTTAATGCTCATAGCGACAAGCTTTTTGTGCATCAGTTATTCTGGTGTACTAGGCATCTCAGCTATGCAGTCATACATCAATTTAGTTTTGTTTTTTCCTTCATTTTCCAACTTTTAGACATGTTGTGTTATATAGTCATATCTGAGAAGCTGAGGAAAGAAAATTGAAATCTGACATACCTCGCCAAGACCCAGGTCCATATAGAATAGAGGAAGATATGTACGGTTTTTTCCTAGACTTATGTTTGCAATGTGCCAGCAGCTAACATTTTCTACTGAATTACTGCCTTGCAGATAATAGATGTGTTGATGCAGGTAATGATGTGTTGATGCAGGAAATTGAAAGAATGTGGAAGTGAAACATATTCTAGCGACTGCAAGCAGAGTGGAAGAATATGGAAGGGAGGCCAACAGAATACGACTAATAGCTGAAATTTGTTACTGTACAGTTTTTATTTTAGTTTGATTGAGGCAACTCTTATGTAAAAATTTGGTTCTTGTTATTGTAAAAGTATTTTTAGAGGATACAACAAGTGTTATATATTCAATTTCTTTACAGATGACAATTATATTGAATCAATGTTTACTTTTTATTGAATTTTTCGTTGATTTGTGTTGTCTTTATAATTTTTCACATAATATTGATGCTTATTGAGGGAAAAAAATTGATTTTAGTTGCTAATTTAATTACCCAAGAAACCCATTGAGTGGGCCACCATTAGGGGCAAGAATAGTGTCAGTAAAGCCACTGGCAACGAATTTTGTGGTAGACATAAAGGAAAATGAGCCACTAGCAACGACTTTTCTGGTACACAAAAAAGCCCCACTAGCAACGAACTTCTGTGGTAGACAAAAAAGCCCCCTAGCAACGAAATTGCTTTTTCATTGCCAAAGGTTATTGCCCACGACGCAGCAATTTCGTTGCCAAAGGTTATTGCCCACGAGGCAACTGCAACGACCCGCTTGACGACCTCTCTTCGTTGCAATAGGTCTTTAGCAACCAATTAGCCAACTTTTGCCAACCATAATTGGCGCAGCTAGAGTCCAAATTTCTTGTAATAGATTGAAATCAACTTTGAAATAGAAAACTTGGCCAAATTTTTGTCTAGGCATCAAATGTGTTTTGAATTGCCTTATGTGTTCCATCACTTGGTCATGCATGTATTTTTGTAACGGGTTATAGTACTTCTCATTGATGATTGGCACTAGTTTGTATGATTCATACGGGATCGGTTATTATGCTTTGCTATACGTATGGGTGTTGAGGGTACTGAGCAACGACTTAGATCTTCTCTTCAAAATCGTTTGGCTGATATTTGGCCACGTCAATTAAAATTATTTGATCCAAGCCCGACTCGTTTAACGTTACCGACCCGCATAGAAAGACAAAACCAATTTCTATTCGTCTTCCTCGTCGTTTGAAGATCGACGCAGGGAACAAATTCTGTGAACCAGAATAAATTACTTTGTTTTCTCTTTGCCATGATCCCACCTCTCCAGGAGCTGCCAAGCTCACATGGGCATATTTCTCCCATACTAGTTTCCCGTGGAGGTACCTAACAGAGGAAGATTAAAACCATCATCCGACATGTGTGGGAAAATCATACAAGTAGGAAGTAGCCGAGACACATACCTGTCACGGATTACCATTTGGCCCACAACTGTTCCACGTTGATCCGCAGTAGGGAAATCTTTTGATTGAGCGAAATTGTATGGCCAGCTATCGACTTCATGCAACATCTAAAAGAAAACTACTACCGAATTAATTAACAAACAATTTAGGGAAAGTTCGAAGGAAAAAAGTAATTTATACCTGTTTTTTAGCGTCCGACCAAAGGTTTTTTTGGGTTTCGATTTTACTCTTTCCCGAGTTAAGATAGACAAAAATCGAACCATAAACTTTTTTCCATGGCTCTCCCTCTTGAAATTCGATGTTTAGATCCTCCCAGCGTAGTGAGTACTCATAAACATCTGAACATGGCCAACCAAATTAGAAAGATCACAATTTTATCATACCCATTGGTAATTGCATCTTACCATTCACGTGGAATGATGCAGATGGGAGAGATTAACTTACAGCGAGAGCAGTAGGGCCCTCGTGGGATGTGAGCTCCTGCTTGAAGGAGTTCAAATTCCATCCGAATCCGTTCGGATGGTCGGAATTGGTCGGCCAGCAGACCAACGGTCCGGATTGGCTGACAAAAACTGTGCGGTCCGGTGTGGGTCCCGTTTTTGTCGGCCAATCCAGATCGTTGGTCCGCTGGCCGGCCAATCCAGACCGTTGGTCCGCTGGCCGGCCAATTCCGACCGTCCAGTCGGACTGAATGGAGTTCGGATGGAATCCGAACTCCTGCTTGAAGGGCCCAACATCACGAAACTCTTCACTGGGTGTTATGATCCGAAATCCAACAGGTGGGTCGGCCGATATCCACACATGAACCTTGTTATCTCTGCCTGCCAACGAGTACCGGTACTTGACATCCACCTGCACCGATTTGCAAACGACGAGGAAGACGAAGAGAAAATGGTTTTGTCTTTCTATGCGGGTCGGTAACGTTAAACGGGTCGGGCTTGGATCAAATAACTTTAATTGACGTGGTCAAATCTCAGCCATTTGATTTTGAAGAAAAGATCTGAGCCATTGCTCAGCACCCATACAACAAAGCATAATAACCGATCCCGATTCATACATACATATATATATATATATATATATTGGAGGCAAAGCCCACCTCCCGACTCATCAGCTGGAATGTGGAAGTTGCCACTGTTGCCCGGAGTAAAATTAAGGGGTTGTTCGGCACCTTTGTATTCTCAGGATTTTTTGAATCCTGAGAATACACAAACCGAACATATTTTTTAACATCACCTAAAAATAACTACCGCACACGTATATCAATAAATTTAACATCACCTAAAATTTTTCAAAACACAAAAAATTCTCAAAAAACTACCCCACCTAACATCTCTAAATTTGTGGCTGCAAGAAGCTACATTTTGAAACGTCGGGGAAGAAAACAAAGAAAAAGAAATAAGGAAGCTGACATGGAGGAAAAAAAAACGAAGCTCTTGCCACTTGTCTACTTCGTGTGGACTTCTAGGTGTATCCGAGTTGACTGATAAAAATTTTGCAGAAAATTCTCACGGGGTCTGTAAAGCTTGACAAGGATCCAAACCAAGCGAAAGCGAAAGCGAAAGCGAAAGCGGAGGCTAGCCTTAGAATAAGGGGAAAATGAAGCTATAAATGGCCTTGCGAAGAAGTGAAGTCATAAATGCCTAGTTGCCAACCATGAAATAATGCTGACAAAGTCCTCACCAAATGCTTTAATTGGGTGAAAGCTCTCGTGTTTAATGAGTCCGGGCTTACTTTTGGCGCACACGGTCCTGCATAATGCAAGCATAGAGCAGTGGCCTTTTGCCTTGTTGGTCAAGAGAGTTATAACGTCTAACCAGCATGTACGGTTAACACTTTTTTTAAGATTTATATTAAATTTTTATATTAAAAATTTAAATATCACAGAACACATTTATTCTAATACAACACTAATTTATTATCTTTTTTTTACCAACATCAATCTCTTTTATAAAACTTTTGCACGTATGTCAATACAACTTTAACATCACTTAAATATTTATAATTTTATCAAAATTTTACAAATTTTTTACAAACAAAGGTGATATGTTAGAAGATGGTTAACCGAAGATTAGACACCATGTGCAAAATATTGTACAATTAGTATTAAAAGCACCATTCTGATTCTGCATATCAGTACACAATTGCGGTATAATGCGTGCCTACTTTCTTTTATCTACCATCCTATCTTCCCCTCAATATGAATAAAAATTAACCGTAGAATTAAATTAAGGAAACTTGCTGACCCAAATACATATCAGCAAGCGAAAGTGAAAAACGAATTCCTATAATTTGACGGGTGCATGCGCATGAGTTGCCGACTTTGAGAAAATGGTATTCTTCCTTTCTTTGGTGAATAAGGTGCGACCGATGTTTGATTTGCAATAAAGATTGATATCAAGTCTGGATTTCAAGTCGCGAGTTAATCGGTTCGTTGGGAGTTGAATGATGGAAATGGAAGCACGTTCACATGTCCAACTCATACACCAAGTCAGAAGCTTCTTCTTCTATAAGAGTTCGATCTGAATTCGCTTCTTAGAAAGGCTAAAAATCCTTCTTTTCTCCCACTCTCTATCTATCTATCCCCCTCTCTATCTCACTCTTGTCTCTCTCTCATGGAGATTCTCATTTTGCTCTACGCTCTCCCAATCTTCTATTCCCTGCTCATGATTTGGAATTGGGTTGCTGCGAAAAGAGATCAAGAATGTTACATTTTGGACTACCAATGCTATAAGCCGTGTGATGACAGAATGCTAGACACGGAGTTCTCTGGGGAGATCATCAAGAGATCTAAAAGTCTTGGTCTTGTGGAGTACAAGTTCCTCCTAAGAGCCATTGTGAGCTCCGGCATTGGCGAGCAAACCTACGCACCAAGGATCATGTTCTCGGGCCGGGAAGAAAATCCCACACTGCTGGATGGGATCTCGGAAATGGAGGAGTTCTTTGAGGACAGCATTGTAAAACTCTTGGCCAGGTCAGGCATTTCTTCCTCGGAAATTGACGTACTGGTTGTTAACGTTTCCATGTTCTCCTCGGCTCCTTCTTTAGCCGCTAGGATCATCAACCATTATAAAATGAGGGATGACATCAAGGTATTTAATCTCACTGGAATGGGGTGCAGTGCTAGCCTTATTTCAGTGGATATAGTAAGAAATCTTTTCAAGTCCTACAAGGATTTGAACGCTCTTGTTGTGACTTCCGAGTCCTTGAGTCCAAACTGGTATTCGGGTAATGACAGATCAATGATTCTGTCGAACTGTTTGTTCCGGTCGGGTGGGTGTGCAATCCTTTTGACTAACAAAAGGGCCTTGAGACACCGAGCCATGTTAAAATTAAAGTGCCTTGTTCGGACGCACCATGGGGCGAGAGATGAGTCCTATGGTTGTTGCCTTCAGAAGGAAGATGAACAAGGGAGGCTAGGGTTTCACCTCGGCAAAAGTCTCCCAAAAACAGCTACACGGGCTCTAGTGGAAAACCTGAGGGAGATAGCACCTAAAATTTTGCCAATGAGGGAACTGATTAGGTTTATGGTTGTGTCCCTTGTCCGGAAAATTAGTCAAACCTCCAGTAAGACTGGGGGAACCAAAACTGCAATCAACTTTAAGACTGGTGTTGATCATTTTTGCCTCCACACGGGTGGAAAGGCTGTCATAGATGGCCTCGGGATGAGCCTTGACCTTAGCGACTATGATCTAGAGCCGGCGAGGATGACACTGCACCGGTTCGGAAACACGTCGGCTGGTAGCCTTTGGTATGTTCTGGGGTACATGGAGGCCAAGAAAAGGCTCAAGAAGGCTGACAGAGTATTCATGATAAGCTTTGGTGCTGGCTTTAAATGCAACAGCTGTCTGTGGGAGGTGGTGAGGGATTTGAACGACGGAAATGCATGGAAGGACTGCATTGATGGATACCCACCAAAGTCCCTCACCAACCCATTCATGGAGAAGTACGGTTGGATCAACCAGGAGGACGATCCAAGCACCTTCAAATTCCCAGAATAAAACAGGTTAAAACATTTCAGTTGTGGCCATCTCAATTCTTTTTTCTACTTTCTGTTTTTACTTTTGAGAAAAGTGTTATTCTTTCAGAATTTTCCAATTATTTCTTTACGCTTGAACAACTACGATAGGTTTCTTATTGTTGAATCCCTTGGTACTGGACTTCATGAGAACCCAGTGAGATATCTGCTGCTTGGAATATGGAGATCTCAGAAGTCAGCCATCAACCTACTCGATTATTCCTTTAATTCTCCATTTTTCCTTTAGCTTTTAAGCTTTCATGAAGTTACTGGTTTGTTTCATTTGTGCTTAAGAAGCTCCTACAATATTCAATAAGCCCCAAAAGAAAACCTTCATGAACTATGCAATCCGAATTCTCTACATAATTTGTGTTCTTCTTTGCGTAAAAGAAATTCCATGAAAGTTGTCATAATTCTTTGCTATTTCTGTACGCTAGCTAGCCCGTCCTTCGATCCCCATATCACGCGGTTTCGTACCTGTTGCATGTAAATTTTCGGAAGATGTTGGAGCATTGATTGCAGACACCACTACTGTATAATTGGTTTCATTCAGTCCTTGCAAATATAAATTAAAGGATAAATGCAATTTGCAGCTTTCAGCTAGAATTTGACACTTTACATCACAATATATTAATCTACTAATTATTGATTTAAAATATTTTGCACCATGTTAAAAAAATTTTATCAATTTGAGCAGAAAATAATTTTTTGGTATGCAAAATGACAATTTTGTCTCCATATTTTTCTTTTGGCAATGACTATTTTATAAGGATAAAATTATAATTTTTGAGGTAAAAAAATAAATTTAACGTCTAAACTGACGAAAAATTTTAACTAACAGTGCAAAAGTCTGAAATCAATAATAGATGAGTGTAATGTGAAAAAAAATAATAAATTGAAGTGCAAAGTGTCAAGACCTCAATAATTAGAGATTGTAAAATGTATTTAACCCGAAATTAAATCCGAAGATTGGTAAAGCTGAATCCAACTGGACCTTTTTCTGTCATTACACCATGCAAGCCTATAATTCAGACAAAATAATCTAGGTTGTCGTAAAATGCCTACTTAAGTACTCTTTATAATTAAAATGTTTGATATGGCGTCTTCGAGGGAGAAACAAAAAATAAAAAACAAAAACAAAATTAGTGATCAGCGTCTCAGACCATTGGTTCTGCACATGAACTACCTCGCACCAGATCATGGGCCCCGTTTCCTCGTGACAGTTGATGAGATGCATGCAACTGGAATTACCAAAAGAAAATTTCAGATTGGAAAAGATCTAGATAAGAGAAAAGGAGTTAACAAAATTACCACAGAGGAGCTTCAACAGAAGCATTGAATTCGACAGTGCCTAATCCTCAAAGAAGACGCATGAACATTTACTAGCTGACAGGAAAAAAATACATCATCTGAACCCCCTCTCCTTCCATTGGCCGGCAGTGGCAAGATAGTAAAGGGTTCCTTTGTTTCTCTTTCACTGAGGCTTTAATGCATCGAATTTTTAGCAGACATCATAATATAAAAGATAATTTTCTCTGCGAAAGAGAAACTTAATCAAGTGCTTTATCTTCGGGAAACTTGGGTCATGTTGGTTAATGATTTTAAAAATAATTGCCAATCCAAATATGACTTTTTCATCACTCACAAATATTTCAATTCAATAAAATTTTCAATCTAATTATTGGACTTAATTTTTGTGGAAAACAACATTATAAAAACTATAAAAAATTATAAAAAAAAACCTATAAAAACTCTTCTCACAAAATTCTTCATCAAAACATCATTTTCAAGAAAATAAATACTTTTTACCTTTTTAATCATATACTTTTTTACTCTCAGATTCTTTAGGAGAATAAATTTTAAAAGGGGAAAATTTACTTTGCACCCCTGAACTTTGGGGTTATTTCTAAGTTGCACCCACTTTTATCGATTTCGTTAGATTAGTACCTCAAAATTTATGTTTATGTTGATTTGCACCACGAACCTCAAATTACCGTTACTTCTCACTGCAAATCAATCACGTGCCATACACATGGTAACTTAACAATTTATTTTCCCGTTTTTCCCTCATCTCCTTCAGTTGTTGTCCAGTGTCCTCAAGAACAACGATATTGACTCCATATGTGGAACAGAGGCCACATAACTTGCATCATGTGCTTCATTTCCAATGGAACAGAACGGTGTGTTGGAAAGAGCTTTGGAGAGTTCCATGGCTGAAAGACTCCACGATCTTGCAAGAAACTCCATTGACTCTGTCAGACTCAGGTAGAGAACAAGATACTGGCAGCCGACTCCTTGGAGCCCTTTCGTCTATGTTCTCCGGCAGACGTGACAAGCACTGGGAAACACATGAGCTCACTATCACGAACAAAAGTTGCATGTTTCTTTATACGAAAGCAAAAGAAGTGGAGCTATGTACTGCTGACATTCTTTATACGATCTGAAGGCCCCTGTTGAAGGTCAACCATTCTAGTCTCCTAGTTACATTGTTGCTTTTCTTTTCCACTCTTTGTGCTTTTTTCTTAAAGAGCTAAAAATCCAGTTTTTCAGATGCGGGATTCATCATTACTTGACTACAACTTGACGCGGTGATGTTGCTCTGGCTCAGCTCGCCTTTAACGTCGAGGAGCAGGTACTCTGCTGTTTTTACTATATAGAATGGTTACATCCAGCGTGTTTCATCTAGATTTTGTTACCAAAAATACTATTACATCATTATGGATGATCCTCAGAAATAAATGTACATATTTTGTTTAAAATATGAATTAGTCATCTGTCAAGCGCTGCTTCTACCTATCATTTCTTCATTGTTGCTTGATTGCTTCCTAAGTACAAGACAGAGAAAAAAAGTAATCATTGTCATTGGAAGTGGTGTGACCTTGCTGGTCTCACTGACTCTGGTGTATCTCATGAATCTTTGGAAACAGTTGGATATTTAGGAAGGATATAACAAAGACGAAGAATGAGAGAAGCCAATTTAGAGACTGCAGAAGACTTAATTTTATTGAGGAGCAAACTTTTATTTATACAGCATAATGAAAACCGAATTGCAGAGAAATCTGCTAACATTTGCAGAAAATCTGCTAACAGCTAAGTGCCTACAAAATAGCATAAAGAAATGGTCATAATCCTAAAGAATAGCAACAAACAAAAACTGCATAACAGCTTCATGAGTCACGCCAGTCAACACTCCTCCTTGACTCTGGAGCTGCATACACCAACCTTCTGCCTCAAGAATTCATGTATATTCTTTGGAAGTGCCTTTGTAAGAATGTCAGCACTTTGATTTTTTGTTTTGCAGTAGATCATCTGCACTTCTCCTTCCCTTTGTACCTCTCTTAGAAGATAAAATTTAATCTTGAAGTACTTTGTTTTGCCATGGAACACTAGATTTTTAGCAATTGAAATTGCAGCTTGGCTGTCCGCAAATATTTGTGTACCTTCTTGTTGTTCCATATGCAAATCTGTCATGAGTTTCCTAATCCAAAAGGCTTGATTTACAGCATTAGTAGCAGCTACATATTATGCTTCTGCTGTGGATTGAGCTATGACTTCTTGCTTTTTAGAACACCATGAAAAAATTTCAGAACCAAAGCTAAAACAGTAACCTGAGGTGCTTCTCATATCATCAACACATCTAGCCCATTCACTATCAGAATAACCATGAAGACTGAAGTTTTTAACTTGACTGAACCTTATTCCATAATCAATTGTGCCCTTAACATATCGAAGAATTCTTTTTGCTGCTTGAAAATGAATTTCACTAGCACAATGCATATACCTTGATAGCAAACTCACTGCATGCATGATATCTGGCCTGGTTGTAGTTAAATACATTAGACAGCCTATTAGACTCATGTACAACCTTTCATCCACCTATTCAGCTCCATCTTCTCTGCAAAACTTCTCCTTTTGATTCATTGGAGTTGTTGTTGGCTTGCACTCTTCCATGTTGAATTTATTGAGGACTTCCTTTGCATATTTCTGCTGGCATAGAAATATTTCATTTTGCTTTTGATATATCTGCATACCAAGGAAGAATGTCATCCTCCCAAGGTCTGTCATTTCAAAGACATCTTTCATTTCTTCTTTAAACGTGTCAATCAACTCCTTGCTACTTCCTGTAACGAGTAAATCATCAACATACAGAGATACAACAAGTATGTCATCATCAGCCTTCTTGATATATAAAGTAGATTCACTCATACTTTTTTCAAAGCATAAGTTCACTAAGTGTGCATCAATTCTGCTATACCTGGACCTTGGTGCCTGTTTTAAACCATACAAGGCTTTTTTTAGTCGATATACCTTCTCCTCTTGTCCTTGAAAAACAAACCCTTCCGGTTGCTCCACAAAAATTTCTTCCTCCAAATATCCATTCAAAAAGGCTGACTTGACATCCATTTGGTGTATAACCCAACCCTTTTGTGCAACAAGAGCCAGCAACATCCTTACGGTATCCAACCTGGCAACTGGGCCAAAAGTTTCAGAAAAATCTACCCCAAACATCTGGGCGTATCCTTTAACAACTAGTCTTGCCTTGTACTTGTTTACAGAACCATCAGGATTGAGCTTGGTTCTGTAAGCCCACTTGACTCCTATAGCTTTCTTGTGTTTAGGTTTATCTACCAACTCCCATGTCTGGTTCTTTTCAATCATCTTTAGCTCCTCCTTCATTGCAGCTATCCATTTCTGATCAGTTGCAGCTATTTCATACCCTGCAGGCTCCATTACAGCAACATTACACATTTGATAAATGTCAAAGAGTGATCTAGTTCCTCTAACAGGTTCATCATCCATATCATCATTCTCCTCTTGAACCTCAAGCTTCTCGTCATTCTCCCAACTTCAGTTATCTAACTCAAGGAATTGAACATCCCTACTGATGATAACTTTGTTGCTTTGTGGTAGGTAGATCCATGCTTCAAATGTAGTCTTTTTCTGCAAAGCTTTTGTTGGCAATCTGTTTAGCAGAAAACTGCTGTATTTACTGCCTCGACCCAAAATTTCTTTGGCAGCCCTTTGTCATGAAGCAAGCACCTTGTCATCTCCGTAATTGTCCGATTTTTCCTCTCCACAATACCATTCTGTTGAGGAGTGTAAGGTACTGTCAACTGATGTTCAATGTCTGCATCTTTACAAAACTTGTTAAACTTTTTAGAGGTATATTCAGTTCCATTATTAGATCTGATCATCTGCATTTTGCATCCGCTTTGAGTTTCAACCCAAGCTTTAAATGTCTCAAAGATGTGAGCAACCTCATATTTAAACTTCATAAAATAAATCCAGCACATTCTTGAGTAATCATCAATGAATGCAATATAATACTTATTGCCATTCAATGATGGTATTCTCATTGGTCCTCCAACATCTGTGTGTATTAATTGCAGCCTTTGTGTGGCCCTCCAAGCCTTGTTTTGTTGAAAAGGAAGCCTAGTTTGCTTCCCATACTGACAGGCAACACATTTAGGTGGCTCCTCCTCTAATTCAGGCAAGCCTTTCACCAGATTCTTCTTCTTCATGAAAAGTAGAGCGGCATGATGGAAATGCCCCAATCTTTTATGTCAAAGCACTGTATTGCTATCTTCTTTGTGTACAGCAGCCTGCTCCTCTTTCATTAAATCCAAGGCAAAGCTTTTGCCCTTCATTTGAACTTTGAACACCTCTATGCATTTTGTATCTTTAATCACACAGTTTTTGTTTTCAAACAGCACCTAATAGCCTTTTTCCAACAATTGAGTAACACTCAAAAGGTTTTGGTTAATTTCAGGAACATATAAAACATCAGAAATCAATTTCAGACCTGTGTGGCCTTCAATTGCTACTGTTCCTTTGCCTTTAACTGCAATATGTGCTCCATTTCCAATTCTGACTTTTGAAATAGCGATCTTTTCAAGCTCTCTGAAGATCTCACGATCATAAGTCATGTGGTTTGTACAACCACTATCTATAAGCCAGCTTTCTGTGGAGCTATTGGTGGCAAAGCATGATACCGCAAACAACTGCTCTTCTTGATATTGATTCTCAGCTGCCTTAGCTTCTCCTTGTTGCTGTTGAGTCTTGCATATCTTTTCCGCGTGCCCTAACTGATCACACTTGTGACATTTTACATCTGGCCTCCACCAACACTTATTCGGTGGATGATAGGTCTTTTTACAGTAGGAGCAAGGTGGAAAGACTTGAGTATTGCTGTTTTGACTATTTTTGTTGTAGCTTGCATAACCTCCAGGCTTGTTGTTTTTGTTCTGTTTTTTTTTTTTGCCACCATTGTTGTTCTGTGATTTGGATTGAAAAGCACCCTCCACAGATCCTTCTTGCTTCATAAGCCTCCTTTGTTCTTGTGCCTGCAGTGCGTTCAACAATTCTGCTAAGGTGATGCTTGACAGATCTTTAGAGTTTTCCAAAGATGAAATTGTAGCTTCAAAATTTTCAGGAAGTGTAACTAGGATCTTTTGAACAATTCTAGAATCAGAAAAATCAGTACCCAGGAGTCTTACTTTGTTGACAATGCCAAGAAGTTTGTCAAAATATACCTTGATTGTTTCTGATTCTTTCATTCTTTGCATCTCAAATTCTCTAATCAAATTCAGTACTTGCATCCCTTTGACCCTTTCATTTCCTTGTATTCTTTCTTCAAAAAATCTCAAATTTCCTTGGCTGTTTTCAGTGTCATTATTCTGGTAAAAATGGTGGATGAGACTGCTGCAAACAAGGTTGCTCCTGCTTTTGATTTTTTTTGCTTCCTCTCCTTTTGATTTTTGATTTGAGCAAGTGATGGATTGTCTGACAGGAGTGGAACTTCGTATACTTGTTCAGCAGCTTCCCATAGATCATTAGCATCAAGATAGGCTTCCATTCTAACAGCCCACACCTGATAATTTGTTCCATCAAACACCGGAGGTGCAATGGAAGTGAATGAATTTTCAGAATTCATTCTGAATATGTTTTTGTGTTTTGTTTTTTGGAGTGATTGGGGATAAGTGTTTAGGAATTGTGTTTGAACTCTCTCGATCTCACAGGTCCCTCAAGACAATGCTCTGATACCAATCTGTTGGATATTTAGGAAGGATATAACAAAGGCGAAGAATGAGATAAGCCAATTTAGAGACTGCAGAAGACTTAATTTTATTGAGGAGCAAACTTTTATTTATACAGCATAATGAAAAACGAATTGCAGAGAAATCTGCTAACATTTGCAGAAAATCTGTTAACAGCTAAGTGCCTACAAAATAGCATAAAGAAATGGTCATAATCCTAAAGAATAACAACAAACAAAAACTGCATAACAGCTTCATGAGTCACGCCAGTCAATAGAAACTGAGGAAGACTGGGCGCCATGTTTCTGACACTCGCAAAGGAATGTTAACCATGCCAAAAGTGATCATCTCTCCGTTTGATTACCTATGCCGCCGCTTCTCAGTAGACGAAATCAAAAGAGCAACTTCTAACTTCCACGAAAACTTAATTGTCGGCAGTGGTGGCTTCTGCAACGTATATAGGGGTCTCATTGACAAGGGTAACACGACCGTGGCAATCAAGCACTTGAGTCCTGGGTCAAGGCAAAGTTATCGTGAGTTTTTAAGCGAGATCGAGACGATCTTTCAGCTTCGTCGTGTCCACATCTTCTCCCATATCGGATACTGCAACGATGACAACGAGCTGATCATAGTCTACGGAGTACATCGCCAACGGAACGCTCCCCTCCAGTTGAAACAAAGGCTCTAGATTTGCGTCGGAGTGGCACGTGGTTTACACTACCTTCACACCGGCGCGAAGCACCCAATTATCCACCGTGATGTGAAGACGACCAATATTCTGTTTGACGAAAAATGGGTGGCCAAAATTTGTGATTTCGGGATATCCAAACAGATTCTTGACATCACCGCGGCTAGTTACTTCGTAAAGGATACAAGGGGCCTTTCGAATGCGGTGGATCCGGAGGAAAGTGGTGTCTCTACCAATGCCAGTTCTGAGGAGCAAGTAACGACGAACCATACCTCAGACACTGAAAAATCCAACGGAACACCAAGATGTTCTGGAAAGTTTGAATACCACGCCAGAGAAGTTGCATTCCTCACCGGCCACAACAGTCGATGAACTCCCGGAGTCGTTGCTCGATTTTACCGACAGTTCACTCTCTGAAAGTCAATCCTCACATTTGTCGGGGAAGTTGCATTACTGGCCAGAGAAGGAAGTCACTCAAGCAAAGGTACTAGCCGGGGATGGCACGTGCTCTTTTGACCGGTTCTATTTCTGTTTCAGCGTTAAGGGCAAAACAGACAATCTAAACGTTAAGTTGTCACATGAACATCACGTTCTTGATTTGTCGTGAGAAGTAACGGTAATTTGAGGTTCAGGGTGCAAATCAACATAAACATAAATTTTGAGGTACTAATCTAACGAAATCGATAAAAGTGGGGTGCAACTCAGAAATGACCCAAAAATTCAGGGGTGTAAGGTGAATTTTCCCCATTTTAAAAATATTCTTTTTCCAAACATCATTTCTATGGAACCACCATATTCACACAAACACCTAAAAAAATATCTCAAAATTTTTTCTTAATCATTACAAAAAAAATATTTTCAAAACCAAACCAAATGCTTTTAATGTTTCATTTGGGCAGTTTGGAAAGCATGAACTTCGTGACAAAAATTTATTTTTCTTCTTTTCTTGGATAAACTTTAGCTGTCCTAACTGATTCGGTTGGATGTTGGAAAATTTTCCCCTTCCAGTTCCAGACATATTGGTCAAACTTTCAAGTTAATTACAAATTGTTTTCTGACAGGTGCCAAGCTTTTGACTACTATGGCAGCTGAGGACAAATACATTCATATATAATGTGAAACTGCATGCAGCTAGCCTCCAGAGAAAAAAGTCAATAGCAGGATAAGTCTCGTTGAGGATAGAAGCTGGGGACAAAGGAGACGGAGATGAAGGTTCATTATCGAATGGTTGCCAAATAATAACTTCAGTAGAAACCCCCCAGCTAGCTCTGCTTTGGAAGCTTCTTTCCGGCCATGGTCCACCTAACAGGGAGTACCGGTGGAGAAAATGGCTCACTGCGTGTTGATCAGCTGTTGGGATCATCAATTTTGCATATTGCAAAAGCCACCAGTAGCACCAGCCATAAATGTTCCATTAGCTACATTTATTGGCCAGCTTATGATTATCAAACTAACTTCATTTGGTTTATCCTAGATCTCACCTGCATTTTTATGAGAGGCCCTATATATAAAATGCAATATGATATTCAAAGGCACGGAAGCATAGTTCTCTTTATATATATATATATACAAACTTTTTCTTTTTATAATTCTTTAAAGATAAGATTTTTCTTTATATATCATCTTTGAAGAACTTCTTATTCGATAAAATAATGGGGACTCACTCATAATTTATGCTACTATATATAAGCAGTGGCGGCAGAGGCGAATCTAGCGAGGGGCGATGGTTGCCCCCCATCGCCAGAAAAATCTCTTAAACATGGGTCGGCCCCTTCAAATTTTTTTATATGGGTCGCCCCGCTTTACGTCAGGTTGAAGAGGCTGCAAAAGATGTTTCTGAGGAGAAATCCGTAATTCCACCACCAGCTCCTCCTCCTCCTGAAGAGAAGCCTGATGAGTCCAAAGCGCTTGTCGTGGTTGCAGTGAGATCAATCTCTCTGTCTCGGTTATTGTTTTTTTTTCTCTTTCTCACCAATGGTTTTTTATTGGCTTTGTAAACTTTTACATCTGTTTGGCTGATGAGAAAAGAGAGAAAAGTTATACTTTATGTTCATCAGCTCATGTCTCTTTGATTATACGGTGAGAGTGATGTCTCTGTCTCATTTTTGTCAACTGTTCTTAGCTTAGCTTTTGATGTGTTTGGTTGATGAGAAAAAGAAAGGTAAAGTTTTGGAGTATAGCTTATTAGTTATTTAGTCCACGTGTCTTGATACATTAGCAGAGTATGTTAGTTACAGAGTATGTTAGTTATGGCTTTTACGATAACTGTTAGGTTGTTAAGCTTCTATTACAAAGCTCAACCTTATATAATGTAATGATTACTCTGAAGTTAATACACTTGAGGAATTTTTCTCTCTCTCAATTCTGAAATGGTATCAGAGCCTAATCTCTGATTTCCTTTTCTGAAATTTTTCAAGCTTCCGCATATTCATCTCTTTTCACTTCTGTTACTTTTTCTCTTCATGACATCTGAAGATTCCACTCATCCTCCTGCATCACTTCCCAATCTAAATTCTTCAAACATTTTTGTTTCCAGTATTTCTATGGAAACAAATCCACTCTATCTTCATCCTAGTGAGAACCCTGGAGCTATACTGGTGTCACATCCTTTGCTAGGAACTCAGAACTATGCAAATTGGAGCCGGTCCATGGTTATGGCTTTAACTATCAAGAACAAGTTAGGTTTTGTTGATGGATCAATCAAGAAGCCTATCTCCTCAGATGATTCCACGTTCTACTCTTGGTGTAGGTGCAATATGATGGTTACACAATGGCTGATCAATTCAATATCACCTGACATTGGTTCATCTGTTATGAACACTGATTCGGCTCAAGAATTATGGCAAGATCTTCGAGAACGTTTCACTCAATCCAATGGTCCTCGTCTCTTTCATGTTCGTAAGAACTTTGCAACTCTTACCCAAGATGATCATCACTCTGTTAGCCATTATTTCACTAAACTGAAGGCACATTGGGATGAGCTGCGAGTATATTCACCTATTGACACTTGCATCTGTGGTGCTGAATGTCGAACTGCAAAGTCAGTGGCTGTCAATCATGAAAGAGAATTTATTCTTCAGTTTCTGATGGGCTTACATGACAGATTCACTCGGGCTAGAGGACAGATTTTGTTATCCGATCCTTTGCCTAACATCAACAAGGTTTTTTCCTTAATTGTGCAAGAAGAAGAACAATTAGGAAACACTTCTCTTCCTACTGAACCTGCTGTCATGGCCATCAAGGCAGATTCTGCTATAAAGGTTGGAGGAAGGAAAAACAAATTTGTGTGTACACATTGTGGAAAAGGTGGTCACACTATTGATAAATGCTATCGGATACATGGTTTTCCACCAAGTTTCAAGTTCACAAAAGGCAAAAATGCACACAATGTTGTAGCTGAACTTGACACAGTCACTCAATTGCCTGATATCTCAAAAATTCAAGAGCATTGTCAAAACTTGCTATCCTATCTTCAAAATCACTCTACCACCACACAATCTTTTCCTTCTGTGAATCAAGTTTCTGTTGATTCCTCTGCTTCTCAGTCTCTTGTACCAAATTTCTCAGGTATATCTTGTTCTGTTCATCATAATGCTATACCTTCTAGTTTACTGGTTCATGCTTCTAATTCTTGTTCCAATTTTACCTCTTGGATTATCGATACTGGTGCTACTGACCATATGGTCAGTAGTCTTCATGTTTTCACTTCTGATGTTTCCAAGGTAAACATTCCAATCAATTTACCTAATGGAAATCATACTATAGCAACTCATATAGGTCAAGTCAGATTCAACAAAGATTTTGTTCTTAACAATGTTCTTTGTGTTCCTAGTTTCAATGTCAACCTTATATCAGCTAGCAAACTTGTTTCTAATCTCGGTTGTTACCTTATTTTTGTCCATGATTATTGCTTTATACAGGACCATATTCATCACAAGATGATTGGGATTGCTAAACTCTCTCATGGGCTATATCATTTGCTGCAAGACACCAAGTTTCCTGCTGATTCTCGGGTTCCCTCTTGTAATTTCAGTTTAAATAAATCCAATCTTCTTTGGCACTCTCGATTGGGACATATTTCAAATTCTAGAATGCAACTACTGAAATATCAATTACCTAATTCAGTTGTTAGTCATTCTACTTCAAATTCTTTGCATTGTCACATCTGTCATCTTAGTAAGCAAAGGAAATTACCTTTTTCAGCAAGTACTTCAAGAACAAATCATATTTTTGATCTTGTTCATTGTGACATCTGGGGTCCCCTTGCTACTACTTCATATGATGGTTTTTCATATTTTCTTTCCATAGTTGATGATCATTCTCGATGTACTTGGTTATATCTAATGAAAACCAAGGCTGAAACCCGAATCTATTTGCAATCTTTCTGCTCTTTAGTTCAAACTCAGTTCAACACAACAATCAAAGTTATTAGATCTGATAATGGACTTGAGTTTGACATGAAGAAATTCTATAATGATCATGGGATCATTCATCAAACCAGTTGTGCTTACACTCCTCAACAGAATTCTGTTGTTGAGAGAAAACACCAACACATTCTTAATGTTGCAAGATCCTTACGATTTCAAGCACATTTGCCACTTTATTTCTGGTCTGATTGTGTTCTCACTGCCGTGCATATTATCAATCGTCTTCCCATTCCTTTATTATCAAATCAATCACCTTTTCAAGTCTTATTTCACAAGCAGCCTTCCTACTCTTATCTTAGAACTTTCGGTTCTCTTGCTTACACATCCACCATCTCTGCTCATAGGACAAAATTTGATCCAAGAGCCATTCCTTGTATTTTCTTAGGCTACCCTTCTGGAACTAAAGGTTACAAACTCTTTGATCCAGCCACTAAACGCATCATTGTATCTCGACATGTTGTTTTTCATGAGGACATATTTCCTTTTCAAAATTGTCCATCTGGTTTCACAGACTCTTCCAATCCTTCTTCATCTGCATCTTCTAATTATCCATCTGATTTTCTTCCAAATTTAGTCTTACCATGTGTGTCCAACTCATCTGATTTTTCAGCATCTTATTCATCTCCTATTTTAGCTTCCGCTAATCCTCATACAGATTCCCATTCTTCTCCACATATTTCTCCTGCAGCAGACCTCATCTCATTTATTTCCTCATCTCCTACTGCTGCTTCTTCTCCAATCTCTTCCATTCCTACTGCATTTACTCGAAAGTCTACCAGAATCAAAAGGCAACCTGCTTACTTGCAGAATTATCATTGCACTTTGGCTCAATCCAATCATAGCAATTCCATGATTCCTTTGGATATTGGTTCTCCCTCTTCAGGTACCTTATATCCTTTATCTTCTTGTGTTTCATATTTTAAACTTTCTCCCTCACATAAGGCTTTTACCCTTGCTGTATCTCAATACATTGAGCCGAAATTTTTTCACCAAGCTGTCAAATCTCCTGAATGGAGGGAGGCTATGCAAGCTGAGATTCATGCTCTTGAATCTAATCATACTTGGCTTTTGACTGAGTTGCCTCCTGGCAAGAAACCAATTGGTTGCAAGTGGGTATATAAGTGTAAGTTCAAGGCAGATGGCACTCTTGAGAGGTATAAGGCTCGGTTGGTAGCTAAAGGATTCACACAACAGGAAGGTATTGATTACTTTGATACATTTTCTCCTGTTGCAAAGTTAACAACTGTTCGGTGTCTATTAGCTTTGGCTGCTATTAACAAGTGGGATTTGCATCAATTAGATGTGAATAATGCCTTCTTACATGGTGAATTGGATGAAGAAGTGTTTATGCAATTACCTCCTGGTTTTTCCACCCCTAATGACACACAGGTTTGCAAGTTACAGAAAAGCTTGTATGGCTTGAAACAAGCCAGCCGCCAATGGTTTCATAAGTTCTCCACCACATTAATCTCCTATGGTTTTCATCAGTCTAAGTCAGATTATTCATTGTTTATCAAATCTGATGCTCAGTGTTTCATTGCATTACTAGTATATGTTGATGACATAGTAATTGCTAGCAATTCTTCTGCTGATGTGGAGAGTTTGAAGTCTTGGTTGAATGATCATTTCAAACTTGAAGATCTTGGTTCATTAAAAATTTTTTTGGGGCTTGAAGTGGCACGTTCAGCAAAGGGTATTTCCTTATGTCAAAGAAAGTATGCCTTAGAAATCTTGGCTGATATGGGCCTTCTAGCTGCCAAACCTGCTAAGACTCCTATGGACAGCAATTCACGACTCACTAATTCAGCTGGTTCTTTATTGGAAGATCCTAGTTCATATAGAAGACTTGTGGGTAGATTACTCTACCTAACTATCACACGGCCTGATCTCTCTTTTGCTGTCAATTCCCTTAGTCAGTTTCTCTCACAGCCTCGTCAATCTCATCATGAAGCAGCTATTAGGGTGCTGCATTACATCAAGCAAAATCCTGGCCAAGGCATCTTTCTCTCCAGCAGTTCTCCTCTTCATTTGAAAGCATTTTGTGATTCTGATTGGGCTGCCTGCCCTGACACAAGGAGATCTGTTACCGGGTTTACTATTTTTCTTGGAGACTCACTCATTTCATGGAAATCCAAAAAGCAAACCACAGTGAGTCGATCATCTGCTGAGGCCGAGTATCGTTCTATGGCTGCAACCTGTTGTGAGCTAAAATGGTTGACTGCTTTGCTTCATGATTTGCATGTTTCCCTCAGTCAACCTGCCCTGTTATTTTGTGACAGTCAATCAGCTCTACACATAGCTGCTAACCCCGTGTTTCATGAGAGAACAAAGCACATCGACATTGATTGTCATCTTGTGCGAGACATGCTTCAACAGAGACTTATCAAGATACTTCATGTTACATCTCAACATCAACTTGCTGATCTCCTTACTAAACCTCTGAGTTTTGATCGATTTTTTGTGTTGGTTTCCAAGCTGGGACTGCTTGACATTCACAGTCCAGCTTGAGGGGGGTTTTGGAGTATAGCTTATTAGTTATTTAGTCCACGTGTCTTGATACATTAGCAGAGTATGTTAGTTACAGAGTATGTTAGTTATGGCTGTTACGATAACTGTTAGGTTGTTAAGCTTCTATTACAAAGCTCAACCTTATATAATGTAATGATTACTCTGAAGTTAATACACTTGAGGAATTTTTCTCTCTCTCAATTCTGAAATAAAGCACAGATAATAAATTAAAAATCTTCGGCCATATTTTGTGTCGTGTTTATTTAAAGTAAGCTTGATTCGTGTCTTATGGTCTTTTTGAGTTAAGGGTATATTTTCAATATATGGAATTTTATTGGATTTGAAACGTTTGGTGTTCTGCTTTTTCTGGGCAACCAAATGGAGCGAATCTTTGTGTTTATATGGATTTTGTTGCTCAATTACTTCGATCAGTAAAAACTTGGGCCAGACTTTTTCGTTATTTGTGATCTCTTGCATAATATATATATATAGATCTTTTTCGAACATCTAGGAACTTATGAGGTGAAATCAAGTTTATTTTTGTCTTTTTGATGATCCCTACTAGTTAATAAGTTGCAGAAGCTTAAATATATCCCTATGGTTTCTTCCTCGTCATCATATTCATCATGAAAATTTGTGAAATTTATAATCAGACTTATTTGCAAATCAAGCTCTCAGTTGAGCAATGTTTGTAAGTTGCCTTTGATCTAAACAAACTGATCTTCCCAGAGGCTCCGGAGAATGCAGAACAGAAAACTGCTAAAGGTTCTGCCATTAAAGGTTCTGCCAACCGAGGTAATGCCAGATCTTAATGGTCCTTCCTTTTCATTGTATATAAGCTTTATGACTTACAATTTAAAGTTACTTCAGATACAGTGCTTGCAAGAGTAGCAACAGAGAAGAAGATATCACTGATCAAAGCATGGGAAGAAAGTGAAAAATCAAAAGCAGAAAACAAGTAAGAGCTTTCTTGAGCACTTGTTCTTTCCAGCATTTAGAGAGAAGCCCTATCTATATTTATTGCCCAATTTGTTACTCAGGTGAACAACTCTATTAGTAGGCGGTAATGCTGAATTTGGAATCCTAACAAGATGGAAATAAAGTGAAATCTCAGCGACAGTTAACCAAAGAAAAATTAAAGTAAGCTTTGACTGAAACCTGTAGCATGTCAGCAAATTTGATCGGATTTTGTATAGTTTGCTTCACTATGAAAGGGGAACAAGATTTGATCTTTTGGGGCTTATAGAAGGCAAGAGGAGAATTGGGCTACCTTACTCATCAAGACTAGGAGGGCATCGTTTTTGCTCTTCTTATTTCCTATAAGAATTTGATGTGCGCTTTTGAATATTTAAGCTATGTATCATTTTCCTAGTAGAACTGTCTTAATAAACTTATGATATACTTAGTTCCTTTTAATTTGCTATTAGGTCTTAGTATCTTTGAATTGTCATGTAGGCATTAAATTCAAAAATGTTTCGTGTTTAGTTCCTTTCAATTGGTAATTTTTCCTTAGCTTTTATTCATTATTCTACTATGTAGAGCAGTATGAAGTTTATGGAAATTTTGTTAATTTTAATTTTAGTTTCTTCTTATTTGAAAAATAAATCTGTTGCAAGATCATGTTGTTTTTATTCACAAAATGGTAAATATTTTCAATTCTCGTGTTAGTTTTTCCAAGATTTATTTTTTTAAAACTTTTAAGACTTTTTTTTTGTATTACATAGTAAAAAAAAATTGATCATTTTTTTTAAGAGTTTGCCTCCCTTAGATTACATTCATGGTTCCGCCACTTAGTGGGGGACGCACCCTCAGTTCTGTAAAAAGAAAAAAAATTGAGTCCAAAAATTATCTTTGTATGCGACCCATTACCCCTCCCTTTTGCAATTGTTTTTTTTTATATAAAAGCGCAACAGCCATTAAAATACTCAAAGACGCGCAGAAACATGTCACACATGCATAGGTCCTGTTTGTGTTTATGATCTTACCTGTACATGCAATTTCCTATTCACCATCTAAAGGTATGCCAATTCTCTGCCGGTCCCACAGCAGAAGGGCAATGTGTCCAGGCGAACATGGTGACAAGTGTCTGTTTGGAGGTGAGAGAAACGAACAGAAAAAGGCAACTCCTTGGGGAAACTAGAAGCGAAGCGAAGCGAAGCAAACCCAACATTCAGCTGGCAGTGGAGTCAATACTTCATAGAGACAGAATAGCGCTAGCTATTGTTTTAATATCTCATGCCTTCTATTGTCTGCAGATTGTCTGCACTTATATGGTACACCTGGCTGTGTTGGCTAGCATTGATGGGGAGGTTTTAAGTGTCGTTGTTACGTTGTTTTTCAGATTAATTTTGAAGTTCGAATTTTTTCTTATAGTGTGAATTTATTCAGGTAATTTGTATTCTAAGATCCTATTAAAAATTTAGCAAATGATCCAATGAAACAAAATCATTTTTCAACGTTTTTAGAAGATGTAAACTTGTAGGATTTAATTGTCATCTCTCGGTCTCAACAAATAGTACGGTGCATGTATTTCAATATTTTTAATACGTATAATCCTTTATTTTTATATTTTAATTTTAAGACACTTTTTACATTACGTAGAACAATTTTTTAAGAAGTCATTTCTCCTAATTAAGAGTTTGTCCCCCTCAACTAATTAAGTCCCGGTTCCGCCACTGATTATATATATATATATATATATAAAAGGAGAATGCACACTTGTTCCTCTCTCTCCCTCTTTATCTTTGTTAAAGAAAAGTCGAAGGAGAGAAGAAATTGCTCATAACGTGTAATAACATTGCTTTCTTTACACGATATTTGCCCCTATTTTGTGTGGAGGGTTGATACAAATCGTTCAAGAAATATTGGAGCCTGAATTTCTGTAATCCGCTTGTTCAATTGCGTCACACATTAACAAAGATGAACCCTTTAATCTCTTGATGATTTTTTAAATAATAAATAAGATAAATCTATCTGAATTTAAAATAGAGTAATTCAAAAATACAAACGATCCATCATCAACAATTAATTATCTACTCTAAAACTGCTAACAACGTAGTTCACGATTCATTTAAACCGCTAACACTTTAATTAACCACAACACTGGCGAATCCTGCCATCTTCTATACTTTTTTTAGTTGTGCTAAGTCACTAATATTTATTTGTAAGTAGTATCAAGTCATCATGAACAATGCTCTATATATTACATGCTCTATGTTTTTGTTTTCTTTCATTGGATGATAGAGGTCAGTCTCTTTTTTACCTAGCCAATTTTTTATTTTCCAATCTTTAAATTTATTTCTAAAATCTAAATTTAAACTATCTTATCTTACCTTCTTCCTAGACTTTCTCTGTCTTTCTCACCAAATTGCGCTATGTGAAAATAGCTTCTCATCTTCATTGAAATGCGAGCAACCAACAATATTAAAATTGCTCTTAGAGGTACCACTAACCTTTCTTTATTTTCTTCATCAATCCCAAGTAATTATTAACTTGATATTTAGTAAATCACTATAAATATTTAGTAGCAAATTTTGATTTACTTTTCTTAGATTCTCTAGTGGTGTCTACGTTCACTAATGATATTTTTTTTCTTATTGAGTATTCATTAATGAACTTTATTTTATTTTTATATACTAGTGAATTCATGGGTACATAAATATTGTATTTTATGTAAAAAATAGACACATATTAATTCGCCCCCAAACCTAAAATCCTAACTCCGCCACTTAACCATGATTTGGTCAACTATCCTTCCTGATCTAAACAATTAGTCAAATCAATCCTTAACTCTTCATCGGAACTGAAATTACCAAAATCTGACCGTCTTATAAAAAATTTACAACCCAAATCCTAGTCCACCTCATATGCACCACGAAAGTCTTACAGCCCGGAGCGTATGGTACATCATAGTCTCAACGCATTGTACTCATGTAGAAAATGCACGTGAAAGGGCTCCATTTTATAAATCTCTTCCCACTTAATGAGATTAATTCCCATGTGGGACACTCTTTAAAAAAAATCTATAAAATTATTCCAATTCTAAAATATTAACTATTTAATTAATTACATTTTGAAAAACTTTTACAATCTTCTTCTTCTACTTCCATCAGCTTTTTGTTTCTTTAGATGTTCTTGATTTATGCATTAATTTCGGGACCATTATTTTTTCTCACCGGAGCCGATGAGATAATCTTGTAGTGCCTCTCCTTTTCTCTCCCTTTTTGTTTTGAAAATTAGTAGCACTTTTACCATCGTTATTCACCACTTCATTTGCCATATACTCTAAACTACCGCCCTGCGCAATTGGTCTCCTTAAAATACTGTTCTTTTGTAATTTGTTCCATAATAAGTTCAAATACTTCAGATCAAAAGCGTAAGGAACAAATTACAAATTATATGATAGTTTGATGGGATAAAATGTAATTTTTTTTTTTCTCTTTTTTCCAGAATCAGCCGTTCTCTTTTTCCCGCCTTCATTTATCTCCATTAAAATATATTTTTCATCCACAAACTAGCTATTAGTATAGGTGTTATACTTTGTACTCTAAACTATTACAATTAAGATATTACATCAACAAAACTACTCATCTCTAACACGTACATTACACCCTCCGTCTATTTTTTTCCGTCAAATTAGACGAAAATTGATTTTTTTTAAAAAAATAACGATTATTCCTTTAAATATAATTTATTATTCAAGTGATTTTGGCTTTTTAAGGGCATAATATCGTTTAGTATAAAAAAAAGAGTCAATTTTCGTCTAATTTGATGGAAAAAAATAGATAGAGTGTGTGATGTGTTAGGAATGAATAGTTTATGAGTGCAATGACTTAAACGTAGTATTTTAAAGTGCAGTGTTACGTTGTTGTCCATGGATGAAAAGCCTATTATCTTTTTCTTTATAATCAATAATTTTAGTAATTGTATACGATTTTTCTTTTATAAAATTTGTTTCGTTTAAAACCTTAAAAATTTGAGTCCCATCAACTTCTAAATTCAAGGACATAAATTTTTTTTTCTGAGCTTTAGTGTTCAAGAGAACTTTCTAGAAATTTTGAAGAAGTCCAACGCATGAGATCTTATTTGCTCTAAACTATATTTATACATGCAAAAGGTTTACAATAACTGTTAGAGAAATAAATTAAGAAACTTAACACTCGTCTCTAATCTTTACGGCAAAACAAAACAAAAAATTATTTGAGAGCTATATATGATACAAATGCAAAGTAACAACTGTTATCTGTAAAATATTAAAATATCTGTAAGAAAACTATGCAAATAAAGTCAAATTGAGATCTAAACTTTAACTATCTTACAAATTCTCAGTTTACACCTTAATTCAGATATGATAGTAGAAATAGACGGAAAAATAAATTACATGCAGATATTAACGACAAAATTTTAAGATGATGTTTGGCAATATTTTATAGGAAAAAAATTGCATACATGTGCATGTATCTCAATTTCCTCGTTAATCTGTAGCCGCCATGCCATCACTTGAATTGTATCCGACAAAACGATCTTTGAATCAACAAGCTAGAAAAAAACGAACACTAACCTTAAGTCAACAACGACAGGTAGAAACTGAAAAACGCGCCCACGTCACTGTCGTTTTGAACGTTTTTGCACCCATTGCCATCTCCGAACGCCTGAAAAGAAGAAACAGTTTGCACCACTTACCCAGTGGCTCCCTCGGAACTTTCGCCGAACATTTTGTAGTTCGACTTTCCACTCCGATGCAGAAGGGAGCGGCATCTGCTAGTGCGAAGGTCGATTACCCTCGTCCTCCTTTCAGGCTTCTCCTTTCTTGCCCTGCGGGTCTTTCACCTTCACAGGTTTTCAAGATTCCCATCCTTCCTTTCTTTCTTTGTTTTATTACTGACATCTGCAGGTGTAATCCTGCCTGAATTAAGCAGACGTTTATTACGAATACATAATTCTCTTTCGCATGTGGATAAGGTTGATGTCGTTTTTGATGAAGCATACGATCGGATTCCCCACCCGGACATCAACTTGGAACATTCCATTTCTGAGGTAACCCTCAATTTTTTAATTCGCATTTTATTCATAAAGTAAATTCCGAGATTTTTCGATTTCTTCGCGGTAAAAAGTTGTCGGTTCATCATACTTAGTCAATGGAGCTATTTGTTTCATATTATAATGTGCTTGTGATAGTTACATAACTTGATTCCTGTTTGAGTGTTACGATGTTGATGATATTGAAATGTCAGTTATCTTGTTCAGAACGTAGGTTTCAAAACACTATCCAAATCAATATGGAATTATTGGCTTTATATGGAAGTTAAACAATTTTCTAATTTTTATAGCTGAATATTTGACTGCCATTTGTTTCACCGTTTGTTGTTGGTAAGATATGGGATCAAAGGGTTCAGACAAACAAGTCATTGTACAATGGGACCAAATTTCAGGTACGTTGAGAACTCTTGTTAACTGAAGTATTTCATTTATTACATATATTGCCATGTACTTTGTAGTCACTGTGATTTTATCGTTTACGGGTGAGATCAGATTGTTTAATTTCCTGACTATAGTAATGGTGCTATGCATAATGTGAGCAACAAGGATGAGCACAGGACCATAGTAACCAAGTAATTAGGGAGCACCGGATTAGGAATGCTACTCCGTAAAATAATTGTATTATTAGAGTGGCTCATTTAGAGATCATTGCTATTTTGTCTCTGGGTATGAGCTTCTAATGTCTTTTTTTTGTTTGTACTCACATACGAAGATAGGGACTATGTTTTAATATTTACTACGAAACCTTCCTTTCCTTTCTGAACTGCGTATGAGGAAATATTCTTTTTTTTTTTCTACGTAACATAGGAACTACACGACTGCCCTGCTACTAACAGCAACGTCGTTACACTGGAGAACTTCAGATGGCACCTCCTCGACAGGCACGTTTCCTTGATAATCAACATCTCTTCCCCAATGAGCTAACTCATGTGCCAAACCATTTGCCTCACGTGGAACCCACTGCATCCGCCTGTATGAGGAAATATTCAATTCCAGTGTTTTTCTCGTAAGGAGAACCCTATACATGAACCAAACCACTTATGTGTGATAGCGTGCTATTGCACGATTCTCCAAGCACTTGGAGCTCTCCTGCCTCAATCACTAAATATGTAATGGGAGTCGTGTTAGTTATTAAACTTAATTAGAGTTTATTTCCAATAAAATTAGTTAATGGAGTGGTTATGTCTTTTAGTATTCTCATAGGTTACAAAGTTGAAGAGTTAAAAACCATTTTAATATTCTCATTATGTGGAGGTTAAATGAGATTTACTATGATGAGTTATGTGAGATTTATTTGGGGGTTATGTTTTAGAAATTGTAAAGTCTCATTGTGGACTATAAATATTCATGTAACCTTTATGTTATTTTGCAAGAAAGTGGAATAAAGCTTTTGTTGAAGTATTTTATTTTCTCCACTTTGCTTCATAGTGTAGCCCAATCCAACAAAGTGGTACCAGAGCATAGGTTCTTCATCCTAGAAAAATGGCCAATTCCACATTTCCCTCTCCTTTCGAAAAACAATTTTGATAATTGATGCATTCGAATGAAGGCATTGCTTGGATCCCAAGATGCATGGGATGTTGTAGAGAAAGGCTTTGAAGAGCCTAGTGATGATGCTCAATTGAGTCCTAATCAAAGGGATTCTTTTCAAAAGACCCGGAAGAAGGATCAACAAGCGCTCATGCTCGTCCATCAATGTTTGGATGAAGTTATGTTCGAAAAGGTGGCAAATGCAACCACCTCCAAGCAAGCATGGGAGATTTTACAAACCTCCTACCAATGAGTGGACAAAGTGAAGAAGGTTCGACTTCAAACACTAAGAAGTGAATTTGAAGTCTTACGCATGAAAGAATCCGAGTCAATGGCGGATTACTTTTCACGTGTGTTGGCCATAGCCAATCAGATGAAGAGGTACGGAGAAAAGTTGGAGGAAGTTCGTGTCATCGAAAAGATCCTTCATTCTTTACAATCAAAATTCGAATACATCGTTGTGGCTATAGAGGAGTCGAAAGATTTGGAAGCCATGACAATTGATGAACTCATGGGATCTCTACAAGCTCACGAAGAAAGGCTCAACAAGAAGAAGAGTCATTAGAGCAAGTTCTAGCTACAAGGAAGAGGAGCGAGATGGAGGTCACAAAGGAAGAGGACGTGGTCGTGGTCGAGGTAGAGGCCAAGGAAGAAATGGAAGAGGAAGAGGACGTGGTAGAGATGACCATCATTGTTTCAATAATGGAGACAAAGGACAATCATCAAGAGGGCGTGGAAGAGGAAACAATTCAAGATCAAATCCAAGGAGGTATGACAAATCCCAAATTCAATGTTTCAATTGTGAAAAATATGGTCATTATTCATGGGAGTGTAGAAGCACTAACAATGTTGAAGAAGAAGCAAATTACGTTGAAAAAAAGAAACAGAGCACACTTTGTTGTTGGCGTACAAAGAGAAGAATCTGTGGTATCTTGACAATACAGCAAGTAACCATATGTGCAGAGATAAAAATAAGTTTGTGGTGATTGATGAATCCGTGAGCAGAAAGGTTACTTTTGGAGACTTGTCCAAAGTTTCGATCAAGGAAAAAGGTACAATTTTGATTCGGTTGAAAAATGGAGGTCATCAATTTATTACTAATGTTTATTATGTGCCAAGCATGAAGAGCAATATTTTGAGTTAGGACAACTCTTAGAGAAAGTCTATGATATTGTAATGAAAAATCGTAGTCTTTCAATAAGAGATGAAATGGGGAGTTTGATAGCCCAAGTTTCTATGACAAAGAACCGGATGTTTCTACTCAACATTCAAACCGATGTGGCGAAATGCTTGAAGACTTGTGTTGAAGATACAAATTGGATTTGGCACTTGAGACTTGGACACTTGAATTTTGAAGGACTCCAATTGCTAGCCAAGAAGAAGATGGTGAATGACTTGCCTTCTATTGAGCATCCAAATCAACATTGTGAAGGATGTCTCTTTGGAAAGCAATCAAGAAATTTTTTTCCAAATGAGGCTAGTACAAGAGCAACGAAGCCACTACAACTTGTTCACTCGGATGTTTGTGGCCCATTCAATCCACCATCATTTGGTAAGAACAAATATTTCCTTCTATTTCTTGATGATTTTAGCTGAAAAACGTGGGTTTATTTTCTCAAAGAAAAATCGGAAATATTTGAAACATTCAAAAATTTCAAAGCACTTGTTGAAAAACAAAGTGGCTATGAAATAAAGGTTTTACGATCCGATAGAGGGGGTGAATACACATCAAATGCTTTCAAAAGATTTCGTCAAGAAAATGGTGTTCACCATCCTTTAACGGTTCCAAGATCTCCACAAAAAAATGGAGTTGCCGAGGAAAAAATCGAACCATTCTCAACATGGCTCGAAGTATGTTGAAAAGCAAAGATTTGCCAAAAGAATTTTGGGCGGAAGCGGGGCTTGTGCGGTGTACTTATCAAATCGATGTCTCACAAATAGTTTGCAAGACAAAACTCCTCAAGAAGAATGGAGTGGAATCAACCCGAGTATTTATCACTTGCGTGTTTTTGGAAGTATTGCTTATGCACATGTGCCGGATGAAAGGAGATCCAAGCTAGATGACAAAAGCATAAAACTAGTCTTCATCGGCTATGATTCAAGATCCAAAGGCTACAAGTTGTACAATCCAACCGATCACAAGACCATTGTTAGTCGAGATGTTGAGTTTGATGAAGCAAGTACGTGGGATTGGAAGTCTTCAAAAGAAGATTATCATTTTCTTAATTTCTTTGAATATGAGCACGAAAATGAAGTTTTGGAGCCATCTACACACCCTCCCCCGTCAACACCACCATTGTCCTTTCAAAGTCCATCTACTTCATCATCAAGGGAAGAAAGTTCAAGCGAAGGACCACGAGGAGAAAGAAGTCTTCAAGAGATCTACGATGCCACGGAGGAGGTAACGGAAATATTACATGATCTAACTATTTTTTGTCTCTTTGCCGATAGTGAGCCTATGAATTTTGAAGAAGCGACACAAGAAAAAAGCTCTGGGAATGCTATGGATGAAGAAATCAAAGTCATAGAGAAGAATGAAACGTGGGAGCTTGCAACCCTTCCAAAAGGGAAAAAACCAATTGAGGTCAAATAGGTGTACAATGCAAAGAAGAATTCGAGTGGTGAAGTGGAGAGATACAAGGCAAGACTGGTTGCCAAAGGATATAGTCAAAAGCACGGAATTGACTATGATGAGGTATTTGCACCCGTTGCCCGCTTGGAAACTATTCGATTAATTATTTTTTTGGCGGCTCAAAATAGTTGGCAAATTCATCAAATGGATGTCAAATCCGCTTTCTTGAATGGCTTTCTTGAAAATGAAGTCTATGTGGAACAACCTTTGGATTATATTGTGAAAGGGCATGAAGAGAAAGTTTTGAAATTGAAGAAAGCCTTGTATGGCTTAAAGCAAGCACCAAGGGTGTGGAATAGTAGAATTGACAAGTACTTCCAAGATAATAATTTTTTGAAGTGTCCATATGAACATGCTCTTTATACAAAGGTGAATCCATATGGAGATATATTTCTCGTATGTTTGTATGTGGATGACTTGATTTTTACAGGAAGTAATCCTACCATGTTTGAGGAATTCAAAAAAGTAATGGCGCTGGAGTTTGAGATGACGGATCTTGGTCTAATGTGTTTTTATCTTGGCATCGAAGTAAAGTAAATGGAGGATGACATTTTTATTTCTCAAGAATGTTATGCTAAAGACATTCTTAAGAAATTCAAAATGGATGATTGCAAGCCCGTGAGCACATCCGTAGAATGTGGCATCAAATTATCAAGGCATGAAGATGGAGAAAAAGTTGATCCAACATTTTTCAAAAGCCTTATTGGAAGTTTGAGATATTTAACTTGCACAAGGCCGGATATTCTTTTTGGGGTTGGACTTGTTAGTCGATACATGGAAGCTCCTACTTTCTCTCATTTGAAGGAAGCTAAAAGAATTCTTCGGTACATCAAAGGTACACTTGAGAATGGATTGTTTTATTCATTTTCAAATGATTTAAAGCTTTTGGGCTATTGTGATAGTAATTGGGCTGGAGATGTTGATGAAAGAAAAAGCACAACCGGGTTTGTTTTCTTCATTGGAAGTGCGACTTTTACTTGGTCCTCAAAGAAGCAACCCATTGTTACATTATCCACTTGTGAAGCGGAGTATGTTGCTATGTCAAGTTGTGTTTGTCAAGCAATTTGGTTAAGATCTTTGTTGAAGGAGATTCATGTCTAGGAAAATGATCCAACGAAGATTTTGTGGATAACAAGTCGGCGATAGCTTTGGCCAAGAATCCAGTTTTTCATGATCGAAGCAAGCACATCGACACAAAATTTCATTTCATTCGAGAATGTGTAGCAAAAAAAGAGGTGGAGCTCAAGTTTGTGAAGTCACGAGATCAAGTTGCCGATATTTTCACCAAGCCCCTCAAAGGTGAAATATTTTGCAAGATAAAGAGTTTGCTGGGAGTTACAAAATTAAGTTTAAGAGGGGGTGTTAGTTATTAAACTTAATTAGAGTTTATTTCCAATAAAATTAGTTAATGGAGTGGTTATGTCTTTTAGTATTCTCATAGGTTACAAAGTTGAAGAGTTAGAGACCATTTTAATATTCTCATTATGTGGAGATTAAATGGGATTTACTATGATGAGTTATGTGAGATTTATTTGGGGGTTATGTTTTAGAAATTGTAAAGTCTCATTGTGGACTATAAATATTCATGTAACCTTTATGTTAATTTGCAAGAAAGTGGAATAAAGCTTTTGTTGAAGTAATTTATTTTCTCCACTTTGCTTCATAGTATAGCCCAATCCACCAAGTTGAACCCCAGCTGACAGCGTGAGGACCCATATACCAATTTAGGTGTATTCTAGGGATGTAGTAATTCTATGGTTTAAATTGAAGGATTTGATGCAAATGGCTACGAATTTGTTGTAGAATTACATTCTTTAAAGTTTACCCCGTATTCTGTTGTAGATTTCCTTTGGTAACATATTTTGGAGATTTTTTTTTGTTAAGTAATTCTACAGTATGGAGGATACGTCATGCTTCACAGAGATGAATCGAACCAGGATTCTCATGTCAGTCTCCACCTTGGTTTGACAGATTACAGGTCTCTCTCTCTCTCTCTGTGTGTTGTGTGTGTGTGTGTGTGACTGGCTTGCAATGTGTGATGTTGTTCATGCATGCATGCATTTGTCCTGATAACATAATAGCGTTAGTTGTTTTCCAATGACCTAAATTTAGACATAATATTCTTCGGATTTAGTATTTTCTTCACAGCCATAGTATTCAAGGTTATATATTTACTTTTCATAATTCCCTTTTATTTACTTGTGTTAATCGCTGTTGGTGGCCATTAATTTAGTAGTTTCCACCTTTTGTATGACTTTTCAATTGGTGTTAGATTTGCCTACCATCCTAAGTTAGTCATCAATCATTTAAATTGTAAAAAGTTTAATACTATTATAGTCAAGGAGGGCAGATGATGTGGCTTTCTTGAGCATCCATCCGTTTTCTATCAGCGAAGGATAGCATGGCAACCAACTTCTGCTACTAGAATTGAAGGACTTATCATCGATCTTCTACCCAAAAGATTCTTTTGTAGAAATCCCATGTACTTGAGTGCCGCCTTGGTCTTGTTGGAAGAGGAGTTTACAACACAAAGGGAGTAAGGCTTTAATGTAGAGCAAATTTATGTGGAGGAGATAATGAGGAGGGATATGGAAGAACACTCTTCAATTTCTCAAACTTAGCTTTACTTGAACTTTCTTGACTTCACTTCTTCTTCATCTTACAAAATAGTGGGGCTACATCCCTTTATATAGGTTTACACATTCAATCTTAGCCACACATTTCATCTAAAATATCTAGATTTTTCTATGACACTTTCTAGATATTTTCTAGCACTTTCTAGACAAGACACTTCTACTTATTTCTAAGATATTTTCTTAGAACTTTCTAGAAAGTTATTGATCTCTCATACTCTAGAGATTTATAGAATCTCTATAGAACTTCTTGCTCTTCCTTTATCTAGAGCACTATAGAACTTTCTAGAAAGATGATTTCTCTTCCTTTCCTCTAGAGATTTGTGGAACTCTCTAGAAGATCTTCATCCTCCATCGGGCCAAGACTAAGTTTGGAGCACATTTTGGGTCCAAATCAAGTTTAACTTTCAACAGGTCTTAGTGATGGTCTGCAACAAAATAATCTCCCCAATTTCTAGAGCATATTTGAAAAGTCAAATACTACAATTTGGCATGCAAACAGAACTCAATTCCAGCTTTAGGAACCCTCAATTGAGAAGGTCAGTTGCAGGTATTTGGAGTCTGTAGTTTGCAACACATATGTCAACTTATGGGGTGCTTGTGGATGGCCTGGGAAGTGATAAATTTAAGTTTGAAATAGTGAAAACCACTACGGTCTTGGAACCACAAAATAGGAGAACTGGTTGATAATTGGAGTGGAGATGTATTCTTTTCTACTGTTGGGCCTGTATTTGCTCTGTACAAAATGTAAAGTACCTGTATTCCATAGTAATGGTTCTCGATTATCTACTTGTTACCAGGACTTTTGTGGGGACAAACTTAAATCCTTTGTGGGAGAAGTTCTTGGTTCCATCAGAAGGTATATCTACCTAAAGTTGAAAATTATGTACTGAATGGTTCTTCTTTCCCCCATTTCATCTTTGATGTTGCTACTGAATTCATACTCAGAAACAAGTACATTTGTCGTTGCTGTTCACATTGCATGTGTCCATCTCGCTGGATCTTCAACCCATTTCTGCAGTGTTCATATAACATATGTGTTAAGGAAATTATGATACAACTTAAGCCTTGATATGCATCATTTCGCTTAATATGCATATTATCTTAAAATAATGTTACTTTAACATTAAGCTTGGGTTAATGTAGATTATGATAATTCACAACATGTGAAAGATAAATAAACTTGGATGACTTTAGTAGAAAAAGCTTCTTTTTTAAACATTTATTGATGTAATTCAAATCTCTTGAGCATCCATAGCTATGTTTTTCTGAAGATGACTCAGTTTGTTGTCAACACACCTCAAGCCCACTCGGAAATGGGGCAATAGTGGAGACGTCTGACAAGAAAATACTTGTGTTGCGCAGAAGTAGTAGCGTTGGGGAATTTCCTGGACACTTTGTTTTCCCACGAGGTCATCCAGAGGTATTGAGAGTCTGAATCTGACATATCGAGTCCTTTCTCTTTTTGACGGGGACTGTTAGTTCCCCAATTCTTGGTCTACGCCATTTGGCCTTTTGTTTTAGGTGCTATATATTTTTATTATGTTATCCAGACTTTCACAAGCTGTTTTTTGTGCTCCACACTATCATAATTATGAGCAGATTCTTGTTCTTCTTTATCTGTCTGCAGAAAAATAATACCTGGATAATGAGGACATAATGTTACACTTTCTCATTGTTGACAGCCCCAAATTGGAATAACATCCCATCAGTATGCCAAGGACTTGGACAGAGTCTGCACCTAGTAACCAAAAAATTTCTCTGGGGATGTTTGACAGCATTATTCGTGAAGTAGTGGAAGAAATTGGAGTGCCTGTGGCTTCTCTTGTAAGCTTCAGTCTCTAAGTAATGAAAGCATTTTCTGTTGTTTCTTAGTTACGTATATATTTTGTAAAAAAATATTGTTTCTGTTTACAGCATCCTTGCTTATAACTGCACTAGGCCGCTTGTGGTTTCAATAAACTGACTGTAAATATCTTTGTCAAAACAGCTAGAGCATTTCTATGGTACATAAATGATATTTATTGCTAGAGCTCATGAATGGGTATGGGGTTAAAGAAACATGCTTTCTCTCTGATCTTTTGTATTTTCATCTTTGATTCAAGTATCTAATATTAATCATTTTTATTCTCATGCAGTGTACCCCAGTTTTCATTGGTATATCCCGCAGGGAGCTGAATGTTCTATCAGCTGCATTTTATTCCTGGTTGTGCAGCCCCCCAAGCCACACATGTCAGGTAAGTCCAGTTTTGTTGTGGGAGGGGCCTCAAGGAATTGTTTGCACTTGGAGGGATTCGAACCTGAGACCAATGGCAGACGGAGGGGGGGATGGTCGGGGCAGCCGCTGGTCTCAGGTTTTTTTATATACATGTGTTTTGTCCTTATTTTGAATGAAATATAATTAATTATTTTGTCTTATTTGAATATTTTTGTTTGATGAATGTATTTTCTTGTGAGTAAGGATAAGTTAGTGATTGTGTTCTTTCAAAAAAAATTAATGCAGTTTCTGTGCAATCTTTACGTTTTTAACTGAGAAAGTGAGGGCGAATATATGTATTGAGATGTTTTAGGTTTCTCATATTTTTTCTTCTGAAAGATGAAAAATTTATAGACCAACCAAATAATTGTACTCTAAATAAGGTGCTAAGTGGATTTCTTTTTCGGCAAAAAAGTGATATTTTTTTACAAACACAATTCTCAGGTCCTTAGCAAAGAAATGTGTTATGACTTATGAGGAAGTTGAGTCTCTGACTTCTAAATTTTCCTGAAAATTGATTCGATTATTTATTTCTAAACATATTTACTTATAGGTGTTAATGTTGTGTATATTAAGTAGATTTCACCCTAAATGCTATATTCATCAATTGACTGTCCATGTCAAAGCCATGAAGACACTTTGTGAACTTAAGCTACAAATTTCTGCTCAATCAAGTCTATGCTTAATTGGATTTTGGAATTGTTTATTCACACATAGTCAATTGTGATTTGAAGGTTTTGTTCTTAATTTTGATTAGTGAATTGGTTGATAAATTTTCGTTTTATTTAGATAATGGATAAGTTTTTGATAAAAAAAAAAAGCTCAGCCAGCGTGGAGTCGTCTAATACTCCTAACTTAGAAAATTTTTTTAACTTTTAAGACACTTTTGCATTACACAAGTATTTTTTTTTGGTCATTTTGCATTATGAGTATGCCCTCCTCAACTTGAGTTATGGTTTCCCCATTGCCTAAGACCTCAAGGAAAGAACACTCATAGGTAGGCTTGTAATTCCGGTCCAACTTCCGGCGGAGCGCTCCGGCTCCATTTTCGGCTCCGGTTCCGGGAAGAGGAGCTCCGATTTTTCCCAGGAACCGGAGCCGGAGGTGATTTTAGGCTACTCCCGGAACCGGAAGCGAACGTTTCCTCCGGTCCAGGCAGAAATCCGGTTCCATGCAATTTTTTATTTTTTTCCTCATTTAAAATGACGTCGCTTTCATCCTGCCCTACCTAAGGAGTGATGTCGTTGCCTACCTACACTGTCTTCTTCTGCAAACGTTTTGAAAGGCAGCGGCGCTCTATTCCTTTCGTCCTTCTCAAAATGCGCCTATCGTCGTCCCCTGCAACTCCTCCGGTCCTCCGCCACCACTGCCACATGCTCCCTCTCCCACTCGCTTCCCTTTTTTCTCTGCTAGCAATGATAACAGGACATTGGCAAGAACAACAATAGGCAAATACAGGCGGCCTTGTCAAATATATCCCCCTCAACCACCTGCAGGTTTGTGTTTTCTCCTCAACTTTTAGTACACTATACTCCTATCTACTATCTAGGACATGTAGCTTCTCTTCTCAGTGCCAATGAATTATTTCTTTGCTTTGGATACAATCGAACTTAAAGATTCCAAGAGAATTAATTTCCTCAGGATAGGAAGATTCAGAATTAGGTATAAGGAATGAGAAATCTAAAAATAAGGGACCTTGTTCGTGATCTAGGAAAATTGAACTTACAGACATGCAGAGATGAACAATAGTATTTTTTTCAACCAAATGTGTAAAAATTACGAGGATAACTAGTCAAAAGGAAGAGACTACTGGAAAAGATCCAGTATATCAACATCAAATCCTGTGAGCGAGAGCATTATTTTTTACAAGAAAGGGGGGGTATATCGCATATTTGTGCCCTATTTTTACCAGATGATAGATTTTGGCAAAACCTGTATAAAAAATGGTTCACATAGGAAGAGATGGCAATTACTGGATAAGTGTAGAAGTACGACATTCAGTGTGAAGCTGGATGTAACCTCTAAACCATGTAATGGCTAAAGGCCCCTAGGAAACTAAAAGAAGAACAAACAGTTTGATGGTTTCGTCATATAGTCTATTACTATGATTCAAAAGAGAGTATAAATTTCTATTTGTGCAATCCAATGAAAGCATTGAATCAGGGGAAACCTAAATGATTTCTGGCCAATCTTATGGGTAAATAGAGAAAGGAAATGATATCCTTTCCACAAGGAAAGGCAAGGTAAGTCAAGCTCATGAGAGTCAAAATTAATTGTTTCAGTGCTTACACTGAAGCTGCATAAATGGTGTTTCAGTTGAACTTTCCAGATTATTTTCATCTGATCATCTTTGATGAAAATTCTACATGCAGGATAAAAGCGTAGTTGTTCTTGCTAATCTGAAACCGAGGAACATGCGTGGTGTCAAGTCATGTGGAATGCTTATGGCTGCTTCTGATGCTTCGCATGAGAATGTTGAGCTTCTTGTGCCTCCCGATAGTTCACTTCCTGGTGAAAGAATATGGTTTGGTTCAGAAGATAAAAAAAATCAACCGGAGGCTGCCACACCCAACCAGGTATCAGTTTTTTACTCTGAAGAATTGAAGTGTCCAATCTAACCCAGAAGAAGAAAGAAACAAGGGGTAAACTCATAGTTAGCCTCATATTTTTGGGAAAAAATCAAGTTACGACCCTTATTTTTCAAACCAACAATTTGAGACCCTTATGTTTCAAAACCAATAATTTGAGACCCTATGTTTCAAAATCATTCAATCATCGTCATTCCGTTTAAATTCACCGTCAAATGAGACGATTTTTCGTGAAATGACCAGAATGTCATTGGTGAATGACCAGACTGCCCTGGTTATTAAACGTATTTGATTGTTAACGGAATCGGTGGCATATGCTAGGAAGAGTGGGGCCCATCTGACCAATCAGAGCTTTCCAAATGGCAAGACTGATTTCTGGGAGTTGGCGTCCTGTGGGAGGACCCAAGTGCTACCAACAAGGTACAGGGACTCGGTGCTGGAGCCATGGAAACCGTTGTCGCGACCATAACGTCAGTTTGCTCTCTTGTTCCCACCGACACGACTTTCTCTAATAATTTCTTTGAAAATGATCTAGCCTCCTGAAGGTCATCTTGAAAAGTATTCACTGTTGTTTCTTTCTTTACCCTTATCGGAGAAGTGTCAAAGACGTTGGTGTCCTCCGAAGGAAAAGCAGAGCCTGACTTCCTAGAATCGTCCACAAGAGTTGAGCGAGCCATTTGGCGATTCAAACCAGCGAGGTAGTCCTCCTCGTCACTCTCCATCTCACTCGAACACACGACGGACTCAACCAAAGAACTGAGATCCGAGGAAGTCCCGAAAGAGCCAAACCCGTAGGGAAACTCGAAGGGGAACAAGGCCCTTGTCACATCGTTGTCCATTCTAAAACCATTGTCCTCCATCTTGCTGGTACCATTCTTGTCCATGACTAAGTCGCCATCAGTGAGAAACTCAGGTGGTAGCCAAAACTCAGCGTCCTTCAAACTCACGGTCATTCTAAAAAAAACCTACATAAATCAAAACGCTATTATGAAAGCACAGCGCAGAGATGGCTAGAGCAGAGGAGGAAAAGAAGCTGGCAGAAGCTAAAATTCGTCCACACTTGCAGACTCGCTCACTCATCAGGACTTCACACTGAATTCTCTCTCTCTCTCTCTCTGCATTATCTCTTGGCTGAAAACACTCTTAGAGTCTTAGCTCTAGGGGTTCCGTTTTCGTGAGATCTTGATCTTGATGTGGAACTCTGCGGAGAATGTGTTTTCTAGGACGTCGTCGTTTAGGGAGGAGGGTGATGACGAGGAGGCGCTCCGGTGGGCCGCGCTGGACCGACTGCCCACTTACGCTCGCGTACGGATGAGGCGCCGCTTTGACGCGTAATTCTCGGCTTGCATGCAGTGTTTGATTGTGAGGAAGAATTTTCTTTGGTTTGTTTGGTTGCTAAGGACATGTAGGAAATTACAGAGTAGCCATTTTGAAATTATTCGGGACATTAGAGGTTTAGTCAACTTAGCGTAATTGAACTCTAGGGAGGATTATGCACTACTGACATTTTCATCCGAATGAACAACAAAAAAAAAAAATTGCTTTTCCTAGTAGCCAAGTGGATAAAAGGTTGGTTTCTTCTATCTTTAAGGGTATTCTGGTCATTTTACGAAAAATCGTCTCATTTCACGGTAAATTTAAACAGGGGCGAGGATTGAGTGATTTTGAAACATAGGGGTGTCAAATTGTTGGTTTGGAAAATATGGGTCGTAACTTGATTTTGCCCCAAAGATATGGGGCTAACTATGAGTTTACCCCAAGAAACAAAGGAACAAAGATTACAAAAGTATCTCGTTTGTAAGTAATTAGTGGATGGACAACTTTTACAACAAATAAATATCTTGGTTATTACAACGTATTACATCGATGATTTCCTTTGCATGTTTACATGCTTATGTTCTGAATTAATACCTGAAGATCATAGAAACTTTGTTTTTTTTTTCAATTTCTTTTGTAGTTAGTACTTGGTAATCCTTGTAAACTAATAATTTTAAGTTATAACTGGAGAATTCATTGTGTTCATTGCATGTATTGTAATATTTTGTTATTTCAAATTTGATTTGGGATTTATTTAATATGGGATTTTGTGAATTGCATGTTTTTAGATTTATTTTTACACTTGTTTGTCAATTACATGTTTTAGGATTTTATTTGTGAATTGTGATGAATGAGTAAGATTTTTTTTATTGAAAAAAATGCTTAAATGAGCCGAAAAATATGGATCAAAAAGTTGTCGGAATTTCGCTATCTGCTTCCGCTTAGAGTCGGAAGCGGAAGCGGAATCTATTTTAGTCATTCGCTAGTTAGCGGGCTGGATGTCGGAATGTCAAATTTCGCTTCCGACTAGTCCGCTATTCACCCCTACTCATAGGCCCTAGATCTTGACCTCCCAAGCCAACCTCATATGGTTCTTTTTTCATTGTGGTCACTGACTTCGTCGAAGTTGAACAGGCAATATTTGGCTCTAGCTCCAACTTTGTCAGAGTTCGGATTTCGCCCTCTGACTCTGACCAAGTGAAAGTTGATTTCGAACCGATTAGTCGAAGTCCGCTCAAAATTGGGCCTATGTAGTCTAGAATTTTTGTTGGGTCACCATCCCAAATAATACTTTTTTTTCTTAATAGATTTTTAAGCACTTTGTAAGGTTTTTTTCTTCTTTGAACCCAAAAGGCCAAAACACAATGTCATTTAAAAGGGACAAATGTAACTTTTTAATGTAAGTAGGAGTCGGAGTTGGCTCTATGGACTCCAAATCCAAGTCTGACTTAAGTCTGAAATTTTTTTAAACTCTGACCGACTAGACTATATCAGGTCAAAGTCCGCTCAGAGTCAGGTTTGGAATTATTTTGCACAGCCCTACTAGACATCCTATCTTTGTCCCCGTTTATAATAATTTTTGAAATAGTACCTGATGCCAAGAAATCACGGCAGTGTTCGGAAGCCGGATGATGTCAAGAATCACCAATATGCTCGGAAGCCAAGTGAACCTGCAAGAATCACCGAGGGAGGTGGTCTCGGGTCCGGAGACTCCGACGGCCATGTTAGTGTTTGAGAGAATAAGTATCAGAGAAGTAAGACCTTAGATAACATCAGATGATAGTAAAACCTGAGAGAATATGAAGGAGAATATTTGTCTATTTATATAGAGAGGTGGTAGAGTCCTAAAGGGAGTCTTAAGAGTATGAGCTTCAGAACTCCTCATCTTAACTGGAGTTCTGAATTCTCTAAGATCCTCATCCTACCTGGAGTCCTGAAGTCCCTAAGATCATTATCTGACCAGGAGTCTTGTTGTAGAGTTGTATTAGGAGAGCGCCACTGGCGATTCGAGTTTCCATGAGGAGTCCTCGTGTGGTTAGACTTCTATGTGAGATCGGATTCCAGATGTCAACGCGCGGTCGGCTACTCAGGGTTACCATCCGGCTAATCAGCCAGAGCCAGAGTGGTCTGGTCGGGCCGAGTATTTCATGGCCCATCAGTACCCATCGGATATTAGTTTAGCTATCCCAGGTTTTAGCATGGAGAAAGGATTGTTGATAGGGTTGTCCGTTGATGCTCAGGAAGATCTTCGGTTTAGCTAATTTAAGAATCCTTGAATACAAGCTTATGAGAAAATCAGCAAGTAGATTTCCCAGATTATGATATTCCTCAGATTGAGTCATGAAGTCCAATTATTTCCTACGGGTCAAATTCAAATGTCCCTGCAGCAAGATCCATTGCAGGCCTGCAAGCAAATGTAAAACGATTTTCGTTCGAGGAATTCTGGCCCTCTGGGCCCTGGCACAGTATTTGGAGAAACATACAAATAGAAAGCTTTCAAATATTCTAACCCAGTGGGTGGCTTTAAGATTGTTTAAAACTACGTAATGCAGCATTGTTTATGGGGGATGACAGATAAGTGTTTGTAAAAGTAGATAAAATGACGTTGACACAAACCAACATTGTAAGTAATCGCATATAGTTGATTTTTTTTTTCACTATCAGATTCAACAAGAGAACAACTTACCAGGAAGCACCGAGAAAATTGATAAGCTGACAAGTAAAGGTTAATCTCGAAGTTTCTTAGAGAGTTATAAAACTCATAAGATTTTATGTCTTTTATATAACTCATATATCGTTCATTTTTTTCTTTTTTGTTACACATGTACTTTGACTTCAAAAAACCTAGTCGATGTTGCTCTTAAAGTTTCTTGGATTATTATAAAATTCAATTTAATCTAGTAAAGTCACAATGTGAAATTTGACCTTTATAGAGCTCATCTTCATTGGGACTTGGTTCTTATAGAACTCATCTCTATTCATATTTTTTTTCACTCCATGTAAGATTCGGGGTATCAGAATCTACCATATCCTTTAAATCCTTGTCATATCTATATTTTGACTTCAAAAAGACTAGTCAAGATTAATTCTTGAAACTTTTTGGATCATTATAAAGTTTAATTCAACTTAATAAGATCTCAATGTGAGACTTAGTTCTTATAAAATTCATCTCTCTTTCCTTTACTTCTCTTACTCGATGTGGGATTCGGATTTCACATACCGTAAATATGAATGTAAGTCTAATGTAAAATCTATCTGCCATAAGCTGCTAATGTTATAGTAGCAGCAATGGTGATATTAGAACAGTATTCGAATGCAAGTCTAGAATCATGTTTACAGAAGCTCTGCCTGAGGGCTTTCGTGCCTTTTTTTTTTAAGAGCCAATTATTTCCGATTACAGTTTTAAGATTTTTAAGCCCGTGAAGTTTCTCTGACATCTATTGTTGTGTTTAATTTCTTTCTTTCTTTCTTTTGTACATTCAACTTTTAGCTTATATGTAGGGCAGGCGGAGATATTCCCAGTTTTTCATGCAAGGAAAGCGAGCGTGAGTGGGTGATAGTTGATACATGTCATTCAGGAAAAAAGAAAGGAGAGATTTTTCAAAGGAGTTGGAGTCAATAAGTAGAAGTTATAAAAAGACGGAAGACCTTGTGATTTTCTTGCAATGATTTGATCTGTACGTACCAGTGTAGCAGTCTCCACTTCACCTCTCTTGTACTTATAATTTCTTCTTGTTTCCTTTTGACGAATTCTTTCCTCCGATCACTATCTACCTCTTAGCTTCCTTTCTAATTGGAGATGATAAGCATTAAAACTCATGTGTAATTGAATGTGTTAAAATTTAATTTTAATTATCGATGTAGACCCATATAGATTTAATCCTTCTAGATTGAAAACAGGCATTGAGCTACTCACTGCCATGTGATTCATGCAGACAATGAAAGCAAGCTCTTTGGGGTAAGTCAATGGTCAATCTAAGCCAAGTCAGTGCGCATTTCACTGTCCAAAGAAGCAAATTTTCAATGGTGGTGCCCCATATTTTAATGCAGATATCTGGCTTAAATTAGAATGACAGTAACAGCATGGTTGCATTATGTGGGGCAGCCATATTGGCAGTTTGGCAAAAGACAAATTAGGAATAGGGAGGGCCCTATACCTTGTGGAACATTACGTGCACTGCGCCTGTTTGGTTGATGCTTTCCCTATTTTCTGCACAGCCAGTATACTGCAGAACATATGTTCATTCTACGAGTCTGTCACATGCCTTGTCTGATTTGGGTGTTGGATGCTTGTCACTGCAGGTGGGTAAAGAACACAATAACTAATACTACGTGTACTTTGCTAAGTTAGAACTATAATATTCATTACACAGAGGTATGTGAACTCTAAATCTTTTTATCTGACATTACTAGTTATTTTATGGAAAGTTGTATTATTATTATATTTTTTCTTGGCAAGTTGTATTATTATAATAGAAGTACCAAAACCATAATTAGCAAAATCTTTTATTTTAGCCCTTTTGCAATAATTAGTTATTTCAATAAAAATCCACATTTAATTGGACTATAGTTTTTTTTATAATTTTCACGTTGTTCTAAATTCATATATCAAATTTACTAACTAAAAAGAAATAAATACATTTTTCACTCAATAACTATAGAAATAGGAAGTTTGACACATTGTACCCTCCAACTATCAATCTTATAAACTTTACAAGCTCGGTCAAATTTTTTGCCAAATTAGCTAAAAAATTAAGATTTTTTTAATTTCGAAATGACGATAATGTCTCAATAACTTATTGAATTGACAACAAGACCCTTAGTTATATATGAACATATACAAAGTAGGTAAGGGTTATTATCGTCATTTTCATCTAGTCGGACGAAGAATTTAGAAGGGTCAATGTAATTAAAATAGATAGTTTAGTGTATCAAACTAACTCTAGGTGAAAAGTATATATTTATTCACTTTATCACCCAAGATATTTGCATTATTTAATGGAAATATAATGAAAGGGGAAAATCTTGAATACAGAGTAAAGAGGATCCGTGCACATATTCTATGGAGGACAAAAAAAAAGGGTACGTAGTGCATGACGATAAACATCTAGGGTGCAGAAAGTGCTTTTTCCACAACGTGCAGTAACCTTAATCTAATGTTAAAATATTGGAAAGTGTCCAATTATGTAACGGCTCGATTAATTACCAAATCAGGGCATGCAGACCCCTTTACGCTTCCTTCGGTACGAAGCACTCTGCTTTTAGGCTGTCTCTGCAGAAGCCCAAGTTTGACACCATTGTCTATGAGACTGAACAGATTTTGCTGCCTTCCCTTTCCATGGCCATAATCCGGCAAATTGATTGGCTCGGGTTACAATTGTAATTGTCAACTTGCAGTGCAGCATGCAGTGGGTTAAAGGTAATGATCGCTTGATCAGCACGCTTTAATAAAGTCATTTTTCGAGTTTATTATGGTTCTTGGCCAGAAGAAGCCACTTGTTCTTCTACCTACCAAAAATTTAGTTAATTTGCCAAGAAAAAAAATTAGTTAATTTATTGGTGTTATTGTTGTGTTTTAACACGGTTGTGTAATTGCTTTGCCCACAAAGTAACACTTCAAATAAAAATAAAGAGTCTACCATTTTAACTAGGGACAAATCATTCTATCTGACACTGCTTTTTTTCTTCTTTTGATAACAAGTAGAATACTATACAGTAAGGCTCTCGGATTAAATCCACCTAATATACAGGTAAACCAATCTTGAGAAGGTTAGGCAATCACCACTCATGATCCCTAACTTAAGTCATTATTTTTATCTTCATAAAGAATGGAACCTAGACTGTACACTTAAATATACACAATTTTAAATGCACCATAACCACTAAGACAACATGTGGCAGGTTTATCGACACTGAGTGAGTATAAATTCGTTTCATAACGTCGGATACTTTAAAATGAATTATTGACCTGGTTGTTAATTTAATGAAAAACTATACTTTGCATTCTTCATATATTATATACCTTTCTCAATTCACAACTTAAATTACCAATCTGACACATTGCATCCTAAATTATCAATATGTGTGCACTTTGCAGCCCATATTAAGATCTCAATATTATATCTATTAAAAAGTTTGTCATTTGGTACGAAGTGCAAAACTTAGTGACTGTTTGAGAGCAATGTATCATGTTTGGTGGTTTAATATATAAATTACATAATGTATAATAGTTAGAGGGTATGAAATATAATTTTTCAACTCATGAAGAATTTGTACTAGAGAAATCAAACTCACAATTGTCTCCCTTAAATAGATGCACAACGAGTATAAACCTATTGTACATTAATATGTACCGTGGTCTACAACAAAATATCAAGTGAACAAGGAACCAAATTATCATACTTCTCACCTTCGATTCATTAATCACTAGCATGACTTTGTTACAATGTCACTCAATAATATCTGTAACATCTTATGTTATATCATATTATCCAGTAAATAAATATAAAGATGTGACATCTAAATAAATATTATTCTGATAAATAATTTTAAGGCATTATTCTTACATGAATTTCCCACATTACCTGGTTTCATCCCGGTCCCAAAAAATCATCATGCCACTCTAGATGTCAATGAAACTGTTGACACTCTCTTCAATTCAACAGCAACAATTTACTTTAAACCATATTTAAGATGTACGTGCATGACCCCATGACAAGTGGTGGTTACATAATTCACTTGCCACAAACGTTTGATTGATGACTTCAAAACACAAGTAAAAAATTAATAGGTCTAATAATTTAATTACTTACATATAATATTAGCTATATGATAATATATATATATCCCTTATCAACAATATTAATAATACCGAGATTCACGGACTAAACAGTTTATTCCATGCACATGTGGTTTCTTTAATCTCGTAGCAGCCAGCATTCGTGATTAGTGCATGTGCCAATAGGATAAATTAGTTCAGCACATACCATTTCATCCTTAGGATATAGCATCGGGGCCGGTTCCGTGCCCTAAAAAAATTAGTGCCAATTTTCGGAAATCCAGTGGTTAAGTGGCAAATTTCATAAACTAAGGAAGCTAGAAATTCACTTTTGAGAGATCAATTATAGAAAAACATATTTACGAAGGTCAAAATGAATAAAACAAAAATATTTGTCAAAAAAACATTAGAATAGGTTTAATTTTTGTAGAGTATGGGTGATTGGGAGGCCACGCCCTCTCTAACCCTCTCTGGCTTCTTCTTTTAACACGATGATATTAATGGTAATTTTTATTTAGTTATATCATAATCTTATTTCTTCTCAAAAATAATTTAGAAAGGAAAATGAAATAACCTTCAGATGTATCAGGCGTATATTCTTAAGAGGAAGGCAGTCCTGTTAGATTTGGACGTTAGAGGTATTCCAATTTCCATGTAACGACTTATATATATGTAGTTGGGATCTCTCGCGTTTTCTGTTGAATTTGGATAAATTGGTACAACACGGATGCCCGAAATTTTTAGACGCATGTGAAAAGCGCGTGTGGGCACTCTCGAATGGGAATCTAGTGGAAGGGAGAGCGCCTGTCGTGGCGGTGGGGTTCAAAAGGTACTCAAAACGGGGAGAAGGAGTAGGGCTGTACAACCCCGGTGTAGGTGTCGGTTTTGGCCAAAACCGGCACCTACGCCGGGTAGGCCGGTTTTGAAAAAATTACCACCTACACCTACACCGTTAAGGGCAAAAACCGGCCCTTAGCGGTGACGGTTTAGCGGTGGCGGTGACGGTTATCCTATATTAATATTGAGCCATTTTTTAGCATTTTACGTACTTGACCCAATGTATTTTTTCTTTTTTCTTTTGGTCCATTAATCACATATCAATAAAATCTAAACTAATGAAATTCAAATTCCAAAAACAATAAAATTAAAGATCATCTTAAAAGATAAGATGAGAATTTAAAGTCCAAAGTAATAGAGACGTCACTGTAAATAGAAACTATTATCTTTTGAAAAATCCAGTTTAGACCCTAACAACACTTAGATGGGAGAATACGTGTTTTCCCTCTAATTAACAAATCAATAACAATTTGTTTGCAAGCATGGTAAAAATTTAATAGTGATTTGTCAATTTTAAAATTTAGACAATTTGTTAATATTTCATAAAAACTTTTAAACTAATACATTGATTTAAAAATTTTTGTGGTAGAATCTCGACCTCTTGACTTATATTATGCGATGTACTTACCAAAGTTTGACATTAAACTCTTTAATTATGATTTCAATGTCTTCATATATAGCCTTTTAAATATAATAAATTTGTAATTTTTCTACCAAAATTCTAAATAACTAGTTCATTCACCTAGCAAGTTTCTTGGTAACTTGAATGTAAGCATTTGATTAGACAAAACCAACAACAAATCTCAAATATTCAAGTGAAACTAAACTATTGAGTAAACCTTGTCATGCTTCTAGAATATTATGTCTTGAGGTAAAACTAAAGTTTAAACTATTGAGTAGAAATTAAAATAAAAAAAACTAAAAAAAAATCCCGGTTTAACCTACACCGGGAAACCCGATGCCGGTTAAACCGGAAACCGCCGGTTTTTTCAAAAAACCAAACCTACACCGGCACCGGTCCAGTGCCACCGAAATTTCCCGGTGACATTGTACAACCCTAGAAGGGAGTGAGTACCGCCCGGGACCCACACTGTCTCTCCCTCAAAACATTAATCGGCAATTTTTGTTTAGACTTGCTAGTAGTGAGAGGAACGTGGGCATGCTGAGGTCCGTCCAAATGAACTCGCGGTCTAACCGCGTGGGCCCCGAACACATGAAGCCGCCGGGACCGACCCTGCACTCAGTTCTTCGTCGTTTACCGCTTCACATATGCAATTACTGACACGCTTGAAACATTTCGACACGAGCCTCAACGGGAAGCAAACAATTTCAACAAAAAAGAAATTCTTCACTTGAGAGGACAACCCCCCCCCCCCCCCCCCCCCCCAAAAAAAAAATCAGTCCACTGTTATCTTTGGACACCTACAGTGACGAAGCTAATATGTAAATATACTCAAGATAATAATTGTCAATTTATTTTAAAAAAAGATACCGTAAGAGAATGAATATGTTAAAGATTGATAATTTATAAGTGTAATATTTTAAATGTAGTAGTTTGAGGTATATAAAATCCGAATAAAAAATGTATAAGATATTTGAGATAAAAAAAATAGATGAAGTCCGCGTTGAAGCTAATAAGGTAACGTAAATGTTTGAAACTTAGCTCCGAAGATAACGTTTTCGTAGCATATATTTATAATAGGGATGTAAAGCTTTCAATAAGTGGTGTTAGTCTGTGGGGTATCATTAAGGAGCAACATAAGGGTTGACATCGCAGTGGGTAGAGATTAGAGAATAGAATTCTATCACATTTTGTCGCATTGATTGACTCGCTAAGTCTAGTGATAATGCTTTGTTTAAAGCCCCCTGTAGTGAGAGAGATTTAACAAGAAAATGACATATCAAGCCTCGAGAGGAAACAAGAGTAATCTTCAGCTTTTGCTACAAATGCTATTTTTTAGTGCCCCAATATTTCTATAGTAACGCACAGAAAAGTTAGCTACATTGACTGTACTCTTCAACTCTTTGTTGGAAAAAAAAATTGACCAACGGAGGGCCACAATCCCCCTCTTCAATCCCTTGAATGAAAGGGTGATTGTGATCCCCTCGGTGCTACTTTTCTGGTTACATAAATCCCACTTGTAAATGTAATGGCTCAGCTGTGACCCACAGAGCTTGATGGTGACTTTGCACCACTCACTTTTAATTTTATAATTTGTAAAATATAAATTTTTTAAAAATCTTCAAAAAAAAAAATCGTTCGTTATCTATTCCTTAATTTTCTGGTGAAATATTAAGAAGATTTTTTTAAAAGTTAGAGATAGATTATTAACAATGGTTTTTAATTTTTCGAATATCATTTTTTTTATTTCAGATGCTAGTAATATGAAAATTAGTTTTTTCGTTTTTGTGAAATTTTTAGGATTCTAAGTGTTTTGAGAATTTTTAGGATTCTAAGTGTTTTGAGAATTTTTAGGTAATGTTTGAGTTTTATTAGCATGCGTGTAGAAGGGGTTGACTTGTATTTATGTATGTAAAAATGTACTAATGAATTGTATTGAAATGTGTGCTTCTGTGAGGTTATGATTGTAATATTTAAAAGTAAAATGCAAATCATAGAAATATGTTGAAAAAGAATATTTCATTAATTTGTTGGAAAAATTGGTTTATTTTTGAATATTTAAAAAATATTTAAATCTTTAATAAAAAATTTTATCTAATTATTAGCCTCAATTTCTGAGAAAAATAACATAAAAAATTCTCTCACAAAAATCTTCTTTTCAAATATACTTTTTTACTTTAACAGTTTTCAAATGAATAAATTTCAAAAACTCTCTTTTCAAACATCATTTTTATAAATTCCACTATTTTTATAAACACCTTAACAAATTTTCTTAACTATTACACCGAAAATGCTCTCAAAATCAATCCAAACATATTATCCTGTTTTAAAAATGTCCTCAAAAAATTATCAAAGAAGTTCTCAAAATCTTATCTTGTTATAAAGGTAAAAAAAATTTTAGTTAGTAGGAGTTCATATAGTCAAGCTTAAGGAGAGATGGCTACATAGTCGCTCCCTTTCATTCTTGGGCTGAGAAAAAAAGTACTTATGTAATCCTTAATTTTTCACGCATTTTAACAAATTATCTTTTGATTTTTAAATTAACCATAAAAGCCTATGAATTTATAATTTTTATCAAACAATTCATTGTGGTTTAACTTCTAACTATAAAGTTAACTATTTAAACATTAATTCTAATCATAAGTTCACACGTGTTATCTAAAATTAAAATGATGTGATTTATAAATTTTTTTAAGTTTTTTCTTCTAAGTTTTTGTTTTATAAATAAAAAAACAAATTATTTTTTAAAAAATAAGAAAAATATACTTAAAAAATTATAAGTCACCTGATTTTAATTTTGATTGACACATATCAAATTTATTATTAGAGCTGATATATGATCTATTAACTTTGAGAATAAAATTTTAAAACGTTAATATCTTTCATGAAAATTATAAACTCAGATATTTTTATAATCAAAACATAATAAAAACTTTACTTAAATTTTTTTATATATTTTGTTTCTGTTATTTAACTATTTTTGAGATATAAGGAGCTATTTATCAAACATATATAACCCAACTACCCTACCCTATAAAGATTTTTCCCTTCTACTTTCAACTAGCCAAATAGCCAATTATGTAGGAAAGCTCTCGTGGGTCCTAGTTTGCGCGCAATTTATGGGTCTCTCCGTCCGTATGAGTCATGGGTCTCTCCGCGAGAAGCTCAAAGAGGGGGAAATGGAGTTCTTGAAAAGGCTATAGTATCTTGCACACTGTATTTCGTGTTAAAATTTTGGTCTTAATAAAATAATTATTAAAAAATTCTCTGAAAATCAAATTATTATTTTTATTATAAATAAATATAAAAAAATTTAAATTATTTTTCTCTTAACTTTTTCATTAACTTCAATCGTTCAAAAATTTTAATCATTCTAAAATTTTAACATTCAAAGTGTCGAAATTCGATAAGCAGTAAGGGTTGAGAAACGAATATTGATATTGAGAAGTCTTTAGCTTGCCCATGAAATATTTATTTTTAAATTTTGAGATTTTTTTAATGTTCTTTTTCTCTCATAACTTATGTCGGTCTAAATTACAAAAAGTAGTACTTTTTTTAATTTATTTATTTCCCTTTTTTTAATGCATGAAAAGTTAGTCTTTAATAAACCTTGATTTTAATTATTCATCCTATCACCTTTCAATATCCTTACTAATAAATCTTTTCTCTTCCACCTTTGAAATGTATAACAATTAAAAAGACTTAAGAATTAGTCAGACTTGTAAATTAGTTCGGACACTTGATTAAAAAAAAGATGTAGATTAGATTACCTAACAATTAGGACATCAAAATTTTAACTTGATAGAAAATAAATGGAATGTGGAAGTGTGGAAGTGTGGAAGTTTTGAAGATCAAAGGGAAGCAAAATTCCCTAATGCTGGACTCCATACAGTAACATGTAAGAAGAAAGAATTGAGATTTACCTGTAAGTGACTAATTTAAATAAAGGCTTAATTACCTCACCGGTCCTTGTGTTATCTAATTTTTACAAAATAGTATCTGTGGTATGACTTTCAACAAAATGATCCATGTGGTATAGTTTTGAGACAAATTAGCCCTTGTGGTATGACTTTCAACAAAACGGTCTCTGTGATATAGTTTTGAGACAAATTAATCCTTCTGTCCAAATGTCGTTACCCACTTAACGGGAGAGTGTTGTATATGCCACTTGTCATTCACGCGTTGACATGTCAGCAGTCGGCGTGGAAAATGAATTTCGCGCGTTTATTCCACCGGATCGAACCAATTGAGTCTAAGGCTGAGGCTGAGACTAATTCTACGAGCTAAAAGAAGTATATTACTTGTGATTTTTATACCACTCGTGATTTGGATACTAATGCTAAAAAACACGTGTCAACACGTGATTTGGATAGAGAGACTAATTTGTCTCAAAACTATACCACATGAACCGTTTTGTTGAAAGTCATACCACATAGACTAATTTGTCTCAAAACTATACAACATGGATCATTTTGTTGAAAGTCATACCACAAAGACTATTTTATAAAAATTAGATAACACATAGACAGGTCAGGTAATTAAGCCTTAAATAAATTTGCAATAAATGACTGTTTAAAAAAAACGTGGCAGAGTCAAATTAAAAACTGCTTGGTCCAGCGAAGGCACGACAGTCGCGCCTATGGAAAATCCAAAAGCGCGTGGTTCTGTTATTTCCCTTGTCCTCAGTGTACACCACCTCTGGTGCTCCCTGCCTTTTTGTCTGGTTTTTTTGATTCGCACATTTCCTTAGCCAACGTTCGCCATCATCGCCATCTTTGCAAAAGGCCCTCCTTTTATTGGTTGTGTTGGGTTCGTGTATCAGCTCTGTCCTCTAGGTTCCATTTAGATTCACATTAAAAGGTGGCTGCACCGCATGTGCGTTTCTGTACTGATACTATTCCTTTTCTTGTTCTTCCATCCATCCTCCTAAATAACAGGTCCACTCACTCCTCCTAAATAACAGGTCCTCTGAAAGTTTTCTAATCATGAAATAATATATCCTGTAATTGCGGCATGTTTTGATGCTCCCATTATTGTGGTCTAGCAAACTGCTCCTGAGTTACATGGGTTCTTTTGGGGTTTGATGGAGAAGAGCAAAGAGAGCTCCATTTCTCAAAACCAGGTACAAAAAAGAACAAGGATAATACTCTTTCTTTGTTTTAACGAATTTCTTTCTCAATCTTCTCGTTCTTAGTAGGGTCGTTCTGTTTCATTTTTCCTTTTCTTTCTTTCTTTCTTTTAAAGTTAGATTGGGAGGCTTATTTTGATAGGAATGTGATATTGGGTGGTTTATGGCAAATACAATTTAGTTGTAGATGAGAAAGATTACACCCTTATCGTTGTTGTGAACAGGCCACTGATTTGGATGCAGGGGTGTCCGAACAGAACATGGGAGATATAAATTACACTTCGACGTCATTGCTTTTGGTGGTTTCCGGAATGATTCAAAGGGTTTTTTCTTTGAGTCGCTTTGCGGATATCATGGTTAGGAATTAAAAGATTTCTGTTTTTATATCGGAGTTTGTGCCGGTTAGCAGAATAGGAAATGATATATTGATTAGAGCTTGCTGAGGAGCAGGCTTCATATCATTGCATCCGATGGAGGCACCAGCTGAGCAGCCCCAAGAAGGGGAACCAAGCGCTCCTCGGAAAAAGATGACGAAACAGTTAACTGGAAAACGCGAGGATACGCTCTTGCATACTGCCGCAAGAGAAGGAAATCTTACAGTTGTGATAGAAACTCTTAGTGGCGCCGGGGAGGCTAATTTGAAGGAATCATTGGCAAAGCAAAATCAAGCTGGTGAGACAGCTCTTTACGTTGCGGCAGAAAATGGTTATTTTGATCTGGTTAGGGAGATGATCAAGTATTATGATCTTGCTGATGCCGGTATCAAAGCAAGAAATGGATTTGATGCATTCCATATCGCTGCGAAACTAGGATACTTGGGTATGTGTTCATTATAGAGTTTGCTCTTTGCTCTTTGTGGAACTAGTATTTCAGAAGGGAATTTGAGTTCTGTTTTGTCCTGTTGCAGAGGTTTTGAAGGTCCTAGTAGAGGCCCATCCGGAATTGTCCATGACCGTGGATGTATCAAACGCGACGGCTTTGCACACGGCTGCAACACAAGGACATATTGAGGTAGTGAACTTTTTGTTGGAGGCACAAAGTAGCCTGGCAGCCATCGCTAAAAGTAATGGGAAAACAGCCTTGCATTCAGCAGCAAGAAATGGACATTTGAAGGTTGTGAAAGCGCTTCTGGAGAAGGAGCCTGGTATTACAAAACGGACTGATAAGAAGGGCCAGACAGCACTTCACATGGCAGTGAAGGGACAGAATACTGAGGTGGTAGAGGAGTTGATCAAGGCAGATCCTCCATCGGTAAACATGGTTGATAGTAAGGGCAACGCTGCGTTGCATATAGCAACTAGGAAAGGCAGAGCTCAGGTAAATCGCCCCCCCCCCCCCCCCCCTCTCGCTCTCTAGCTTTGTTATCAATCTACAATGACAAGAGCTCCATACTGGGCTGGACAATGAATCTCAGAGTTCACCTTGTGTAGATTATACTTATTTATTGTGTGCTTTAATATATTCTCTTACTTCTTTGATAAAGGTGTACTAAATTTTCTCTATGTTCTCCTTGTCATCAGTTATATAGAGCACAATTTTTCAACGGGGACAATGTTGTTCCCTGACAACGTGAGAATTCATTGTCTGGGCTATAGGCGAACCATAAAAAACTGAATAAAAACATGGGAAAACAATAGTACAAGAGAAGGTTACTTTATTAGATGGTTTAAGCAGTACTTGGTGTATAATTTAGGTTTCAGATGTTGGTACTGGAAAACAGTTCATCTGGGAACCATCAGTTCTTTGTTTAGAAAACCATTCCAAATAAACCTCAAATAGATTAAGAACAAATTCAAAATGGAGAAATCTTTTGTTTGAACCGCTGTATCCTCATCACCTGATATGTAAGACAGGACAGAAATTTCTGCATGCATTGTTCACTCCAACCTAATCACTGTTCATTTCAATTTGTCAGTAGTACTCTTATAGATTTTTTTTTTTATTAAGGACAAGTTTCTTCAATTAGACATCCAGTCTTTTATTTCAGAATTTTGTAGCCTTGAGCCAGCTTTGCTGGAATTTGATAAATGACAACATCTGAGTCTGTTTGACCTGGGACTGTCCCAGAATGATATTCCTTTGATGTAGTAACATAGGGTGTCTAAGGAGCATGTTTTCAAAACTTGGTTTCGGATTTGAGCTGCTCAATCCATACAAAAATCTTAAATATCTGACAACTTGCCAAAATTTAATTGAGCTCCTAGAATATGCTTGCTGTAAAAAAAACCTTTTGAAATTTTCGGAGGTTAGAACATGAATGGCTCATAATGATCTCAAAAATTTTAATTTTCATAGTAAAAATTCTACTTATTGCAACAAGAAACTGAATGAAGTTTGTATGAGTGAGATCTTGATGCTAGGTTGGGCTTTATTGAATTACTTCTAGAACGAAATGAGTTTATTGCAAGAACTTCTCTGTCCTCATGCTAAGTGTCAGACACAGTTTGTATGAAAGCCACTTCCCTAGAAAGACCAAGATTTATGTTAAAAAGCCACCGTATTCACTTGGCTGCCTTTTGATGCAACCATGGAGAGTGAGATTTTGAGAACCTCATGGGTGTGTGAGTTTCTTTCTTGAAGTATAGTTTTTCTAATGAATTTGAGAAAAGAAAAGTGGACACCCTATATTACTAGTGGAGGACATGTTTTAAGGACTCCAAATGATTCTGTTACCAAAAATTTATCTTGTGCAACACTTAAACAATATTGCTCTTCACCCATTTTCAAGGTATGGAATTCACATGCAATCATGCCAAGTTAGCCACTCATTGTGGTGTTCTTTTCAGAATTCTTGATAATTGACAGATATCCTATCCAAACTGCAGAAATGCTAGCATTCTTTTCTTACGAAAATCAGCTGATAGATATATGTTGACACAATTCAAGTACTGTTTGTGCAGATAGTGAGGATGCTTCTCGAATACGCCGAAACAAATACAAAAGCTGTTAATAGGGCTGGAGAAACTGCAATTGATACTGCTGAGAAAACTGATCGTACTGATATTGCAGCCACTCTTGAGCAGTATGGGGTTCAGAGTGCGAAAAATATCATGCCCCAAGCAGCAGCAAGCACTGACCGTAAGTTGAAACAAACTGTAAGTGACATAAAGCACGAAGTCCATTACCAGCTAGAGCACACCCGCCAAACCAGAAAACGAGTTCAAGGCATTGCCAAACGTCTGAATAAAATGCACACTGAAGGTCTCAACAATGCAATCAACTCCACTACCGTTGTGGCAGTCCTCATTGCCACAGTTGCATTTGCAGCCATATTTACGGTCCCTGGCCAATATGTTGATGACCCACAGAACATTCCTCCCGGACTATCCCTTGGAGAAGCAAATATTGCTCCAAAAACATCATTCATAATCTTCTTCGTCTTTGACTCCGTTGCCCTCTTCATTTCTCTGGCAGTTGTGGTGGTGCAGACCTCAGTGGTAGCTATAGAAAGCAAGGCAAAGAAGCAGATGATGGCAGTGATCAACAAGCTAATGTGGTTTGCTTGTGTGCTTATTTCAGTAGCATTCCTGGCCCTTTCATTTGTAGTGGTGGGAGAGAGTGGAAGGTGGCTGGCAATCGGAGTCACAGTCATAGGAACAAGCATAATGGCTACTACTTTGGGTACTATGTGCTATTGGGTAATAATGCATCGGATTGAGGCCTCGAATCTGAGGAGCATCCGGAAATCATCACTGGGCAGCAGATCAAGGTCTTGGTCAATGTCAGTGATGTCAGACCCAGAGATCCTGAACACTGAATTTAAGAAAATGTATGCAATTTGAAACTCTCCCTGCGCCAGATAAGTTTTTAGCATTCGGCGTAAGAGATCTCTCTCTCAATGGACCCTACAAGTTGGCATGAAAAAATGTATATTTCATGAGGAGTTAATCACAGTTTTTCCTCTTCAAAAAACTTTGGTCAGTACTATATTGGATTGGCCATTCGAATGATGTGCTCAGTTCTGAGTGAACTTTCAGATGTGGGACTTGTAAAATATTTTTAGACTTCCCACAGTTCCCAGGCACATCGGCAACGCTGTTATGAACCAAGGTCTTAGGTTTGATCATGAAGCAAAGTGCAAACAGCCAGAGCAAGGCAGTAAAACTACGTTTGGCAAAAGGTACCACTCCATAGCGGAGTGCGCTTGCTTTCCCTATTTTCTTTTGGATGTCGAGCTCGAGTGGACAGGTTCGATGGTTGAGAGTTGAAAGGCCCGACTATGACTTCAACCTTTTTTATTTTCTTTTTATTCGTGGTTTAGTCCAAATGAAAAGGGAAAATTTTTATTTTCGATCAGTAGACAAATGTTATTTTAATTTCTAAACTAGCAGTTTCATCACATTTTACTTTTAAACTATAGAAATTTATCAATTTACGCACTTGGATAAGATCTGGATATCAAGATTATGTTTCATAGTCCATTTTCGCTCATTTCAATGTCGTGATCTAATTGAGGGGCGTAAATTGATGAATTTCGATAATTTCATAGTAGAATGTGGTGAAATGAGTAGTTTGAATTCTAAAATTACATTTTTCCAGGGCGAAAAGTAAATTTTTTCAATTGAAAAAGTGACTACATAATAAGATTGTGGACAATTCAATTGAATTGAGAAGCAGCAATCAATCCAAATACAAAATTAGACCGAACTCAATGAGAAGTATAAATACTTATAGCTTGAGCCTAAGGAGGATCTCTCCTGGTTTTTTCACGCATGCTGATGTCATAGCACATGCAAGAACCGCTCACGAGTGGTGGGATTTGAATTTACACCTATCTTTAGATACCATTTCTCTAATCCATAGAAGTTCTTCCTTCCAACTATTGAAACTTGCCCTTGTTGACAAAAGAGGAGGAGGAGGGCAACTTCTATCATCGCGACAATTGGGCTGCGGTAGTTTTGAAATCGGAAGCGTAATAGTTATTGAAGCCCATTGGATTTGGACCTGCCGACTTAAGTAATGAGCTGAGAGACCAATAATGAATTCGGGTCAGTATTACCCATTGGCCCGTTTGGGCCAGCCCTTTTATTTCGGGCTTGTTCGGTTTTCATTACGTCTTTTATGATAGACTTTAGACTTTATGTTTAAGGTTTGTTTTTGTTTTTCTGTTGTTTTTTTATTTGTTTTTAGGCCTAATAGCTATTTGTCATATGTGACTTATCTACAGTCTTAGACTGATCAGTCCCTTGTGGACCCTTGTAGGACCTTTGGGTCTGTCTGCTCATTAGCCCGCCGGCTCTTCGAAGTGTCTGATACGCCCTAGCTTTTAGAGGATTTTAAACCTCTCGATCAATACCACATCCAAAAAAAAAAACAGCTCCCCTCTGTTTCCTTCTCGCTCGGTCACTTCGTGCGCTTGTTTGGTTGATCGAAGCGAAGATGGATGAGGAATTGCTGGAATTGCAGAGACAGTTCGAGTTCGCACAGCAAGCGAAGTCGAGTATTCGGTTATCGGATCGAAACGTTGTCGAATTGGTCCAGAAGCTTCAGGACCTCCACATCATTGATTTCGAGCTTCTCCACACCGTTACCGGCAAAGAATTTATCACTCCCGTACCTCTCTATCTCTCTCTCTCACGCGCACACACAATTTTCTCTTAGCATGAAAATGACGGAACCGAGAATGAAAGGAAAGAAAATATTGTGCTTGTTTTGTGATATATGTATATATACCGCATGCACCGAAGGAAAATTCACACTGACTCTGTTTGAAGCTGTTGAAATCGGTTTAGTTGGTTGTACCATTTATCGATTCAGTTCCGGATAAATCACACTACGAGCTGGCTATTTTACGTTCTTTTACTTACTACCTGTTCTCAAATGGAAAGCCATTATTTGTATTTCAATTTCTATAATATTTTCCTTTTCGGTCGGAAAGTTGCTTAATTCCATTTTTCTTTTGTGAGGCTTTTTATCTGCATGTTGTACAAAATGACTGGAATTGATGATTCAAATGGTACACTAGGAACAATTGAGACATGAAATGATGGCAGAGGTCAAGAAACTAGGGCGTGTATCTTTGATTGATATTGCGGACACCACAGGGGTTGATTTATACCATGTTGAGAAGCAAGCTCAACACGTTGTTTCCAATGAGCCGAGCCTAATGATAATTCAAGGAGAAATAATATCACAATCTTATTGGGACTCTATAGCCGAAGAAATCAATGAGAGGCTTCAAGAATGTAGTCAAATTGCTTTGGCAGAGCTCGCTGCACAATTACATGTTGGTTCAGAATTGATTGCATCAGTATTGGAGCCCCGCCTTGGGACTATGGTAATCTGTCCAACTAATTTAATGTGGTTTTGTAGTGACAAAATTAAAAAGATTTGTGATAGGGGTTCTCTTTGGATTTAGGTGAAAGGGAGGCTTGAAGGTGGGCAACTCTATACCCCTGCTTATGTTGCGCGTGTTAGAGCCATGGTTCGTGGTTCTGCAAGGGGTATTACAGTCCCAACAAACTTGTCAGCGTTGTGGAGCTTGTTACAGCGACTACTGCATGAAATGGATGGAAGCAGCGGTGTGGCCACTGATGTTTCATTCTTCCAGTCCCTTTTTAATGGGCTTATGAAGGAAGGCGAGGTTTTGGGATCACTACGTGCAGGTGTTCATTGGACACCAAATGTACGTGAGAGAATCTTGATTTCATTCGTTTTAGGGTCTGTTTAGTCTTATTGGGAATGATGAATTGCGATTTGATGGCTCTAAAATAATTTATGGCAGCTAATTTGAAGTGTCTTATTCAATTGGGGCCTCCAAATCTTCCCATTCTATCTAATCTAACTGGAATGCAGTTGTTAGCTGCTCTCTCATGTTGTCACAAAAACCTTGGATTGTTTGTACTCTAGATTTTCCTTGGATAAACAATACAGAGTTTATTGAAGAAAATAGGAGAATGAGTCAAGCATACAAGTGGAATACATCAACCCCTTCTAGGTGTTACAACCTAAAATTTAAGAGAAACGAAAATGTAGGAAGAGGTACCATAACATTTGTCTAATCATGCAAGGATCTTAGAAGTGAAAACCCTACTGACTCTGATCAAGTTCAAATCCATTAATCATCTGCTTGTTCACGGTAAACTTCTTATAGAACAGTGAAATCTACTGTGATATGTATCTGCTATTACAATACACAACTAGAAGTAGCGAGTCTCGTTTCTTTCAAAGTGGATTCCAAATGCCCAATTATTTTATAATCCGTATCTCATATATTCTCTATTTGTTAGCTAGTGGCTAGCAGCTATGATGCAGAGTTAAGATATTACCTGATGTACAGGCCTGCAATTTTAGGCGTTGCATTTACATGCTAAAGATTGGAGGGAGAGAGACTGTGAGAAGAGGGGAAATGGGGTGAACGTTCATATTTTTCATTGAAGCCAACCTGATGTAATTGCTTTTATAATTTTGTGCTCACCTTTTTATAATTTTTAAAACAACTGTTGACTTAAATTATGTATGATTTTGCTCCAGGTTTTTGCCATTGCTCAGAAGGAATGTGTGGATTCTTTCTTTTCACAGGTATAAGTCCTGTTCTCCCACTGTATCATGTTCCTAAAAGTGATTTATAAATCAAAATGCATATTCACTTCGTATTGTTCCATTCCAACTTCTGATATTATTTGATCATTATTTTCCCTTGTTGAAACATACATTTTGTGACAAGGTGGATTACAACACTCTGCATGTACAATCTATGTTGTATTAGAGTGATATATAAGCCTAAGCTGATTGCAGATTCAATATTCCGCTGTTCTATGAATTTGTGAGATACTAAGTTCATATTGGTTACTAATCACTTCAAAGCTAGGACCTATTCTTCTTTATTTTTTTCCTCTTCCAAGCGACTTTCTAAAAGTGTTAATCTCTTTGCCTTTTACCACTCCCTTTTTACCGCAGAATTCTTTTATTAGCTATGAAAATCTGCAGAAACTTGGAATTCCCCAGCCTGTTCAGTTCTTGCAGGTATTTTGATTTTATTTTAGCTCTAGGTTTTGGGAGGTCATCAAATTTCATCGAAGTAAACGTTTTTGTCTTCTCTGGTCTTTATCTAATCTAACCTGGCTACGTACTCCAATTTAGTCCAGATATCCTGAAGGTATACCATTAGTCACTGCATTTGCTCATCCTTCCATGGTTGAGATGCTGGATTCTGCTACTGAGGATGCTCTTGAGCGTGGTAGTTGGTAAGCGCATGACTTAATTGTTGGTCCCTGTTTCTTTTGGGTCTTTTTCTGTCCCGTTTCTGTTGTTAGCTTCTTAGGTAATTAATGCAATGTTATTCGAGCACAATGATGCATACCTTGTTGTGCCTGCCCAAAGATGCTGTTGGATATCACTGCACTGGGCAGCATGGTATTCCATGCTATCTTCTAAGTTCTCGATACATACATGAGGTTTCTCTTAGTTGAGTTACTTGTTTGTTTCTTGAATTATTTTGATGAACAATATAGGTTCTGAGATTTCAATTATAAGATCTTTACATGTCATTTTGATAAGACCTTGAACCCAACCTTCATCTCTGTGCTTCCATAGCGTAAGATTGTTGTTGGATTACTTATCACGAAAAGGAAAAGAAAAAGTATGATCATTGTTTCAGCTGATAAATATTTGCCGCCCTGCTTCTTTTTCCGGTTTTGGATTCAGGCCTGTCAGGACATCCTTTTAGATGGTGTAACATTGCATGCCGTAATTATTATGCATGAAATTGATATCTTTACTCAATGAAGCACTTTCTCAGAAGTTAGTTTTTGTGTACGTTTAAAAAAAATTACTTTTCTAATGTAATTTCCAACAGAGTTTATTAGGTTAGCCAATATTGCTGCTTTCTTGACCAATATGATTGGATGGACTATACAGGATTGATTCTCTCACTGTATTACCTTCATCCTTTGCACCCCAGGATGCTTATAAAATTTTGTCCATCTGTCCATCCGTTCAACTGGCTTTCAAGGTGACTTCCTGATAGCATGCACACTTATAGGTTTCTCACTGATTTGTTAATTGATGTGATCATCCGTTTCTGGTTTGTTTGCAGTCTAGTAAAGCACTCATTTTCGCAGAGTCTTTTGTATTTAGCAATGGCTGTATCAAGGTATAGCCCTTCAAATACGTTCTCCTCAGTTGTTAGATTTACAATCCACATTTCGTTTATGTGTATGCATGTACTTGACATTTTTGCTATTTGTTCAGCACCCGTAAACATGCAATGGTTGGATCAACTAGTTAATAGGACTAGCATACTTGATTGGATTAAGCACATGGCTTTTAGCTTCTGTTGTTTGGAAAAAAGAAAGAGAGGAAGAAAGAACAAATCAAAGATGTGTTCCATAGGGTTCAGTTATGTTGTGGTTTAAACATGGTGTCTGAGGTTTTGGGATGAAAGATAATCCACATGCTTTGCCCACCTCCACATATTCTTAGAGAATCCTCTAGCTCAACATGCTTGATTAGAAATTATTTTGAACATCTTTCTTTTCTTCTTTGCTTCAAACAGCCAAGAATCTACGATATCATGGTTCATGTTTGAATAAATTTTTTTTTGGTGTTACCTTTATCTGTCATGAAATCCTGATGCTTGCAGTTTTGTCTCCTTGATGGTTAGGATGTGTATGATAAAATGGAGAAAGAGATGGAATCCTTCAGTATTTCAGGATCTTGTGGTATTATGCCGTCCGATGACTCACACTTGGTTAACGTAACTAAAGGTGGAAATGATTCAGGCAGATTAATGGAATCAAAAGGCACTGGTATCGAGACTGGTAGTAGTAAACAGGCTCTCGAGAAAGGATCGAAAAAGAAAAAGGGGAAATCTGCTGGGAATGTGATAGCAGGTGCAGCTGAAAGTGGTTCTGATAACCAGGACTATGTTCCAACAAAATCCAAGAAAAACCATAGGAAAGGCAAGGATACACCTTCCTTACTGGTCTCAGATTTGAAAACTGGTTCTAAGAAAGAATCAGTTAAAGTAAAAGAGGACAATCTTGGCATTCCCTCGGAAGAATGGGTTATGCAGAAGATTACAGCAGTGGTTCCTGAGTTTGAAGAACAAGGTCTACAGATTCTGACTTTAGTTGTTTGAATTATTATTACTGAAATAATGTTGCACCCATTTCATACCCAATTTTTAACAGATTCAATGGCCTGATTTGGCAGGTATAGATGATACCCAGACAATTCTTAGATCGTTAGCAAACCATTTGAGACCTATGTTGATCAATTCCTTGAAGGAAAGAAGGAAGTCATTATTGACAGATAATGCAGAACGACTGAAACGCCTGCTTGATAATTTACAAAGGAAACTCGATGAGGTTAGTGCAGTCACTTGGCTCTCCTGAATGCATTAATTGTTTCATCCCTTTGGTCTTTTCTTTTTCCTTGATTCCTAATCCAGAAACACTTTTTTTAGTTTGTTGTGCCATTTAAGCTCTTGGAATGTAAGTATGTTTTCAATAAGTTATCCAGAAACTTTGCAATCTGAAGGCTAACATGTGATGATATCCCCAGGGATTTGGTCTGGTGGTAAGGCAACGGCTTGGGTTCTCACATGTCCCTAGTTTGAGCCTCAACACCGCCATTATCGCCCCTGACTTATCTGGGGTGTGTTGGGTGGGGTACTAACACATGCCCCCAGGTTGGCTTGTAGGGCCGGGTACACGAAGTAGCCCGACCTTGGGAGCTCCTGGGTTATCAAAAAAGGCTAACATGTGATGACCTGTCTTATAATTTTTCTTGCTTCTTGCAGTCTTTCTTAAACATGCAACTGTATGAAAAAGCTTTAGATTTGTTTGAAGATGATCAATCAACTTCGGTAAGGTTTTTTCTTAATGATCAACAATTTTAAGATGCTATTTGCAGTGATGAAGATGGATATGACTAACCTAGATTATACAGGTTGTTTTGCACCGGCATTTGTTGAGAACAACAGCTGCTCCAATTTTCGACATGCTCTTACATGACTTGGTAGCACTTACAGACCATTTCGTTCTCAGTTTTGTTGCCTTTCTCATGGTCCAAGTGGCCAAAATATTGGTGAATTGTATGGAGGGTTTAATATGATGATTTTTCCCAATGTAGGATGTCCACAACAAATTGAGGAATGGAATTGAAGTTGATGAGGCCCAAGATTCAGAATCTGTTTCACTTAGTCCTCCAGAAAGAACTGCGCTTGTATGAAATAATCCACTACCTGTTAATTACTATTTTAAATTCCGGTAATAATGGTGGATCTTTGCTTCATATTGTAATTCAGGAAAAAAAACCTTTAGTCTCCTTTTTGCTTTTGCAGGCAAAGAGTTTTCCTGGATCTCTCTCCAACAAGGCTCTAGCAGCTGTTGATGCTTTGGAAGGAAAGGTCTGTTGTTGTTTGTTAAAGATGCATTGTCTCATTCTTGGAATCTGGAATTATATGAATAAAAAATTTAGAAGTTTTTCAGATCTTAATATCAGACATTCACATTAAATTTGTTAGCATGTAGTTTGATAGCAACAGTAAATCTATAACTACTATCTTTTTAGATGCTTTTCATTCTTCTGGTGTAATTCCACGAATAGAAGTTCCTAATAAGTTTCACCTCTGAAAGTTGACCAACAAAGATAGAACTACATGAAATTTTAGAACTCAATTGATTTAGAGAAAATCTTGTTTGTTAATTATGATTCATCAAGTGCTGGACAATTGATAATTTTGGAAGTTTCCATATTTTGCCTATTACTTTTGTTTATTTTATTTTGTATATAAGGCAATGACCTAAACATTGGGATCTTTCATGTGACAGCATGTAGAAACATTCATGGATGCATTTGGAGCTCTAGCAGAGGAGAGGTAGCTATATGTCTATTTTAGATTAGTCTAATTATGGTCTCCTTTTGGATTATGGAGCATCTATGTTACCCAGACTGTACCATTCACATTTTGTGTTTTTTTTTTTACTTTCAGCGGGTTATTCTTGAAAAAGCTTGACAAGAAATTGGAAAGAACACTTCTGCATTCATATCGCAGGGTAATCATGCTTTCAGTTTAATGTGGAAATCTCAAACTTATTTATGCTAATGAATAGGTTTGAGTTGCAACTTAACGTCTGCTGCTGGCCCTTATGCAAAAGGTGATTTTGTTCCGACAAGCAACAATGGAAAGAGTGTCAAATTGGAATTTTGTTTGTAGAAAGTTATTTTTGTCAAATAAAGGTCCAAAAATACCTTTTGCAAAAGATCACCAAACAACTCGTTTTGAACTTCTTGGCGTTGCCCCCCCCCCCCCCCCCCCCCGGCTTGAAATCATTTTTAAATTTCAAAAACTGTCCAAAAAAGGCCTATAAATTGAATATCCTTTGGCTTGTAATAAGATGAAGCAGCCGCTTTTTTGAGCGAACTTGCTGGCATTCTCTGCTGCATCAAGGATGACATTCTTTTCTTAGTTTTATGGTTCCTAGCAAATGATCCCACATCAAACTTGCATACATCTTCAGCTTGCTTGTTTCATTAGCCTAAAAGCCTGTTTTAGTAGTTAATAACGAGGAATATTAGAAAAAAATTAGCTGAAGCATACGTATGAGGCTGAACCCCCCCCCCCCCTCCCCACCACCCACCACAACAAAAAAAGAGGGGAACCCTGCGTTCTCCATTCATTTCTCCTTTGTTGTCCCCTTAGTGTTTGACAAGTAAGGGATGCTTAATGTTTAGACAACAGAGAATGTGGTAAACTTGTCCCAATAGGGGTTGATAAACTGGTTGATAGGAAATCAGAATGGATTTATGGTCTGTAGAGCTCATTTTTCACTTGCTCCTTATCATAATCTCATGGTCAGGATTTAACAACTCAAGTTTCTGCTGAAACTGATCCAGTTTCTCTCCTACCAAAAGTCATCTCTCTGCTATATATCCAGGTCAGTTGATTTGTATGTCTATGTTTTAATTCATTATTCATTTTAGTGTTCTAATTTGTGGTTCTTTGTTATCGACATAAATTTTCTTGTGAATAGGTTCACCATAAAGCTCTTCAGGCCCCTGGGAGGGCCATTTCTGTTGCTGTTTCTCGACTGAAGGTATGATTATGTTCAGCACAGAAGATGTACTACATGCCGCAAGACTTTCAGTACCACTATATAGGTGTCATATAAACTTTGATAGCCGACCTTGTCAAACTTTAAAGAGACTATTTTAGAAATTTGTACACTGAAAACACTGACAGTAGACAAACTAAGATAATAGACAAAGTTAAAATGGCATAATAGACTCAGTTAAAATGGTCGTGATGGTGCAAGTATGTAATTAGAAGATCAATGCAGATAGTAAACAGGTAGAACTGACTATAAAGCATAGAATGGAGAAAAAAGTTAGAGTACTGGTAGAAGCAACTTTAGTGGGTAACATTTTTGTCATTGCAGATGTGAATGACATCAGTGGTGACAACTATGGCTAACATTCTCAGGAGTCTGGGACGACTCTATATTAAGCGAGAGATTTTTCCCTAGTATGGGTAAAATGCACGAATTCTTATACTTGCAAGGAGGTGGTTATTCTTGGATACAGAATAGAATGACCATGATTCTGAAAGGTCAAACTATCATTTATAGAGAGGAAGTTTATTAGGCATTTTTTAGATATAGATTCGGTTGGCATAGGTTCTTTCTGAAATTTAGCGTCAGTACCCCCATCTCCTGAATCATCCTTTGGATTTGGAGTTTAGATGCATTCATTAGTGGGTCATTCAGCTTTTTCTTTTGATCTGTATGTTGATTATTGGGGCGGAGGGAATCTCCCTGAGTAGCAGTGAAAACCTGGATGAGTCTGTTTGGTTTTGTTGGGTTAGATCTTAACTTGTGAGGGATTGAAATTTTTTGTAATGTTTTTGTAGTCTGCATTTTTGTGAGCTGGACATGTACATGCTGTTGAAACTAGGTTCAGTTAAAACTGTCTGAGGATTGGGTCAGGCAATCATTTGGATTTGATCTGGATTTGAGGCTTTACAATTTTAGAATGGATTAATTTGGAATCTGTTAAGATTAGGAGAAACGAGTATCCATGTAGGTTGTCAAACTAGATTTTATTAACTTATTACATGTCAGAACAGAAGATCAAACTAGAATTTGAATCCAGTAGGACATAAATTTGTTGTTGTATGTAGTGGGCTTGATTGTAGGTATCAACTGGACGTAACTGCTATGCGTATTAACTCATGGGTTGTAGCATGATTAGTGTTTAAGTATTTACTGCTATTTCATTAATCAAGTGTCTTTATCCTTATTTATTTTGACAACTCTATAATTTTCAGGGTAAACTAAACGATTCGGCATTCAAGATCTTAACAGATTACCAAACTGCAACAGTGACACTCTTAGCTCTAATATCTGCTGCAACAGGCGATGTGAGTAAATGTGCATTTCGCTCGTTGGATTCTTAAAATTTAACTGATCTATAGACTTGAGTGAAACTTGTTCTCTTGGCTGGGTTGTAAATATATCTCCTATATAATCAGTGGCGGACGAAAGGGGTGGCAAGCCCGGGCGGCTGCCCCCCTTAGTTTTGTCAAAAAAACATTTCACAGCAGTTGCCTTCACGAGTTACCAAGCCTGCCCCAGCCCGGCCCCCCTTGGGCCTTTTCTTTTTCCTATTCAACAGTGGCCCACTTGTTGCTAAATCAATGAAAAATCTGGTTACAGATGGGTCACGAGTTAGGTGTCAACTGGGTTTTTCTCTGTTCTTTGTTTCCAATTTTTCCGAGAAAATAAAGGGTTGTAAATCTCCAATTCAGTCTATTTTCTCCTGTTTAATTTTGGAGTTCAATTAATATATTTTGTTTTAAAAGAATATAGAAAAAAAAGTTACCACCTTAGAAGTGAGCTTAAATCCAGGTTTTTTTCCCCCCCAAGGCAAGTAACGTTAGATCTGGTTGATTGCTATAAATTATAATAGAACCTTTTTTTTTCCTACGCTATAATAGAACCCTTTAGTTCTACCTAAACGAGAAAGGAAATGAATAACCCCGTCATGAGCAAAATTGCAATATATTATATGCCGTAAGCAGCTGTAATTTGAACACGAGGGGAATAAGAAGAAAATTGAAGAATGGATTGGCTTATAATGCTAGATTAGAGAATTCCATCTTTTCTTTCTGTTGGAGAAAAAGAAACCCCCAATTGAGGCCAACATCATCGGCGAAGATACTTTTCTGCCACAGCTAATTGTATAAACTCAAGTGGTAGAGAGGGGGCCTGAGAGCATGGATTAAGCACACTTAGAGGTCCAAACCACTATTTGTATAAACTTTTTGGAGTTTGCAGTGACGTTGAACTCAATTCGTGTGAATATTGGATCAGGTTCGTCCGAATTAGATGTATGTGAACGAGTGCCTGGATTATAATATTTTTAGTCTTTAATTTTCGATATTTTAACTCTAAGACATTTTTTGCATTATGTAGGATTTTTCTTTTCTTTTCTTTTTTTCGCCTTAGGAGTTTGCCCTCCCTCAACTTGAGTCTTAGTTTCGCCACTGCCTATATTAGGACTTAAGAGTTTAATAAGTAGGTTTTTTCATTGAACATGGTGGCTATTACATGGTAAACTATGTTTTATGTTAGGATGATATCTTAGGCTTATGAAAACTTTTTGTGTGGTGATTTACTTTGTTCTTTTTTGTGTTTGATAGGAAGATGACTGTTCCTCTGATAGAATTTTGACCAAAAGGGAGCTTCTGGAGAATCAAATGCCAGCACTGAAAGGCCTGGTTTTGAGCACCTCACAGTCCTCGATTCTGCATGAAGTTGAATTTCTGAAGGCCAAAATGAATCTATTTTGAAACAAGAAATAGTGAACTGGTTTGCTCCTGCATGTCCTCTTTCCAAATTTTGGACAGAAATAGGAAAAGAAGAAAGATAATTTCACTTGAATATTTCATGCTTGTTTCAAGCTCACATATAGCAAGTATACGGGTGGAGTTAGAATCTTAATAGTAAAGTTCTAATAAGTTCTAATAAACAGTTATCATTAAAGGTATATCGACGGTCCATATTGAATTAAGGGCTAATTACACTAGCACCCACATGGTTTGGAGGGTCTTCGACACTTCCCATTCTTTTATTTTTAAATATTTTGCCTACGTGGTTCTTGGTTCTTTCAATTTGCACCTGCCGTAAATATTCGTTAAAACGAACAAAAATCTCAATCTCGTATTCTACACATGGTTTACTTACTCATTTTACTATCGATATTCAAAAAAGATTAATTACAATTTGCACGCACTTTGCACCCGTGATTGATATTTTCAGTTCGTTTTAACTGAGAAATTAATAAGGGCAAATAAAAAAGAATCTAGAACTAAGAACGATGTGTAAAATATTAAAATTTGGTGAGTACAAAGTATAATTAACACTTGAATTAATTAACCCATTAAAGGTTCACCCACTTTATATTATTTATTATTATTATTATTATTTGAATAATTTAATCTACTGTCCATAGTATAGTAGTCATTAATGCGGTCCGCTAGAAATAGCGTTGTCTACTAACTTTTGTGGTAAGAAATTTTTTAAGTGTTAATGGAGAAGGCATGAAAACTAGAAAAATAATTGTGTTATCTCCCCGTGTCAAATGCATGCAAAATTAGAAACACTAAAATAGAAGAAAGAGCAGCAATTTTATTTATTTCTTACTTTTCTCCTTTCGTTGATGCAAGTTGAAGAAAACATGCAGTCCAAAGTGGAGTTCATGGGTGAAGCATTCAAAATGACTAAATAGTGTCATATATACAATAAATCACCTTTTCCCTTTTCAGCCTTTTGGCGCGAGACGCTTCCAATGTCAAATGTACAACTCACAGTGCCAGGATAGAAACGAACAAATGTTCCTCACTTAACAAGTGCTGTGATAACTAAGAATCTATTTTCTCTTTTAATTAATACCTTCAACAATGTGCGATCTTACATTGTATATGCGGGTATGTTATGTACGAGCCTATACATATAAAGGCCCTCGGAAACCTTCCAGACAGATTTGTCTGATTAGAATTTTTTGAAAAAACAAAAACAAAAGGGAAATAAAAGAGGACAGAGTTCATTTATAAAGCAAATTTGTGCCAAAGACGAAGAAGCATATCTAGGAAAAAGATTAGACTAAAAATATCACTTGAACAATTGCCAGATACAAGGCACATTAATACTGCAAGCTAACTTGGCATCTAATGAATAAAACCACAACAAGAACTTTACATTGTAAGTAGGATATGGTTAATGTGGGAGAGACGGTCTCTTCTCCAACATCTCATAATGGACGACAAAATTATCCTGCACCGAAAATTATAATTTAAATTAAGGGGAGACTATAATTGTTTGGAAATGGCAGAATGTAAATAAAAACACAGAGCTAGTCAGTCCGAACCTTGTGGATTGTTTCAAATGTGTTTGGGTCAAAACAGAGATAAGATCCTCTCTCATATGTATTTGTCTTAACAAGCGGCTCCATGTTTGGTACTCTCGAGAACCATAGTCTGTGCTCTTTGTGATAAAACCAGCCTCTATTATAACTGCCAACAGTGTCTCATACTCTTAGGAAAACAAGCTCAAACCTTGTAAGTTAGTATATATTTAAGACATGGAAATTCAAGTCACACGTATAAGGAATGTTTTCAGTTGCAGTTGCAGTGGGAGCGATAGGATATAAAATCTTTCCAGAGAGAGGAACACATACGGAACATTCATATTTGAATGAATAACAGCACAAGATTCTAGAATTACATAGTCGATAAAAAAAATATTAAACAGACAATGACTGTCTAATATGATGATGCACTTCAACTGTATGTACCGCACACGCACTAAATTCAAGCTTTTCCAGTTCCATAGATGAAGAATAAAACAAAGAAGAGGCTGGTGTCAGACTCCGCCTTAGAATTTGTAGATTTAAAATAATTAGCAGTAAAATAGGGACAACACATCTGCTCTGAACACTAATTAATTCTGAGTGCTGAAGCATCTTTGATGAAATTGTGACTTGGGGAGCCAAATGTTCTAAATATTCCCTAGCTTTGATGAATATAGAATTCTTATGGACAGATGTATGCATGATCATATATGTTCATAGATACACATTCATGAGGAGAGAACTTACAGTTCATTCCCAGCATATAATTGGGCTTCATCTTTAGGCAGGCTGCAAATTATAACTGATTGCATTAAATTAATATCTTAAGAGTAACTTATCCAAAGAAATAATAAATTAATATCTTAAGAGTCATGCCAAGTCAGCAACAGAGATCCAGTACAGAAAAGCACCTGTAAAATACGTAAAACAATGTTTCCAACGTAAACTTCGAACAGTAGCTTTGCTGCGACAACCCAAAAGACATTATGAGCAGGAAAGGGATATCAATTAGAACTCTAAATGATCTCAAGAAAATTATAAGAGCAGCTCACATGTAGAGCAGGTGGTTGTTTAGCATAGTAACACTGGGGTACAGTAAACTCTGGATCACCCTTAGCTGGCTCATCAGACCATGGAGAACCAAAAGTTTTGTGCAGATTCTCTGTTGAATTCAAATTCAACCCAAGTGTTGTCAGGTCAATCCCAAGTGCAAGGGATGTGAGATCAGGATCACTCATCCGTATGACACTTAACAAGCCAAGCAAACCAAATGGATCTGGAGAAGATTTTGAAGCCTGCAAAGGCTTAATGCCCTGATCCCTAAATGACTGATTGACAGCAGACATTTGTTGCAATCGAAACTGGGAAGGGTTCTGATGTTGTTGATACTGCTGCATAAGCTGGTCATACGATCCCATCCCAGATACTGTATTTGGAGAATTTAGAGGTCTTAGTCCAATGCCAGGAGGCCCACTGGTCTGAACGAAAAACAAAATTATGTGATTAGGATGTTCAGTATACTCTCATAGATTGATGCAGGAGATAAATGTGTACAAATGAGGCCTATTGTTGACCAAGATGGCATTTCCAAACGCAATTTTCATAATATCTGAAACAAGACAAACATATTCAACAATGCACATCGAATGTACTCCATTTTTACGGTAATGCTCCATTCTAAATAGTGAACTTGTGATATCAACTCAAACAATGGAAAGAGAATATGAAATTAATTTCATCTATGGCCTCCAAGAACCCATCACTGGAAACAGAAAATTCATCTTCTCCCTAGTTGCACAGTCTAATGGAGATGTCACAGCAACAAATTTGTATACCTGCGAGTGATAGGCCGAATGCGAAGATGGGAATATATCTGAGCCATGTAAATGGAGAAGATCCTGATTGTTCACAGATGAAAAAGAGACACCACTATTACTGACTGATGGAGCATGTTGCTGTGGCTGCTGGGGACGATGGGATGAATACGTTCCACCCAAGTTGAATCCAGCAGACCTCCCCATCTGCACATTTAGGAATTGAAGCGTAAGTGAAAACCTAGATACACATAGCGAATAGCATTTACAAGGACTAACCCACGAGAAGTTGTCATCACAGCAAGACTGATAACTCACATTTTCATGTGAAACCATATGATCCATTAAAGGGCTTAAGTTGGCTACATTAGAATTATTAATGAGATTCTACAGATCATACATTATCACTCGACACATATTTCTCATTGGTTCTTTTTTTTTTTTGGGGGGGGGGGAGGTGTTAAAGTAGATATTCCTCATTTTTTTGGGCAAGTTGATATTCCTTATTTTCATTACAAAGGACTCACAGAAAAGTGCTGTGATTGCATCATTGACACAGTATTATCATGAAGTTGATCTTTCTGGTGCATATCCATGGCATAATCTCCATTACCACCTGCACAAGATATAATCATCAGGTCAACAAGAAATGCTTAAGCACCCAACCAAATATTAACACAAGAACAAGACAAAACTTCCAACTATTGTGCACATGGGTGACAAACAAATCTTATCCATTTCCAAGTGAAGAGGAGAAAGGGAGCAAACGAAGCTGATGAAAGTATAAAAGCATACACCAAACATTCGAAAGCTTGATGCAACAAGGGGAGATGAGTCCTCACACCTAACATTCCATCACTGCCTCTCAGTAACCCCCCAGTGCTGGGGCTATGGAATGCTGCTGATTGCACAGATATTGGGGCTATTAGAGCATAGAGTGACAAAACGTCCCACTAATGTCCTTAGTCATATGAAACACACGTGCTACAGAACAACGGCATACAAAGTTTCAAACCTCCCATATCATAATTATGTGGCAATACATCATACCTATATAATGAAAATTACAGACTAGCAGGAATCTGGATCCCACAGGAATCAGCTAATAATTTCTCACCTCACCAAGACAAATCTTAACACGGTGATTTAATACTTTGAGACATCATGCTTTAATGTCACATCTTTGACCCTAAGGTACAAGCATATAGCATAACAACCCTTAGTTCTTACCAATTAAACAGTACATGCAAAAATAAGCTTGCATGAGCATTATCTGCTGTTCTGCCACTGAGGTCCTCTCTTTTCCTTTTTTTTCCCCTTGCTAGCAAAGGTTTAATGACGTAGCAGCATAAAACTGATCACAATTGAAACATGAACCTAACTATGGTATTACAACTCCATGCATGGAAAGTGCCAGTGGTGCAGCAACTGGGTCTATGAAACCCTTTAGATAGAAAGTACAGCAAGGATTTATGTTCCAGGTCAACAGCACCTTTAAATCCAGGTAAAGCTGGAAAATCTTCATTTTGAATGCTAAACTCTTGGTTCTGTTGAACAATAGGACTAACACCAAGACCTTGTTTTCGTAGTGAACCTGAAATTTTTTCCTTGATGTCATATTTTCAGCTTGTCAAAGTGGACCATAGAAACAGCCAAAATACTTTTATTCGCTTACCCAATTGTCCTTGGGGCCCTCCAGCAGAACTAGGACGACTTGTCAACTGAGGGAAGTCATTGATATCAAAAGGCGTGTCATTAGAGTTCACATCATTCAACATCCCCATAGAGCTTAAATTATTCGCTGCTTGAACATGACCTTGAGAAAGTGGACCCCCGCCAGGATACGAATTCCCTAGCATAGAAATCACCTGCGGAGAACCTGAATCCAGAAAATATGGATATAGCTTATCTAGCAAAAAAAACAAAAAAAAAACAACTGCTTATATGGATTCAAAAATTTGAATATGGAAACCTACAACAAATGGAAACCTACAACAATGATGCACGACAAATTGTAAAGATCAACAACGCATCAGACAATGTAACATTAGCAAAAAATGAAGCACGCTACTAGTATCCACAAATCAGGGGGAAGAAAATAATTCCAGCCACTAGTATCGATCATGTAATTCTTAAGCCACTTCTGTACAAAGATATTCACCAGCACGAGTTAATACCTTGCGGGAGTACACCACTCATCAGTCGATTTTGTCCTTGAACATTTAAACTTCCAGACCCGCTATTGGCACCTAAATTTAGCCGAGAAGCAAGACCGGGAACCGATAATCCTCCACCTGAGCCTATACTCCTCCCGATGTTACCGCCACCAACCATGTTTCCCATTGAACTCGTAATCCTAGGACCTGCACTACCCAAAATTGGGGATACTCCCAAACCTGGAACAGCATTCCTGTTACCAATTGCTCCAGAGGTTGGGAGAATTCCAGGAATAGAACCGCCAACTCCATTTGTGCTACTACTAAATCCAGGGTTTCCTACAACACTTATACCTCCTCTATTCGTGACTCCCGAATGCCCATGGGAGCTGCCATGAGACAACTGCAAAACAGTTATCCAACCAAAAATAAGGCACCAGTCCAAACTACAACAATAAAGACATATAATCTCTCTCTGATACCAAGACCCAAGAGGTAGATAACAAAAAAATGAATTCTTGAACTGCTTGAATCACTGTTAACAACTAGCATATGGCATGGACAATACATGCACCTGAGAGAGAGCAACAGGAAGATTATTCGATGCAAATCGTCCGCTAGTAAGGCTGCCAGTAGGTTGTTGAACTCCTCCAGAAGGAACATTATTTATTGCCGAGTTTCTTGATGTTAGTGTACCAGGAATGTTGGGGACGTTAAAGCTCCCATGAATATTGTGAAGACCCTGAAGACTTCCTGCAAAAGAAATCTTTGAATACTACAACTTTTGAAGAATGCATACAAAAGAAACTCCACCACTATCTACCCACCTGAGTGATGAAAAACCGGGGAGGCCGCACCAGACTGACCAGAGAAAGACGCAGTAAAAGATCGCCCGGTACTGTCTGGAAGGTTGGAAGCTGAACTGTTGAGTGAAGACTGCAACAAGAAAATACAGCACAGTTCACAAGAAACAGATAGAATGGGTAAAATCTAAATCATCTTTCACATTTCACACACCCACACACACAATATAAATAGAGATGACAACTAAACTTAATTGCAAGTAACGCATCCAACACATAGGAGCATCATCTTTCTTATAAGTACTGATTTATCCTTTACCAGCACAACATTCCAACTAGAAACTAGACTGTACAGCCAGTAGAACAGAGTACAAAAGCCACTCTACTTTCAGATAATTCCACCATTTTAAAGCAGGATGCCTAATCACGCCAGTAGCTGTATGATTCTAAGATGCCAGATAGATTACCATATTATCTCCAGTTACTGCTACAACATGTGCTCCATAATGCAAACTCAATTATGCTAAACAAAGCCAAATGCAAGATGCACCACAGATCTGATTAGAAAATTTGACGATTAGGACCAATAGTAAGATGAACCAAGCTCACATTACTCACCAAAAATTAATAAAATGACAAAATACTTTCATGCATTCGACAATTAAGTGAACAGAAAGGCCCTAAGTCAGAACCCATAACGAGATGGGAAAAACTGACACTAGTGCTGAAACAACTAAATGTAACGAAAGATGCCATATATTTCTTACAGGCAAAGACAACCTACAACTACATGTAACGACAGATGCCATATATTTCTTACAGGCAAAGACAACCTAAACGTAAGCAAGTAATTTTTCCAAAATTTTTGCATGTAAGAATAAACTACATGAATATAAGAAAATATACAAAGTCACAAAAACAAGCAGAAGAGCCCGATGGTCACTATCCACAAGGTGAAGAAAGCATGTAGAAAGATAAGGGACTATACATTAAGTAACCCCGACATTGCATGAGCATCAAAAAGTCATGCAAAAAATCATTCCTTGCTGAGAAGCAGCACTCTAGAGTGTCAACAGATTGATGGAAAAATTCGAATAGCTTCACTCTGTGATACTCAACCTGTAGCCTGGAAAGCACAACATAGTCGTAAGAGAGAACTCCAAATACCAAAAGAGCATTAGAACTGAGCAACCAGGAGAAAAATAAACTGAACGAAAGCACTGCAAACAATCCACACACAACGAGATATTATCCATGATTTCAACACCACAAATGATTACAATAGTAAACTCATCCCTCTTTGGAATTCTGAAACCTTAACCTCTCATTGGGAGTGTGTGCCACCTTAAAAATTAGTAACAACACTGTTTAAAGTACAAAACTTGGTTTTTGCACCTCACTTTACTAGTGAAAAAAATATCTTAAATTTCAAGTTCCATAGCTTCATGTAATAGAACCTTGATTGTTCAAAAATCCGAAAAGTTACAGAACGACCAAAAGTAAGAAAATGCAGCCGAGCGATGGTGCCTATAAAAAAGATCATACAGATATCAAAAGCCACGCCTCAAACAAAAAAGTTCCACGAATGCACTCCTGCTATACCGCTACATTTAACGAAATCTTGATACTCTCCAACAATTTAATACAACGCACCTATCCAGTGATATTACGATAGATGCTACACTAAGCAACTGCTCTTAAACCACTGGAGAAATTTTCCATTTGGTTCACTCTGAAAATGAAAGAAATCCCGCGAAACTAGAATACTGAAATGTAGATTTCATTTCTAATGGGACTGCTTACTATCATCTGGCTTAGTTGAGGAGAGCCTTTTTTTTGCTCCTCGAAATGGTAAAGGAGCAAGGAATCACATGTTTCACAGCCTCCCGCACATTTTCCGTTTTCCAAAGTTTCTCACTACCACAAAGGTTAAATGCCTAATTACTTCTCAGTCTACACCCAAATCTTCACCCGGACAAAAAACGACACAAAGAAATGAACACTGTCCAATCAAAGCCTCTTCCAGAAGCCCCAACTAAGAGAATGAGATCGATAAAACAACAAGAAGGAACCGTTTCACGGTAACACGGAAACGAAGATTCGACGAGCTCGGCACGATTCAACAGGGAAGCCGGGGACGAGTCCGAATCAACTCGGACTCAATTTGCGAGTGAGAGTCGCGGTAGTAAGAGAAGAAGAGAGCGTACCTGAGACGCAGATCGGGCGAAAGAGAGAGGGAAGATGGGGGTCTGCCTCTGAGTCAAAAGAGCGAGTTTTGTTGTTGAGTACCCTAAATCGAATGAAGGGAAAAAGAAGAGTGAGAAAGGGCCTTGCAGGGAAATGAAAAATGATTTTGCTCCCGACAATGAATCAAAGGGGTAAAGTTTGTGTGCGACGGGGACTTGTTGTAGCCGCTTTTGGAACCTATTGATGGAAGTTCATGTAATCGTTTATGGGTTTCTTTGGTCGTTTAAAATTCCCTCACTCTTTTCTTAAAGGCGGTATGAAATTCTCCAATTAAAGGCCCAGCCTTAGTGGTTAGTGGAAGGTAATGCTAGGTTGGAGTAAAAAAAAAAAAAAAAAGGGAATTTTACTCAAATGATTTTAATATTTTTTTATCATGAAAGTTGAGTGAAATCGAGTAAAAAAAGAAAGAATTTTACTCAAATGATTTTATAACTTCTTTTATCACGAAAATACGGAATGATTCCGTCACGGTCACTCCTAGCAGATAATGCTGCAAATGTAAATTCTCTTGAAATTGGTTAAATTGATTAAAAATTTAGTTGAAATTTATAAAAGTTATTATAATTAGCGAAAAAGTGATTGGGAAAAAATATTATAATTTGAACTAAATCTTTGACTTTTAACAAAAATTATTTTTACGTAGTTTTCAGATTTAAACAAAAAGTATAGTTCAATAATTTTCCTAAATATTCTCTGGATTTGAAGTGATATGCAGTTCATATTTTTGGGACCATATATTATTTTTTTAGCAAACTTTTGAATATGACTCGAGGGAGGAGGGGGTTTTACGAATATTTTCGTGCAGCTTGGCAGAAGGCTAGCACCATTAATGAGAAGACTGTGTTTGGGCCATACATTTTGCATGGGGGCAACCAAATAGAGCTGCGACTCATGCTTCATGGATTTCTCCAACTTGGCTCATATTTTATAGGTGTTTATGATTTATATACTATTCAATATAAGTTGATGCTATCTTATAGCTTCTTCTTGAGTTTATGAATTTATTTTAGGTCATATGACAAGTTTAACTCTTTTTATTATTAATTGATTAGTGAATTTATGGCTTGTTAAATTTCTTTACAATTAGCAAGTTAGTATTGTTTTTTGATCTTTATTTCCATATTCTCTCCACACTTAATTATTTTTAGCTAGTGAATGCTTCTAAAATTTAACTAGTCAATTTATTTTTATTGGAAGACTTGGGGATTATTTTTGGACTTCTCTTGATGGGATTGTGTCGTGGGCTTTGTGTGAGTAATTTAGGGGCTGGACTTATGTGATTATTGGGGCAATATTGTGGACTTGAGGAGCCCAAAAGAGACCAAGCCCAATGAACTAGACAGAGCTGGCCTAACCCCATCTCCCCCACCTAAATTAGGAGTCTGTTCGGCCACAAAAAAATTTTAAGATTTTTTTGAATACAAAATATTCACAACCAAACATCATTTTTAACCCTACATAAAAATAACTACAACACGCATACCAATAAAGTTAACATCACATAAAAATTCTCAAAATACAAAAAAAAATCCTCAAAATACTATACAACCGAACAGCCCCTAGGTTCTAATTATAACCCTTAATAAGACAAAATTTACTTTAGTGCCACGTGTGCCCCATTGTCTTAACCGAAACCTTCCCCCAATGAGACTCATTTTTTTAAGTGTGCCATGAGATTAGAGAGAGACGGAGAGACAGAGAGAATGTCGAAGAAGAAGAGGAGGAGGAAGAAAAGAAAAAAAGAAAGAAAGATAAGAGGTACAGGGAGAAGTAGGGTACTCAGCCAAGAGGAGGATCCTTCCTCCATGGCCTCTTTTGTGTTCTTTACTTTCTTTCTTCATTTCTACACCTTCTAACTTAGATTTTCTTCTCTTTAGGAGGTTTCTTGAGAATCCAAGGGAAAATCCACCATCAAGGAGGTTGCATGTTAGGTCATGAAAGAGTTTGGTTTGGTTGATAATTTTGTACTATTTGCTAAGCTAAAAACATTGTTGCCCTAAAGTGTAGTTGCGATTCACATGTTTTATGGCTTGCATGTTGAGTTGGTTGCAGGAGATGGACTTTGAGATATGTGCTTGTTTTACATAAATGTGTTGCATGTACCTTATTATAATTGTCAAGCGATGAGTCTTTTCGAGGGCTACAAGACACTCGACCTCGATCTATACATCATGATCATGTACTTTCCTATGGGTATTAGATACTTTTGAAATATCAGTGGAGCATACCTGCCACTAGTACCTCAAAGATCTACCCTACCTGGGCTCGTAGATTTTGGTTTGGTGGAAGCACCGGTTGAGCCGGTGATTCCTTACCCGACACCACCGGCGCAACACCGGTGAACTTTAATCAAATGATGCCGGGAGACAACGTGGTGGATCTGACTGGTGATGATGATGATGAGGAGTAGTTTTAGTTTTAGTTTCTTTCTAGAAGTTTGAGATTGTCTTTCTTTTTATTTTCGTGGACTCTTACCAGTATATGTATCATGGTTGTGTAAGCTTATTAAGTGCTCACATTTTTGTAAAACTAGTCACGTTTGTTCAGTTCGAGAAGGACACTCTTGTTATGCACCGTGGTATATAAAATCCTTACCTTATTTACTTTTTACGAATTATCTTCCATTATTTTTCTTTTCTTAAAATGGTATAATTATTGACAATAATTTATCTCACTCGGTGCAACATATTTTACACTTTATCTTATGTCGGGGTCACACGCTCGAGGGGCTTACCCATGCTTACCATCGCCGAAAATCCAAGATGAAAGCTCTATTCGGTCTCCAAAGAGTCGCTATCAGCCAAAGCTCCGATGACACTTCACAAAGACGCTTCACCATGAGGTCCTTAAGGGAAACACTATTCTCCATCCTTAGAATGTGAGCATCTTAAAAGATACTATCAATAATAATCTCATCGTTTCTCACATGAAATTCTGTTTACATTTATAAATTCTATAGCTTGTGACCTAAAGCTGTATGAAAGAAATCTTGTGCCAAGGACTAGGGCTGTTCAAAAATAGGCCGAAATCGACCGGGCCGACCAAACTGGCCGGAAACCGACTGGGCCGGTCGGTTTTGGGCCCAGCTCGGTTCAGCTGTCGGCCCATTTTTTAACAGAACCGATGGCATTTTAGTAATTTTCACGTTATATATATATTTGTTAAAAAAACTTAAAATAATTTTTGCCACTTTACGTAGTCGTCTCCCCCCCTACACCAAAAAAATACATCGTCTCCCCCTCCCCCTCCCACGTTCTTTCTCTCTCCCTCCCCCACTACTCCCACTCTCAGCTCCCATGTCGTCTCTCCCTCCCCCTCCCACGTTCTCTCTCTCTCCCCCCACTGCTCATCGTCTCTCCTCCCCCTCCCACGTCGTCCTCCTCTCTCTCTCTCCCCCCACAGCCCACTGCTCATCGTCTCTCCCTCCCCCTCCCACGTCGTCCTCCTCTCTCTCTCTCCCCCCACAACCCACTGCTCATCGTCTCTCCCTCCCCCTCCCACGTCGTCCTCTCTCTCTCTCTATCTCATGCAGCCCCCTCCCTCTCTCTCTCTCTCACGCCGACCGAACCGGGCCGACCACCGAACCTGGTTGGCCCGGACGGTTCTCCCAACCGGCAGTTCGGCCGTCGGTTGGGAGTTTACAAGAATCGCCCTCTCGGTTTGGTTCTCGGTGGGGGCTGAAAACCGAACGTTTTCACCCCTACCAAGGACACCTATGAGAAATCTCATGCGAAAAGCACCCACGAAGAAAGTCTTATGTAAAAAAATGCCTACGAAAGAAGTCCATTGAAAAAAAAATTTCTATGAAAGAAATCTATCGCGAGCTCGTTTCACTATGGGCCCTCGTTCCCCTTGTCACCATCGGACATTACCGTTGATCGGTCTTATGAGCCCCCGTGCTCTATTTTACCACTTCATGGGCCACAAGCCACGTTTTGCCATATTACAGGCCATGAGCCTCGCTTCGCCACATTATGTGCCTTTATGAGCCATGGGTTTCGTTTCACCAAATTAAAGGCCGAAGTTTCCAGCCGAAGTTCCCCTTTTTGCCAGAATGTGGACTACTACCCTATTATGTTGTGATATGGGCTCATGTGCCTCTTTTCGTCATGTTCTAGTCACAGAAGTGCCTGAGCCTCACAAACTCGGTATAGGACATGCGCCTCCTTATTGCCATTTTAAAGGGCTCACTGCCCGCCGAAATTTCTCCAACCAGAGGTTGCCAGCCAGCCCGAGAGATAGTACGTACTCTCCTTTTTGGACGGCAGTGTCTTCACCTTGTATTTCTCAAGCTAGGCATTCTTACACGGGGTGTATGTGTAAGTAAAATTTTAGTAGTTGTGAAAAAGTGAAAAAAAAAGTTAGAGAAAAAGTAAGAAGAGAGAATAAAAAAGTAAGTGAAAAAGTTAGTAAGAAGTAAAAAAAAAGTTATAGAAAGTAAGGAGAGAGAATGAAAATGTAATAATGTTAAAAATTTTGGAGTAAAATTTTAGTCTCTAGCTATTTTAGAAGCTTGCGTGCCTCACAATATAATGTTTAGTCTCATGACTCACCTATTTTCGAGATCTATATTGAACACATGAAATATTTTTATTTATTTATTTAATGTACCTATAGATTTATTTATGTGATCTATATTTTAAATTTTAGTTATCGGATTTTAAGACATTGCAAAGAAGTGACAGTTCTTACGTCATTCCTCATCATCACTAATTTAGGGTGATATTGTAAATGGTGTATTAATTAGATTATTAGAGAGCGTTTTATATGATTTCCAAACAAATGCTACATTTCTTTCACAGGCTATTTGCAAACTTCTATGTCTATCTTTTTTTTTAATTTTTTTTTGTAATTAGCAATCATTGGCTTGCAAATCAACTAGCTCAAACCCCAAGTCTTGGGCCAGAGTCAAGTTTTGGATTTCATTTGGCTACATGCACATTTATATGAGTGAAGGCAAGGGCCAGGGGGCCAGTGTAAGTGGGCAGTGTGGGGACTATGGCCCCTGACCCTAAAGGTAAGAAAAAAATTTATTTTTGAGTTTTTTTTTTCACTTTTTCATAGAAGTGGCCTAATAAACGAAATATTTGGGTTCGCTCTCTAAAATATTTTCCACATACGTAACGTTTCGCCGAAGGAACACATATTTTGTGTTTGGTTTTGTTTAGCATCTTCGATGGAATACATGCAAAGAATGGTCAAACTATTAGTGACTCTTAAAATTTGAATCAATAACAGAAAATAGTTGTTTTGGAGATTACTATCGTAGGAGTCTTTTAATAGGTTAATAATATATATAGACATCGCTCAACCTATCAGCTTGAGAGTTGGGATCTAACTTTGTTAAATTAATTGGTTACACTTAGTCTTAAATTACTTTTCTCTATTTTATTTTAATCTTAAAACGAATAGTCAATTATAAGTATCGAGTACAGAAATCGACACATTTAGTTCTTAAACTATTAAAATGTACGTCCTCTAATAAGATTATATGCTTGAAAATATGTAGAAATAAACTAAATGATACAATATTGACGGTTAAATCATATGACGTGGTAAATATTGATGAATTTTGATAGTTTAGGAGTTAAATTTGACTATTTTCGTAATTTAGATCTGTAATTACCGATTGATAATGAGAGTTTAGGGTTAAAAGAGAAGATTAATAAACATAAAAGAGAAAAAGAGAAGTCTAAATAGGACGTCAACTCTTTTTCAACAAAGAAATTTACGAGTTTTTTTTTTATTTGTTAAACATTGACTCGTAACTTTTCAAATGGAACACGGTATTGTCTCACACTTCATACACGGCCCTTTGGACGCACAAAGAACCGCACCGATTTGGACTAAAATGTTATAGCTAATATTGTTCTCCCAAATGTCAAAGATGAAAACAACGTCACTTAATTATAAGTTCATGTATTAATTGGTTAAAGTATTTACTAATTGGCCATTTCTTCGCTTGATTTGTTATAGGGGCCGGCCAGATAGAGAGAGCTTTGTCTACATTTTTTATTTTATTTTTGGCGACGTGGATTGGTTTGGAATCTTATTCATTATTCCGATACATCCATTCTCGCCGGGAGTTCGCAACTCCTCTGCCCCCTTAGTCAACTTATCGGGTGTGCAGATTTGCAAGTGAGGCTTTTCTGGTATATATATATATTTTAGTTGCAAGTGGCATGCACGTAGAATTATCAAACCCCCCAAAAAAAACCAGAGAAAAAGGCATGTATGTTGAAGCTTTCTCATTTGAAAAAAACACAAAAGTAGAGGCACATTGAACATAGATTTTTCTGCCATGTTAAGTCTTATCAATTGCAAAAACCACGTTTATCAATCATTACGCTTCTGCCTAAAAATAAAAAAAATCATTACGCTTCTGTAATAACCCCAATACACAAATCTCAAGAAACTAATTTTTAGACTAATTTTCTACTATATAAAAGTTATTTTTTCAAAATTTTAATATAAAAAAATAATTATAAAATAATCTTTCTTCTTGTCAAATCATTATTTTTCACTCTAATATATATATAATTATTTAAATCATCTTTATTCAGTTTTTCACCAATTTTAATATCATAAAATCTTAGGCTATGTTTGTTTAACATCTTAAAAATTTTTCAAAAACTTCTCTCACTTTTTCATCAATTTCAATAATTTTTCATCAATCCCAATAATTTTTTCATCAATTTTAATACCTTTTCACCAATCTTCCTAACTTTTTACAAATTTCAACAACTTTTAATTAACTTTTCACAAATTTCAAAAGAATCTATACTAATTCTAAGAAAACACAAAAACAAAAATGATTTTGAGAACTAAACCAAACATAGCCTTAATCTCTCAAAATTTTAACCCTCAAGCATAACTTAACTTCAGCATCGAAGACTTATCCCACGTGAAAGCTCCATTTACCTTGTTTTCCTTACATATCTAACCTCTCCCGAAGCTAAAAGAAAATTTGGTTGCGATTCATTACTCATTTGTTCGACCAGATCAAAAATTCTATCAAATAAAAAACAAACAAGCAGATTATGTTCAATCATGACTATATTAGTCATTGTCTTTCCCAACTAAAAAGATTTGAATATAGGTTTTAATAACGTATTGACCCACTTGTCTTTAATTCCTATGTCTCTATTTGTCTCCTTCCCCTGGCGGATTCTGCGCCTGTTAATTTTATGCGCGAGTGACGTCCTCGGCTGAATAATTTAATTAGATTTATCACAGTGCAGAAGCTCAGCTGTGGGCTTTCATTTTTTAAAAAAAAATTGAAGGTCGATCGGATTCGGCTCCCATTGACAACACAAACAGCGCCACCGGCCCACCAATGCCGTCTGCAGTCAACTTCATCGAGCCAGCTAATACCAGCTGCCCCCGCAAGCACCTGCTTCTTCTCTCTTCTTCTTCTTCTCCTCCGCTCTTCTCTTTCTACACGTAAAAAGGTTAAGGACCACGGATTGAAAATAGAAAAACAAAGCCATTATTACTCTATTGTACCTGACTCACCTTTCATGCAAAGCAACGTCGTCATCGTTGGAAAATGAAAATGAACGATGGAAAAGACGTCACCGTCAAGCTATTAAATCCTGGAGGCAATCGGTCTTTTCTATTACTTTTGTTTTGTCTGAATAATTTGTGTCAGTTATTTCAGATGTACAAATTACTATTTATAAAGCAATATAAACGCTTGAGACCCACCAATGCCGTCTGCAGTCAACTTCATCAAGCCAGCTAATACCAGCTGCCCCCGCAAGCACCTACTTCGTTTTTTCTCTTCTTCTTCTTCTCCTCCTCCGCTCTTCTCTTTCTACACGTAAAAAGGTAAAGGACCACAGATTGAAAATAGAAAAACAAAGCATTATTACTCTATTGCACCTAACTCACCTTTCATGCAAAGCAACGTCGTCATTGTTGGAAAATGAAAATGAATGATGGAAAGGACGTCACCGTCAAGCTATTAAATCCTGGAGGCAATCGGTATTTTCCATTACTTTTGTTTTGTCTGAATAATTTGTGTCAGTTATTTCAGATGTACAAATTACTATTTATAAAGCAATATAAACGCTTGAGAAGATTTGCAACTTTTACGAGTATTGCGACTCTTCGGTACGAGCATTCCTAGTAGCTTATTTAAATTTGACTCTCTATTTTAATTAAAAAGTACACTTCTCTATTTTAACTATCAACTTTTTAAAAACACCCACAGCAGCTTCTCTATCTTAACCATCTACTTTTACTATTCTATTTAAATATTATTATTCAAAGATTTCTTTATTATTTCTCTAACATTTCTATTTTTTAATATTTATTTATTTTAACGGTTATATTTTTGAATATTTGTCTTATCCTAAAAATGGTGAATTTTTTAATTTTTGTCTTTTCCTAACGCTCAGCATTTTTTAAGTTTATCTTATCTCAACGATTAGATTTTTAAAAAAATTTCTTATCCTAACGGTCATATTTATAAATAGTCGTCTTATTTTAACGATCATATTTTTAAAAATATATTAAGTTAGTCTTTATTTAGTTTAAAATGTATTAAGTTAGTCTTTATTTAGTCTAAAATGTATTAAGAAAAGAGAAAGAAAAAGAAAAAAATAAGAAAAATATTAATATTTTATTATAGAGAAGTGAACAATGGTTATCTAAATATAGAGAACCACTGTTCACATGTTAAAATTTTTAGCTAAAAACTGTTAAAATAGATAAGCTGTTAAAGTGTGTTTTTTGACTTTTTTGTTAAATTGGTTCTCTATTCTAACCAAAATGTTAGAATAGAGAACCTACTAGGAATGCTCTAACAGGTAACTTCCATAACCTTCATAGAAATTACAACTTCTACAGAGATGTCTTTACAGAAGGTTGCCTTTGTTCATGGTGATCGAATGGCTTGATCACCTTGTGAATAGAATGGTGCAATGGTTCAACAGTTATTTAATTAACTTTAAAGGCAAGTGATTAATGCTTGAGTCTTGATAGGATGCTTTTTCTAAGGTTCAAAATTCATAACCTAATATGTGTTATGAATTTTTTGGGATTAAACTCAAGGACTTTTGATCTAGTAATTATTTAATTTGTGTAGAACGAGGAACTGCACAAACCTTATAATTAGTTAATGTGCGCGTAAGTTAATCTAGACACTCTTTTAAAAAAAACTTTAAAAGTCTTCGTTTCCGCCATTTATCTATTGAGTTGATTACATAAAAAAAATATTATAAGGTTTACTATAAAAATTATAAAGTTGAGATGGAGTCAAAATTTATCTATTGAGTTGATTACATCAAAAAAATATTTTAAAAGTCAAAATAAATACAAACACACAAAAAAGGTAAAAAAAAACTCATTAAAAAACCCTAAACAGTAGCCATTTTGTTTTTACAGATTTTGGGGGTTGCTGGGCCATGACCCCCAGTCCCCTTAGCTGCTGATGTATGTCTTCACTGTGCATATGGAACAAACCAGGCCGGCTAGCTAGCTCATCCATCATCTATGCATGATTTCCCTCTTGTATATCCTACCAAATTTGTCACCCACCACATGATCCGAAGTCTTCGTTTCCGCCATTGATGTTAATACGATACCTAAAACTCCACATAGCTTATATTATACTCTAATCTGCCATTTTTCTTGGTCTGGTTGATAACATGGAGTTCCCATGAGAGAAAGAGGAAAGTTTTTAAAGGAATTGCACCAATCTCAAAGGTGGTGTTGATGAGCTCTTTTACACATATTATCTAATAAAAAATCAAAGGCCGCCCAAACCACTTGCATTATATAATTAATTCCATTATTTGAAATAATAGAAAATTCTATTTGCAATTGAGTCCCGCATGGCCGCATGTTACCGTAAATCATTTAAGAAATGGAGTTAATATCGAGAGGGCCCATCTCTACTCCAAGGGACAACATATCCTTTTCGCTGTTGAATAGTCGCTGATGCTATTCTATTGTCTGATGCCGTCCAGGCAACCTTTTAATTTGAAGGTGGAATATCAAATCGGAAGGAGTTGGTCTTGCACGTTACTGCCTTATTTCACGTATTTGTTTTTAATATTTAAAAAATAATAGAGGCAGTTAAAAAGTAAGAAGATATAATATTTAATGTATTTTTTTATAAAGAAGTATTAAGGTTAGTGTTACAAAGTATTAAATTTGTGTAATTTTTTTGAAATTTTAATATTTAGTTATAAAATGTTTCTGTACAAGTTAAAAAAAATTTAATAACCCAACATCACTTAATTCTCTTTTATGTCACGAAAGCAAACAGTATCGTACAGACAAACCGCATTCCTAGTCTGGGTTATCTAGTTCCCGAATAAGGATCTATTTAGACGCAAATTATATAATTTTTTTCTTGATTTTTGAACGATTCTCAAGGGCTGCTAAAATCTGGCCGAAAATGGAAAATATATTTAAGCATGGAATGGACTAGACACATGGAACAGCTATTAATAATGTATTTTATTCTCCTGTTTTTCCTCTCCACAATAACTGCTAATGTATTTTATTCAGATGAACACCATACCGCCAAACCCAACTCCACCCATATCATTCCACTCAACATGTTCATCTGGGGAAAGCCTTAACCTCCATTGCTAGGGTAAACCTAACTAGCAGCAGTGCCAGTGAGTAAATAGCTGACAGTTACTTTCTCTTTCCTACCACCATAACCTACCATCTTTAAACCATTTCACTGAATTCTCTTTGTTTTAAGTTACTTCTTTACCTTTTCTTGGATTTTTTTAGGCAGATTCCTTTTAAGTTTTGAGTTTCGCAACAGGAGAGAGAATAAGAGATTCATTCATCGTGGTTTCACAATCAAGGCCAGGTCAGCTCTCTAGTAGCCGGTTCCTCGTATTCAATCTAGTTCCAACTCTTCTTTGACTTTGTTCTGATGATTTTTTTTGTGTGTTTTATTTTTGTTTTCAATAATTTAATGCATAAAGATATCTAAGAGCCTATCAATACCTGAAGCTGTCATCAAGTTCAAACCAGCTGGTGCTTTGCGAGATTCGTGCCCAATATTTGTCTGTTCTTCTTACTTGCATTGGAATCCTTTCTAAAAGGGTGACTCAGATTTGCTTCCTGCTCTGGAATTACACATCTGGGTGTCTCTCTTGGAGCGTACATGATCCCAAAGGTGCCAACTTTTCTCTTCCATATTCGGTTTTCTTCATAGTTTTTTTTAATAGTGTTTGCGGGTTCTTGTATTGGCCCTCCTCTTAAAGGACTCCGGATTTGATTTGCAACTAGCTTAACGAAAATCCATCTCTTTCTTTTTCAGTGAATCTCCAGTTTTAGGATGATGGGATGTGGAAAACTTGAGTTGTTAATATGGGTCTTATCAATTTTGTACTTGGCATGGTTTTCTAGTGGGTTTAATCCTGTAGACAATTACCGTATAGACTGTGGATCATCCGCCAATGCTTCAGTAGGTAGCCTTGTATTCATTGCCGATGACTTGGCTTCAAATTTTCTGTCAACCCCTCAAGATATTCTTGCCAAAGCCCCTTTGAAATCAATCTCTTCCTCCGAATATTCATCACTGTATCAGACAGCAAGAGTCTTCACTGGATCCTCAAAGTACACGTTCTCAATCAGTCAGAGTGGGAGACACTGGATCCGCCTCTATTTCTACCCGTTCGTATATAATAGTTACAATATGAGTGAGGCAACTTTTACTGTTTCGACTCAAGACCACGTCCTTCTGAACGATTTCAGTGTTAAAAACTCTTCTGTGTTGAAAGAATTTTCCTTAAATGTGACATCAAACAACCTAGTAATCACCTTCACCCCTTTCAACAATTCAATCGCATTCTTAAATGCCATTGAAGTGGTTTCTCTCCCTGATGGGCTCATTAGCGATGATGCCGCCACTGTTAATCCATCAGGAAGGTTCCTGGGGTTGTTACCTGTGGCACTAGAGACGGTTTGGAGGGTGAACATGGGTGGGCCAAAGGTCACATTTGATAACGATACGCTTTGGAGAACTTGGATTCCTGATCAAAGTTTTTTATTACAGCAGAGTTCTGTCATTGATTACTCAAACACTGCTGCTGTTAAGTATGTTCAAGGTGGGGCAACTCAGGATATTGCTCCTGACAGTGTCTATGGTACTGCCACTGGGATGAACTCATCAGGTAACCCCTACGGCAATTTCAATGTGACCTGGGAGTTCAATGTTGATCCGGGATTTCAGTACCTTGTTCGGTTTCACTTTTGTGATATAGTGAGTACTAGCCTTAATCAGCTCTACTTCGATGTCTACATTGATTCCTGGATTGTTGTTAAGGATCTTGATCTGAGTACTTACATGGTGAACGTCTTGGCTGCTGCATATTATATGGATTTTGTTACGGTTTCGGCTGTTAGCAATAAGCTTCGTGTTAGTATTGGTCCATCTACTTTACCTGGTGCTTACCCTAATGCCATCCTAAATGGGCTTGAGATCATGAAAATGAATAATTCTATGGGCAGTCTGAGTGCAGCAGCCTCTGTGATTATTCCTTCTGATTCAAGTTCAAAGAAAAATGTTGGGGTGATAGTGGGCATTGGTATCGGGGCCTTCATTGCAGTGATATTCGCTGTACTTCTCTTCCTGTTGTGCAGAAGAAGAAGAAAACTGGCACTTCAAGGACATACGAAGACATGGATTCCGTTATCCATCGCTGGAGGAAATTCTCATTCCGTGGGAAGTAAATTCTCTAATGGAACTACTATTAGTGCCATTTCAAACCTTGGCTATCGCATTCCTTTTCTGGCAGTTCAAGAGGCTACAAACAACTTTGATGAGAGTTGGGTTATTGGGATTGGTGGTTTTGGGAAAGTGTACAAGGGTATTCTAAATGAGGATACAAAAGTGGCAGTTAAGAGAGGAAATCCTCAGTCCCAGCAGGGACTTGCAGAGTTTCAAACTGAAATTGAGATGCTATCTCAGTTCCGCCATCGCCATCTTGTCTCATTGATTGGGTACTGTGATGAAAAGAATGAGATGATCTTGATTTATGAATATATGGAGAATGGGACCCTCAAGAGTCATCTTTACGGCTCAGGTCTTCCCAGCATGAGTTGGAAGCAGAGGCTTGAAATATGTATTGGATCAGCTAGAGGACTCCATTACCTTCACACGGGATATGCAAAAGCTGTTATTCATCGTGATGTAAAGTCTGCTAATATCTTGCTTGATGAGAATCTCATGGCCAAAGTTGCTGATTTTGGGCTCTCGAAGACGGGGCCTGAAATTGATCAGACCCATGTCAGTACAGCAGTGAAAGGAAGTTTTGGGTATCTTGATCCGGAATATTTCAGAAGGCAACAACTGACAGAAAAGTCGGATGTGTATTCATTTGGTGTGGTTTTATTTGAAGTTCTTTGTGCAAGACCTGTTATAGATCCATCCCTTTCGAGGGAAATGGTGAACTTAGCTGAATGGGCAATGAAATGGCAAAAGAAAGGGCAGTTGGAACAAATAATAGACTCTACTCTTGCAGGGAAAATTAGGCCAGATTCTCTGAGGAAGTTTGGAGAGACTGCTGAGAAATGCTTGGCTGACTATGGTGTTGACAGGCCATCTATGGGAGATGTACTGTGGAATCTAGAATATGCTCTTCAACTTCAAGAGGCAGTTATCGATGTTGAGCCTGAAGAAAACAGTAGTAATATGATTGGTGAACTCTCTCCACATGTGAACAATTTCAGCGACGACACTCCTAGTGTTTCTGCTACACAGTTTGAAGCGGGACCTGTTAATGATCTTTCAGGTGTTTCCATGAGTAGGGTGTTCTCGCAGCTGGTGAAGTCTGAGGGTAGGTAACCGATTCAAGATTGTTTACTCTTTTTTGATTCAGCTACTTTATGATAAGACTCCTGTGCTCTTTTCCTCTGAGCAATCGCTGTTCATTATATCACAGTAGATAGGGCATTCTCTTGATTCTGTCATCCATAAAAATGACTAGAATCGTCAAAACTTGTTTGCTTTTCTGGTAAGATGATGTATCTCCTTGTGCAATATGTGGCTTCTTTGATTGGTAACTGGAAGGAAGAACTATGCTTCCATTCCCTGCTTAATAGGGGTGTCTTCTGTGGAGTTCTGCAATAAAGAAATTGCTGAAAGCAATGAGAGTTCGACTTTGTACAGAGGGGCTGGTGGTTCAAGTGTTTTAGCAGTTTACGAGGGTGTTCTTACAGCAGTGCTCGCGTTTGTCTCTTTTTGGATTTGTTGTTCCGTATAAGAAGTAACATGATAATGAACAACATTCAGTTTTGGTATTGATAGTGCGTTTGTGGTGAGTGATTGGGAATGTTATCATATTTTTAACTGCTGTTGTGATCTATGTTAAATCTTATCTCCAGATTTCTTACATGTGGCTAGAAATTTACATCAAGTCTTCATGTTTATGTTTCTTTTTGTTGTCTTGATGCTTTGCTGATACCTAGGGTCAATGTTATTTTGGGGTCTAAATTACTAGTTTCTTATTTTGTACTCGAATGATCAAAATTCATAATTTTGCGCCCTTTAATAAGATCATACCAAATAAATCAGCAAAAATTGAGTTAAGTGGCACAATTTTGACTGTCAAAAGCGAAATTTGTGCTTGAGTACAGTACAGTACGTCATGCATCACGTTTTGGCATAAAATTTATCCTCCATTGAATGTGTGAGAGGGCCATTGTTCATCGTAAATGCTTTAACAAGTTTCTTCTCACAACTCTGAGTAGGACCCAACCCTGAGTAGGACCCAACCCTGTAAACGGACCTCTGGTTCACAATGAATTGAGTTTTATTGAAAGCATAACGAAATTTAAACTGAAAATGAACCATGGAATGCATAGAATCAGCTGGCCCAGGTTATCCAACCGCGAGAGGATCATTTGAAACTGTCGCTTGCGTCAACCAGGGGAGGAAATAGGAGAAAACACGCCTTCGCATAGTGGTCGCTCTGGTCTGATAATGGGGCAGAGAGTCACCGTGGCGGATTGGTTGATCTCGTGTTTAGTGGAAGACTTATTGCCGAGTGGATAGAAGTAACTCTTCACGCACAATCTGGCCTTAACATCAGCATGGAACATTCTTGTGATTTGCTGCTCCGTACTGCTTCGTGAGTAAAGCAACTTTATTTTGAACACAAACCAACTTAGCAAAAAAAAAAGATCAGCAAAAAATAGGTGTCCAAGTGATCCAAGTCCCCTGGAGAAGCCCCTCCGAGTGTCTATATCGAATAAATTTGGATGTGCCGGGGCAAAAATGATCAGCTTCCTATATGTTTTACTTTAGCTCATAAAAAAAATATTCTATTTGAATATTTTATATCCTAGTGGATGTTAAATAATAGTTATCAGTGCTTATTGGTCTTACATTTTATTTTTAATTTTGAAAAACTTATCCTTGCTTTTTTCAAATTGTCAATGTACACTCAAAACTACTAACCTTGATATACTACATCTTTATACTACCAATATGTTTTAAATTTTTATAATAGGTTAAAATTTAACTATTAAAATGAACGAAAATAAGTTATATGAATTTATATTAATGGTCAGATTTCAACATATTGCATAACTTAAAATGCAATTGGCAGTTTATAGACTAAATGTGCTACAATTAACTTAGGCTGCGTTTGCGTGTTAAAATTTTACACCCTCTAAAATTTTAACACAATAAAATATTACAATATAATCTCTCTCTCTCTCTCTCATCAAATCACTACTTTTCACTACAAAAAATATAAAAAATTATCTCTCTTCACTATTTCACTAAACTCAATACCTAAAATTTTAACAACACTAAAATTTTACAAAACAAACCCACCCAGTGGATCCAACCCCCGTAAAGGGAGAAGCTTTAGCAGCGAAGTTGGCTGTGTCAGTTGCATAGGAGCTTAACTTAGATCATGTCATCTTGGAAGGAGACGCTCAAGTCCTCATTTCGCAACTATTTTCATTGGAATGACCTGGCAGATTGGATTATCGAGGAAGAGATGCAGTACATCAGGAGCCGTGTGCAATATCACCTCAATTGTTACTGCCAGTGGACGCCTACAGAAGCTAAGGCTATGTTTGTTTCATATCTTAAAAAAATTTCAAAAACTTCTCACTCACTTTTTCATCAATTTCAATACCTTTTCACCAATCCCAATAATTTTTTCATCAATTTCAATACCTTTTCAACAATATCAATAACTTTTTACAAATTTCAACAACTTTTAACACATTTTTCACTAATCTCAGGAGAATCTACGCTACTTCCAAAAAGAGCAAAAAACAAAAACTGTTTTGAAATCTAAACCAAACATAGCCTAACACTCTTTGGTCGGATGATTTTTGTGGGAGAATGTTTTCGGGATGTACTGGGTCAAGTCCGTCTGAACTCGATGCACATGAATGAGTATCTAAATTTCCTTCATCAACTGAAAAAAGATATTGTCTCTTGCGACTCTGCTTTATAAAGTTTCGATTGCTAAGAAAAGAAAGAAAACAAAAATTTGTCGTGTGCGATGTCAGGGCCGGCTCAAGGGTAAGGCAAGTTAGGCGGTGGCCTAAGGCCTCAGCCTGAGCAAGGCCCCGTAAAGACTAAAAATATTTTATACAATCTTTTCATTTTTTTTATTATGAGTGGACATATATATTTCTTCCAGAATTCCTATTTTTTTAGATATTTATGAACTTTGCTCAAAGAGAAAAAATGTCTTATAAATTTCTTAATTGTTCTAGTCATGAGGCCTTGATGTCATGTATGAGGGCCTCATAAAAAAAATTAATGGGGCCTTTAATATTTTATATTAAATTTAATAATTTTCAGATAATTTTAAATATTTTATATAAAAAGTTTATTAATTTATTTTGCCTTAGGCCTCCATTTTGTTTGAGCCGGCCCTGTGCGATGTAGATTGTAACTGTAAGGGTATTATGTTATAGGTAGAAATTCTAATTTTTCCTTTTAACTTTGATCTATATATATCATGTCTTTCAAATAAAATAATGGTTTTTAATATGTGAGAAATATTTTCCTATGTTTTATAATTACCCCTATTTTGAACATTTTATGATTTGATATAGCGGTGACTGGGATTACTTTCCAAAAGGAACACGTCTCTGATTCAATGATTTGGCTCTCCTCACTCCTCAGGACTCAAAAAAGAAGTGGTTTGAACTTGGTGCGACTATCCCACACGGGACACGCGATAGAGCACTCGGAGAGAGCCAGCATAAGATGTAGATTCCAGTCTTCAAACAAGCAACGGAGCCGTGCGGTGAGCACATAGCGAACTATTCTTTCGCCTTTTACTAAAGAATACCGTGCGCTCGCCGCACACAGCAGCGGCATACGCCTATTTTTGTAAGGGTTTCCCCAGTGCGGTGAAGCTCCTAAAGTAATGTCCAAACGCTTTCCTGTATTAAAATTTTTGATTTGTTATTTCTTACCCGTTGATGAACAAGAAAAAGACGCTTGACGTTCAATTTACAGAAAGGAGGCAAAGAGACGGGGGCGGCTTTAACAGGCAGGTAGGCAATTCGCTAAGCATTTAATGATAAGCTTCAAAAATTTAATTTTTTGTAAAACAATTTTAGTTAATTAATTTTTAATCTATAAAGATGCCTAATAAAGCAAATTGACTCAAATATATTAATATCTTATAAAATGAGTAGTTTGCAATTGATTCGAGAAATCTTATAAAATCTCGCACATAATTCATTTAATATTTTTTACCTTATTTTGACAAACAAAAATTTTTGCTAGCCATTTATACCATATAATATATTTAATACTTTTACCTTATATGCATTAATTAACATCTAAAAATCTATTTTTAAAAGGACTTAATCTATAAACCATTTCACTAAAGTCAAGATATTATTATAAACTTTTTATTTTATGTTTTATTTGTTGTAGTTATCATTATTTGTATTGTATTTTTGGTTTTCTAATTTTTTTATTTAATTTGAAAAAATTGAAATCTTTGGATGAGGATACTTGAAAAAACATTGTTTGACGTGAAGATCATGTTGATATTGATGATTTAGATTTATTTTTTTCAGAATTGAAAGTATTTAAATAAATTTTAAAAATAGAGACTTACAGTCCAATTGAAACATTAAACTATATTAATAGGGTTGTAAACTAGCAGAGTACTGAATATTCGAACTCGGCTCGTTTATCAGGCAATAAACAAATGCATATACATTACTATCTTGTCCCTTTTATCGTCTCCTACGTGATGAAAGGATACTGGCTCCACTAACTACCCCGACCTGCCAACTTCCTCTCTACCTGATACGCTACTACATGCACACAGGTGGATCGTTGACATTGCTTTTGCTCCCAGTACTGTGACGAGTACCACTTCCTCCTCTACCCACCAACTCATAGAAACGCAGCATAATGCTAGCTTCCAGTTTGTCAGGAAAGCAGAGAGATCTGGGAAAAGACACGGAAATATCGAGCAAAAGCACGATGAAAGAAAATGGCGGTGGATTTTCTCACTCTCTCCAAAAACTTGAGATACCCACGAAAGGGAAGCTGCATTTCGAGATGTCAGTCGTCGATGCGGTCCTCGCCGAGTCAAATGAATGCTACGTTGCGTTTTGGGTGTTAGGGAAAAGGGTAATTTTGTGCTGCGTTTCTATTATTGAAAGAGACGACGACGTTTTGCTTAGATCAGTTGTCCTTGTGACCTGGCGTTGAAGTGATGCCATGTGTCATTGCTACTGACGTGGCAGAGAGCACCGTTAAGAAGTTGGATGGATTAGTGATGAAAGGGTGTTTTTGTAAAATAACGAATACTGATGGACTAAAATTTTGAAAGTTGAAAGTGAATTACTAAATTGAAAAAATGCCCAAAACTCAAGGACTAAAGTACTAATTTCCCTATTTTTAAATTTGAAATTTCTGATGAAGCTTTAGTGGTACGAGACTTTAGTGCAAAGCCGAGCAAGTATATTTGAGTTTTATGTCGGCTACTGGTTAGCTTCAGATCTTGGAATTCTTCTTCTGTGTTCAGCGTCCTTCATTTCGTTTTCTTCTTTTTTCCCAATAGAAATTCATAGCATATTCTTCTCATTTAATGGTTTTACGTGTATATGAATATACAGAAAATACACAGTTCTTTTCATATAGTTCCCGTCTTTTTATCATATTTTTCTTCTTTTTCCCAATAATTCTATATCGGGTATGTTGGCTTAGATTATGGTCTTGCGCATGCCAAACCTTAATTCCACCAGGGTTTTTCCCCTTTTTTTAAGAACTTTATTGTGTTCACTTAGCCAATATTGTTATCTATCCTAATTCTTTTTTCATTAATGTCATTGGATATATCTCGAATTTATATGGATCGAGTTGAAAGAAAAGAAGTAACAAGTCTTGAAATTTATAGAAAGCTTAGTCCCACATTAAGACTTGGAGTTTCAAAAATCATCTTGACAAACTTTTTTTGAGTCAAAGAAAAGATGCTGTAAGTCCTATAGCTGCCAATGTTGGCTTATTGGATCTTAACAAGGACAAATCTTTTTTGAGTAAAAATCAAAGATGCTGTAAGTCCTTCTAGTAGTTGCCAATGTGGACTTATTGGTTTAAACAGGTTCCAATTATCACTGAATGATAACTTGGTTAAACGATTCGTTAGGACTGCAATGCCATGCATTTTGTTAGTGTTCCCTCAATTATGTCCAATGATCCTAAATATACTGATTTTTCAAGGTTCATTTAATAAAAGCTTGATAATGTAGAGTCCAGAAAGTCAAAGCTGAACAGCTGAGTTGGGTCGGCATTGCAGGATAGTTTTGATGTTGTAATTTTTTGCAACACTCTTAGAACGGACGAGTCAAACTTTTTCATGAGTGTCGAAGATTACATCCACTTGTCGATCCAAGAAAATGGATTTTTGTCACAAACTACATGGGTAGATATAATTGCGATTGACTTCTCAGAGAAGCTGCCTATGATTAAAGCTGCGATTGAGGTTTGTTCTTCAATGCTTTCCGACTCTTTCTCTGACTCTCTTTATTCTTTGTTGGATTTCTGCCCTTCTTCGTCATTCCTAGGGATATTGGGAACTCTTTTGATATATTGCTTTTCAATGTACAGCGGGGAATTTATTTGAGATCACATATTCTGATCTTTTCTCGGATGTCCAGACAAGGAGGCAAATGATATCAAATGCTAAGGTGTGAATCGCAAAATACATCTATCAGCAATTTGATGCATATCCTGTTGTTCTAATTATGATTGCATTCACATTTAATGACCCCCTCATTAGTTCCTAATAACTCTTGCTTTTTAATCTTTGCTGGCCTATGAGAAAGATTGTTAGCCCCACGAATTGTAATGTGAATGTGTTATAAATCTGAATTTCTTTATCTATCCTCTGCAAATTGACCTTGTTTTCTAATCTAATGCCATCATAAGAAAGACAAAAAATATCGGACTTCATTTATACGAAAAGCTTACATTAGGAATGTTAGTTCTTTTGTATTTCCAAATGTTAATTTTATTCATACATAACTTGCATGAGAATCTTGAAGCAAGATAATTTGTGTAAAAAAAAGGAATAAGGCCGAAACCCTGACTAAGTTACTGAAGTGGTTTTGGCATGTTTTTATGGGGTGCATTAGCATGTGTTGCATGGTAGGCTCTGTTGACTTATTTCTTGTTTCCAAGTGATTAGTGGATATGAAACTAATCATTAGGGCATATTTTCCGTAATTTTGCAGTTGCTGGTGGATTGGACTCGAGGAAAAAAATCTTATTCTATCAAGTGCTGCCCCTTCTGTAAATGACATTAGAGGGCCGAATGATGTTGCAAATTTATCGTCATTGCTTGGGTTCTCTATGGAACGAGCTAAAGCGGCTATTTCCAAAAATTGTAGGTGTGAGTTATTTTTGAAACCCTCACAGTTATTTCGAGACACAGAGCTGGATGTTTGACTACGTCTGGAAATCTCTGCCTCAATGTTTCGCAGGACCCATGTAGCGAAATCTTTAAGCAAAAAACAATTTTACAAGGAGGTCATCAGAGTTGAAGTAATATCAGCAGGTGGACAATTAGACTCCACCAAATCTTTGTTTTGTGATTGGTTAAAATGGGATCCCATCTCTAGCTCATCAGTAAGGATAGCCATTGTTTTCCACTTATGGTAAAAAAAACTAAAGGGATAAATACTAAATTAGACCTTGTGGTATACTTTTTTTTTTTTTCAAAATAAACGATGCCATTACCAAAGAGAACAATTCATGGAGGAATTCATATAGATGGTAGCTGGAGAGAATGTTTACAGGATACAAGCAATAAGAATATTTCCCTCTAAATTGGCCGAATAAGTATTAGTGTCTCAAGTCCGGCCCTCGTTTGTCATTGGTCCCTCTTCACCGTTCCGTCAATAGCATTAACTAAACTTTAGAAGATGCGACACTCTCGTGCCACCTGTAAACAATAATCTGTAAAAATAATTTCTAAAAACGAGTCAGGATTAGATATCAACATAGATGAAGTTAGGATTAGAACTCTGGCTTGTTTTACTAGAGTATAATTTGGAGGGACCAAAATGTAACAGCTAAAAATAGCAAAAAACAGGAGTCCAAATAATTAAACTGGTCAACCCTTCATGAAGTCTTTAGGTGGTTCTCAATTAAGTGTTTCTGGAATACTTTGGACCTGTAGACTGTTATTGTTGGCAGTTCCTCTACCAAAACCGTTTTGGACTTGATAAGTCAAATAATTTGTATAAGAATGGCTCGGTAGGCTTCTTCTTATTCATTCTATATCGCCGTATTGTTACTCTCAAGATTTTCTTTAACGGACTAACTAGGTTTTGGCGTTTGCCGCCCAAATTTGTTTGATATTTACAGGGTCTCACCCACTGCAACATTTCCCAAACTCTCGCTCTCTTCTCTCTCGTCAATGGACCAGCGCTATCAAGCTACAATAATACTTAGCAACAATGTGGCCCGTGATTGTTGAAGAGGCGCAGAAGGCCAACAATTCGATGTATCTGCTCGTGATTTTGGTCCAGTAATCTGCATGGTCGCTTCGTAGTTTCTTTTCCTTCTGTCTTGTTTCTTGATTTCTTGTCGCTGGGTATCTGAGTTTTCACAATATTTCTTCACTCTATAATGTCAATTAAATTTCTTTATATTGTCTTCTGGTTTTGTTCTAGTTTCGCAAAGAGTCTGTGCATACACGCAGGTAGAGGCATTGAGCAATCATGGTCTGATCTGGAGTATAAAGTTGGAGTTTTCTAGGAATCCTCAAACTCGCTTTCACTGAGAATGGGATCTGCAAAAAACGAAGAACTAGAAAACTCCAACTTTATACTCCAGATCAGACCATGATTGCTCAATGCGTCTACCTGCGTGTATGCACAGATGTTGAGCACGAAACGAAAAAAAACCACAAACACAAGGAGGCCAATATTTACGTGGTTCGGCAACTGCCTACGTCCACGGAGGAGAGTATTTTGATTTCACTCACAGAACCAAAACTTTACAAACTCTCAACTCTCACACCGCACATTTCTCCTCACAAATTCTCTCAACCCATGGGTGCTCTTCAACTGAGAGACACCCCTTTCTCTCAACACACCGGTGATCTACATCGGAGAATCACCTTATATCTCTCCACCCACTGGTGCTCTTCGCAGAGAGGCACAACTCGAACTTCTAACATGAGTTCGAATTTATAGCGAGAGATCACAATGAGAGATGAAGAGATCACAATGAGAAAAAAGGAGCAAACATCTTTAAGATTTGCGGCTTGCAAATCTTTCTCCTTCCGCTGCATTAACTCACGTCAGAGGTGGCTGGAGTTGTCAATATTTGCTGCTCGCAAATCTCTTTCTTTTCGGTGCCATAATTCTTTTGTCGATGCAGTTGAAAACAAGCATGATTTACGGCTCACAAATCTTGACATTTGTGGCAGCCGCAAATCATGACTTTTGGGGCATGGACTTCACGCCAACAACAGACTCTTTGCGAAACTAGAACAAAACCAGAAGACAATATAAAGAAATTTTATTGACATTATAGAGGGAAGAAATATTGTGAAAACTCATATACCCAGCAACAAGAAATCAAGAAACAAGACAGAAGGAAAAGAAACTACCTTGAGAAGCGACCGGGCAGATTACTAGGACCAAAATCACGAGCAGATACATCGAATTGTTGGCCTTCGGGTTCGGTTATGGTGCTGAGCGCCTAAGGTGCTGAGGGTGCTGATGGACGGCTGGGATTAACTTTTCAAGATCCAAGGGCTGAAAATAACGCCAGGTCAGTTAATGAATTTTGACCCGTGTTTGACCCATTTACCACATGACCCGTTTTCCTCATAACCCTTAGACGACCCCGGTTTGCAGAAAACCATTTCGACATTCCGTTTTGGCCACAACTCCACCACCTGCCTGAGTATTCAGCTGCCATTGTTGCAGAATAAGAAAACCAAAGATGAGATGGGTGCTATAGATGGTGGTGATGATGTCGAAATCGCATGCAGAAAGTTGGAATATCGAAGGTTTCGGTCAGTGACTTCCGTTTTCGTCTTAATCTGATTTATTCGTTTCTTTGCTTCTGTAAAGGTTAGGGTTTTGATCTGTTTTTGCGATTACTTCTCGTTTATGCTGATTTTTAAGATCGATTTTAGGCTGATTTCACAATCGATTTTTTTGGTTACTAGAAACTGGGGTTAGACAATCGAGAGCGGAGCCAGGTCTATTTATTAGTGGCCATGTAATACTGTTTGACTTATGGTGGCCCTGTTTATAATATGCGCTATATTGTGCTTTTGTGCACTAGAGTCGTCGATCAGTTGAGGATAGTAGGATTTTTCCCCCCTTTTCGTTTGTGGTAAATTTTGCTTCGCTCCATACGCACCCTACTACACGAGCAAAGCTCAAATTAAAGATAAAGAGCTTTATTTTTAATGAACGACCTTCTCTGATCCTCCATTTTCAAGCGGGCGAAATATAGGCACTCCTTCTCAGAGTCTCATGGCCAACAACAATCTCTAAAGTATTCTACTTCATTATTCCACTTCCCATACTGACTTCCTGTCCATAAATGATGAAACAAGGAATAAGCCATCAGAAAGAGCAGCGGCTGCAGCCTGTTTAAGTATTAGGTTCTCATGTACTACGTGGGGTATGGATTTCATTTTGTAGATGATAGATTGGCTGGATTTATAAGAGTCGTGCTTTGACCTCCTTGGGGGGGGGGGTGTGAGGATATGCCTTATGATAAGGACTAGGATATTAGACAACTGTCTTCCTACTTTCAACAGGGGAAACGGTGCTCATGTTTGGGTGCCCTGTCCGTAATTTCTCTTGCTTTCCAGTGGAATGGCTCTTCAGTTGGTTCTGGGAAACTTTCGTCCCTTTTTCTCTCGTGTGAGTTTGTAAGACACTTTTATTGTGACTAACTGTTATATTTCTCTTTTGCAGGCACATCTTGATTGACTAGGCGTGAATGTTTGCAAATATGCGCTCTCCTTGGTGTAACAGGGGTATGTAATAACTGTGGAGAGCAGTTAACTCATTTTCATATCTTTGTGATGTTATATTGTGTTAACAAGCATCAGCTTTGGTCACTTCCTGTAAAATCTACATGCTCTTGTGCAGTCAGAACAGTGGGTAGTAGACTTCAATGAGTTCTGCAGGAATTGGATCCATAGTGTTTATCATGACCTGTTTAATAAGTGAACTCCATTTTAAATGAAAGCATATGCATATATCGTCATGCCGTTTTAGCATGCTTGGGTCAGTATTCATATGCTCAGACTATATCTTGAATCAATGCTCAAAACTAAGTATCTAAAATTCATACTTGCTTTCTCCTTTTTAATTTGCATCTTGGTAACAATTTTCTCTGCTTTTTTGCAGACTGGTGTGGAGAAGAATTTGTTTGGAAATCATCCAGTTCCGTTGGACTGTACCTCGCGGGTACAGGAGATGGACTTCTTGAGCTTGTCCAGATCAATGACTACGTTGTGACAGTTCGTGTTGATAAGTTCGGCTTGGTGGACCTGCAGATGGGGTTATGACAGTTCGTGTTGATTTCTTGGTTTAGTATTTAGTATGATGTAAGAAACTGCTCTTGGACAGTTCAATGACCACCTTTGATATGTACTCAATGTAGAGCTTTAGGGGGTGTTTGTTTGTGGAAATTTCGGGGAATATTTCCGAAATTTTGGGAATCTTTACTTTATTGAGATTTTTTGGGGTTTGTGAAAAGTAGAGTGTGTGTGTGTAAAAGTTAAAAATTTTAGAATGTGTTTGTTTTGTTGGAAATTTCGAACCCCAAAATTTTGGGAAAACAAACACCCCCTTAATATTACAGGACCTTTTGAAAAGGGCATCAACATTACTGCATCATGAATTTCCAAATGTCATTACAAGTCAGTTGCTGCATCAAAATAGAGACATGAATTAGCATGAGCAATAAATTCAAAGATTATTTTTCGTCTTTTTTTGTGGACGAATAAGCCACTCGCTTAGAGAACAACATAGTCTGCCTTAACCATTAAGAGCAGCTAATACCATTGAAACAATATACAAAGATCCAGTGACTACAATGAACTCTAAGCTAATATGGTTCCGTGTTCCAAGTTGTTCCCAGAGCAAACTACTTGATCCTCGAACCCTTCTTTGAATTTTGCCACTCCAGTATCAGCAATAGCATGCTGAAATCCATTTCCGGAGATGTTGAATGCTTCAAATCGATCAGCTTTGTAGTCTCCTGCAAGATTCATATTATCAATCTGTGACTTGTTTGGTTTTGCAAACATTATGGTGACATCCCACTGATTTTGACTCTTATCTTCCCAGGATCCATCTTGGGGATTGAAAGTATAGAAAGTATAGACAATATATATTTGGAACAAAGTAATATGAACTTCATTTTCTAGGAATTTCTAAAGATAATAGGAATTTCTTCATTCAAAGACACAGGGGCAAGACAATGCTGCTATTTGGAACAAAGTAATATGAACTTCATTTTCTAGGAAGCAACTAGATTGTGATCATCTAAACGCCCAACACACCCCAACAGACACAAGGAATTCACATAGATAAATACACTTATCTTCACGTACTTTTTGCATGTTTACATTGGATATATATAGATACAAATTGTTGTAATGAGGAGACTTTCTCTCACTCATTATAAAAAGATTTTCCCACAGGAATAGAGATTCGGAACGCAAATTAGGAGACGAAGCTTCAATATTCAACTTATGAAAGTGACTACTCCTCTAGACCATACCAAAAAGGGACAAAATTTGAACCACTAAATAATGACAGTATGCTACATCAAAAAACATAAAATATTTAGCAAATAAAAAATAGAAACGACGAGATATCAAGCTACGCTACCCAGCTGCAATGAAAAAGCCAGACCTCTAGTAGATCAATAATCCAATTTAAATTGTCCGGTTTTTCTGAAAAATGAACCGCATCCCAGTTTGTAGTGTCTGAGCGAAGGAGGGATTAACAATACCAATTTCAGAAAAACTCATACAAGCAATTCCCTGAAAATTTTCACCGTCGATCCCGTGCATTTCTTTTTGGGCCAAGAATTTTTAAAGATGCAGATAAAATCCTGCACCGTAGAGCTGATATTCACCCAATTTGTTCCAGTTATAACCTGATATTCCTATCCTCAGTACACCAGGGTACATAACAAAAATATCAATCCCCAGAAATCAATTACATAGGATATTCTGCAAGTCATATAGCATATAAAACCAAGGGTATACAAACAAAAGCGAATTCCACCTAAATACCAATATCCTCTCACCTAAGGAGCAACCCCACACAGGAAACAAAGCCAAGCGAAGAAGGAACTGGTACTAGATCAAATCAAAACTGGCGAAAAACTTGGGAATTCATGTAAGTTTCATACTTCTAAGGTAGAGAGACATTGAGGCAACAATTATCTGTATATATAACTTCTCTAAATAGAACCAGGAAGAGAGAGAAAGACAGAGAGAGACAATAATAGAAATGTCAACACTGACGAGGTGAAATCAAGGTGTGGAAGTACAAGAACTTCATTTGTACAGATTGAGATTCTAGAACAGGTTCAGGAAATGAAAGGGGGCATACAGATTTGACAGAGCAAATAGCCAATAAGTATAACATATCTAGGTACAAACTTGATCGAAGAGAACCCCAACAAAATCCTCTACTCAAAACCATCTTTCCCCATATAATGCTTGAGGGTTGCAGTTCATGAAATAGAAAGGAAGTGGACTAAAATTAATGTCCCAAAGAATAACTGACACCAACCACATTTTTATTTTCCCGTTCGAAACCTTAGTTCTCCAATTCCTAATTTTTCAGACCCTGACACATCAACAAATCCCAAGCAACTACAATTTAGAATAGGTTTTCCGTAAAATTCTCATGGAACTCCTCTCCTACTAATTAAAGACTACAGTACTGAACTATTTACATAAACATTCACACAAAACCGCAAAACACCTATGCTGCTGTGAGATATAGTTTTCCTTCAAATGCACTCAGAAAGTATGCAATTTAAAACCCCAGAAGCAATTTGTTTTTTCATATAATCACCCTAGGAATAAAATCTACTAATCACTTGTAAGTTCCTTTACCATCCACAAATGCTTCACCAGTGGAGGTTGCTGTTTTACGAGCTACCACACCAAGAGTAGTCTCTAATGCGTCAAGACCACCTCATTTCACCAATCCAATGACTCAAACAGATCAAGCAAAGAAAACCGAACATAAAGCAGCTCCACTGTGAATACTACGTACATTCATCAGTAAAAGCGCATGGACTTGGGTTTCTATGCGATGAGAGGTTTGCATAGTGAAAGCGGCAACAATCATTAAGCAAGAACAAAAGGGAATAGAAATGGCGGGTAAAAGTGGCAACAGAACTGATGTGGGTTCTCCTTTGGTTTCATCTTTTTCTTCTTCCTTTTTCCCAAATCTTTGGTTTCATCATTTGCACTGTGGTAACGGATCTTTTTATTTTATTCCTAAGAATGAGAAACCCACCTCGATATTGGAATGATATTCGTAAACGGAAGGCAACGAGGTAAAAACAAAAACTAATAAACTAAGAAACTAATTAACAAGAAAACATCCAAAATCTCAACCGGAGACTTAATACCTTTGGGCTGGCAGGTGCAGATCTGAACGGAGGACGGAGGACCGAGCTCTTAAGGTAGGTGCAGATCTGGACGGAGGACGGAGGACCGAGCTCTTCTGGTTTTGCTCAACAAGAAGAACGAAAGTTTCGTGTTGGAGAAGAAGTGTTTCGGGTCAGTCGGGTCAGTCGGTCTCATTCGGGTTTTTTTCATTAAACTGAGGTGGCTTAATTTTAGCCCTTAGATGTTGGAAAAGAGATCCTCACCATCCATCAGTATGCTCAGCACCTTAAGTGCTCAGCATACTAATCGATCCCGTTGGCCTTCTGCGTCTCTGCCAAACATTCTGCAGCGAGTGAGAGTTCCTATGGTAACATCCAGGGGAAGTTGGCTACACTGGTCGTCTTCTTTCACTCTTTTGCGTAGAGAAAAAAAAAACTTATTACCCGCAGTACGAGATTCTTTGGCTATATTTCTTTCGGATTTTTGAAGGTGAATCGATCGCTTCTCCGTTGGGGGGTCATCATTGGTGGTATCAAATCCTTGCTGTCGCTCCTCCCGAGTGGAAGTTTGTATGGGCTCCTCTCAGGCAGAACCAGATGGCGCATCTCCCGGCGGCATGGTTTCTCGTAGTTTTCGTTTTGGTCCTCTCGACCCTTCTGTGTTGCCTTTTTCCATTCCATTTCTCTTTTTGAACCACCTTGAGGTGACTGTTTGCTTTCAATACAGATGATTTGTTTAGTTGCACAGGACCTATTTGATAAATTTCAGACATGAGACGTCCATTATAGGGGGCCGGCCTATTGATAGCTACGTACATCGGAGCAGGAAATGCATGCATCCCCCATGATGATGTAACTAGCTTGTAGAAATATTCCCTTAACATGAGCAATTTAAGTAGGTGAAGATAAAGGTTATAAATTTCATCTTAAGATGAGGTCATGGAATTACTCTTCTAAATTTTCCTCCTTTTTTAATCCTAATCAACAGCTAGCTATGGACTAAAACAACTTATCTAGAAATATATATATATTTTTTATAAGTTTAATTAACGCGTCAAATTGATTGACAGTTACCATCAACCAATTAGAACAAATGCAGAGACAAGAGTTAACGTGTGAAAACTCATGGAGAAAGAAGTTCACTTCTGACCAAGCGTTCTTAATTTGGTGCTTTCATATTGCCTTTTAAGGGTGTGATAGGAAGAACTATCAACTTCCTCCTGATCACTCAGATATAAAACTAACTGAAGCGTGATGAAGGGAAAAGTTTGATAGGGTCCCACACACCCTTAATGTATCTACTATCTAGGGCCATCTTTCATATCTCCCAAACTAAAATAATAAAAGCCTTAAAAGCTCACAAAATGAGTCAAAGACAACCCAAGTTAATACCTTCATCGGTGCATTTTTTTGTTTCCTTGTCAATCCATGGCCTTTTCTACTCATTTTGAGCATTCTTAGGGCACTGTGATAACCACTTTCACCATTGAGCATCATTTACAAGCTATTACCATCATCAAATCCACATACAACATGCAAACATTATATATGAAAGATCAAGGTTCCATATTTAGCCAGTGGCGTTTTAGGTCATCCTTTATAATACTAATTAAATAATTAAACATGAAATTAATACTTGTACAAATGAAGGCTTCTTGAGCCTCCTTAGACCCTATTGGGTCTATCCTTAAAGTTTCAAAGTGTTCTGGGCGTGTTTAGGCTTAACGAGCTTAAAGTCTATTTAGACCGCTAAACGGGCTTTGTGATTTGAGCTCCTAATTCTACTCGGTTTGGACTAAAATTTGGGCTTCCCCATCTATTTTTCATGATCTACACAGAAATATAATTATTTTCCCTGTTTGGACATTTTTACCCTAACGTTTTGTGTGAAATACCGAAACTACCCTTAGAGACTTCCAGGGGCATTTTCGACCTTTCCCGACCTCCGATTGAGCTGAAATTTTTACAAAACCGTCTGGAACATTCATACAACCTATATGGAAAGTTTCATGCAAAAATTCAAAAGTAATCTTAGAGTCGTTTTGGACAGCAAGCCCATTTCACTTAAAAACTCTAAAATAGCTATTTGCATGTTAAATCAAGTATCTATATGCCTAAGTATATGAAGGGTTTGGGAGTTTGTTTGGGGTGTTTTGAAACCTTTAAAAATATTTTAATCTTTCAAACAAAACTTAAAACGGTTTATGCACGTTTTGAAAGATATGCAAGTGCGTGATTCAAATCCTTGTCAAAAGTGAAACAAAGAGTTACAAGGATTATACCCTAAGGTCTTGAATCTTCACTTTGAGCTCCTTGCATCTTCTTGTTCTTCTTTTTTCAAGTCTTTGACTCTTTCATCAAGTCGTCTTTGTCTTTGAAGATGTCCATTTTATAAACTTGATCCATTTATTGAAATCATCAAAATCTCGATTGTGCACAAAAGCCAATATAACAATGTACGTGACAGACCCCTCCCATATTCTGGAGTATTCACCATTGCACCTGGAAGAGAATTTTGCCGTACATAGAGCAAATAATGGATCGAAAGGAGCATGTATTGCGCAATAAGGAAATACCATTAGTGAAAGTACTATGGAGAAACCAAGAAGTAGAGGAGGCATCTTGGAAATTGGAATTTGAGATGCGAAAGAAGTACCCTAATTTGTTCGCTAATCTAGGTTATGATTTTGCTTGACTTGACTCGTTCATTAGTGTTTGATTATTGGATGTAATCAATCTTTGTTAGATTTTCGTTATCTTTTTATTTGTATATATGCTTGTTCAGCAGATGGATGTACACATGTAAAATGATCGAAATGTCCTCAGAGATAATTTCAAAAAATAAATAAATATTTGAGAAATAAATTAACAAAATATATAGATTACTGAAATAGACTTTCAATAGATTATAAGGAAATGAAGTATTTGTTTTCTAAGCAATGACACATTTCTTAATGTTGCTTCAATTTCACTATATTTTCAAGGGAAATTGTACCTGTCAGTCCCTGGGGTTTGAACTTTTCCCAAACTGGTCTCTAAAGCTTTAATTCGTTCCCTAGAGGTCACTGGGCTCTGTCTTCTTTTCTTAAGGCCTTCCATCAACCCAGGCCCAACACCGTGATGGAAGAATGCTGACGTGGCTTTTTAATCCACGTCATCATCTCTTAAATTTGCGACATGTTGCAAAATGACACATAATCACGCCACGTCAGCTAATAACACACCACGTCGGCCAATTTCTCCCAAATTATAACTGCTCTATCAACAGTGATTTGATATTTCTCGAACCCTAACCTCCCGTGACCCTTTTCTCCACCGAATACCTAGATTCGTCGCCTCATCCTTAGTAATCTCCTTCGAAGGTCTGCATCTTTTTTCTTCCTTGCCCAACGTCTTGCCAAACTTTTTTTTATCCAGCTCGTTTACTTCACATTTTTCTTTTTTTGTGCCTTTTTCAGATTTCTAGATCTGTATCAAGATCCATATATGCTCTCCAGTTAAATTTGTCGAGGTATCTGGGGTCGACCTATTTGTCAAATGGCTGGTGATCTCTTGGAGAAATTCTCAGCTCCAAAACGAAACTTATATAATTCGTGATAAGTTAAGAAGGACAACCTTGCATTAAACTATTATTTAGTTGCATCTGCACTTCAATTGTCCTGCATACCCATCCGCTTGGGCATATACTCAGCAAACACTATACACACATATTAAATGAACATAAGGATTAGTATATGAAAAGGGAATGGATAAGACCACATGTTTTGACTTCAGTGGTTTTTCTGGACTAAGACTCTCCATACAAATCTGGTCAGTGTATTCTGCTCTTCTTGGAAACCTTTATATTCCTCCATTTCTATCCATATTCCAGCAAATACCACTGAACTCTAAGTAAATTGGCATCGGACAAGCTGAGCACTCCATTGATTTGGCATCTGATTGTAATTTTCAAAAAAATTTCTCGAGATTTAGCATGCGTCCACTATTTCAACAACATCTTCAGCTGGGTGTGATGTTGTCTCAGCTTAGGTGCTCCTTCAGCCACTATGCAAGTGCAGGATTCCAGCAAAGTTACAGACTAGCATTACTAGTGGAAATCCACGCCGACGCTTTTATGGATGTCAACGATATGAAAATAAGGTTTGTAATTTTCTTTATCATGTTTGGGTTTTGTTCATTTTTCAATATTTTTTTCCCACTAAGTATCACATGATAAACTTGTGATCTGTAGACTCATGTTGGATGCTATTTCTTTCAATGGTTTGACCCCCCCTTTTTTATGGAGAAAATACTGAAAGAAGGAATTATTTCTTCAAGAGACGTCAAAGATATGACTGAAGTCATGCGTATGCTGAAATCGATGGACGAGCAGGTCGAAAGAGTAGTAGAACATAAAAAATAATAGACAATCAATTGAAGAGGGTGCTTGAAGAAATTAAAGTTGTGGATGCACAACTCCGATGTCATATTGCAAAGGAAAACCGACTTAAGGCCATTATAATTGGCGTGTTGTTTATCGTATTTGGGTTTGTTAGGTGCTGATTGCTCTAATATAATTTGTTAGGTGCTAAAATGTAATTCGTCAGGTGCTGATTGCTCTAGTGAATTATGCACTTTCTGTACACTTACAAAACAACTACATGTTCAAGTTTCCTTTCTCCCAAATTGAAGGGTCCAATACAATACTCAAGCACATAAACAAACATTGGTGCTTCCCAAACATAATATCTAATAAAGAAAGAAAGTACTTACCGACAAAAACATTTCAACCTCACCGTGACTATATAACTGACCCCACACCACCCCAAGTACATAATTAAGCAAGATGTTGAAGGTCCCCTTTCCCCCATCATTGCAGGTCCCACACCACCCCAACGAAGAGACAAAAATATAGGTCACCTATAATGACGTGGATTAAAAAGCCACGTCTGCATTCTTCGTCACTGTGTTGGGCCTAGGTTGACGGAAGGCCTTAAAAAAAAGATGACAGAGCCCAAGGACCTACGGGAAACGAGGTAAAGCACAGAGACCAATTTGAGAAAAGTTCAAATCCCAGAGACTGGCAGGTACAATTTCCCTACTTTCAAATTCCTTTAATTTTGTTTTAATCTCTTTTATTAGTAATAAATTTGCTGCCTAAGTCATAATTAAGAATTTTCCTAATTAAAGTGCAATTTGTCCCGACTTATTATTTTGGTGCGATTTCACCTCTTTCGTTCAAGTTTCTAAAACGATTTTTCATATACTAATTTTAACAACTTTTCTTTTAATCAAGAACCATTTTAAAACAAGCATTCCACTTAGTAAATTCAAGGGCAATGAGCGATTCTAGGAATTATCGTGCGGTAATCCCCAAATTGATTAAAGGATTGCCCCAATGAACAAAACGACACAGTACTAAGCGTGGATATTAAAAAATAAAAATAAAATACCCGCTTTGGACAAATTTTCCAGCATTGAGCCTGAATGGTAACAAATGATATGGCTATGAAATTAGTCTTATTCGACGCCCAACGATTTTAAATATTACCATCAAAAACTGATTAGTTAAAACAATAGTTGCACACCTACAACATCTTAACCCCGCTTTTCTTTTTCTTACTTCTTTTTTTGAAAGCTGTGGGATTCAAGAGATGCTTGAGAGGAAATAAAACAGCTCGACGAGATGCTGTCCGTCTTGGTCTTGGTCTTGATCTCCCTGTATTCACTGAAGTCCATGAGTAAGTCAGTGGTATATCAAAGAGCTTGATCGACCACCCAAAACAAAAGAAAGAAACGAAAGCAAAACGGAATTGGCGACCTAAATTTTCAAAAGCTACTAAGGAAAGACAGAGGCAGAGTCAGACTTTTGAGCATTCAATAACAAAAGTCAAGAAATTGTGATAAGAAAGCCCAAATCAAAGTAATTCTTAAGAAACGAGAACTACTTGCGACTTAGGCAGCCTAACTCAAGCTTCAAGGTTGATAGAATTAAAAGCTAAATTACACAAATCATAGGGCAGACTAAAATCGATCTAACAGCAATCAAAGCCATGAAAATCTTCAATAAAATTGTTATGAAAATTTCTCGAGCCAAAAATTCACACTAGTAACTGTAGCCAAGAAATTTTCAAGATGTGGGTTGGCAAAGGGTTACAATAAAAGCAAGTGAAGCAACAATGAAGGACTAGAACACTATGCAGTAAACTGAGTAGTATGAATATGGTTGGTATGCTAAGGATTACCACACACTAATAGGACGTGTCACCTGATATACACTGAACCAAGGTTGGATTGCGAGATTCAGTATCAGCTTCACTATGCCTTTGCTTGTCCATTGAACCCACTACCGACTCATGGTTCGCGGCTGAGGAATCACCTATAATCATCTTGTTAAAATAAGACTCTTGAATTGGAAGGCGATCAGCAAGTAGAGCCACATCCTTCCCCGGTTCCTGAAATTGTTCTCTGTCTTCAAAAGGCTCATGTGGAGCTGCACTATTAAAGGCCAAAGATCAATCATCTTGATTTTGTGTATCTACCTCCACGGACACTCCCTCCGTAGCAAAACCCAACACTGCATCAAATTTATTTGTACTCTTAGAATCTTCATTCGTAGGAACAGGAAGGCCAACATCCTCAAACAGCATCGGAAGATTGAGGAAGGCCAACATCCTCATAAATTGGCCAGCTATGCTGTCCGTTGACAATATATACGTACTGACAGTGAAGGTACTCCAATGCAACGACCACCTCTGCAGCATAAAACCTACAATCATAGATTGGCATTTCAAATAAAAATTAGCATATATATTTTGTTCTTAAAGTTATCAAGATTGCTTTTTTGCATAATTTATTTTAAGGTTCATAGGAAACTCAATTGTGTAAGAAAGAACTACAGCGAGAATATATTTGACTAGATTCGTAATACTTCTTGTTTTCAGTGCAAAGTTGCTTCTCTGAATGAATTGCAATTTATCACCATATTCAATAAATTTTGGGATAGTTTTAAGCTATTATTTTCACATTACACATCATGATCAAGCACAGAACATTGCTGAGGAATTCTTACTATCAATACGACTATAAGGAATAATGTGCTTTTAGAACTTTCTGATGTAATGGTGAAATACACGCAAGTAATAGATTTGATTTCTATGCATGCACTTCACCTGCTGAACTCTTCACACAGAAAGGCCCTTTTCTATTTGTAGTATCAGCGACACTCTTACGAGAAAAATATCACACAGACACGCAAAAACCAACTCTGCATGGAGGTCCAAATTAGAGTGACCTCAAAGAAAGAAAAAGAAGTTCAGATCATGCGTATTAAAGCAACAGGATAAGCTTAGAAAAATTTTGTGCAGCTGCAACATCAATATCTTTAAATCCAATTCTATGGCCATAGTGTTTTAACTAACACTGAACCTCTGTCTTCTATGATTTGCTTCTTTTATTTTCCTTTTACTTTTGTCTTGGCACTAACAGTAGGATTTCATCTAATAGTTTACCTCACTGCATCTTCCTTCAGGACCTTCGTGCGTGGTCTGTCCAAAAGCAGGAAGAGTTCTCCCCCGGGGCAATAATCAGTTATCAGACAAACATGGGTTTTTGTCTGCAAAGTAAATGCCATCAATAAAACTGCAATACATCCCATATCCTTTTTCCTGTATCACTGTTTAATATCTACGCTTTCTATTCACATTGCAACAAGTCATTAGGCTTCTGCACTAGGTTCAGTAATCAAACAGATCAATTCAAGTCCTGTAGCTTATATAAATTCCTCCATTGAACAGAATCTCATTCTTTTCTCTGAGATTTAAAGATGAACTTGCTAACCTGAAATGAGGCGTAGAGTGCAGGAAGAAAAGAATGACCTAACATGTCTAGGATTTCTCTTTCCGCACAAGCTCTGTGAACCTGTGGAACATGATGTGGAAGAACGCCACAAGTAAATGATCTATGACATGATGATAAAAAGTTACTCAGCAGCTAGAAAATTCAGGAAAAAAATACCTAAAACCTAATAACAAAGCAGTACATGTAGATTTGTCCCTTGGGGCTATAGAAGTAAAAGAAAAAAGGGCCTTCATCGGAATGTGATGTCATGGATGTGATAACATCTCCCATTTGAATTCTTCCATATCTAGATACACGATATTTCGGATTAATGGTGACATTTCCAATATCTTGGTTCAGGATGACGTCTCCCATCTCTTGGGTACAGGATCATTTTAGTATTTGCCCACTTAAATAGAATCTATCTCACATGCCTCTGAAAATTCATAATTTAATTAAATAATTTGGCAATAATAAACATGGATCAGTTGCAGCATAGCTAAAATAGATACAAATGTAAAAGAGGATCTGCAGCTTCCTGTTTAGCTGCAAGCAGAGATGACAACTACACCAGACTTCTGACTTAGAAATGAAAAGAAAGGTAAATCAGATGAGTATAATGAATGCCATTACCTTGTTACGGATGAGCATAACGCTTTTATCTATAGCCTTCATAACAAAACACAGACCAGTTCCAGTGTCTGAATAAGCTGCTATTGTCTGAGTGTCTAAATAAGGAAAAGAACAACCAATCTGTGCTATAAAGAGGGGCTTGAATTGCCAAGTGTTGACACATCTCAAGCAAAGAAAATTCTTTCAAGGATTTTTTCAAAAAAAACATGATTTAAAAACAATGTAGAGCACTTTAACACACAAATCAGAACATGTTCAAATCAATCAATGGAGCATAATCAAAAAGACAAATCAAGCATATTTCGACATTTTAATCCAATGGAAATCTCATTCATATCTCTTGGCGAATAAAACAAAATCTATCCTCATTAAGGGATTTTGTGAAAATCTATCCAATACTTGTGCACAACAATTGCCCACGACAATATATTCGGCTTCCGTAGTTGATAGGGCTACGAAATTTTGTTTCTTACAACACCAAGAAACTAGTGAGGGCCCAAGAAATTGGCATGCACCACTAGTACTTTTTCTCAATTTTACATCCGACATAATCTGCATCCGAGTATCCTTGTAAATTAAATTTAACACTCTTAGGATAAAACAATCCATAATTTTGAGTGCCAACAAGATATCTAAAAATACGTTTAACCGCAAGAAGATGAGATTCCTTAGGACATGATTGATATCTAGCATACATGCAAATACTAAACATTATGTCCGGTCTACTAGTAGTAAGATAGAGTAAGGAGCCAATCATACCTCGGTATTTGGTTTGGTCCACATCCTTACCCTTCTCATCCTTTTCCATTTTTGTTGATGGACTCATAGGTTTTGAATTCTCCATGTTGAATCTTTTGAGGAGATCTCTTGTATACTTTGCTTGATATGAAATGAGTTTAACCTTTCATACCATGCCTGAGGTGTTTGTTTAAAATCATAAAGAGCTTTTGTGAGCTTATACACATTATTTGAAAGATTTTCATTTTCAAAACCCGGTGGTTGTTCAACATATACTTCCTCAGTGAAGAATCTGTTTAAAAAAGTACTTTTTATCCATTTGAAAGAGTTTAAAATCTGTAAAACAAGCAAAAACAAGTAACATGCGAATGGATTCTAAACTGGCAACATGTGCAAAGGTTTCATTAAAATCAATTCATTCTTCTTGATTATAACATTGGGCTACTAATCTTACCTTGTTCCTTACTACAACCCCGGATTCATCCATTTTGTTTCTAAAAACTCATTTTGTACCAATAATTGGATAATCCTTGGGTCTAGGAACTAGATGTCATACTTTGTTTTTCTCAAATTGTTTCAATTCCTCTTCCATGGTATGAATCCAACTTTCATAATCTTTAATCTCAAGAAAATTTTTAAGCTCAAGTTGAGAAAGTAAGACAACATTATTAGCTTGGTTTAAAGAGGAACTAGTGTTTACCCCTTTCTCCACATTACCAATAATTTGCTGAAGAGGATGACTTTTGATGTATTTCCATGATTTTGGTAGATCATCTTTATCTTGTTGAGACTCTCCTTGAAGCTCTCGAGGTTCTTGGTCTTGCTCAAGTGTTTTTTCCTTGTCTTTTTCAATTGTAAGCTTCTTAACCTCTTTGTTAAGATCTACAATATCTTCATCATCTTTTCTCACAAGAATGTCAAATTCATCAAAAACAACATGAATGATTCTTCAACAACCAAAGTGCGTTTATTGAAAACACGAAAGGCTTTACTGGAAGTTGAATAGCCAAAAAATATACCTACATCCGTCTTGGCATTGAACTTACCTAAATTATCTTTGTTGTTATTGAGCAGAAAGCATTTGCACCCGAAAACATGAAAATAGCCAATGTTGAGTTTTCTTTCATTCCATAGCTCATATGGAGTTTTCTTAAGAATATGTCTAATCATGCAACGATTCATAACATAACAACTTGTGCTAACTGCCTCAGCCCAAAAATAGTTAGGCAAGTTGCTTTCATATAGCAAGGTTCTAGCCATCTCTTCAAAAGTACTATTATTTCTCTCTACAACACCATTTTGTTGAGAAGTTCTAGGAGCCAAGAAGTTATGGTTAGTGTCATTTTCACTACAAAATTTTTCAAATGAGGAATTTTCAAATTCTTTTCCATGATCACTCCTTATGCTAGAAATAGCAAAACCCTTTTCATTTTGAATTCTCTTGCTAAGTTTTTCAAAAGCATGAAAGACTCATCTTTATGAGCTAGAAATATGACCCATGTGAATCTACTAAAGTCATCAACTATAACAAAGCCATAACGTTCACTCAAACTTAATGTTCGGGTTGGACCAAAAAGATCCATGAGTAGAAGTTGAAGTAGTCTAGAAGTTGGCACTACATTTTTGGGCTTAAAGGAGGTTTTGATTTGTTTGCCTTTTTTACAAGCTGTACAAATTTTGTTTTTTCAAAGAAAAGGTTAGGCAAACCCGAAACCAAATTCTTTTTAACTAGTTTTGAAATCAAGTTCATGCTTGCATGAGCAAGCCTTCTATGTCATAACAAACTATGTTTATCATTTAGAGCTGAATGACATTTTATGTTTTCAGAGGAGATGCTCTCTAAATGAACAATGTACACATTTTCAAATCTATGTCCAGCAAACAACACTTTCTTGCTTTCAATATTTTCAACAAGAAAAATTGATGATTCAAAAATGACTCGGTTTCCCTTGTCACATTGATTAATACTCAAGATATTATACTTTAAACCATTAACAAAGAGTACATTTTCAATAATGGGATTATGATACATACCAATGCTACCAACACCGAGTATTTTTCCTTTGCTATTGTCACCAAAAGTGACCGAACCCTTTCCTTTGAGACAAAGAGAGTTGAACCAACTTTTGTCTCCGGTCATGTGCTTGGAGCATCTACTGTCAAGGACCCAATGTTCTTTGACCTTGTTGGATTTCAAGCACTCCTGCAAAAAGAATCAACTCTTGATTTATGGTACCCAAATCTTTTTGGGTCCTTTGGTGTTAGAAGTAAATTCTTTCACCATGTCTTTTTGGATCCACATAAATTTGATACCATGAGTGAATTTCTTTCTAGTTGGACAAGTGTGTAAAATATGTCCACCCTTTCTACAAAAATTGCATAATGCAAATGTTGGAGATGATTTTGTGATCATATATGAGTATGATTTTTTATCATTGAAAGAATCATATTCAATCCCGCTTTTGTTGAAACAACATCTTTGGGAACCAAGTAAAATATCAAGATCTCTTTTTCTTTGAGTAAATCTTGCAAGGTCTTGAGTGAGAGAACCAATTTTCCTTTTTAAATCATTATTTTCAAATTTCAAATCATTGACTCATCTCGCAATACCTTTTCATTTTCATTTGTGACTCTTGCGAGATTTTCTCCAAGAGAAAGAACTTGACATTTCAAGGTATCATTTTCTTGTATAAGTATTTCATGGTTCTTTTTAAGACAACAATACTTTGAAAATATTTTTTTCAATTCAAGATATTGTTTATTAAAGGATAAAGAATGACTTGAAGAGTCTTGTACCTCATCTTCATTTTCTTTTGCCATGAAGCAAAGATTTACAACTTCTTCATCGCTATCACTATTGCTATCATCGGATTCTCCCCATGCAGCCAAGAAAGCTTTCTTCTTATCTTTGGAATTATTGAATTTCTTATGAGATTCAAGGTTGAGGCAGTCCGTCTTTATATGTCCTGGCTTCTTGCATCCAAAGCAAATAATGTCGTTATTTTTGCTACTATCTCCTTTAATGCTTATCTTCCTTTGAAATCTTTTATCTCCATATTTCTTCCTAAATAACTTCTTGAATCTCTTGGTGAACAATTTCATTTCCTCATCATCTTCGGAAGACTCATCCTCACTAGAACATGAGACTTTTAAGGCAATACTCCTTTTCCTTTGCCTTTTTCCTCATCTCCCTTTATTTGGTTCATCTCATGTGTCATGAGAGATCTCATGAGTTCATCCAAGGAAAGTTTTGTTAAGTCTTTAGCTTCTTGAATGACAGTGACCTTGGGTTCCTAAGCCTTTGGTAGGCAGCTAAGCATTTTTCTCATCATTTCAACATCAGTATATTCTTTACCAAGAGATTTAATACTGTTTATAATATCAGTAAAGTGAGTAAACATGGATGCAATATTTTCATCAGATTTTATTTTAAAAACTTCATAACTATAAACAAGCATACTAATTTTGTTTTCCTTGACTTGACGTACCTTCATAAGCCACTTGGAGTTTATCTCAATTTTTTTTCCGCGGTATCATAACCGGAAACACGATTAAATTCATTTTAGTCAAGAGCACAATATAGTACATTCATAGCTTTAGAATTTAAAGACATGAGCTTTAAATTAGAATTTAAAGACATGAGCTTTAAATTAGAATTATCAAACTCATTTTCCTCTTTCAGTATACCTTCAGCTGTTCTAGGGAATCTAGGCCCACTGGAGATTATTCTCCATAAATCGTAATCTACAGCTTGGATATAGATCCTTATTCTTGTTTTCCAATAGTTATAACAAGTCCCATTAAAGAAATGTGACATATTTGTGGATTGACCTTTAGCAAAGGAGGTACTAACAAGGGTTGTCATATAAAAGAGTGAAACCTCAGCTCTGATACCAATTGAAAGTCTATGTAGCAACCCAAGAGGGGGAAACTTTTTCAAGATAGATTTAAACACAACCACAATAAACCACAAGAACAACGAACAAGAGTATAAGAATAAAAATAAGGAGATAAGCGTTGGAGAGAAGACACCGTAATTTTAAGGTGGTTCGGCCAAACACTTGCCTACATCCACCCCCCAAGGCTATTGACTTCCTTGGGCTTTCTCCACTATCTTTCAAATAGCACATACACCTTAGCTTCCCAGGTGCTAAGAAACCTTCACAAAGCATTTTTCAAGCTCACGCTTCAACACTCTTCACAAATCCCAAAACCTAGAGATTTCTTCTACTCACAAGAGTATAACCCAGTGTTTACCCAACACTTACAAAGTTTAACTTGAAAGGGTACAAAGTGAAACTCACGAAATGGCTCTTAAAGCCGAATATACAAGTGTGAAGTACAAAGGGTAGGAAGAAGACAAAGATTACAATAGAAAGCTAAGATATGACAGAGAAATAGCAAGCCTTCTTGGTAGGTGCAACCTTCTCTCTTCTTCAAAGCTTTTTCTCTCTCAAGAAGTTAGGTTAGAAATTATTGCAAGGTTCGTGCGGGTGAGAAAGTGTCTTCATCTTCTTGTCTCTTGTATTTAAACTAATTTTTCTTCAACGGTCATTGGGGTAGGTGAGAATGGCTGTTGGAAAGTTGCCCATGAATTAATGAACGATTTGAAGGCTCTGACCTCTTTCCAGAAAATCCTCAAATACGTGGCATGTGCTGACACATTGAAAAGTGAACTGAAATTGGGCGTTCGAGAGTCAGTGCAATGCGTCAACACTTGTCCAATATGTGTCGACACCATGTTTTCATCTCTCTGAAGTAAGTGCAATGTGTTGACATTTGTCCTGTATGTGTCGACACCTAAAAGACCTATGGAGAAAAATCTGTATCTTTGAAGTTTCCATTTCATTCCAGAACCTTTTTATGCACTTATAACATGAAAAATTTATCTTATCAAATTGTGTAAAGGTTTTCAAGTGCATTGAGAAGACTTTTGGTGAGATAAACTTAATCCTCTTGAAATACAACTTGGATATAGTGGATTGACAATATAAAATCTAAAAGCCTTTAGAATTTAGAATATTTTGTTATCATCAAAATTATTTATGAATTGTTTACAAAACAACCTTGGGCTAACAATATAGTTAACACACAATTGATGGACAAGAGTTGGATGAACAAGGGTCGAACAACGAGGGAATATGTGGAAGGGGTTAATGAATTTTTGAAGATTGCATCTAAAAATGTGAGTAATGATGAAATAATTTGTTTTCCATGTGTAAAGTGTGTCAATTACACAAGACTTACTCCAGGTTAGGTTCATGATCATTTAGTGTACTACGAGATTTGCAAGAGCTACACTCATTGGTTCGCTCAAGGCGAAAGACGTGAAAGTACGATACCCAATAGAGCTCTTAACATTCATATCCAAGAGTCACCAAATGAAGAAGGTTCTTCTGGAATGCATGCTCTACTGAATGAAGTTTTCTTTATGCATGACCATGGTCTTGATGAGCGTGGATTAGATTGCTCTGCATCTGAACCATGTGCAGAAGCTCAGAGTGTACAACAAGATAGACAAGGTTTTGATGATGTTACCAGAAAATTTTATGATAAGGTCAAAGATGCTGATAATTCGTTGTATGAAGGATGCAAAAAATATAGTCGATTAACAGCTATTGTACAATTGTATCATGTGAAGTGTATGAGTGGATGGAGTAATGCATCTTTCACATGGTTACTTCAGTCATTGAAGGATATGATTCCTTCATATGATGATTTGCCAAAAATGACTTACGAGGCTAAGAAGTATATGAAAGACTTAGGTCTTGGTTATGAGAAAATCTCAGCTTGCCATAATGGTTGTATGTTGTTTTGGAAGGAGAACGAGCAGACAAAAGTTTGTTCTGTATGTGGAGAATCGAAGTGGAAGGACAACGTGAATGAGTACAAGTTCTTTCAAAATGAGGGTGGGTCATCAAAGAAAGCAAAGAGAAAACCTGTTAGTGTTTTGCGGTGGTTTCCATTAAAGGATAGATTAAAAAAGACTATTTATGTCGTCGAAAATTGTTTCTCATATGAAATGGCATGTTGAGGGTCGGATAAAGGATGGAGTGTTAAGGCATCCAACTGAAGCTTTAGCTTGGAAGGAATTTGATTCTATTTTGTGGATTTTGCCTCTAATCCAGTGAGTCATGCGGACGGTTTCAATCCTTTCGTAAATATCACCATCGTTAGTCACAATACGTGACCTGTGCTATTATGCGGGGGTTCGTAAAACTAGGGGCATTACACGTTTGGCGGAAGTTTGGAATCTACCAAATGACGTCAAAATCCCAATGGAGTTCAATGGATTGGGTCAACCTATAGGGGATGAAGGAAGCGTTTTGCAAATTTCACTGGCTGCATGACTCGCTCTCACAACTTGGTTCCAATAAGTTACACTGATTGAAGGAAGGTACCTAATGAAGATAAGGATGGGTGTTGGCAACAAATTTTGGTAATGAAGTTTTATGGTATATATATGATACAAGTATTATAGTTTGTATATATAATAACACTAACACAATCTGACTTTTGATATAATTGTAGAAAAAATTTGTACTCCCAGAAGGTGGAATGAGAGATGCAGTAAAAAAACGATTCTTGAAAGATTTGGGTGAAAATGGAAAAATTGGAAGTGTGACTTGAAGGGCAAATATTTTTATGAGACTTGTACTCCTAATGTGATTGTGAGTAGGTGTTCTGTAGATATGGTTAACCATGAATAATGGGTGGACCTTGTCAGTTTTTGGTTTTCAGACGAAGGAATGGTATAAACTTACAAAGTTATATTTGTTATAAATAGAATATGGTATAATTGGTTTCTAACAAATTTAATTGTTTTGTACTACCCATATAGGAGCGAAGTCGAAAAGGTAAAGAGTGTCGAGCACAACAAAAGAACCTCCACACCGGGGGATCATGGAGCATTGCTCATCATGCATATGCCTTGGTACTTAAAATTAGATTATTAATTTAGTAGTTGTCATTCTTAAATATTATTTTTATTGTTATGGTTATGGTTATTATTGTTATTGTTTCTTGGTTCTTTTAAATTGGTTTATTACATTTATGCATTTTATCAGTGTCGTGTAGAAGAAACAGACGGGACGTGCAGTGGATCGTGCCACGCTCTATATTTCCTTACATAAGCATGGCGACGACACTCCTGTTAATGTTGAAGTGGAGGAGAAAATTGTTTGTTTCTTTCATATTATTTCAAGTTTATTCATAGTTTATGATTTGTACTTAACTACTCAAATTTCTTTCAGATACAAATGGAGGAACTCCTTAATGAATAGCCTTCAGAACAAACTTCGTTGTCTAGTGAAGGTCATTCTAGTGGGACCATCAACTGGTCGCCTACTGATGTTTATGCACAAGTGATGGGCCCAGAACGTCATGGTCGTGTTCGTGGCTTGAGGTTTTGACCCACTCCGTCCCGCTCTAGTTAAAGTGGTAGAAATATCCCCCGAATTGAAACTCGGAATAGCGCGCCAGACAATGATAGAATGGTTGAAATGGAAACCCAAATTAGATCTCTCCAAAATCTTGTTCAAGAATTGGTTCGAGAGATAAGAGTAAATGAGTCGAATATATAATATTGTACTTATCTGAGAATATTTGATATAATTATTATTGGTTTACTAGTTTGTTGTGTTAATGTTGAGTGGGGCTACGAGTGGTACACAATTTCAGACCTCTCCAAACACACTTCCAAGATCATCTGCGGCTAGTCGACATGAGGTGCATACTCGCACTAGTGGTAAGTTTACATCTTTGCCTTGGTGAAATTGCGTTGGATTGTAGCAAACACCATGCTATATGTTTGCTTATTATATATGAAATTAAAAACCAAATTGTAGAGTTGGTTTAATTTTATAAGTTAAACTCATTGAAACCAAGTCTTTTAGTATGTGCTCATATGTTCTCTCTCTTTGTTCATTTCTATTCCTCAGGTATTATTTTTATTTGTTTTGGGAATAAATGCAGGTGATGATGTTGCGGATGATGGGACTGCTGAGAATTAAAAAAGGCTTGTATGAAATACATGCATCATTACTTGATGATGATGTACTTGTCTCTCAGCTGTTGATTTTTCAGTTTGTGGTGCAAGGCCCTTTTAGATTGTTCTTCTGTGAATTAATTTAGCATATTGGTTTCTTTTGCTTTTGTTTTGGCGATGGCTCTAAAGTAGATTAAAGAAATCATGTTGGGTTGACATAGGAGATGCTTCCTGTATTCTTGGATAGACTAATTGAGATGGTAACTTGACAATTGTTTCTTTTGTCAAGTTTTGATCTTTTGTAGGAAGGAAAGTCATAGATTTAAGTGGATATAATGCCGGTTTTTTATTCTCTTCACCAGTTGAAGCGAAACAAAAGAAGATAATTAAGCAAAACAAAAGAAATTAGATTTACTTTCAAGGACCAAATTTATGTTATATATTACTAATTATCAATGAATATTATTAGTATTACATATTACTACTATATATAATATTTATGGTATGCAACTATATATGCTTATAATTAATACTAGTAATATTGTATACTATTTTTTTCTTTTCTTTTTTCTTGGAATATTTTAAATTCTATTTCGTTTTACTTATTTTATAAATTTTTTCTCCTTGATTTTTTTATCATAAGTATTTTATCTATTTTTTATTTTTACTAAGATTATGTTATTTCTTTTTTATTTTTTGTTATGGTTTTTTTCCAATTTTTATTTACAATAATAACTTTGCTTTAAATTATTTTTATTTTTTCAACACTTTGTTTATTTCTTTGAAAAAAATGCCGCAGTCAATTTGGCGGCGCTCACTAAAGGCGTTGCTATATCCGGGTTATAACGACGGTTTTTTGGCTGCCATATAAGAAAACTGCAGAAAGTTAATTTTTCTCTTAACAGTGATCGATTTTGTGGTGGTAAAAAGAACCGTTGGTATAAACAATTTATAACAGCGTTTTTTTTACCGCTAGCATAACGAGCGCCACTAAAAGTCACCTATAGCACTGTTGTCATGCACAATACATTATATATATTATACTATATATATACTTGGTATATGCTAATTAACCTAAGTACTTTATATGTACGTACCTATTTAATGACTAAATCATAGTCTCGAAGACAATATATTAAGTTATGTACTTTAATTGCATAATTTAATCTCACAATATATTTTTGTTTTAAATTAAATAATATGTCTTAGTTAAATAATATTTTTCAGGACCGTCGTTAAAAAGAATGTTATTAAAAACAAAAAGAGTTTTTAACGGCGGTCTTTTCACAGACGTCACACAAAACGTCTCTAAAAGTCACCTATAGCTTCGCATTTTCATGATCGCCTTTAAAAAGACTGATGTTAAAACTTCATTGTCTTTTAACAGCGGTCACGAAAAACGCCGCCCAAAGTCACCTATAGAGGCGCTTTTGATGACCGTCGTTAAAAAAACCGTGGTTAAAAACTTCATTGTCTTTTAACAGCGGTCGTTTTAACGACGGTCACAAAAAACGCCGCCAAAAGTTTTCTACAGTGGCGCTTTTGATGGCCGTCGTTAAAAAGACCACTATTAAAAGTCAAAATAGTTTTAACAACTGTTTTTAACGGAGGTTATCAAAAGCGCCGCTATAGGTGACTTTTGACGGTGTTTTCGTGATCGTCGTTAAAACGACCGCTGTTAAAATCCAATTTTTTTTGTAGTGCTTCTTGATCTTCAATCTTCTTATCTTTAGTTCTTTGATAAAAATATATTTATTTTTAAAGTTATCTATTTTGTAAACTCAATCTATTTATTAAAATAATTAAAATATCATTTGTGAATAAAAACCCGGCAACCACACCCACAGTTCAATCTATCACGGAAGTACGGGACAAATTCCCTCTGCCACCTATTGCTGTTTTTGGCGCACACCGTCTCTCACAGCAAAATAAAAAGACTGAAACCCTCTTAATTAAAAAAAAGTGCTGCCACTTTTTATTTTTTTTACAAGCCATGTTAGTATCTCATTTGTATCACACGCCATCATATTATTTGTTGAAATAAATACAAATTTCATTCCTATTTTGTTTGTGTTAAAATTAAATAAATTTTAAAATTCATTAAATTGGTCATTGAAGTTTTAAAATTTATTAAGACTTTATCTTCTGTAATCCATCACATGGAAAGGATTTTAAACTTCAAAAACTAATTTGATGAATTTTAAATTTAAAAATTTATTTAATTTTCACGCAAATCACATAACAGTTTTGTATTTATCCCTTATTTGTTGTGGTATAGGTTTAGTAATAGAGTAAAAGATTCTCTATAATTTTTTTTTATGCGAATTGGATAATGTAATTTAGGGGCTGTTCGGTTATGTAATATTTTGAGAATTTTTTGTATTTTTAGGTGATGATAGAGTTTATTGGTGTTTGTGTATAATTTGTTGAATTTTAATGATTGGTGTGAAAAGAAGTGATAATAATTTTTAAGGTTGTTATTTGGTTTTTAATTTTATTGGGATGTGTGTGGAAGATAAAATATAAAATTATTTATATATATTGATATTTATTTTATTAATTTTTATTATAATTCCGAATGAGTTTTGAATTTGAAAGCATATTAATGAGAAAACTAAGAGGATTCGGAAGTTGTCCCAAACCCCAGATCTGTTATTATTAATTTATTAGCTTTGTCCTGACCTATTATTATTAATTTATTTATAATGCCATATAGAACTCTGCTCAGATTGTCCTGGGGGTCCCTCCATTGAAATTGGATCCATTTTTGCTTGATCACTGCTCCAACCCAAGCTGAGAGCGAATCGATCGTTATCGTCCATAATAAAAGTAACGATTATATTTGTTGACTGAAAAGCACTAATAAATCCATGATGGAAGGATTGACAGTTTGGCAACTGTATAAAGCAACTTTCACAACAATCATTTCGTGCAGGAATGATTGCCCTGCAGCTCGGCGCTGTTGAGTTTCTATACACGCCTTTCACAGTTCTAGACGGACTGAAAACTTGTTCGGTTTACGGAATTCAGAATTCTACTTAATGCTGAGAATTTTTTTTAAACTAACGTCATTTTAGAGATAAATAAAGACAAAAATCATTAAATGTATAGGGTTCACATTGCTTAAATTTTATTATTATCTCTCTCTTCAAAATATATAATGCAATTCAGACAGAAAAAATTAGAGAATCATGATTCAATAATAGTAGAATGAGTTCAATGGAGCCGTTCTAAAGAGAGGCTCTCTAGAATCCCCCTCCCCTCCTCGGCTGTCTCCCTTTCCACCCCCCATTGCTGATGGCAGGAGGAGCTCTGGCTCTTCCTTTCTCCCCTTGTGGCCAAACCACCTAATAAAACCTCTTGTTTGGGCCTTTTAATTGGGGTTTTTTTTCGGTGGATTTAGAGGCTAGATCCCAATTTCTACGGTGGTTTATAGTGCACACGACCAATCTAGAGGGGTTTTACATCAATGGGCGCTGTTTTCTGCTGAGGATCGGAGCTAGCTGACTGGTGCATGGTGGCTCACGCACCCGACATCTCTCTCTTTCAAATCAAGCTTTGGCGGCCAAATCTAGTTCATATGCTCCTCCCCATTAATGTCCCTGTCTTTAGGTGCTCCAGTCAGCCCCAACTGAGAGTTAGCTAGCTGGTGCGCAGGGATCTCACATGCAATACCTTTTTTCCTTGTGTCGACTCCCCTGAGCCACCTGATGCTTTTGCCACCTCCCTTCGCCTTCGGCTTTTTTTTCGCTAGTAGTTTCAACTTACTGTCATTTGCGAGTTATTTATCTTCTACGAGTATTTGTATGACCTTTTGACTCTTTCACTCTTTGATACGTTCCTTCTATAGAGGGTCTCTTAGAGCTTGTAACTGAGGTAGTTAATATTCCTAAATATTAATAAGACGTTTGTCAAACTACTAAAATTTTAAGGGTAAGTAAAAAAGTGAAGAATGAAAAAAATTGGATGAAAAAGTAAAAAAAAAAAAAACGTAAGGATAGATTTTTGTAAAGATAATAAAATTTTAAAATTTTACTAAAATTTTGTTCCCAACACCGTATAAAATATTAATGAATGATGTGTTATGACTTATGATTAAAAAAACGAGTTCAATCATTAAAAATGGATAGTCACGTGACATCCACTAATCAAGTAGTACTTATTATAGCAGCGCTTTTACCGATTTATCCCTTAAATATTCGCTGTACTTTGAATAAAAACATGGTAGAAATGTCCTTTGACTACGCAGGGTAGTTGATGACTTTTCTCTTTCGTTATTGCCTGCCTACTTTACTCTTTTTTTTTTTCTAAGTGCCTGCCTACTTTACTCTTTCGTTACTTTTTACTCTTTACTCTTTACTCTCTCGTTCTTTGGTTATGTTTAAAGGGGGAGAAAGTGGTGGTCTTTTTTTTTTTTTTTTTTTTTTTTTTTTTTAAGTGGTGGTCTTTCAATCGCTTTTGCCAAAACCCATGCTTCCAGCCATTCCTTTTAACAAAACCTTATCCGCAAACTTTTTCTTACTGCCGTCTCACCTCCCTTCTCACCAATAAGTCTCCCACAGCGTCTCTCTCTTCCTCTGTCTTTCGCATACACACATCATTCTCTCTCTGTGAAGGTTGAACTTTGGACGGGCAGAGCTATCAAAACAGTGTCTTGTGCGGAGACTTGGGCATCACGGCAAAGGCCTAGCGTGTAGATTTCTCACGGTGCTTCTGATCCTAGCTACGCCTTGTTTTTATCACGAGAAGGAGAACCTCTGTCTCTCTGCCTCTCTCTCTTTGTACTGATCAGGTGTGTTTGACTGTTAGGAGACTTGGGTAAAAAGGTCGGAGGTCTTCATTATGAACAAAGTAAATATCATTTTTTTCATTCCCTTTTCTTTCCTGTCTTGTAAGCCAATTTGAAGTCTAGCTCGAACTCAGCTCGGCTAGACTACTCGTATTGATTGTTAGGTTGTGTTTGTGTTAGTAATATTTTTTGGTATGAGAATATGTGTTGGTATTGGGTTTAGTGAAAAGGTGAAGAGAGAGATAATTTTTTATATTTTTTGTATTTTTTTATATTTATTGATAGGAGAGAAAGAGATTATATTGAATTATTTTATTAGGAGTGAGATAATATTTTGGTAAAAATTATGTTGGCAAACGCAGCCTTAGACTTTTGAGGTCGACCCAAGTTTCGAAACTTGATTGATTTTGGCGAGCTTATGTCAGCTGAGCTCGAATGCTATTTCTGACGCTCGAGCTCAAGCTCGTTTGTTAAATCGCTTCCGGACGTGGAACTTGTTTATCTATATGTGTTTGAAGAAGTCCAATGAGGTTTATATTGGACCAACATGTACAACCGCCGAACCGCGGTTGTAGGGGCCTTGTCTTAAATGTCAATACTAGGTTTAGAATTCAGGTCCTAATCCATTTAGTCGTTCTCACTAATGGCAAAGAAAGTCGTCCATGGAAAAGTGTGCTTTGAATAAGAATGAGCAAGTTGCTTTCTGTGTATTGAATAGCCATGATCAAAATGCTCTTAACCTATTTGTAAGTAATTGAAAAAATTGCTCGCTTAGATTTTTTTTTTTTTGAAAAATTTGCTCTTTACATGAGAAAGCAGGCCTTGGAGATACGAGGCGTGGCGCCGAAGACGACCATTTCACTCATTTATTGAAGTTCGTCTACCTGTGACTTGCCAATGCTCAAGGGGATTTACAAGACATACTAGATCAAGGAATAAATATAGCCCTACCAGCCATGTATGTACATACTTCGGTTTTTCCATCAAGGTGAGTTCTTTAATTTCAAACCCGGAGTCGAGTGTAGTCGGCGGGCTGGAATCTTCATTTCTGGCATGCGCGTTTTCAGGTGCACTGCCCATGGTGAAAGTCTCCGCCGATCTTGTCGTTTGGTTGCGGTCGTTGAATAATATTTGTCGCCTGAAGTCCGTGGGAACTGTTGTGGCTGGCTGGCCGAATCTTCAATCTCCTTAATTTAAGAGATATAGAATAATCCAAGACTAGAGATGCCCATCTCCCACATAAACATACTCTACAATTTTACAGAATGAACATGGCAGTAAATATTCTCTCAAGCCCAAATATTGTCCCTGATGTTCTTGGAGAACACAATTACGCCACTTGGAGTGCATGCATGAAGAATTATTTGTTATCTCAGGATCTTTGGGATATTATCGAGACAACAAACGATCCTCCTCAACAAGAAGATGATGAATTAGCCAACTCTTCCAAGACTTGGAGGAGGTTGAATGCTGCGGCTTTACATGCAATTCAAGTTTCATGCGGGATGGAAATACTAGATCAGATTAAGGCGATCAGTTCCGCCAAATTTACTTGGGACATATTGGAACAAATGTTTGGGCAACCATCCCAAGGTATATTTTAAAATGGGAAGAGCCTGGTTTCTGGGTCATATATTACGCATTTAGGTAGTCGTTAGTCGTATAGATTTCATGATTCTATTTAAAACCCATTCAAACTTGTCAGGTATGGGCAGCTATGGGGTTGATAGCTATGCTGGGATTGAGGCCTTACTCAAGGCTGTGAAAAGTGGTGAATGGAACGTTCTGGACCAGTTTCTGGAGGCTCAACGCGTTGCACTGAGTGCAAAGATCACACGTAGGGGCCAAACAGTTCTTCATGTCGCTGTTGCGGCTGGGCATGTGGATATAGTGGAGAAGTTGGTGGATCGAATGTCCGCAGAAGACTTAGAAATTCGAGATAACGATGGCTACACAGCTCTAACTGAGGCAGCTGTGCGTGGAAAATACTGGATGGCAGATTGCATGCTTCGCAAGAACAAGAATCTGATCAACATTCGAACATACAGAGGAAATGTTCCAGTTGTGATGGCTATTGGTTATGGACAAATAGAAATGGCTCGCTATTTGTATTCTCTCACTCCATTGGAAGACCTGATGCCATACAGTGGCCCCAACGGGGCCGCTCTCTGTGTTCAGGCTATATATACCGGAACTTTAGGTAAGAAGCTGTACGATCTTCTTCTACTCCTCTATTAAGTGCCATTATTTCTGATGAATATTTGAGCTCTTAGCAATATTATATAAACGTATTATTGATTGTTTTCTGTACATGACATGGATGGACTACACAACAAAGATATTGCTTTGGATTTAATCCAGCAATGCCCACGTTTGGCACTTGCTCTCGACGAAAATGAAATGTCCCCCTTGTTGGCATTGGCTTCCAGGCCTAATGCATTCCCAAGTGGAACTCGGCTCGGCTTCTGGAAACGACGGATCTACTCGAGTTTGTACCACTCTCTTTTTCTCTTAATTTTTCATCGAAATGGATACGGATATCATGCACACATTCTTTGTATAGCCCCAAAAATTGGATTATTAGTAATGCATGGGATATAGAGTGATTCAGTCATTAAAACTTGGTTTCTCCCACCTAGTTAGGAGTGGGCAAATATTCCGGCCAGAACTGGAATTTTCGATTCCGATACCGATTCCAGCACATACCTAAATCAGAATTTTTTTTAACAATTTTTGGAACCGAAACCAGAACTAAAACTTCAGTTAAGATTTCTGGATATTCCGGTTTTGGTTATTACTTTCTTTTATTAAAAAAAAAATTGAGGCTTAAACGAAGAAAGGATTTTGTATTTAGATACCTATAATTTTAAATGAAGACAGGTCAAGGCCTGATTTTCTTTTGTTCATTAAGGGCATGTGAAGATTTATTTATTTACTTTTTTAATTTTTTGGTCGCTGGAAAGAAAATTGCTGGTTTACCCAGAATAACATGAGTGCTGTCCACTTGGTACTATTGACTAAAGAATCATTGTTTTTTTTTTAATCTGTTTAAAGGTATACCTATTCAGTCCGTCAAATATGCCATAAAGGAAACCCGATTGGCCATTCCAAAAATAGAAAAGCGCCGAAGTTTTCGAAGAAAAGCCAGTGGATCAGGTATGTTTGTGCGCGCGCAACCTTTACTTTCTCCATGTCATTGCTTATCAGTTTGAAATCCTCCTCAGTTTCTTACGTTGGATTATATTTTCGTACTTTAAATTATACAATATACATTGAGTCTGGTAGAATTCAAATTACCTATTAATTTATTAATACAACAGTGGATCCTAAATTAATTAATACAACAGTGAATATTTATAGGACCCGCATACTTTGGTGATGTTTGATACCCCAATATTTTGAGTATCAAAATTCTCTGTAAACCAAATACACTCCAACATTTTTAATATTTACACATATTTCAGACCTCTCACAAACCCTAATAAATTTAAATATCTAAAAGATTCTTAAATTTTTGGAAATATTCTCCTAAATATTGACAAACAAACATCCATTTTATTTATCTATCTACACAAATTGGACAATTCAATTCTAGTAATAAATTATACTGTTAACAAAACTAATATTGTGTGGACACCTTCAAAATGTACCGGTGATATTTCCATTAAACAATGGCTTTAATTAAACTTGGGGTTTGGGTCTGCAACTTGCACAGTGGGGGCATAGGAAATGAGAAGAGACTCAGAAAAGGAGGAAGGATAGGATCCGAAGGGAATTCGAGGATCTTGGAAGAGGCTAGGGCAAGGATTCCCCCTATCCCACAAAAGGCGTCATCCCTCTTATGCCTTATGTTTTCTAATTAATGGGTGTCGGTCAAGTCGAGATCAACCGAGGATATGTTCGTTTCACACTTTTTTCAGGATTCTGAGTATATTCACACTACTACCACCGAACATATTCAGAATTCAAACACAAACACTAATACATTTTACACAATCTCCAACAACTTTTTAATTTTTTATTCAACATAAATTTTCTCTTTCTATATTTTTTCACATAACTCCAATATTTTTTTATTAAACAATTACATCAAATCATTTATCTCTACACTTTACACAAACACCAATAAAACACTATTCAACATAAATATTCACAACTTCTCTAAAATCCTACATTTTTACTCAAAACGAACATAACCGAGACAAAGTGAATCTCGACCGGCCCCTAACTGACCTATGTCGGTTTTTATAAAAATTGGGCCTGAAAACGAGCCTACCCCGAACTAGGCTGATCTTTTTTAGTTTGATTCGATCGGTATGAGATAGGCCGGACTATTTTCAGGCCAAGCGCGTGCACCTCTAGTTCCCACAACAATACCATAGATATAAGTCACTCTTTTTAAAGTTTTTGTTCATTTGGAATGTACAAATTTCTTATTGTAAGAGATTGTGAAAATATTTAGTAGCCTTTATTGGTTCGAAAAGTTTTCTAAGACAAATGAAGAGGATCAAAGCATTGAAAAGATTCTATGGAGAGAAAAATACATAATGTGGGTATAATGATATACTATATTACCCCTATTAATTACTAAACAATCTACATATTGTAAAATCCAATGTTATTGGTATTAATTGTTAGATAATACAAGTTTCTCTCTAAATTGAACAATCTAATATAGGTAGCAAATGAAACAAAACCTTAATCAATCAAAACATAAATATGATGCTAATGAGACAACTTTGTGAAATATATTTGGAGTATCGCAAACAATCATAGAGGTATATACTGACGGCGTATGATTGAAAACTACTTTTAATTGTTGACCCTATTGGGTCGGAAGACAAATTCCTAAAACGAATCGTTGATAGGGTATATTTTAAACCTCTCCAAAGAAGTGGATGTTTGGAAGATCAATTTCGTTGTTTGAAGCTAATCAGTATCAGTTCCTTTGGCCGTCCACCAACTTGTTGCTGGTCCGTCGACGTGTGATGCCTCACATACCCTACTAATTTCCCCTTGCTCAGACCGTTTCCGGCGATCTTTGGAGACACCTCCCTTGGACAGATCCAACACCCTTGCGCGTTCCGATTTGCTCCAATCCAAGCTCTTATATTGGCTGCCGCCCTATTTTGATCGACTCCGATCGTGTTTTGCAGCCCACTCTAGTTTTTTGAGAGCGATTTTGTTACGAATTGAAGGCGTGGAAGTCTGGATCGTTGTATTTGTAGAGAAGTTTGACAAAGGTGCGATCTTGGTAAAGGAAAGAGAGAGAATGGTAGAGAAGATGGCAGGGGCTACGGGAAGCAGTGGGGACCGAAGATTAATTGGCATGTGGGCACCATAGACATTAGTTGTTGGGGAAAAGTCATAGTTAGCCCCTTAAGTTTCAATTCGACGAATTTCATTTTTCATTTTTCATGAATTTTTTTTATAATTTTCTCTTGGAGGGGCATTTTGGTCATTTTGCATGATTTTCCGTCGGATTTGACGCCTAATTAAGACGGGGTTATAATTGATGATTTCCAAAAGTTATGGGCCTTAAATCGCCGAATTGAAACTTAAAGGGGCTATTTGATTTTTGGCCAAACTTATGGAGCTAACTATGACTTTAACCCTTAGTTGTTTTTTTTTTTAACTTAGTAATTTTTACCGTTCAATCAAAGGGCCATGTGTTTGGGCCATTAGTGTCATCTGGATTTGGGTTGGGCTTAACCCAACCCAACTGTCTTTCATCCAGCTCGTGTGATGTTCGTAAGGCAGGATGTATTCCTGTTTGGCAGTAGCTTTCGGCAAGAAATCAGAACGTGGAAAATAGAACATAGGAGGGTTGCTACCTCGAATCAGCAAGCTATCATGTATTTCATGTTTGAGAGAATATTTTAGTAACTTGCGGGAGTATTATTCAGTAACTTGCAGTTTACAATTCTAAATTATTACAATTTGGTATCAAAGCTGTACAATCCATTCATGGCTGAGGGGAGTGGGCTATCATAATTGATGGAGTCCTTGGCTGAAGTAAAGAGGCAGCAGAAGATCCAGCAGCTGCAACAAGAGAGTTACCAAAGAATTCAGGAGAATCAGCAGAAATTTATGGAAAAGCTTAGTAAGTCAATTGGAGACCCTTACCGTGGGTTTACAGGCAGTTGTCTAGAATAGAGATCTGGGGGGTGGAGAGCAAGGTGCAGGTGGAGCAAGATTCCATAATCATAACCTAGAGCATGGAGGAGTGCATCTGAGGTTAGTGAAGTTAGATTTCCCAAAGTTTGCGAAGGAAAACCCATCGGGTTGGTTGTATCGAGCTAACCAATTCTTTTGCCATCAATCAAACCCAACCACACCACATAATTTTAATTTTTTCCTTCCACATGGAGGGTAAGACCTTGATCTAGTTTCAAGAAGTGGAACAGACAGGTACAATAACAAGTTGGGATGCCTTTGCTAAGGCAATGCTTCTGAGGTTTGTGCCTAATACTTATGATGACCCTATGGAGAGCATGATGAAGCTAAGGCAAACAACTACTGTAGAGGAGTATAAGAGCCAATTTGAGGCTCTAACAAATAGACTGGGGGGGGGGGGGGGTTGGATGAGGGACATAAATTGAGTTGCTTCTTGAGTGGGCTAAAGAATAAGATTAGGTTAATGGTAAGGATTCTTAACCCCTTACGGGTTAGCTAGGATGCAAGAAGAGAATGTGATGATGGGAAGGAGAACCTCGAAACCTATATTGGGAGGTATGACACCCAACACCAGCCACAAACAGAGCAACGTAGGGGTTAAACCGAAAGTGACAGTTCAAAAAATCACTCCCCAACAGATGAAGGAGATAAGAGAGAAATGTTTATGTTATTATTGTGAATCTAAATGGAATCCTCGACACAAATGCAGCAACCTTAAGCTATTCATGCTGGAGGGAAATGAGATGTTGAATGAACCACTAGAGCCTGGAGGGGCAGAAGAGGAGCTGATGGGTGATGAAGAGAATTTTGAAGTCGAAAAGGAGGAGTCGGGCATTTCTTTACATGCCATTACAGGATCGACCTCTTCAAGAACCATGCAAATTAAAGGGAGAATTAATCACCAAGAGTGTGTGATTCTTATTGATAGTGGGAGCACCCACAACTTCTTGACCCAGGAGTTATGAGAGCAGCAAGGCTGAAGGTTGACACTGACCACAAGTTAGTTGTAGCCGTGGCTAGTGGTGAAAGGGTGAAAAGTGAAGGGATATGCAGGGATGTGCGAGTAAAGTTGCAGGGTAGTGACTTTGTAGTGGATGCTTATGTGCTTGTGTTAGGGGGTTGTGACGTTGTTCTAGGAGTGCAATGGCTAAGCACCTTAGGAACCATATCTTGGAATTTTAGTGAGTTGACCATGCAGTTTAGTCACTTGGATAGGGAAGTAAAATTGAAAGGGTTGGTTCCTACCTCTTTCATGCAGGATTCACAACAGCTAAGACTACCAAAAGGGGAGAAACGTGGGTTGATCCTACAGATGATTGGCAAGGCAAGGGCGTAGTAGAAAACCAAGAGGTGGAAGCGTTACTCAGCAGATTTTCCTTGGTTTCTTAGGAACCTAAAGGACTGCCACCTCCACGCTCTCAAGACCATGCAATTCTCCTCAAGGAGGGCGCCCAACCTGTAAGTGTGAGACCTTATAGATATGTCTACTTCCAAAAGGATGAGATTGAGAAAATAGTGTGTGAGCTGTTGAAATCAGGTTTGATAAGGCCTTCACAAATCTCATTCTCATCACCTGTGTTGTCGATGCGCAAGGCTGATGGAAGTTGGAGGTTATGTGTTGATTATCAGACTCTAAACTATGTTACAGTTAAGGATATGTTCCCAATCCCCGTAATTGATGAACTAATGGATGAGTTAAACGGGGCTAAGGTGTTCTTTAAGCTAGATCTGCGATTTGGTTACCATCAGATCAGAGTCAAGGCTGACGATGCACCCAAGACAGCCTTTAGGACGCATGAAAGACCCAATGAGTTCTTAGTTATGCCCTTTGGGCTAACTAATGCTCCGTCTACCTTTCAAGCCCTTATGAACGAAGTGTTTAAGTTCGATTTGAGGAAATTTATTCTAGTCTTTTTTGGTGACATATTGGTGTAAAGCAAAGGGGAGGCTGAGCACTTACAACACTTGGAAAATCACTTTAACTATTTTGCATCAGCATCAGCTCTTTGCTAAGAGATCCAAGTGTCGGTTTGCTTGTATAGAAATCGAATACCTAGGCCATATAATTTAAGACCAAAGAGTAAGGGTTGATCCTATGAAGCTGCAATATATGGTTAGTTGGCCACAACCGAAGACTATTAAGTCCTTGCGAGGTTTTTGGGGCTGACAGGGTATTACCGTCAATTTATGCTAGGATATGGGTCTATTGCAGCAACTTTGACTCAATTATTGAAGAAAAGTGGGTTCAAGTGGACTGATGCCGCTACTGAGGTATTTTTGGAATTAAAGGCAGCAATCACTAACCCACTGGTCTTGGCTCTACCAAATTTTACTAAGGCATTCATAATTGAATGTGATGCCTCGGGTGTGGGCATAGGGGCAGTTCTGATGCAAGAAGAAAGGCTTATACCATTTTTCAGCTAAGCATTGAAGGGAATGATGCTAACCATGTCAACTTATGAGAGAGAGCTGCTAGCTCTCGTTAGTGCTATCAAGAAGTGGAGACCATACCTGCTGGGGCAAACCTTTAAGGTCAAAACCAACCAGCAAAGTCTCAAGCACTTGCTGGAGCAAAAAATGGGTATCCTATTACAGCAAAAATGGATAACCAAATTGTTGGGCTACGATTTTGTGGTTGAATATAAGCAGGGCAGGGAGGAACAAAGTAGCAGATGCCCTCTCTAGGAAGCATGAAGGTGAGGAGGAACAAGGAGAACTCATTGCCATTTTATTCCCAATAGCTGCATGGGTTGAAGATCTTAAATTCACTTATTCACAAGTCAAATTTAAGATCTATTGAACCATCTAAGGGAAGGAAAATTGGACCCATCGAAATATACCTTGGTTAATGGGGTGCTCTTATATAGAGAAAAATGTATATAGGAGACAATCCTCCCCTCAAGGACAAAATTCTACATATGGCACATGACAGCCCTGTTGGGGGCCATTCGGAATATGAGAAAACTTATCAAAGGATAAAGAGAGACTTTTATTGGAGAGAGCTGAAGAGGGAGGTCAGCCTTTACACCAACCCAATTGTCTTTTCCAATTTCCAATCAACGAGTAGATCTATAGGGCATAGACGAACACATACTTCACAAGTAATGCATTTATCAAAATATCCATCTCGTGTGATGTTCGTAGGGCAGGATATATTCTTGCTTGGCAGTAGCTTTCGGCAAGAAATCAGAACCTGGAAAATAGAACATAGGAGGGTTGCTACCTCGAATCAGCAAACTATCATGTATTTCATGTTTGAGAGAATATTTTAGTAACTTGTGGGAGTATTATTCAGTAAACTTGCAGTTTACAATTATAAATTGTTACAGATTTTTAGCTCTTAGTTGTTGTTTTGTTTGGTTTGGCTCGTTGAGATGGGTGGCTTTTCTGGCCACTTGTTGGCCTTGTCGGGTCCCTAGTGGGCTTTGTTGTACTGTGTTTAGGTTGCCATGATGGAACTGGAAATGTTAAAAAATGGAGGGAGAATAGTATCGGGAGGCGAGGAACTATTGTGGAACGGATAGGTAGGGTGAGAGGAGGCACCTTGAGTAAAGAGCTCTTCACGGCTCAAAACAATCGAGTTATGGAGTCCATCGAGGAAGACAGGTCAAGGCCCTATGGTCAGAGATTGGGTCGAGGCCTTATGGTCAGAAATTGTCTTTGCTCAAGTATGAATTTCTGCGGAGTCCAACCCCTCGATAGTAAATGAAAGAGGTGAGTAAGTCCGGTCCTCTCTTGTTTCATAGAGATCTTAGATTGTGATTGCTGAGGGCAATGATATTAATTGCTATTAAGTGTTTGACACATTTCCGCAATGAAAATCTCGTTTCGTTTTTCAGTTATTGTCTCTCTTCATTAACCTTACTCCGATAATACTGTCGCATTTTTCGTTAGGACCGTCTTGGTTGGCCGCGGGGCTGTTTTAGGTGTGCACAGGAGGATTTTCGTTTCCTCTTGCATCCACACCCCACACTGACATCCCACACCTATATAGGTGTGGGATGTTAGGGGTGGCTGTGTCGTTTGGGAGAGTCGGATACAACTCTCCCTAAGCAAGCGGTTGACAAGGGTTGTATCCCACTAAAGTTCATCATATACGGCAGTTTTCTTGGAAAAAATAAGGTGCGGCAATTCTTTTCTTTTTTTAACTCAAAGACTTAATAGTTGTGTCTATGCTTGATTAGGACATCACGTCCAAAATAATAAAGATATATTTGTTCAGCACTAAATTTAACTCTTGATATACTTGATGGATTTTAACTAGGATAATATTGAAATGGTTCCTGTTGTTTATAATGCTACTGGTTGTAACGGAAAATGTGCTTAATGTTTGTGACTTCCATTATTTTCAATCTGACATGGCCATGTGTTAAGGATATGGTCAATGTGATGGAACATATAAAAATGGCCATTGTTCATATATTTAAGGTCAGGTATAGTTTTATTTTCCCCTTTATTTGAAAATCCTTGATTGGGTTAGCTTTCAATTTTAAGATGTTGGAGTACTTATAGTTTGAAATTGGGAAACGTTGATTCTTTTCTATTCAATCCATGCAAGCTGGCATGACTTATGCCCTAAAATAATTAATTTTTATTTTTAGTTTACATTTTTGTTGCATTTTGACTAGGTCTAGTATTGGCTAGACTAAACTATTTCATCTTTATAACAAATTAATATAGTGTTTCACGAAGTTATTTATCAAATTTGAATTTGGCTCCAATCTCAATCTTCTCACCTTATGTACCTTTTATCTAGTAATATGCCGCATTAAGGCTTTGAATTTAATCAAATTTTACACTCTATACCTAGTGTACCATATTCACGTAAAACATAGCTACTACTAGTAAGAATTTAAGAGTGGACCAGAAGGCCAACTTGCAAGCTTGATCATACCTTCTTTTTTTTTTCCCACAAAGTCAATTTGGTACTTGCACTGGTTAAAACTATCTAAACCAAGAGGGAATAGGTATAAAACAAAGAAAGAAAAATCTTTGCCAAATAGTTTAACTTTCATGTAGACCTCAACAACAACAATTCAATGTGAGATGATTAGAGAAAGGGTTAAGAAAAATTCTCACCGAAGCATAAATACACAATGTATCCGTCAGGGAAGAGACAATATAATCCTTTTATGGCTGTTGGTTTTATGGCTACTGCAATAAATTCCAAGATATGGCAGTTGTTTTGAGAAACCGCCCTAATAATTTCCCAACAGCGGCGACCAGTAATCCTGCCACTTCAACTGCTATTACATCATATATTTAGTGGCGATTGGTTTTTTGGCCATAGTAAAAACAATCAAGAGGCAGCGGCGGTTGCAGAAAAGTGCCGCACTATGTCTTTTCTAGTGGTGGCTAGCAACACCGAAACTTCATAGTACATACAATGGCAGTTTTATTGGCCGCTGTTGAAAAACCAGCCGTTAAATTGGTAACTTTGTTGTAGTGTTGGAGTCAGTTTTTACCGTCTACTATTCACTCTATGGGGAAAATTTTTCGGGTAGAGCGATCTAGCTACGGTAACTTGAAAGAACCGCATTTGGATAAAGGATCACTAGCTAGCCTCCCCAATTTAAAGTGGAGGTTAGAAGCTCATAGAGATGATTGACAATGACCTGGAAGTTATTCTTCTTTAGCAATCAAATTTCATAGGATAAACTTAGTTTTCACTCTAAGCTAGCCAATGAGCCAAGCAAGTTGGATCGTGTGTGTTTCTATGGCCTAGCTACCATCTGTTGAACGGTGTTCAACTGCAATGATAATTGTAAAAACTACATAATCAGGGTTGGAAGGATCAGTTGGCCTCAAGACCCTATTTGGTTTAAACAATGCATTCTGAACATGTCCAATTAGAGACAAAGCAGGGTGGGGTCTTTCTCCCATATGGCCATCTCAAGGATATCTCTAAGAGCTTTAAGATTTAAGACCAATAGAAAAAGGGTTTGAATTTCACAAAATGTTGAGAGAACCATATAAATGTTGTGATTATAGGTTATGAGCAACTGATGGTACTTTCTTATGTAGGGAGAGTATGAGATTATGATGCTAACTAGGTTTTAGTTTAATTTAATGTTACAAAAGAGATCCTTATGTCTTGCAAATCAAGGTTGCCGACGGATTTCCGAGCGACCTTGTAATGGGTATGTATCCTCTCGGTCGCCTTGACTAATCATAGATGGATCAGAGTCGTCTATGGAGTTAAAAGCCGGGAGTGCATCACATGTATAAGAGATTTTACTGATGGGAATATGCAATTTTAAAACACCATTGTCTCAAAAATGTGAGCTTGATAAGAAAAGGTGAAGTTATTTATGTAATGTATGTATTGAACACTCTCCTCGTAAATGGGCCAGACCCCCTTAATTAATAGGTAGGCTAACCACGTGAAATATTTAACTAAAATGGAAGTTAAAAGTGTGGATTCAAGGTTTGAACTCAAGACCTCTGCTCGGTTACCATGCTAAATCATCCCTTGCCCTAAAAGTTTAAGCTTGAGAGGAAGAGGTGCATTTGTTTTTCTGACATGCACAACTTCAGAATGGAATAAAATTTGAAAAACAAATTAATTATATTCGAGTAGCAGTCTTCCAATATATATAACTGAGCACATCTTGTTCTTGTTTTGCAGTATCAGCTCTATTAGAGCATCCACATTCGAAAGTGGTTAACTTCTTAGGTATCCTTCCATTCGATCGATTATTATCATTTCTTGAATTTGTGTTTTGTTTTGTTTGTGTAGAGTTTCATCTAGTTAACCAGCATTGTTTTGATTATGTCTAAGGAGTCAAGCATTTATATGAAATGAAGTTGATCCATGTCCAATCGCATGAGCTTCTTCGTTGCATGTGCGAAGGGATATTAGTTCTAGATACAGAACAAAGACAGGAAGCCCGTGTTTATGTTGCCATCATCCGTGCTATCCAAAATGGGATATATGAGTTTGTATTTGAGTTACTGCGGGCAACACCAGATCTTTTGTGGACCAAGGATGAAAAATCAAGAAACATATTTTCGCTTGCTGTCCTACATCGTCAAGCTGAATTATTTAGGCTCATATTAGGACTACATTTGAAGAATGCTATGATATTTCAGCGTGATAGTAACAAAGATACCATTTTACATATGGCGGGGATGTTAGCAAATTTCACAATACTTGATCGCATCCCAGGTGCAGCTATGCAGATGCAAAGGGAACTACAATGGTTTAAGGTTATCCCTCTCTCTCTTTACATTTTTCTCATATGTTTTGACTACCTCCTATAAGATAAAAGTTACCGAGCTTTTAGAAAAGAGGAGAGAAAAAAGAGCATCAAAAGTCGGGAGAGAAAAAAAATAGGCATAGGTAGCTTACATTTGTTCCATCCTCGGCATGGACAGCTTACCAATGGCTTAAAATGTTACCCTTGGGCTTCAACTTTTGGACATAACAACTACACTTTGTTACCTTTGCAAGTATAGTTTTCCATTCAAAAACATCCACTCTATGATTAATCAACTCTAGGTATGTAGTTCATTCTAATAACATGATATTGGTCATGTAGGTTTCTAAATAGCTTACTATCCTAAACATATAGATTAACACTGTCCACGATGGTGTGGAGGTGAATACATACTTTTCTTTCAACGTGGCCCACTTAGACTTAGAACTTAGACCCAACATTTCTAGTTTTGTATATGGAATATAGATTGGCAATTCTTTTGATATAAGTGCATCATGCTGCAGGGTGGTTCTTCCCATTTGGACTTGATCCGTCGATTGCATGTCCTATGAATCTACTGAATTTTGAGTAATGAATGAATAAAAGACAAAAGAAAAAGAGGCTGTGAGATATCTAATTCTGAAGATAAAATTCTTTGACGTTTTGTTCTTAAATTGTGATTGTATCTGTGGATTTTGCATTGTAGAAGCTGAGGTTGGACAAGTTTTGCTTTTTGATCCCTTTTGTTTTGTTTTCAAATACATACTTGAAATATTTACCTAGCACTATAAATTCGATGAGATTAATATGGCACAGTTAAGTTAATATTTCCTTTTCCTCATGATAAATTCTCAATGCTGTTGGTATTCTTACTTATAAAAAAAAATGCTGTTGGTATTCTTAATGGTAACTTGAGAGGACAAAATGTAATTTTGCTGTAGGTTTAATGATATATTAATAGTATCCTTTCTAAGATTTTGTTTAAAAAGCAGGATGTGGAGAGTGTTGTCCCTATTGAGGTTAAGCAAGCAATCAACAAAGATGGTTTGACTCCCCAAGAATTGTTTATGAAGCATCACAAGGACATGATGAAAGAGGGAGAGCAATGGATGAAGGGTACTGCAACGTCCTGTACAGTAATAGCTGCTCTTATCGCTACAATTATGTTTGCTGCAGCTTTTACCATTCCAGGTGGTAATAACCAAAATACAGGCATGCCAATGCTTTTACATGAAAATTTGTTTATGCTCTTCATAATATCCGATGCGCTGTCCCTCTTTTCTTCCTCAACTTCAGTATTGATGTTTTTGGGAATCCTCACGTCACGTTATGCAAAAGACGACTTTCGTAAGTCTCTCCCAAAAAAGATGATAATAGGTCTTGCTACTCTCTTCTTCTCCATTGCAACCATGATGATAGCCTTCTCTGGTGCACTTTTGATTATGTTACGTGGACACTCGTGGATTGTCTTTCCTATCATTGCTTTGGCTGGTGTTCCTGTCACCCTTTTCGTACTGATGCAATTTCCCCTTCTTGTTGAAATGTTTGATTCAACTTACAAATCAAGCATTTTCGATAGGAAAATGGAGCAATTTTTTTACTCGTACAATGAGGAATATGCTGGATATGTGTTTCATCAATAAGTGGCATGTCAGTTAGACTGGTGATAACGTTGTTTCTTTTCTAGGATGGATGAATGACTGATGAATTTTGCTGGCTTAGGTTGCATATTTTCTGATTCCTTCACTTTCAGACTTACTATAATTTATTCAATGAATTCATCAGCTCATTAGGCAAAACATCGTGAGGCAACATAAATTTGTACTCTACTATGTTTTCAAGTTGATATTGGTCTACTTTGACGAAGAATACTGTATGTTTTGTCCTGGCCCGAAAAATGAAGGCTATGTTTGGTTTGGTCTTAACAAATTTTCACAATACTTTTTCATCGATTCTAATATTTTTTTACAAACTCTAATATTTTTTTACAAATTCCAACAACTTTTTATAAACTTCAACAACTTTTGGCAAACTTTTCACTAATCTTAATAGAATCTATACTATTTAAAAACAAAAAAAAAGTTTTCAAAAGCAAACTAAACATAGCCGAACCAATCAATTGCCTCTATAGTACGTATTGAATGAATAATGTCCTTAAAAGTACCTAATTTGATGACGAAATGAAGAGAACATTTATAGGTGTGAGGTTCTGCCGTTTGGGAATTTTGATTTTTTCAAATGCAAGGAACAGTATTACCGCATTAAACAGTTTTCCGATTTCCCGCTTGTATTCGGGTTTTTGATCCGATGGGGTTCGCGTCAAGATATTAGGGGGGGTTTTGGTGGTTAATGATGGACACGTCCAGAAGAGCCAGCCTCAGCAGCTGCCGACGGTGTCATGTTCTTGTATATTCAGGCGCTCTTTTGGCATCTCCTTTCTCAAGGATTGCCATCTCCTGGGGCTCCACATCACAAGGACCTGCCAACAAAATTGCTTAGAAAAGAGTATACAATTTGCAGTGAGCCGGGAAAATATGGAAAAAGATTGTTCACATTATGTTTGATGGGATAATTTTTTTTTGGAGGTTTTGTAGATTTTGTTGGATTTTATGAAAAAGATTTTGAAGTTTGAGAAAAATTTTTTGTAGTCTGTTAAAAATTGTTAGATAGGCATAACTAAATAATTCTCTTGCTGATTGTAAATCCCAGGTCATGAAGAGGCATGGCCGTATTATTGAAAGAAATAAAGAAGTTCAATTTTTTTTGGGCAATGAGGGAAGCTTATTGCATCCATCTGAGCATTAAGCTTGGACGAGCTGATAGGCTTAGTGCAACATCAAACTCAAGGTAGATTAGACAGCTCACAGCTTTGACCTCAGATTTAATAATTGATTTTTTATTATGAAAATTTACTTTTTAATCACTTTTTATATATATATTTTTAGTCCGCTCTAAATTTTAGTACATGATGTTTCCAAACTTGAAAAAATTGACTACAGAATCTTCATACACGTCTACATCTCCCTTCGAGTCATCATCCATTTTCCATGTCAGTAAGTGCCATATTTTTTCATGCCTTAAACGGCACGAATTTAGCCTTCCTCTTAACCGAATGCTGCATTTTGCAGCTTAACTATCTACTTAACTGAACGCTGCATTTTTCTCAAGCCGAAAGTTTCCTCAGCCAAGTCTCTCCTCCCGGAACAGTCGAATCTCGGTGATTAACAGCGTTCAGTTAAGAGGAAGGCTTTTTTTTTCTAAACAGTTAAGAGGAAGGCTTAGTTCGTGTTGTTTAAGGCATGAAAAAAAGATGACACCCGCTGATGTGGGAAGTAGATGCTAACGTTTATGAAGATTCCATTAGTCAGAGTGACGGAAAGTAACGGATGAATTAATTTTTTCAAGTGTGGAAAGATCATGAACTAAAATTAGACCCATTAAAGTTTAGAGCTAAAGTTGAAAAGGGTGTAAAACCTTACCTTACTATTAGGGGAATCAAACCGAGAACCATGCACCTCGTCCATACAACTCAAAACGTTTTTCGTTTCTTTTTCTTAAAGCGGAGTCTTGGCTCTTTTGTTTCTCCTTTACCAACATTTTGAACCTTCGTTCACGGGGGGGGGGGGGGGGGGTAAGCACTGAACACAACTAATCACCAAGCCAAACTAGGCATGCGAGTCTTTCGCTCTCTCGGCATATTCTATTCTAAAGGACAATGTCTCATGATTGGATCTCTACATCCTTAGGATTTACCTGGATAATCGCTTAGAAAACAAATGCTTAATTACTGTTACAATCCATATGTTATTAACAAGTTCTTATAGTACAATTTTGAATGGCCGATCCCCATAGTCTATTTTTCGACATATGAGTACAATTTTCGTCTACTAAAAATTAGCATACTAACGGAAAACTGACATGAGGTTGGAGTCGGAATGTCCATTGTTGAGGTTGGAAAAACCTTTTGAACTCTATTTATATTAGTAGGCTAACGTTTGGTAGAATAGAAGATTTATATGTCTAAAAAAAGACAGCATGGATCAACACATTCAAAATTATACTCTATAGACTAATTTGTCAAAACTCAATTCTAAATCGAAAACAAAATCAAATCGCAACACCTAACCTTAAACTTTGGGATGCATAACGGGGCCAAAGGCCCAACTTCACAGCAGACTGGGTGTTATGACCACTGGAAAAATAAAGGAACAGAGGCCTGCAGTTGATACATCTGTAGCCCATAGTGGTATTAGGACAAAAGTGGGCTGCTCAAGCTTTTTCTTTCGGTTCTTTTTTTATTGGCGGCTGTGCGATGGGAAGGGGGAAAAAGCAGACTCAAGTTTCCCAGTGGGCCGGAAAGAGTTGAGTTGCGAATCCCAGTGGAGGCATGGCCGTATTAATGTTGGAAGAAATGAAAGAACTCAAAGTTCAGCGCATACTTCATCTGTGCTTTATATTTCTCTCATCCAATAATTTGGACTCGTTTTGGATCAATGAATATCTCCTGATCCCACAACTTTAAGCCAATGACTTCTTGGTTTTGATGGCAAATGGGACTCAATTTAGGTTGTGTGCTCGAATTTGGAAAAGTTGGAGAATTAAAGGCATCTTTTTTTTTTCTTCTAAGCGAGAATTAGAGGCATCTACCTCATGGAATATCGTGTCAGAATAGAGAGCTAAACTTTGCAGCAAGGCAAGAAGAGCCTTAAGAGATTGTGATCTGATCGATGTTAAATACTACACTTAATCTGATGTGTCTTAGAGAAAATAATAAGGAATAAAATACACTTTTGACTCATTATATTTTAAACTAATCACTTTAATACACTACACCTTTTATCAAAATTTTCTGTAAAATTAAAGAAATGACGATAATGTCCACAATCACTTTGCAGATATTGGTAATCAACTGAAGTTATTGTGGTGAATTCATTAAGTAATTGGAGGCATTATCATAATTTAGATATAAAAAACTCAATTTCCATTCATTTTGACATAAAAATTGACGGAGAATGCAAAATGTTTAACATTAATAGTAGTCAAAGTGCACGATGTATCAAACTTAGTAGTTTATGGTGCAAATGTCAAGTCCCCTATAAATAATAGGTAAAAAATATATTTATTACCAATATATTACACCATATATATACACCCAATTCGAAAAAGGGAAAAAAACGAGAAAAAAACGAGAAAAAAACGGAAGCCCACCTACAATTAACTTTATTTCAACTTTATAAAGAAAGTCGATATATACTTTTAACATCTATTCGAAAACTATCTGGGATTTGTCTTGTCAGAGAGTCAGAGCTAGGCATATTCGTAAACATCATAAACATAATCGCAAATCAATTAATAGCAGAAATACAAGAAGACCAGAACTAATTGTTAATTTATAACTCCTAATATCAATGTTAATCCCGGCAAAATAGTTTCTCAAGATAAAAGATTCAAACCACTTAGAATTAGTAGATATTAAAGAGATTACTTCATAAGTTGCACTATTAAGAAGCATAATTTTTTCCTAGCTAAAGAACCATAATGGATAAATACACTTTTAACCAATCAACTATATTAAATTTGACACATTATATTTTAAATTATCCGCTTTGACACTTTATACTCTCAAACTATCAATTCTAGATACTTTACATCAAAATGTTAAATCAAAATGACGGTGATGCCCTTTACTCACTTTGCATATGTTTAGGATAATGTTATCAATTCATTTAGTTCTCGGAGATATTATTATTGGTGCAAAGTGTTTGATATGAGATAGTTAGAGAGTGAAATGTGTTAAAACGGATAGTTTAGGGTGTAATGTGTCAAACTTTTTATCATTAATAAGTGAAAAATGTATTTATTCCTAACCATAAATTAACAATAAAATTTAATTCCAATTCCGAAGCCAATGGAGAAAGAATTAATAAAAATAGCTGGTGCAATTTTAACTTTATTGGAAGCGTAGGAAGTTATTAAGGAGAATATCCTTTACAAAGCTTCGCTTTTGTTTTTCCCCATTTCCTAAAAGACTACAAATGGTATATAAAGGAGCTTTTTATACCGAGGCATCTAGAACTCACTTTTTGTGAGGCAATTGGATATTCTATAACCAATTACAGAGGAGGGTACTGCTTCCCATGTGCTACTGCTTTTTCTCTTTAAAAGTTTTCCATCCAAAAGAGAAAAACTTTGTGGTGATCATGGCATTTTCTAACGTTAAAATGGTGCCTTTCTTGTCCTTTTGCTTCATCAACCACCTGCATCATGATTAAGCATGCTGACTCCAAGCTAATTGGGATCTCATAAACTTAGAAATAACGCAACACAAGAAAAAAAGAAAGAAAAAAAAGAGATTTCAGACCTAGATTGGGATGTGATTTATGAGGTGGCATGCAGTCCCCGCTAAGGGAGCTTGCTGAAATGGACCAAATATCTTTGGTCTTCTTATGTTCTTCTGATGATCCAAGAGCCTTTGCCTTTTGGAATTTAACAACTAAAAGAGTTGTCTTGGTTGAATTAGGGGACATGATACCCATCCTATTCCCAAATGATTAATTCATGGTGTCTATTGATTCTTTTATCTACAACTTCTTATGAGATTTCAAAGAGAATACATCTAGAAATTTGATTTCGAAAGCCTATCACACAATCAGCACCTCAACCTATATAGAATTATAGGCACTAAAGCACATATATCAAGATCTCTCATTGAAGAACTCAGTTGGCCAATCCAAAGGACCCCATTTAGGTCCTAGCCAATAGTGGGAAATCTCTAAGATGAAAAATCCCTTCTAGTTCTAGTTGGCCAATCCAAAAGACCCATAATTAGCGGATTCTAATTCATTAGATCTCAAATTATATAAATGCTAAGATTTAAGACATCTACAAAACATCACAAAGTCATGAAGAACTCTAATTATGACTCTAGAGGGGGTCGTTACTAATATAATTTTGTTAGCTTTTTAATTAATTTAATACAGTACCTGATGGAGAACTAGTAGTTTCAAGCTCTGCCTTGACTCCGAGATTAAGATTTCCACGGCTCCACCATTGGTGCCTTAGGTGGCGTGGTCGATCGATCGACTTGTGGGAGAATCATGGCGGATCATTTGTTCCTGATTATCCTATTGAATGGTGCATGATCTACCATGCAGCATGCATGCAAGTTACTTAGCAATAGTACGTCTCGGAAAATATCTAAGGGAAAAGAGAAAATTTAATTCTATTTCCGTCTTTGGATGTATATTTTTTCGGTCAGAAAGAAGAGTAACTTTTATTGTACCACCTGCCATGGCAAAATTGCAAAGCGGTTGTGACCAATATTTGTTCGATATCTTTGGCCGATCACCTCGATTATAAACCTCTTCAATCATTACCCCATTTTGTCTTGTTCACAAATGATAATTATTTTGTTCTTATTGCTTCCACCATTATTATGATATTCTATCATTAACTTTTTGGACTGACAACACCGCAAAACTAAATCCTTTGAACTATAGATATAGGCTTTAGCCTAGGAGAATTAGACTCCAAATCTAATTGCTGCCATGGATTTCCATTAAAAAGGTTGCTGTTTCCGAGTGATAGTCCACTTATTTCATATCATCACAAGCTTTAAACTTTTTTTTAGAAAATTACATTTTTTACCTTAAACTACTATGTCATTTGTCATTTACCTCCCAAATTACCCCGAGTACTACTACCTCTTCATGACAATTGATCCCCTTTAAACTAAGTTTTTCTTTGTAATTTATCCCTCAATTGAAGATCTAAGAGTTAAAAATTATGCCACTTGGCCAATCTCAATTGTTAGATCTTTATAATTAATTAACGTTCCCATGTAATTTTAGAATGTGATTTGTTGAGTACCTGCTGATAATTACTTGAGATCTACGTTAATTTCCCTGAAAAGGTAATAAAACAGAGTTAATCTATTGAAAAGTAATGTTATCATCACCCACGATCGATCGGCATGATCATATACGGTTGTTGTAATATTGCAAATAGAAGCTCCGAGAAAATTAGACAAAAGGAAGATAAAAAGTCCAAGTTAAAAGAGAAGTACATCTCGTGAATCGTACTGTAGCTAGCTAGATAGGGTTCATTTCTATGACATGGCTGATTTGTCTCAACCCTATGCAAGACTGTTGAAAGTAGGAGTCCCACATTGCTTAATAATGTGGGGTGTTTGTGAATTTTAGCTTATAAATAAGTCAATATTGTAATGTTTTGAAATATAAATGAGTTAACACAATTAATCTAATTGGGTATTCTATTAATGGATATCTCACTTATCAAAGTTAAAATTTTTATTTTTAACATGGTATCAGAGCAAGGTTTTTGGCTTAAGTCCGGTTACCTTCTGGCTACCATCCGGCTTTCTCCTAGCTTAGTACTGACAACTTTCCCGGCTCAGTACCGGCAACTTCCCGGCTCAGTATCGGGGCAACCATCCGGCTAAGTACAGGCAACTTTTCCGGCTTAGTACCGGCAACCTCCCGGCTCAGTAATGGGGCAGCCATTCGGCTCAATATCGGCAACTTCCCGGCTTAGTACCGGCAACCTCCCGGCTCAGTACCGACAATATTTGTAATAATTTTTTTCCTGTAATTATTTTTGTAACTCCAAACTCAAGGTTTGTTGGTTTGTCCACCTTGAGTTTGCGGGAGAGTGTTGAAAGTATGTGTCCCACATTGCTTAGCAATGTGGGGAATTTGTGAATTTTGGCTTATAAATAAGCCCATATTGTAATGTTTTGAAATATAAGTGAGTTAACACAATTAATCCAATTTGATATTTCCCTAATGGATGTCTCACTTATGTTAAAATTTTTATTTCTAACGAGCAATATCCATACATTGCTCACAATTGTAAGCTAGCTAGGTACATTGGCTTGGCTTATGCCCTCCAACCCATACGAAAATCCTTTCTTAGAGATCAGTCCCATCGCAAACCCTATCCCTGTAATCATGGCAGACCATCAACAAATCCCCTCCACGAACGAAAAACCTTGTACCAGCTCGCATACGCGAATCCAAATTGGTCGTCAACATTCTGCTAGCAAGCCAATCATGCTATATTCTGCATTGTTTATGCAGTGCTCGAAATTTAAGCTCAGTCCGCTTAGCTATATATGAACAACAGATCGAGGTGAATTTCTTGGAAGATTAACAAATCTGTACCTCAGTTTATGCGACCTTAATCTTATCGATTTGATGCATTAATCACCAAAGTTCGTACATGCATGAACCTGCAGCTAGTCTGTCTAGTGAAAATGATGACAAGTACTTAACACTATTGGTCGATGCTATTGGTCTTACAGCCATATTTCTGATCATGCCTGGACTTGGGAATCTTGGGGTTTTTTTTTGTCTGTTGGTTGAAGATTTCGTTGGTCCTAATTAAAAACAAATCCTTTAGAAACGTAGAGAGCACAGAAGAAAGAAAAATAAAGCTCATGATGATACCCCATTAATCTATTGCAATTTCATAGGGACAACTAGAAGTGAGGGATTTAAATATGAAATATAAAACGAAGAAAAAGGAGAAGAAAGCGATCTCCCTAATGAGACCCTGGAGCATGCAAGACATATTGTAGGCTTTATAGGTTTTCTCAATTAAAAAAAGTCCATATCTTAACTTAGTGGGTAACACACCGCTGACCGACAAGAATCTACATGGCCAACATGGCCGTCTTCCCCACCTTTAGGGATTTGCAGTCAACTTCACGCATCGACAATGCCGCTGCGCAATTCCTAAAACTTGAGATTCCTCATGTGGTTTCCTATGAGGAAAAAACAAAAAAACAAAAAAAGAAACAGGGAACTAAGTATATGTATCTATTATGCATATGGCTAGCTTCTCCGAACTTGCTGTCGATTTGCTTGATTGTTCGACTTCAAGAAAGATGTTCTCATGATATAGGGTTCGAATGACTTCCCTAGTTAACAGAATAAGCTTTTTTTATTGTGGCAATATTCTATGGATTTGTTCGTTTACTTGCTATCTCTACAATCTCATGCAGTACAGTCCTAGTAGGAAAAGAAACGACGACCAAAAAAGTACTGTAAAAGAGACAACGAAGAGAAAAATTAAAGAACTATTCAAAAGCCAAAAGGGGTGAAAGCCCATATCCTAGGAGAGTGTTAAGACAAATGAGATAGCTTAGACTGTACATGATTTAGCTCATGGGGGCCGGAAGGACGACTCTTCCTTGAAACCTTTGCCTCACTGTTGGCTGTTTAATTTGCACTAGATCTCTATATTCTAGTATACAAAAACGAAAGCTGATAGCAGAGTAGGCCGTTTTTCAAGAACAGTAGTCGGCTTAGAGGACACCAACAACGACATTGGGAAGTAATCTTAACTCGGGTTAGTTAATTTTTCTAATTCACACCTTGGATTGACGTAAGACATCAATTCCTTATCTTATTCTCTCTTCGTCGTATTTGCGTATTTTTATTGACACAAAATTTCATGTCTTTACTTTATAATTATTTGTTTTTACTGTCTTTATCATCATCGAGAATCGTTGTATCCATTACGACCATACGTTGTAAGGATCTTATTTCTTTATTATATTGTTGCAAAATCATTTGCTGCTCCTGCTTTTGCCATTATTATTTTAAAATCATCATCCCAAACACCTTTTGGATTGCCCAACTCTAAAAGTACAAGCTATACCCTAGTCTCCAATATCACTGTCTTTAGCTCAAAAGAAAGTTACATTTAAATTTGAAAAACATATATATAAGGTATCCAAACCAACATCTATATGAATAAATTTACCCATCATATTATTATAAGTTTCTACCCATTAGAAGCTAACTTAAGTGATGAGACTATTTTTGAAAAGCAGAGTATACTAATCTTTAGATTAAGAATATGCACACCCAAGGAAATGCTTTGAAAGAGCTTCAAAAGGGAGTATGGACGAGTGTTATTGAATTGCTAGCTCTTACCTATCTTTCTAGTGCATGCCCTGTAGATGCTGTCTCCTCACATTGCTACTCGACTAATTTCAATGATTCTGCTAAAAAGGAATGCATGTGAGTGATAAGAAATAATGCAAGGTTTCCTTTTGCCATCAAAACATAAAGGGTGGCACAGTTCCAATATTCATGAAATAGTAATATTCTTCACTAAGTGAAATCAAGGAACAAAAAATTGGCCGAGGGAAAAAGGAAAACTTTAAAAGCTAATTAGAAGATTACCATATTCGTGGTGAGAATGATCAGAAGATTTATTCAGAAAAAAAACAGACCAGAAGATCAAGGAGATAGATGGGGTTCCATTTAGCTGGCAGGGTAAGGACTCTAATTTGTGCAAGTGACCTGACCTCCTCGATTGATGAGCCAATTATCAATCCCTTATTTTATTCTCCTTATTGTCATACTTATGTATCTTTACTGTCCTTTACTGTCACCCACAATAGATGCTATTCTTTTTTAATTATTTATTGTTATTATCTTTACCAACAATCATTATATTCATCGCTATCATGCGCTCTGAGAACCTTTTTGATTGATACTCAAAAAAAATTATTTATTATTGCTGCTTTCACCATCATTAAATTATTATCGCCAACATTACCATGCGTGACGAACACCTTTCTCATTGGAACACTCTAAAGGCAATTCCTAGCTATACCTATTTCAAGAATTAGTATAATTCTGCCCATTAATTTGAGTCACTAAGTTAGGGAAAAAAAGATTATTGAAAAGGAGAGGCAGTAGGGTTAATAATTTCATATTAAGAATTTGCATAACCAACGAATAGCTTTGAAAGAGCTTCAAAGAAAGGGGGAGAAAGGAAGGGAGTTATTCATGAATGGCTAACTCTTTATATTTTTAGTACCGCATCCCCTGTAGATACTGCTGCTTCACATGCTGTTGGGCAATCTAAGAGCCTCCAGCTCGTACCATCAAAGGCTCTAAAGCAAAATATATATGTTTGCTCGCTCGCTCAATCTTAGCCACTAATTATTATATATTCTTCAAATAATTTGACTGCTCAATCTTTTTTTCCTTTCTTTTACCTCTTCCTTCCTGTCGATTTGCGTTTGAGTGTTAAAATTTTGGAGATGTTAAAATTTTATAGTGTTGAAATAGGTAAAAAAAAGGAAGATAAAGATGATTTGAATGAATTTTTATAGTTATTATAATGAAAAGTAATAATTTGATGGGGAGAGAGAAATTATATTATAATTATTATATTATGTTAAAATCTTAGAAAGCTAAAATTTTAACCTTCAAACACAGCCTAGCTAGCATTATTGGGGAATGCTTCATCCCTAGAAAATCATGGTCTGCTACTAAGTTTTCCCCTCACTATTTTACTGTGCATGTTTGTTTGGAAAGGGAATAGGATGTCATAATTTTTTATTGTTAATTCTGATGTTTTACCTTTTGCTTCCTCTTAATCCCTTACACGGCCTAAACTGTTCTTCTAGCTATAATTTGACTGGTTGACTTGAAGATCAGATGCATAGTGATCAATAAATTAAGAGGAGACAAGTTATTTTTGTTGAACTTTTTCTCTGATCTGTCATCCAATTTGCTTTCTTTTGAGCATTTAGCTAGGTATCACTCATGACAATCATAAAAGTTTAGAATATTCATCGCCATAAGTGTACTACAATGGTGAGTAGGTGAGTTGGAGATGTATAGAGCAACGTTAATTATAACACGACCAACCAGTAACCACGATATGCACAAACTTCATGACGTTTAATCCAAATACTCCCGCCATCAATAGGGTCAAATGCTGCTATCTGTGCTAAGCTAATTAATCGTACGTGCTCCATTAATTGACACGCCCGCGCGAAGCACAGGAATTAATTGACCACTCTTGGGTGCAAAAGGAGTTCAAATTAAAGTAGAAAGAAGGGATGTAAGAAAGGACTAGGCATCCAACAGTTGCGGAGCTACATAGGACCGTATATATACCAGAGGGGATTGAACAGAATATCTCTTTCTAAGGTAAAATTTCTCTTAGGAAGTCTTGAATCACTTTCTGATTTCATTAGAGTCATAGTCCTTCCATTGATAGAATATTAGTCTACCAATTATCTCATGTTAATATTTTGCCCAATAAAAGAGTTTCTATTGAAATTGTGTGTCAATTTAAATCATGTTAAACAAAGGTAGAAAAAGGAATATGCCTACATAATCTATCTTAACTTGTTTCTCTTTAAATCTAATTAGGTGGTAAGTGATTCTGACTTTTTTTTTCTAAGCGATTCTGACTTATTTATAAGTTGTTTTATTTATGGTTTAATTTCCTTATTGATTACTGACAGGGAGAATTCTATATGCATGCATAGTTTGCCACATGGTATATATAACGTAAATTCAATTGTAACGATTTATGCTTCACTGTGAGCACGGGCAAATCGGGAATTCGAACCTGGACAAAAACGTGTAAAGACAGCATAGGAATTTACGACGTACCGATATAAATTTTCTAAGCAACATATTGCTTTAAAATCTATATGTAATTCAAACTATACTCTTGAAATTTTTTTTAATGTTTCTTTATTAAATATTGTCTTAGAAATTACTAATTGTAATTCCAAACTATATTCAAAATTCTCTTTTGGCAATCCTATAAGTATTAAGTAGCAATATACCAAACGACCCTATACAGTACAGCAGCAGATTCCTAAAAAAAAATAGCACAATAAATTACACAGAAAAGCAAAAAAAGGGTTTATATTTAATCAGTTCATAATATTGGGTTGCGGCCTCTCAAAGATGAGAAAGTTAGCTTGTTGGCGCCGCCAGTACTACTGGGATCCATCATTACCATTTTCCTTCTTTCCTGTTGCTTTGTCAACGATACCCCTTTTTATGTTTATGTTGATCCCTTTCAGCTCATCAGTTTTGTGTACCTTCATGCACTCAAACGAGGCTTGTATAAATTGCCCATAAGACCCTATAAAAACTTCCATTTTGATTTTGGGTTACAGTTTCTTTGGAAGCTTAAAAAACTGCCCGGTTTCTAAATATTTCGGGCAGTCAATTAAACTGCAAATTGGATAATTAAACAAAATCCAATATTTACATCGATCACCTACTTCAAGCACACTTAATGTAAATCACACTACTAATTAAGGATCATGCCAACATAATTTGCCACACTAGGATAAACCAAAACGTCCGATTAATGTTATACGGATCATCGATCACTAGCTCTCACGGTTGAGGAGATCATATATTTGCTGAGAATGTGGAAATGAAGTTGATCCAATCATCCTCGTCTTCCTCGTCTTCCTCCCCACCCATATGGCCCCATTGAACTTGAGAACTATTCTCAATCTCTTCGTTCCTTGCAAACCGTCCTCTGATGCGTGGCCTGCTGTCTGCCAATGTCTTCCTGCAGGCGTACTGCATTCAATAAGAGCCAACTGTTACAATAATGCGTGTATTGACCACTAATGACATGACAAATCCTTAAACAACGAATTGATTGAAGATCAGTTTGTTCATCCGGTTTGCAAAGCATGGCTGTTAAGCACCAGCACCATAACTGAACCCGCAAAGCATGCGTTAATCAAAACCCTTCAATGGACAAAATGATGTAATAGAACACAAAGGTCAAGCTACCATTGACGTTTCTGTACCAGTTTGGTTATCGGAAGTGGCATGGCTAATCTCTTCATTTGTTATAGTCAATTAAACGATTATTCTCTGGTCTCTCTCTGTCTCTCTTTCTTTTGTGACACAGCTGTTGATACCTTACCCTCAAACATAAACACCCACGCTGGCTACAAGAATTCGGTACCCAAATAGTTAAGAGTTCTGAGTCAAATATGCTCTAAAGAATTCTTAGTAGACGTTCCTAGGCCATGTCAAATATGCTTTCAAAACATTAGAAATACTTGTAAAGGCTACCGGATATCTCTTTCACAAACTATGATTTAGGTACCCGTTATTGTAGAGATGGCTAGAGATTCCATTAAATTTGCTGGCTTAGTGATCAGAAAGGAACATACGAACATATAGCAAAAGTTGAATATGACAAGATCACGTAGCATATATAGAGTGGGAGCCGGAGAGTTGGAAAAGTAAGAGCACGTTTTGATCTTAATGCCTCACATAAAAGAGTACTATAGATTGAAAAAGTTGCAAAGAAGAGAACCCACGACTCATGATGTCTCATCCAACTTAATATAGATCGATTTATTTCGATTTGGAATTGGATTATTGCATATGCTAGCTAACAGTACAAATATTTTTTTTTTTTTATGTTTGTAGATACGAACAGGAAATAAATATTATGGAAACCTTAATTTTCTTGTTGAAATTTCTCTGGTTTCTTTTGCTCCTATATCTTTCGATCCTTTCCTTTTTCTCCTCTGGGCTATATCTGCATGCTTTTCTCATGCTTTCGATGATAATACTGTTCTCATTCGACAACGGGCTCTCTGATCGATTTCTGTGTTGCACCATATTGATCCTCTGCAGCAGAATTAGAAAAAAGGAAAAAAAATTATCACAGCTTAATTGCGATTAGTAGGTAATAACATATAAAATACACAAAAATTGAGGAGGAATTATTACCAGGGAGAAAAAAAAAAGAAAATGTAATTTTTTTTAATAAGCGAAGAAAATTTAATTCGCTTAGTAAGTTTTGCATGTGTCTCAGTAGTCAGGACACTGATCAGCGAAAGGTCATTACGTGAAAAGAAGGCTGCCATTTCAGTAGTATTAAGAGAAGCTCACCTGTAAATCCCCGGTACTGAAGACCCTCCTGACAGGACCGGAGGCTGAGTCCACAAACTCGCAAGTCGAGGAAAGGAGTTGCCGAAACCCGTTCTTCTGGAGCGAGAGGCTGCTCACACTTCTCTGAATGAAATTCGGTCTCTGACTTTGGGTGCAATGACTAGCGAGCGAACTCGGAGACCCGTAGCTACTGCACCCGCTGCAGCTGCTACTATTCCCCACCTCCGAGTTCAATGTTTTCAGAGCCTCGGGAACCGAGTCGAGCTCGATGGAGGCGAGTTGGTCGGGGATGAGTAAGTTGGGGGGCAGTACCGGAACTGAGGGGAGAGTAAACGGGAGTGTGAGGCCGGGCGACGCGGACTGGCCGAAGAAATCAGTGGCGCATGAGAATGCGTTGTTCTGATGACCGTACATGGCGCTTGGAGGAGAGATCCTGGGTTTTGAAGAGGTTTGGGAATGAAGGGATTGAAGTTGAAGGGTGGGAGTACTTATGCGAGAGAGAGAGAGAGAGGAGTTGGAGAGTGACGTGGAAGATGACGTCATAGATTGTGATAACGTTGACCTGATCTTCTCTCTTCAGCTCCATCAGAAGGGACGTTGGCCTACCCACGAGCCACAACTTCAACTGGCCGGTTGCCTCAATTGAAATTTTAGAATAAAGTTTTTATTTTATTTTATTTTATTTTTAATTTTGAGTGCTGTGATTGAAGCTTATGTTTTCTTAATGAGAAATTTTTTATTCCTATATTTTCATTGCAATAACAAGGAAATTGACGCATGGAATATTCCACCTAATCGAACCTAGATACGTAAATTTGGGAATTAAATAAATTACACAACAGATCAGTAACGAAGCTTCAGAGACAAGCCATAACTTATCCTAATTGTGTTTCTTTCCTAATCTAAAGATATAAGGTAGCTAGAAAAGAATTAGAATTCCATGGTGATAATTGTGAAAGCTCATGAGGGAAATCATATCACACATCAAATTCTTAATGTTTTTGTTTGAATAATTATAGTGGTTATGAATTATTAGATCTAATGTCACTACATATGTGTTGAGTCAAAAACCTAAGAAACATCCCCACTTCTCCATCTGACACATATATACCACAAATTCTAGCCATGATGTCTAGCTAGTTTAGTTACTTGGTAGAAGTTTAGAGTTGACTCGGGGCCTCACCCAAATCTATTGCCCTATTCCTGTGTGTATATAGTTTTCTGCTTTATTTGGGAGTTTGCTAATGTGTTTGAGTGAAAAAACTAGGTGCCATTAATTGATTGTGGCGCTTACTATTACAAAAAGTACTTGTGATCATGAGATATCCCTCCTCTACTAGAGAAACAACTTAAGTACAACGATCGACATTCTTAAGTGGGAAAGGAACAAAGATTAATAATCTGTGAATAATGATTCCCAGTACTCCCAGAAGCAATCAAAACTTTCAAAAGCCCCACGACGAGTAATCATCCCCCCCCCCCCCATTTCTTCCTTTTGATATATAACATGTACTAAGCCCTCGATCCCTAGGGACACAAAAGGGAGGGGATTCTTAGAATAATATCGGGTTCGGAGATATGCTATGGTTTGAGAGTAGAATATAATTTGTCTCAATGATTCTGTAAACACATTTCGGTCAAGAAAATAGAAGAGAAATAGGCACTTTTTCAACGAGGTACTGTGGCATTTTTCCCTTGCAGTTTATGCTAGCAGATTTCCCCCGAAAAGAATATCGATCGTACCCAACTTGCACCTGACAACATACAAGGGATGACCCACCACTGAGTTCCCAATGGGAGAGAGAGACAGAAAGCGAGGGAGATAGTGTGGGCATTAGTTATTTGTTTAATATATACCCATGTGAAGTGCACAGCACATGTGTAGGCTTCCAATGATTTGTTTTAGGTTAGGGATGATCAGAATTTGAATCTTAAGCTCAGCAAACATCATTATCACCATAATCATCTCTTGGAAAAATTGTTAGGGAGGATTAAAGTTAGGATCTAATTATGATGAAATTGTCTTCATCCTCATAATATATAAACCACGAGAAGTAGAATTAGTTCCTAATTTGGATGTGTAAAATGTTGAATGAGACTTTTGTACTGCTATACCTATTTACAACATTGGGTTTATTTCCAAAAAGAGAAGGGTTTCTGGAGACGTATCTTTTGTTGCTTTCAAAACTTACATTATGAACTAAGCATTACCGTTTGAGAGAATTGTATAATTATATATAATTACCTAAGGAAATTAAGCCCCTTTGACTAAGAAAGTGTGTAATTATCTCTAAGTCATGGATCAATTAATAAGAGGATGAACAAGAAAAAGGAAATTAAATTGTTAGATTTTTACAGTTCTAATTTCTTCTTGTTTTACCATTTTTTTTTAAAAAATTCAGATTCAGGCCCATTATGTCTCGTTGACCTCCAAATCTAAAAGTGGTCAGTCCTATTGCATTTCTTAGCAATTTTTAGGATGTTTTATTTTTTAAATTCTTCAGTTGGAAACAGGTGTATCTAATGACTTCATTATAGTACCGCATCATTAATACACATGACCCAAGTTCTCTTAGAGGAATATCTAACTCGAAGTTGTCTGTTCTTTAATTACTTCTGAGATTTATGATTAGTAAATATTGTCTGTTGAAGATTAATTGTGAAAACCTATGTAGATTATTGAAGTTATCAGAGGCAGCTTGAGTTAATTAGAACTAATAATATTTATTTAATTCAGTTTCAGTACCAGTATCCTCTCAAGGGTAGCCAATTTGATGGCCGACAAACTTGGTCATAAATCTTGAGAGCCTTCATTTCCATGTAGACTGCTCGAAGATATATCATAGTATACTTAGAAAAAATAAGCATTACGATCATGAGAGGCATAAAAAGCAATATTTCTGTTTGGCTAAATTTGGCGTGCAGTCCAAGTTGTTTGAAAAATTACCCACGTTAATGATCCACACGTAACGATCATTATGGAGGAATGTACGTAGGGAGAATTGATCTTAATTACAAGAAGCTTATTGTATCTTATATATGAAAATTATTGCAGAAATTATTCAATTCCAGTATGCGTCCATGCATCTGTCTTTCTGATATGATATACCAATTGCAGGCTTAAATTGATCTGCACTTAAGAACAACGATCCCACCATATTGATTTAGGCCCACTACTCTCTATCTTGTAGACTGTTCTTATCATTTACTTAACCGACACCACTTAGAGTTGGAGATCGGTCAGACATTGAGTCATGAGCGAAAACACCAATCAAAATATTATGCTGCAGAACTAAGTTCTTGATAGTTGCTGTTCTAAATAAGTATGGACTCCACACAAAACCGTGTGTTCTAGAGAGAAAGGCTCATTTTTTTCCCTTTTGCGGCCAGCGGTGGGAGCCTCCGGCTCCTCCCACCATCCCCCCTCCTCCTCCTTTCCTTCCCCTTCTTCCTCTCTTCCTTTTTTTTTGTTCAGAATCTTGGCGGTTAGATCCCGGGATTTTCGTCTCTCTTCGGTGGATACTGCCTTGCTAGACGCCGCCCTCTCCTCCCGGCGAGTTCAACCGTCCCAATCCGGTTCTTTTTGGGTCGACGCGTGTGGTCTCACGCGCCCGACCCTGTGCTTCTCGCCCGGCCTATTTTCCGGCGGTTTTGATGGTCACGCGCCTCCTGGGTAGTTTCCTCTCCTGTTGGCGAGCTCGACGCTTTCTCGTTGTGGACTTCCGGCGGCGCGTGGTTCCCATGTGCCGGCGGTTGCTTGGCGCCTCCCAACACGTCGCCGTCCTCTTGCCTCTCCGCTCGCCTGGTGGTCTTCAGATTCCGTTTTGCTGCTGTTACTGTTGCTGTTGTTGTGTTGTTTAAGTTTTATTGTGGTTTGTCTGTGTTGTTTGTGTTTTTTGTGTTCGACTCTTGCGTGGGCTTTTTCGATCCCTCGTTGGATCTTTTGCTGCCCTTGTTTGGGCTTACTGTATCGGGTTGTGGTGCATATTTGCTGGCAAGCTTATGTTCTGGTAGTTTATCTACCGTGTCTAGCCACCGCTCCCTCTGCCTATAGTGGCTCTTTTACGTTCGGTTCCTTATTGGGAACATGATCTAGAAAAAAAAGTTCTTGATAGTTGAATCAATCTTTCACGATGAAACAAGGTTTGAAAACTATCTGAAACTTTAAAACATGCATGTACGCCTAGCTAGCTAGCCAGCGCAGGCAGGAGAGAGAGTAGGGGGCCAGGAGAGGGGAAGAGGGGGAGGGGACTTCAAAAGCATCTTCTTAGTTGGCCCAGAAGAATCATCTATATCACTTCATAAAGGGATATCTGTACATGTTCGAGAGAACTTAGTGACCAAATCGATTGCCATGAAGACTTTTTGGCATATTGGTGCACAAACTAACTAACCGGGCGTACTATACGTTTCGTTCCATCGTTGGTCAATAACTATATCGTAGCCAATGTGAGCCAATAAGGAAGAGATCCTTGTAACATGGTGTCGTATTATTTCGGGAGCAATGATTCCCACCAACTGAATCACCCAATAATGGAGCGTTTGTTCAGTTCTGTGTCGTTTGAAGCATCAATGCATTGCTACGTACATTGCCAATCTAGCAACATGATGTATAGGTTAAGGTAGTGTTTGTTTGTGGAAATGTTGAGGTGGTGGAAATTTTGGGGTATTGAGTTTGGTGAAAAAGTAAAGATATTTTATGAGAGTTCGTGAAAAAGTGAAGAGATGGAAGATTTGAGTGAATATTATAATGATAAAGAATTGTTTGATGGAAAAAATTATTAATTTATAATTTCTTAATATATGCCAGAATCCAATCCTTCTTGAAACAAACGCCTCCTAAGTCGATGAGAGCCACCTGATGCTCCATATAATACGGGCCGGGTAGTTGTCAATTAATTGTATATATAGTTTCTCATCGTCATGTAATATATTGCTGCTTTGAACTTTTAAATAGTAGTCTGTAGATGCGTCGTTGAGTCTCTCTTTGGGAGAAAGGAGACCATATGTGTGTGTAGGAAATAAAGAAAAACCGATCGAGTGAACTTTTGAGGAGACAGCTAGTAGTGGAAAATTGTGGACTATGTTAGCAAAAGATTTTCTCCTTACACAACTCTTAAAAGAAAAAAAAAATAGTTTTAGATTTTGTGTACAGCGCGCAGAAATTTTTTTACAAAAATTTAATCAAGAATTAATCTTGTTATTAATTAGGATTAAATATTATTACTTATCTTAAAAATTTGACTGATAGAAATTAAGCAGTAGATGTGATGGTTAATTCATAACGTATGAGTCAGACTCCACCCTAATAAATCAATTTAACAAATTTAATATATATAATTGGAATGGTATTTAAACAATAAGGATCAAACATATAATTATATGTTATAGTATATTATTTAACAAATAAAAAATATATAATACATGTAAATTTTTTGTTTTAATTTTTTTTGTTTATATTTCCAGCGTATTCGATATCTGATCAAATTCTTATCCTGAAATTAAAGTCTCCATGAAATTACTTGAGAGCTGTAAGCCAGGAAGAATCAGGCCCCCACTTATTTTATCCCTCCCACAGGTGCAATTAATGAGTTCCAGCTAATTGCTTTGTTCTTTCTAGTGTGTTTTTCTCTTTTTTCCTTATAAGTGTTCAATAGAAAAGGGAAGGGGTCTTGAATATCCAACTTATTCTAGGTTAGGAAGAATAATGCATGCCTATATCTCCTACAATGCAATGATGCCTCTTCTTTCTTCCGGAACATGGAAACCACGAAGGTGGGGTTTCTTCTAGATGAAAAGGTGAACTCTCCTCTGCCAATATATAAAGATGATGGAGACCCAGAAAACTTATAATATAAACATGACTAAGGATCGGGTGGGACCCCACACCCTACAGAGGCTTGTGGGTTTGTCAAATGGGGTCAACAGGCAAAACAGTTTTCCCCACTTGAATGAGTGACTGTTTCATTACGGCTCAGACGTGAAAGGGCAAATTGTACTAAACCAAATAGGAAAAGCTGTGCAAGTAGGCTAAAGATGAGCAAGTGACTTCCTTTTACAAGTGGTAAGTTGGTCAGTGTACGTAGCTAGAGAATACAGCCTCAATTATATCCCACTCTTTTGGGATGTCGATCGGGGGAGGCACCTGTAATTCCTTGTAAATTTAAGCTATAAAGCTGCCTTTATTTCTGCTAAAACTATTTTCGCTACAAAGTATACATGAATTGTACATCAAATTTAACAAAATTGATAGTTCGATATATGAGTATTATTAATTAATTGACAAAAAAGTATATTTTCCGCAAGAAAAAAAGATGTGCACTTACTTCTTTCTAGTGGTAAATTGGTCAGTCAGTACGCATTCTTTCCAATTTACTGCTCAAATCGGATTGTCTGGCCAATTCAAAGCTCTTCGTATTAACTGTTAACAGGGTATAATATATATAAATATATAGGCACTACAATATTAAAGACATGTTGTATCTTTCTCTTTTTGAATTAAACTATTCTACTGTGTACAGCCATACCCGACCATCTTCTTTTCTCCAGCTCGGTGAATTCATTAGTGCCCCCTGTTAGAATTTGGGTCGCTACTCTGTTGGCACCAAGCTTTACCCCTTTCCATAAACTCTAACCATAACCAATATACCTCCCAATCACCCCTCCTCCTTTGTCCCCTGCCCTGGAAATGGTGACCGCCACCCCTTCGCCCTCGGGCAGTGATTCGTACAACCCCTCATCTCTTCTACTATGTATATATACCAGCTCCAGCCATACACATCTATCTACCTCTGGATTGCCTAGCTACCCACCTTTGCCACTGAATACGTGATCTGTGCATGCATGCCGACGCCTCCCCCTAATGAAACTGTGCGTGGTCTAAAATAATTAAGTGTTTATTAACCCTTTTTGTTGCCATATTTCTATATAAAATACAAACGGTTTAGATTTCTTTTTTTCCACCAATTAATCAAGAACTTTTTTTCAAAACCATCTTCAGTACTTGTCAACCATACATTGAAAAATTTGTAATTTTCTTACAACATATTTCAGCTACCGATCGTTTTACATGATTAACACAAATACATCCTAGTAGAACTCATATTGTCTCTACTGATACGTCGATCTCGTTCATAATAATACGATGGCATGTTAGTCAATTAAAGACACCTTTCGAAAAATGAAAAAGAATATTTGGCTCTTTTTCTCTTTTAAACTTTTTTATATTGTACAGTGGAAAATCATAGTACGATATTACTGTAGTAAAGTTCAGCAATAATATTAAAGGGCCAAAAGCAAATGCATTATAAGAATATGGAGAGAGTCTGAGGTCACTTTAGTTCGATATATCATGCTCACCACATTGTTGATCTATTTTTTTAATTTTCAACATCTGAAGCACTATTTCAGATTTATTTATGTGATGATTAACAAAAGTGAAATTGTTAGCTGCAGAAATGTCACTACATACAACAATATTAATGGCTTTTAGGGACGGACAAAAATTCGTCCCTAAGAGCACGGCTGACCATCCTTTTGGGACAGATGGTAAATTCGTCCCAAAATATATATATATTTTTGAGAAGAAATATCCTTTTCCTCCTGAAAGGATGATAATTTTCTTTGGGGACCAAATATCAATTTCGTCTAAAAAAAATTAGCACCAAATGTTGCCTCCATTAAATTCTTTTATGTGAAATTTTTTTTTCTAATAGGGATGAATTATATATAAGCCGTCCCAAAATATTTTAGAGCCTTTTGGGACGAATTGGGTCCTTACCAAAGAGTTTTTTCCCGATGAAGTTCCAATTTGTTTAAATTAGTTCAAACCTAATTTTAGTGTCATCCAACTATTGCCGATTCATTCAATTCTTTCATCTCATGATGTATTAACGACACTAAAAAGAAGTACAAACTCCAAATTCAGCGACGTGTCAAACCTAAATTCGAATAAGATTCGTGTTCTTGCGGGTTCCTAATTAGTGTTCGAAGGAGTTCAAACTAGTTCTTGGGAACGGATTCCCTCCGAAGGAGGGATTTCCGAAGGCTACATAAGGGACGGTGAAGATTAAAAAAAACAAATCAATGGTTAATACATGTCTAAATCATTTAATGAAAAAAAAGGCTAGAGATAGCTTGTGGCTCAGCTTAAGCGGCTCTAAATCTCCTTTTCCCTTCTTTCTCTTCTTCTCCCTTCTTTCTCATGACATCCTCTCTTCATTGCCTCTCTCCTCTGTTCTCCGGAATCTCGCCGGAGTCCAGTTCTGCAGTGCGTGGCCTCCAAAATAGCTTCAAACCTTGCTGATCTAACAATGAGAGAAGCTTGAAGAAAAATGCAAACAGACACGGAAAAGGAGGAGAGAAGAAGAGGAATGGCCAAAGGGAGAAGAGAAGGGGAAGGCAACGACGGGAGGAGCACTTGCCCCTCCCTTCGCTGGAGACCGATTCCTGTTAGTCAAAAAATTTCAGATCTTTCTTTTGGTTTGAGATAAATGTTTATGCAAAATGTGGAAATATAGAATATGCCCGTACGGTCTTTGACAATTTGCCCAAAAGAAATGTTGTTTCATAGACGACCTTGATGACAGGTTATGTTCACAATTTACAGCCAGAGGTTGGAATCCAGGTTTTCCAAGAAATGTTGGAGGCTGGAGCTTATCCTACAAATTACAGTCTAGGAACTGCTTTAAATGCTTGTTCTTCCTTGGGCTCTGTCAAGTTAGGGATGCAATTTCATGCCTACATTGTCAAATACCAGATTGATTTTGACACAAGTGTCGGCAATTCCCTGTGTAGCTTTTACTCTAAACTTGGCAACTTCGAATCTGCTATTAAAGCGTTTGCAAGGAAAAGAATGGGATCTCATGGACAGCAAGTATATCTGCTTGTGGCGATAATGGTGAAGCAGGAAGGGGTTTGAGGCTTTTTGAGGAGATGCTAACTAAGGACATCAAACCCAATGAGTTCACGTTGACTAGTGTCTTGAGCTTGTATTGTACAGTGCTGTCTTCGAGTGTAGGAGTGCAAATTCACTCCATAAGCACTAAACTTGGCTATGAGTCATATATGCCCATTAAAAATTCTCTCATGTATTTGTACCTTAAATGTGGATGTATTAGAGATGCTCATAAATTCTCTCAAAAATTGTCTTTGTAAGTGTCTATGTAAAATTGACATTATTTCCATGGTCAAAACAGTCTTTTTATTAATGTAATTTTCAGTTTAAATTGTAATAGTAACTTGGTGGGTTCATGAGGATGTGGAGCACAAAAGAATGGGATGGAAGCTGCTGGAAGCTGGCTTGGTGCCTCTGGAAGTTCTTGTTGAACTGAAAGAGAGGTTGATAAGTGGTTGGGTTGATGTGGGTGAAGCACTCTACGGTATTGTTGAAGGAATTTCTAGAAACATGCCCATAAGTCAAAATGACTTGGTTTGCCTAAAATACCCTTACTGAAATTAGATACAACCCTCTCCTCCAAAAGGCTCGAAATCACTTACGCATCCAGAATTTTTTTTTTCTCCTTACTCCCGATATTTCTCTCTCGAAGCTATTCCTCATTTTTCTCTCTCTGTCCAAGACCGATTTACTTAGATCTGAAGTGAGAGTGTGTTCCCTTCCCTCTGGTGGAAGATTTGAGGAAGAAGATTGCTGTTGAAGGTCATTCATCTCAAGAAGTTTGCTGTTGAGATCAAATCACCGAAAGTTGAGATTCTTGAAGAGTTTATCAAGAACGATTGAATCTGAAGCCGACGAGTTTGTTGGTTCCATTGAAGAGCAAGACCGGAGTTGCCGGTTGTCGCTAGTGTGCTGAGCACCAACCCAATAAGGAGTATTGGGTGACTTTACAGAGAAAGAGGGATCTTGAGTGAAAGGGGTTTTTCGCTAGATCACCGAGTTGTAAAGTTTCGACGCTCTTAGTGGAAAAGATTGGTGTAATCTACACCCGGAGTGTTTTTGTCACTTGGGGAAATCAAACCCAAGTGATTTTCACTTCGTTACCAAAAATCTCTTGTGTTGAGTCTATTCTTTTCAATCTTGATTCTTATGCTACTAACTGTGTTCTTGTTGAGAATTTGCAGATTTGAAAAAGACTTGGTAACGTGAAATAGGCAAGATTTTGATTGCTGGATTTGTGACCGAATTCTTGCTGGTTATCTAGTCTTAGAGTTGTTGAGTAATTGTTGAATAGTTAATAGTTATATTGTTGTCTTTTGGTGTTAATTGTGTCTTGAATAATTGCTGGAAAACATCTTCACATTGAGTTTGCCTTGCTGAAAATTGCATCGGTTATTCATGTGATTATCTTGCTGATCTATTAACTAGAACTAAGTCTTTTGATTTTGGTTGTGTTATTGAACTTGCTAATTGCTGGTTTTTGGATGTGATCTTGCTGAGTAAGTTGTTTGGATTTCTGATTTTAGAATTGCAATATATCTTCTTGTTTTGATATCTCAGTTGCTGTGATCTTTACAAAATTTCTTGTTGCTGTAAAATAGACTCTGTCTTGTTTTTGTTCATTGCTGAATCATTTGCTCTGGGTTGGTTGCTAAGCTGCAGTAAATGTCACAGAATCTTTGTGTATTGGGTTGAAAGAGTATGCACATTTCTTGGTCAAATCATTGATTAAATATTCATAGAATTTGGTGTTTAAAGTGTTAGAAATTTCTGCATGTTTTGTGTTAAAATAGTGGCAGGAAATATCTTTGTCTAGTGTATAGCTTGGTTGCTGTAAAACATATCTAGTTTGATTGTTTAGTCACTTCTCATATCTTATTGTTTCTAGTTTATAGTTACCAAGATAGTGTGATAATATTGGTTGCATCTTGCTATTGGTTCTGTTCTGTTTTGATTGGTTCAGCTGTTGTAAAATTTGTTTAAGTCTTTCCTGATCAGTTTATATTTTCTTGAAATAGTTGATTGACTGATTAGTTAGTGTCTTTGGCTCTTTGTGATTCTTTGCAAGAGTTGGTTAAAATTTTTTATACCTATTCACCCCCCCTCTAGGTATATTCTAGGGTCTAAACGTAGTTTCAGTCTTGACCACTATGTTTCTAAGAAACCAGATCGTGTCCACTACAACAGCTACATAAAGAATAAATTCATTCCAATCCAAACGACAATTGGAAGGGAGATTTATGGGTTCTAAGATGAAATTAAACCAACTAGAAATCGAGGAGCTGCCAAACTGCTCCATTTTCAATGGCCTTCTACTTGTCCACCATAATATACGGCTAATATAGCAAGCCAAGAAGAGATGAGTAGCCGTTTCCAATTCCGTTTTGCAAAGAGGACACTCAATGCCATCACCAAAAGTCTCCCTGCCAGAAATAAAACCAGCAAGTTTACCCCTAGGAGGCGGGCGTCTGCTGCAAGTTTCCAAAGCATCAAGCACAACCGCTGTTGAAGTTTCACACGCCATAGAAGTTCCAAAGCATCTGCAGGTCGGGGTACCTTGATCCAGATCTTTTTTTGGTTCGAGAGGTTTCTCAACATCCAACGCCTCTCTGTCACTTTTGTATATTTCCTTTAGTTCGTTGAATCAGATGTAGCACATGGAATTTTAGTTCGTTGAATAAAGTGGAAGCATTTTTTTAGAAAACACAATGTGGTAAATCTTCTATTTATTTTTTAGAACTTTTTTCTCCTCGTGGCTTTCTGATTGCGACAAGATTTTATACTTGCATCTCTTCTTGCAACAGAGGAACTCTTTTCTCTAAGCCCTAAGGAATCCACAAACATTGAACTCTGCCCATATGTGGTTAAAAAAACAAAAATCAATCCAAGGCAAAGCCATACTGATCCCTCAATCTGATACCGGGGAAAACGCGGGACACCTCGTGAGCACCTTGGAATGGTTGGAATGATAGAAATGGACACCTCGAGGATAATAATGGGGACCTCAGGAAGTGATAACCCGAGATAAAGAAACACCTCGGAATAGTAATGGAGACCTCGGGATATTTGTGACAAGGTCGGAAAGTGTATGGGTATCTCCGAAACACACGATAACTCACACACTCGGATAGATAAACTCACCACCCAAGTAGAACACAAAGGGATACATAAATCACCATCCAATGTAATCCAACACGGGATACAGAACAAGAACTCGCCACCTAATGGAATCCACTAAAGGATAAAAGTTTGTAGAAGAAATCCTTCTTCAAAATAGCCTAAGGCTCAAGTTGTATAAACACTCAAAATCTCTATATTACCACTACAAGAGAGGGGTATTATTAGCAAAGCTTGGAACAACCCTTCAAGCCTGAGTAATTGAGAAATACATCTTCCAAAATATTAATTGAGACTTAGGAAACATAAAAGACTCTTAAAAAAAATGAAAAGACACTTTGAAAATCCAAAAGAACAATCTAAAAGTAGTAAATTCGTTCAAAAGACACAACACCTCGAACTGAACTGCCAGTCTGACCTCCTTGGAGTAATTTACCCATAACTTCTTTTAGAAAACTCAAACTTGTACGCCATTTTATGCGTTGGAAACTAGACTCGTAGATATTTCCAAGAAGACATAGATCGAGTAGAAATCCTTAGTAAAGCATTCCAGACTTTAATTTCAATCTCTATCTTTTATGCTGACCACACCTGTGTCATGCTCCCTTGGTTGGAAAAGACTCGACCTCGAGGCTAGCTCTTCATCTTCTTCTTCATGATATGGGGACAGGTCAGAGACATTAAAGGTTGCTGAAACTCCATATTCCCCTGGAAGTTCAATTTTATACGCATTATCACCAATGCGTTGAAGCACCTTAAAGGGACCATCGGCTCTAGGTCTAAGCTTAGCATGTCTTCCTTCCAGAAAACTTTCTTTCCTTAGATGAATCCACACCATATCACCTTCCTTGAAATTTGCTGGCTTTCAGTGCTTGTTGGCTTGTTTCTTGTACTTCTCAGTTTGCTTGAGAATCCGTTCTCGAACTTGTTCATGCAACTTCTTAATGTTCTTCACTCTTTCTTCGACATCACCACTAAATTGATGAGTAGTAGGAAGTGGAGTCAAGTCCAAAAGACTAATAGGATTCTGACCATAGACAATCTCAAATGGACTACAACCCGTAGTTTGACTAGTGGAACGATTAAAAGCAAACTCGGCTTATGCAAGAATTAAATCCCATTGACGAATATTATTACCAACAAAGCTCCTCAATAAATTTCTCAAGCTTCCATTGACAATTTCAGTTTGTTCATCGGTTTGAGGATGACAAGTTGTACTAAATTGCAAATTAGTTCCATGTTTCCTCCAAAGAGTACGCCAAACATGACTCATGAACTTTGTATCTCGATCCGATGTGATAGTCTTTCGAATTCCATGAAACTTAACAACTTCTCGAAAATAGAGATCCGCCACATGAGAAGCATAAAGAGTCTTGCTACAAGGAATAAAATGCGTCATCTTTGAATAGCGATTGAGAACCACCAAAACTGAATCTTTGTTCCTTTGAGTCTTTGGCAAACCCACACAAAATCCATACTTACATCTTCCCAAGGTGAATTAGGAATTGGAAGTGGAGTGTATAACCCATTATTTTGGCCATGACTCTTGGCAATGTGACAAACTCTACAACGCTCCACATGACTCATAACATCTCGCTCCATTTTTGGCCAATAGAAATTTTCTTGGATAAGAGAAAGAGTCTTATCTCTACCAAAGTGATCAGCAATTCCACCACCATGACATTCAATGATAATGGCATTCCTCAAATAGCATTGTGGAATACACAATTGATTGCCTTTGAAAAGATAACCATTTTGTAATAAAAAAGAGTGAGAAGGACCCTTAGAACATTCTTCTCATACCTTGGCAAAGTAGGGATCCTCCTTGTAAAGCTTTTTCACCACTTCAAAACCCAAAACATTAACTTGCATAGTAGAAAGCAAGGAATTCGATGACTCAAAGCATCAGTCACTTGATTTTGAACACCGCCTTATGCTTGAGAACAAATGAAAATGATTGTAAAAACTCACTCCATTTGGCATGTCAGGAATTGAGTTTTTGTTGGCTATTCAAATACTTCAATGCTTCATGATCCGAGAATAAGATGAACTCCTTAGGAAGGAGATAATAGCTCCAATGATGCAAGGTTCGAACAATAGCATAGAATTCCTTGTCATAAGTCGAATATTTTTTGCGAGACTCATTCGACTTTTCACTAAAGAAGGCAATAGGTTTTCCTTCTTGTCTAAGTACTGCACCAATGCCAACGTTAGAAGTGTTACAATCAACTTTTGAACAAAATATCAAAATTTGGTAAGTAAAGGACCCAAAATGATCCTTACTCCATTTTTGACAAAATCATAAGTATTCTTGAACCCGTCATGAATAGCTTTTCTATCATATTGTCATGGTCTACCAAGAAGTAAATGACAAACATCCATAGGCACAACATCTCATAATACTTAATCTTTGTAATTCTTGCCAATAGAAAATTGAACAAGAGTGCGTTTATTTACCTTCACCTTGTTTCCTTTTCGAAACGTAAGCTTGTAAGGTTGAGTAAGAGATTGTGTCTTAAGTTTCAACTTCTTCACTATGTCTTCAGCCACCACGTTCTCACAACTTCCACCATCAATGATAATATCACAAACTTTGCCATGAGAAGTGCATCTTGTTTGAAAGATGTTTTTCTGCAGCCATTCATCACAATCTTCATGGACTGAACTCAAGCTTCTTCGAACAACAAGTGATTCTCCAATGTCGGCATAAGTGACATCTTCATCTTTTTTGTCTCTGACATCGTTAACATCGTTCTCCGTTGGTTCCACTTCACCGCCTTCGTCCATCCATTCTTCTTCAATAAGAGTAACCACTTTGCAGTTTGGACAATAGGAAGCAATATGACCAAATCCTAGGCATTTGAAACACTTACGAGAATTAGGATTTTGGTGAATTGAACTCGGTCCTCCTTCATTCTTCAGGAGTTGATGATTTCCTTTGTTTGCTAAAAACTTTGGTGTTGAAACTTTAGGGACTAAAGAGCTCCCTCGGTTAGAATGATCATCCTTTGCTCCAAATCGCGGCCTACTTCCATGAGCCTTCTTTTGTTGTTTTTCCACCTTCATTGTTAGCTTCACAACATCATTGTAATCCAACACGGGATACAGAGTAAGAACTCGCCACCTATTGGATAAAAGTTTCTTATATTCAATCACCTTTGTGACAGAGTATTAAAAGGTTGTTGAAGAACAATGTTGTTTGTGGAGAATCCATAATAAGAAGCTTAGAGGTCTGATGTGAATGACATACGGAGCAGGTCTAAGTAAGGACGCTAAGATTATTACATCAGGGTTGTCAGAGTCAGCAACAAGGGTTGCCCATGTATGAATCATTGTTTGTAAAGTTTTCTTCTTAGTGGATTTTAGGTGGCTGCTAGACCGGAATGGACGTTTTTCCTTTCAATTATTTTTCAAAGGTTTTTCAGTTCATGTTCAAACTTGTTCATTGGTGTTACCAAAAGTTTGAGATATTTCGTTTATGTTAGAAAAGGTTGGAATTGGTTCTTAGTTCCTTGACGTTAGAAATAGTTCAAATTGGTTTGTCAAAGTAAGAAATTATAGTTTGAAGATTGAAAGTTGTTTTTGGAACCAAATCGAATTGGGTTAGAACATAATTTATGTGTGCTTTTATGTGAGAATGTAACTTATCATATTTTTTTATATTTTCTTTGCAGATTTTTTATGGTTGGGGAAAAAGATCTATAGCTAATTACTCGTACGTTAGTGTAATTGCGTATTGAAATAATTTCGTGGCAAAATAAGTCCAATTGAGTTGTAATCTTGTTATGAATCTAGTTTTGAGCTCAAGATGATGATCAAAGGGTTTTTGTTGGCGTAGTGCTTGCCTAGTATTCAAGGTAAGTGGTTTCGGAGAGTTTGACTTGCTTGTGGTTTGAGCCAGATGGTCACAGGAAGCCTCGCTTGACCTATGCTCGACTCTCACTTGTTTGCTTGAACGAGATATGAGATTCAATTACAAAGAGTTCTTGCTTGATTGTCACTCGAACCTCACTCGAGCTAGAACTAGCGGATTTGAGAAATCCTAGCATTAAGAGCTCTATATATGAAAAAAACTCAGAGTAACTTTCACATTTTTAGGAAAGCTATCCAATTAACTCTAGGTAGGTAGTTCTTGAGTTTCCTTAAGCCCCCAATTGGGTGAAAAAAATCCTTTGAGATTCATGACCTAAATCGATCAATTTTTCTCCTATATAATCATCATTGAATCTATTTTTCTGCTGTGAGGCCTTTAGAGTGCTGAAAGGGTTCTGTTACCGCAGTTCTGGTATTTATCAAGAACAAGGTTGTTCGTAAAGAGTTCACAAGAAGAATCTCATACGGCTGAAATGAATGCTGCATGGAGCAGGTTTAAGCAGGATGACTTAGATTATTATATTAGGATTATTAGTGTCAGCAACAGAGGTTGACAATGTTTGAATCACTGTTTTTAAGGATTTATTTTTAGTGAATTTCGAATGGCGCAGATGGCCCGAGGTGAATTTTCTTTGAATATTTCTTCAAAGGTTTTCCACTTTGTTAGCAAAATCTTTGTCTCTTTGGCTGATTGAATATTTGTATTTTTATTTGATTATATATTTTATTGATTAAGTTGATTAATATGCATATATAGATTGAACAATTTTAAAACGTGTTTTAAAATTGTTATAGAAGCTTTAATTGTGATAGATAACACTTATTCACCCCTCTAGATGTTGTTAGGGTCTAAAATAGGTTTTTCATCTTCCTCTCCTCAACATTTGCTCAACATAGTTCTCCAACTATTGGACAAAATGAGAGACAATGTTTTTTGGAGATAGCTTATATGAATGGGTGTACTCTAGGATGTAGCCCATATGATGTGCCATTTATTATCCTTTTTTTTTTTTTAATCAAAACGACAAAAGCTTGCATTACAGAAAGCTAAGATGGAAGTAATACAAGCTACAGGGGATCTGAACCTTCATATTCCTAGGACAGATCATCAAAATGCTCCGGTAAAACAGGGTAGCCTCCATTGCTAAAAATGGAGACAGCCCAACGAGCTAAATTGTGCACAACACAAAATTTTGAAAGATATGTACTTTGTATTTTACTTTAGTACTAGTAATGTTTCAAATGTGAACTTTCAAAATTTTAGTATTTCATTATTGATGAATTTTTATTTTTGATAAGTATATTCACAATTTATATTATGACCAAAATAAAAAGAAAAACGTAGGAATTTTTTTGCCTTAAATGCACCATATGCCCCTGTGGCATGCGCGAATTACAGATAAGCCCTTGTGGTAATCAAAATCTTTTTAATACCCCTAGGGTAAAACTTTATTCCAGTATATGCCCCTCCGTCCACTTGTCATTTGAAAATCTAACGGTAAGTGATGACATGACAAAAACAAACAAGTCAGTACCAATCAGATAATGCCGTGTGTCCTTTGGGCCCACAAATGCCAAGTCACTTGCCCAATCATATATCATGTCATTGCCTCTTAGACACGTTAGTGACACGTCATCACTTAAGACTGGAAGTTCTAGAATTGAAGAAGCTGATTGCATGAGTTTGTGTGGAAAGATGGACTTGGCTAATTAGACCTGGTGAAGAATCGGTTTTCAGATAGACACGGAGATTCTGTGATACCTGGACGTTGCAGATCTGAGCAAGTTCGCTTAGGTAAGGTACAAGGTTGATAGATTAGCTTAGGTAAGTGTAATGATCATGCTGTTTGCACCAATCACTTTCATAACCAGGGCTTTGAAGCAACTTTTGAGTAATGGAAATATTATGTAGAATATATATATAAGAGGATGTCAAGAACTTCGGCAGCCCAGTCCTTGAAAAAAAATTCTCTAACTGCTTGGAATAAATCATCCACCACATATTAAAGAAACCAGACTAATTGATTGGTGTTCTGAGCCATCTTAGTGGCCTGCTTTATGTATAGAAGTATTGCTCAGAAAAAAAAGGAAAAATAAACACAAATAAATTGTAGGCGGATTTTTTTTTTCATTACCACAATTAGTTGCTTAGATTACATGTTAGTTTTTAATATTTGATTAGCGCATGAATATGAAAGTGGATTGGTGTTAAGGCTTGTAATTAGGACTCGTTTTAGATAAGTAAGTCAGAGGTGGTCGGTTTAATTTTTATCTTCATTTCTTGTGAACTTTTAATTATAAGACGTTTCTAATCATGAATAGTATTTATCAATAAATTTTGTATGATGCAAATAATTATTTTTTACAGAGACAACTATAAGTGGCCTATTTTAAATATTCCCCGAATCAAATCCTTTTTGGAGCTTCATTTATTTGAAGAAATCAACGTTATTATGGGCTATAGACATGTAAAAACTACTTCATTTCAGCCAAATTACTAGCTAATACAAGCAAAGGATTTACGTACCTCGGTCCATCTCTAAAGTAGTTTAAACTTAAATATGCTTTTGACTTCTCTAAAGCTTGATTCTGTGGGGGTCATAATGGCTACAACTTCGCGAGTGGCTTGAATTACGCCTGCATTTAAATGATGAACATTGATCGTCGATATTGGCATATAGAGGAGTGAGAATTTGACATGGATCCAAGTTTCTAACTGGTACTTTATGTCAGTTCCCGTAAATCTCCACATCAAATGTCAGTTCCAATTTACAAAATTCAGTTCACGGAAAACTCTAGATTCGGTGGGAATTTGACAAACAACAAATGACAGAGAAAGATGTGGCAAAGCCCTTTAAGATGAGGCATAACAAGCATTACAGTCCCTTTCATGTGAAAAGGAAAAGAACAAACCCTGAGATGGAAACTAAGGTCTGTCTGGCCTTGAATATAAGAGCAGGCTGCGGCTAAGGTCAACTTCAATATACTTTCTGAGAGCTAGAGTTAGGTTTCTGCCATCTAATCATCTAGCGCCATTGTGGAATGTTGACGAGCAAAATGCGATCTGCCATTAATTTCCACGAAAAGGACCTTGATAGGTTTTGCTTGATGATTTCAAACAAAATTGCAGCTACATGTCGCTGCATATCTTTATGCGTGCTGCCTATGTGGCTGAAACCAGACTTCAGTGTGGCCTTATAGCGACTACTTTCTTGTTAGTAAGCTACGATTATGCACTTGGGGCCTTGGTGCATGTTATACCAATGAAGTTGATTGTGGTCGGAATAGATCTCATGCAAACATTTTTCCTACAAGAGAGAGATAGAGAGAAAGAAAAGGAAAGGAATTAAGTAGATCGATCGGGTAGGCGTTTGTTAAGATCGTAGCACAACAGCTAGCACATGTTAGTACCTCTTGCAATTTTCTGCAATTATTTGTCATATATATAGAAGTGCTGCTACTTCGGCGCACTTTCATCCAAAGGTAATTGCTAGAAGTGTACGATTTTGGGAAACCCCTTACTTTTATCTGTAACTTTACAAGGCACTACTCGCATCTTTTGCTGTACTCGGGAGATTTGATGTGCATAAGATGTATGATCTGAACAAGGCGACTACCGCACTGTTTCTTCACACGCGGACCACCGGTGCCCAGTTAGTGCCTTCAGTGTTGGGTGGCACCAGAATATCGAAGTCTAGCTCGTTGCCAGGGGGGCTGGCTATGACTTTTGTTACTTCCCAATTGCCTTCATGACTTCGCATAATGCTCTACCTCTGTGGCATTAACTTGGGGATTGCCCAGTCGCAACCGTGCCATGGATTCACAGGACACAAGTAGCGAAATAGGGATGGCATAAAAATTGCTACGGTGAGAATTTAGCTGATCAGTGAACTCGCGGCTGTACCTGACCCGGTGACGGTACATGATCTCTCCCAAGTTCACGTGAAACATTTAATTGATTAGACTAGAAAAATGAAAATGAGGTTTTTCCTTAACCAAACCGATGAGAAAATTGGATTTAGAATTAGAGAAGTCTATCTACTTTTTCTTTTTTTCTGCTGGGAGAAAGCTATGGAGCATGGTAATGATTTATTGGTATTGTGGATGCAGAAAGTTAAAAAAGTTTTGTCTTTTTGTCTTCGAAAATCTTCGTTTGATGGCGGTCAAGCATGATCTTTGTATGGGTCGGTGGATGGGGTCTACATTATCATTCTTTCGGTGTATACAAAAATTGGCTTCCCGAGGGAGGAAACTATTTGGTTTCTTACATGATTAGGGTGTGCTGAAGGGTTTTTTCGGTCATTTGGTTGGTACCAATTTAAAAAGTTTAAATTACTACTGGTGCTATTCTGGCCTAAACCTGCCTAGCAGGCAAAATCCTTTCGGGTAGTATGCACAGAGTGTGAAACATTAACTCTCACACTTATTTAGCGGATACCAAATTCTTCTTTCCATGATATAAGACTAAGAAAAAATGCCGTCTACGGTCAATGATACTGCCATCAGAACAAAAGCCGTCATCGAAAAGTGTTGATAGTCGGTCGGCGGCAGCAGGGGCGCGGGTTCCCAGACTTAAGGGGAGTCGGAGATGGCAACCGGTGGAAATTGTGGCGCTTCCACCGTTATCCTGTTTTTTTTTTTTCATGAAATACATAACCAAACGACGCCATTTTTTCATGAGCACTTGATGAGAAGTGCCGAGAAAATTACTTCCAACTTTTTCTTCGGGAATGGGACCCGTGCTTAGAGGAGTCGTGCGTGCACCGTAGAAGAATCCAGCCAAGCATCCGTTGGCCCATTTAACTTTTCACAGGCCTCAAAAAGCCCAGTCCGGGCCCAAGCCTTTACGACAAATCACTTGTAAAACTTGCTAAAATCAGCCCTCCTTCGTATCAAGAAGCTGGCTTGATCAAAGGGCTTACAAAATGAAATTAAAAAGCGAGATTGTTTCAAGGCACCTTACTGAGTCACTTCTTTCTTTCTTTTTTTAATAAGGATTGGATGTGCCACAAAACAGAAATAGATCTCCTTTTCACAAGAATACCACATAAACCAACTAGACTGACATCGGAAGCAGAGCCAAACCAGAAAAAAAAACACGTGAATAACTGGCACAGGACATTGTTAACAACCTCTGTTCCAATCAACAAATATAGTTGAATCACATTGTTAGCAGTGGCGGAGCCAAGGGGGGTCAAGCCGGGGCAGCTGCCCCCCTTGGTTCATATATATATATATTTTATATGTATTTTCCTATCTATTTTATATATATAGTTTAATGTGTTGTGGTTTATAAGTCAAGTCTTTCAACATTATGGCTTTTTTATTGTTTCTGTTCATTATATCTATTTTACTATAAAAATATATTCAATACACATATTTTCTACTTATAGAGTGCTAAAATCTGGCAATATAATCCCATTGTTTTTGGGGAAAATTTATTTAGATTAATTTGAAGAGTTGTTAAGTCGTAGAGTAGGTAGAAGAATTACATGTTGATTACTTGTCTCAAATTTCTCACATCTCATGCGTAAGAGAGAGGGAGAGAGGAGATATAGAGTTTATAAATCTTTGTTCATTATATTTTGATTACTTAATATGCTGAACATGATAGTAACCTAGTAGACATATAAATGTTGTATATTTGAAAAGATTAGAACGTTGATGTTTAAAGTTTTATTGTTTTTAATTTTGATTAGTGAATTGAATTGGTTGATGAATTTTCATTTTGTTTTGTTTAGATTATGGATAAGTTTTGGATAAAAAAAAGTCAGCCAATGTGGAATCGCTTAGTACTCCTACTTTTGATGCGAATATTAGTTCGAAAAGACCTTGTCTTTTGTTTAGTCTGGATTATATTATTGCTGACTCAAGGTTACGTAACCTTATTGAAGAATATGATGTTGGGATTGGAGATTAAATTCGTAAGGAGTATTTGATCAAAATTCCTTGTCAATCACTTGGCTTGTTGGTCATGATTTTCCTAAGAAGCAAAATGGGAAAACAATGAGGGGTTTTAGAGAGTTATGGTTCAAAACCAATAAGCAATATGAGAAAAATAATGAGGGGTTTTAGAGAGCTATGATTCAAAAATTATGAGTAAGAATATTTTTAAGGAGTTACAGTAGTGTATTTCAATATTTTTAATGTTTTTATTCATTAGTTTTCGTTATTTTAACTCTAAAACGCCTTTTGCATTAAGTAAGAAAACAATTTGTCATTTCGCTTTAGGAGTTTGCCCCCCCTCAACTTGAGTCCTGGTTCCGCCACTGATTGTTAGGCTACCTATGTTTGGTTAGCTGATAGTTAACTTGAAATCGATTGTACAATGACTCTTTTTCAGTGAGAATGAAAGAAACCTTCTCTCTGGGTCTCTGTGTTTTCTGCAACTTTTTGTAGGCTGGCATCTTGGATGAAAGAAATGGTGAATCTAAAGTCACCAAGTTCTTGTTGTAAAATATTTTCTAAATATCAAAATATATTTTATAATTTAATGTCTTTATATGTTGTGAATGCATTGGTGGATAGAAAATCGTGGGACAAGATGGAATGTGAGCATTTCTTAATGCTAATGTGATTAGTTCAAACCGTTAATATTTTGGAGGATTGTGATTGTGGGATGCTATTAAACTATTTAAAAATATGTGTAATCTAACGATTAGATTTAAATTATGAACTGGTTGAAGAATGAACGGTCAAGATCAAGTGATCTTTGATCTAATAGACAAAATTCAATCATATTCGTATGAAATGGTATGTCCATTAATGAAATGACACATCTTTTTAACAGATATTTGTTCATAGAAAATATTCTTTTTCACATGAAGATATATCCTTCAGTGACAAATAGGTACCCATTCGACGAAGAGGTACATGTTCATGAGAAGTACCAATTGACGAAGAGTCACTTCACTTGGTGAAAAAGGTGTCTCAACATCTATAAATAGGCATTCTCATTTGCATAATACAAAAATTAAAATTGCACCAAATCATTGTCTCTCTCTCTTCTAAGCATTCTACATTGCTACAAACATCTTTCTTTCTTTAATTTAAGATTTTGTTTACTGCAGAAGTAGAATTATGATTTCATGGTGTAAGTCTAAATAACATACCAAGAGGGGGTGAATTGAGTTTTAATAAAAATTAAAAAAAATTCAAGATAGTTTAAGCAATATAACCGTAAGGTATAAAGCACCACAAAGAGATATATGGAACGAGTAAAAAAGAGAAATAAAGTTATAGAGACGACACCGTGATTTTAGGTGGTTCCACCAACACTTGCCTATATCCACCTCAAGGCTATTGACTCTTGGGCTTCATTAACTATCCTTTAAATAGTAAATACACCTTAGCTTTCCGAGTGCTATGGAACCTTTATAAAGTGTTTTTCGAGCTTACATTTTAACTTACTTCAAAAATCTCAAAACATAAGAGATTTCTTCTACCCACACGAGTAGGTTCAAGTGTTTACCCAACACTCAAGTGTTTTACAAAGGATGAGTACGTAGAAATAATCACGAATGACTCTTTAAGCCAATTAAACAAGTATAAAGCACAACAGTGTGCAAGAAGGCAAGATTTTTAGTAGAAAGCTGAAGTTTGATAGGGGAATCACAAGCTTTCTTGGTAGGTGTAATCTTCTCTCTTCTTCAAGAAAAATTTTCTCTCTAAAAGTTAGGTCGTAAAAAATTGCAACTGTAATCGTTGTCTTTCTCTTTCTATCTCGTTCTATTTAAACCTTCTTTGACTTCAACGGTCTTCTAAGCCATCAAAAGTGTCGTTGGAAAGGCACCTGTGTCTTTTTAGAGCAATTTGAATGTTTTGGCGTTGTTTCATATTTTCTTCAAAATCGAGATATGTGTTGAGACATGGTTAGCATGTGTTGACACATCAAAAATTGATCTAGAATTGTGCACTCAGGAGACAATGCAATGTGTCGACACCATGAGACGTGGTCTGGAATTTTTGTTTCGGGTGTCAGTGCAATGTGTCGACACTATCAGTACTTGAGAGAAAAATAGCAACTTTGACAGTGTCCAATCCATTTCAACATATCTTAAAGCACCTACTGTTGGTTTTTTTGCACAATCGATATTTTAATGATTTCAATAAATAGATTGAGTTTACGAAATGGACATCTTCAAAAACAAATATATTTCTATCAGAGAGTTAAAGACAAGAAGATTGACGATACAAGGAGCTCAAAAGTGAAGATTCAAGACCTTAGGGTATAACCTTGTAACTCTCAGTTTCACTTTTGACAAGGATTCGAATCACGCACTTGCAAATCTCTCGAAACGTGCATAAACTGTTTTACCTCTTGTTTGAAAAACAAAAATGTTTTTAATGGTTTCAAATTACCCCAATCAAACTCTCAAACTTTTTATATACTTATGGGAAGTTTGTGTTTAAAATTGGGTAATTTAAGTTGGTCAAAATCGTGGTTTTAAATGAACCGGATCATGTGCTTCAGTTGTGGTGGTGGACCAGCTAATGTAGCGGTCAACCGGCCTATGATCGCTTGGTGTAGAGGTCGACCGGTATAAGTTTTAAAAATAGATTTGTTGAGGTTCTGACATTATGATTGTTGGCGTAACGGTAACCTGAAACGGTTGACCGGTTCACTTAGCAGTCGACCAGCTCGACTTGAATTTTGACAGATCGCCCCTAATGGCTCTAAACGGCTAGTTTTCTAATGTGACCTATATAAAGACCTTCATATTGTCTCTAAACAAGGGAGAACGACCACATATCATTTTTATAGCTTGAGAAATATCTTAAATCTTCTTATTTCATATTTCTCACATCATTCACACAAATTACACTTTCACATCTTTGTCATTGTGTGAAGCAAAGAGATAGAAATTTTTATTTTTGTATCCACTCTTTGAGAGTTTATTTCTTGTATCTTCATATCCAAGAGAAGTGATTCATGTAGTAAGGTTGTTAGCTAAAGAAGAAGCTTAGAGAGGGTATATCTCAAGTTTGGTTAGGTTGTGAGTGGTGCGCCTGAAAACCACTTGAGTTGTGAGTGTTGAGCCCGAAAAAATACTTGTAAGGTTCTCTAGCACCCGGAAGCTAGAGTGTACACTATTTGGAAGATAGTGGGAAAACCTCAAGGCTCGATGAAGAAGCTTGAAGGGTGGATGTAGGCGGGTTTGCCGAATCACCTAAAAATCTCATGTTTGCTTCTATAAACTCTACTCTTTACATTTAGCACTTATTTACTTGTTGCATCAATATGCTTGTACTAAATTATCTTGTACTTTGCAAACACGAAATTGAGGGTTAAAAGCGAAAAAAATTTGGAAACTCAATTCACCCCTCTCTTGGGTTGCCTTAATTCTAGGATTTACACCTACAATATGAAAAATTTATGCAACAACTTGGGTAATGGTGTTTAAGTTCACTTAGAAAAATTTTTAGATAGAAAACCTCGATCTTTAGAAATATATCTTTTAGAAAAGTGGATTAACATTATAAAATCTAAAAGCCTTCAAAATTTAGAATTCTTTGTTATCATCAAAATCAAATATGTATTGTTTACAAAACAACCTTGGGCTAAGACAAGGCTATAATAGGGTACAATCTAAGGGTATTCTGATCTAACTTCGTTAGTGCAAAACACCTTTAGACAACAAATTGGTAATCTGAGCTTTATTGTATCCTAGAGGGCGAACTTGCTTGAACCCAATTTCGTTTTAAGGAAAGTGACTCTGTAATGCACCTTGAAGCAAATTCTTTATTTAGTTTGTTTGTTTGTCTACAGCAAATCTTGTGGATCTCTCTTCAAATCCTCCAACAGTTCTAGCTATATGCCTTTTGATTTAAAAAGATAGTAGAAAGTGTTTTGGTCCCTAAGTGACAAGGTTCCCTCGGGATCAATTCAGGCTTACAAATCATGCATCTAACAAATTGTATGGTCAACTTTCGTCTTTGCACCCCCATACATTTGATTTAAAATGACTTCATGCTCTGGACTCCCACTCATGCTTTACAAGCTCTATTTCACTGAGTAAAATAGCAACATATTTAAAGTGAAAACCAAAAGCTAATTCTGGTTTCTCAATTGGCTTGCAACTGAAGATTTCCAGTGGCTCTAGACACAAATCAAAGGATTTCATGGTCTCTTGTTTCGGTTGCAAATGAAGGTCTCTGGTTTCTGAGAACACTAGAGTTTGTGAACTTCTAGAACATATGAATCCATCATCATTAATAGCTATGAAAATGAAGAGTGCTTTCAACTATTCTCAGCCTCGTACTCAAAATACTGCTGATCAAGTAGCCCTGAGATGCCTATTGACCTCTGGCAGAGAATATGCAAGAAGAATGGATTTATGGATCTGCTATCAATTGTCTTCCAATATTTGGAGGCCCACTTGAACTTCGAAGGGTCCCTAGCTGACAACCAAGATAAGATTTCCGTTGCTAAACCATCATCTCAAAAGAAGGAATTACTTCTGTAAGCTTTATAAACAGAAGGAATTAGAATAAATTGGTCTGTCTTGGCAATCTCCTGTCAGAGATGTCAATATAGCAAAACAAGGAGAAAGTCTAAAATCTTTTGAGATTATGAACGTACGTTTAGCTCCCAGTCCAGACGAGGACAATTCGCCTTTTTTTTGGCCTCTGTCCTTGGTCTTTTTTATAATGTGGGTTGCAAAAATCTTGTAGCAAGAAAGAAAAAAAATTAATTCCATGAAGTGGAAGCTATCTCCATTTGCGAAAGTATCTATTTGCAGAGCTTGGAATGTTGAATAGATACAAGTAGAATTGTTGTTATGTTTAGCAGTTTCTTGTAATCCTTGTAAGTGGCTCTATTTTGTGTTGTGGGAGAAGTGTGGCTCCCGAGGTCTTGAATTCTCATGTGTTTTCTATCATTGTACGATGACTGAGCCTTTTATTATATAATACTTACCAATTAACCAAAAAAAATCCACAACTTCAACCTCTCATGAACTTTCACTTCTCAAAGTGCCTTCCATAATTGGATATCAAAGGGGGATTAGGTGGATTCTTCTTTAGTTTGGCCAATTCTCTATACATGGACTTGACTGTAAATCTGCCATCATTCTCAGGAGCCAAAATTAGTTCATCGGACTTTGTTCTATGGGACCTTCATTTGCAGAATTGAAAGAGCCCTTTCCCTTCTCTGGTTGGCCTGACTTACTGTTGGATTGGGTGTTTTTTTTGTTTTCTTGGCAGGTGGCTTCACCTTGGAGTTCGGCGGTTTTCGCTCTGTCCCCGTCGACACGCGCCGGCTAGTGGTCTTCAGCGGGCGCTGGGCTTCACGCCGATGGCTGAACGGATTTCATCGGCCAGCGCGTAATGATCCACGCGCACCACGCGGTGCGCATGGATCTCACGCGCCGCCCACTCTATGGGCGCGTGCGGCCTCCTCCGGCCTCCGTTCGGTTCTCCTCTTCGTCGGACAGGCCTCAGCGGCTCATGGGCTCCATTTTCCGTTATTCTGTCCACCACCAACCTCGGACCGCCGCCGCTGCCGGTCTGACCATCAATAAACCCATTTGGGTCTGCCCCTTTGTTTAGGGCTTGTCTGTTGTTTTGTTGTTGCCCGTTTAGGTCAGCCCCTCTGTTTAGAGCTTGTGTTTTGTCGTGTTTTCGCCCTTTTGGGTGTCTGTCTGCCCCTTCCGTGGGCTTATCCTAGTCCTTGTGGCTCTCTTCCGACCCTTCATTGGGTCTCGCTACACACCGATTGTGGCGCTTTCCCGGCTTGTTCAGGTCCTAGTGGCTTTGACTACTGTGTCCGGCCACCACTCCCTCTGTCCTGCAAGGAGTTTATAGTGGTTCCTCTGATCCGTTTGGGGGTCTTGCTGATTGTATTTGTCTTGTTGTCTTTTTTGTCGTTTTATTTTGTCCGTCCTGTTGTCTTTATTTATTTTCGTCATGTTGTCAAGTTTTTAGTCTATGAGTTGTTTTTCGAGAAAAAAAAAAAGAACGAGCCCTCGCCATATCCCGTTTCCATTGACCAATCATATCTATCAACTGTGCTACCTTTTCCACCCCATTATTCATTGGATTTGTCTCATGTGGAGTTGGTTTATAGTGAGGAAGAGAGGGGATCCATGGATCCTCCCACACCGAAATTCGCTCCCCATTTCCCAACATATAACACATTCCAATCTTCAAACATTCCTTCATCTGCATTATACTTTCCAGATCCATTAATCATTTGGTTGTGCAGTAATCTCCCACAAATTGTTCTGCCGCATATACTTCCCTCTCAATACTTGCACCCAAAGATAATTCTCATTTTTAAGAACCTTCCACACCAATTTGGTCACTAGAGCAATATTCAGAGCACACTATTTCGGCTTCTTTTTTCCCCTTAATAAACCAAACAGGGACATAAATAAGTTCCACATTTTCACCCACACCCAAATTAATTGCCATATTCGTGCCTGGATTTTATGAACTCTGCAGTTTTGGTTCACTAGAAGTTCTGTAAGCAAAGTGCATATGGGAGGTTGTATTGAATGACTATTAAAATGGAAGATACAATGAATCTTGTAAGTAATGCGCATAAAGGAAGTTCGTAGGTCCTCATCAAAACTATTGACACCTCTCTTTTACTCCAGGCATTCTACTAGTTGGCATGAATGAATATCAAACTGTAAAAGTAGCTTAGCTAGTGGTCACTATACTTCATACCTTTTAGAAAATACTCCCAGAAGCAGGCAACCAAAACATTGAAGTTTTCTGAAACAGAACAAATCAAACTGAGGAAGTTACTACCAGCCAGTATTCTGACTATTCTTTTATGCCAGTGCCATACATACATTTTGAAGATGCAACTGATTAAAAGTCTCAAAGATCACGAAGAGAACGATCTCTTTCAGATGTAAAAATGACTTGTGAAACCTCAAAATTGTTCCCCATCCTCATACTCTAGGTGCTGTGGCATGGCATTATCTTCACGATCAGCTTGATTCCCCAAGGGGTTCGGCATTGTTTAATTAACAGAATTTCGCCTCCTATTACCCAGCTGCGGCTTCCCATGTCACAAATTTGTCAACTGAAGGTATCGAGAGCAGCAATAGCTTCAATTGTTGTGGTAGATCATCATCCACTGTAACGTTGATCACACAGCAGCCATAAGAAATTCCCTGCTTCCATTATTAAGTTCTCGTTCTCCCAGGTAGCCGCATGGAGAAAAGGTACTGTATATATGAGTTTGCATCACACCACTAGACCCACGAGTCCTCGATGACTGTCACTGCCTAATCATCAGAACATAACTGGATCTTTGGATTTTTTTTTAAGAGAAAACGACGGTACCTCCCATATTTATTAGAAATCCTCACTTATGGCGGAGGAATACCGTGGTTACATCCATACCAAACAGGACTCACAAACACAACGAGAAAGTTGCAAAGAAACAAATAACCAACCTGCAAAACAAAAACAGCAGAAACTAAAATTTAATACTAGTAAAGCCAGCTTGTAAAGGCACAAAATACCTCTCATACAATAAGGCAAAAGAATAACAGATACTGGATTCACAAAAGAATAACAGCACATGCTCAGTTGATTGAAACTGAAAAATACATAAACACATGCATCAGATGTTATGAGAAGTCTAAACGTTCCCTGGTGCTCTGCTGATTGAAATGAAAAATTCATAAACATATTCATCAGATGTTATTAAAAGTCTATAGGTTCCCAAGTGCTATGCAAATAACAGTAAGGTACCCCATCTAGCCCGCCCTGTCATTGCAATATAGCCATACTAATTTATGGTGGTGCCTACAGAGAAGCAGAACCTTTAGTTTAACTCATCTAGACAGTCAGTATGACCAAGCTGATATGCAAAAAGGTTTGGGGGGAAAGATTGTGGCTCTGTAGTTATGAAGGACGAGTAAGTAATTGTGGTATATGCATAAAATTACGGATCCTTGAGATATACAGAAAAGACAGAAAGATTTACCTAAGAAGATGTCAATAGCACATATCAATTGTACGTAACAATTTTTAAGTAGCTCGATCTAGCAGGTGCCTACTACAGCTTATTTCTCTTGAAAATTTTGAATTACCAAAGGAGTCCACTACTTTATGCTACGAAGACAAAATTCTTATTAAGTCTTAGTTTAAACAATGTATAAGAGACCCCAGTTGTGGAAAATTGAACAAAGTATTTAGCTATTTGAGGTAACCTTCTGGCTTTCAGGGCACCCAAGATCATGTATTCTATATGCCCGACTCTGTTTCTTACTTGTCCTCCAAAAATCAAGCAATTTAATCTTCCATTGTCTATTGCAACTGACACTTCCCCACACCACTACTCAAGGAAAAAGAAAAAAACAGTTGGGCAGTGAAAAAAAGGTGAGCAGTTCATTGGATAAAGAAAAGAAAATCATGTGTACCAACAAGAAAGTAATTGTGCAAATTATACAAGAAGCGAGAGGAGAGCACCTAAGAGTAAAAGCTGAATATGTTGTTGCTACAGCCAAATCTTTTGCGAGACATTATAGAGAATAGTGGACCTCTTGCCGTTCTTTTAGCTCATTTGATCGACTCCTAATCCATATTGACATAAGCATTCTTGCGCCATCCTTTTCCTCGTCTTCCTTCCCACTGTCTCTTTAACAAAGGACACTTGTAGATGGATAGATGAGAGAGGGTAGCAGGCAGCCCCTCTTCTGGGATTTTCTCAAGCTTAGGACACTGAGTTATGGTCAAACTCTTAAGAGAGGCGAGGTGTTGAAGCCCATTCTCGTTCAAAGATATCAAACTTGGAAAATCAGTGATCCGGAGGGAGATCAGACAGGTGGGCAGCAACCCTGTCTCTGGAAAGGACTCTACATCTTCAGCTTTCCCCTTGATGGACAACAATCTCAGAGAGAGGAGATTCTACAAACCCCATCCCCTTCTTCCCGCAATAAGTTTGTCACAATTTTCGATGTGAATTTCTTTAACATTTGAAGGCAAGCCTCCTTCTGGAAACGACTCAATTTCTGGACAATTTACTAGAGTCAATTTCTCAAGAGATGGAAGGAGTAGGTGCATGTTGACAGGCAGTGACCTTAAATTTCGACAACTGACTATCAGAAACTCAGTAAGGCTAGGAGCACGCAGTCCTTTGTTCGGGAAAGACACAAACTTATTGCAATAGCGGATTTGTAAGTTCGAGATCATTAAATCATCCTCATACTCTTCTTTGAGCGTAAGAGAATCAAGATTCCTACACAAACCAATTGATATGTAACAGAGCCTTGGGAATAAGTTTAATGGAAAGGACGTGAGAGAATCGCAGCTACTAGACAATTCCAATCTTTCAATGGAGAAAGAGTAGAGGCCCATTGTGAGCTCCAACTTCTTACATCTTGTGATCTCTAAGGATCCTAATGTCGAGGGTAGACCACCATTCGAAAGGGAGACAAGCTCCCTACAGTCATTAATTGCTAACTGTTGAATACTGCCGGATCCCATCATTCCCTCCAGGGACTTCAGTCCATGAAATCTTTCAACTCTGAGCTTTTGCATTCCGGTTGGCAATCCTGTTAACAGAATACTCCCCTCTCCATGTATTATCTCTAATTCACATTTAACAGGAGCCCTTGGGCGGGAAGCCACCACTACCTTTGAGAGTAAAGCCTCCGGCTGCGAACAACCATTTTTCAACCTCAGTGTTTCAAGGGAAAAATAGTCGAGGTCCATTGGGAGCTCCAACTTCCGACACCCTTCGATTACCATTGATTTTAGTGTTGAGGGCAAATCACCCTTGGAAAGGGACACAAGTTCCCTACAGTTTCTTATTCCTAACTCTTGAATACAACTGTTGGAGTCCATGATCTCCTCCAGGGTCCTGAGTTCATTAAATTCTTCAACTTGAAGCTTCCGCGTTCCATTTGGCAATTCCTCTAATAGAAGATGCTTTTCGTCATTCTTTATTTCTAATTTACGTATAGCGGGAGCCCTAGGCAGTGAATACACCGACGCCTTAGAGAGTGGAACTATGAGTTGCGGACAATCAATAATCTCAAGTTTGGCTAAAGAAGAAAGGTGGATGGCCAACCCTCCTGTCAGCTTAGGGCACTTCCATATATAGAGCTCTTCAAGACAAGGAAAAGCCCCACCTTTATTTTCAACCCCAAAAGAAATCCAGTCTTCCCAGTTAGACATCTGCTCAAACCGTAGAACTTTTAAGGCTCCAAATGGGTTAAGTGAAGAAGAACCGCTGCCATAAAACCCAAGACTCACTGTAACAAGTCCATCAAAACCCATAATAAAGAGCTCCTGCAGAGAGGGTAGCTGACCAAATGGTGGCAAGCAGCTGCAGTTTTTACAATTTTCCAAGTGAAGAGACGCTATATTAGAGAATGAGGGATCCCCGACCCAACCTGGAAAACTTGTACCACCATAATACTTGATAGTGAGACTTTTCAGGTGCTCGTTGGGTTTTAGATTCTCAAGAATAGTTCTCTGGCTTTCAGAATAATGAGTATCAGCATTCCATTCCAAGACCAACTCCTCAAGGTGCTTCTTATCTTTCAACCTTGCATTCAAAGCTTCCTTAGCTTCTATAATATTTTGCAGCTCCAAAATGGAAAGCGTCCGTCGAAGATCATTAAGAAGTTCCAACTCTCCAATGCCAGACCCCCAGCGTTTACTGATGATGAACTTAGTCAACGTCTGGAGACATTTCAGTCTACCCATTTGTATTGGCATCTCCTTTATCTTGGTTTTTGTAATATCGAGATGGCGTAAACTAATGAGTTTTTTCAAATCCTTTGGCAATGTGGCGAGGTACAGACAACAGAGCAACTTCAATGTCTGCAGATTACATAACTTGCATATGGAATTTGGTAGGCTTTCAATTTTAGTAAATGAAAGGTCTAAATAACGTAGATGTACAATTTTGCTAATTGAATCAGGCAACTCACTCATATTCTGATATTGAAACAACGAGAGAACCCTTAAGCATCTTAGCATTGATGATGAATTATGCATTAACTTTTTGTTGAGGGTTTGGCTCTGCCATGGTGACGAATCTAACGGCAGGAAAGTGCGCAACCACTTGGCATTGTAAAGAGCTTCATCAATCTTCTCAGAGGTCTCAAAAGTTGCACCAAAGTATGACAAATGACGAATCGTTTTCACCATCTGGTGTGACCTGTCAGTCTCCAGTGTCAAGCTAAATTGTCCTGCAACAGTCTTTGCAAAGTCGTTGACAAGATCATGCATTGTAAAGGTCGATTTACTGCCACTCACTTGTTGGAAGAATGATCTTGATACAAGAGCATCGAAATAACGATCACCAACTTCTTCCATCGTTTCCATTTCGGATTGTTGCTTCAAGAAACCTTCTGCCATCCATAATAACACAACCTGATCTTTTCTGAAAGCATAGTTCTTAGGGAATATTGAACAATAAGAGAAGCATCGCTTGAGAGGTGGATAGAGAGATCTGTAGCTTAGACTTAAAGCATGAAAAATATTTGTCTCGTTCATTAAAAATCACGCCAATCACTCTCCAAGATCTTATTCCAATGTTTTGGATCATCTAGTTTAGAACATAGAAGATCCCCAACTGCCTTGATTGCTAAAGGTAGACCTCTGCACTTTTCAACAATTTTTCTACCTCTTTCTTCTAGAGCTGGATGTTCGTCAAGGCTACCATCACGGAATGCATGTTTTGTAAATAACAACCAAGAGTCTTCATTCAATAACTGTTTCAGACCAATTTCAGCAGCATGCATGGCACTTGCAACACTTTTACTGCGTGTTGTTATAAGGATCCTACTTCCTTGAGCCCCATATTGTAAGAGCTCACTCAAGAACTCCTGGTGAAAGGATTTTTCCGTCCAAACATCATCTAAAACAACTAGAAATTTCTTTCCAGCCAAATTTTTCTTTAATTCAACTTGAAGCCGATCTGCATCCTCAATGCCACAAGCGGACGGAGCTGCAACCTCTAGAATTGATTTCTTTACTTTGGCCACGAGAAATTCTTTTGAAACACAAAACCATGCTTTAAGATTGAAAAACTCGTTCACCCTGTTGTCGTTGTATACGAGTTGAGCAACGGTCGTCTTACCAATTCCCCCCATGCCGACAAGGGCAATCACAGACTTTTGACTACCCCTTCGATCAACGGGGTCGGTGAGCAGGAGATCAATTATTGCTTTCTTTTCATCAAGCCTACCAAATATTCGAGATTCCTCAACCAAAGAAGTCGTGGGAAAATTTTCTGATTGGTTCTCTGTTACACCATTCTGCAGTAAACCAACAAGATCCTTCTGTTTTCCGAGTAATTCTAGTGTCTCGAGCACTTCTTTCATCTTTCCTTCTATTCTAGATGCAAAAATAGAAGCGGAGATGCAGTTTCGTACCTTGCTTGCTATTGATTCAGCATCCAACTTCCGACGTAAGACTTCGGCAGCAATCTCATCCAAAATGTCCTCTGCATCATAGACAGCATCTTTCAGGTCATCGAGCCACTCTTTCACCAGTTGCTTTGTAACTTGCTTTTCCTCCGCATCCTCAAGCACTGCAGCGACAGATCGTAAGTTACCCTTCAGATTGTCCAACAGTCTACCAGTGAGTTTTCGTCCCTGAAAGAAGTCAAGAACCTCGCGAGATGCCATCCTGTCAAATACCACTTGGAGGACGGCAGAAAGAAATGCTCCTCCCACCAATACCCCAGCCATATTTCCTTCTTTGCTATGGAAGAGATGAAAGGAAACGAGAGACGGTTTTTCACATAAGCAGAGCAAAATGAATGCAAGCTATCTTCATCTTTTCCTCCAAAGAACTCTGCTTATCTGAAATAGACGGTTACTTCTAGTTGGTACTTCATGTGGCAAATAGAAGTATCTTGGAAACGTAACGATTGGCAGTGCAAGTGGAAGGTAACTTGTTAAAGTCGCTTGGGAATATAAGCGTCTCCATGCTCATGTTGATTACGATTGGAGAAAATATTTCTTTGCTCTTATCGTACTTTGTTCCTTTCCTCGTTGATGGTATGTTACAGAACATCTCATGTCATTGACGCAAGGAATCAAGCAACAGAAACGTATGGGCTCCTCTTCAAGTTCCACATGGAGCTGCTGCAACGGATTAATTATATGTACTGAAATAGTCGGGAAAGAATCTCATTACCTACTTGGTGGGTATTTATCAAAGGATCCGAATTGTTCTTTTCACTGAGCACAAGAAATGTTTTATTGTCATCATTAGCCGCATTAATCATTAGTCACATTAATTAGCACTTAGGTTAGTTAGTGGATGAAAGGACTATTTAACTTGAGAAAAAAAAGTTTTTATCACAAAGCTGTCTCCACATTAGGCCGCCACTGTTGGGCTTGCTAGTTCGAGGTGTCCCTCGAATATATTTTTAAGTGATTTTTATTTTTTGTTACATGTCTGCTGAGACCTATAGTTGATCAATGGATGTCATTGAAGTTACTGGCCTCCATTAGAATATCCCCCAAATAATTTTTATAATTTTTTTATGGTTTAAGTTGATTTATGAATTAAGTGGATTTATTTATAATTTTTCTGATTTTTGTAAATTAGTTTTATGTAGAGAATTTTTATTTTATTAAATGACATGAAGTTTGTATGTCTATTTTGTATTGGGTATGATGTATTTAAATTTGGCCACTTTATCAAAGTTCGTAATTGTCTTATAATGTGTGATGAGTTTGTTGAATTTCAAACCCTAAGAACTAATTTGTCACATGTTAAATCACATCAACCGTTGAAACAATTAACTCAAAAAAATTTCCATCTACGATATATAAACCTAGATTATAACTTTTAGACATAAATAACTAATAATTTGTTCAGTTGTTTTGAAAATAAAAATAAAAAAATGTAATCCAAACATATTTTTTTCACACCAAAAATGTTTCAATCTTCAATAAAGTTTTCTACCTAATTATTGACCTATATTTTCAAAAACACAAACAAACATTTTTTTATTTCACCCCAAGAGCTTAATTTTTCGAAAATTCATTGTTCTTTGTTCATGTTAGCCCCAAGGTTCGTGACAGGAGAAGGGTTGCTAACCTAAAGGTGGAGTCTTTGGGAGGAAGAGACATGATGGGAGAAGATCTGGAGAGTTTGAGAGTTGTCTTCGAGGGACACTTATGTTGGCTTCAAGGGCAAGTTGGTAACTTGCCACTCTGGGGTTGGCTTAGTCTTCGGTTGGGCTTGGTTATATTAGTTGGACTATTTGTAAGTTAATAGCCCAAAAGTTATGTTATGGCTTCTTGTATGGTTTATTTTGGTTGGGCTTTAGGCCTTAGTTGCCTTAGATTGTCTCGCCCAAGCCCACTATGGGGGAAGGCAATTATTAGAGGCAGATTATGTCCTGGAGAGAGGCATTGAAGATCAATTATGCATATAGTGTTTGGAGGAGATTTGTCATCTTAAATGGACAATATATTACAATTCGTGTAGCTCATCAATCAAATACAAACTTTATCAAATATTCTAGCAATTTGTTACAAATTAGTATTAGAGGCTCGAGTCTGTACAACGGCTGACGGCACTAGGAAGGTGGTGGCGGCAGAATCCTTGGCAGAAATCAAAAAGTAGCAAGAAGCCCAAAAGTAGGAGCAGATTCATCAACGACAACAGATGGAGCAAATGCTGCTACACTTGCAAGATCTCACTGTTGAGATGCAGGCATTGACTCAATATTAACGGCAGGAAGCTGAAAATCCTAGACCTCAAAACCACAACACAACCAGCAAAACTGTGAGGTGGGTGAGGTGCGAATGAGATCTATTAGGCTAGATTTCCTAAAATTTAAGGGAGATGGTCTCACAAGTTGGATTTATAAAGCTAAACAGTTTTTTCAATTCAATCAAACAATACCGCAGTATAAATTGTTTATTGCTTAAATTCATATGGAGGGTAAGGCTTCAATCTGGTATAGAGAGTTGGAGAGATCTAGATCTATCACAAGTTGTGAGGGGTTTGAGAGAGCTTTGCTGCACAGATTTGGAACCCAACCTTATGACGACCCAATGGAGTGTTTGGTGAAGTTAAAGCAAACCAATATTGAGGAAACTTATACTAGCGAGTGGATTGGACGAGGCTCATAAAATGAGTTGTTACTTAAGTGGCCTAAAGGATGAAATTTGATTATCAGTTAAGATGTTGGGTTCTAATAGCATTCAAAGAGCATTTGCATTAGCTAGAATGAAGAATAATACCTGTTGTTTTGAAGGAAAATTTTGAAAATGAGTTTTGGTTCTACTAGCACACATTCTCAATCGTCATTTATTACTAATCCAGTTACTGTTGTATCCAAAACAAGGGATACGGGTGCAAAGGATTACTCCTCAACAGATGAAAGAGAGGCGTGAAAAGGGGTTATGTTATAATTTTGATGCTAAGTGGAATCCTAGACATAAGTGTGAGCACCCTATGTTATTTTTAATTGAAGGTTCTGAGGAAGATGGTGAGGAGAATGAAGGGGAACATATGGTGTTGGAAGAGGAGATTGAAGTGGCCGAATGTGATAACAACCCCAACATTTCTTTAAATGCTATTACTTGGTCTTTTTCAGTAGGAACTATGCGGATTAAAGTCACCATTAATAATTAGATGCTGGTAGTGTTGGTGGACAGTGGAAGTACCCATAATTTTGTAAATCTGTGAGTGGTAGCAAACTCAAAATTGTTGCTGAACCCATTCAAGAAATTTTGGGTGACCATAGCCAATGGTGAGCAAATGTGTAGTGAAGGTGTTTTGTAGTAATGTGAAACTCAAAATGTAAGGTCATGTGTTTACCATGTATGCTTATGTGCTGATCCTAGGTGGCTGTGACATGGTACTAGGTGTTCAATGGTTAAGTATTTTTGGCACTATTTCATGGAATTCAAAAGACCTACATATTTATGCTACTCAAACCGTGCAGTTGAAGGGTTTTGTAGCCTCACAGTTGATGTAGGACTCAGTGGAACTTAAAATCAAGAAGAGTAAAAAAAGGGGTTTTATCTTGCAGCTGGTCATGGATTGCAAAACAAAAGCTGTTGGACAGCACCTTAATGAGGAAGTGTTAACCTTGTTACTGCAATTTTTAGGGGTCTTTGAGGAGCCTAAAAAACTACCACATAGGCGAATTCAAGATCATGCCATTAATCTTAATGGTTAATGATCATTTTGGTCCCTGGATTTTACACCCTTACTCAAAATGATCTCTGGATTTCAAATTTGCTAAAATCAATCCCTGAGTTATTATTGTTTGTCGATTTAATCCTTATATTCAATTACATCCCTTACAGGCATAGTTGGCTAACAGCAGGACAGGTCACTCCCAATAAGATCCTGCTACGTGTACCAATTTGAAAAAAAAAACTCACAAAATGACAGCCACGTTGGCATCTACAATTAAAAAAAAAAAAACTTGAACGGGAGCCCAGATAGCAGCCACAGCAGAGCCACCCCCAGGATGTTGCGCTGGGCTCCCATTCAATTTTTTTAAAAAAAAAATCACAGATGCCAAGTGGTTGTCCTTTTGTGAGTTTTTTTCATACTGTACACATGGTGGGATCTTAGTATGAATAATTTGTCCTACAGTTAGCTGACTATGCATGTAAAGGACGAAATTGGACGGAAAGATTAAATTAACAAACAACAATTACCTAAGGACTGATTTTAGCAAATTTAAAACTCAGGGACCATTTTGAAATAGGGTGTAAAACTCAAGGATCAAAATGGTCAGTAACCGTAATCTTAAAGAGGGTGTCCAACCTGTTAGTGTGAGACCATATCGCTATGCGTATTTCCTAAAAGATGAAAATTAAAAGATAGTGAAAGAACTGCTATATTCACGGGTGATAAGGACATCTCAGAGCCCTATTTCTTCCCCTATGTTTCTGGTACGTAAGGCAAATGGGAGTTGGTGCATGTGTGTGGATTACCGGGCACTAAATTGTATGACTATCAAGGACAAGTTTCTTATACCGGTCATAGATGAGCTATTGGACTAGTTTCATGGGGCACGAGTGTTTTCTAAGTTTGATTTGTGTTAGGGTTATCATCAAATGTATATGAAGGATGCTGATGTGCCCAAAACAACGTTTAGGATTCACGAAGGACACTATGAGTTCCTTGTGATGCCTTTTGGACTTACTAATGCTCTAGCAACGTTTCAGTCACTGATGAATGGAGTGCTTAAGCCATAATTGAGAACAAATTTCTTAGTTTTCTATAATGATATACTAATATATAGTGGCATCATGCAGGAGCACTTACAACATCTCAGGATTACCTATGGAATCTTGAAGCATCATCAGTTATTTGATAATATGTCCAAGTGCAGATTGATTATTTGGGCCATTTGATATTGGATCAAGGAGTATGTGCATACCCTTCTATGCTGCAGTCTATGGTGGAGTAGCCACTTCTTAAGATCATTAAGGCTCTAAGGGGCTTCTTTGGCCTCACGGGGTACTACCGCATGTTCATTACAGGGTACAACTCTATTGTCACTCCATTAACTAGTTGCTGAAAAAGAATGGTTTTGGGTGGAATGAAGAGACTACTAAGGCTTTTGATCAGCTTAAAGAAGTTGTCATCAGTCCTTCAGTTCTAGTTTTTCCGAACTTTACTAAGCCTTTTGTTGTTGAGTGTGATGCTTTTAGAATGGGGTTAGATACAGTTTTAATGCAAGGAGGTAGACCTCTCTCACTTTTCAGTAAAGTACTTAAAGATAGATTACTTGTTATGTATACCTATGAGAAGGAATTATTGGCCTTGGTCAGTGTTATTAGGAAGTGAAGGCCCTATCTATTTGGCCAAACCTTTAAGCTTAAAATTGAGTAGAGTTTGAAGCACCTCTTGGAGCAGAAGGTGGGTACCCCACTTCAACAGAAATGGATAACCAAATTCTTGGGTTATAATTTCTTGGTGGAATACAAGCAAGGTCGGGAAAATAAGGTTGCTGGTGCACTATCTAGGAAGTTCACTCATAAGGAGGAGGGTTTGGGGGCCAAACTCGGTAACATATTCTTCCCAATAGCCAGTTGGTTGGAAGAACTCAGAGTCGCCTATTGTACAGATAGTCACATCCAACATCTTCTCAACCGACTACAAGAAGGACAACTTTATCCTTTAAAATATTCATTGCACAACGAAATACTCCTATACAAAGGCAAAATATATATAGGAGAATATCCTTCTATCAAGGAGAGGATTTTATAGTTAATACACAATAGTCCTATTGGCGGACATGCTAGTTATGAAAAGTCATATCAGAAGGCAAATAGGGATTTTTCTCGAAGGGTATGAAGTAGGAAATCAAGACTTACATACGACAGTGTAATGTGTGTCGGCAGAATAAATATGAAACTGTGTTACCCTCAGGTTTACTATAGCCACTTCCATTCCCTACTAAACCAAGGACTGACATCTCCGTAGATTTTGTTGATGGACTCCCTAATTCTCAAGGTTATACTGTGATATTTGTGGTTATGGATAGACTTACCAAGCATAGTCATTTTATTCCTCTCAAACAGCTATACACACCCAGATTAGTAGCACAAGCATTTATGCAGCATATATTCAAACTACATGGCCTACCAGCTACTATTGTGTCAGACAGAGACTCGATTTTCACAAGTTTTGGCAAGAATTGTTTAATTTACAGGAGATCAAATTACACTATAGCACATCATATCACCCTCAGACAGATGAGCAAACCGAAGAAGTCAATAAATGCATTGAAGGCTATCTAAGGTGTATGATAGGGGACAAGCCGAAAAGATAGATTCAGTAGGTGGCACTAGCTGAATGGAATTATAACACAAGTATGCATTTTTCCTCAAAAATCACACCTTTTGAAAAAGTTTTTGGTTACTTACCTCTCTAATTCCCTACTTATAAATTAGGGACCACATTAGTTGTTGTGGTGGATGAGGCCTTGAGGAGTAGAGATCAGATCTTGTCGTTGCTTCGGGGGAACCTCGCAAAAGCATAGAGTCGAATGAAAAAATATACTGATTTGAAACAGAAAGAACGCGAATTTAAGGAAGGGGATTTTGTTTAACTACGTTTACAATTGTATAGACAGTTGTCGGTAAAACATAGGTATAATATGAAATTATCATCAAGATACTATGAGCCTTTGAAGATTTTGAAGAGAATCGAAACAGTGGCGTACTGATTAGCTTTGCCTCATGGTTCTTCGATTCACCCGATTTTTCATATTTCCCATCTAAAACCCCATCTTGGATCTCAGGTTACAGCCTTTACTGGGTTGCCTACAGTGGAACCCAATGCAATCTTGGATCGTCGCATGTAGAACTTTGGATCTCAAGCAGTCACTGAGCTCCATATCTAGTGGCACGGTCAGTCCCCAGGCAACGCCACTTAGGAACGCCTTTACCAGCTTGAGCAAGATTTTTCATACCTTGTGGACAAGGTATTTTGAACAGGGGAGTATTGCGACAGGGGAAGGGTTGATGACCTAAAGGTGAAAGTCTTTGGGAGGAAGAGACAGGATGGGAGAGGATCTAGAGACTTTGAGAGTTGTCTTAGAGGGACACTTACGTTGGCTTCAAAGGGCAAGTTGGTAACTTGCCAACTAGGCAGGCTTAGTTTTAGGCTGGGCTTGGTTGTGTTAGTTGAAATATTAATAGATTAATAACCCAACAGTTATGTTATGGCTTTTTGTATGGTTTATTTTGGTTGGACTTTAGGCCTTAGATGTCTTAGCTTGTCTGGCCCAAGCCCACTATGGAAAAAGGCAGTTATTAGAGGCAGATTTTTTGTTGGAGAGAGGCATCGAAGGTCATTTACACATATAGTGTTTGTAGGAAATTTGTCATTTCGAATGGGTAATATTTTACAATTCGTGTAGTTCATCAATCAAATATAAAGTTTATCAAATATTGTAACAATTTGTTACAAGGTTACATAGTAACGTGAGTTCATTTGATTTTTCTAATGACAAACCATTATGTCTCATTTCAAGTGCAATACTTGTATAAGTTTGCTTTCATGAAACGATTGATCAACGATGTGAATCTTGGTGATTAATGCTTAATATGATGTTATTATATTCATTTAAAAGATTAATTTGAGTATAAGTTTATATTGAAAATATATTAACAAGCTCAAATTATTTCCAAAGTCCAAAGCTTAATTCGTAAAATCTACATGGATATAGTCTACAATCTGCTAAAAAGTCAAAGCTTTGAAGGTCAATCGCACCTTAAAGATGTTGAAAGTCATAAATAAGAGTAGAAGTCGACTACACGTTTGAAGGTGATGACTAATATTCACATGTGTCGACACATGGGCTAAAATGTCCGACACATTTGCATGGAGTTAAATTTACGCTATTCGAAAATCAATTTTTCAAGCGGCTCTTTTCACATTAAAATGTACCCAAAACAACATGAAAAAAAGCTTATTACTATCAAAGGAGCCAAGGAGAGATATTTCATAAAGATTTGAGCATTTATACTCTTCAAACCCTAGAAGAGCACTCTCTCTCATTGTTTCATCCTTAGGGGTTCCTTTCACCCATTTGTTCTTTTCTAGAAAATCTAGCTACTTAGAGTCGATTTTTTGTGAGGTTAAACTTACAATCATTGTAAAGGTTCTCAAGTACTTTGAAATCTTGAGAATTGAGAACATTGGGGAAAACAATTGTAACTAACCGTGAGGTTAGCAAAATTTTGGGTGCTGAGCCTTGAAAAACGCTTGGGTTGTCAATATAGATCCCATGAAATACTTGAGTTATGATTATTGAGTCCGAAAAAACACTTTGTGGGGTTGTGAGTGCAAATCCTGTAAAAGCACTTAGGTTATGAGTGATGCTCCTATAAAAATGCTTGAGTTTTAAGTGCAAATCTCGTAAAAGCACTTACTCTTGTAAAAGCACTTGGATTTTGAGTGGTGAGCCCGCAAGCTAAAATCACTTGTAAAGGTTCTCTAATACCCGCAAGTTATAATGTACATTATATTCAAGGTAGAGGATAAAACTCATGGGAGGATCCTTGGGGATGAAGGTAAGCTTTGATTTAAGTCAAACCACCTAAAAATCTTGGTATTGTATCTCTCAAGTCTCTCTCTTATTTTATATTTCGAATACGCGTATTCAATATTTTGAGTAGATAATGAGTATTTGTACTTGTGGTGTTTATCCGGAAAAAACTTGTGCTTTATACTTCATATCTGAAAAGGATTGTAGTTTGGACTTGATTTTGTTCTTTCGAAAACATTGTACAATGTGAATATCTTGATCATCTTAAGAAAATTTTGTATTGTAGAAGCCAAGTACCTTGTGCTTATCTTGCTTATGTATAAAAGGTGCTAATTGTATTGATATGTGCATATCCAAAAAAGATTGATGCTTCTTATTTGATTTTGTTGATTTGAAATCATTATACTCTATGCTCATCCTATATATCTTGGAAAGTACTCGTGGATTAAGTTTTGTTTTAATTATTGCGAAAAATATTGTAAAACTCAATTCATCCCTTATGGCCCGTCTATCGGGTAGGGCTGCACAACCTGAAATTCGGTCCGGTTTTTGGACCGCACTTCGATCCGACCGGATTTCCAGTTGTGCTTATATAGAGAACCGGACGAGACCACTTATAAGTGGTCAGGTTCGGTCTAGACCGGTTTTATTTTTTTAATTTTTTTTAATTTAATTTCGAAGGGAGAAGGACATGACTGACAAAACACAGTTTTATTTTAGGTTAAAATTAAATTTTTTAAGTTTGTAATTTACATTAAAAATATAAAAAAGAATATTTTTATTTATATTATTAAATCCAGTCCGGTTTGGTCCAGACCGGTTTTACAAAAGGTCCGGACCGGACCACAAATCATGTCCGATTTTGTGGTCTGGTCCGGTCTGTCGTCCGGTTTTGTTCAGCCCTAATATCAGGATTCACAGATCACTATCAGGTTTCACTTATATTAATATTAGTGAATTACTCATAACTGGCTTGCCTCAGCAGTTAGGGAAAATGTGGAACTTTGTGAATAAGGCTCACAGTCCGGGGTTTGATTCCTCATATGAGTCATACTAAAGCCTACTTAAGTGGGAGTTATGGAGGCGATGTGCCTATGTTAGTCTCCGAGATTTATTGTACTAGTAGTTCTATGCCCAATTAGTGCCTCCTAGCTAAGCTAGATCCATTTGAGCAAAGTGCAATATAGATTGGTTGCAAGGGATTTCCCTATTTAACCAAAAAATACAAGTGGAATTCTAGTTTCATGGTTACAATTACAATACGTTATTTTGGTTTAATTTCTTTTTGGGGTAAATATACTTTTCACCCTCAAATACCATGATTTTTGCACTTTGCACCCTAAACTACCACTTTTGTTACATTTCACCGTTTAACTACTAATCTACATTTTGCAACTTTTGTCAAATTTTTACACTTTGCACCATCCAACTACCAATGTTAGACACTTTGCACCTTCTACACGATAATAATACTCCCGAAAATTTAATAAATTGACAATAATACCTTTAATATATACAAAGTGTGTCAAGGGTATTATTATCATTTTAGTATGAAAACTTGACAGAGGGTGCAAAGTGTCTAATATTAATAGCTAGAGGATGAAATGTAGCAAAAGTGATAGTTTATAGTGTAAAGTGCAACACTAATGGTAGTAAATTGGTGAAAAATATATGGGGTAAAGTCACTTTTTAAACCCTTAAACTATTAAGCAAATTACAATTAGAGCCTCAAACTACCAATTTTGACACATTGAGTCCAAGAACTACCAAATTTTATATTTTGACCGTCAGATTTTAGTTCAGGGCGCAAATGGATAAAATTTGGTAGTTCGTGAGCTCAATGTGTCAAGATTGGTAGTTTGAGGTCCTATTTAGAATTTGTTTGATAGTTTATGGGTTCAAAGTGACTTTTCTCCAAAATATATTTATGTCTTTCTTTTTTCCGTGAAGAAATTGGAAAACACATTAGTAATCCGGACTCCCTTGTATACCGGAGTCAAATCTGGGATAGCCTAGATGCACACATTTTTTTCTATGTAATTAGTAAAAGGCAGATACATTTCGTCTGAAAGAAACTCCGCAACAAGCCTTAAAACATTAGAATTGGTTATTTATTTACAGCAGCTCTACAAGCTTTCGATTCAACACGTATAAATCATCATGAGCTACCTTAGAAGAACCAGCCATATGAAAATCCTGATCTTCTTCAATTGGTTATCTTTTCCCAAGTCGTAGATTCGGGAGACAAGGTACACAAGCACTTAAGTTGTGAGTGCAAATGGATTGAAACTGAAAATCTGCACATACAATATTACTCTCGATGGGCGGTCACTATACTCTCATTAGGCGCGGCTTTCCTCGATTCCTGTCATAATTGACTTCATCGCTCCCTTCCTTTCGTCGAGGGAAGGACTCCCCTTACAGATTTGATCGATCTTGTTAAATTTTTGTCGAAATTGTACAATATAATTTAAAAATAAATAGATATAAAAGATAGATCCAACATCATTTAATATTATTCTTATAAAATTTTGAACTGTTATATCTATCTATCGTTAAATTTTACTATACAATTCTGATAAAAAAAAATGATCAATATATACTTACTAAACAAAAATTGAATAGAAATAAAGCTGATTGCACATATATGAGCCATATGAAATAGACAGAAAATATTAATGAAAGAGTCATAAACGCAACCCATTCACATTTAACTAGTGGGATGGAATTGAATTGATCAATAGAAACCTGATCGTACATATATGAGCAATACGAAACAGACGGTGAAGAAATAAATGAAAGTGATAATGCTATTGACAGATTCCGTTTCAAAATTTGAATTATTTAGATAATAATTTGTTTAAGTGTTCAAGATGTCTCCTAAAAAGATTAGGATTAGAAATCGTTTGAATTACGAAGATTATAATTGGAAGCTTTTGAATCATGAAGATGAGGATTAAGGGCATTCGAATTTTGAAAGATGAGTTCAAATTCGTGAAGTGTGATCCGATCCTAAAATCTCTCAAGTGTATCTCCGGAGTAGGATCTTCGCCCAAGCTTTGCCAGATCTTGGCTCAACCGAAATTGGTATTTTCTTCATAGTGTGTTTCACCCAAGCTTGACTCGAGCGAAATTGACATTTTTCTTTACCGTGTATTTCATCCAAGCTTCGCTCTAGCTTGGCTCGAGTGAAAATCATTGTTTTCAAATTTTCTAATCTTTTTCTATTTAAACCGAAAGACATTCGTCCAAGAGGTTTACCCAAGTTATTTTCTTCATTCATTGGCATCTTATGCTTAAGAGAAATATTCTTTGAGACCTTTGCACCTAAAGTGATTATATTTTCTCTCTCCTACATCAATCACATCAATCACCATTGAAACCAACCTCCTGTGAGAAGCATTCAGAGAGCTTAAGGAGATTGGCAGCCGGAGTTACCGGTGTTGAAGAGATTTACAAGAAGAACCTCAGAAGGCAAAGGGTTAACCGCAAAGGAGCAAGTCTAGGTTAGATTACCTAGATTATTATTTCGGGGTTGTCAGAGTCATGCAACTGGATGTTGCCCGTGTCTGAGTCACCGGTATAAGGTTTATCTTCTAGTGAATTTTTGGTGGCTGCTAGCCCGCATTAGTTTTTTCCTTTGATATGGTTTTCAACTTTGTCATCAAATCTCGTGTCTTGGCATGTGATGGATTTGTTACTTCTGATCGATACTTTTCTTTGATATTTGTTTTAATATTTCGCTGCATATTTAGTGATTGTTAAATACTTTTCAGATCTAGATGAAACTCTTTTAGGACTTGTTCTAAATTTGTCTATCCGTAGAAAAAGAAAGTATCAACACTTATTCACCCCTCTAGATGTTCCTTAGAGTCTAAACATGTTTTCCGAAAGAGTCATAAATATGCAAATTTGGTAGCGCACCAATTAGCTCATTGAGTCATAAGCATTTTTTTTTCTTTGGCAACTTGGGGACCGGGGAACAGAGAATACTTCCTCAGATAAATACTGTGGGAAAAAGAACTGCCCGAATATGGTTTCATCTAGTAATAAAAGAAAGAAACTATGACACCTTGACTTACGTGAGCATGACAATCATGAGAATTACGAGGATAAAAATTAATAAAGGAAATGCAGGGCGATAAAACAATTCCTCTTTTATTAATAGCCTCAAGGTTCACTCGTCGATAATGTTCATTCGAATGTGAAGGTGGCCGTAAGCTTTGGAGGGGACACCGTAGGGAATAAGCATGCTTACTTCAGATCATGCTGCCATTATACTTGATACTTTTGGTGACCAGCATAAAGGCCCCCGTCCATTTCGATTTGAACCTTTTTGGGTCTCTCATGAATCTTATCACTCGGTCATTGAAAGTTCTTGGAGTCATTTTATTCCTGGCTCTCCAGCGTTTCGTACTTGCCAGAAGATTAAAGCTCTCAAGCCTCGCCTCCGCCAATGGAACCGTGAGACTTTTGGTAACCTGCATGACCGTGTTCTTCATCTACACCAACAGTTGGCACATACGCAATCTTTGGACCCCTCCCCTCTTTTGGAAGCGACGGAGCAACATCTCCAATTCCAGCTTCAAGATGCCTTGAAAAATGAGGAATTATTGTGGCGAACTAAATCCGGGTGCAATGGCTTACTACTCCGGAATTGAACACCAACTTCTTCCACTTGTCCACTGTTATTAGACGCCGACGAAATTGTATCGAGTCTTTGAAAGCTGAGGATGGCAGGTGGTTGCATAACCGGGCAGATATTGGAGACTATCTATGCCCCTCCTTTCATAATCTTTTTCCACTTCTCATCCGCAACACCTCCAGGATGTCGACTCTCTCATTGTTCCTACTGTCTCTCAGGCAGATAATAACTTTCTATGTGTTGTTCCGACTGGAGATGAAATATGGAATGTCGTCCGTTCTATTGGCCCCTGCAAATCTCCTGGACCGGACGGCTTCACTACCCTTTTTTACCAGCGTTATTGGGACATTGTGAAGGAAGACGTTATTGCTTCTGTTCAAAGATTTTTTTCTTCAGGTTATCTTCTTAAATCTCTGAATCATTCTAATATTGTCCTTCTACCTAAACGAGATAACCCCACCCTTGCCTCACATTACCGCCCCATTAGCCTTTGTAATGTTCTCTATAAAATCATCTCCAAAATTTTGACCTCCCGCCTCAGATCGGTTTTGGACAACATTGTTTCTCCCTTCCAAACCGGTTTTGTGTCTTCTCGTTTAATTCAAGAGAACTCGATCCTAACCCATGAGCTGCTCCACACCATTAAGCATAAGCAAGGTCGGGAAGGTCTTATGGCTCTTCGTATTGACATGGAGAAGGCCTGCGACCGCATCGAATGGAGTTTCCTGTTTCATGTTCTGCGTTGTTATGGTTTTTTTTATATTTGGATTCAATTCATTCGGCAATGTGTTTCTACCGTGTCCTACTCCATTTTTTGAATGGAAGCCCCTTTGGCTTCTTTTCTCCTCAGCGAGGATTGCGACAGGGAGATCCCATCTCCCCGTTTCTCTTCATCTTATGTTCTGAGGTCCTAACTAAGTTGTTGCTCCGTGCGAAATCTGACCATTTGTTGCATGGTATCTGCATCAGTCGTAGGGCCCCCGTCATCTCTCATTTGATGTTCGCGGACAACTTGATTATTTTCAGTGCCTCCCGAGATCTTGATGCTTCCAGCATTCATCATTGTCTCCAGCAATACTCTTCTTGGTCTGGGCAACTTATTAATTTCGCCAAATCCAGCATTATTTTCAGTCCTTATACTGGTCTCACTCCCAGCAATTCCATTTGTTGCCTCCTTGGTCTTCGTCGGGAGAGTAATGGAGGTAAGCACCTTGAACTTTCTCTTCAATTTCCTCGGTCTAAGAAGATTGCATTCTTTGACGTTAAAGACAAGGTGCTAAAGAGAATTGAGGGCTCGCACGTGAGGTGTCTTTCGCAAGCTGGACGTTTGAATCTTATTAGTATTGTTGCTTTGGCCTTGCCTTCCTACTCCATGTCCACTTTTCTCCTCCCGAAAGGTTGGTGTAAAGATATTAATGATATTCTAAAGAACTTTTTCTGGGGCTTTGATGGGCAACGAAAGCATCTGACTCCTCTTGCTTGGTCTATTATCTGTACACCGCGTGATATTGGTGGTCTTGGTGTTCGTAGGCTGCATGATACTAACAAAGCCCTCATTGCCAAGTTGGGTTGGATGATGGTTTCTCGGCCAGATGCTCTTTGGGTTAAGGCCCTCTCGACAAAATATTTGAAGGATACCCCTTTCCTCCGTGTGAGGAAACCTTCTAATGCTTCCTGGTTGTGGTCTGGCATTCTTGAGGTGCGTCCTCTTGTGGCTAACGGTTTATTTTTTCAGGTGCGTGGAGGCAGGACTACTAATACCTGGTCTGATCCTTGGATCTCAGATCTTCCTTCCTCCTTTGCTATCCCCCTGCACCCTCTTATTGACCCTTCTGGTTACAGTACAGTTTTTGACCTTGTGTGACCCCTTGCTGAGGTGTTGGAATAGGCCTCTTCTCGACTCTTTATTCCATCCCTCCTGTGTTGGCAGCATTATTTCTCTCCCGGTGTCGAATGGTATTCAACCTGACCTTCCTTTTTGGAAGCTTGAGAGTTCGGGTTGTTTCTCTGTGAAGTCGGCTTATCTTTTAGACCAACGTGAGCGGCTCCTTCCTTCTCCTTTGGATCTGGCCTTGCCTTTTAATTGGAAGTCTTTATGGTCTCTCAAAATTCAAGCTCGTCTGCGGCTTCTTCTCTGGAAATTGGCTGCCCATGCTCTCCCTGTGCGAGCCAAGCTCTTTTTCCTTTCTGACAGTGTGGATGAGGAGTTCTTCCTCTGCCCCCTTTGCCACCAAGAATCCGAGACTATTGAACATCTCTTTATCTGTTGTTGTTTCACCACTTTGCTTTGGCGAGAGGCGCGTTGGCCTCTGGATACCCAGAATTTTCATCATCTTAACATGAAGGGTTGGATTTTTTTGCTCATGAGCCCCAATGAGGATCTGCCCTTTCCTTTCCCTAGGGGCAGAGATCTTCCTCTCCAGGCTGCTCTCATCTTTGATACAGTTTGGTTTGCCCGAAATCAGCTGGTGCATTCTGGCATTACGCCTATCCCGGAGGATATGATTAGGAGCCTAAGGAGTCGAACGACTGAACATTTTGCTACTTGGTTAGAAATTGATTTTCAGTCCCACCTGCTTTGGAAACCTCCGGATCCTGGCGTATGGAAGATTAATGTGGATGTTACTCTTAGAGGAAATATGGCATTCCTTGCTGCTGTCTGTAGGGCTTCTGACGACTCTATACATTTTGCTTAGAGTGATTTTGTTACCACTGATAACCCTCTGCTCGTCGAAGCCAGAACCTGCCTTATGGCTTGCTAGTTTGCGCATGATCTCTCTCTGGACCAGGTTATTCTCGAGTGTGATTCTCAGCTCGTCTCCCGTGCTGTCTATGATAATCACCTCCTCATGCTTGGTCCTGTTGCTGTTTCTATTTCTTGTATTAAGGGTTTCTTCGAACAACACCCTGGTTAGAAGGTACAATGGACTTCTAGGCGCCAGAACTCGATGGCTCACTATTTAGCTGCTTGGGTTTCTCGTTGTTTTCGTTTTGGCTCTTTATGTATTTCGCTTTTACTACCGTCTATTTTTTTAGTGGATTCGTTTGATCCACCTTGACTTTTTGTTGTTGAATAAATCGTTTGCTTAGAAAAAAAAAGAAACAAGTAAACTTACAGCGGTCAACCCACACTTCCTTCAAACGGGCCTATTCTTTGAAGGAGGACTGTCAACCTATCAACCCAACTTACATATTGCAATAGATCAATATGTAAAGACACAATCTCATGTTGATTATAATTTGTTTTCTCAAAGTATCATGTGATTTTTAAATCTTTTTACAAATTTTAATTCGTTGTAACTCACCCTATAAATTATACTTCTCGTCGCGATTTTATCCACCAGCCTATTAAAGTTGTTATATTGAGCAGTTTTTGTCTCACGTGAACGATACATGACCTTCATTTTATTTGAAAAATTAAATTTACCCTCATTTGAGTCCTTTCTAGCTTTCTACAGTGCTTCTAATAATTCGTAAAGCTAAAAGAATAATATGTAGTGAACTTTTTTTTAAAAAAATTTGACCAGCTCAATTCTAAATGAGTCATCTTTTTCTTCTTTTAATAAAAAAAAAAATCAGTTAACTACATATTAGTTTTTTGCTCTAAGATTTGTTAGTAGTACAATAGAAGGCTAGAGAGGACTCAGACGAGGGTAAATTTATCTTTTCAATTAATGAGAAGGTCACGTGTTGAAAATTATTCTATATAACAGCTTCAGCAGGTTAGGAGATGAAATTGCAACAAGAAGCATAGTTTGTGGGGGTGAGTTGTAACGACTTAAAGTTTGTAGGTGTATTTGAGAATCAGGTGATAGTTTGAGAGGAAAAATTATAATTAACCCTACAACCTCGTTAGTTGGTGGGTGATGGCAACTGATCGATTGGCTAAGTCCAGTTCTTTTCTTCTTCTTCTTTTTTTGTTGGTTGAAAGGGAGGCAACCAGCTTAGTAATCGTCACTTAGCGTGACTATAGGAGCACCTCGCTGCAGAATGTCCAATTTGAGTTATAGCTACGGTCCATTGAGCGAGCATGTCACCACAACACCAACCAGTCTCAATTTATCCACGTAATCAAATATAAGTCTTTATTTTCACAAATAATTTCAACTTATGCCCTGCTGGTGGGTCCAATTCTTTTCACTTATACATTATCTCCTTTGTGAACTCTATTTGGGTGTCACAGAGTATATTCTTTTAGGTTAATGGGTGTCCCATTCCAAAAGATGGTCAGTACATATGATTAGATTCTAGGGGTGAATAGCGAACATGTCGGAAACGGAATTTAACATTCCGACTTCCAGTCCACTAACTAGCGGATGCCTAAAATGAATTTTGCTTCTGCATCTGCTTCCGACTCTTATATGACTTAGCGAAAGCGGATAGCGGAATTCTAATAATTAAAAAAATAGATATTTTTAACCCCAAGATTCTATACACTGCAAAATAGCCTAAGGACAAATTTTAATCAGTTGTTATCTACAAGAATGAAGAATGACTGAAGCTAGTTGACCAAAACAATTTACAAAAGTTTTAGTCAGTTTTATAAATGAAAATACAATCATATCTGTGTTTTACCTGCACTATTTCCTCACTATATGTCCTTTTTTTTAACTGAACTACTCAACCATCAAGATAGATTGCAAGTTATTGAAGCAAAGAAGAGAAAAAAAAACAGTGAAACTAAACTCGATATTTGTGTATAGAACTACCCTAGATGACATTTTTTAAATATATAATTGCGATTAAATTTGGGACTCACTACAAAAAAAAAATAGGTCTGTAGCAGCAGCCTTTTTAGCGGTAGTTCGTAAAAACACAACTGTATTTGTAGACAAAAGCCGCTAAAAATCACCTATAGCAACAGTCTTTTTAGCAAAGACACACTTTAGGGCATTTTTTTAAAAATGCCGCTAAATGTTTTACCATTAGCTTTGGTCTTTTTGGTGGCGTTCAGTGACCGTTGCTGTAGGTATAAGTGCAAAAAAATTATTTTTTAATTATAAGTTATTTAATGTTAATAATTATTTTATACATTTTAATATATAATTTTATTTTGTCGTGTATTTGAAAATTTTATTTAAATGAACCTACTTAATAAAATATGGAATTAGAATGAGTGTTATGAAAATTGAAATTATTACATGATATATTGTAAATTATATCTATGGTTATTATGGTAAATGCATATTTATTGACTAAATCTAAGGGGATGTTCGGTTAAGGATTTTTTGTGTTTTGAGAATTTTTATGTGATGTTAACTTGATTGGTATGCGTGTTGTAGTTATTTTTATGTGGTGTTGAAAATGATGTTTGGTTGGAGAATTGTGAGGATTCAAAAAATCCTGAAGATTTTTTTAACCGAACGTGTCCTAAGTAGTTTAGAAAACATCTATTATCCTACTTATAATTAACATATATATTTTGAATAATTAGTAATTTAATATTATTTAATTTGAACATATTATTTAATTTCAAACAAATAGATATTGTGAGATTAACTTATACAATTAAAGTACATAACTTAATATATGGTCTTAGAGGTTGTGATTTAGTCATCAGGCATATAGGTACATACATATAAAGTACTTAATTTAATTATCACATATCATGTATATGATAAACACATATAACAAATCATGCAATGTTAGATAAATGAATTATACTTTTAAATTATAAGTATTATGTATTATTACTACCAACCTAAGTGCTAAAGGCGTCAACCCAGAAGCGAGGGGAGAGGTGAGAGTGAAAGAGGAGGGTGAGACCAGTTTCAGTCAGATGGCGGTGCTTGCGTTCAGCTCGACCATTTTGAGCAGGGGTATAGGGACAGGAAAGCTGATGATGAATGCCGGAGGTACAAAGATGAGCAGTGAAGCAAGAGCTTGTGAATTCACCCCCACCATCACTCTGGAAAATTTTAATACGTGTAGAATGTTGAGTCTCCACAAATTTTTGGAATTGGATGAGAACATTGAAAAAATCAAATTTAAATTTTAAAGGATAAAGCCAAGTAAAGCGAGAGTAATCATCAATAAAAAGGACATAATATTGAAAACCCGAATTTGATTTGACAGGATAAAAGCTCCAAATATCGCAATGAATTAGGTCTAAAACAGAGGAGGACCTACGATCGTTACGTGGATATGGCAAGCGATGATTTTTTGCAATTTGACATGTACTGCATAATTGAGGAGATGGCAACAAAGAGGTGAGATAAAGATGGTCTTTTTTATTTAGAGAAGATATAACAGAATGATTTACATGTCCAAGGCGAGCATGCCATAAATAATAGGAAGCATGTAATGTTTTATTGTTGAGAGTAGAAATAAAGGCCGAGTTGCTGTGCTCTAGCACATATAAGCCGCCAACCCTCTTACCGGTTGCTACCACCCGTCTTGTGTGACGATTCTGAATAGAAAAAAGATTGTCAGTAAAGGTAACCGCCAAAGGAAAATCATATGTTAATTTATAGTAAAAATTTTGGTGAGGTGTAGAACAACTAATACATCTAATAGATTAACATCAGAAGCAGTGGAGAGACTACCAGTATGCATGATAGGTAAGGAGGCACCATTTCCCACTATTACAGAGTCCTAACCAACATAGGGTGTTGGCTGATCCAAGACAGAGGGGTCATTAGACATGTGGGCTGAAGCTCCAGTATCTAAAAACCACTCAGAGCGTGTAGGATCATTGAGGTAACAAGATCCAGTGAATGCTTCGGCAAGATGGGCAGCGGAGTCACTGCGGGTGTAGCGCTGGTTGCACCGATCAGCGTAGTGGCCTTCAACGCAACAAATCTGACAACGGGGAGGACGATGCCCATGACTGGAAAAGGTGGTGTGACCACGAGAGGAGTTGTGGCAGCAGTGACTGTTGTTGTGTCCATTGTTGGTGCGGAAAGAAAGGCGCTGGTTTGAGCCATTAGAAGAGGCAAGGAACGCTGCAGCAGCTGATGCGGTGGGCTCGAGTGACCTCTGAAATATTTCAAAACTCTCAGCTTTGGAGACGAGATCAACAAAGGTCGACAAAGGGGTGAGAGCCATCTGGGCAGAAGAAAAACTCAAGAAATCGGTGCCGAGGCCACGGAGGAACCAGTGCACCTTGTCGGTGTCATCAACGGGATGACCGATGGCATGAAGCTGATCACAAAGAGTTTTGAAGGTGCGGGCAAAGGCAGCCATAGATCTAGTTCCTCGTTTGATTAACTGCAATCATCTTTAAGATGAATTTCTCTAGCTTTGGAACGATGGTTGAAAGTTGTCTCCAAGGTAAGCCATACATCACGGGAAGTGGAGAGACCAACTATTTCAGCCAACGCCTCTTCGGTGAGAGAGGATCGAAGGAGACAGAGGAGGCATTGGTCAGCAGCCCTCCACGCCAGGTATTCCTTGGTTGGTGTATGAGAGGTGGCAGCTGCTAATTGCGGAGGTGGGATGATGGAGCCGTCAATATGACCAAGTAATTCTTAGTTTTCAATAAGCGGAAGAATGAGACTACGCCAGAGAAGATAGTTGGTGGAGGAAAGCTTGATTGTGATCATATGAATGAGAGTATTGAAGGGGAGAACAGAGGAGGAGGCTTCGATGGCCATGGAAAAAAAGAAGCAGGATCTAGAGGTCAATCCGATTGTTGCTCTGATACCATGAAAAGGTTTGGTAAATCACCACACCTTGAACGTGGATGAGTATTCTATATTTATAAAATGTAAAACATAATTACAAATTCAATTACACAATAGAAACGGACAAAAACAATTACACAATAGAAACCGACAAAATCAATTACACAATAGAAACAATTCTCCTGGAATCAAGGTAATGAGCTAGAATCGAGGTTCGATAAGTCTATGTATGGGAAGCTTTAGATATAGGCGTATGATCCTCAACAACGGGTACTGATTTAATTTGTACTCATACTTACACGACTAACTATAATTTTAGAAGAAAAAAAATGAGATGGTTGTAAAAATCTTTGATCAGCTCTGGTATATAGAATGAAATATATCATGTACAATTGAGCTGGCTCTCCTAGGGTGGGTCCTAAGAACCTTGGTGTTGGGAGACACCAGCTATACAGTGAGGTGGGAGAAATATGCTACGCACTTAGGTCACATTAACGAAAGGGAAAGGGAAAGGGCAATTAGCTGTGTCCCAGAATTTTATTGTAGGTGCCATGGAAACCAAGTTTCAGTTCTTGAAGGATGTGGAAATTTGATCTTTCAGTTTTGTTTTTGGTAGAGTTATTGGGCTGGATTGATTCAGTTTCGGTATTATCAGTTTGATTATTTTCTGAGGCTGATACCTAATTTCTTGAACTCTTTTGCTTTCAATAAAGTTTACTCTGTTCTAAAAAAAACTAGTGGGATGGGACGGCAATATGCCTATTAACACGTAAAGGAAAGTACTAAAAGTACTGTTATATGTTTTGTGCACAACCATAAGTAATTCTCCATAGTAGACTTTTCTCTCTCTCTACAATATGTGCGACAATAGCTAGTCCAGCTTGCTGCAATTTCCCTTGATCTAATATAGTAGGACAGCAGAGGATCGATACAATATGTATATATGGATCGCAGTTTAAGGTCAAACTAGGAGGAAATAACTTGAATACGACATTATTATTTGAAACACGCGTAGAAAGATCACCGAATATGGATATACTAAGACAGGAGAAGTATCAGAGTAGTAGATGCCACTGGAATCTAATCAATATTATGCGATACCTCTTGAGAAGATACAGTTCTTAATTTGGAGATAATTAATACTAGTTGGGATGAGCCAAAAGAGCTTGTGATTGCTTCTCGTAGTGGAAACCGTTGGCCTTTGATTCATCCGCACACCAAACAAAGATGCCATAAAGTCGCTGCTGACTTTTGAGCCTTTTGCAGGCAGTAAAGAACCCATTTGCCGGTGACAATCCGCCACTTCCATCGCTGAGAAAGCTTGTTAACACCTTCCCACCTTTGTAATTGGAGATTTGGGTGTTGAAATAGCTTATAAATTGAGACACAGTGGTTCCCTTATCATAGGCATAAAACTGGAAATTGACGTAGTCTATTTGGTGCCCATATTTCCTCCAGAGGGCCAAGTAACGTTCCTGAACTTGATCATTGTCGAAGGGGGCTATAGAAGCAAATGAAATTACCTTATTCCTCTTCAGAGTTGTAATAAGCCGTCCGATGCACTCGGCAAAGGTATCCGAATCGCCATGAAAGTGCTCGTAATCAATATCAATCCCATCCAAATGGTACTGCTTTATGATCCTCGTGAGTGATGAAACCGCATTAGAAACCCATGATTCCACCGAGGAGGGGCTGAAGTATGCATACTTATTCCCTACGGTGTCCCCTCCTAAGCTTACGGCCACCTTGACATTCGAATGGGCATTCTTAATAGACGAAACTTGGGAGGGGCTGAGATTGCCGGAGTCCCAGAAGATGTTAAAATCTCCATTGGTAAGAGAGGTACCTGAGGTGTCATAATCTATAGCAAAAGAGAGAATGAAATGGAACTCAACGTTTCGGTTTATAGGTACATCAGGAAATGTGACGTTTTTGAACTCAGCTCCGATATATTCTCTGAAAAGATCTGAGTTTCTGGAGGCTGCCTGGACTTGTATTTGAGAGACGAAGAGAGCCTCGATGATGAGAAGGATAGTGAAGAGCTTGGGCACCTCCATTTGCAACCCAGAAGAAGATTTCTGCCTTTGGGCGCTATGAGCAAATTGGACACCTTCTTATGTGCCTTCATATACTACCTTCATTATCGAGGTGTGGACCTTGAGGCCATTAATAAAAGAGGAAAATTTGCTTCTATGCTGTTGCAAAAGCAAATGATGTTTGACCGTTTGAATGCTGTTTTGTCTATCTAAAAAAAAAGAATGCTGTTTTGTCTTCTCATCGATGGTTCTGAAAAAGTCAAGTTGACTACCTCCTTGGATGATAGATAATGCCCTTTGTCCCATAATTTATTTTATGGCCCTGATGAAAGCATATTCCGGGCAGTTCTTTTTTCCCCAGTGTTCATCTGGCACTATGGTCGGCCTTTATCTAAAAAAGTTCGAAAATGGAACACATGTTCTCTCTCTTACTCCACTATCATGCAGCATAAGTTTGAAGATGGCCTGAGTAGTTAAGGTTTGAGTTTTGATGGACTTCTAAGGTCTTAAATTAAAATTTTCGTAGATACTACTGTCACTTACAGGACCTTTAGCCTTATAATTGTTCAGTTTGTATTGGACGAAAGAATTGCATAGATTCTGAAATTAGTTACGGTACGCGTAAATTAACCTGAACACCCATTAAAAAAAAGTTTGAAGATATTTCCAATAATGTGTGGAGGTACAAGTAGAGGATAAGAAACAAAGTAGTGGCAAGGAGAAAACCAGAGGATATGAGCACCATTGCAACAGACCAATATGTAAAGATACAAATCTCTATAGTTGGTGGGTGATGTCAACCTATTGGGGCGGTCCAGTTCTTTTCTTTTTCTCAATGGTCCAGCCAGTTCTTTTCACTTTGACACTATCTTCTTTGTGAACTCTATCTGGGTGTCCAGAGAATATTCTTTTTGGGTTAATGGGTATTATAAGAAAGATGGTCAGTAAACGTGATTAGATTCAGCGTAGAGAAAAGAAAGCGATTAGGTAAAAATTAGGGGCCAAACACGTGTAAAGTCAGAAAACTCGGCTGTCCTTGAATGAGTGTTTTTTTTAGTCAGTGGAAGGCAGGCAAAGGTCAGTAAACGTGATTAGAATCAGCGGAGAAAAGAAAGCGATTAGGTGAAAATTAGGGGCCAAACACGGGTAAAGTAAAAAAACTCGGCTGTCCTTGAATGGTCTTAACAAGTGTTATTTTTTGTTTTAGTTACAGTGGAAGGCCAGGCCAGGAGGGGGAGTGGATCCCGGATCTGACCCTCCCAAGGAGGTACCAATTGAACTAACGCTTAGTGGTTGTGGTCTTCACAAGTTGAGTTGTCCTTGAATGGTCTTAACAAGTGTTATTTTTTGTTTTAGTCACAGTGGAAGGCCAGGCCAGGAGGGGGAGTGGATCCCGGATCTGACCCTCCCAAGGAGGTACCAATTGAACTAACGCTTAGTGGTTGTGGTCTTAACAAGTTGAAATGCATATTAAAGACTGGAATTCAGCAAGTTGCCACCAAAGAAAAAAATGATATCTAGATTGATCTTGTGAAATAATAAATAATTTCTTAGAAATTTTTAATTATCATTTTTGAAGAGATCTGTAGTGTCAGTGGCGGAATCAGGAATCCAATCGAAGGGATTAAGGAAAAATGACAAGAAAAAATTTTATTGCGTAATGCAAAAAAATATCTTAGAGTTAAAATATCAAAAATTAAGGACTACAAACACTAAAAAATTAAAATACACGTACAATATTATTTGTGATAGTGGGAGGTGGCAATTGAATCCTACGAGACTGCATATTCTGAAAATGTTATAAAATAGCTTCGTTCTCAATAATATTCGTTTCAGAAGTAACAGTCACATTATGAGTACTAGACGACTCTATACTGGCTGACTTCTTTTATCAAAAACTTGTTCATTATCTAAACAAAACAAAAGAACAGAAAATTCATCAATCTAATTTTATAACCTAATCACAATTTCAATATAATGCACAATTAAATCCTAATCAAAGATTCACAATAATCCCAATCAAATTCATAATCACAATATAAAATTAATCACATTATTCATCAAAAATTAAAATAAATTCATCATCGATTCACAGACATTTAACAATTTAAATTCATGTTGATTTAATCTGTGATGAATTCATAAATTCATCACATTACTCTGATTATCTTAAGGAAACCTGTAAGATCATCTAAATGTTGCAAACTTACCTTTTTGTGGGCAGATATTTGTAGGGAATCTCAGCCTCTTCACATAAGATTAGAACGTGTGTAATCACATCATAGGAGATATGTTCCCAACTATAACATATAATCTGTATTCCGCATAGGGAGGGAAAAACTTTTACAATTTCAAATGATAAAAATCAATCCAATTATCCAAGTTGCAGTTACCAATATCAAACAGGACAAAACCCTTATTTTTCAATTTAAGGACATATGTATAATGAGAGCAATCTCTATCCCACTACCATCCTTAAACTTTATTTCTCATACATACTCATTACTGTCAGTTCATTATTCATCTCTGATTGACATGAAACCGGAAAAGCTTCCGTTTATTTTTTCTTATTTGAAAACATAAAACAAGAATTCATCACAATTTAAATTCATCAATTTGAATTTAACAATTTCACAATTTAAATCATATAACACAAATTCACAAATTCATGTTGATGAATTTAACAATTTGAATTTATGAATTCATCACAATATATAAATCAGAGTACATAATCTATTAATGAGGGGTGGGCTGGGCTCTTAACACACAAAAATTAAGGAATTTTCAGGCCATGGGGAGCGGCTGCCACCCATGGTCCAAATGTGGTTCTGCCTTTGTGTAGAGTTTTATTCGTTTTGGGTGCTTATAGTTTAGAAACTCTTTCTAGAACGCCATACAAACGGGGTGTCGTTTAGAAAACGAACATTACATATATGGTATACATAGAAGTGATTTTATTAGGTAGAAATGTTAGGTGGTGAACACCATATGGGCTGTGCATGCTGACTCGGGAATAGCAATTGGATAGCTTGAGACGGCCAGGCAATGAAGGGTCTGTACTGGGGGAGTCGAGACCATGACCAATAGACAGCTTAGCCCGGCCCCAAAAAGTCAAACACCCAAATGGAAAATTAACTTCTCGTCAATGGGCAACCAATCAGTCACAGATGGAACACTGACCTTTCAGACTGGTAATCTCATAAAATTGGTCTCCTAGCAAAATGAATAGATAAACAGATAGAACTTGGCCTTTAATATGGATTTGAAGATCAATCGATCTAGTCTTGGTTGGGGTAGATCACCAAAATCATTGGGGTCCAACTGGGTAAAGCTGGGTTCTGAATTTGTCATTTTCATGGAACTAACTGTCAAAAATTTATTCTCATAAAGAAAGCTAAAACATGATGGATGTGTAATATTTAAGCAAACTCTTTGTAGAGTAAAAGCTGCTTCAAATTGAATTTAGGGTCAGTTAGGAAAAAAAAAAGAAGAAGAAGAAGATAAGATGGTTGTGGAAATCTTTGATCAGCTTTGGTATATAGAAAGAGATATATCATATACAATTGAGCTGGCTCTCCTTCTAGGGTGGGTCCCAAGAACCAGAGTGTTGGGAGACACCAGCTTTACAGTGAGGTGGGAGAAATATGCTACACACTTAGGTCACATTAACGAAAGGGAAAGGGCAATTAGCTGTGTCCCAATTTTATTGTAGGGGCCATGGAAACCAAGTTTCAGTTCTCAAAGGATGTGGAAATTTGATCTTTCAGTTTTGTTTTTGGTAGAGTTTTTGCTTAAACTAACAAAAAAAAAACACATGTTGCCCTTTTGCGTTTAAGGTATCTAACTAAACCCCGGCAGAGCCAGGGAATAAGACGAAGAATCGTTTGGGGATTTTGTTCCCCGAGAAAAGAAAGGTTGTCCTTTTCAAAGACACTACTCTTTCCAGTATTTGTCACCTTTGTAGTACTCTCAAACCAGTTTCTTAGACAATTGTTGTCGTAGCTTTGTCATTTGCAATCGTTAGGGGGCGCGGGCATCATGGGCTGATGAACATCAGAGGCCTCTGTTTTACTTGTTTCCTTAATGTTATACTGGCCATTCAAGGCCATTTGAGGTTCGGTGGCTTTTTGGCTGAGGACCCATGGCCATTGGCCATGATGTTACACCTGTTAACTAGGAGGTAACATGGCTGGCTATGATTGCCTGCAGGATGCAGCTGTGCTGTCCAAAAGCTTCTGGTGAGACAAATTTCTTAAACCACACAGTATACCTCTCTTTTTCCTTTCAAGAAATTACAAAGCGCACTTCTTACTGCATTAGCTTCCTCTAAAGCAAAACTAGAGCTACCCCCACTTCATCTTTTCTTTGTTTTATTACTTCTCTCAGCTTCAGACTCATGAAAACTCATACATTTCGCCCACATGAGCTCTGCATCCCTTGCGCTTTAGAGCCACAGGCACAGAGCCAGCATCAATAGCCACAAAATCTTATAATTTTGTTTCCAGTCAATGTGGCCCAGATGCGTCTCAATCTTTACGGGCCTGGCTTGGTCTTATCCATAAACACGTGCATGCAATTACTTTAGGGTAAATCTACAGCTTTTATGTTCTGCAAACACATGTTTTATGTCATTTGTTTGACACGAGGACCATGTAGATATTTGTTAAATTACAGAGTCTAGAAGAGATACAAATTCATGTAACATAGAGAATTACACTCGAGAAAGAGACCAGAGACGGGTTGAACTTAAGAGTTAAGTCTTTTTTGGGTAACGAGGAGAAACCCTATGCAGCAGGCCACCAGAGTAAATCCACTTAACGCACAGGTAAACTTCAGAAATCTTAGTGTAAACCTAATGTACCACTACAACTATCACTTAAAATGGTTAAGATATTCACTCAATGAAGAATCGAATATGTGAGACTTGTGCGCCTACCCACACAAGCACAAGTTCGCACTTACCACTGGGGCAGACCGCAATGGGTAAGACTTAAAAGTCTTAATACCGTACTAAATCGTCATTTGTCTCTAATGTTTAATATCCATTAATTAGCATGGCCACTAAGGCATGGAATTAGTAAAATTCCAAAGAAAAAGTACATATAAGATTTTTAATAATAGGGATAAGAAATTTAACCATTTATTTTATATGTTCTCGAACATGCTTCAATTGCCATACGCTTCCCTCTTTTGAACTTTTCCTCTCTTCATATTTTAATTTGTTCCTATGATATCTTAAACCTAATCAGCATCCAACTCATGAATAACAATTATTCTAACGTCTGCTGAAACAAAATGGCATGGTCAGTTCAATATGGACCAGGGTGACTTCAAATGTCCCCATCAACTATCAAGCAGCCTCTATGGGACTACACATGCAGGGGTTACGAATAGCTCCAACACTGCCTAGTAGTACTCAATACTTGCTGGACTTTAGCTAAAGGGGTACATGCTGGAAATAGAAGGTAAAGCAGCAGAGTTTCTGAGTGGAAAGAATCAAAACATCTTTCAGTGTAAATGTCAGTGAAAAAGAATTATTCATGTGGAGGGATAAAAGTAGTGAAGTAAAGCATACGCAGCAAATACATAGAGTATGTTCCAAGTAACAGTTCCAACTAGTGAAATGGCAGAAACCAAGAGATCCAGTATTTTACCAGCCCCAGTGATGATCTTTTATTTTCAGGACAAAGAAGATCACAAGTGCCAATCCAGTTACCTAAATCAGGACATGTGGGCTCAAGTGTGTTGAAAGTGGATGCGTTATATCTTAAAGAAGTTAATGAGATATCAGTTTTTTTTATTAGGGAGAAGTTATTGAGCAATCTTCCTTGCAGATTAGGTGAACAAATTGTCAACATGGGAGTATCACACGTGAAGAAAGCTGGCTTAAGAGTATTTTCTAGTCCACTGTACCTGCAATGTCGAGAATTTTAATACCAATTGAGCATGCTCTGATAGGTTTAACTCTCTGGTATAACAAATTGAGTAAGAGATAATAATGCTTCTTTATGCAAGGAGGAATTTCATGTCCACAAGGTAGTGAAACACCCGGAGCACTAGGAAAATCATGTCCCCATGAGATAACAATCTCCAGTTCTCTAGTTTGTTTTCTATACACAGATTGTTTGCCTAAACAAGTGCAACAATTTTAACTTCAGTTTGTGAATCTATCACTTATCCCAAAAGTTTAAGCAATTGGGGTGGCGTGCGAGTCAGGTCTCAAACTCAGAACATTGGTTCTAATACCATGTAAATCTATCACTTATCCTAAACACTTAAGTTGATAGAAAGAAAAAGATTTTATTATTTAAATTATATTCTCTAACACAGTTCACTTCTTTGGCAATTCCATGGAGATTTCCATACCCCTAAATGGTTATCAACTTGGTATCCTGCATTTAAGGTCAAAATACTCTGTAATTTCTACTTCATTTTGGTGAGAACTGACTACAGAGACCCCAGAATTGGCCCAAGCTTTGAGGCCAGGCAGAATTCAACACCAAATTGGCTACTGATCTTGTTCTTTAGCCTGATTTAGTAAAGGGAAATATTTAGGGTGTTTCTGGTGGCTTGCAGTCTCTTCATTTTCATCCTCTAACCGAAACCCATTGACACTCTATCAACAATTTAACTACCTAGAATTTTACTTGGTGGGGGGAGTACTGAAGCAACTGTGTTAGATGTGGCAGCTCACCCAGGTTGATGACAAATCAAGGAACATCCTCAGGGTGACATTTATGAAAGATACTCGTACATAACCAAAAGAAGGGATTTTTTGCGCTTGGCAGCTGAGGAAATAGGTTAACAGACGGTCAAAAATAGGGGAGGTTGAGAGAGGTAGAAAAGAGGTATTTTAGGTGAGGAAGGCAATGGGGGAGGTTCTTGAAATCAGAAGGCACAATATCAGGCACCAACACCATGTGCCTCCCTCACATCACTCTTTATCACGTGGGGCATCTTTGCCACCACATACAAACCCCACTTTGCCTTCTTTTTAATTATCATTAAAATTCCTTTTGCGCCCCCTCTGACCCAATCTTTTCACATTCTTACCCACAATCCCTCTCCCTTTTCTTAATCCCTAAGAGAGAAGAAATTTCCGGGATTGATTAGGGTTGATTAAGGGGTACCATGTTTGTCAATGACTCTTAAGGCTTGTGACCAAGTATTGATGTTGTTCTTAACTTTTTCCCCTGAGTCGGGTATCTTTTTAGTTTTGTGGTCCAAATTGAAATGGAGCGCCTAATAAATCTTGATTTTCCTATATGCATTAGAAAAAATAGAAAAACTTTTTGGAAGGATAGAAGTGTAGAATGAATGATCAAACATTTGGCTAAATTCTTCTTGATTGTGGGTATACTTCCAATGATATTGTCTGAATTCGTATCCTTATTGACTTGGTGCTTGAGTGAAGAACAACTAAAGTACCTAGAATATATTGATATATTAGAATGGAACATGCATAATTGATTGGTCATTTGTATATGATTCTTTTCATTACCTAAACAAACTAAAATATTCGCTTTCGAGTGCACATTGAACCCTCATGTCACCAAAATCCATCAATGTCCCTCTCTAAATAGATCTTATGGTTGGTATGTGTGATAAATGAGTCATGTGGCACAATTTTGATGATCGAATCTAATTTATGAGTGTCTATTTATGAATTTTAGTAGTTCGAAGACTCAATATAATGAACTTAATAATTTGGACTATCAAAACGACACTTACCCTAAAGTTTGCAAGGGCAAAGTGTTTTTTCTTTTAGCAAAGTAATTTTTTTTCCAAAAGAAAACACAATATGCAATGAAAACACGGTGTCTCATTACAATTTAGAACGAGTTCTTTTGAATAGGTTGTATAATATTCACCCTACTTTTTCCTTTATTAAAAAATTTTGAGCTACTTATTCACACATCAAAAAGAATAAAACAAGAGAAACCTTTGTTAGTCTGACCCAAAAGCCAAAACATCAGGAGAAATAAGAAAACAAAATCTTATTAGAAAAAGATTATTAAGTCTCTCGAACAGTACCTAAAGCATCCTTGCCCCTTTCCTTTGTACAATGTAACCCAGATTTATAAACAAAGCTAAACTATATACCAAACTTACTTTACCATTACGCTCCATGAGAAAACTGTTCAATTTTTGGTTGGACATTTTTCTTTTTTCAGCAAGATGATTTTTCATTGTCACAATTAAAGCCTCAGGTAATGTTTGTTTCTCCAATAATTCGGGATATAAAAATTTCTATCAAAACAAAATCACTCTAACATTTTTAACTTTTACACATACAGTTTACCTTTCACAAACTCTAATAAATCTCAATAAAATAAATATTCTCAAAATTTCGAGAATATTCTTTAAAATTTTGACAAACAGAGATGCACTTGATCTAGGCTATGGCCTACGTGGGGACAAAGACAAATAGATAAATTAGGAAATTTCCAAGTATTTCCCAATTAGGGAATTTTTCCTAATTTTTTTCGATCACAAAAATATTTGTGATGGGCCCATTGGCCTGCAGTGGTGACCAGCTTTCCTCGTTAACAGGAAAGCAGCACTCGGTATTCTCTCAATCTTTAATCACATGAATCTTAAATAAAAATACCTTGTCTCCCCCGTATATTGAGCAGCTTATTAATAATTGATCATGTCACCCACCCTTACTAGCGATGGGCTAGTTTGTAATATCAGAGAAAGCAAGGGGCCGATTACCGACGAAGATTAGTGTTCAAAAAATTTCGAAAAGCTTTTACAATTTGCTTTTGTCTCTCTATAACGGTCGGAAAATTTCGAGGAAACGGATCTCACTGACGCCGTTAGGCCCCCAGTCGTCATCTAACGTCCAAACCTCTCGTAACGTTATTCAGATTAATCTTATTTTTGGTTCTCTCTCTCCCTGTCTGCTCTAAATACAAAGACTCACTCTCTCTGTATTATTAAACGTTAAAAAACCAACAAAATTCACCGATTCATTCATTACCTCTCTCTCTCTCTCTCTTAGAATTTCTCTCTTAGACTTTCTCTCTCTAAAAGCATTCTTGCCGTAGTTCGGAACTGACTCTAAGCTCTTCAAAGGCCTGCCATTACATTTAGAACTTGCTGTGAGTTTCATTTTCCAATCCACAGTGCAATTTCTCAGATTTTTGTTCTGGAGTTTGTTACTTCCTCTTTAGTTTCGATCGGTCATTTTCGATCCAACTCGGATTCACCAATGTGTCTCTCTGTGTTTTCATTCTTCTTGTTTTTTTTTCAGTGTTAAGTAATGGTTAAAACTTTTTATGCCGTATTTTTTCCGTTTAGTCTGCCATTGTTCAGTGTTAAATCAGTGTGAGAGCGAGTTGTGAGTGTGTGCGATCACTTGGACAGCGTTACTTTCTGAGTTGACTCGACGAGTTTAACTTCTTGGTGCCGAGTCGATTTCACCTTCAGATTCAAGAACAGTGTAGCTCTCAAACACCTTCTTTTACCAATGACATTCCACTTTTTTACGTTTTTTCCTTTTTCCTATTTCACCTTGTCCGTTTTTCTTTAGCCTACTCTGTTTCTGATTTTAAGGTCAAGGTTCTGATTCATGCTAAATTGGGGTGTCTCCGATCGTCACAGTGAAGGTTTAGCGCTCTCAGTACGATAAGCTATGGATTCCACGCAGAGAAGAGGTGGAATGGTATCACTATCGCCATCGCAGACACCTCGGTCGAGCGATAAGTCAGTGCGAGAGTTGCGATCTGCGGATTCGAATTCCAGCACCAAGAATGAAAAAGACAAGGGTGTCAATGTTCAGGTTCTTGTGCGTTGCAGGTGAGTTTCCAATCTGAACTTGGCGCATTGTTAAGCAACTTTGGGTTGTTTAGGATTCGTGATTTGTTGATTTGATTGTATTTGTAGGCCATTGAGTGAGGATGAGTTGAGGGTCCATACGCCCGTGGTGATATCTTGTAGCGAGAGTAGAAAGGAAGTTTCAGCGGTTCAGAATATAGCCAACAAGCAGATTGATAGAACATTTGCCTTCGACAAGGTTTGCAGCGCTGAATCATTTGTAATTGCTTTTTTGTGGTTTCCTTAATCTACTGTTTGGTTCTGGAAAATGCTGGAAACGGAAGTTTTAAGTTTTTTGTGTTTCATGTTGTTCTTGACGCTGAAGTGCTAGGAACTGACCTCAAATAAGCAGAATGATTGAACTAGACTTGTTTTACAGACTTGGATCTTGAATGCTTTGTTTGTTTTTGTAGTACCGAATTTTGTATCAGAAAGTTTATATACTCTTTCTTATTCACTCCCTGGTCTTACTGGTCAACCTGGCGATTGGAGTGTATCAAATTATTCTGTTTTTTGCTGTCCCTTTACCCTTTGGGAATGATTCCAGTGTTTGATGCTTCGCTTTAGGTCTTTGGTCCAGCCTCCCAACAGAAGGAGTTGTACGATCAGGCTGTATCTCCTATTGTGAATGAAGTACTTGAGGGATATAACTGCACTATCTTTGCTTATGGTCAAACGGGAACAGGGAAAACGTATACAATGGAAGGAGGAGCAAGGAAAAAGGTTTATTTTTCTCTCTATGACTTGAATTTATATGTTTCAGGCTCCGCTTTCTGCGCTTGTAATTGCTGATACCTTGTTTCTTTCTGTAGAATGGGGAATTTCCTAGTGATGCTGGAGTTATTCCGAGAGCTGTTAAACAGATTTTTGATATATTAGAAGCTCAGAATGCTGAATATAATATGAAAGTGACATTTTTAGAGCTGTACAATGAGGAGATTACAGATCTTTTGGCTCTGGAGGAGAATTCAAAATTTATAGATGATAAATCTAAGAGACCAATAGCTCTCATGGAAGATGGAAGAGGGGGTGTATTTGTGAGAGGCTTGGAAGAAGAGATAGTCTGTACTGCGAATGAAATTTACAAAATCTTGGAGAGAGGTTCTGCAAAAAGGCGTACCGCTGAAACTCTTCTCAACAAACAAAGCAGTCGTTCTCACTCAATATTTTCTATCACAATTCACATCAAGGAGTGCACACCAGAGGGGGAAGAGATGATAAAATGCGGGAAGCTGAACCTTGTCGACCTTGCAGGTTCTGAGAATATTTCACGCTCTGGTGCCCGAGAGGTATGAGATTAATGGGCAAAAATAGATTTCACTTTAATATCTACAAGAATGACGTAATTAGATTGAGCGTATTGATGCTTCAAGGAGTATCATATTGGGACTATATCTTCGTGTTTTAGTATGAATGAAAGACCTTATTGGCATGGTGCCGTAAAAGATTTTTCCTTCACATTTTTTTTTAGCATTTGATTCCTATGATACTATCAATTCCAGGGCAGAGCGAGGGAAGCTGGGGAGATTAATAAAAGCCTGCTTACCCTGGGTCGTGTTATTAATGCACTTGTTGAGCACTCTGGTCATATTCCATACAGGTAAGAGCTGTGATATAAACGGTATCTTGTCTTTTGGTTGTTTTTGCGAACCTGGAAAGTATATTTGCTAAGGTGTCTGGAATATCAGGGATAGCAAACTAACAAGGTTATTGAGGGATTCCTTGGGGGGGAAAACAAAGACATGCATTATCGCTACGGTTTCACCCTCCATTCATTGTTTGGAAGAAACACTCAGCACCCTAGATTATGCACACCGTGCCAAAAATATCAAGAATAAACCTGAGGTCAGCAAGTGGTTCAGTTTATGCGAATGTGTTTGTCAGTTCTCTTACTAGTGTAATCCTTCTCTCATATATTGAGTTAAATTATACTTTGCAACCTTTTGCATTTGATCACTATTTCAGGTCAACCAGAAGATGATGAAATCTGCATTGATCAAGGATTTGTACTCTGAAATTGACCGTCTAAAGCAAGGTTGACTGCTTCTTTGATTGCTCTCTCTCTCTCTCTCTGAAATACTTCCTCTTCCCAGCAATATATGATCTGTTCTCCCTTTTCGGCTTTCCCAGAAGAGAGAAAAGTTTAAAAAGATGAAAGCATGTATCCATCTAACTTCCCGTTGTACCCTCAAACTTGAACCCACTTTTTCAAAAACAAAATTCTCAATTTTGAACCTGCCTATATTTCTAAAGAGCAGTTTAGGATAGTATTATATCTGAATACATCCCATTTTGAACTCTCATCTATTATTGGACAGAGGGAGTACCGTTTGGTGAAATGATTTAAATACGTTTGGATACTTGGGTGCTGATATAAGTATATTGTTTGACATGTTTCTTTATCTTAACAGAGGTTTATGCTGCAAGAGAGAAGAATGGGATTTATGTACCACGAGACCGTTATCTTCATGAAGAAGCAGAGAAGAAGGTTTAGCTAGTTCTATAACATTTGATCATGGAATTATTTTCTTTCTTACTTGAGTTTGAGAGTAAATTGGAAGTGTTGTTAGCTTTTGTTGGTCTCTCTCTGTTCACCCTAGGCAATGGCTGAGAAAATAGAGCGTATGGAGCTGGATTCGGAATCTAAGGATAAGGTATGTTCCCTTAAAAAAAATTTCCTTACTGTTCTTTCCTGGTCGCTTTGTGAGTAAAAGTAATCAAGGTTTGACTTGTCAACAGCAACTTATGGAACTTCAAGAGCTGTACAACTCTCAGCAACTTTTGACAGCAGAACTAAGTGATAGACTTGAAAAAACTGAGGTAAGATAGAAGAGTACAGACCTTTTACACTGCGTTCAAGTTTATGTTCTGCTTTCATCTTGTACAATAATTTAAAACTTCTCCCTGTTGTATGCAACTTCAGAAAAAGCTCGAGGAAACTGAGCATGCATTTTTTGATCTTGAGGAAAAGCACAGACAGGCAAATGCAACAATTAAAGAAAAGGAATTCCTCATATCCAATCTCCTCAGATCTGGTCAGCACTATGTTATGCTTGTGCTCCAGAAAAATTTCTTTGTTCACAAAGCATTCAGTCTCGTTATTTTGTGCTGGATAATAAGTTTTTTTGAGATTGAATAAGGGAAAAGATGAAGTGTTAAGCTGAATCGGAGTTTCATACTTCTTCCTTGCTATTCTGGTTTAGTTAATCTCATTATGGAATTTCACACATTTTAAAAATTGTAAAGGTGTCTTATCAATATTTGATAGAACATCCTCAAGCTCAGTCTTTCCAATTTTATCCATTCGAAAGTCTTATGGTTTTGTAATCAAGCAAAGTATATTTTTAATATGAGTCACATTTCCAGTTTGTCATTAATTTTGACGCATAAAATGGCTTTTGTTGTCCTAAGTTACTCGTATGTCTTTTACTTCACATAGATTGGAAACTATGGTTCTTTGAGTGTGAGTTTGTCATCCAATCATTGATCATAGCTATCTCACACTAACATCCACTGTTAATTTATCAGAGAAGGCACTTGTTGAGCGAGCTTTTGAGCTTCGGGCGGAGCTAGAGAATGCTGCTTCAGATGTGTCCAGTTTATTTGCCAAAATTGGTTCGTACTGTTGTCTCAAAAGTCAAAATAGTGCTAGGTACCATCCATCAATGCTAGAGGGTGATCTATTGCTAATCATGGTTGCTTTTTCAGAGCGCAAGGATAAGATTGAAGATGGAAATAGAATACTTATTCAACACTTCCAAGCCCAATTAACTCAACAGCTTGAAATCCTGCATAAGACCGTAGCGGCTTCTGTGACTCAACAAGAGCAGCAACTGAAAGGCATGGAGGAAGATATGCAGTCTTTCGTATTAACAAAAGCAGAGGTACAGATAAACAAGATTATTATATTCAGGTTCAGCTTTGACATCTATCCCTCGATTTTTATCTTTCGGTATCCTTGAAGGCTACTGAAGAGCTTCGAGGAAGGCTTGAAAAGTTAAAATCCATGTATGGTTCCGGTGTTAAAGATTTGGATGATGTAACTGGGGAGCTCGAAGTACATTCTCAGTCAACTTTTGTTGACCTCAATTCTGAAGTTTCCAAGCATTCATCAGCCCTTGAGGATGTAAGTTACGTTTACTTCTAGTGAATCCTTTTCTTTCCTGTATTGTTGTGTTTGATTCATTTTATATGAATCAGTTCTTCAAAGGAATTGCTTCAGAAGCTGATGCACTCCTCAATGATCTTCAAAGCAGTCTTCACAAACAAGAAGAAAAGCTGTCTGCTTTTGCACACCAACAGCGTCAGGTTTGTAACCGGTTGTTTTCTTGTCCTTTATAATGGAGGTTTCTGGATTGTTTTTGAAAAAATGCTTGTCTCTGATACCCAATACAGGCACATGCGAGGGCAGTAGAAACTGCAAGGTCAGTTTCTAAAATAACAGTCAACTTCTTCCAGACTCTGGATACGCATGCATCCAAACTGACACAAATTGTGGAAGAAGCACAAACAGTCAACGATCAAAAGTTGTCTGAACTTGAAAAGAAGTTTGAGGTGGTTGCACTGTTCTATTACAACAGAATGGATTTTGATTAAGGCGTTCGTCTGTTGTATTAAACACATTTTTTAACGTACATGTAGGAGTGTGCTGCTGATGAAGAAAGGCAATTGTTAGAAAAAGTTGCAGACCTGCTTGCAAGTTCAAATGCTAGGAAGAAAAAGCTGGTACTTCTTGCTTTTGAATGGCTAATTATTGTCCTTACTGTAGTCATATTGTTCATATGCACGGTGGTACATCATATATGTCAATGAATGGTGACTTCAATCTTTGATTCTTACTTTTTGTCTTTTCATTCGTTTTAGGTCCAAGCAGCAGTAAGTGGTCTTCGGGAGAGTGCAACCAGTAGAACCAACAAACTACAGCAAGAAATGTCAACTATGCAAGATTCCACATCTTCTATTAAAGCGGAATGGACAGTTCACATGGACAAAACAGAATCCCACTATGTTGAGGATACTTCAACTGTGGAATGTGGAAAGAAAGACCTAGAAGAAGCCCTTCAGAATTGGTATGGGCTACTATTGTTGTTGATAGCACCTTTGGTGTGGGAATGATCTGGTCTCCTTGAACTCTTTTCTAGTATATTCACTGAATTTATGATAATAAAAAAAATGCACAGTTTGAAGAAGGCAACCTTGGGTGCAAAACAATGGAAGAATGCTCAGGAATCCTTGCTCACACAAGAAAAGAGCAATGTTGCTTCTGTGGACACCATTGTTAGGTATTGTACTTCAAAATACGTTGGTTGTATAAATCTATGCAACATTACTCACTTCAGTTTTTCGTTCCCAATCAGGAGAGGAATGGAAGCCAATCAAGTCCTGCGTGCTCAGTTTTCTTCTGCCATGTCAGCTACACTCGGAAACGTAGACATTGCTAATAAGGATCTGCTTTCATCCATTGACTGTTAGTATCTAATTTGGCATGCACATTATTGAGCATAGATTTCAAGTTTGCATTAGTAGTTCTTGGAAATTTTGATCAAATGATGAATCAAACACTTGCAGATTCGCTGCAACTTGACCATGACGCATGCGGGAATCTCAATTCTATGATAGTTCCTTGTTGCGGGGATTTGAGAGAGTTAAAGGGAGGTCACTACCACAAGGTCGTAGAGATAACCGAAAATGCAGGGAAATGTCTTCTTCACGAATATACAGTAAGTAGACTTTTTGTCCTAATGTACGTTCTCAACTTCACAACCAAAAAGCAGCCAGTCCGGGAAAAAACACATTTTTCTTTCTTCTTCCTCCCTTTTTCTTTGTTCTTCCTCCTCCCTTTCTCTTCCTTTTAACCCAAAATGGATTAGACACAGAAATATACCTCCAGAAACCGATATCATCCAGTGCCTGATGTATATATGCTTTGTGTTACTTTAACCATATTTCAACCATCTATGGCTAATATAGGTGGACGAACCATCTTGTTCAACACCACGAAGGAGGTCATTCAATCTACCTAGCGTAACATCCATTGAAGAACTCAGAACTCCTGCTTTTGAGGAATTAGTGACGAAATTCTGGGAGGCCAAATCTGCAAAGCATGCCAATGGAGATGCAAAACATATTGCTGGGGCATATGAGGCTGCCCAATCCGTAAGAGACTCCAGAGTTCCTCTCACCGCTATTAACTGATGAGCGTTGAACAAAAAGGAGGAAGTTTAGTGGTAAAAAAAGAAAAGAAGAGTTTTGTGTACATAGCATACGGTGCAAGTACGTAACTACGTATTGTGGGGCTCTCACTTGTCTTATTCGTTATTTGTGTCCCAGACGAAGAGAGAGGAAAAGAAAATCATTGTGGAGGCATGAATATATAGTATATTTTTTCTCATTATTTTTTTAGTTTTTCTAATGGGTTTTTGGGGGAAGCGGGAATATCACATTTAAGTTCCCAGCTTATAACTACTTTCAGTGCTTCTGTTAAAAGCTTTAAATGTTGAATAATATAGGCTAAAATTATCGCCTTTCCAGTTTAGTCTTTGGGAAAAAAAAATTTCTTTTTTCCATTGTCACAAGATTATGAGCTATTTCCCATGTTGGTCCTTCCGTCCCACCTGTCAATGCTGACCATGTCATGCCCAATAGACGCATGACACATGTACCTTAATTCAAAATGCACGCTCTACACTGAAAATTTATAGGGATTAAACTGGAAAAAGTCTAAACTTTAGTAACTAGTTGATAATTCTAACTAATATTGAAGAAAAATGAGCCAAATTGATTAGATTTAAAAATTAGAAGCCAAAATATTGAAGAAAATGAAGCTAATAGAGGTTAATAAAAAAATTATACACAAAAATATTGAGTAAAAATGAGTCAAATTGGTTAGTTTAACAATTAGGAACTATAATATAAAAGAAAATGAGGTTGATAGATTAATGGTTTAAATACATTTTTCGGCCCGACTAGTAGAGTATTGAAATTTTGCAACCCACACTACCAATTTCTTTACATGTATCTCAACTACCAACCGCCTAACCGTTAATTTAGACAAAAAATGCTATTTTGATGTAGTGAAATGACGTTTCCATTGATAATTTTTGTATGGAGGTAAATGAAGTTAATAGACCAAACTATTGAAGAAAATAAAGCTAATAGATCAATTAAAGAATTATAGACAAAATATTAAGGAAAAATGAGCAGAATTGATTAGTTTTCACAATTAGAGACCATAATATTGAAGAAAATGAAGCTAATATATTAAGAGAATAAGCGCAGTCAGATGTTCGTTCTAGAGAGAGAGTCTCTTCCCTCTCTCTAGAACCCCCTCTCCTTTTCTGAAAAAACCCTCTTCTCCTTTCTCCCGGTCTGGGGGGACTCTTCTTTCCTCCGGCCACGCTTCTGGTGGCCGACGACTGTCTTTTTCGGCTTGGTTTCTCTCTTCGTTTTGGAAGCTAGATCCCCGTCTCTCCGGTGCTATTCGGTGTGCACGGCATACCTAGTGGGTTTCCTCTTCGTCTGGCGCTCAAACTTGTCCAGGCGTGGTGGTCGTTTGTCTGCGCGTGAGGTCACATGCACACCCCGGTGCCCGCGTGGATCTCACGCGTCGGTGCTCTCTTGCCCCTTTCTTGGTTGTCTCGGGTGTTTTCCCCCGGTTTTGCGTTGCCCAGCCGTGCTCTTCCCCCCAGGCGATCCTTTTTGCCTCTGTCCAAGCGTGCTTTGCCGGTGCGTATAGGTCACGCGCGGCCTTGTGCTCGTGTATTACCTGTCCGCGCGGTGTTTTTGCTCTGTGCCGCCTCTGGTCAGTTCGTTTGGCCCGTTTCCCGCCTCTGCCGCCTCCCACCGATTGGTGGTCAGCTCTGTTTCGTGCTGCCTGACATTGCCTTCTCCTCCCCCTTATGCAGCCGGTCTTTGCGTGATGCTATCTTCGAAGGAGTCGGATTGCTGCGAAGTGCACCCTTCTTCTTGCCGAAACTGCCACCGTTTTGTGCGATGGTTGTGTTGTGTGTGTTGTGTACCGGCCCTTGTGGCTGGTTTTGTTGGTGTTTGTATTGTGTTCTGGCCCTTGTGGTCAGTTTGTGGTTGTACTGTCTGTGGACCCTAGTGGTCGGTTGGTTCTGGGGTTTGTATTACGACCCTTGTGGCTGTAGATGGTTCCGGCTTTGTAGTCCGGCTTGGTTTCGGGATCGTTGGATCCGTTTTCTGGTAGGGCCTTTAGGTCTGTTTAGGTCTTTCGCTGACCTTCGGGTTATATTTACGTTTTGTACTGGCTGTACTTTTCTCGGTTTTTAATTTATTGGTTATGCTGCTTAGAAAAAAAAGATTAAGAGAATAATTTCAAACCAAAATATTAAGGAAAAAAAGAGCCAAATTGATTAGTTTAACACTAGTTGTTGGGGTTTAAATTTTTCTCAATTTCGTCCCTATGAAATTTCAATTGCAAACGTGGCGTGCATGTTAGATTAAGCGACACTTGTCGGTGTAGGCCACATCAACAAATTGCATCTAGAAATAGATGGCAGGTGGACGGAAGGACCAACATAGAAAATGAGTCCTACCCCAAGGACATCAGGGAAAAAATTTCCCTAAAGACTAAATTGGGAAAAAGCTAAACCACATGAACTAGTGAATGATTTTAACCAATGATTTATTAATCTGAACTAGGAAGATGTGAAGCCTTTTAGTAATTCTGCTTGTGGAGTAAAATGCGGGAGCCGTATAAATTACATTCCACGCCTTTCGTATAAGTCCCAAACGAACCAAATTCAGACAAGGCTCGTTTGGTTCATCAGCAGGAAGTTTTGGATAGCTTGAAACAGCGCATGCCGTATTGTGTTCAAAATGGTTGGCGAGACGGTCTGTTCTCGTTCAGTGTGTTCTTACCTCAAAACAATTTTGCGAACCCAGTAAACCATTTGCAAATTGAAGTTCCAGGAGTCCGATTGAAAACTGGGTCGGGGGCGTCCAGACGTAGTCCATCACTACATTGACACGATCTTCTATCCAGTTATGAAACCTAACAACGCTGTCATTTTTGTGTAAAAAAAAAAGAAGAAAAAAAAATACATTTTTTAAGCCACAAACTACCAGGTAGTGGCATATTACACCCCAAACTACCATCTTTAAGATATTGCACCTTCAAACTACCAATATTAAACACTTTACACCTTAAGCTACCCATTTTGACACATTACACCCTCTAACTACTAATATTAAACACTTTGTACCTTTCATTTGACAATAATACCCTTGACAAATTAATAAATTGACAACAATATCTTCAATATATGTAAATTGGGTCAAGGACATATTGTCATTTTAGTCTAAAAATTTGACAAAGAATGCAAAGTATCAAAAATTGGTATTTAAAGGGTGAAATGTAACAAAATTGATAAAAAGTGTAAAACATATGGTAGTTTAGGGGTGAAAAATATATTTTTCCAAAAAAAAAAAACAAAACGCCCAGAAATGTGAACATGAAAAGTTGGTACCGCATAATCTAATTGGTTGAAAAGCCCCAAGTCAAAGAGCACCGAACCTGTTCCACTTCAGCCTATTCGATTTTCATAGTCACCCCGTGCCTTTATGTACCACACAATACACCAAGTGCACAGAGTGAATATCATTAACACAAGCACCATATGGGCTTTAAACCCAATAAGCCCACAAAAGAAGACATACAACCTCCACTGCTTTACATCTTCCAGCCCCATCGTTTCATCCATATCATGGAAACGAAATGCAACAACAAAGAAATACCAAATTCATCTTCTTTTTTCTAACATCTATTTTCAAGCTGATTGGAGGAAAGAATTCCGTAAACTCTGAGAGCGATAACATGTTTACTTCATGGCAGTACTCGTGTCCTCAGTGTAATATAATCAACATGCCAAGCCTAAATTACCGTGAGATATAATATAAAAGAGCTGAAAAATAGAGAGAAACTTTTCTTTTCTCTTTTTTAAGAGGGTGCAAGTGTACTGGTCAAGACAGATTTACTCATTTAATCTCATCTAAACGATATGTACAGAAGGGCAAGATACTGTGATGTAACTCTACACAAATACCAACTTTGCCAGTTTGCTCAACTCGATATACAAAATGAACCTACACACTTTAATGATCTAGATATTCGACAAAAAGGCATTATTTATAAGATGCAGAATCAGATAGATATCCACCCGTCCTGGAAATTTTCAATGACCCAAACACGATCAATTTTCTATTCTACATTTCCCGTTGACATCAATCTACATGCAACAACCTTCAATGTATAACACGCACCTTGCATGGGAATGACCCTGCCATCCAACACAGCCTGAGAATCAACCTGCATAAAAAGAAAAGTTAAAACATCTACATCAGATGGCAAATACACCAGAAACGAATTGAGAGTCATGCTGGCGAAGTACAAACTCGTATTCTAGGTCACTTTCCAGCCATAATAGGCAAGTAACATTCACCAAGAGGCCAATAAGTTCATAACAAAACCCTTTTCTTCTTTTCCTGTCCCCCAAACAACATACTCTCCATTGGAGACACTAATATGCCGTTTATATGAACAACACATCAGACATTTTTCCCATTTTGATAACCTTCATCTGATCTTTAACAACATGAATGTTGACAATCAACACACACAACCATCCAAATTATCAGATTATTCTGCATGCCCCTCTTTCTTTTATCCCATAACTTAGCCCACCACAGAAAAAAACCACTAAAATAACGACAACCATTTTAATTCAAGCATAGGTTTATATGAGCTACAGAGAGCCTTGCCACCTCAGGGTTGACTTGGCAGTAATCGGAAAGAATTGTAATAGCTGGATTTTCAAGCATCACCTTACAAGGAAAATGATTATGTGCTAATTACATAAAACTGAAAGCACAACATTTCAGAAACAGCACCAGAAAGCACCTTTACGGTGTATATCCTCCCTTGTAGTGCATGAAAAACAATCGAAACAAAATATATATTGCACTCCCAACGTCTTACTAGCTTTCCTAACTTATGTAGTATCTTTATCTTGCCTACTATCAATTTTCAGGCAATTGCTTCTTCCTTTTCCTACCTATTTTGCCCCCACGAACAGTTAGAGAACCTTAAACTTCTGGAGGTTTATAATTAAAAATTGTCTTCCAGGAAAAAACATCAGAGAAGGGGAGTGAATGCATATAAAATCCAAACAGACGTCAGTAGAAGAAGCCAGCAGTCAGGTAACCTGAAGGAAGTGACACCCTTAGCTGGATTCAACTCTTCCCATCAGCTCAATACTATCTTCACGTTTCAATAAAAACCGAGCTAACTAATTTTGGTGGCCCAAAGTAAGAGGAGAGTGCCGTTTTGAACACATCAGATGAGTCACTGCAACTTCAGAAACTGCAGGATTTTCAATGATTTGCCCTTTCCGAAATTCTACCTTTACCGGATCATTTTCTAAAAGTTAACTTTATTATATCACACCCAAAAGTTCTTCCTCTGCAGTTCTTAAGTAGTGTAATTAAGAGAAGTCATTGTATTCAGGGAGAAACTAATTCAAACAGACCAACTTGGATTTCCCAATTCTATTTTGCAGTAAATACTTAGCTCTATCGGCGTAATATTATTCCTCCTCCTAAACCATTGGATTTCCAACTAGAAAAACAAAAATCCCTCACTGACAATATGAGTACACAGTGGGCTAACCAAGTGAAGTAAATCGATTTTTTGAAAATAGACTGATCCTATATTAGCACTTAAACTGACAAAAAATCTGAACAGAAAGATTCATTTCCAAAAGAATGATGCTCGTCAAATTAAACTTCAAAGTGCAAATAAAAAAATGTGTGGCAACATCCTGACCAGAAGTCCAAGGAGCCAAAGACACCAAATCATAGACCACTAGTGAACCTTCTTCTTTGGCTTAACTTAAAGCGGATATTAGGTAGTGCCAAAACAGGAAAGTTGAAAATGTGAGGGGGTTGGTGGGGATAGCTGTGGAGCTCTCTGTTTTCCACTGTGTAATAGACTGAGATCAACTTAACCCAGAAAAACAAAAATCATGCCAGGATTATTTTGAAACCCCAAGCAATCCCAATTCTCAGTATAGAAGCATATATTACCAAACATGTACCAACTGACCCTAAGAGAACATAATCCAAGCAAGGCACCAGAATCCCAAAAAAAAAAAAAAAAGACTATTATTATGCAATGATTCCATCCCATACAAAATTAGATAGCAGCTTCATAAGATAGTTCACAACAGAAATAATTACAGGCTTCAAGAAACACGAAATTCCCACGTAAACAAATCATTCAATTGAGTGAGGAAAAACACACAATGTCCAAGCACTGACACATACAAGAGTGCAACAGCATACAGAAGATGAAAGGCACTATTGAAACTACCTGAAGAACTCCTCACAATAGGCTTGCACTTAGGAGTCCGACCGACCTTTCTTTCCCAAATGTTTCATCATCGAAATCTTCATTTGTGGAATTTTCTTGACAGAGCAATTTGTTTTCTCGCATAGGATTTATGTCAATAGCATCCCAAACCGCTGGATGACCTTGATGTGTCTCACTGAGTTCAGATCCATGATTCATATCGACATTATCCCCATTATCTTGTCTCACATCATTATCTACAGGTTCCATTCCCTTATCATCATCCATACAAGACGGTTCTATATTGAGATCAGAAGACAAATCATTTCCAGTTTGATCCTGAGTACCATGGTAAGCAACTGTCAGTGCCCCCTGGTCAGATTGCTCAGGAGCATCTTTTTTCTGCCTTTTCCATTTCTTTGTAGATGAAGTACCATCATCTTCAAAATCTTCTTCTTCTCTTTCCCTATGTAAATAAACCCATAGTTTCCTTTCCCCATCAAATTGCACACAAGGATCACGCTCATAATGCAAACGGTCCAGGGCCCCACTAACAACTTGATTAACTTGTGCATCAGATACATCTTCAACAATGTATTGAGAATCTCTTATCAATGTACAAACATCTGCTCTAGTACCAATACTTCCAGGCAATCTGGCAGCTGCATCTCTCACAAGACAAAGAATCGTGACGTGCGGTGGACGATCCCGTTTCAGCATAAAATGGTCTCTAGCTTTGGACGTAGGCTTACCACCACACCTTCTCAAAGGAGCAACAATGGATTTTCTACCATCAGCAGCGGTGTAAGAGAAGGCCCTGTCAGGAATTGAATACCTGAGAACTTCCTCCTTACGGAAATAAGAACGCACTTCTTCAGAGCTTGGGCTAATGGTGTTAAGACTCTTCTGAGCTCTTAGGTCCCTAAACCTTTCTTTCTCATCCAGGTTAAACTGCATCAATGCCAGAGGCGGTGCAGGGAGACTCCCTATTTGTTGAAGGGTCTCCTGACCACTTTTCAGCCAGTTTGCAAAACAATCAACCAACTTGACAAGCATTTTGTGCGGGAGACCCCAAGCTTCAGGAGAAGTCACCTCCTCAATAGTGTCATGATCAGATGAACTTTGAGAAACTGGACCGATCCAGGACCAACTTTTTGTAGGCTTTTCGTAGGTAGCAAGTGCCTTCCAGCCTTTTGCTCCTAAAGGTGCTGTTTTGGAGGAAAATATCTTTAGAACTCCCCTCACCAGATCCTGTAGTGGCTCTTGTGTCTCGAGTATACAAGGATCTCCAGGGTTTGACGTGACACGGTTAACAATCTCCTGAACAGTAAGAGAAGGCACATTCCCTTGCTCAGCATGCTCTGAGAGATTAACATCCACCTTCTCGTGAGAAGGAACTGCATCAATACTGGCCTCATGATTTTTGTTCTGCTCTTCTCTAGGCTTGCCAACCTCTAAATCTTCTGGAAGTGGAGTAATCATTGCCAAGCGAACTGCAGAAAGAAGATGTATAATAGAAAATGAGAAGCCCGTATGAACTGTAGGTGTAATGAGGGTAAACTGTTTTTTCTGTGGTTTGGTTTCCAGCTCCATCTCCACTGCTACCGTTTCTGTAACAGGTAGCTCAGAGTTTTCCATGTCTGAACTACCAGAATCTTGGTCCAGTTTCCTTTTCCCTTTTCTCTTCAATGGAGTGGAATCATCAATTTGCCATGGAGCATCAGACTCTAGATCACCATCTTCATCTCTACCATGCATATCTGTAATATCCTCTTTTCCTTTCCGCTTCTTTGTGACTGAGTTGCAAACAATCAATGGAGCCTCAGATCTTCCATTACGATCATTCACATGTCTTTCTTTACTCTGATTTTTCTTCCCAAATCTACCTTGGGCTTTATTGTCTGCCAATAGTTGTATAACGAGTGAATCATCCTCCTCAACAGCAACATCATCGTGCAAATAACGATCACGGCTGACATCCCTTTTCTGCTTTCTCTCAGAAGAGTAGGTCTTCAATGACGACATGTTTAACTTTTCAACAAGTTCCCCTCGTAATTTTCCGTTCTTGCCCACTTTGTGTATTTGTTTCCTACCACCAGCATCATTGAACGTACCCGAGCCTGAAACATAGCTGTCTCCCAGAACCCTAGTGGCAGACTCATGCAAGGGACTGCTATCTCGCATCTTACCCTTCTGCTTTGAAGTGTAGTTTTCTCCTCCCCGCACATGCCCATGATCACCAAAGCCACCCATCTTTTTGGTGGGAAGCATGATTCCATCAAGAGCCCATGTGTTGTCCTTAATATCATTCTTACTAACTTTCGCCCTTTTAACATCTAAGCCAGAACACAATGACTTTTGAGAACCTCCCATAACTCCAACGGGGAAAGCCAACTTGCTCCTCAACAAAGGATTGGAATCCTCATCATCATCAAATTGCTCCGATGAGTCTGATTCTGTGTCCTCACTTTTCATAAATGTCCTATTAGTTTTCATCCCATTCTGCACAAAATTACCTTTTATCTTCTCTTGTGACGGTTCTGCTCTAAATTCAGACAGCGAATGTCGAGCAGTAATATGCGGCGAAGAAGACCTATATGATTTATAACTCAGATCGGGAGACTCCCTCCCTGTCTTCCATTTCTTGCTTCTAACATCAAAATCATCTTGGTCCCCCTGAGTCCTCTTATGCCAAAATGGTTCGGCACGATCCGATGAGTCAATCCTGTTTACCTTCAGAGGAAGCTGCAGATCTCGGCCTTTCAAAGACTTTATTTGATCCCCAACTCCAAATTGCTGCACACTTTCAGGATACTTAGACTTTTTGACAAAGTTATATGAAGTTTTCATGTTAGGCGGCTTTCCCATGAACACCTTTGCATCTGACAACAGACGGGAACTCCTGTTCCTACCATGCACCGGTAAATCAGTTTTGGAAGGCAGAGGCACACCCATAAAACCATCAGTTGCTAAATTATCACCCCTTGAAATGCCATGCTTCTTTCCCATTTTCAAAATCCCAGCATTCTCCATCATGCTGCCGCGTGAGACCTTTCGATCCTGTTGGACACCCGTTCCATATGTCATTTCTTCAGCATCATCACCAATTCTCATCTCATTCCTTACCCTGAGTGCCATTGCCAAATCGAACCCTGCAGCCCTTGTCTGACGAGAAAGAGCTGCTGCCGGACCATATGATCCAGTATTCATATCGGAACCATGGTAAACAGAGGGATAACAAGACACCATATCCTTAGCTGATGGAGGCATCGACCCAGCCAACTTCAATATACCCTTTGCATTAGGTTTTCCATGTTTTTCTGGTTCTAAATCCATTGATCTTCCTCGTGAAGGAAAGTCCAAATTTGAGCTCACTCCATAAGCCAAACGACCCGTCTTCTGTGCAACTTTTTTCTCTTTGGCAGTTCTAGCCCGCAAATGTTCATCTGACTCTCTTTCTGACGAGTCAGACTGAAAATCTTCCATCTTCTCATACATCAAACTCTTTTGGCTTTTCATAATATTCAAAACCTGAAGTCGCTCTTCGATACTGTATCCCCTACAATTGAGCCAAGCATCCCTTATCTGACAAAGGTTACTAACCATATTGTTCTGATACTTCCTCAAAAGATGGTAGTGTTGCCGCTTCTGAAAGAAATTCAAACCTTCCCGGTAAAGAGCTACCCTTGGCTCACACAAACCTCCCTTGAGGGTATCAAACAACTTCTTAATGGGGCTCCCGAAGTGCAAATTACCACCCGTAAAAAGCTCTGCCAGTGTAATCATATACATGTCCTGGTCCATGTCCGGTAGAAACTTGGTGAGGCTTAACCTCTCCTCCTCAGACAAGAACTCATTCCACACATCTACTGACAATATATCCTCCAGACCCGGCAGATCATACAGCTCCCACGGAATACTACAAGTCTGATTCCCAACTTGGCAAAACTCTGCCCCAGTTTCCCCTAATTCCAACAAGTCAAAGTCGTCGGACCCTGCCCCAGAATCTGCATCATCAAATTCCTCATCGTCGTCTGATTCAACGGCTGAGCTACGCTGTTGAAGCTCATCCTCGTCACTGGACATAGTCTCCCTACTGATAGGCGAGAACTCGGAATCGAACCTCGAAACCTTGAAGCTATTTTTCTCAATCGCCATTAAACATTAACACGCCCCAATCACAACAAAATATAACAAACCAAAAACTCCAATTAACCGAATTTTCCAACCGTCATAGGACAGAGCCAAATCATGACCCTAAAAAGAAAAATGTCAAGATTAAAAACTTAAACCAAATAGATGTCCTAAAATTTACCACCAATTATGCAAATGGAGGGAGGAAAAATTCGGAAGAAAGCGAACGCAAATTAGTACACAAAATTATTCTTAGACAAAAAGATGCCAGTTTTTTTTTAATTCGAGATAGGATCGAAAAAGTACCTCATTCGTGACTCCAAGTGCTTCTCCGGCGAATTTGGCAAGCACAGCTCGAAGTCCGAGGCAGGGAAGGTTGAAGAAGGAACTGCACGCAGAGAGAAAGAGAAATTGTGTCTAGGTAAATCTGTGAAACCCTAGGGGACGAGGCGATTATAAATAGAGAGAGGAAGCGAAAGAGGGTCGCAGGGGATGAAGAAGACGATGGTGACGTGGAGGGAAGTGGGCCGTCTGATGGCGAGGTTGAAGAGCACAATGAAAAAGACGAAAAAGGACAGAGACGGATAAAAGAGAAAGGAAAGAGGAACAGAGAGGGCGCGCGCAGAAGTAGAGAAAGAGAATTTAGAGAGTGGGAAGGTTTTGGTGTTAGAGAGAGAGAGAGAGACGGAGAAGCCAGCGAGTGACGTAATAGACGGCGTTGTGACTTGAGTTCCGCTTCTTTCTGGCTGGGCCTGCATTTTTGGGGCTGTCCATGGGTGGCCGCTAGGAGCAACTGGTCTATGCGTCCGATGTCGTTTTCATATATTTTTTTTGTTTTGATGGTAGAATATTAAGATTTATTCAAATTTCTTACTCGAATTCAATTCAGAAACTCCAACTAGCTAAAGAAAAACATAAAAAAAATTGTATAATATTTAAATCTTTTTCATCTAAAGTTCAGGAGTACTCACTGTCAGTCCACTCTTCCCCACTCCTCTTCTGTAGAATGGCTTTAATGCTCTATGTTTTGTTTACTGGTCTTGAAAACTTTTTTTAATTTTAAAAAAGTTTTCTAATTTAAGTATGATTTTTTCACAAAAAAAATATTTCAATTTTTTAATAAAAATTTTTATTTAATAATTAGCTACAATTTTGGTAAAAACACAACAAACTAAAAAAAATTAAGAACATTCATAAAAACTCAATAGGTAATTTTTTTTTCTAAATATATTTTTTTACTCTCACCATTCTTTAAAATAATAAATTTCAAAAACTTTCTCTTCTCAGACATCTTCCATCTTTGAAGGCTCTAGCGGACCCTCGAATTTGGCTCCCTCGACTATCGATCCACTAGGGCTGAAAACTGGAAATGCGGTCTGGTTTTCAGACTGCAATCCGGTCCGGACCACATTTCCGGTTTTATGAAATGCAGTCCGGTCTGGCCGGATTTAATTTTAAAAAAAAAAATTAAAAATTTCGAACTGCGCACTGTGCAGAGAAATATTTTTTAATAATTAAAAAAGTTAAAAAATTATTAAATGCGGTCTGGTCCGGTCCGGACCGCATTTAAAAAATTTATGACCCGGACCGGACCGCATAAATTCGGTCCTCTAATCCGGTCCGGACTGGACCGCATTTGAAAAATTAAGACTGGATCGAACCGCAAATTCGATCCGACTTTTCGGTCCGATCCTGTCTGCGGTCTGATTTTGTTCAGCCCTACGATCCACCATGCCAGCTAGGGCTGTTCAACCCCGGTGTAGGTGCCGGTTTTGCCCAAAACCGGCACCTACATCGGATATACCGGTTTTTAAAAAAATGCCACCTACACCTACACCATTAAGGGCAAAAACCAGCCCATAGCGGTGGCGGTTTTCGGTAATCCTACATTTATATTGAACTATTTTTTAACATATGACGCACATAGAAAATATAAACTCTACACTAATACAATCTAATCTAAACTAATATCATTGTTCTTCAAAATCTGAAATAAAATCTAAAATAAAATCTGATGACCTAATACATTATTAGGCTTCCACTTATTATAACATATCGCCTACTGACAATGATATCTTTGAAGAATTTTCCATTCGCTTCACTCATTCTTTTCCAAGAACCAAAGGACATTTAACCAGTTCCATAACAATTTCTATTCTCCTACGTTGCAACCTCTTAGTAGAATAATAGTACATACGCATGCAACCTCTAATGTCATTCATGCTAAAACTAGCACTCATAAAACAATAAAGATGTTCAGATCCAAAGGAAGAATTAAACAAGGCAAATAATGAAACTAGTCACTTGACACGTACTGCTCACAAGGGAAGGCACAGGTTATTATTCTCAAAAACAGATACCAAATAAAAACAGCTCAATGAACCATACTTGCCGGAGGGAAGGGCAGGCCTCAGTGGTTAGACTTGAACACTCAGATGCTTCAATTTCCTTCTATGAGAAAAGGAAGATCCACCTTCTCCTTTTGCTTGCCCTTGCTCCATTTCTACAATTACCAAAACTAAACAATCTGAGAGACTATACAGAAACCTCAGCAAAATTAAACATAGAATTGACATCAACTTAGTTAGTATCATCAGGGAATCCCAATCTCAAAACTGAGCCTGGATTGCCAAGCATTCAAAAATTCATACACACCACACCAAATAATACCTAAGACGAAGATTACTTACTCATATCAACAGATGCAATTTTAAACCAACACAAATGCTACTCAAATGCCTTACAAGAAGCAAGCGTAATATTAGAAATGCGACCGAAATTAACCCCTTTTTTCATAATTAAGCACGAGACCAGAAAATTTGAAAAGGTTCAAAGGTAAAGACATATTAAATTTCTGCTAAATGTACAAAAACTAACAATGTTATGTACCAAAAGTTGCAGAACACAAATTGAAGGTTGATGCCTCAAACACCTCGCAGAGAAGCCATACAAGATCTTTCGGAATTATAATATATCTTAGTAGGTTCACACTTATCATCGGCTGAAGAAAACCGCCATGAAAAGCTTCCAAATACCAAAACTTTACGATCCTTTGAGGTGGGGTTCGGTCTGAGTATTCAATGTACCACAGGTTCAACACTAAAAGCCCAACATCATCATACAAATATAAACACACCACAAATTAGCTTAACAATACAGACGAAACCCATTACTTTGCTACTTGAGAAAAGCATCACACAGAGGGAGACGACCTTGGAGATGTTGTCGTTAATCTCTTGGATGAGGGCCACGTTCTTGACCATGTTGTCCGCGATTCTCGACTGATGGTTCTCGTTCACTTGCTGGATCAGGGCTCGGTTCCGGTCCAGAATTATCTGCACTTGCCGGAACCTCTGGTTCAAGGCATCCCACACCTCGACGTCGCCTCCTTCCTCGGCCGTTTCGCCGGTGGTTGTTAGGGTTTTGCTGTGGTTGGGGTTAGAGAGCATGAGGGGGCTGAAGCCTTTAGGGATTCGGGGAGGGGGAGGGATTCTGTCGAAAGGGAAAAGAAAGGGGGGTTAAAAATTGGGAAAACCCGGTTCCCGGTCCCTGGGATCCCAGTGCCGGGGAACCCGGGAACCGGGAATACCCCCGGGTTTTCCCAAAAACGTTAAACCGGCACCGAGATTTTCCGGTGGCACTGAACAGCCCTAATGCCAGCTGTGACCGACGCTAAGAACTTCCATGCGTCTGGTGCGCATGCCGCCTTGCTGGTGAGTGACACTGGCACGCCAGCACCCCTTTGGTGTGCAGATCTATCTGTCTTCTACTTCTCTTTTCGTCACGAGTCATTCCTTTTTTGCATAGAGCCTATTTTATTTGGTACGTTGCTTTTGGATCTTGCAGAGTCTGTGGACTGTGGAGGAAAACCAATGCTTGTCAGCATCTCTGCATCGTAGCGCAACCACCACTTTAGCTTGTTTTTTTTTTCATGTTTCATGGTATCTTGATTTCACGGGAAATGTCACAGAGGATCTTCAGATCCCTGTCTTTATATGTAGTGGGTCTACTCCAACGAAACTTGGTGTTTGAGTTGTAATCTTGCTCTAAATCTCCGTACCTAGTTGGATAAGTCTCTTCTTCTCTTGTAAGTTTGTTCTACTACCAATATTATAGAGGTGAAAAAAATGAAAGAAAATAACAGTCTAGGTCTCGGACTGTACAAGACTTTAACAATATTTAATACCATATTTTTTATATTTATTTCTCTTTGAATGGACTTTGAGACTATTCTAATATGCCATGACATAAGCCAGCAAAGACAAAACACTTTATAAATTAAAAACATGCACAGCTTAATTAGGTAATTTGTGTGGGCCTCAGATCGACTTGAACTCACGAAGAGGATATATCGGACTTTACTTTTTGTGTAATTAAAGTATATAATTCGATGGTTTCAACAGAGAATGTTAGCGCTGAGATAAAGGAGGAAAGAATATTAACAAATATTCCAATCATGTTCACCAATAGTAGTACTGGTGCTCTTCTGAACTATTGATGTGATCTTTGTCGATTACACAGGCAGCAGATTTTTTGGGGGGCCAAACTGTAATATAGTAATCTTGTAAGGGGGCAATTGTTAAAAAATCAAAAATAAGGCCAAAATTTATTTATTTGGGGGGGGGGGGGTCGTGGGCTCCTTAGCTCCCCTGCACAGGCACTTTTGTTTCCAGATTATTTGTCATATTGGAAAGGAAATGAAAGCAGTATATGGAATATTGGTATGAGGGTATGGTTTCTGTTGCATTTTATAGAATTTGTATTTCATTGAAACACTATTATTTTCTTTTAGTCCATAGAAATACAATTCTAAGTGAAAATTTAGATATATTAATATATATATGCAAAGTGTTTGGAATAAATTGTGCTTTTGCCCCTGATCAGACAACGAAGTGTGGAAATGATTTATATCTATCAAGATCTTATATTCTATACCTCAATTTACCACATTTCAATTAAGCATTACACACCTTGGACCTACCTATTAAGGATAATCCGATTCACACGTGAAGGAAAGTGTTAGAAACATATAATAAGTAATTAAATTTATTTCTTTCTAGCGGGTTTAAAATTTTGGAATAATTGATAGTTTTACATGGTATTAGAGTATAGATACTGCATTTAAACTCTATCAAAAGAGAGTCTGATCTACATGTGAGAGACTAGAGTGTTAGATAATATAATTCAAATGATACATCTATGAGAAAAGTCACTTTGAGCAATCGAACTACCAGACAAATTTTAAATATGATCTCAAACTACCAATCTTGACACATTAAGCTCACGAACTACTAAATTTTATCAATTTGTTACTTTAAGAAAAATTCAACCATCAAACTCGTGTCACTTATGTTATAAATGGGCAACGTGGCAAGATTTTAACCGTCAGATTTTAGCTCAGGACACAATTTTATTAGTTGTTGAAATTAGAGGGTTTAATGTGTCAAGATTGATAGTTTTGGATCCTATTTAAAATTTGTTTGGTAGTTCGAGGGTTCAAAACTCTAAATTTATGTCTTTTAAGGCGCATATAAATATCTTATTTTTTTCGAAAAGATTTTACTTATTATAGTTTATCTAATAATCTTGCTTGACATATAATTTTTGTAAATGTATCTCTGACAATGAAATATAACTGGATTCTCACATGTAGGTCGGCAAAAGGATAGCAAATTAGAGATTTCTGTCTAAGGACATGTATTTCTATGACTGAAAATTCGTAAATGAAGGAATTATTGTAGAATTACGCTTATCCCTACTGGTGAAGTCCCATCTTACGTTTATCCCTAAGTTGAGTTTAATGTTACTTTAGAATTTCGAACTATTAAATTTATCACATTGAACTCTCGAATTATTAAATTTGTCACACTAAGCTTACGTACTATTAAAATTCATTAATGTATACCCTCAAATAAGATCTAATAATTAAAATCGTGTTATATTTATTATAAATAGGTCAAATGACACAATTTTGATAGTCACATTTTATTTTAGAACGTAACATAAATCTTGATGATTCAAGAGCTGCGATGAATTTGATAGTTTGACTCCCTAAATCTAGTACAATTTTTTTATACTTCTTCTCCACTCTTATCAATTTTGCGGATGTAGAGCTCCTTGGCTTATTCTTTCCCTCCTTAGCTGTGGGTACGTAAAAGCTTGGAGTAGATTATGCCTCCTACTTCCTAGCCTACCCACGCACGATTAAGAATTTATTACGTCCGTGCATCATTGATGCACAATTTAATTATATTCAAGCTCTTTAACAACTGCTTGGGTATCATTAAGGTAATCACATTTGATTCTTTGTTAATGAAGTCATTAACAATGATCCCTTGGAGTGGGACTTTTATTCATTGGATGTATTTTCATGATATATCTTTCCGAATTGGACAATCTAATTTTGACAACAAATTAGAGAGGATCATGATCTATTGGACGAGTTCAATTCAGAAGAAAAAATACACGTGTGGGTCCTACAATACTTAATGCATTATGTGTCTATCTTTTTCTCCAAATTGTATCATCTAATTTGGTAGTAAATTGAAGAAAATCATGATCAATATGATGGTCCAATTCGAAAAATAAGAGACAATATGTGAGCCATACGACACGGGATGCCCTTCATCTCTTACCGCTCATTCCAATGTTGTCGGTATTAATTATCGTGCAAAGTAGACTCTACATCATTCAATGCATGATGTGTATATTTTTCTGTAAATTAAATCATCTAATTCATGCAGCAAATTAAAAAGGATCTTGATATTGGTGACCTAAGAATTGATGGCACAAAAACCTATATTGGTTTCAACAATACTACTTTAAAAAAAAATTGTCAATATTGTGTGAACTTGTAAACAAACTTTGATTTTCAATTTTTAGCTATTGTGCTAATATCTAACCTTTGTACTGTATCGGGACACCTTTTTATATAATGCATGTGTAATTAAGATTGAAAGTACAATTAATTACTGAAAAAAGCATATTTCAAAGTTATTATCAAATTTGTTCTTTTTTTCTCAGCTATCATCAAAAATTTGGCCAATGTTTGGGAGTCAAAATTTTGGCACCCCAAAAAATAATTATAAGAAAATTTCTCTTCATTAAATCATTTATTTTCACAACAAATAAATATAAAAAATTTATTAAAATAATATCTTATTACTTTTTCACCAATTTCAACACCTAAAATTTTAAACATTTCAATTTTTTTTTTCTAAACATTTCAAAATTTTAACACTCAAATATCTCCTCAACCTTCTATCTAGAATTGATTATTCCATCAATATCACATCAGAATTTTTGAACATAATTAATACCATAAAACGAAAATCCCATATTATACCCCAAAAAAGCCCACCTTTGAAGGTCGATCTATAGTCTCCCTTAGGACTGCCCCGTCTCTCTTGCGGGCTAATCTTGTGGAGGTAAAGGGGATCTCATCATAGGTCTCCCCCTTATTAGGGTGGGGCGGGGCGGAATGAAAGGAAGCTGGTAAATCAGGTCACCTCCCTTCACCTACCTTCTTCTTCTTTCTTCTTCTTCTTCTTCGTCGATGATCATCTACTATTTTTTTCATCATCTAGGTGATTGATCCAATTTAACAAAGTGCTGCAAGCGGTCAGAAATCCTAAATGACAGCAGAGAATAAAACCACCATACTTTAGAAATCTCAGCTTTACTGTAGGTCGATCCCCTCTTCCTTCGTCTCGAACCTCCCCTTGAGTATCTCCTTTGATTTTGATTGATATAGCCCATGCAAAAGAGAATTGACGTGGAATTGACTCCGTAGCCTTCACTCGCTCTGAACCCTTCCGTACATATTTGTTTGTCTAAAATTTTGGGTTAAAAATTTTCAACTTTTACACATACATTTTAAATTTTTTATAAATTTCAATAAATTTAACGTTCAAAAGACTCCCAAATTTTTAAAAATTAGTAAACAAACATAGCTAATATGTTTTGGAAGGCCAATAATTTCATACTATTTACTGAGGAGTTCTATGAATGTAAAAAGGAGACCATTTGTGCGTTCCAAAATTTTGTCCTCACACAAAAATATAATAATAATAATAATAATTTATTTTCTCATCTATTCATTCTTTTTTATTATAATATTTATTTAAAATTTACTTTTTCATCAACTTTTATATCTAAAAATTTTAACCACCAAAATGTTGACACTTAAACTTTAGATATTCAATTTCCCTTTTAGTATACAAGTTTCTCGATCTCTTATGCTATAGTACTGATTTAGCTTTATTACAAGGGTCTTGGAATAAGATAACCACTCAAGAAAGTAGCTCCCATAAATAGCACAACAGACTAGACATATAATCTCTCTCTCTCTCTCAAACCGACCGAATCGGGCCGACCACCGAACTTGCTCGTCCCGATTGGTTCTCCCAACCAGCGATTCGACTGTCGGTTGGGAGTTTACAATAATCGAACCCCTCGGTTCGATTCTCGGTAGGGGCCGAAACCAAACTGAGGGGTCGATTTTCACCCCTAATAAATAGCAGAGTATATATGTCTAGTCTGTTGTGCTATTTATGGGAGTTACTTATATATATATATCAAGTTTATAGGAAAAAATCTTGAGAGATTAAACCTATGTTTGGATGTTCATAATTTGTATTTAAAAAAATTTCATAACTACTTTTTTACCAACTCCGATATCTTTTTGTAAATGACAACAATCTAATAATCCCAATAAAATTTACACTACCTTCACCAATTTTTTTTGCCCATCCAAACTAATTCTGACGAGTTTTTTTTTGAAAATTTTGTGAAAATTATTAAGGCTTTTGATTATAAATTGATTTTTATTAGAGTTTATTGTAAAAATATATTAAAGTTTGAGGGTTCAATGTGATAAACTTAGTATTTCAGACTTCTAAAACTACATTGACCTCATAATTTATGAGTGGAAATTGAAGTCTCCCCTTTTTTCGATTATAGTAAGCTAATTTGATGTTGTTTCACTCTGTCTAATTCCATTTTCTTCAATTGGATAGATAAACCTTCTACTATTTCAAGTTTCATAGCCTAATTGATTCAATAATTTATAGAGGAAAGAAAAAAAAATTACATCTGAGAAGGTGTCATATCGCCCAAGAAAAAGCCCAAAAAATTGAATCAGTCACCCACAGATAAGCACACAAAAAATTGACCCAAAGGCAAAAAAGAGTAGTAGCCTGGCCTTAAGGCGAAGAAGAGTGTTATCTTATCTTATATATATATATATATATCTTATCTTGGTTCTTCTGTGTTCATGACCACGATGTTTAGGCCTGGATCATTGGGCCAAGACTCGAGAGGCCTCTTGGAATGCCTAATGCAAAACGTGCCAAGACGTGGCAACCTCATGGGAACAGCCCTTTTTTTTTTTTTTTTTTTTTTTTCGAGACAATGGGAACAGCCTTTGAAATATATATATATATATATATTGTTTCTCAATTTTTCAAAACCGCAACATTTCCAAACAATCATAAAATAATATATTTCTTCTCATTAAATTATAAAATAATATTATACTATTCAATTAAATCTTCTCCCTCCTCAATTTTCTATAAAATACTATACTTTTTCACAAACCTCAATACCCAAAATTTCCAAAATCTCAATATTTCTACGAACAAACGCCCGTAATAATGTTTCAAATACGTGGGCAACATCAACAGGACGTGCTCGCGACGCGGATTCATCAATCGTTAAAGTCAAAGAAAGATCCAGCATAATTGAGTTCCCATGATGTTGTCTGTTGTAGGTTGACAACTCTCGCTGGATTATTTTTTGAATGAGGAAATATAAATAAAGGATTAAGCTCTGAAGTTATGGCGGAATGGAAGGAGTTCATCACAGAAAACAAAAAGGCAAATTAACAAAGCAACGACTTCAAATTTTCTTCAACTCTATTTTTAGACAAATAAACTAAACTAACTGAACCTTCAATTACAGTTCCCCCCTCCGCCAATTTTCAGCTCCCCCGCTCATTATCTCTGTCCCTTGACGATTGACAATCCAACTGCAGCTAGCTCCTCTGTATCCTCTCTATCTTCTCCTTCACCCAAGTTGTAGATTCACACCCAGTAAAAGGCAGAGAGAGGAATCCATTTCCCTTTTCATGGTGTCCTCGAGCGTCTCTGCAAACGTCGGGGCTCGCGAGGATGCAGAGGAATGGATTCTTGAAAGCGTTGAGATTGATCGAATGGTGGATATTCCTATAGACAACAACAAGAAGCTGCCGGAAGGCAGCTTATCGAAACCTTCCAATGAGACGTACTTGAAGAAAAACAATAGCATTGCTAGGAAGAGGGTCCAGGTAAATGTTCCTAAGATGGGAAGGATGACATCAGGGGCAGCAAGAGGGCTGAAGAGCTTGCGATTCCTGGACAGGACAACAACCGGGAAGGAAGCTGACGCTTGGAGGTCCATTGAGAGGCGCTTCAATCAGAATGCAGTTGATGGGAGGCTCTGCAGAGACAAATTTGGAACCTGCATTGGTAAAGTTGAGAAATATGTATTTGCTTTAATTTCTTTCTTGTTCTTGAAATGGAACACGACGTGAGACTTTCATGATTTTCTTCTGTTTTGTAGGAATGGGAGGAGAATCGAAGGACTTCGCTGGGGAGTTATACGAAGCCTTGGCTAGGCGTCGGAATATAACCGCAGCAAATGGGATTACTGTCGAAGAATTGCGGATATATTGGGAAGACATGACTAATCAGGATATCGATTCTCGGCTTCAGATATTCTTTGACATGTAAGGCACCTTCTTTCTGTCTCTGTCACCTGCACAGTTAGAACCCACACCAAAATTAGTTTCTTTTCTTTTCTTTTCTGCACAAACAAACATGAGTGGGAAAGTCTACATATTTCATAATTTTCAGGTGTGACAAAAATGGGGATGGGAAGCTGTCTGAGGATGAGGTGAAGGAGGTGAGTAAATACACAATATGAAGTTCTTGCTTCTTTTTTTCTCTCTCTCTCTCTGTGTTTATTTTTCATGATTCAAACTTCTAAAAGTTCTTATGGAAAAGGTTATAGTTTTGAGCGCCTCTGCAAACAAACTAGCGAATCTTAAAAAGCAAGCAGCAGAATATGCAGCCTTAATCATGGAAGAGCTTGACCCTGATCATCACGGGTACATAGAGGTGAAAGTTCTGTTCGAAACTGTTTTCTTCTTAATTCTTCTTGTTGTTCGCTCCCTTGGTGTGCAGAATTACAAAATTTCTTCCTAAGTTTCTGCTATAAACAGATGTGGCAGCTAGAAACTCTACTGAGGGGAATGGTGATCTCCTCCGAAGAAACCAGCAAGCTTTCCAAAAGAACCCAAACTCTAACAAGAGCCATGATCCCCAGGAAGTACAGAACTCCTGTCAGCAGATTTCTATCCGAAGCCACAGAGGTTATCCATGAGAACTGGAGGAGAATATGGCTCATCTCATTGTGGTTAACAATAAATTTGGTCCTTTTTATCTGGAAGTTCTTCCAATACAGACACAAGGGGGCATTTCAAGTCATGGGTTACTGTGTCTGCATCGCCAAGGGTGCTGCTGAGACTCTCAAATTCAATATGGCTCTCATTCTCCTTCCCGTTTGTAGAAAAACTCTTACTAAACTTAGATCAACCTTTCTCAGCAGCTTATTTCCTTTCGACGATAACATAAATTTCCACAAGTTTGTCGCAATTGCAATAGCAATTGGAACATTTGTTCATACGATAATGCACGTGTCATGTGATTTTCCAAGACTGATTTCATGCCCGAACCAAAAATTCATGAAAATTCTGGGGTCCAATTTCGATTTCAAGCAGCCAACATACATATTCTTGGTGGAAAGTATCCCAGGTGTAACGGGCATTCTAATGGTCATTATGATGGCTTTCTCCTTCACGCTGGCTACACACTCGTTCAGGAGAAATGTCGTCAAGCTACCATGGCCATTCCATCATTTGGCAGGGTTCAATGCCTTCTGGTATGCACATCATCTGCTGGCTCTGGTCTATATCCTCTTGGTGATTCATGGAGAATTCCTGTTCCTGACAAAGGACTGGCGCAAGAAGTCGGTACGTACAGTTTTTCAGTAAGACGATTTGTGGAATTTGTGACCCTCAATCCAACATATTCAAACCCATTGCAGACACTCTTTTTTCTTTTAATTGCAGAGGCATACACAGGGAACGATAGACATAGTCTTCCCAGGTCTATTATTGCTGTTGCTTCCTGATGCTTTTGCAAATTTATGCCCATAATTACAACTCCTTCCTGGTTGCCGATGCATTTAGAAGCCAAATTAACACATTAACTGTCTTAAACGATGTGTATTTCTAAACACTGCTTTTCAACATTAAACATAACTCATCCCCTAACCTATTTTTGATCTATATTTCTCAAAAACCTCCTTGGAACTCTCACCAGATTCTGTTTCTCCACTTCATACGTGAAATTCTCATGCTAAATCAACACCAAAGTAGTTTATTCTCTCTAGTCGGTAACTTTTAGTGATTACAGGACAGAACTGAAAGTATTTGTACCATTGCTTTTTATTTGCAGACATGGATGTATCTCGTTGCCCCTGTGCTATTGTATGCCATTGAGAGAATTTCGACAGCAATCAACGAAAGAAATCACCGTGTCAACATCAAGAAGGTAAGTACCATGATCAAGATCTCATATCAGGTTACACTAATTGAGGAAAGTAAGTCAAACTCATCCTGTTTCTCGGACATTGCAGGCGATTATATACACGGGGAATGTTTTAGCATTATACATGAGCAAACCTCCAGGATTCAGATACAAAAGTGGAATGTACCTTTTTGTCAAGTGTCCAGATATTTCAAGTTTCGAATGGTAAATTTTCATATAAGGCTTGTACTAAAAACTTTTTTTTTTTTGATAAATAAGATTTGTACTAAATACTGAAAATGAAATTATACATTTGCAGTAACTCTGTGTTCAAACACTAGCTTTCGTTTGTTACAGGCATCCTTTCTCTATCACTTCAGCTCCAGGAGATGATTACTTGAGTGTCCACATACGGACCTTGGGAGACTGGACTAAAGAGCTAAAGAAAAGATTTGCACAGGTGATATTTGACACAAACACATATGTACACTATCATGCTAAAACCACAGTAGTAAGTTAGTAACTCTTTTCTAAGATGCTTTTGGAATCATATATGGTTCAATTTCTTCCTTATGCCTAATTTCTTCTGAGCCTATAAATACTCAGTTGAACGTGCAGTACAATTCTTTTTCCTCCTGCAGTACAAATTCTTTTTCCTCTACTGCATGCTAAACCAAAAGAGGTGCAGGTCTGTGAGCCCCAAAGTACTCAAACAAGAAGAGGAAGTCTCGTGAGAATGGAAACTAAAGCACATTCAAACTACGAGCACTCACAAGCAGGGTGAGCAAAATCCTACCCAAAACGTTTCAAATTTCCCTGTACCTGGGCAGTATCATGGCTGAAACCTCTATTTTGTTGTAGATATCCAAGGATCCTCATCAAGGGACCATATGGAGCCCCAGCTCAGAATTACAAGAAGTATGACATCCTTTTGCTCATAGGTCTTGGCATCGGGGCTACCCCATTCATCAGCATTATAAAAGATCTCTTAAACCACATCAAACCGCATGACCTTGTAGATGTAAGTCGAAACAAATATCTGATACACATATGTAGGAGATATAAGAACGTATATGGTACAAAATGAACTGAACTAATGCAGGATTCAATACAGAGTGATCCGATGGGGACCAATAAGAAGGGCCCTGAACGAGCATACTTTTACTGGGTAACAAGGGAACAAGGCTCCTTTGAATGGTTTAAAGGAGTCATGGATGACATTGCCGAGTACGACCACAATGTAGGTTTCCAACAATTTGCTTCATATTTCCTCCTTTTGCATTAGTCAATTGACTCAAACCTTTTATGCGGTCCTTGAACAATATTGCAGCATGTAATAGAAATGCACAGCTACCTTACTAGTGTCTATGAGGAAGGAGATGCAAGGTCTGCGCTTATTGCGATGGTGCAGAAGCTGCAGCATGCTAAGAATGGAGTTGATATTGTCTCTGAAAGCCGGGTATTAACTTATAACAGAACTGTCATGTTATACACTTTCAGTAAATTTTCTTCTTGTTTCTTAACATGTCATTACCACAGATACGAACGCATTTTGCAAGACCTAACTGGAAGAAAGTCTTTTCTGACTTGGCAAACACACATCAATCTTCTCGAATAGGTACGGCATTTTCATGTATTAATTTAACAACCAATTCTATGATGGTACCTGTATTCCCAGTTACTAAGATGTCTTTCTGCAGGTGTGTTCTACTGTGGGAGTCCTACACTTACCAAATCACTCAAGAAGCTTTGCCAAGAATTTAGCCTGAATACATCGACTCGCTTCCACTTCCACAAGGAGAACTTCTAGCTAGTTCAGGGTTCAGCTATTTTAAAACTTCAATACTCGAGTAACAATTTTGTGTTTTTAACAAATACTTAAAAGTTAGCCCCCTAAAAGAAAAACTAGTTCAAGATGATCTTCTCGTTGCTTTTAGCTTTGTACATTAAACAAAGTGTAGGCATGTGTACAAAACAGGGGAAAAAAACTTGAATTTTGTGTTCTAGCTTCTATTTAGCATTACTTGGCTCGCTCTGTTAGGTTTGGGACAAGTACAACTTTTCTGCTTAACTTAAAACTTTGTTATCACGAACTTCGTTGAATCTTTTGTGAGCTTCTCAACTAGCAAGGGAAGCCTTTTCAAAGCTACCGGCTTTGCAGTTCCTTAACTAAACGAGTAGCAGACATTAGTCTCTTCGAAGTTCGAAATCAAAATCACAATCCCATTAGCAATAGCAATTATGAAGATCCTCAAAATGGGTTCTTTCTCTGCCTCATTGTTTATCAAAGAGTCCTCTCTGAATTTCTCATCATATCTGGGAAAGGTTTCTGCAACTTGGGTTTGGATTTTAGAGGGTTTTGCGAGAGAGATTTGCTTGGATTAGCTTCGATCTATACGTTCTTGGGCTTTGGGTAGCTAGCAGAGACCCGTGACTGGGCATAGTAGTAGAGTACACAATTTCGGTAGGTTTTTTGGCATTTTCTCATCGCTGTGCCTGTTGTAATGAGGTGACACCACCACTTCGCCACAGTTGAGTCGATCAAGAGATGTACTCTTGCTTAGAGAAAAAAAAACATTTTTTACCCACAAACTATCAGAGTAGTGACACATTGCACACCAAACTACCATTTTTAAAACATTGCACCCTTAAACTACCAATATTAGACACTTTACACCCTAAATTACCAACTTTGACACATTACACCCTCAAACTATTAATATTAAATACTTTGCACCCTCCATTTGACAATAACACCCTTAATAAATTAATGAATTGACAATAACATCTTTAATATATGCAAAATGGGTCAAGGGTATTATCGTCATATTAGTCTACAAATTTGACATAAGGTGCAAGTGTCAAAAATTGGTAGTTAGAGGATGCGATGTATCAAAATTGATAGTTTATGGTGCAAAGTGTAAAACCTTTGGTAGTTTGTGGGTGAAAAATGTATTTTCTCCGAAAAAAAAGAGATGTAATCTTGATTGCAAAAAAAAAAAAGAGAAACTTTTTGTAAAAAAAAAAAGGAGGTTTGTTTCTGGAAGCGCAATAACTCTACCGAATTTTAATTGTTTGTTCATTTTGTGCATCTTTCCATAAAGAATACTAAAAGGGTGTGTTGAGCTTTACAAATGTTCCATTTTTTTTTAGGGTAAACAAAAATTAAAAGGGTGTGGCCCCGTGGCAGTAGCCTAGCTGGTGGTTTGCCAGAAAAATTTCCAAATACTTGACGAACCGTATCAAATGCTTGAGTGTAAGTTCGAGTCACGATAATTCCAGATTTAACCACATTCATGAACTTGCGATGGGAAGCATTGGTAGGCTCTAGACATTGAGTTTGTTTTGTCCAACTGTGATGGGAGAATGTTTGATTAGGATTGATAAGTTGGAGGCTTTGGCTTTTTACAACCTCACATTAATTAATACCTTATACTTAAACATAGAGGACCTGGCCGGAGGGGATCTTCGCGGATGGGTAGAGGCCAACAGGGGAAGTAAGGATGTGGCTTTTGGAGGCCAAAATATAATATTATAAGTTTTGAAGGGCCAATGTAAATAAAAAATAGGAGTAAATTAAAAACAATTTCTCTAATTTTTGGGGAGAATGGGGGGTTATGGCTTCACGGTTTTTTTGCGACACAGTATTGTTCTAAATGTTGTACTCAGGGAGGGAGGGGAAAATGATGTGGAGATGTGAGGTGGTCTATTCTAGTTGACGTGGCTTGTTAAATTTGGCATATGGTAGAGTTAGCAAGCAAATGACATGTAGCGTGATATATTTGGAGATTACGTGGCATCCGTTAGTGGCATAGGATTTTTCCGTTAGTTTCTTGGGCCCAAGTTAACAAAGTGACCAAACCAAGACACGTCATTAAGCTCAGGGACTGCGGTGGGACAAAATGAACGCTAGGGCCCAATTTGTGGAGATTTTAAACCCTAGGGACTAGTGGACTAATTAAGCCTAAAAATTAGACATAAATGCACTTTATGCTCCTATGGTATCCTGATAATAATAAGGGATGACATAAACACAATTTCTTCATGTCTGGTTCTAGATGGGAACGTTTTTATGGTCAGGACCAGCAGAGTGAATCATCCTTGTGCTGGGTGTTTGGCTCTGTTCCAGACCATCACAGGAAATAGGTCACAAGTCTTACTTCGGTGGAGCAAGCTCATGCGGACGCCATTACTGGGATTGACTCTGTAGACTGGAGTGTTTTGGTCCACAGGGAAAATGAAGGCTTTCTAGGGTATACTATATCTGGGCCTCTCCCTAAGGCGAATCTTCCTTTCCGCATGACAGTTCCAAGAAAGGCTATCCTCGCCTTTCCTTGGGTGGTGCCTCTTCTAAATGGAGGCATTCTTGCGAGGCTGAGGGTTCCTTCCATCGTTCTTCTTCAAAGAAGAGGAATGTGAGGTTCCTTTGAGCCGTAAGCCTTCAAGGCACATGGAAGACAGCGGTTAGTGCCTTTTGTTTTAAACTCTTTCTTTTTTCTTTTTGATTGTGGATATGCTGTGATTTTTTCATTGTTTACAGGTTCTGAGGATGTTCCTTGTATGTTTAGCCCCATTTCTGGTGTTCGTACGGAGGTGGTGGATCCCGAAGTGAGGGACATTCCCGATGTTGGGGCTCCTCATTTTAGTCTTGTACCAGTGGACCCTTCTTCTGTTCTTGGTGGGCCATCCTTATCCCCTGGGGCTGGGGGGAACTCTCAACCCAGTTACTACACCGACATCAGACCTGCATGACACTCTCATAGTTGATCGTTTGGAGGCTGGCGACGAGGATATGCCTAATGCTCTTTCAGGCCCTCGAAACATAGTCGTATTTTCGGATTCAAGTTTGTCGAGTGAATCAGATTTTCCTGAGGCTGGGGTTGATCCTGAGGCTAATCTTGGGGTGCTTCCATTATCCAGGGTCCTTCTCGTGACCTTGACATCGGTGGTAATACCTCCTGCAGAGCAACCCAGCGTGCTTAGAGCTACGATAGTAGGGTGTTACGACACTCCTGGACCAGTGCTAGTCGGCGAGCCTAGTGCCTCGATGGCTAATGTTGTCAGCAAGTCTGGAATGCCTTTAGCTTCTTTGGCTAAGGTAAGAGACATGTTGTCCACCCCTCGGTTTCTAATCATTCCGAGGAATCTGACTCTGGGCCTCCAGCTACTCCTGCATGGCGTTCGAGGCCTTATGCCCAGCCTTTTTTGATTGAGGAGATGATGAGAGATTCTCTGTCTCTTCCACGACACATGAAAGTTAACAGGATTGTGCGAGACCTTTCTCGCGTGTGGCATGACTTGCTACCCTGGATGTTGTTGAGTTATCGCATGACAAGGAGTTATAGTTTACTCGTCTAAAGTTGCGGAGGCTTGAAAGCAAGTGAAGGATTAGAAGAATTTGAATGTCGAGTTGCAGACTGTGGCCCTCGACATCCATTCTCAAGCTGAAACATACGAGGTTAGTGTGGTCGACTTGGAGAATGACATCACTTCTCGGGATGCCAACATCGCTGAACTGAGGCGGACTATCGATGAACTCGAGCAGGGGTGTGTGAACTTTGAGTTTGACTTGTCCCGGGATAAAGCGAAAGTATTGCGACGTTTGAGCTAGTTTCGCGTATCTTCGTCAAAGAGGGAAGAGGCGTTGAGGGCTAAAGTGGTAGAGGTTCTCCGCGTTATGCTTAAAGTTGCTGACTCCTTCGCTGCTGAGAAGAAAAACTTGGATGAGAGTCGTACTAGTCTTACCCTTTGTCTTGCCGAGTTGTCAGCGATGCTTGCTTTTCCGAGTAATCCCACGGTTTTAGCATGTAGGTGCGGTTTTCGCGTATCTTAAGGTGGCTCATGAGGATGAGGGGAATCGCTTTTAGCGGGGACCACTAATGACATTTACAAGCACTTCATTGAAAGTTTAGGAACACGTGGTATCCATCTTCTTCATGCGGAAGATTAGATTTTGTAATAATATTTTGATACTTTCTTTGAACTTGGTCATATTCGCAATGTGTTTTAAATCTGTTGAATTTGGTACTTGCATGTTTTCCTTTCATTTGAGCTTTAATGGATTTCGTATTCAATTATCTCTATCTTACTATTTGTGTGGATATTTGATTATCTGTCTTGGGCTTCATTCGCTTCTTGTTGTGGCTATTGACTGCGTAACTTGTGATTTGTTTTCATTATATTGAATCCTATTGGAATTTTCAGATTGTCTTCTTTTTGTTACTTGTGATTGTTATTGCGATCTATTATTTTTCGGTACTTTTTATTTTATTTTTCTTCGATGCAACTGGGAACCGAGGTTCGTCAAGGTCGTCTTATTCTTGAGTAGAATGAGAACCTTAGTTCTCCTAAGTCTTTATAGTCGTTATTTGACAAGTATTTTTGAAGAGAACTTCAGATTTTTCATTTATAGCAAATAGTAGTAAAAATATCAAATTATAACATATGTGTAAACACATGGTGATAGATAGAACCGAGGTGTCTATGCATAATACTTTATAAGGTACATTGAATTCCATGGATGTTGTAATAACTTTTTCCTGAAGGTTTTCTAAGTAGTATGTTCCTGGTCGCTTGGATCTGACAACATGATACGAGCCTTCCCAATTTCGATGTAGCTTGCCTTGTTGCGGATCATTCGTTCCGGGCAACATTTTTTGAGGACTAAATTTCCTGGGATAAAATGACCTGGCCTAACCTTGGCGTTGTAGTAATTGGCGATCTTCTGTTTGTATACTTCCATCTTGAGTCATGCTTCTTCTCTTCTTCCTTTTAGTAAGTCGAGATCTAGCTTCTTCTCTTTGAGTGAAAATCATCATCTGTGGTGAGAGAGCTCTTATTTCGACCTGGATCACAGCCCCGGTTCCGTAGGTAAGAGCTAACGGCGTCTCGCATTTTTAGGGGCCATTGTATCTTGGGATCATTTCAAATTTCCATGAGGATCTTTTGAGGGGTGTAAATTGCAACCTCGAATGTTCAGCTCGTGGTTCGATCCTTCTGTCTCTTTCCACTATAGGAGGTTTAGCTAGAGCCACTTTTTCCCCTTTTGGATGCCTCTACTCCTTGATCGACGACTTGCTGCCTGCGAGCCGTCACCATGTCTTCCGTATTCATGTATTTTTGCACCTTTTCCATGAATTCTCATAAGGTCTCCGTGGGGTTTCTTTCCCAAGGAGAGCGGAAACCTCTCGTAAGTTAATCCAACTACTATTAAGGTAAGAACCATCATATCTTCTGAATCTTCTACGTTGAGTTTTTCTTTGTTGAAACGTGCCACATAATCTTGTAGGCTCTCATCTTCCTTTTGCCGAGTAGAAAGGAGATGGATGACTGTTTTTTCTACTTTTTACTTGCTATGAAGTGGATGACGCAGGCTGTGCTGAGTTCTTTGAAACTCGAAGTAAAGTTCGGCCCTAATCTACTAAGCCAAATGCGAGTTGATCCGACTAATGTCGTACGGAAGGCCTTGCATTTGATAGCATCTTAGGTGTTCAGCAGGTTCATCTGCGATCGATAGCTTTCTAAGCCATCAAGTGGATCAATGACTAATGTATATTTGTCGATGACAGACATGCAAATTTAGATAGTAGCCAAACTTCCAAGATTCATGTTGTAAATAGAAATTCCACCTGGTCCATCATGCTTTCTAGAGAGGATTGTGGCGATTTTTCCACTTTCTGTCTCATCTTCCCTAACTCTGCCAGAACTTCTTCCAGCCTAGCATTGACTCCTTCAGCATCTTCATTTCGTCCCAGTGGAGAGTGAGAGTCTCTGTTGGGGTGTGGTATACTAGCCTCTTCGTCGTGTCTTTCCGGCATTGATACTTGCTATATGCGAATTCCTCTGCTACATCTTCCCTGAACATATGCTTTTCCTAGGTTCTTGTCGTTGTGATTTGGTTCTTGGCTCGTGCCAGTGCGGGATTTGTGAATGGTTTCTATTAACCCTTCAACCAATTGCGGAGGAGGTTCTAGAGGTGGTTCTGGATTACATCCGGTCTTCCTTTTGTCTTTACTCTTGGGGTCACCTTATCCTTTTATCAAGAGAACTAAAACATTCCAACAGCCGGTGCCAACTGATAAATCAGTTGGTTTATGGTCAACACGTAGGAGTAAATGCATATCGATCTTCGCGTAATTCCTTCTGTAAAAAAATAAAGACAACCCCGAACACTGGGGTAAGGCAATTCCGATGCCTAAGTCAGTATTTTTGCCTTTTGTGAATTTCTCTATTTGACTGCTCTAGAATCACTTACCTTTGTCCTCTATGATCTTTTCATTTTATAGTGTTTTCTCCACGTTCTCATATTTTCTTTTTGGATTGATTCTAATCCCTGTAGCGTTGTGTCACGGGATATGATCCTCACACGTCTCCTTAACGGGTACTTGCTTTGATTGCGGGAACGTCGGGATCGTGGAGTTGTTACTCGTTATAAGTTATTTTATAACCGTTCATGACACGTGTCATGGTTTCTTCTTATTCTAGGCTTAATGAGAAGTGGGCCTTTGTTGTTGGGCTTTGGTACGAGTGTGATTAGGATTTGATTCAGTATTGGTATCATCAAAAATTTAGAAGAGAGCCTCTTTTATGTCGCCATTAACATGAAAAGTATAGTTCTTGAGCCTTGTTGGCATGATTGTATAGCTCAGTGTTGTCTGTGGGAACTTTCAAGATCCAAATATTATTATTGTCTTATCATACAACGGAATTTCAGACTACCAAAAACAACAACATTGTAACAAAAACAACAAAAGCTGCTTTAAAGCCCAGAATTCAGAGAACTCTCTGCAACTCGATCCCTTGCATCGATAAACCTGTCTCAGTTCTTGTTAAACACATCAAAAGCTTCCTTCACCTCCTCCAAGCTAGGCTTTCTCATCAAACAGCCCTGAGAGCTCTTTGGAACTGAACCTCTCCTAAAGTTCCTCGTCGTCTAGGCTGCACAAAATTGCCAATTTTTGCATGATCGTTTCCACATCTGCTCTGCTCAAGCTGACATGGTCTTCCTCTTCGTTGGAGAAAGTATGTTACGGGCTGAGCTCAGATTTTGAGTTATTCTTCTCAGCCCAAACATTCGAGTTACTAGAAATGAGTTTAGATCGGAGAGAAGACCAAAATCTTGATAAAAACTTTCGTGTGCTATTTACCGGGGCGGCAATTGCTGGGGTTCGGTTATTGTGTAGTGGCTGAGATAGAGATTTGATGATCTGGCAGTTGACATGGTGACACATCATTTAATGAGAGACCCATCTCGTCGACCTGTTTGAAGAGGGGCCGGAAAACCATCATCTCGCCCACCCATTTGAAAAACTAAACAGCTGAATGCCCAGACTAGATCCGTCCCTTTCTTGGATTTTTCACCTTCTCTTTGTTTTCTTAGGAACTCGTCCATGTCGAACTTTGGCTCAAATATTGGTATGAAAATTTGTTCAGTCCTATGTTGATTCCTTGTGATATGTATAGTCGTATCTCCTATGGCAACCATGAAGCAATCGGTCGACACCTTGAAGCTCTTGTCCTCAACCCCTTACCTTCCGTCCTCTCATCGCATTCCTTTTCTTTTACGTCTCATTCCTCAAACCAAAACAACAACTTGCATGCCCAACACCTGTTCCAAAGAAACCTCGGTTCAAGCACCAACCTGCCCTTGATGTTATATCAAAACCCAGCGCCTCTTGCGAACATGTGTACTGCTAGGCCTGAAGAGGCAAGCTTGAATGACGAAGAGGCAAGCCAGATCTGGCCTCAACGATGAAGAGGCAAGTGAAGAGCAAGCCTAGATCTGGTATATCAACTAAAGGAAAAGATCTCTAGTTCAGCTTATGTGCAATATTGAGTACTACAAAATAGACAGTGCTTCATTGTTGCATAGGCTTTCCTTATCTTGTTTTAGATGCCTGTAAAGCAATCGAATGTGAATTTTTTATTTCCTTCCTTTTTAGTATATTTTTATACTTCCCCCCTCCCAAGGCAATCGGTTGTAGTAAACTATGTTTTTCCTTTTATTTTCAGCAAGGTCTGCTTCGATATGAATTTGGTCTGAGATTTTGAGCTGAAAAGAAACATAAGGACATTCGGTGTTGCAAATTTCTTTGGAGATCAGAAGTTGATAATCACAAAGACTGTTGGAATCCCCGGAACATATCTGTTCAATGAAATGTCATTCAGAGCTCAAATGCAATTGAGTGTTCAACAATCTTTAAGAACTTATGGGAAGCCCTTAATCCACAAGCACGTCAAAGTGCAATCCTGCAAGAGAGGTTAAATCCTGAAAAGCTTAATCTCTCTTATGCCGATCTTCATCATGAAATCAGTCAACATGTGAAGGACATCCCACCTAAATCTTCTGAAAATTTCAAAAGACAACAAACGGATAGCAAACCATCCCAAGAAGAGGACCTTGTTAATTACATGTCAAATTTGCCAAGTTATCTAGAGAAAAGAGAGAAACTCCAGGAGAAAGTCTTAAATGTGGGGTCCCTGACTGGGGGTGCCTTGAAAAATGGTGTGATAGTCATAAACCGATACCAGGTATCAAGATGAAGAAGGAAAGCGAACGGGTGGGAATTTACAAGCAACAGTTCGAGATTTTCACTGGCGAGTAGCCTCTTCAAACGGGTGGAAATTCATTAAATGACGTGTCACCATTTCGACAGCCGGATCGTCAACTTCCCATCTCAGCCACTTCTTTGCACCACTTCACACCATTGTGCTTCGCACAATAACCGAACCCGCAATTGTTGTACGTACGAGGACACCAACTAAAGAAGACCAGAAGCAAACCGGCATGCTTCTGCATGGTGACGCTTCCTCCATTGTAATATAGTTGTAGAATTGAAAGAAAGGCATGGTCATAGATTTTTCGGGGGGGGGGGGGTTGGGCAATTGCAGCGTAGAGTGGTCGGCGATGTGTTTCGTGGGGGGGGAGAGAAGGAGATTGGGGATAAGCAGAATGGCACAATATGAAGAATGGGTGACGTGGCAGTGATTGGGCAACTAACTTGACATTCTTGAGCCCATAAGACACGTGACATCATTTTATTGGTGCTAATGTGGTTAATTTTGCTACGTCAGCACTTACCGTGTGACATACTGTGAATTCAAGGTTTACCTCAAGCATATTAAAATGATATTTTTTTTACCATAGGGGTATATCTGCAACATGCGTATACCACAGGGGCAAGTGATGCATTTAGTAAAAAAATTATGTACATGAAATGATCTTGAGTACCAATAAATTATAATCACTAACTTGGGGTGTAACGTATAAACCAATTGGTAGGTTCGGGTACAATATGTAAAGTTTGATAGTTTGGTTTGCAAATTACAAAATTAGTGAAGTTAGAGAGTGCAAAATTAAACTTTTTTCATAAAGAAAACTTGGCCGCAAGCCCATGAAATAACGATTCAAGCAATACAAAAATAAGTAATAGATAAAACAAATAAAAGCCTAAAAAATAAAGAGCCTAAAATAGAATATATTATATATAATAATAAATTTGTAAAATAAATAGAAATGCAGACGAAAAAACATAAATAAAAGTAATAAAAAAAGCCTGCTTTTCTTAAGTTCCTTTTTTTGTATTGTGAGACGCGTGAAATGAACCATAGAATTTTGAAGTAGTTGTGAGGACGACCATCTTAATTTGCTTGATCAGTTGATTAAGGATAATAATCATTTGATTAATCAACATCCTGTGAAGACATTTTACGAATCATTAGATTTAAAGAAAAGTGCATAAGATTAATATTGGATGGTGCAATATTGCATCGAAGTAAAAAGTTTATGGTGCAATTTGTACAAACTATGTGTTATAGTTTATGGATTAAAAAAGGTATTAATTTATCCAAAAATACTTATTTTCTCTAGTTATGTTTTCAGTGATTGCTATTAAAATATTTTAAATTTTGACATGAAGGCTTTCATGATATCGACAATTAGGCATTCATAGAATTACTTGTGGAAAGAAGAAAGTAAATATTACATATACAATGGCTAGCGTCTATAAATATCTACACGTACATGGAAGTTCATAGATCCTTAATTCTTAGAGCTCATAACAGCGGGTTTAGTTTCGTAGAAACACAAGCTTGTAACAACTTAATTATAATCTTTATTATTTAGAAAAAAAACTTATAATCTCTATGATGCATATATATACTTTTTAGCCTTCAATTGTTTAATATATACATCATCTTTCAACTTTAGTGACCCGTTTGATCAGGAGAAATCCTAACATAAAATATTCACATATATATTCTCAAATATCAGCCAAAATATCGGGGGAGTTAATTAGATTTTTTATTAATGGCGTTTTTGCAGTATTAATCTTGCTTAATATGTCCTAAAACAGTGTACGTACAATAGCTGCAACCAGTAGTAGGCATTGACCTGTCCAAATGGTCCAAGACCAACAAAAAGCTGATCTTGACAAGGTCCCAGGAAATGCCAGTTTTTGCAATATGGCAGCTTTAAGATGCAAAATAAAAGCCGAAAATGAATAGAGAAAACAAAGCGATTATCAAGCCCGATGCAGATTACAACTTATCACGATTAATACACACAGTGCAAGTAGCTGGTATAGAACTGTTAGACCAGTACCTACCTATTGCTAGACAATAGAGATCTTTCTCATCCTAGAGCCTAGAAGGCTAGAAGCATAACATAAACAAATGCATTAAACTAAAGTCCACAGACTAGGACTGTTCATTGCATGAGAGAGAGAGATTAGGGAGGAGCCGGCAAGCATTGTGTTTTAGTAATTATAGTATGTGCGCGGAATATTAGAGTTGCTTCGATGCGGTGCATCCTTCTTTGAGCTTGGTGGCTGTGATAGGGAAAAGCTCAAGGGTCTGGAGGGGTTTAGTGCAACATGGGGAGGCTGGACCCATTTCCATCATTGCCTTCCAATCATGGCCGTATGTTTTCATGGTCGACATGGGTTTGTTCATCTCGACCTCCTGAGGAATATCCACCTTCCAAGTACAATTCATCACTTGTGATGATGGACCAGCAAATCCTCCCTAGTCCAAAAACATAATCATCAATACAGGAATTCAAACCAGAAACACAACTGCATGTAACGTGTTCTGTCAACGTACCGTTCTGTACGAACTCTTCTGTCAGTCATCACAACTTATGTTTTGTTTTTAAAAGGTTTTTAGCTAGGAAACCATGAATATAATATATCTTAAGCACAATTTTTAAATACAGAAAAAGAAAAAGGTTGTAACGGGATCTAAACACGCTTGTGTGGAGTAGGGTATTTGTAATAAATCAAGGATTGATTGGAATGAGCAAAGCAAATCTTCTCGATGATGCTTAGAGTTCTTGGTGAGGCTCGCTTTCATAACTTTCCTGATACCTTCCGCTGCTTAAGACTGGAATTCGTCTTAACGGTTAAGAGGATTGGGGAAGACTGTGGAAATAAAAAGGAAAAGGAAAAGACAGGATGCTCCCCAGAAGGGAAAAAGAGAAGCCACAGAAAAAGCATCCGAGAGACTGTTCTTGCATGTCTTCCAACAGGAAGAGCGTGCAGAACACTGTGCTTTCATCCGTAACCTGATCATTAGTTATTTGGAAGGAGTCAGGCAGACAAAACTGTCTCAAATCAATTTGAAAGATAAGTTTTACTTTTTCTACTGCTTTCTTAGTTTCTAGATGAGCTCGTCTTGTATGAGAAGTATAACGTTTTACAGACCTTGAAACGGGACTCAAAACGCGTAGGTATTTAGCAACAGAAAGTACTAAGCTAGATAACATTATATCTACTTGTAAATGTTAAGTAGTTGGGACGGTAAAAGGGAGAAAATTCTTTCTTCCTACATGTAGATCAAAACAATCATAACAAAAAACTATAAAGAACAAACTATATATAATCAAAGATTACCTGATGAAAAAAGCTAACTGAGCCGTCATAAGAAAGCTGCTGATGCAGAGCTGAAGAACCAGGAGACTCAGAGTAGTCGAGAAATCGGTGATTTGGCTGATTCAGCTCAGAATAATGGAGTTGCTGTTGCTGCAGCATTTGCAATTGCCTACTAATTTTCCTTCTGAGCTTTTGTCGGTCCCTTGCCTTGTGGTTCTGAAACCAGTAGAAGACGTTCTTGCCTTCAATCTTGCCATAGAGGGAGAGGTGAGCTGTGATCTTTTGTATCTGAGAAGCATTGGGAGTCCTAATCCCACTTCTGTACATTTCTTCCAAGACCATGAGTTGCTCGGGGGTTGGGCACCATCTTGATGAAGTTGCTGGGGACATTTTTTCTTGCCTCAACTGTGTGTTTCTTGGGAGACTAAGGCCTAAGCGGATTGAAAGTGAGTTATAAATAGATGGCAGAGAGAAAGGCACAGTGGAACACTTAGCGAGGGACAAAAAGGAGGAAAATCTAGAGAGAGAGAGAGAAGAGGAAGATACAGGTTAAAAGAGAAGGAGATCATGCTGATGTTTCCCTCTGAGGGGCCTTGATTAGTGTAGGTTTCAGTCCATGCACAGAGAGGCGCACAGAGAGAGAGAGAGAGAGAGAGAGACAGAGAGGAATCTGTGAATGAGGGAAAACTGAGTGGGTTACGGTGCTTGAATGATTATGTCATCATCACCTTGTTATTTACTTTCTGAACAGAATGAACAAGACACCAAGTAGGTTGGATTCAGTCATCAGATGAAGTTCTTCTTGTAATAAGGGGTTATGGACTATGTCAACCAACTTGCTGTTGAAGCGCGTAATGGACACGCCATACTCACAAGATGCTACTCTGATCTTGCCACCTTCCATGGCCGCTGTCTGCCATTATCACCACATGCATATCGTCTCTCCACAGTCCACAATTAGACATTTCGTTCACAACTCCGGAATTGAAAAGCTTAAGTCGTTGTCAATGGCTTCTGTGATCGTGACAATTCGATAATAAAGAATACCATGTAGTTAATCAAAGTACAGAGTGTAAGCCCATGCTAAATGTCATATGTACTTATCAGTATGTACATGTAAAGTTTTGCTTTATGAACTAAGAAGTTAATAAGATATTATTTTGCTAGCAAAAGTTATATATATATATATATATATATATATATATATATATATATATATATATATGAGAATTTGGGCGTTAAAAAGTATCAGTGTATAAAATTTGATAGTTTAAACCTCAAAATGACATTGGTTTCATAGTTTATAAATCACATGTGATCCCTACACTTCAACATTATTAACGTTCGTGAAAGACTAACATGAATTATAAACATTATGTCTATGTGAAAATCCGATTTAGACACATAGAAGGTGTTTATCCAACAATTAAAATCAACTCAATAACTTCTAAAAAAATCAACTCAATATTTTTTGAACACATTCGAAGATTACCTAGTCTAGTGCTAGACAAAGATAAACACAATCAACAAAATAAAAATATGAGAAAATTAAAGCCGTCATCAATCACACAAAGACGAAAATTTTGTTGACGAAGTAGAAAACTTTTTAAAAACGCTTCGGGTGCATTCAATAACTTTACAGACAAAAAAATCTGAGAATAAGGGAAAGTAGATCCAAGTTCTTGATTGCTTGGTCCCTTTTCGACAGTGTGCTTCACCAGATCCAGCCCACATGAGATAAGCATTGTTATGGATCTCTCTAGGTAAATCGCCGCCTTCTAATCGTTCCTGGATATTTTCTCTCCATGATTCTGATGGAGATCCATAAGTGAGGAGTTCGGTTAATGTATGAAGCGGGACCGTATGAAGCGGTGTGGAGCTGCGGTCAGGATCTCCACACCGCTCATCTAACGGTCCCGCTTCATACACCGAATAAATGAGGCTTTTCCGGTCCAGCCACCGAACTCCCCCCCGGTCCAGCTTCATCCAATTCAAAATTTGGAGTTCGGTGCCCCCCTGCAGATCTCGCCCAAGCCCTTCCCGAAAATCACTCCCCCAACCCCTTCTCTGTTCCAGCCCCTTCTTCCTCCCCTAAACCCTTCTCTGTTCCAGCCCGTTCGTCCTCCCCCATCGCAGAACCATCGCAGAAGAGCCCAACCCTACTGTGCTGTAAGAGGTACTTTCAGTTTTTTTTTCCAGTTTTGATTTACAGCATAAATTACATTATATGAGCTGAAGTATAGACAACGAAATATTTGCTGGATAATGCGGGCAAAATTTGATTGGGATTTTGCAGCAAGCATCTGGGGAAGGCTTGGAGCGGATCAGTTTGTTTGGTCGGCGGTTGCGGTTCTTGCCCGAGGCGTTCTTTCGGATTCAGAGCCTGGTTGTGCTTGACGTTGCGAATAATCAACTCGAGGTAATTTTTCATTTTGATGGTTCTTTTTTCTTTTCCTCAATATGTGTGGTGTTCCCGTTGAGTTATATGTTTAGTGCAAATAAGTAGTTGTAATCTTAGCTTAGCTCTATGGGTTTCGTTATATTGAGCTAAGCTTGTAATTGTATTAGACATCGAAAAAGGATCGGATTGAAGGCATGTAATTTGATTATAGCTAGTTATTCGTTCGTTGGTAGTGGTGGAATGTGGTAGAGCTTAATATTAGCTCCAGGTAATTGGAAAATATTTCTCTCTCGCAAGTTGAGTTTGGTTATAAGAGCTTTCAAATAAATTACCGCTGCTGAGTTTGGACAGAAACTAGAAAGTTTGGAAGAGATCTGGGAAATACAAGGATAAGAAGCATGGTGTATGTCGTACTAGGCTTAAAACCTTTATACTCGTGCAGCTACCCTTTTATCTGAACCTGAATAGTCTTATACAAAACCCCAAAAAGGCAGCACTCATATAACTGGGGATACATTAAGAGACTCTGCACTTGATAGCAGAGTAGATAATCTCCTTAATTAGGATCATTAAAAGTAAATTATTATGTATCTGCTTGTTAAAATATCACGACTCTGTAGTCAATAGATATCAGTGACAATTTATTTCGTAGCTATGTTCAGGTGCTTTTCTGGGCTAAGTCTCCTTAAAAGTTCCATTTCCTTCTTTTTTTATCCCCACTTGTTTCTTTGTCATAGAGACATGGGATCCCAATATTTGGAAGAGTTGTGCTCTTTTTCTAAAATGTGCCATATTTACTTCAATTAACTGTAGGTTAGAGAAGCCTATGAGACTGCTGTCTCGCTTTAGAGTATCTCAAGCTTCAAATACAACCACTTTTAGATATTATGTTTTTGTTTGACGGCCATCAAGAATGGTCAAAGAGAACTCTATTTTGTGCAAATCGTTGAGACTGATCTTCTCTTTTCTCAGCTGTAGAACAATTATTTCTTGTTGATGTTTAGGCTGAAGCTTATTATCATCAATGTTGACAAACATTTTCCTTCTCTTTCATTTAACATAAAATAGGAAAAAATTGTAAATTACATACCTGTGCTTTTGACTTCGTGTCTTGCTATTTAATTTGATTGATCAATCTGATGAAAATTTAATTAAATAGACTTTGTGTCTTGCTATTTAATTAGATAGACTTCGTGCTTTTCTACTTTATACAGTTGATCGATAATTGGAATTATAATTGGAATGACTTTCTTTCAAAAGATAACATATTTTTCATTTTGACATCCTTTTTATATGTAGGACCTCTCAATATGGCCCAAATGGAAGGCATAAATCCCAATATCAGTAGACGAAGCTCTAGTAGTACTGTTAACCCCGAAGGTGAATTGGGTGTTATTTTATTTGAACAACGAAGTTGGTGCGTAGGACTCTTTTTTCATTTGGTTTTTTTCGTTGGTACTTGCAGGTGACATGGTTTGTGCAGACAACGGAGAAAAAGTAGATGTTTGGAGCCTAGAGTGGGCGGATGTCGACCATGTATACGAATGGTACAATCGATACGCAACCATGAAAGGCTTTAGCATTCGTAGACATACCGGGTTCAAGCATAGGGAATACGGATATTGGACATCAAAAGCTTTTGCTTGTAGTAGAGAAGGTAAGAAGCGAGAGAGGGATTCACTTGTGCCGGTTAAGCGAGAGCGACCGGATACGAGATGCGGGTGTCTCGCAAGTATTACTGTTCAGCGGCAGCGTAATGGGAAGTATTGCACCTCCGAATGGCATCCGGAACATAATCATGACGTGGCGACTCCTTCGAAAGTTCACATGCTTCGTTCCCAAAGACAAATGAGTGACTTGCAGCGTGTGGAAGCTATACAATCAGATAGAGCGGGCATCCGCCCGAAACTGGCATTGGATTTCATGGCGGCGCAAGCTGGGGGTAGACAACTTTTGGGATTCACTCATCAGGACCTGAAAAATTACTTAAATGGTATAAGATCAAAGCAGATGGAAATTGGTGTAGCCGGTGTTCTTCTTAACTGGTTCGGTGATCAGTTTGAAAAGGATTCCGAGTTTTAGTTTCGGGTGATGATGGATGGCGATGAGCACATTACTAACGTCTTCTGGTCGGACCACGTAATGCGAAATGACTATGCGATATTCGGGGACTTTGTATCATTTGACACCACATACAGGACGAACAATGAGCACAGGCCACTGGGAGCATTCGTTGGGGTTAATCATCACATAATTTCGGTTGTGTTCGGTGCATGTTTATTGTATGATGAGACGGCGCAGACATTCGATTGGCTATTTGAAACATTTGTTGAGTGTATGAATGGGAAGGCGCCCAAATCTCTATTCACGGATCAAGATGCAGCTATGCTAGTTGCAATCCCACGGTCCCTACCAGACACACACCATTTTTTATGTGTGTGGCACATATCTCAGAATGCTTTGAAGAATCTTGGACCACTGCTGGGGAACAAAGGCTTCAAAAGTAAGTTGATGAGTCTTTTGTTTGACCACGACGTCGATGATTTTGAACAGTGTTGGAGGAAAATGATTGATGAGTACGAACTTCAAGAAAATGGATGGCTGCAGAAGATATATGAGAAGCGAGAGCAATGGGCGCCAAAATATGTACGAAATGTTTTTTGTGCCGGGAAAAAGACGACCCAGTTAAGTGAATCTTTCAATGCGGTCTTGCGTAGGTATTTGAGCACAGTGATGAATATGGATCGATTCCTACAAAATTTTCAAAGAGCAGTAGATGAGTTGCGCTATAATGAGTCGCGGGCAGAATTTAAGATGCTTAACACAGTGCAAGTCAATAATCGGTTGGAACCGCTCTGTCATCATGCTGCAGAAGTCTATACTCCCACAATGTTGCGTGCTTTTATGGAGCAATATATGAAAGCCGGTTGGCTTAAGTTTGACTGTCTTAAGGAAACAAATGGGACCGAGGAGGTTGAGGTACATGAGTGCAGTCGGGACCCGTCGCATAACTGTTTAACGGCACGACACCATGTCATCAGAACGGTAGATGGGGTTCAGCAGTGTAGTTGCAAAGGATTTGAGCTTGTTGGTGTCCTTTGCAGTCACATTTTATGGGTGCTGAAACACAAGGGACTATTCGTGATCCCTGATGTGTATATCATGCCGAGGTGGAGAAAAGACGCTAGGCGGTCTGTTGCGTCAATTAGCAGTTTAAACAATACGGTTGATCCGGCCATCCTGATCGTGGTCAACAGCAGCAAATGTGTAAACAAGATTGCCTCATTGTGTCAGCGTTACGGAGGTAAAAGAAAATCTTAGGCAATATTTGACCGTCACCAAAGCGAAATGGAGAAAGAACTTGCGACATTGTCAGACGACGACGGTCCTCTTGGTTTGGGGAGCGATTCTGGGCCCATCAGCGTAGGATCTGCAGTGGGGGTAGAAACAACGATTGTTGCAAAAGGTTTCAAGATGCGTGAACCGAAGCATAAAGGGAACAAACGATGGAAGAGCGGACTTGAGCTACGGAGATCACGGGGTCGTGGGCGTGGTCGTGCCCGTGCATCTTCACAACCAATTGCTCGTCGTTTGCAATTAAGCAATGAAATGGACGTAATGTCCTTCATTTGACAGCTTTTACAACTTGATTTTATTATTTACATTTGCTTTACATGTTTTTCTAACAAGTATATTTCTATATTATATTTAATCATAGGTATGTAATGAGGCCAATGCTCATGATGGCGAGGACGATGGCGAGGACGACTCCATAAATGGGCGATTTAAGAGCCTGGACTAGCTGTAAAAGAGCCAATGTTCATGCTGTTGAAGTGTTTTGTAATATATTTCTATAATGACTTGTAATACATTATGCTGCTATCAGATCCAGTTAAAGGACGACAATTGTGTCAAAACCCACTTAAAATGGGTGCCGCCTATCTGTAAGGCACTGATGCATACATCTTTCTGTACTTGTGTGTCTGACATTGCTATACATTTCTTTCCCTAGCCTCGACATGATCTGCATTTTGAGTAAAGTAAGCTCATTTTTTGGTGAACTCGTGTACCGTTAAATCTTACCATATCAGCAATGTTGAACTCGTGTACCGTTAACTACACACTATGAAGATACCAGCAAATAAGTTTATAAATAAGACGGGCAGAATTTTAGTTATAATAATATCTGTCCTCTATTTTTTTTTAAAAAGGCATGACTCGGTATTTACTTGTATGTACAAGAATTTGCCCAATCTGATATAGCTAGGAAGGATATTTCAGCCTCAAAATATAAAACTGCAAGAACTTTATCCAGTACCGTGTTGGATTTGCATGGTCTTTATCATAGACTACGAATAAAGGACGTTTTAAAACTACTACGCTTCAAAAGCAATCTACAGACACCAACTAAAATTACAACAGTACATCTCAAGTTGCAACAATATAAACCCAGTCTCTTCAGCTCCAAATAGAAACTACACAAGCATTAATAATTATCCGCTTAACCCCGAACCGATTGGCTTCCAAACATAAACTACACTAGCATTTACACTAGCATTAATAATGATCCGCTTGGCTTCCCTTTAGATATTGCGTAGTAGGCAACAACAAAACCGAAAAAAATAAAGAGCCAAAACCACATTCTTGACCGTCGGTTCGAATTACGCAGTTTGATGTACTTTTGCTTCAATTGTAAGTACTCCGCCCTCTGACCATCAATATCCACCTGAGCTTTCTTCAAGAGGTTCTCATATTTATCCTGTTGAGCAATCATTGCCAATCGATGTCGCGTTGCTTCATGCTCCATCGCAACAACGTGGTCCAAAATGAGCTCCTCCACCACTCGGTTGCAACACAACTCCAGCTCAGCCTTCGTGCTTTCCAATTCAGCCTTATCAAAGTGATGGTGTGCCATCTCTCCCCCCTGTGCCCTGTCTTGCCTAACCCACCAATCGCACCAGGCGAAATAGCGGCAATGGTGATTTTCCCCATACTGCACCATAAAGATTCGTCATTATAGAGACTTAAGTACATAAGTAGAGGGAGCACCATAAAGATTCAATCATAACTGCTTACTTTTTATTTTTTACATCCGTAAAACTGTTTTCCATAATTGTTTGGGGTATATGCGGTTTTCTGCATAGCTTCAATTCCACAAAAGCACACAGGTTTCTTCACATAAGTTTGGGGCCGTGTGCCTGAGCTATCACTATTGAGATAAGTTATTAGCAACTGTAGCTATACACAAAAACATTACGAATCCAAATGGTAATACAAACTCACTTGTTATCTGTTGCAGAACCCATTGTCACAGATGATCTTGTCGCAGAACTAGAGGTTGGGGTTCCCCTATCTTGACTGGATCTACTCCTTCGACTACTGCTTGACGGGGTCATTTTCCTAAACATAAAACAAAAAAATAGATCAGGGTTCAGGAACTTATTGTTTTCTGATGACACACGGTTTCCAACTTAAAATTTGAGCAGAAAGTAAAAATGAGTACTATATTTTTTAACTATCTGAAGAAATGAGTACTATCTGAACAACTCACGTAGGAGCTTCTGCTATTTAAGATTTTATACAGACAGTATAAAGTCTATCTATCACGGTATTTTTAATAAAGTCTGCTAACTAACAGATGCCTTTCGCATAATTTTGTATCTGATAATTGTCGATCCGATACAAAATTTGGAGATAAAACGATGAATAGGTATGTAGGGATATTTATCTTGACTAGGTTTTATTTTACTTTCAAGTCAAGAGGAAATGCATACACCGGTAACCAGATATTTTGATGGGACTTCAGATAGATGCCTATTGCCACCCAGTGCAACCAGAAAACCATGAAAATCTCATGGTAGAAAGCTTCTCCCAGCCCCAGGAACCGACTCTATTGGTATCTTCCTGTCTTTTATTCTCGAAAACCAGACATGCATTTTCTTCCACCCCTACTGTTGCTCAGATTCTAAAACTACCCAAATGACCTCTCTCCACCACAAACTATATCCTGATATAAGATGCACCATGCCAAGCATTTCTATGGGCGTCACAATTTTAGGAAACTACAAGTGGGAAGAAAAAAAGGAGCAGACTCAACTAGACATAAGTTTGTGTCAACTTGGGCGTTCAAAGAAATCAAAAAGTAAATTCGATCCCATCTCCCTATTCAAGCGTCAATAATCTTGTTTCAAATAACTGCAAATTTGTGAAATAGAAAAGATGCTTCACTATTCTGGAAATATTTCACTCGCAAGCACAACACAGGGTACGGTGCAGGTCATGAACCTTTGTTGAAAAGAAAAAGAAAAAAGCTCAAGTACAGGATGCTGTAACCACCAAAATACAGGTGAGGGAAGTAAAATCAAAATCTCTGCAATGTATTATTATAGTTGCTTGAACATCCGAGCTACACACGATCTCCATACCCGTTAAAGTTGAAGAAGATATGTAAGCATGTAAGCAATAAAATCTCTCAAACCGTGCTCCACATTTTCACTTGCTCTCAATGTCGTACTGATCTGTTATGAATATGTCAATTAGGGAAAAAAAACAACAGAACATGGAGGATATAGCAAACATAGGGGTGCTTGTCAGCATTAAGAGAACTATCAATGCCATGGAAGGAAAGATTCTTCAATTAGCATTAAAGTAAGCAAAGTCGCAGTTTCTGAACATTCAAAGTTCGTCTTAGCTGCTTACAGAGCCTCAAAGCCAGGGTAATTACCAGCCTAACAGCTTAAAAAATAGTATATGAGCTTTTGAAGCTTGATTAAACATGAAGGGTGGAACAAATGCAAAGACAAATCCAATCAAATTCCTCCAAAGGCAACAATGAAGAGAGACTGGTCAAGAACTAGGATATTCTCTCTGTCTGTCAATTTGATCTATTCACTTGCAACCAAGAACACAACACATGAGGCAGTTCACAGATATGCAGAATTTTTCCGACAACTAAAATTGGTTAGTAATCTTGCCCATGGTCAGCTTCTAGTATCATAGTTGAGTTTTTCTTGAACTTATCAACTTTGCACTCAGGTTTTATTTCAGAACCAACTCTATAGATTAATCTCATTGCAGCAAATTAAGAAATGGCACCACTTCCCTCTTCAAGTCACAATATAGTGGCTCCTGATTAACCACATAAAGCAATGTGTCCACCAGCTCTAACAAATTACATTAGCAGCTATGGCAGTACATATCAATATCGGAGATTTTGATCGAACCAAACAAATCCACATGACCCAACCAAAATAAAGACAAACAACCTGGGCTTTGATACTATATTACCCCATCCAACCTAAAAACTGAAGCCAGCAGGTGGAAAGACCCACCAAGTGCATAGCCCTACAGCAGCGCAGACAAAGAGAAGTGATTTATGCTGTAAATCAAAACTGGAAATAAAAACGGAAAATACCTCTTACAGCAGGGTTGGGCTTCTTACAGCAGGGTTGGCTCTTCTGCGATGGTTCTGCGATGGGGGAGGAAGAACGGGCTGGAACAGAGAAGGGTTTGGGGGAGGAAGAAGGGGCTGGAACAGAGAAGGGGTTGGGGGAGTGATTTTCGGGAAGGGCTTGGGCGAGATCTGCAGGGGGGGCACCGAACTCCAAATTTTGAATTGGATGAAGCTGGACCGGGGGGGAGTTCGGTGGCTGGACCGGAAAAGCCTCATTTATTCGGTGTATGAAGCGGGACCGTTGGATGAGCGGTGTGGAGATCCTGACCGCAGCTCCACACCGCTTCATACGGTCCCGCTTCATACATTAACCAAACTCCATAAGTGAGTGGATGTATTTGAGAACAAAAATGTGAATGTTGAAGAGAACGAAGAGGAAAAACAAGCTGCCGCTTTTGTGTGGCTTTGGCTCAACCAAGTAGGCACGCAACAATCCAACAAAACTCTATATCGCAGGTTAGTTAGAGCGATCAGGAGAGCGAGAAGTGAAGATATTTTTTTGTGACAGCCACGGTGTTCACTCGAGCTAGACGTCGAGCCTCGAGCGAGTGAATCCTCTCTGTAAAAATCACAAAGGTCGCTCGAGTAAGAGGTCAAGTCTCAAGCGAGCGAATCCTCATTTCGTGAAAACCATAGTGGTCTCTCGAGTAGAGGTCGAGCTTAAGTGAGCAAAATCATTTTGTGAGAAACTAACAGAGTTCGCTTGAGCTCCAAGCCGGTGAACATCTTTGTGAAGTCCTTGCTTGAGCGGTAGGTTGTGAGAGAAGACTGTTATCTTGAACACTTGAACACATTCTCATAAAATGTCACATTACAACTCAATTTGAACTTCATTCAGGGCCGGCTGAAGGGGTAGGCAGCTTGGGCGGCTGCCTAAGGCCCCTACCTCCAAGCAAGGCCCCAAGTTGTTTGATTAGGAAAAAAAAAACCTCAAGTAAGAGTGAAGTCCAGTGAAACAAAAATATATCTCATATATAAAGATTTGTCTTGTGAAATAATTTTATGTATAAAGGCCTCAAAAATTGTTTGTGCTCAAAATTCATGGGTAGCTCTATTTTGTGAAAAAACTGATTTAATTTTTATCACATACGCTCTTGTAGAGTAAGTATCTGTTTAAAATATATTTTTTATTATATTCAAAAATAAAAAGGCCTCACTTTTTAATCCCTGCTTTAGGCCTTTATTTTCATTGAGCCGGCCCTGACTTCATTTGGCACAAAATTAAGTTAATAGTACTCAACTATGCACTAACACTATGTGGTAGAGAAGTGATTTATAATAATCTGTGCATGTGCTGTAAGTATCAAATTGTACTTCTAGTATGCAATAGTCAATTTATAGTTATTGGATTCAAACCAATTGATTTTATATTTCAAGTTCAGTGACATCTCTACCTTACTTCGAATCTGCAAATGCATATGTAGCTTTTTTAAAAAAGCACATCTCTTTAAATGTCTTCCTAAGTCTGTCCATATTTTTACAACCCTTTAAAGATATATTGATCTATATATTTTTGAATCGCAATTCCAAATATTTTTTTTCTTTTTCTGCGCAACATGCAACTTTCATTACGAAACTACTCTGCTGCTAGCTACCAGCAGAGTCATCACAAGATACAATGTTTAAAGGCACATCTCCTAGCTAATACAATGTCCCCATGGGTCTCTGGCCTCCAACCCCATTTTGCTAGATTATGGGCCATATAGTTCCCTTCCCTTGGTGTCCACTGAATCTTCCAATGGATATGATCCTGCAGCAAAAGCCTCAAAGTGCTAACAAAGCATAATATAAATATATTCCTACATTTAAATGTTAATCTCTACATTTGAAATTTGAATCTTAATAGCGATATTAAATCTTTAATATCGTGATAACCATAATATAAATCAAATATTTAAGATTTGATTATGATATTATCTTTAATATCCTCCCTCAAACACGAGATAGTGAAATCTGAAATCTTGTGTTTGAAAAATGTGATCTGAAAGTTATCGGACCTTAAAATCACAAGCACACGGATCCTTGCTCCCTTTGCTAAATATGTAGCATTTTTTTTGAATTTGATCGGACATTAAAATCATATCATAGGCATACGACCTTGAAGAGTGACTGAAAGTGATCGGACCTTGAAATCATAGACACACGACCCTTGCCAAACATATCTCATGCTCTCTCTTTTTTCTTTCTCTATTTCACTCACCTCTTTTTTCTTCTTTTTTTCTCATCGCAAACGTTGATACTAAACAAGAGAAAAGATTTGAAATTTGAATTTTGATATGGATATCAAATTTTTCATATCGTGATAACTATAATATCATATGAAATTTTTGAAATTTGATTACGATATTATCTCTAATAAAAAGAGGTTTCATTCTTGACATCGTATCCCCTTTTCTCAGTTAAGCTCCCTAAATTTAATTTTAATTCTTTAGCACACCAATTTGCTCTGGCATTGATATCCCACCATCAACTGACGCTTTATAAAATGCATGGTGCTCATAGATTGCGCGTGCATTCACGCATATGGAGTTGGCGACTCATGGTTGGATTTGTGAATCATCTGTTGCTCTCTCCTTCATGCTAAGGTGTTCAATATTTCTACCAAATTAAACATATTTTAATTTTTTTAATATTTACCCCCACTCTAAACCTTTTATAAATTTTAATAAATCTCAGTATATAAAAGATTAACGAAATTTTAGAAATATTCACAAACTCATAAATGCATGCAGATTCAATTCCTGTCAGTTTCTGACTTCGAACCGTCTACATTCCCTGTTTACTTTCTCGCAATAGAAAAAAGTCAAATGCTCTCTTTTCTCCTCAGCAATTCATCTACCTTGCAATCGCTGTTCAATTTCTTGAAAAGCACAAATGCAGGATGGTACTCATTAATTATAGCTTTTCAAGTACTGAACAATATTATTTTTATGAATCCTATGGGTACTACTGATTCATGCTCATATATATATATATATATATATAATTTTTTGTGGCGTTATAAAAGGTGTTAAATTAGTTTTTGCAGAGTTTTACATAAAACGCTGAAAAAATGCATGATTGTTTGTTTGCAAAGGGTCCAAAAAAAAAGTCGGCTTTAGCGGCTTTTTACAAATGGTGCCGGAGAATGTTGTCTTTACAAACGCGATTAAATACCTTTTTAACTGCCTTTTAAGATAAACGAATAGAATTTAGGGTTTTTACCCGTGTTTGTAGATTGCTGGTGTAGTTAGACTTTCACTAGTATTTGGAAAAAACGCCGCTAATAACTTCTCCGACGTACCTATGCAGGGAATTGCAAAAGTCGCTAAAAAAACGCTGATGAAAGTTTACCAACATTTTGTGATTGCCGCTAGAGATTTATACATCTTTTTAAGTGATAGCTCATTATTAATTAGTTGTCTCACTTAATTTGTGGTGATTTACACAAGACTTTCAAATATTTGACGAACTATATCAATTACTTGAATGTAAATTTGAGTCACGTTATCAACAAACGAATCACAACTACTGCAGACACGGGTTTGTGAAGTAGGTATATGTGCTCCACCCAAAAGGAGCTATCCTGCACAGAGGATGTAGACGAGACGAATGTTATAGCACAGGTTTTGAATTTCTTTCCCCCAAAATATCATGCATATATATTTTTCAAATTTGCATGATCACAATGACAAGACTCTTCCAACTTTTGGTGACCCTCGATGGCCCCCCACCTCCTGTTTATTTTGATGGATGTGATGGATCTAAGTCTAGATGATTGTGCTTCATAGATGATTTATATAAATGCCCACGCCACAGCATTGGGCATTCTATAGCAAATACACATAATTCTATGAAGTGTCAAATTGCCTTCATTTATTATCTGAAAACTTTTCTCATCTCTGCAAGATGCGATCGAGTCGACTACAGAATTAAACACCAGCATCATGTTTGCCAAAGCATAACAGCAGCAGGACGTTTCGGATACTCCTTCCAGGAAAACCTGGCCAGGAGCAATACAGTAATTTCAGCAACTGCATGCGCTAGCTGTGGGCATGGAAATCGAGAAAAATTTTGTATAGATGTGGGGAGTGAAAGGTCCACACAGAACCTAGCTAGTCTCTCTACCAGACATAGAGATGATTCCACAACCCTGCAGCTATATATATAACTTACTTGTCCAGTCACCTTCACGTCCCGAAACGAGCCGCGCGCGGGAATGGATCGTAGAGTAAATTTTGGTGATCAGACTAGGACAATTTAGATTGTCTACTCAAAGCTGATGTCGCATTGAAACCTCTTATTTATGGTAATTTCTTGTCATCCATGTCTTGCATGGATCTGCAGTTGGGAATGGTGATTGGACGGCTCCTTGTGTCTCTACAGTATTAAGGCTGCGTTTGTCACTAAAATTTTACCCAAAATTTTATCTCTCTCCTAATAAAATACTCCAATATAATCTCTCTCTCTTCCATCAAAAAATATAAAAAATTACAAAAACTATAAAATATTACATCTCTCTTCACTTTTTCACTAAACTCAATACCAACACTAAACCCAATACCAAAAATTTTACCACACAAGTTAAAAGCTCCAGCATCACTTCTTCATCATGTTACCTTTCTGAATTTCATAAGTTAAAAGCTCTTGCGTAAGCCTAGCTAGCTAGTATCACTCGGCTATCACGCGTGAGCTTCTTGTCAACCAACATCTTGGCTTTCAAGGTAATATATAGAAAACGGGATATATTCCATTCCAAAATTCAAATGCAAATATTAGGTTTATATTTGATCCCTGAAAATTTGTGTGTTGAATGTTAAATCACATCTCCGGCTTTATAAAGGCCAATCAAGCTCTAAATATGACCAAATTAAGAACTTTTTAATAATCAGGAAAAATCGGATTAAAATTTCTTCTATTTAGTTGTTCAACTAGTCTAAAAAGTGAAAATAATATACCAGTCCTTCAACATTCAATGTTGTTTGTATTAATTGTTGGGTAGTGTGAGTTTTAAAACATTTCATGCATGTTCTTTATGTCTATTTCTCTCGAAATTGAACCATCAAATATTAAACCACATCTTCAGCTTTATAAAAGCCAAGCAAGTTTTAAAGACCAAATAACTTTTTAATAATATACGAGTCCTTCAACATTCAATGTTGTTTGTATTAATTGTTTGGTAGTGTGAGTTTTAAAACATTTCATGCATGTTCTTTATGTCTATTTCTCTCGAAATTGAACCATCAAATATTAAACCATATCTTCAGCTTTATAAAAGCCAAGCAAGCTTTAAAGACCAAATAACTTTTTAATACTCAGGAAAAATGATCTAGTTTGCTGTTCAACTAATTCAAAGAGTGAAAAATAAAATGTGGGTGCATGTCCTTTAATATTTAATATTATTTGTGTTAATTGTCAGGTAGTATGGGCTCTAAAACATTTAATCCATATTTTATATATTTTTTTAAATCGAACCATCAAATTAAAACAGCAAATCTGCGATAATGTTCATCCAAAAAAAAATCAGATGTTGATATGGAAAAAAGAATACATTAATATCCCCACCCACAAGTAGGTACTACTGTCATTGCAGAAAACAGTATCGCTCATGTCTAAAAATAATATATATTAAATCCGAATAGATTGTATGCAATCTTGAAAGAGAGTGATCAACGCTCGAGATGGGAGAATTTGATCTGATGAGCCATGCTTTGGTCTGCACTCTGCAGTCTCCTAAACAAGCGTGACGTTCAATAATGACCAAATGGTCCATATACATATAATTAAGGATATGCATGGACCATTTTATCTTATCCCACAGGTAATTAGTATATATGGAGAGATGATGCAGTATTGACTGTGCTCCTGCTGAGCATATTGATGAAATTTAATAGAATCCCCAAACTATTACTTTGCGGTGCCTATTTAGTTGTGCATTTTATATAGGTCCTATACTGGACCAATTGTTATATACCATTCGCGAACTAGTAGAGGAGTTAGGTTATTTGTGCTGACATGTTGAGCGACGGTCGAGATTAAAAATTGAAAATTTGATGGATGTGGTTAAACACATTAGTTAAAATATTCAAAATATTTTAATTGATGTGGCGCAATATGAGTTATTGAATTTTGAAGATTTTAATCTAAACCGTCGCTCAGCATGCTCAGCACAATAACCAGACTCACTAGTAGAGTACCACATGCATATACCGGATCTAGGCAAAACTCACGGCACAAGCACAAACATGATCCAATTAAAAAAAAGCACTAATTAAAAGTAAGAGCGCAATAATAAATTTTGGACACTCAAATTGTAAATACTCGAGTATCAATTAAATTAAAGAATTGTTCACAGATAAGTATGTTTGGGACCCAATAATTTGGGTCCAAAAATTTAGATTTAATAATAAAAAATTCATCACATAATTTTTTATTATTATAATACTTATTAAAAATCTTCTCTCTTTTCACTTTTTCACCAACTCTTATAACTTATCTTTACTTTATAATAAACCTCAATACCCAAATTTTTCACCCTCAAACAATTAGTTATCACCCCAGTAGACTGAATCTGAATCTCAAAAAAAAAAAGAATGACTTTAGCAAAAGTAAGGTCAAAATTAAGAAAAAAAAGGTAAAGTCATAGTTAGTCCAGTACGTATGAGCAAAAATTAAATTAGTACATATTATTTTCAAAACGAAGATTTAATGTCCTTAAATTTTGAAAATCATCAATTCACGTCTCGTCCAAATCAGGCATTAAGTCGGATGAAAAATTATGAAAAATGACCAAAATGATCATCCAAGAAAAAATTACTAAAATATTTAAAAATTCATTAAAAATAAAAAATAACATTTTTTAATAAAACTATTGAAACTCAATTTCAATAATCTATTTATTTTTAATTTATTTCTTAAATTTTTATTTATTTATAAAAATTTAGTGTTAGATAGGTATTTTAGTCCTATTGTATGATTTATTTTTTGATTTACGCCTAATTTAGACTAAATCGAAGATTTTTTAAAGTTAAGAGTAAAATAGTTTTTTAATAGTTACATGTATCAATTTAATTTTTGTTCGTATTTAGAGAATTAAGTATAGTTTTACCTAAAAAAAGAAAGAATTTGGAAGAAGACAAGGTGGAAGTCGAAGCCTCTTGTTGCAGTAGTCAACGTTGTCCGGGTGGAACCTGATCCGGAAGGATTTAACTTCCACAATCTGTGATTTGAGCTTGACAAAACCAAGGAACGTACCGAGGCTTGTGCAGCTTTATGTTAACCCTAACCCTAACCCTAACCCTAATCTAGTCCAGGAGGACCAGGAATGACCACTAGCTTGATAGTCCCCTAAATAGAATATTTTTCGGCATTCCTAGCTTCCAAGCTACACTCTGATTAACCTATTCGGGTTCCAATTTTTGAATTCATATCTTTCTTCCATCTTTCTTCTTCTCCTTTTAGAAAGCAAACTGACAGCGAGAATCAAGAAAGAAAAAAAAAACTGAGAGCGAGAGAGGTTACCTATGTCTCCCTAAGATAAATTAAAAATAATATAGAAATAATATTCAGCATTTTAATTTTTTAATATTTTTAAAAAATTTCTCGATACTTTCTATCTATATAATTTTACAACCAATTGAGCGAATGGTGGGACAATTGTTTTTTAATAACTTGAGAGGCGTAAATCAAGCAAATTCAAATTTGAGGAGGGCCACTTGGATTTTTTTTTTCCAAGCAAATTCATTCAACCACCCAAAAAAACAAAGTCATGGAGGGTCGGGGGATCATCAAAATAACAGGGGATACAATGCAAAGAGATATTCCCCTCCAAAAGTTCTAAAGCAGCCCACTTGACAATATTATGGATTAACATGTTAGCACCACGTTTTACATGAGAAAATTTCCAGCATGGAAAGGAATCAAGAAGAGCTTTGATATCACGGATGAAGAAGGCAATAGACCAATCTGAAATAAACGAGGGCTGATTAAGAGCATTGCATACTTGCAAGTTGTCACCTTCAAATTCCACCAGAGGAAAGCCAAGCAAACAAGCCTCCTGAACAGTAAAAAGAGCTGCTCTGGCCTCTCCCACAAGAGGATACCGGGAGGAGATCACTTTGTCCAAACAAAGAGTATAGCACCACTAAAATTTCTACAAACCGCAGCAAGAAAGGAACAATCCTTTCGAATGGCAACATCGAAATTGATTTTCCATCCACTTCCACGAGGGAGCTACCAATCAGTAATTTTAACCGGGGAAGCAGCATTCCACGCTGTAGAATGCTCCACAAACAGTCGGTGAATTCTTCTAATAACAGTACCAACAGCATCCCTTTTACCATTATGCATCACTTGATTACGGGAACACCAAATAATGTCCATTAATATAGCACCATACCGAATAAGAGGCTCAGCTTGATCAGTAGGGAGAGAAAGCAAAACAGTCGGGTCTAACAAAGCGACAATCCACTCCCGAATACTCCAACCGACAATCCGATTGGTTTGAAGACCCCAAGGAGACTCTTTCCAAGCCAACACTGCTTGAGGACAATAGAAAAATAAATGGACAAGTGATTCCTCCTCCAGCTCACAAAAAGCACAATAATCATTAGAAACTCCCAAATTAAGAGAACGATTAAGAATAGATATACAAGGCAAAATATCCCAAGCAACCTTTCAAATCAGCAATTTTAATCTGTCCTGCAAATTAAGGTGCCAGATTTGTTTCCAAAAGTTTGGGGAAACCAGCAAGGGAGAAGAAACATCCGAGTTACTGACAAGCTGGAATGTAGATCTAGTAGAAAAGGTTCCTTTTGGTTCCGGGGTCCACAATAGGTGATCAGGACCTGAAACTTCAGGAAGGTATAATCTCATAACATGATCAACATCTGCTTGTTCAAATGATTGACAAACCTTCCTTTCATCCCAGACACGAGTACCAGGAAGGAAATAATCATTCACTCGAGTATCATCAAGCAAGCAAATATACAAACAACGAGGTTTAGGAATAAATTTTCAGCTTGCGGGAGCCAAGGATCACTCCACACTCGCACCTCAGAACCAGAACTAATCTGAAAACAGCAACCTTGCCGGAGAAATGAGCTCACCTTAGTAATACCCTTCCAAGCCCAATACGGAGAAGCAACCCTAGAGGAATTCCAAATAAATTTGGAGTCAAGGTACTTAGCTTTAAGTGCCACAATCCATGGTTTGGTAGAATCATAATGTATATTCCAAGCAAGTTTCAAAATCAAAGCTAGATTAACCGACCACATCCGCCTAATACCAAGACCACCCACATCTTTAGGAAGACAAATAAAAGACCAAGATTTAGGAGTCCAATTATGCCTTTTTTCATCAGGAAAATCCCACAAAAAACGCATGAACAATGTGTCCAAATGGGAACAAATAGTTTTTGGAAGAAGAAAATGGGACATAGTATAAGCCGGGATAGAAGAAGCCACTGTCTTAATCAAAACAGTGCGTCCCGCTTGCGAAAGAAGTTTGGCTTTCCAGCTATCAATCATAGATTTAACTTTATCAACCAAATCTGAAAACACTCGTCGTTTATTAGAGCCAATGATAATAGGGACTCCCAAATGCTTACTCGGATTTTCATATTGCCTCAAGTTCAATATAGAACAAATATCATGTTTGACAGCAACCTGAGAATTTCTACTAAAGGTGACAGAAGACTTACGCAAATTAAGAAATTGGCCAGACCAATTAGCATATTTTGTAAGACATTGCCGAATCACATGAGCTTCCCTTGCTGTGGCACGAGCAAAAATAAGGAGGTCATCCGCAAAAAGGAGATGCGAGATAGGAGGGGTAGCACGAGCAATACAAATACCATGGATAGGACGATCAGCTTCAACACGCAATAAAAGGCTAGATAAGACTTCAGATCCAATAATAAAGAGGAACGAGGATATGGGATCCCCTTGACGAAGATCCCTAATAGACTTGATGAGGCCAAAAGGAGAACCATTAAGAAGAATGGAACAAGGGAATGAGCAGTGCCGGGCCACTTGGATTTTGCTGCGACGCTACCAAGCATAATCTAGCAATGGATATTCCGGAATATCCACGCTTCTCTGTAAAGCATATTTGTCTGTATTTCTTGTAACATATCACGAGATTGTAGACCATGATGCTTTGTACGTGTCCGTACACCTCTAAAGCATATTTTATTTAGCTTCCTATTCACAATCATTAAGACTCGGTCGAAATTTTTTTGCAGCGAAAATAATTAATACAATTAGATGGAAACTAGGGTTGTCCAAAATACCGGCCGGACCGGCCAACCCGGACAGGACCGGACCGATTTTTGGCGAAACCGGTGGACTTTTTTGAAACCTGGTTGACCGGACTGGTAAACTGGTCTATTCCGGTCCGGTTCCGGGTTACCCACATGAAAACCCGGGACCGAACCGGATTATACCTCTCCAAATCGGAAATTGGCCCAAAATAACACGACCCAACCCCAAAACCGGCCCAAAATGGCATGACCCAACCCAAAACCGGCCCAGACCGGACCGGCGAACCCGGGGACCGAACCGGTTATATGTCCGGTCCGGTCTATATACTCTACAAAATGACCGGTTTGACCGGCCAAACCGGACCGAACCGGCCCAGACCGGAACTTGGACAACCCTAATGGAAACATATATATACATCTTTTTTTTAAAAAAAAAAAAATCCAAAACATATACTTATATTCATCGTTTTATTCAAACATGTTCATGTTCTTCGACCATTACATACGTTCATGCATGTAATTGATTTTTAGTTAAGGTTAAATTACATACGTAGGTGCATAAGTCAGAAGTATCCACTCTAAAAACGAGTTATTATAAAGTGATGGATGAAAAATTTCCCGGCCCACCACACCATGTTCGGCCCAGAAGAGGCACGAAGGGTACGATATAGGCCATGGATGCACAAAGAGAGATTGAGGCCCACAGAGTTCCAACCACCGATGCAGGCCCAAAGGGAGAAAACTGGGAGACCCCTTGTCTTATTTCTAACCACGCCTCCCACCACTACTTTGTGGTTAAAAGTAAATAAATTATTTTATTAATCTAAAATTTTAATACACAAATACCAAATAATTATAATAAATCCGTTACATGTGCCGACAGTCACGATCATGCTAGTAGGAATAAAAAAAATCCAACAGTCGAAATGGAAAAAATCAAAGGATAGTTTTCACTTTTACTTTAAATACGCCTTCCGACGATTAGGGTTTCAATATTTTACCTCTTAAATTATTAATTTTGTTACTTTTTAGTCTCTTAATTTACATTTTGCACCCTTATAGCTAATTTAGACAGAAAAGTTGGCGGTTGTGTGGTTCTTCTCCCTTTTTCTCTCTTCCGCGAGGGAAGGCCCTTCCTCCTGGATTCCCTGTCAGTGGACTAATGATGGTAGTGTTTTTTACACTCTCTTCGCGACGGATGGGACGCGCCAAACCGTTCTTTCAGCAGGTGAATCACTATTCCAGAGTGTGGTAAAATTTGGTCAGGCCCATAACGATCAGGTGATCAAGAAAACTGCCCGTGCAACTTGGCACAACGCTTTTCGCTAGCTTTGGGTCAATCTCGCTCGTCTGGTCTGCCCGATCTCCTTCAGTAGATGAGATTAGGATGGAACTATATAATCTGAATGCTTCTATTCTCTGGCTTGATCTTCCAAATCCAATTTTTTAAGAATTTGAATCTAATTTTTCTAAAGGATTCATTATAAAAATCCCCAAAAACTTATACCTCAATCTCAAATACCCCATAAAAACTCATTGCAACTCGCCTCCACAAACAATATTTTCGTTGCGATTTTATCCCTCAATCTACTGAAGTTGTTATATCGAACGGTTTTTGTCCCACTTAAACGACACGTAACCTTCTTCTTATTTGAAAAGACGAATTTGACCAGCTTGATTCTAAGTGAGTCATCTTTTTTTGTTTTAATAAAAAAAATCAGTTAACTACATATTATTTTTTGGCTCTACAAATTGCTAAAAACATTGTAGAAGACTAGGGAAGACTCAAACGAAGGTAAATTCGTCTTTTCAAGTAAGGAGAAAGTCACGTGTTGTTTAATTGGAACAAAAACCGTTCGATATAACAACTTTAGTAGGTTGACGCATGAAAGTGCAATGAAAAATATAGTTTGTGGGGACGAATTGCAACGAGTTCGAGTTTATGAACAAAGACGAATATGGAAATTTTTAAATTTTTAAAATTTTTTATTCACATATAGGTAATTTCAAATCAAATTTTAAATAGTGTTTGTTATGGTCCCCCCAAAATTTGTGGAGAAAAAAAGCAAGAGATTTCTTATCAAGCAAAAAGCGTCTGACATTTAGCAATTATAAAATAAAATTAAGGAAGTTGAACATGTATATGAAAATTCCTCCAAAATCTCCAACAATCCCATTATTCAAATGTTCTTGATTTATTCAGCCATTTTTTGAATTTTTTTCTCTCCTTTTTTATGGTTTCAAACTTTCAACTCCTCTTTTTTTCCTTCTCTCTCACTATCTCTTCTTCATCTCCTAGGTTTTTTTCTCTTTCTAGACTGCCTCCTCCATTGATCATCTCTCTCACTTTTTTTTCTCTCTCATACTATTTTGCCCATGTACAAAAATTGCAAAATCTCAAATTCCCTTTGAAGGTTAGAATTCTCAACGTTTTATATTTGATTATTGTTTTCTAATTAAAATATTAGTGCTCTGGGTTTATATGTGATAAAAAAAATTTGTTTGTTGTGATTTTTGTCTATGTTAATTTGGTTAGATATTAAAATTACTTTGTAACTTTGTCAATAATTTGTGTCATATTGCTTACTTTTATGTTCCCAATTTAGGTTGCACATATGGGTAGGAAGAAAAATATTGATTTATTTTTCAAGAGAAAAGAAATTGATACTTCACAATCTGAAGAAGTAGAAACTGCCCAATGTTTTCCTAAAATACCTAGAGTTGAAGTTAAATCTGAAGAAAATATTACATCTAGAGCTCGACCTGAAGAAAGTGATACACTTAGAGCTTGATATGAAGAAGTTGATTTATCTAATTTAGAACGTGACCCTGGTTTACGCTCTCAAATATGAGATTATCCAATCAAACAACGTGATGAAATAAGGAGAGTATATATCAAAGCCAGTCCATATCAATACCTTATGGAAAAATATCTGTTTTCTAGAAAGACTGATCATCCTCGTAGATTTCAATCAGAATGGTTCAAGTTATTTCCTGATTGGTTAGAGTATTCTCCAGCAAAAGATGCTGCCTATTGTCTTCCATGCTATCTTTTCAATAATAAATCTCTTGGACGTCCTGGTTCAAGTGCATTTATGGTAGAAGGTTTTTGAAATTGGAAGAAGGTCAATAGTGGAAAAGATTGTGTTTTTTTGGCTCATGTAGGAAGAGATTTTTCTTCACTGCATAATGTTTCTGTCAAAGCATGTAAATACTTGATGAACCAGTCGAATCATATTGATAAAGTAATGCACCGACAAACTACACAACAAGTCTTGAACAATCGACTTCGGCTTAAAGCCTCGATAGATTCTATTTGATGGCTAACATTTCAGGCATGTGCTTTCAGAGGACGTGATGAAAGTATGACCTTTAAAAATCGAGGTAATTTTATTGAGATGATAAAAGTTTTGGCGTCGTATAATGAAGATGTTGGTGAAGTTGTTTTGGAAAATGCTCCACAGAATACTAAGTATACATCATCAACAATTCAGAAAAGAGATTTTGCATATTTTTGCAAGAAATGTACGAAATGCAATTCGCAATGAAATTGGAGATGCAAAGTTTTGTCTACTTGTTGATGAAGCTCGAGACGAGTCCAAATGAGAGCAAATGACTATTGTTTTGAGATTTATTGACAAAGAAGGATTTATGAGGGAGCGCTTTATGGGCATCGTGCATGTAAAAGATACTTCTACCTCAACTCTCAAGAAGGAGATATCTAGTTTTCTATCTTATCACAACCTCAACATTCAGCATATTCGAGACCAAGGATATGACGACGCGAGTAATATGCGAGGTGAATGGAATGATTTACAAGCTTTATTTCTTCAAGATTGTCCATATGCATATTATGTACACTGTTTGGCACATAGGCTCCAACTAGCTCTGATTGCAGCGTTAAAAGAAGTTATTGTTGTTAAATCAATTTTTCTCGAAGTTAAGCTTCATTGTTAATAGTATTAGAGCTTCTTGCAAACGTAATGATGAGTTACAGGCTGCTCAGGCAATTGAAATTATAAATTTGATTGCTATGGATGAACTTGAGACTGGTACTGGACTTAATCAAATTGGAACACTACAACGAGCTGGAGATAGTCGATGGGGGTCTCATTTTCACTCGGTTTGTAGTATAATAAGATTATTTGGTCCAGCTTGTTCAGTCTTACAAACCATTGTTGACGAAGGAACATCTTATGCTCAACGTGGAGATGCTTCTGCGGCTTATGATGCATTAACATCCTTTGATTTTGTATTCATCTTGCACTTGATTAAGGGAATTATGAGGATCACTCATATTTTTTGTCAATCTTTGCAACAAAAATCTCAAGACATTTTGAATGCTATGAATCTTGTATCAATCACAAAAGTACTTATTCAGAAACTAAGAGATAACGGTTGGGATGCATTACTTGAGAATGTGTCATTGTTTTGTAAACAACATGCTATTGAAATTCCAGATATGAGTGCTCGTTTTACTGCAAGTCGTAGTAAGCGTCATCAACATGAGCAAGTCATAGTGGAGCATCATTATCGAATAGACATATTTACTGCTACTATAGATTCTCAATTGCAAGAGTTGAATAGAAAATTCAATGAGAAGACAATGAAGCTTCTTACTCTTAGTGTTTCTTTGGATCCTAGAAATAATTATCAATCATTTGATAATGACAAAATATGCAGTCTTGTAGAGAATTTTATCTTGAAGATTTTAATGAACAGGAAAGAACTCTTTTGAGATCTCAGTTGCAACACTTCGAGTACGATGCTCATCATCATTCAGAATTACATAATTTGTCTATCATTTCTGATTTGTGTCAAGCATTGGTAAAAACTGGGAAATCAAAAGTTTATTATTTGGTTGACAGATTGATTCGACTTGTTTTAACTCTTCAAGTTTCAACACAAACTATTGAACGAGCTTTTTTCAGCGATGAAAATTGTCAAGACAAGACTTTGAAATAAGATGGAAGATGACTTTCTTGCAGATTATCTTGTTGTTTACATTGAGAAAAAAATTGTAGAAGGTTTTAGTACTGATGTGTTAATTGATGACTTTTATTCGTTGAAGGAACGTCGGGTTTAGTTAGCATAGTCGATAAAATTTTGACTTTTACTTATTGGCTTGTTGCTTATTTTGATTATAATGAAAATTTGAATATTTTTTTATTACTAAAGTTTTTATGAATTTTTTAATTTCAAGAAAAAATTATATTTGGCCCCCCCGAAGGACAAATCCTGGCTTCGTCCCTGTTTATGAGGGTATTTGAGATTGGGTATAAGTTCGTGGGGGGGGGGGGTTTTGTAATTAACCATTTTTCTAAAATTACAATCTCAACATTAATTCTATACGAATACCAATACAACTCAATATTTTTTTTACAAACATCAATACAATTCAACAACTCTACACAAATACTAATACAACTCTAACATCATTTAAATATTCACACCATACTTAAAATTCTTAAAATTTTACCAAAACGAACATGCCCCTATGTGTTGCTCTAAATTTTGCCTTATACCACGACAACAATATTTGGTAGAATTTGGATGGATTTGAAGACTGAAGTTGATGATCAGAACTCTAATTAATAAGGACTTTCCCAATTTATCACTATCTATGGCCATACGGATTTACGTTCCCCAAATAGGTTGAAGTATTATAGAACATGCGTATTACTTTTCTTATATATCGAATTAAAATGTTAACATTACTCAAGTCCCTTTATATAGAAGCTGACAGCTCTAAATAGGTACCTATAACTCGAAGTTGGAGTATTATAACTTAATTAGATGATGGCTTCTTTCAAAGACCTTCCTCTGGTGCTTGGTCCCAAAAGGAGTCACCTCCTTATCACACGCATCAAAACCATGCCAGACATGCCTAGGCAAGTATCGACAGAAATAGAAATAATCCGAGCTGAGATGATCAGAGCTGGCGGCCTCTACCACCTTAACTTGTGCAAAACCAGGTCTCCAGTCATCGGTTCCGGCAAGTTTCAGATAAAGGTAGCAAATGGGTGACTTAACGCATTGTCCCTTTACCTGGAACTCATCTACCACGCATGCTTGAAATGGTTTTCTAGGCATGTCGTCGAGGACCTCTGGCTCCAATGGATCCACCCTCCTTACGTGCTTGGAATTCAGATGGCGGACCAATATGGCAATATGTTATTAGAATTTGTATCGCCAAACCTTAGGCTGACATGGATTGAAGTATCGGCGCCCTTGGTGCATGTAGTCTCTACGGTGACCACGTAGGTACAGTTATGGATCTGCAACTCCAAAAGCCAATATACTGATCAGAGATCAGTCGAAAATGAACCCTTGATTTTCTTAATCAGCTACCCCTGCGATGCTATGTTACTAACTACGCAGTTATATAAAAGGGAAAAAGTCACTTTGCCCCTAAGCAATCTCAAACAGGGGGTCAAACTATCAGCACGACAAATTTATAATATGTGGCACGATTTTGAGGGTTTGATCTTTTCTAAGAGCACAAATTGATAAAATATAATAATTATATAGCTAGATGTGTTAAAAGTGATAATTGAGATTTCTATTTGAGATTAACTTGATAGTGTGAGAGTATAAAGTGACTTTTCTCTTATTAAAAAAATAACAAATGGGATAAATAGTTCGTTACCTTCTTTTCCGGCGGCAGAGTTTCACCCCCGGCGAGTAAAGAGAGCAACAATAGGCAACAGAACAAGAACGATCCTTCCCCAGTCCCCACTACTCATCTCCGTTGATGTTCTCGTTTGCCCAAACAGGTATAGCTCCCACTATCAATGTCAGCTCGCATGCCATCTTTTTATGGTGCAATTTATAAACTTGGTATTCATTTTTCCTTGCTACCAACAAAAAGTGCGTAAGATCTGAAGCTTTTTTTATGTGAGACCATATATACTACTAATCCATGTAGGTTATAGAGGTTCCTTAACTTTTACTTATTCTCGGGCATGCTTTTTCATGGCTAATGTTCTCCTTATTTGGGTAAAGCATCTTTTTAGAAATCCCTAATCCTTTTATTATCTTGATGGTTAACTATAGATTCTAACACTTTTATCTTCCTTGACTATGGGGTCACATCCGCAGCCAAAGGCACTTTAATGTAGTTCCTTTTATACCCCAAATTAACCGGTTCTCAGCAAAAATGGCGGTTTTGTTAGATTTTTTACATTTAGCCCCCAAGTTATATTTTAATGAAATTGACCCCCTAATTCTCAATCCTAGCTTCGCAAGAGATGGCCCTACTAGTATTGCCTGTTAAAATTAGCTTTAAATATAGTTAAAATTCAGACCCTACTAGTATTGCCTGTCTTGGACTAAATGGGCTTCAACCCCAGCAAATTGACCCCCTAATTCTCAATCCTAGCTTCGCAAGAGATGGCCCTACTAGTATTGCCTGTTAAAATTAGCTTTAAATATAGTTAAAATTCAGACCCTACTAGTATTGCCTGTCTTGGACTAAATGGGCTTCAACCCCAGCAAATTGACCCCCTAATTCTCAATCCTAGCTTCGCAAGAGATGGCCCTACTAGTATTGCCTGTTAAAATTAGCTTTAAATATAGTTAAAATTCAGACCCTACTAGTATTGCCTGTCTTGGACTAAATGGGCTTCAACCCCAGCAAAAAGTCTTTTGCTAAGTACTCAAAGGTCAATCGCCCAAGTCATGAATGGAAATAATTTCCTGTGCGTCCTCTTAGACAATGAAGGATCCTTTTTTTTTTCTAAATAATGAAGGATCCATTTAAACTCTCTTATAAAAGTAAGATGTCCTACAGGTCGACTGGTCAGGACTATAATTTCCTTGTTTCTTCCCCCTATAATACACATCCATAGCTGTGAACCGAAATTCACCTTCCTACATTATTAGAAAAAAAAAACCTGAGATTTATTTGCTAGATTCAGCCACAAAGTTTATGTAACTTTTTTAGTTTATGTGCCCTTGACTACAGCCTGTCCTCTTAAATTCATGATATGTTAGAAAGATACAGATGTCGGGACAAGAACCGAGTAAATCCTAGAATAAAGCAAAATAGAAAAAGGGAAACAAGTCCAAGAAAAAAAATATACAGCAGGTGCAATGAGAAAAGCGGGGTGAGTTGAGGTGTAAGCATCTGTAGAATTTAATGTTATATCCTGGTTACTGAATCAGGCAATAACATCAACGCCAAACTAACGTCATGGCACTGCGTTGCGAATACTACAGAATGCCAATTTTACCACAATGCAAACTCGGAGGACCAAAACCTACCAATAGATTGTAGCTTTCAGCTCCTAAGGTTGTTCATGACTATAGGGAAAGACAATCATATACCAATCAATTTGAAAATGGGCATTATTGCGTTGTGTCTGTCCGAACAGAAAATAAATCTTCACACAAAATTGAAAGCAAGGATGTTTAATATCTGATCTGATATATGCAATCATCTTTCTGATGCTGTATAATGTTTCACTCAGAACGATTCTTGGAGACTTGCTTGGCATTAGTTCTACCTAGTACTTTCAAGGGTTGCGAATGGATATACAATGCAGTAGCTCTATCACATCAATACATGATCCAACGGTAAGCAAGTCTTATCAAGGTAACCACAAAACACGATCCAGCAAATGGAAATGACAATGCAGTATCTGCAAAGATATACACATGTTCATGCCACCAATCGAGTTATGACATCACTAGCATCTTCGCATGTGCTTGCACATTTCCTCAGAGGCTGTTCTAGATTTTCATAATCAAGAACTTGCAAACCTATGATCTTATATTAATCAAAATATCATCCGTGTTACTGTTACTTACAAAAAAAAAGGGTAATATCCTTGTCGACACTATCAAGACCTACCCTTTCTTTTCTTAATATACAGTGAATTTGAGTTTCGGTTCCTCCTATAATATATAATCAAATAAGGATGACTGATCTTCCATATTCCATTTGCTATGCTTATAAAAGTAAGCATATTTATATGTTCGTGAATCAAAAGAGACAGTAAAGAGAGAAGTACTTGATTACCTGCAACTCCTTTGCTTCCCAAAGGAGCCTCAGGCTCAGAAGAGCAGTAACAAAACCAATTACCTATATGTCCATTTGCCTCTGTTCCTGATCCTCCTCCAACTCCGCCAACCTAATGATAGCCCAACACAGAACAAAACTGAAACTGGAAGACCAAAGAGCGAAAAAGATATGTTGAAATAGGGAGCTGGAAAGTACTGGGAAACATGGAACTACAGGAAGTTGAGTTTAAGGATGTCACCATGATAACCTTTTTCGGGTATTTTTCTTATATTGTGGCTAATTAGTTACTAAGCAAAAATTGACTCACTTTTTTTTTTAGATGAGTAACAATTTTATTAAAACAAAGATGAAAAAAGAACCGTACAAAGGTTGTACCGAAACAACTTAAACCAAACAAGCAAAGAAACTAATAAAGTTCTGAAAATCTAAGAAAGGGCCCCCCAACATAGCATTAGCCCAGGAAAATAGAGAGAACATCATGGTCCCCTGCAACCTCTCCAACGACACACTGAATCCTCAAAACATCTACTATTACGCTCCCTCCAAAGACCACCAAATGCGAGGGGATCATCTTCCAAATAGCCTTTGCAAGAGGATCCTTGAACTTCCTATTCCAGCAAAGTAATACATCAGCCACCCTTTCCAGCATAACCCAATTAAGATTCAGCTTATAAAACACATGTTGCCAAAGACCTCTTGCCACCAGACAATGCAATAGCACATAGTTAACTGATTCCCCATCACCCTTACACAAAAAACACTAATCTACCACATAAACACCTCTTTTTAAAGTCTCGTTCTGTTATTATTGGTAGAGGATATTATTGGAAAATCAAAAGAAGAAAGCAGAAATTCTCCTCTCCTTATACAGCTATACAGTAGAACAGAATGTGATTGGATTTGCAATACAGAGAGTAACCCAGAGCCATCTCACTAACAAGCACCTGCTCACAGATTGATGCACGAAAAAGATAATCTTTCACCAAATAGAATGTTGATAGAAATTTGTTCTCAGATGAAATGAAAGCTTGCCACTATAGTCCTCACCATTCTGTTTACTATTTACTCAACAACAATGACTTGCTTATTGATGGACAAGCAAGCAAGAGAAAAAGGGTGAATTTCTTTTGGGCATGCTGCAACACCAGATGCTGCATCATTTGACCAAATGTATGCTCTCTTTTTTTTTGTTTCTTCTTCTTCTGGCATGGCTTAAAATGCGTGCAGCTAAGGTTGAGTAGAATGAGCTAAGATACAATTCAACGATGTAATACTACCAAACGTCTGAAGTTTTGTTATTCGATTGAGATCAAAGAAATCTGAGTAAATAAATAGAGCATTGACCATCAACATAATTTCCTTGCAATCAATAGCTACCCATATAAAATTCCCTAAAAAATACATCAAAAGCAGTACCCGTTAAAGAAAAAATTAGCTTAAGATGACCAAACGTATTGATTGCTTCCAAACCACGAACAAAATCTTCACCAGAATCCAAGCACAACAGGAACAAAATTGCTAGACCACCTATAGTCAGTTGTCTCAATCAGTTTTCCTCCTCCTCTTCTTCTTACTCGGCTTATCCTCCTCTCCCACGTTGATTCCAAGCCGTGGAGTCTTTTCCTGACCCGAATCAACAATCTGGCTCGGCTTCTCATCCTTGGATATCCCGTTTCCGCTAATATTAGAATCCAACCGATGACTTTTTTGTTTCTGACTCGGGGCTTGACTCACCTCGACACTCCGATTCGGGTTCTCTTGTACTCCTTCCCCGTCGCTAACAATCTCCGCTTTGGGCCTTTTATGCTTCCGGCCGGACCGTGTAGCTCCAATCTCTTTCTCAACATGCCTCAGCTCCTTGAACGAGGCCCGGGCGCGTCGGAGGTACGCACAGATGGCCGGCGACGCGCCGTTATCGGTGGAAGCAAAGGTGGAGAGAATCGAGGTCGCCTTCTTGAGAGAGACCGGCTTCCAAGAGAGGATCTTCCCCGAGACCGTCTTCATCATTCAGTGCTTGAGCTTGGGTTCGGCACGTTCGGGTTCTCCAGTTTTGAAACAACGGAATTGCCTTTCTAGGGTTTAGTTACTTAAGGAACCATGCCAGGCCCAGTAAAAACACGACACGCATCCAACTCAATGATTCAGCATATATCTGTCACGCCACGTGGATACTGAATGCCACGTCAAATAAAATCTCTCACTTCATCCAACTCGCTTCCCACATCCACATCAATGAAAAAATTCCATGTCACCCCTACCACGAATTAAAAGGAAAAAAAAAAATCAGAACACGCAAAATCCTTCGTGCCCCGAAATCCCCGACCCATTCGTCCCAAGCATACTTTATCACAACTATACATTTTTTTTTACTAATTCAACAATACTTACAGGGGTGTTTGTTGGTGGAAATTTTGGAGAATATTCCCGAAATTTTGAGAATCTTTACTTTATTGAGATTTATTAGGGTTTGTGAAAAGTAGAGTGTGTGTAAAAGTTAAAAATTTTGAAGTGTATTTGTTTTGTTGGAAATTTCGAACCCCAAAATTTTGGGAAAACAAACACCCCAATAGTTTCTGTTAGAACTCAACACTATTGATTAAGGCCAACTGATTCGGCAAAAAGCGGAGCTGTAGAATCTTCGAAACCATCTCTTCCAATTCGGTGATGTTTGTCAGCGACTTGTGGACAATGAAACACGCAGAAAAGCATATATGGAATTTGGAGAAGAACGAGAAGAGGGGAGGGAAGAGCACTGAATGAAAGATTGAAGTAGATCCTATTGGTAATAACTGTAGAACATAGGGGCATGTTGGGCATAAATTATAGGCAAATTGGTGGGATCCCGTTTCCACACAGAAGGAAGGGAAATACTCACGGCTTGGTTATAAAATATGATGGTCAAAAGTTGTCAAATTTCAAAAGAAAAAGTATGGAAAAATATGTTGTAAGGGATAATGTGGCTACTCACGATGTCTTGCTTGGATAGGAGGCACGACCATTGTGTTTTTTTATGGAAGAGGACTCTATTGGTAGAGCATGAGTGGTAGTCGAGTAGCTGATGAGCTTTGGGAACGCCGGATGTGCTGCTTGTAGTTGTCTTGATGGGTGATGGACTATTTTGAGTTAGATTAGTGTATATGGGGTTCGGCTAGTGGCTAGGTGAAGAGTAGTGTCTTGGTGGTTATGGCCGTGTGATATAGTGGGTTAGTGTTTGGGTTAGTAGTGATGGAATGATATGTGGTGTGATAGTGCAAGTGGAAAGCGATATGCACAAACACTTGATAAGCGGAATGTGAGCGAAGGATATTTGCATTTAAGCGCTAGCCATGGGGCTAGATTCAAAAACACAATGGCAAGCTTGAAAGTTAATCACATGGTTACCTCAAGCTTACAAAGTTTTGTGATGGCAACTATCTCAGGATCGGTTGCTTAATCACAGTTAGTGCTATCTTCATACTCACAGGAGCAAAGAAAGACACAAGGTGAGCAAAAGCTCTAGCATTATTTTCTATTCTTCAAAGTATGAAAAATTACAAAATGAAAGGTCTCCCTATATATAGGCCATGACTACTCTCTCTCCTCGTCCAAAGGAAATTTCCAAGAAACTTCCTAAAACTCTAGAATCATTCTCCTTCCATGTTCTAGACTATTCCATAGGAGTATTCAACATATTCTTTCTAAAATGCTTAGGTGTGTCACTATTTCCTTAGCCTTAGGACACTCGTCCCATGAAAGGACAAAGTTTCCTCCTAGATTCAAGGAGTCAATCATTGCATGGGCACTTAATCCTCTCATCGAATAACATGTGTCCTCTTCCACTACCATTGGTTATGGACTATGTGGCTCCCTCTATGGTTGTCACCTAGATTTTTGGATTCGTCTAGATCTTTGTAGAATATGCTCCCACTATCTTGGGTAAAATCCTCTCCCAAGCCGTCATGTGTACCTCTTTTCAAAGGTTGTCATTTCTTTGATCAAATCTAGGCCATTGATTCCTTTGCCAGCTGGCGGTCCTCCTTGCAGCTCTTAGTCCCCTAAAAAAGCCAAGTTTGGCCAATCTTTGCACGTGGGAAGCTCCTGGGTGGTTCTGATGTCGTGCGTGCATGGCTCCCTTGCAAGGTTGCAACCCCGTGTGCATAGCTCTGGCAGTATGCCAATGCCGCACACACAAAGCCCCTATGCAAGGTTGAAGTTGCTCGCGCATTGTTCCCTTGCATGGTTGAAGCCGCGTGCGCAAGGCTCTGGCAGTGCGCTGGTGCAGTGCGCGAATGGCATCAATGAAAAGGAGTCCACTAAAGGCTCTTGAAAATTAAGGCTTGCAAGCATGCTAGAGGAGATGTGCTCACTTATGACACGACTATGGGTAACTTGGCATGACCAATACCTATGACCACCACCAACTAAGGCCAACAGTCTCGGCATGGCATAGGTTGAACATATAAGGAGATGGTGGTTGACGATTCAGGAAGATTGGAGGAGCTCATGAGTGGCACGACCACATGGCTGGTCAGTACCCATACATACTAAGACCTTATTCATACAACGACAGTGCAAGGAAGGATGCATGGGGAGCTAGTTCCAAAAGGCTCCAGAGGTGAATTAGAGGGGTTGGAAGCACCACCACACGACCACTGGACACGACGACAGATGGAGGAGCTTATGGGAGGTTGGTTCCAAAAGAATCGAGAAGAGCCATTTGATATCACCGCCCCACAAGGTGGTAGAGTGGCGACAGCGGCGACAGCCACAAGCAGCAAGAAGAGGCCACATTGGGTAAACCACATATGCGATCCTAGTGTGGCCGAATCCTTGGATTAAAAAGAGCTATCTTTAGTTTATTTTGAGCCAAAACAATTTCATTTTATGTGTCAGTTAATTAAGGAAATAATCTTGGTCCTTAATTGGGAAGATTAGATCCTTGATTGACATAGGTGCGCTCCATGTGGCAATTATGATTTGTTCCCTATGTGGAGCTTATGGCCGACCACATGTGTACTAAATTTAGGGGCAATCACACTTGATTGATTCTCTCTTTGGCAAGTTTTGGGCTATATGGATTGAATCTCTACAAGATCAACCCTTTAGCCTCTATTAGGTCTAAGTGCTTTTAGGACATGCGACTAGTGCTTTCCCCATAAGGAAAGCCCTTGCCACCCAAGTCCATGGGATGTGTATAAATACCACTTCATGGCACTAGTTTATTCATCCTTTTGTCTATTATAAAACTTGGTCTCAATATGAGAATTTGGCATGTGTGCCTTTTATCTTCAGTGTTTAGATTAATACCTATTACACTTGAGCTAACTTGGGTGGTGGTCCCTCGTGTTAGATTTCGGTCATTGGGTGTGAGTGGTGGTCCCTCATATCTGTTGACTTGGGCTAGTTGAGTTGTGTTTCTCAACTAGAGATGCTCTACGTGGCAAGAGAGCTTAGTGAGAGAAGTGGTCTCTCAATCCATGGTCTTTATGAACATCAAAGTATCGATGAATCCTCTATTCATCCATCTTTATGACCTCTCATATTCTTTAATTTCTATTCCTATTTATCTTTCTTTTCTTTTGGTTCAATATTTGAAGCTTTTTAGCTTCGGAGTCCTTAAAGGGACGACAATTGGAGTATCACTTGAAGTGTGGGCTAAACACGAGTGCTCTCAGGTCGTACTTACGAGAGGGATAGACATTGCGTAAAGGCTTAGGTTGGGGTCCCTATCAAGCCATCTAATGTTGCTGCTGCCAATCTTGCTTAGCTGCCCCACCCATGGGTGCATGACTGCTTCCCCAAAAGATCTGTGCGCGCACTTGGTGGTGTATTTGTGCTTGAAACTCCATGGTGTAGAGGATATGGGCTTTGTAGGCTCTGGTTGTTCGGTCCCAACTACCTTGCTTGGTGATTTCAGCTTTGTTTGGCCCTCTCTCATTGGCTTTGAAAAGGCTCATATGCCCTTCCATAATTCCCTTTAGCTTTTTCCACACTCGATTTTTTTAGCCTCAGTTAGGTCTTTATCATACTTTGTCCATCTGCATATCGATGTATTTATTATTGAAAACTACAATTACAATTAAATATAAACTATAATACAAATAAAATTGGTAGCAGTTCACCTTCCCAAAATCTTTTATTTAAGTTCTTTTTTTTTGTCTTGTAGAGTAAGGGTGGGTATTGGAACTGGTAGAATTGGAATAGCCAATTTCGAGTTCCAGTTTCGGTACCTACCAGAATACAAAATTGGGTTCTAGTAAATATCGAAACGAAATCAAAATTTTCGGAATTAGAATTCAGAAATTTCGGTTCTCATATGTGAGGTTCTTGGAGTCCTTGCAGCGTCCAAGGATTCTTATAGCGATCAATCCCCTCTATGTAGAAAGAGGGAGAGAGAATGAGGGATAATGAAAGACTCAGCTACATGGTTTATAAAATGTCTCGAAGGCGAAGATAATGTATGAGCCTACCTGGTCGATGGGTCTCCTAGAAACTAAGAGAGGATGTATTAATTGTTGTTTGGAGTAATGGGTCATTGTCATCTTTGAGTTTCGCTCTCAATCATTGATTTTTTTTTTCTGGAGGCGCGTGTTAATGGAGGGCGTGAGATTCCGGTGGACGAAGCTGTTGGCTTTTGTGCACAATCGATATTTTGATGATTTCAATAAATGAATTAAGTTTATAACATGCACATCTTCAAAGACAAAATCATGTTTCATCAAAGGGCCAAAAACTTGAAGAAAGAAGACAAAGTCATGTGCTTTTGTACACAATCGAGATTTTGATGATTTCAATAAATGAATTAAGTTTATAACATGAACATCTTCAAGGACAAAGTCATGTTTCATCAAAGGGCCAAAAACTTGAAGAAAGAAGATCAAGAAGATGCAAGCAGCTCAAAAGTGAAGATTCAGAACCTCAGGGTATAAGCCTTGTAACTCTTTGTTTCACTTTTGACAAAGATTATGAATCACATTTGCATATCTTTCAAAATGTGCATAAACAGTTTTACCTTTTGTTTAAAAGATTACAATGTTTTTAAAGGTTTCAAAACAACCCAATCAAACTCTCAAACTTTTCATACACATATGGGAAGTAAGTTTCTAAAATTAGGTGTTTAAAAGTGGTCAAAAATATGGTTTTCAAATAACTGGACTATGTGTTTAAGTTGAGGAGGTCAACCGGCTGATGAAGCGGTCAAACAGTCTTTGACCGCTTGGTATATCGGTCGACCGGTTGATTTTAAAATAGAGTCGTTGAGTTTCTGACAATATAACCGTTGGAAAACGGTAACTTGAAGCGGTCGACCGGTTCATGTAATGGTCGACCGACTCGTTTTAACAAACGACTATAAACGGCTAGTTTTTATATATGACCTATAAATACACATCCACAACGTCTGAAAAATACACACAACGACCACATATCATTTAGATCACTTGAAAAATATTTCAAACCTTCATATTCTATATTTCTCATATTATTCACGCAAAACACACTTTCATATCCTTGTCTTTGTTTGAATAAAGAGATAAAGCTTTCCAATTTTATATCTGCTCTTTGAGAGAGTTTTGTTCTTGTAATCTTCCTATAAAAAAAGGTGATTCCTTTAGTGATGGTTGTTCACTAAAGAAAAAACTTAGAGATGGAATATCTCAAGCTAGGGTGGGTTGTGAGCGGTGTGCCCGAAAAACCACTTGGTTGAGTTTGAGTGTTTAGCCCGAAAAAACACTTGTACTGTTCTCTAGCCCTTGGAAGTAGAGTGTATGCTATTTAAAAAATAGTGAGAAAACCTCAAGGCTCGGTGAAGGAGCTTGAGGGGTGGATGTAGGTGGGTTTGCCGAACCACCTAAAAATCACGTGTTTTTTTTCTCTATCCATACTCTCTACTTTTAGCATGTACTTACACTTGTTTCATATTATATACTTGTGCTAATTAGTAGTTATTTTGCAAACACGTATTTAGGGGTTTAAAGTGAAAAGTTTAGAAAACCAACACCTCTCCCTTGGGTTGCCTTAATCCTGAAATTCACAGGCGCAAGTGCGAAGCCAACCAAACTTTCCATTTATTTGGGTTGATATGCACTAACGATGGGTAAAAGAAATGGTATTTCATCGTTCGCTCATTGATCTCCTTGTACGAACAACATGAATTATAAAATACGCGGAGGAGATGCGCATTTGACACAAGAAAACCAAGTTTGACATCCTCTTTTTTTGTAATTGGATGGTCCTCGAAAACAAAGATATCAAAATGCAACCTTGGTTTTTAGAGGAATTGGGAGTTAAGGTTCAATTATGTGGAGGGTGAGGTCAGACAGAAAAAAGAAGAAGAAGGGAGCTGATCTGTTAGAGTGGTGATGTGTTGAGCCAGCTGGGAAGGTGACGTGGGAGTAAGGGCTTATTTGTCAAAGTTCCGTTATTTGTGTTAACAGAATGGGATGGAGGGACCAACGACAAAACAGAAGGAGGATAATGAGGACTAAATTTATGGTTTTGATATCTTAGGGACTAATTCGATTTTCGCATATAGCACATGTACTAATTTTGCATGTATCTTTTTTTTTTAAACCCAATTGGTCACAAAATGCTTTTTGGGCTTGAATTTTAGCCAATTATATATATATATATATATATATATATATATATATATATCATAAATTAACAGTAAATAAAATGTAAAATAAACATTCATCCAAAATCTACCATAAAACATTCATCTAAATTTCAACATCTAAAATAAATTTACATCATTCTCAAATTATAGGTATTGAAAAATAAAATCATTTCTCCATTTAAAAAAATAACCGAAACTGAAAATTTTGGTGGAATTCCCTATTCCGATTCCAGTCCAAAAAAATTTTTTTTGGTTCCGATTCTGACGAAATATTTGTCCTCTTCTGTTGTACAGGACTCAACCACACTTTGAGTTGGCAAATTGTTTAACAAAATCTCACTTTGACACTAGCATATATAGTATAAAATATATATTAAAAATAAAAGAGAAATTGAATTTTTAGTCCTTAAATTTTAGCACCTTTTTACGATTAGTCATTAGGTTTTAAAAAGTTAAATTTCAGTCACTAACCTTTTAAATAATTGATTGTTTTGTCACTTAACGGTTAGTTGTGTTAACACGAGTGCCCAACACATTAGTCTTTTTGCCAAGTCACCTCTACTTTTCCACGTCATCAGGACACTCAAACTAAAACATCCCAAACAACTTCGTTGATACATTGGCATAAAGAGTTGATTTATTACCTTTCTATAGTCGTCTGCACCACGCAGTCTTTGGTCAAGTACGTGCACGACCAACAAACACGGTACTCATAGTTGTGTGACGGGTTGGGTGTTGCATGACAGTGTAGGTGTTGACAAACTCTCATAGTCCAACAAAGACTTCCATAGGAAAAACCAGTTCAAGTCTGTTAACAACAACCACACTAAACATATAGATACAACACAAAAACCAAAACCTACCACGAGATATCCAAAGAAAGAGCTGCTCCCACAAGCCCAAAATTGAACACATAAACAAAAAGTCCACAAATTAATTATTAGGCCCTTCAAAGAAACCCACGAAATCACGAAGTTCTTGAGCTAGCTGTGATTGCAGGAACCTTTGCAATGGGAACTGAAACGCAAAGTTAAAGTGCAAGGGTATTAGCCAACATGCCACTAGCTCTGACGACTCCGCCACATCATCGCCCTGTCCTAGGAATTTCAGAATTGGAGTGGTGAAAACATAAACTGATAATATTAGGAAACAAGAAACAAATAGCACAATCCATGACCTTTGTAGGTATATTCCCAACATGTGATACCTCTTGGCCCCAAACGCTTGCCTGCAAAGGGTCTCTATTGCGCTTCCCACCATTCCTAGCTGTTCCTCGAGAACCCAATACTTTTTTTTCTTAATGTTCGAGAACCCAATATGACTGTTAGAGAAATTTTCAGATACATACAACACCCACATAAAAACCAGGAGTCGTTTGAGATGTTTTAGTTTGAGTGTGCTTATGACATGGGCAAATAGAGGCGACGGGCCGAAAAGATTGACGTATTGGACATTTCGATTAGGAGAGTTAATAGTTCAGTGACAGAAGTACCGATGATTTAAAAGGTTGAAAACTTAATAACTAAAATTTAAAATTTTGAAATTTAGTGATTAATTCGTTAAAGGTGTACAAATTTAAAGACTAAAAATTGAATTTCTCAAAATAAAATGTTTTTCAAATTGACAATATTTGCAAGTGAAGACATTACTATAACATTCAAAAAGAGGATTATTTTTCAACTTGATGAATCGAGGTCACTTCATGATTTTATCATCTACTGCCAAAGTTTAAAATTTAGGCTTAATTTCACTGTAGGTCCCTGTGGTATCACCTTTTGACAAATTCGTCCTTGTGGTATCACTTTCTACAAATAGGTATCTATGGTCACTCTTCTAGGCAAAAGTTGGTCACTCTTTCCATCAGACATTAACACACTAACAGAATTGGCTAACGTGTTAAAAAATATCACGTCAGCAACGAATGGGATGATGCCATTTGTACCTGTCTGCACGTAGGACACCAGCTAAAAAAATTAAATCTTAAATTCCACACGTGCATCCTATTCAGCAATAAAAAACGTTTTAAAAGAAGACTTAATCTAACGACGTTGCTCCAAACATGTTGGACCCACTTACAAACTCACTTTACTAAGTCTCATGAAGACATTTGCCAATTTGCGTTTCACTCTACCTCACGAAGACACTTGTCGATTTGCGTTTCACTCTACCTCATGAACCCTAAGTCCTTTCTACAGACAACAACCCTTTTCGAAATTGCAGATTCAATTAAAAATTGCTTGATTTGTCACCTGGTTCTTCTTTCTTTGCAAGGAAAATCTCACTAGAACCCTTGATCAGCATCGATCGGAGGCCCTCCCGCACACAGTAAGTATGCTTGTCATTTCTTCTATGTCTATGTTTTGTTGTCCCGTCCTTTGCATGTGTGTTTGTGTCCCCTTCTACTTATAGTTTTGGATCGATGGAGCAGAGGTTATATTACATTTGTTTTTCGTCCCCTTTATTGGGTTATGTTTTCAATGGTCCCCTTTAGTTGTCGTCCCCTTTTCCCCTTTATTTGTTATTTGTCATGGATAATGTTGGCATTGTTTGTAACTTGTGGATTGTTTATTACATCCACTTGCATTTTTCAGGAACCACTTTTGTCCATATCATGTTTTGGATGTCTTGGATGTACGTGTTGATGTCATCGTCTTATACTTTATGTTTATGTGGTCCTGCTATTTTCAAGTGGTCCCAAAAATTGGGTACGTGACAGTTAGCTTAGCCCCTGAGATTTTGAATAGCTATAAATGGGAGGTACACGACATTTAGCTTAGTCCCTAGGGTTTTGAATAGTTGTAAATGAGATCAGTGGCGGAACGAAGGGGTAGCGACCCTGGGCGACCGCTACCCCTCACGCCACAAAAAAATATTTTGCATTACTTTTTTTTAAATAAATTTGCTTGGCCCGATACCCCTGAAATTTCTCCCCTCTATACGATGATACTGCGAGTTTGGTTTCTTATCACTCAGAGTCCATGGAAAAGCTTGGATTTTTTAAGCTCAGAAGTATCAATGGAATTCTGAGACCGTTCGGAAGTTGTTTTCAAAAACAACTTTCTGTTTTTTGTTTTTAATAAAATAGGCATGTCAGCGATTTTCAGAATGTTTAGGTGTGTCAAAAGGTTACTTTGCAGTATACATCTCATCCACTCACCCAAATATTGTCCAACCATTGACGAATTTGTTCAAGTGCATGAACCCCATGAACCCAATACCTTTCAATGTAATGTTATCCGACTTTAGTCGAAATGGGTTTGCATTTGATGCGCTAAAGACCTTTTCTTTCATGCACATGAATGGAGTAACTATAGATACATACACTTTATGTAGCTCTTTGACAGCTTCCTCATCTATCAGAAATGTTCGATTCAGACAGCAGGTACATGCCATGGTAGCCAAATCAGGTTGGTAATCCAGTGTATTCGTGGGAAGCGCTCTGGTTGATTTATATGCAAAGTCGTTGGTCATCGAGGATGCAGAAGTGATGTTCGAAGAAATTCCTGTGAAGAACACGGTGTGTGCTAATGCACTTCTATCAGGTTATGGTGAGGCTAGGATGTGGCTTGAGGGACTTGAACTGATTCGTAAGATGCCAGTGTTGAATTTGGATTATGACAACTTCAACTTTGGACTGAAATCACTGGTCAATATGATCAATTCTTTCAAACTTAGCACCAGCGGGCTCGTCATAAGACTAATGCAGATTGGCATGCAACTTAGACAAGCAGTAGCTATTGCTTTGCGGTGCTTTCTATTAAACAATCACTGACCAAGACTAGGACAAGAAACTCAGTACACTGGTTAGCATCTCATCCAAAAAAAAGAAATGCATCACAAGTTTTATCGGGGGATCTGTTTACGCAAGAAATAATCAACCTGTGTCCAAGTTGACGGGTCAGGCATGGGTAAAATAGAACCTCATGTTGTGATCGTATAGTTATGCATGTGTATTTTGCTAGTACATTGGACATGAGGGAAACACCACAATTTTGTTCATTGATGCAATTAAATTACCAAGATTTCCTGTATCTCCCTTCGTTAATCACTTATCCATCCATCATGTTTTCAGCAGAGCAACTTTCACATGTATCTTGAAGAGGATGTCATGATGGTTCACATGCTTGCACCAAGCCGAACAAGGTGGCATTGCTATATGTCTGATCTCAAATGTACATGTCAAAAGAGATAAAGAGATGAGATGAGAGTAATTCTTAGTAAAGTATAATGGGGATTATCTCTCTATCTTCCTCTCTCGTCTCGACAATTTTTTATCAGGAATTGAGTAAAGGACGCCTAAAGAGTAATATATGCTTCACTCAAAAGGGTGTTCCCACTGCAGCTTTCATCCAATTGATCCATCCCACTTCAGTTGTCAAAGCATGAAGATGAGAGGAACATAGACTTTTGTAGCTGAGCATGGGTTAGAATGAATAGAATTTTGAAAAGGTCTGCCTTGGGCCTTGATCTAGAAACATTAGGGTTTAGGTGAAGAACCGAAATTCTCCCAATCATAAGGGCATCACTGAACAGAGAAAAAAATAAATAAAGGCATCACTGAAAACCTCCCTCAAGTATTTGTTTCAACGGTAAAAGGCGTAGCAAAGGGTCCAGCGTGGTGGCTCACCGAGACGAGCTATTTCAGAGATGCGCCACGGGCCCACGATAGTCATAGAAGGGTATGATAGTCATTTGGCTAAGAAGTCTTTTTTTATTTGGTTTGGTGGCGCATTGCCATTGGGCCCGTGTGATGCAGATGCGACTTTTTGTCGTAGGCGATCATTCTGTGACGCTATACTCTGTGAACAGGAGACTTCACTTTGCATCTCCACATGTGTAGTGTACATCGAGCATGATGTTTTTATGGATATTGAGAATGAAGTCGTTTTGCAACATTTTCAAAAGATGCAAAATCGTAGGATGCAATTATCACCTCTCAGTCGCAGTACATAGCATGGTACATGTATTATAATATTTTTAATGTTTTTAGTCTTTAATTTTTGATATTGTAATTGCAAGACAATTTTTAGCATTATAAAGAAAAAAAATTTGTCATTTCGTCTTTAGAATTCGACCCCCCTGAACTTTGGTCCTGGTTCCGCCACTGAATGAGATACATTATCAATCCCTAGGGTTTTCAATAATTGTTATTCAAGTAGTTATCATTCCTTATGGTTTTCAAAAATTATTATTCACTACATTATTAATCCCTAGGCTTTTCAATTCGGTTTGCATATGAACTATCCTTTGGGTCTTCTTTCTTGTGTTTCCCCTATGTTGGTGTAAGTAAGATTATTAGAACACATATGATGAAAGTGTTTTTGGGACCCACCGCATGAATTTTATTTGGATAAATTTGACCTTTTGTAATTGTACCATTGTACTATGTTCGTATGTGTTTCTTTTGTTGTTGGTAGGTATGGTTCACATTTATGTACATCATATGGGATCACTGGATTTGATGAAAGAGTAGTACGTCAAAGGTGAGGTGAGATGGGGCCCAGTATTAGTAGGGATGTCAAGGAGGTACCCGATGATAATGGGTCAAGCGATGCTTACAACTCCATCGATGAGGTTATGGGGACGGGTGAGAATGAGGATATGGGGATGGGTGGTAATGAGGAGACACAATATAGGCGCAAGTATAAGGAGTTTCATGACAAAGATTTTGAGTTAAAGGAGAAAATCATATTTCAAAAGTTGTTGAGGCTTAGGGATTTGGCGCAGTTTAAACGGACTATAAAGCAATTCAACAATCAAAATGGCTTCGAGTATGCATACGAGAAAAATGATAAACGAGTGACTGCTAAATGCAAGGCATCCCAATGTAATTGGAGGAGTCACGTGTGAGAGACAAATGAGAGGGGGTCTATGGAATCAAGACTTACTGATCTGAGCACAATTGCGGTACTCATTACAAGAACAAAAGTGTCAACCCTGCATGGATTGCATCTCAGTACTTGGAGATGGTAAGGGACTGTAAGGCCCCGATCCCAAACTCCAAACGAAAATATTTTCATATAAAATAAGACATTTCACCATGGGTAATCATTTATCTAGGCCCTAATATTTTAAAACTAATTTGTACAATCTCAGCAAAATATTCATAAACCGTAAAAAACCTAAATATATCAATCCGAGCCCTAACTTTACATTAGCATATCCGATATTTTCAATATCGATGAAGATCTCCCAAAAGAAATACAATATCGAATTCTCCAAAATTAATCTCCAAAAATACTCTTGCAAAACACGCATTCGAAACACAAATCTATCTGAAGCTCCTCGAACTTCTCTAGTTCTGTCAACTTTAAAAAATATGAAAAAATATGGTGAGCAACGACTAGCTCAGTAAGTAGCAAGTCAATGAGGTTGAGAAAAACAATTTTATCACAATAACTGAAATCCAAAATAAAACATCGTGACTCATACTGAACCCAAAATACAAGTTTGTAATAAAAATATCCAAGACCACACAATATAGAAAAATCACTACTGGTCACACAGACCTCCAGGCCACACAATCCTCCAAATACCACGAAGGTATCAAATTGGCTACACAGATCACAAAGATAAATTAGTCACACATACCACATAGATATATCACCAGGCAAGGACGATTATCATAGTATGCTCAAGTTATAAATATTTCAATTGAGTATCATGAAAATATCAACAATCTCATTTTACCCAAAATTTGTTCAGTTACCAAAATAATACATCAAAACATATAAAATACGATGCACGTTTAAAAAATTTCATTGAAGAACCACTAACCTCAAACGCTTAATCAATCCTTAAAACTTCCCCAATAATTGCCGAACAATCTATCGGGACCTAGTAGCACCACCTCAATCCAAATTTTGGTCTCTAATATACATTCACTGCGACCATTTATTAATCTCAATCTATTCAACTTTTAAAATTCAAACATACCTCTATCTATCACTTTTAAATTCAAATATAAGATCATTATCCATATCTTTCAAATTTAAATATAAGAATAATCTTTATCCATATCTTAACCTTTAAATTCAAATATAGATCACATCTCCATATCATCACCTTTAAATTCAAAAATACGATTCAACCTATATCCAAAAATCAAACATAGGATTAAACTCTATCTCTTCGTTTAAAATTCAAATTACCCATTTACACCTTTTTCGGGACGAGTATTACAATCTCCCCTGCTTAAAAGAAATTTCGTCCCCAAAATTTGCGTCACATTCCACAAAGAATAAATTCATTAACAAAGTAAATCACAAATTATTCACGCTTCTTCTTCGCACTCTAATCATATAAAATCACCTCACAATTTTTCCATTAACAAAATTCAAGCCTAAGACCCATGCTTATACAATATCTCAGCCTAAACTAAGATCAACATCAATATCCTAAACAGAAGCCAATAACTTTAGCTCTTATCCTTACTAGAATGATCAAGACTTAAATCTCTTTCAAATATAAAGCTATAATCACATCGATCGAAATTCTTCTAAAAATCATTAGAGTTGTCGTATATCACAACCTATGCTTGGATACCAACTGTAATGCCTTCTGCCCAAACTCTAAACGGAAATATTTTCATATAAAATAAGGTTTTTTCACCATGACTAATCATTTATCTATGCCCCAATATTTTAAAACTAATTTGTACAACCTTAGCAAAATATTCATAAACCGTAAAAAGCCCAAAAATATCAATCCGAGCCCTAAATTTTACATTAGCATATCCGATATTTTCAATATCGATTAAGATCTCCCAAAAGAAATACAATATCGAATTCTCCAAAATTAATCTCCAAAAACACTGTTGCAAAACACGCATTCGAAACACAAATCTATCTGAAACTCCTCGAACTTCTCTAATTCTGTAAACTTTGAAAAATATGAGAATAAGTGGTGAGCTACGACTAACTCAGTATGTAGCAAGTCAATTGGGTTGAGGAAAAAACAATTTTATTACAATAACCGAACCCAAAATAAAAATTTGTAATAAAAATATCCAAGGCCACGCAATATAGAGAAATGACTAATGGTCACACAAACGTCCAGGCCACACAGTCCTCCAAAAACTACGAAGGGTATCAAATTGGCTACACATACCACAAAAATAAATTAGTCACACAGGTCGCAGAGATATATCACCTGCACAAGGACAATTTTCACAGTATGCTCAAGTTATAAATATTTCAATTGAGTTTCACGAAAATCTCAACAATCTCATTTTACCTAAAATTTCAATTTTCAAAAGACTCACTGCTCCAAATGTGTACATTGGACAACCGAAAAATCGACGACCTAGGTTATCCTCTATCTTAGATGTTCTTACACTGGCGCGAAGATTGCATCATCAAAATGGTTGCTCCGAAAAATCATTCCACTTTGAAGCAAAAAGACCTTCGGGTTCCTCCACTATGGTGATGAGTCAAGGAATACGACTGGGAAGACATAAATGTTTCTTTCTCGTCAAGTCGAGCTTTGGCAAGTAGCTTCTCTCTTGTGCAATTAAGCCTATTGTGGGAGGGTTCGGGTGGTGGTAGGTTTGGAAGATCGGGGGAGGCTAGGGTTCTAAGACATTTGGAGAAGAATGTTGGGGATGCTGCTGCGACGTCATTAGATTTAGTCTTCTTTTAAATTTCATTTTTTCAATGCTGAGTAGGATGCATGCATGGAATTTAGGATTAAATTTTTTTTAGCTGGCATCTTATGTGGAGATGGGTACACGCGACATCATCGCAGTTGTTACTGACGTGAAATTTTTTAACACGTCAACTCATTCTGTTAGTGTGTTAACGCATAATCGACGGAGGGACCAACTTTACCTAGAAGGATGACCATTTGGACGAAATTGTCAAAATGTGATACCACACGGATCTATAGGGCAATTAAGCCTAAAATTTAATGAATCAAGTTTGTTTGTTTTTTTTAAAGCCAAATTCAGATAAACTGTGTCATTGTCACAGACCGATAAACCCTCCCGCCGAAATCAGTATTTCTATTTACCCAAAGCCTAATTGCCTAAAACCCCAGGCACTGCCTTCTTTGTATCAACCCGCCTTTTCGCACGCCCTCACAGCTTCCCCGATTTTCAGAGTCACTTTCTCTGCGGTTTTGAATCAAACATGGCCGGAGCGCAAGGCGAGGACATAGTCTTCACCAAGCATCCCTACATCGAGGACGTAGGGCCCCGCAAAATGTGAGAATCTATCTTCTCGACTCGTTTTCATTCTTCAACGAGCTAGTTTTTTTTTTTGCTAGTGGGCAAAGGAAAGCATAAGGTTTTGTTCTGTCGCGTTATTTGATTATTTGTTTTCCTTTGTGCAATTGCTGATGTTGTCACCTCTGCAGAAAAAGCATGAAATTCAGCACGTTCTCCGAATCCGAGATCAGCAAACTCGCGGAGGTTCAAGTGTATAGAGGCCAGTATTATGATGCGAAAAGAACTCCTATTGAAGGCGGCTTATTGGACCCTCGGATGGTACTTACTAGCATTGTCCTATTAAGTTTGTCACTATAGGGATTATGCTGTCTTCTGTTTAAATTCCTTGTATTAAAAGGTTCACAAGGTTTTCCTTTTGTGTATTACAGGGCCCTGCAAATAAGAATTGTATATGTGCGACGTGCCATGGGAGTTTTGGGAATTGTCCTGGGCACTTTGGGTACTTAAAACTCGCTCTACCTGTTTACAATGTTGGATATATGGGTACCATTGTGGACATTTTGAAGTGCATTTGTAAGGTGAGAAAGCTGTTTTCCTTTACGTTTCCAACTTCTCTAACTTGGTGTAGTCTTTGTACATGATATATATGGTTACAGAATAGTTCGGTTTCTTAAAATGGTTTCTTCAGGCTGTTATTTGCTTCTTGTATGTACGGTTGTAGAAATGTTCTATTTCCTCGTATCCTGAGATTGTAACTAATTTGTTAGAATGTGACTGGTGGAGAGTGGTTTATATAAAAGTCACTAGAAAATCATGGTCTATGAATCTTAAATACTTGATAATCATGCTGGAGTTCAGAACAAAAACTGCCTCCTGCCTTATCTCGTTTACAAGTTGTAATCTCTTGCATGCACTTGGTTCAGGCATGAGAACTGTTTTCTTGTTTAGTGAAACAGGTTGGTCTGGGTTTCTCATGTTTATACCTTATGTTTTAGATTCTACGTACGACTTAAAAGCTGTGATGCTTGTTCAGGTTCACGACATTTGTGACTTTGTCAGGTTTAGATATAGTAGATGATCCCTATTGGTAGGGTTGGTAATGTGGATGAGTTGACATATATTTTGAGTTGCAGAGTTTCTGCATTGCCAATGACTTATTTGGGATTTCCTTTGGGTGCTAGTTATAAGAGTATCCATGTTTCGGATGGTATATTGGAGAGGATGGAGAGAAGGTTGGCGGGATAGAAGCAGATGTATTTATCCAAGGGTGGTAGGATTACCTTGATTAAATCTACTCTTTCTAGTCTCCCCACTTATTTTTTATCTCTTTTTCCAATTCTGACTTGGTTTCTAAAAGGTTGGAGAAAATGCAACGAGATTTTTTATGGGGAAGTGATGATAATGTTCATAAATTATATCTTCTTAAGTGGGTGGATGTATGTTCCCCAACTGATACTGGAGGTTTGGGTTTGAAGAGGTTGTTGCTTTTTAATAAAGTTTTGTTGGACAAATGGTTATGGCGCTTTGCTAATGAGAGGGATAGTTTTCGGAGGCAAATTATTGCGGAAAAATTTGGGGTTATGGAAAGTGGTTGGAGTACGAGGCTCGTGCGTGGATCTTATAGCGTGAGTTTATGGAAACATATTAGTAAAGGGTGAGACTCCTTTAATGAGCATATTCGGTATGTTATAGGTTTTGGTCAGAGTGTTAGATTTTTGCATGATCGATGGTGTGGTGATAGACCCCTTTGTTCTTCTTTCCCCACAATTTTCTCCTTATCTCAGTTTCCTTTTGCCCGAGTGGCTGATTGTATGGAGGTTGGTTCTACCAGTTTGGTGTGGAATGTTCCGTTTACAAGATGTGCTAATGATTGGGAATTAGAGGAGTTTATGTCTTTTTTCTCCACTCTTTACGCAAATGAGGTTAGCAGAGGGGGTTCTGATAAGATGCTCAGTCAAATCCTTTTACTCCTTTCTTTTTGGTGTTACCTTGGATTTGTTTCCGTGGCGCAGGGTGTGAAAGTCTAAAGTCCTTACGAGAGTTGCGTTTTTTGTGTGGAAGGCAATGCATAGCCAGATTTTGACTATTGATAACTTAAGAAGGAGGGGAATTTGTGTGATTGATTGGTGTTATTTGTGCAAAGGAGATAAGAATTAGTTGACCATATGCTTTTACATTTTCCGGTGGTGAGGGGATTGTGGAATTTTGTTTTTCGTATTATTAACCTTACGTGGGTTTTTTTTTTTTTGATAAGTAAATTAACCTTACGTGGGTTATGCCAGAAAGGGTGGGAGAAGTGTTGGTGTGTTGGAGCAGGAAGTTTGCGGATTCATTGGCTAAAGTGGTTTGGAAGATGATTTCGTTGTGTATTTGGTGGTGCTTGTGGAGGGAACGCAATCGAAGATGTTTTGATGATTCTACAATGTCTTCGAATAAGTTGCAGGATACTTTTTTACTTTCCATTTATCTTTGGGCTAATGCTGTGATGGGGGGGTCTTTTTTTGATTTTCAAGATTTTGTTAGCTATTTTGCTTGTATGTTTTGTGTGAGTTTGGTGCAGGCTTTGTACTGTGCTCTCTCTTTTTCTTTTTCTTTTCTTTTTAATAATATTAATTTATTCATTAAAAAGAAGAAGATATAGTAGATATAGCTAGCGCTTAAAATGTTTAAAAATCATTATTGTGGTATGAGCTTAAAACCAGGATGAGCTATGTGCTTGTGCATGAGCTGTGTTCAAGTATGGGCCGAGACCTCAAGCCCAGCATACTGCTGCTTGGCTCAAGGGCTTGTATTGACATGGTAAAATTATGTCCTTTACTAGATCTATGAGTTAGAAAGGGCATTGCTGTTGTGACCATGGATAATCATTACTGGGTTTGACAATACGTAATTAGGTAGCAGGTAGGCACTCTGGGTTAAAACTCTGAGGTTGCTTGAAACCCATAAAATATGTCAGTTGCACCTGTTTTTCGTTCATCAGCCCTCTTTAGTAGAATTTTTGCGGCTACCCAGAGATGCTGTAGCTTTTAAGGAGCGAAAACTATCCTGTAGCCTGTTGGGTAACCAAATGGGGCTTTAGCTTTTCATCATTTTTGTGAAGTGGAGTATCCATTCTCTTGAAACAGGTAATTTCCATTTTCCTTAGATGTACCTATGCCACTACTCAGCTTGTTGATGTGTTTCCCATACAAGCGATTATTTTTCTTAGAATGTTGTTCATAGCCGCACCTATTTTATCCAATTGATTGACATCATTACACCTACATCTTCAAGTCACCTTCAGACTTCAGCCCTACAGAAGAAAATTTTGGATGAGATCCTATAGGATATAGCCCTTCAAATTGGATGTGAAAATTTGTATTTGGTGGTGGCTTTTTAGAAGCAGCCCAAGGTAACTTCTAAGGCAACTTTGGTGTCTCATACTTTAAAAAGCTACGGTGCTTTCAGTCTCCCCTTCCTCACTTTGAATAGAAGGAGGCATCATGCCATAATCCTTGGGGTTTCTCCTCTTCTAAGTGCTTCTGTTTGTGTATCTGCGCTATTATCCAAATTACAGAATGTTATTCCCCTCCTTCCCTGTACTACCCCCTCACCCTTCCTCAGAAAAAAAATGTAACACAGTAAGGAGCCTCTAATTTTTTTTAAGGATTTGTGGCTGATCATTGGGTTGCTTATAGCATGGATTGAGAAATGTATGCAACTTTATTTGGAAATGACGAAGCATATTAGTGTCTCTGCAAGGTGTTAGTTATGCAGTGCTTGCTTCAGTTTTAATATAATTTGCATCGCATTCATGCTTGACATGCCTTATATTGACACCTTAAATTTCTTGGTAGTCTTATATGGCCAACAAGTTCTCATACTTATGCTGCAAGCATGAAGAAATACAAAAGCAAACAGAGGTGTTGGAAGATGATAATGATAAGCCAAATATTTAATCTTGATTGATCTGATGGCTGCTTGGTGTTGAGAAACAGAGATAGTGACTCCAGTAAAAAACAGTTTCAGCCCTAGACTTCTTATGATGCCACATTATTGACAATGTGAGCCAGGCCTCATCAAAATTGAACCTGCACTATAGATGCTAACATTTGAAGTCCCATGTTTTTTTTTGATAAGTAAGGAAAGCTTTATTGATAGAAAAAACAAAGAAAGAAACGGGGCAGTACAAAGGCTGTACTGAACCGACTACAATAAGCAAGCAAGGAAACTAAGGAAGTCACTGAAGTCAACAAAAGGAACACCCAAACACCCCATTAACCCACAGAAACAAAGTTTGCAACAGATTCCCTTTCAAACTAACTAAGGACAGCCCCACGTCGTCAAAGCATCTGCCATTCCTTTCCCTCCATAAACTCCACCATATGCATAAAGGAATCAAATTCCACACAGCCACCGCCATAGGATTATGGAACTTCCTCTTCCAACACTTCAACACCCCTCCCACCCTCATAGGCATCACCCAAGGATAGTTGACAATACCAAGAACGTGCAGCCACAACTCTCAAGCGACCAAACAATGAAGAAGCACATGATCCACAGACTCCCCTGCATTCTTACAAAGAAAACACCAATTAGCTACACAGAAACCTCTTCTACGTAAGTTGTCAATGGTTAAGATCTTCCCGTGAACCGCTTCCCACACAAAGAACGAAACACGAGGTGGGACAGCAGGCAGCCAGATCTGCCTCCACGGAAAAACCACGCCAGGACTCTCAACAAAGAGCCCGTACAACGACTTAACCGAAAAGACCCTATTCTTAGCTCCCTGCCACAACATCTTGTCATCATCCCTTCTCCTAAGGTTCAAAGAGTACAACTGAGAATAGAAAGCAGAGAAAGCGTCAAGCTCCCAATCATTGGCGGTTCGAGTGAACTGAATGTTCCACACCCCAAAACCAGAGTCGCCCTCCAAACAATCCGCAACCAACGCTTCCTTGTGCCTAGCAATAGAGAACAAAAGAGGGAAAGCCAACTTCAAAAGTCTATCACCACACCAAAGATCATGCCAAAACCTCACTCGAAGACCACAACCCACCAAGAAACGAATGTGCCCATAAAAGTAGGACCAACCATTGCTAATGTGTTTCCACAAACTCACACCATAGGAACCATGGATCTCATTGGTACGCCAACCACCCAGAACACAACCATACTTAGCCTCAATAACAACTCGCCATAGACTGTCCCTCTCCACGGCAAAACGCCACAACCACTTGCCCAATAAAGCTTTGTTGAACTCGTGGAGTCTCCTAACACCCAGCCCTCCATTGCTAATAGGAGAACAAACCTTCTCCCATCGAACAAGATGAAACTTGGTCGCACCTCCATCCCCTCCCCACAAAAAAGTCCGTTGGATTTTTTCCAACCTGCTGGCAACCCCCAAAGGAAGAGGAAAGAGAGACAGAAAATAGGTTGGGAGGCTAGAGAGAGTAGACTTGATCAACGTGAGTCGACCACCCTTAGAAAGGTATCCACGCTTCCAACCGGCTAACCTTCGTTCAGTTCTCTCAATAATTCCATCCCAGATTGACATACACTTAAAACGCGCTCCCAAAGGTAGCCCAAGATAGGTGGTAGGCAGCGAAGACACCCTGCACCCCAAAATAGCAGCCAACTCCTGAACATTACCCACACCCCCAACAGGGATGACCTCAGTTTTGGAAAGGTTAACTTTCAACCCCGAAACCGCCTCAAAGCAGAGTAATAAGCAGCGAATATGACGAAGCTGACTCTCCTCCGCCCCACAAAAAATTAAGGTGTCATCAGCAAACAAAAGGTGCGAAATACTCATGCCGCCTCCCCTACCTCCAACCTCAAACCCCACAAGGAACCCCCTCGCCACCACTTGATTCAACATTCTGCTAAAAGCTTCCATAATGAGCACAAACAAAAAGGGAGAAAGCGGGTCACCTTGACGCAAACCCCTAGAGCCCCCGAAGAAACCTTCAGGGGATCCATTCACCATCACCAAAAAACGAACCGTAGAAACGCAAAACTCAATCCACCTACACCATCTCTCCCCAAAACCACATCTCCTCAACATATACATAAGGAACTTCCAATTGACATGGTCATAGGCTTTCTGAATATCCAACTTACATAACATGCCCGACACATTAGACCGAACTCTTGAATCAATACACTCGCTGACAATCAACACCGGATCTAAAATCTGTCTACCTTTCACGAAGGCATTCTGGGAAGGGGAAATGATCTTATCCAATACATGCTTCAACCGGTTAGCTAGCACTTTCGCCAAAATCTTGTAAACACCTCCAACTAAGCTTATAGGACGAAAGTCCTTCAATTCGACCGCTCCGGGTTTCTTAGGGATAAGAACAAGAAAAGTGGCGTTCATACTTCGAACAAATCTGCCCTCCTTAGCAAACTCATTGAACATGGAGAGAATGTCTCCCTTAACCACCTCCCAACAAGAGCAGTAGAACGCTAAGGAGAAGCCATCCGGGCCCGGAGCCTTATCCCCATGGAGGCTCTGAACCGCCCCCGTAACTTCCTCCTCGTTGAAGGGTCGCTCCAACCAAGCCGCATCGTCCCCTGAGATAGTGGCAAACTCTAAATTCTCCAATCGAGGACGCCACGAGAAATGTTCCTTATACAAAGAGCTATATAAGTCAACAATCGTCTCTGATATCCTCGCGGAGTCCTCAACCGTCTCCCCCTCAATCTCCAAGCTCGAAATGGAATTGTACCTCCTATTGGAATTGACCACACTATGAAAGAACTTCGTACATCGATCCCCTTCTTTCAGCCAAAGAGCCCTCGATTTTTGCCGCCATGAAGTCTCCTCCATGTCAATGAGAAGATTCAGCTCCTGAGACACTTCAACCTTCCTCCCGTTGCCCACCTCATCAAGGTGACCCTCCTCATCCAACCTATCCAACGTGGCCAACTCAGCCAACAGCGCAGATTTCGAAAATTCAGATCCCCAAAAACCTCTTGATTCCACTGTTTCAGATCCTTCTTCAGGGCCTTCAGCTTGGAATCAAGGATAAAACTTGCTGATCCCGAAAAAGCATAGGAATTCCACCACTCCCGCACCTTCTCTACAAAACCCTCCACCTTAAGCCACATATTTTCAAACCGGAAGGGTTTCTTCCCACCTCCGAATCTGCCACTTTCCAAAAGGATAGGGAAGTGATCAGAAAAGAGGCGAGGTAGTCTCTTCTGGGTAACTTCAGGGTACAAGACTTCCCAACAAGGACTAAGAAGGAAACGGTCAATGCGAGACCAAGTTCTATAATTTGACCAAGTAAAAAACCCTCCCAACAATGGCAAATCCAACAAACCATTTTCTAGAATAAAGTCAGAAAACTCCATCATAGCAACCCAAAGCCTCCATTGCCCGTCCGCTCGCTAGGATAGCGCGTGACATTGAAGTCACCCCCAATACACCAAGGCAAATTCCACCAAGCAAAGACACCGGATAACTCCTCCCAAAGCGACCGACGTTGACTATCATTGTTGGGGCCGTACACCCCAGAAAACGCCCACTGGATCCCATCCTCAACATTCCTAAAAAGCACCGAAAGAGAAAAACAGCCCTCGCAAGATTCCACCATCTCTAGAGTCCGAGTATCCCACAAAATCAAAATCCCGCCCGAAGCGCCATCCGCCGCAAGATTACACCAGCCCACATGATGCCCCCCATAAACTTTGGATAAAAGCTCGCGAGACAAGCCCCACCTTAGTTTCCTGAAAACAAACTAAATCTGGTTTCCAACCCCTCAACAAATTTCTCATCCCACTCCGCTTCTGGCCATCGTTCAGCCCCCGCACATTCCAACTCAATATTCTAGGCTTCATTCAGAAACAATCGAAACCCTCCCTCCCTTGCGTCCCTTCCTAGACTCAAACTTCTTCCCATCATAATTAACAGATGACTGCAACCCCTTCAGCTCCCTCAAGAACTTACCACCTGATTTGCCAGGAGTAACGACCCCGTCGTTCCTCCTATCCTTCTCGAGAGCGCCATCAGCTCACGCTCGTGACCGTCACAAGAGAGACCAACTAAGTCTTTGAAGGAAGAAACCATATCCAACACCCAGGCCGACGAAGAAAACATCGGATAACAATCCTCCTGCCCCTCCAAAGGAGAATACACTGCCAGAGGTGCTGCCCCAATCCCATCAACAGCACTATCCACACAAACGAGCGCCCCTCCCCCATGGAGAGGAACAGACGAACTACTACCTCCGCCCTCCTTCGCGATGAAATCAAGACTGCCACTCCCCGGGAAGCCACGACACAGTCACGAGCCAGTGGCACACTCTCCTCCTTAGAAGCCCCTGACCCAGAGGACTGCAGACCGTCCTCCATAGAGAATCGAGTAGATTGCGAGACAAGCAGAGCCTGGCAGCAACCCGAGGAAATAGCCGGCGCCGTCAAAGCTCCGGCCGAACCATCGGCCACCCCAGACAAGGTCTCTCCCGCCACCAGAGGAGGAAGAGCAAGAACAGCCGTCGGATCGGAGCTCTGTAGTCCAGACGAGACTAAGCCAGAGACAGCAGAATCGACCGACATCGGCAGAAGACCTACCGGACCCAGAACCACCCCAGACGACGGCGACGCCGCCTCCCTGAGCTGAGGGGCAGAGACCGCTGACGGAGCGAGGGCCTGGGAGGCCAGAACAACACTCGGGTCCAAAGACCCGCCCGAAACCTCCGTGCTTCCCCCAGCATCCCCTGACGAAAGAGACCCCTGAACCGGCCCAGGCCCAGCCCCAAGCCCACTCAAACCCCCCTACTTCAACGAACGGCGACTTCTCGGGCCTTTTCAATAAAGAATGGGTTGCATCCCACTTACCCAGAACTGGGTTAGGCGCCAAACCATCCTGCGCCCACGACTTATGGGCCACGTCCACACCATCCCGGCCCACCATATGAAAACCACACGCCTGACAAACTAAGTCCACCCTGGGCCTTTTTGCAAACGCAAAAGCTTGCGATCGCTGCTTAAGCATCTCAATAAGGCCATCAACCTCAGCCTTCAGTCGCATTAGATGGTCCCACACGGCAGTGTCAGACCCAGCCGCCAAAACAGGATTCCCAGAACAATCAAGACCCTCGGGAATAACCAGCCTCCCTCCAGGCGTGGCATGCGATTCCAAGGGACACCCAACCGACGCAAACCTATGCATGTCGCCCACGTCAACCGGCGCTCTACTGGCCTTCGTCCTCCCCACTGCTTTCGAATCCGGCATGCTACTCTTGGCCATATCGGCATAGGATATATCTTTGCTGACCAAAGAAGCCACAGGCCCCTTCGACCTCCGCCGGAGAACGCCGATGGCCGAAATAACTTCTTCACACGTCATGACAAACGCCTTCCATCCTACACTCGACCGTCCCTCCGGAATCATCACAGCCCCCCTGCGAAGTCTCTCTCCAAATTCTGCGATAGCCACATATCGACCACATGGGTTCGAGCAGCATTGCGCTAAAAATGCACGCGGTGGTTCATTGAATCTCTCCGAGAACGCTCTATCTTCACTGGACTCCACCAGTTTACCAAAAAGATTCGCTAGCCACACCACTCCGTATCTACCGAAACGGATTGAGTTTTGAGATTTCCTATGCTTTTCAGAGAGCGTAACCATACCAGACATACTAACAGAGAACGAAAAAGTCTTTGCCTCAATCATCAGACTACGGAAAAAAGCCATAATGAAAGACCACGAAAAACAAAATTAACCGACAGCTAGACCACAGAGGCGGCAAAGCTAGCCTAGACTAGAAACAGGGACGATGACCACCGAGAAACCAGAGCGCCGAGAGAGTATACTCCCATGTCAAAGGTGAAAACTTACAGGCATACTGCCAATGTTTCATTAACATGGATACAATCAAGAATTTTCTTTGAAGTCCCATGTTGAACACAAGTTAAAACTTTTCTGCTGACCATTGTTTAACATTTTACTTTTCAGAGAAAAAAGGGGATTACAGCTTCTTCTTTTTTTGGGGGGGGGGGGGGTTGAAGAGAGTTTTGTCTTTGGAAAGGGGGTAGGGGGACTGTAATTGATGCATGTGTTTTAAACGATCAAGCTTTGATTTGCATTGCTTATTGTGTTGGTCTTCTTCTTAATGCTGGAGGTTTCTTTACAGTCTTGTGCTCGTATACTTTTGGGGGAGGAATTACGGAAAGAGTATTTGAAGAAGATGAGAAGTCCTAAATTAGAGCCTCTAAAGAAGACTGAGTTGATGAAAGCGATAGTTAAGAAGTGTAATAACTTGACAAGCAGCAATAAAGCTGTAAAGTGCTCGAGATGCGGACATGTAAATGGTTTGGCTTCTACTCTGTTGCTTTTATCATCATCAAAAGATTAAGGAGAAGCTTGTTGAACCTAACTTCATTTGTTGATACTTGCTTTGCTGCTTTCTTTGATATGATACTATCTTGTGCTCATTTATGTGATATATTACAGTTTCGGTGAAGAGAGCTATTTCTATGCCGGGCATCCTTCATGAGCGACAAAAATCTAATGATGGGAGTATGGAAGAGTTTAGATCAGCGATCTCTCACACAAAGGAGTCTAAGGCGCCCTTCAACGTTGCTACTTATATTCTTAACCCTGTCCAAGTTCTTGCTCTTTTTAAAAGGATGTTGGATGAGGTATACTTCTATACTCATTTGGAATTTTTCAAGTTCTGCAGGACTTTCTTATTTATACCTTAGGAATCATGGGTGCCTGCAATTCTCAAATGAAGTGCATGAGGCTTTTCTCTGTGTCATCTTTTCTGTAAGGATTTTCTTATTTCATTTTGTTGCAGGATTGTGAGTTGCTTTATCTCTCTGATAGACCAGAGAAACTCATCATGACAAATATTGCTGTGCCTCCAATACCTATTCGTCCTTCTGTTATTATGGATGGATCTCAAAGGTCATTCAGCATAAGTTTAACAAGTTCAACTATGTTTTCAACATTTTAATTTCTCTATCCATTTTTCAGTTTTATTCCTTTGCTATGTTCTCCTCCATGGCGAATGCTCCACTGATGGTAGATTTGGTATTTATTTCTGTGAGTTTCTTTTGCTTGTTACAGCAATGAAAATGATATTACCGAAAGGTTAAAGAAGATTATTCAGGCAAATGCAAGCCTTCGTCAGGAGTTATTAGAAGCAAGCTCCGCATCCAAATGTCTGGTAGGACAGAGTATTTTGTTACAATTGTTGTAGATATGAAGTTGATTAATTAAGTTTCTTATCTTATCCAGTGTTTTCTTGGCCCATTGACTTTTTGTTTGTTAATTAACTTCATATGTATAGATTACTGATCTTGGTCTGTGGGTTCCAATCTGTGATGCAATTCATGTGCCTTCTATACTATGCAGTGGCAATTAATTTGGTTGACTTTATAGTAGAATTAGCTATGATATGGCATGACCCTGCTTGCCAGGATGTATCTACGATTCATGCAAGAGATTAAGGCACAGAAGATAGGGCAAGCAGGAAGTATTTAAGTACCTACTTCTTCTTTTGACATTTTTGGAATGGTTCTGAAATGTTTTATATTGTTCTTATGAAACTGAGGTTGGCAGTGATGTCAGCATTACTTTATAAGCTGCCAATTATGTTTTAATCCTCTCTCTTTATACAGGGTGGAAGTTATAATTGTGGGTTCAAAATCCATGGGTTAGATGTGTTACTTACTAATTAGAAACACATTGCTTTTTGTGAGTAATATTTTTCGGAATTTGTTTTTTTTTTTTTTGTGTTTTCCTAAAATGGAAGCCAAGTGAATGTTACAACAAAAAGTTCATAGAAGCTTTCTTCTACAATTTTTTTGGCCGATTCTAGGAGGATTTCATTTTCTCGTCATTTTGTGTTTCCCTTGGCCCCCGTACTCTTTATCTATTGAATCTTACAATAGGACCTCAATATGCTGAAGAAAGGTACTAAACTTAAAAAATGATCTTTTAAAATTTATTTGCACTCATCAGGTTATGATGTAATACTGTAAGTACTTATCAATAATTTTTTTTTTTTTTTTTTTTTTACCCCCAAGGGTTTGGTGTGGTGGTAAGGCTTCGGCTTGGGTTCTAACATGTCCCAAGTTCGAGCCCCAACATCCCCATTATCGCCCTTGACTTATCTGCTCCCTGGGTTGTGGGGTCGGTCCAGTGGGCCGGGGTTTGTACTTCAGGGTTGGGCCAAAAGGGTCCGGCTTTGGAGAATTTCCTCGTCATCAAAAAAAACTTATCAATAATTTTTTTGTTCATTAAAACATTACAGTTAAGAAGTTGAAGGACGTAAGTGTTAGATTACCACTTACTGAAATATTCAGATGTAAATTGTAAAAGTCGTAAGTAAAAGATGAATTTAAGAAGTGAGCAACTTTTTCTTCTATATCATTTCAATGTTTTTTGTTTGGTACAGAAATTGCACAATCTACAATAGACATGCACGTTATATAAAATGGCTTACTCCATTTGGAGAGTTGCTATGGATATGTATGCCTAGTCCTTTCCCTCCTTAAGCATCATAGAAGAAAATAGTTAACTTTCCTAGTATTTGGCCTTTTGAACGCTCAAATGGGAGATGCTTTGAGGGTGTGGATGTGTCCTTGGAGTGTTTGAGGGGCAATTTTTTGCAGTCCTTGTTTTTGTGGGTGAATGCCGTGTTGGACTCTCCCTTTTCAGATTTTATGGACTCTCCCTTTTCGGATTTTATGGTCTCTCCCTTTTCGGATTTTGTGAAAAAAGTGTAGAGAGATGTTTTGTGGAAATTTTTTTACGAAAAAGCATTGAAGTTTGTAAAAAAGTATGGAGAGAGATGATTTGATGAAGTTTTTTTTATTTATTTATGAAAAGAAATTGGAGTTTGTGTGGAAATTTTAAGATTTTGTTGTTTGGTACTAAAAATTTTCACTTTCAGAAAAATTTCCTAAAATTTTTTTTAAAAAAATCAATAGCCAAACATCACCTTAGTAAAATTATTTATCTAAGATAGATCATGGAATTTTGTGAACTGAGCTTGACCAACGCTGTTGACTTGATTTGGCTTATTTGCAACCTTAGTAATGGAGGACACATACAACTGTACTATCACTCTACACTCTTTCTAGTCATTTGGTTTTATCAAACAAAATCAGAAGTTGAATGTGTAGAGTAATGATTGGCTTGAGTAAGGGAGGCTACTTCTTTTGTTGTGTAAGTTGTATAAATGTCCGACCCAATGTTTTTTTTGTCTACTTGAAACTCCTATAACTGGTCGGAAATGTGCTGCTACTTTTGGAATCCTGGTGATGTATAGTTAGGTTTTTTAAAGTTACTCTTGTCATGTTGTGTTCTTTAGACTTATTTCCTAGGGCTTAGACAAAGGAGTCCGTCCTTTTAAAATTGATTATTTTTTCCTTATGTACAGTTAGATATAGGACTTCTCTTCCCCAGATTGCAACAGGCTTGGTAGTGATGATTTTCAACTAATTAGCCTGATTTATTGGCCGTGGAAAGCCGAACTGGACAGATTATTCAGAAAAGGGCGTAAAAAAAGGAGGCCTAGCAATAAAGAATTAATTTTGTGCAAGTTTTGAGGCAATTTTATATTACAACCTTGGTCAGGACTCTAAAACTAATTGTTAACTGTCTGCCTAATGAAGGATCATCATAATTGATGCTTTCAGAAGCATGACATTTAGTAGGTGTTTTCGTTTTTTTTGGGGGATAGTTGAGCTACCATTCCTAAGTTATTTGTTCAGGTTTCACATGTTGTTCGATTCAGCTTTTGGAAGTCTACTTTTCATTGTTGCAATGATATTGCTTTCTCTGTTTGGTCTGTGTTTTCTTTTGTATTGAGCTCAGCATCTTTTTGAAATCATTTCCTATTTTATCGTTAATTTGCATAATGTTTGTGTAGATGGGACAATGGAAAGATACAGATAAATTTCACAAAGCCGGAATGTGAAATAAAACCCATATAAACTAGCCCTGTGACTGTTGGCCATTTGGAAGTGATTTTTAGTCACATTCGGCGGGGAAATCTCTGGAGTGGGTCTTAGATATGGTTTCCTCTGTTGGCCATTTGGTTGGGGTGTCGTGTAACGGTCACTAGAAGGAGCTAAGGAATCTCTTTGCTGCGTTGGAGAGAGATAGGTGGAACTTAGTTCAAAAAAGTCTAGAAAGTTAGGGGGCAATATGCTAAGGGAGTTGCAGGGTTTGAACTCCTCGGTTAACTATGAAGGGTCTTCTTCGATTGCTCGGAAGACTAAAGGACAGAGGGCGGGCATTGTCTTTGCTTAAAGGCTGCCAAGAATCTTGAGCTGGTCTGTTAGGGGGTTGAAGATAACGCACATTGTTGTTGGGTGGGGTGGATGCCCTAGTTGGGCTCCTAGGGCTTTGTTTGGGCGGTTGCGGGGAGGTCGGTGCACTGAGACTGTGGCTGTGGCTCATTTCGGGTGCAATGGACAACTTAAGGAGGTGGTTGCCCAGTAGTTTAGACTTGACCGAAAAGGCACCGATTTTGGAATCCCGCCACCTCATCTTATCAACCTCTCCTCTCCTAACAACCTGCCCATACAACAAAGAATAAAAGGCCGCAAAGTTATCCAACTCCCAATCATTGGCGGTTCTAGAAAACTGAACATTCCAAACCGTAGTTCCCAACCTATCCTCCAAATAATCTGCCACCAAAGCATCCTGATTCTGAGCCATGGAGAATAGGAAAGGGAAATTTAACCTTAAAATTCTCTCTCTACACCAAAGATCATGCCAAAAACAAACTCTAAGCCCGCACCCCACCACAAAAAAGAGCCTCTCATAGAAGTATGCCCACCCGCTACTAATATGCTTCCACAAGCTCACCCCATAAGAACCATTAAACACCGGAGTCCTCCATCCCCCCCCCCCACTTCGCAACCATACTTCTCCAAAATGACATTCCTCCATCCTCCCTTGGTGTCAGTGTTGGAAGACTTTGGCTCCCTCTAGAGTTTCTTTTTTGGCTTAGGAGGCTGCTCATGGGAGAGTGTTGACTATTGACAACTTAAGGAGGATGGGCTTTTACTTGACTGATTGGTGTTTCTTGTGTAAAGGTGAGGGGGAGTCAGTGGATCATCTTTTCCTGCATTGTTCGGTGGCTAGAGGGTTGTGGGCGTATTTATTTTGCATTATGAACCTTTCTTGGGTTATGCCAAGGAGGGTGATTGAGGTGTTGAGGGGCTGGAAAAAGCAGTTTGACAACCTCATTGCTTTGGCAGTGTGGAGGATGATTCCTCTTGCTGTTTGGTGGATCTTGTGGAGGAGAGGAACAACAGATGCTTCGAAAATTTTGAGCAGTCTTTGGATAGTTTAAGGGGTCTTGTTTTGCAGTTGCTTTTTTCTTTGGGCTAATGTGATGTTGGGTTCTCCTTTTTCGGGTTTTTCGGATTTTCTTAGCTTTCTTGCTTGTTTATGTTAGGGGTTTTCAGTATAGTCTTTTTTACTGTTGACTCTGTTGTTTTGTATCTTTGTTTTTCCTTTTTAATAAGATTGACTTACTTATCAAAAAAAGTTAGGTGGCGGTTGGCAGAGGTCGGGTGTAATGAGTCTGTGGATCATATCTTCCTGCTTTGCCCAGTGGCTATAGACATCTTAAAGAGGAGGGGTTGTGGGCGGTGTTGTCTTTGGGCCTTTGTGTTCCCTTTTCTGGTTTCCCCTTTTTCTTAGTTTTCTAGTTTATTTGTATTAGGGTTTTCAGTATATTCTCTTGTACTGTTGACTCCGTTGTTGTGTGTTCCTTGTTTTTCTTCTCTTTAATAAGATTGACTTATAAAAAAAAACTAGCCCCATGACTCACAATATCAGAAAATTTTAGATATTATGTATGTTTCCAGATTTTGATCACAATGCTTATGCTGAGAATTTTGGTTTAGGCTGGTTGGGATATTCTTCAACTTGAGGTTGCACAGTATATAAATAGTGATGTTCGTGTTCCATTTACAATGCAAGTTTCAAAGCCATTAGGTGGCTTTGTTCAGCGCCTCAAAGGGAAGCAGGGACGCTTTCGTGGGAACTTGTCTGGAAAGCGTGTTGAATATACTGGCAGGACTGTTATATCACCTGACCCTAATCTGAAAATTACAGAGGTCAGGTATTATAGTAAAGCTTGAACAAGTTTTCGGCTGTTTTTGTTCCTGCCAGAAATTTATTTTCCTTTAATTTGTTCGTGGGTTTAGGTTGCGATCCCTATTCAAATGGCTCGAATCTTAACTTATCCTGAACGTGTCTCCCATCACAATGTCGAGAAGTTGAGACAATGTGTCAGTAATGGCCCTGATAAGTACCCTGGGGCAAGGATGCTGACACATACCGATGGTTCTATGAGGCAAGTGTTATCACTGGCATTTGTATTCTTAAAAGGCAGTTAGTTCTTTTGATGATGTGGGATTTAATTGTTGGGCGCTGCAGGTCCCTATTTCCTAGTGTTAGAAGGAAACTTGCTGATGCACTGAAATACGGTGAAATCGTTCACCGTCATTTGGAAGATGGCGACATTGTTCTTTTCAACCGACAACCTAGCTTGCATAGGATGTCTATCATGTGTCATAGGGTGAGAATCATTATTATAGGTCTGTGCATTGTATCACATGAACTTGTTTCATTGTTATTTGATTAAACTTTCTCATTTTGAGCATGCAGGCAAGAGTTATGCCTTGGAGAACACTGAGATTCAATGAATCTGTGTGCAATCCATATAATGCTGATTTTGATGGTGATGAGATGAATTTGCATGTACCTCAAACAGAGGAGGCCCGAACAGAAGCTGTTATGCTAATGGGGGTAAAAATTGATCTCATTGTCATTAAGATTTGTGTAAGCGGTGCCCTCATGTTTTGTCATGTTTGATGTAATCTATTGTTTGTAAAATTGATCTTCCACTTATACCAGCATATAGAGAGGGGCAAAGTGTAGGCATCCGAAGTCTTCAGTAATTCTTTCTCACTGTTGAAAGGGAAAGTAATTGGTAAAGGTGTCATGTCAAAGCCATGATATTTATGGAAGTAAGAAGGAAGAAGATGATGTTACTATGATAGACATACATAATACGCAACTGTCTGTGTATGTCGATTCGAGTTAGTAATTTTGCATAGAATACAGGTCATCTTTGGAAGATGAATTATTCATCAAAAAAAAATCTTTGGAAGATGTATCTTATCGTGCACTGCAATTTAATAGCAGAAGAGGTAGAGGATTTTGAATGTGTTTATCTATTCTGGTGAAAATACTAGATGCAAAATATACCAGTTAGGGTCAACCTAGGAGATGGTGCTAGCTGCAGGCAGAGCTAGTTGTATAATAATCAGCTCAGTTACCTGAGCGTAGAGGACCTGAATATTTTGTCCGTTATCTGCCTACTCCTGATGAATGTATGTCAGAAGTTCACAACGCCAACTATTGTATGATTGTTAATTAATAGATGACACATGTGGAAATCAGTGTATAAATGGGATCCTATAATTGCAGCAATGACTTTGTGGCACGTGAAATTTCTGAGGAATAACAACATGAGTAAAGTACCATATGCTTTAAAATTCTTTCAGCATTTCAGGAAATTATGCCAACAAAACTGAAAACAGAAACAGTGCTTAATACTATAGTTAGGTTCTTATGCTATTGTATCCAACAGCTATTGCCATTAGGTTTTATTAGGGGTGGGCACCAATCTCAGGTTGGTTGCGGTTATCAGCAGTTGAATTGACAGGGATCGACAGACTTAGATAGCCTGCTGTGTTGAACAAGTTGTTCATGCAGCCGACATCAGCAGTTTTCAGTTGGTTGGTCAGGTCGAGTTGATGTGACTTGCCGTTGGAATGTGAAAGACTGATCTATGGTTTGAGAGATCGTGACCGTGAAAGTGTTGGCTGGTGGAAGAGGAGAGGCCCAGAGCTATGGTTCTACTATTACCTGTTATGCTACTACTAGGATTTTAGGTTTCCATTTGTCTGGTTACTTTATCTCATATCAGTTTTCAAGTGCTTGTTTTGCTTCCTGCGACCTTTGTGGAATCTTCTACAAGGTATGATGATGCACAGAAATTTAGGCGATGATCTGTGATCAAACATAAAAGCTTCTCTTTCTTTCTGTCCTAGTTTTCATTTTGACTGAGTCGGCAATGATCTTTTTTCATAATAGAATGAATGCAGGCTTCTTAAACTACTATCCTTTCCTTTTTGATGGTTATTTGATTATATTAAGAGAGTGCAAGATGGTTCTTAATCTTCATTCATGTACGTTCCGTGCAAGGGGCTGGTTTGTCACATCTGAGTTGTTTTTTGTGCTTCTCTTCATAGTTGGAGTACTTTGTTCTTTTGTAACATATTGCATGTGTTTCTCAGGTGCAAAACAATTTATGCACGCCAAAAAATGGAGAGATTCTGGTTGCTTCCACTCAAGATTTTCTTACATCTTCTTTTCTCATAACAAGGAAGGATACTTTTTATGACCGTGCAGCCTTTTCTCTTATGTGTTCATATATGGTGGATGGCATGGATGTGGTTGACTTGCCAACTCCTGCAATACTTAAGGTGCGTGTGTGGTATATTCTCTAATGCGTATATATATACATAAAAACAATACATGCAGACCTTGTCATTCCCATGTCTTTTTTGGTTTCCTCATTTCCGTGATCCTGTTTATGTCTGCAATCTCACGTCCAGTTTAAGAGTCAGGTATTGTTTTCGCATCTTTGGTTTTGGATCTTCTTTCTTTTCCAGTACTCGTATCATCAACTGTGTGCAAATATAGTGTGCACAGAAACAATATTCCAGAGTAAAACTTGTTGGCTCCCACCCATTGCATGCATGGAAACTATTTTCGCAGCATTGGCTAAATTATCTTATGGTAATGCCTACATGAAGTCCATATAATTTTAGCATGTGTTTGGTTTCTAATGGTGTGCCGCTACAAGTTTCTCTAACTTTCCTGTCCTTGAAGATTTCAGTGGATCAGGAGAGATTTTTTGAATAACAAACTGAAGTGTGGAGCTTCAGCAGCCAGTCAGCTAGCAATTAGTTTTTTTTTTATATAAGTAAGAAAAAATATTAAATGAAATAGAGAGTGAAAACAGTACAAAGATTGTACTGAAAACACTTAAAACATACAAACAAAGAAGCTAATGAAATCTGCAAAATCAAGAAAACGACCCTCCCACATGGCAGAAACCCAACAAAAAAGAGAATGCATAACAGCACCCTGCAAATGAATCACCGACGAAGCGATATCCTCAATACAACGACTATTTCGTTCCCTCCAAAGACATCACCAAACACAAGATGATACCATTTTCCAAATTACCTTAGCCAAAGGGTCCTTAAACTCTCTCCCCCAACAGAGCAAAACGTCAAACACAATTGCCAGCATAACCCAATAAAGATTCGAAATGTGGAAAACATACGCCCAAATTGAGCATGCCATAGGACAGTGCAATAGAACATGGTCGACGGACTCACTATGGATCTCTTACATAAATAGCACCAATTCGTAATATAAACACTTATCCTCTGAAGATTATCAATAGTCAAATTTCGAGCATGCGAGCCTCCCATACAAAAAATGAAACTCTCATAGGTACCTTAATCCGCCAAACCCCTCGCCAAGGAAACAACTGTGACGTACCACCAGAAATAGAGGAATAAAAAGCTCTCACAGTGAAAGACCATCCTTAGCACCCCTCCAAACCAACTTGTCTTCACTGTCTCGACGAAGAACCGTAGCGTAAAGTATGGAAAAGAAAGCTGTAAATTCCACCATTTCCCAATCATTTGCAGATCTGAAGAACTGAATATCCCAAACCTAAGAAAGTGTTTCAGACGACAAATAACCTGCCACCATCCCATCCTTACACCGAGCCAAGGAGAACAGAACAGGAAACAAACAACGAAAAGGAATATCTCCACACCAAGCATCATGCCAAAACCTCACCCTACACCTATTACCACCACAATTCGAATATGGTTAGCAAAGGAATCCCAATCCTTCCGAATATGCTTCCATAAACTCACCCCACAAGAACCTCAGGAAGGCAAAGAGGTCCAATCTCCCACCATTGTACCAAACTTTGCAATGAGAACCCTCCATAAACTATCCCTCAGTGGCAAAACACCATAATCATTTCCCAAACAAAGCTATATTAAACACCAACAATCGCCGAAGACCCAACCCCCCATAATGAATAGGAGAACAAACCTTTTCCCATTTCAAAAGATTAAGTTTATGGTCCCCCAAATCGCTACCCATAAAAAATCCCTCTGCAATTTCTCAATTCTAGAGGCCACAGAAGATGGAATGGGAAAACCGCAATTAGTGACTAGTGGAAGTTATCAAACCGCAATGTAGATTAGCCAGATGAGGAAGATCTGTATAATGCAATTACTAATAGGCTCGCTCTTTGGTATATAATGAATTAAAAAGTCTGCCCTAGCTTAGCCAAATTTGTGGATAGCTTTTAATATGTATAGAAAGAAACAGCTGGTTAATGAAGGCCCAAATCCCAAACAAACTGAGGTTAGATATCCCCCAAAGGGGTGGAAGTGGGAAATTGAGGTTCATGCGATATTGTTTTTGTCCTCCGGATACTTAGGTTGCCACCATTGCTGATGCTCATTTGTTCGTATTCCTGAAGTTTGTATGATTATAAATCTCTGCACCTCTGCACTGTTAAGAAATTTTAACTATTGTTGTTCTTTTTAGGCATAGAATTGTTGGCCCTGCAGCTAATTGTGCTCAGCTTTGAAAAAGATTTATGTTTCGTTAGTTGTCAACGGCACACAGTTTACCTGAGCTTGGCCCTTTTTTTGTACAGTTATTGGGAATCAATACACTTAGAGTTACCCAAAACTGCACACATTTTGTCTTGGTCAATTTTCCTGAAATGAATAGCAATCTGTTCCTTGTGTTTATGGCCTTGTACGAGAGTAAAGCTCCTCTTTTTGATCTATGAGATCCTTTAGTTTGGTCTTGGCGTCGTATATCAGTACTTAATTGGTTGATTGTCTTGTGATAATGGAAGTCATATTCTGCCTGTCAAAACTTAAGAAACAGGTTATATTGAGAAAAGAACTCTTTGTTGAATAGCAGGTATCCTTTTGCTGTCATTGATTTAGTATAACCTTTCTGCAGCCAATAGAGCTTTGGACTGGTAAGCAATTATTTAGTGTATTAGTCCGACCACATGCAAATGTTAGAGTATATGTAAATCTAACCGTGACGGAGAAAAGCTACATCAAGCCTAAAGAAGAGGGAGAAAGAGAAGCTGAAGCTATGTGCCCTAATGATGGGTTTGTCTACTTCCGGAATAGTGAGCTATTATCTGGGCAACTTGGGAAAGCTACTTTAGGTCAGTTATTATCATTACTTCGTTTTGTGGATTTTGGATTTTGCTCTCTCGAATTGCGTCACTGCTATTCGTCACATTTATTTTGTGGATTTTTTCCTCTTTCAATTGTATTGTAGGTGCTCTGCAATACCTGTTTTCTTGTTTGTGTGGAACAGTCCATGTTTTTACTTACATCATCTTCACTTGTCCCCTCAAAACCGTCCATCATTGAAAAGGGAAAAAAAAGTCTTGAATAATCAGATTTTTTTAAATAGTATGCAAGGTTACTTCATTCTGTTGTTCAGTCTAGATTGTTGGTTTTGTAGTGGCGCTAAGTTTCTTGAGCTTTGCCATTTTTTTGGTACGTGTTAGAGATTCTGGCCTTTTGGGGGTTTGTGTTGCAACTTTATAGAAGTTAATTTGCAAATTTCATTTAGCATGGGTTCACTTTTTTGACATCCATGTGTATGCTCTCATTTACATCACTTCACGCCAGGAAATGGCAATAAGGATGGACTTTTCTCTGTTCTTCTTAGAGACTACAAATCACATGCTGCTGCTGCATGTATGAATCGTCTAGCCAAATTGAGGTACTTGTCTTTTTCTTTTACCTTGTGATTTCCGTTTGTCCATCTTGGTTGTGTTTAATCAATTTGAACCATATTTATTAATACTCTAGTTTAAGCATTTTAAGTGTATATTTGGACCTTCACGATTCCTTGTGCATTGGTAATCACATATTTCACATTCTGCTGGGAACAACTTTCCTGAATGCCGTTTGACTTTATTTGAATTTTCGATTATTTTGTCCGAAAGGGATTTTAAATTTTCTTCTGGATTATTTATATCCTGATTAAAGCTTATTGTTCACATTTTTCTTGCCTATGTGTCCCCCCCCCCCCTCCAAAAAAACACACACACACAAGTTCCCATTTTGTGCTTTTTCTTCTTTAAAATATTGCTCGGGTCTGATGAGTTTCTTAGGCTTCTCTGCTTGTTTTCTGATAATTGACTGCTTGCTTTTTCTCCATAGCAAAACTTACATATATTATTTGCTAGTAAATTTTGTTTTATCTCATAATATAGCATGATAATAAATGTTTGTCATCTCTTCCTCTTCCCCCCCTCTCTCTCTCTCTCTCTCTATATATATATATATATATATATATATATATATATGTTTGTAATATACACACGCATGCATGTACGTATATATATGGATTTTTGTATGAAAATGGATATATACTTTGGGATGGACTTAGGGTGGGTTTGTTTGGTAAAATTTTAGGTATTGGATTTAGTGAAAAAGTGAAAAGAGAGGTAATTTTTTATATTTTTTGTAGTGAAAAGTTATGATTTGATGGGAGAGAGAGAGATTATATTGTAATATTTTATTGTGTTAAAATTTTATAACACAAACACAGCCTTAATGAAATTATTCAATTGATTTGACTTTTTCAATGTTGCTTACAATTTTGCTGGTCTCCTCCGACACTAGGAAAAGCTTTGCAGTTACAGTGTATGAAAAACTGTAACGTTCATATACATTCATAAATATAGTAAGTGGATGCCAAATTTTTTCCTAGAACTTTTGATTCAACAACCTGGAGCCACAAAATGCAACAAGTAATGCTTGGTCACTTTCTTCCTTTCATTCCAAATTGTTCAAGGACTATGGGGTTGCCAGCTCCCATCCTCCAACTGTATAACTTTCAATGTGTTGGGAGTCCACTTCTGTGAGACAATCTAGAAACCTTGGCGCTCTTGGGATGTCTTGCGAAAGAAAGGTGGTGGGGTCATTTATGAGATTTATGGAGTTTGATGTTGATATGGGGAATTTCCCGGCTGAGATGGAATTTGATGTTTCAGGTTGCAATTTCATTTTGATTGGTGGATAATAGATAGGAAGAATTCACAGGTTGAAGTGCAAGAAGCTAATGGGTTTAGGTTCCATTATGTCTAGTGAAGAGCAAAGTTGGAAGCTGTGAGCACTGATGTCCATGGTAAAAGGTGGAAGGTTTTGATTGCTACGATTGATTGTGTGAAGGGGTTGGAATTGGTAAACTGCGATGTTTCAGATTTGAGGTTGTTGGGGTCTGTATGGTTTCAAGTTGCTCAAGCGAATGTGGATGTAAAAAAGGAATGAAGGAAAAGGAGAACAGAATGGAGAAAAAAGAAAAGGGAAAAGAGAAATAAAGAAAGAAAGGCAACTCATTATTAAAGAAAGCTTCCAACTCTAGGTATCTAATCTATGGGACTCGCTCAATAAGAGAAATTGCAACCTATTAGAAACTAGGCAAGTGTAGTAAATGGTAATTTGTAATCCACAGAAATGGGAGATTGTAGAAATTTTTTTGCCAATGAGAGTACTATCCCTGAAGTGGAAAATGTATTTCAAGAATTTTGTGCTTGTAGAATTGCATCAAATTAAGAGAAATATCAATAAGCCTGCTAAAATAAATTATCTTCTATGCTACGATTATGAGTGTATTCGATAGGAGTCCCAAGAGAGGGAAAACACTAGGAAAGACAGAATAAATAATTTAGTTGTTTACAGATGGGGTTGGCACGTATCAAGGAAAAGGATGAGGGTGAGCTGCCAAAAGTGTTTTGCCGATTTGCTCATGGAATAAATGAATGCGCTAATGTGGAAGATTTGTAATTTAAGTTTTTCTGGTCCCGTATATAATTGAATTTGGAGAAAAGCTCATGGAGGGAGGTCTAAAATAGTATGGGTAGAGTTGATGAAATACAGATCTGATAACAGGGTGGTGATGTTTGAAGGTGGAAAAAAGGGAGGTGATGAAGGCTATGACCTTAGCCCTTTGAGTAGAATGAAACTAAAACTAGCAAAGGATAGAAAAGACTAACATGGACCCATCCCCCCGATTCTTAAGATTTTTTTTCTGCTCTTAATTTAACTTGTGTTATCTGATGTAGATCTTTGTATCCTGAGTCCTTATGCAGTGCTCATTTTTGGATAAGATTCCAAGTTATTGCTGATATCTCCTGGAAAAGGGGGTTCCTATACAGAACAAAACAATGGACTGGTTCCTAAAATGTGAAGGATTTAAACATTGTTATGTTGATCGTTTTTTTTTTCTGTCTGCATAAATATAGAACAACCAGTTTCATGTGAATAATTGTGTCAGTACCTGCATGGGTGCAGTGCTCGGTGGATAGGTAATCATGGCTTCTCAATTGGGATTGATGATGTACAACCAAGTAAATACTTGAACGACAGGAGACAGGAAACAATATACAAAGGTTATCAAGGTTGTGATGAGAAAATAAGGTTGTACAATGACGGAAACCTACCACCTGAAACTGGTTGTGATGCTGCACAAACACTAGAGTCCGGGATAACTCGAATATTAAATAATATTCGAGATGAAACTGGCAAGGTACACTTCTTATTTATTTTTACTTTCAAAAGAATGAAGTATTTGTCTTGCTACATCGCCTGTGAATCATATGTTCGTCGTGGTGAGTCCTGGAGGAAGTTTATGTTTTGAGACTAGTCCATTTCCATTAACCTTTCCAATTATCAAGTAAATTTTTGTTTCCGAGGAAAGCATTTTACAGGAGTAACTTGATCCTTTTTGTGATTTTATTTCCGTTCATAGGTCTGCATGAAAGAACTACATTGGCGAAATAGTCCGCTGATCATGTCCCAGTGTGGTTCCAAAGGTTCTCCTATCAATATTAGTCAGATGATTGCTTGTGTTGGTCAGCAATCAGTTGGTGGTCGTCGTGCTCCTAATGGGTTCATAGATCGAAGCCTTCCTCATTTCCCTAGAAATGCAAAAACCCCTGAAGTAAGTTTTGCACTCTTTATCATTCGATGGTTAAATTTTTAAGAAATTGTGCTCTTTTCTTATCCCAGTTCATCTTTTAGATCTTATGACTGACCTCTTAATGTATGCGTGAAAGTATCAATGGGCACAATTGATACCTTTATTCTCAAGCAAGGGAAGCCCTTTGCTTTTTCTGACACTTTTTTCTAATTCAACACAGAACGAGAACATCATTTACTTATTCGCCTGTGTTTTTTTCCTTAATGCAAACCTATTTTAGCCGATGAACTCTGCCTTGGAGAGCGACTAGTTTCACCATAATATCAGAGTTCCTGTCCCCACAATACTGGGATAGAGGGTTGAGGTTGAGGGTTCAGGACTCACTATTTGCATGTGTCGGTTTGCCTTTTAAAAGGAGAAAATCTTATCCACATTGATGTTTCACTTTTGTTTTGGTGGATACACCACAATCTTGCCTGGTTTCTTAGTTGAATAGGAGTTAAGATTTATCACTTTCATCAATATGGCTCCAAAATGTAAAAGCATATATAGCACTATAATTGTTTTCAATTTCCAAGATACTAGCATTTTGGGCAACAGTTCGTCGAATTTGCCAATCATGTGTATTCGCAGCATTGAGATCCCTTTTTTTTTATTCTTAATGCAGGCTAAAGGCTTTGTTGCTAACTCTTTCTACAGTGGTTTGACAGCCACAGAATTTTTTTTCCATACAATGGGAGGGCGAGAAGGCCTGGTGGATACGGCGGTATAACTACTGTTTTTTTTATAAGTAAGAGAAAATTGTATTAAAATAAAAGGGAGTTAACAGTACAAAAGACTGTACTGAGAACATCTAAAGCATATGTTTCTAAGCGTCTAATTATGTTTATCTGTTAATATTAAGCTTATATCTAGTGGTTTGGATTAATATCTTGTTAATATTAAGCTTATGTGTATCTGTTAATATTAAGCTTATTCGGTTGATGCAACTTATTATCTCACATACAGCACAATTGTGAGGGTCCATCAATATTAGTGAGGTAATGCCTGGCAGCGTTAAAGTCCTTCCTCTACTGGTGTTGACTGAGTTAATAATATTTCCTGACAAGCATACTGTCTCGATCAGCAAAAAAGACGCTTTCATATTACAAAACCTATAGATTGTACATATCAAAACAAAACCTCTAGATTGCTTTTATTCTGCCTCCTGATTGCTTTTAATATCATTTTGCTCCATTATTTCGTATTGCAATGTCTTTTGGAATTTGGTATTGTCATTGCTGATGTATGCAAGACTGCCCAGTCAGTCATGCGAAGGTGAACCCCTGTGCCACATAAAACCATCTTCAACCTCTCCTAGAAGCCAGAGAGGGAAAGCCAGAGTGGAAGAGACTCATCTTCTAAGTGCACAATGATACTTTTCTCTGTGTTTGTTGCATATCTTAGAGTCCTAAGAATGCTAATGCTAATTGCTTTGGAGTTTGTAAATTAACAGCAAGCAACGAGAACAGCACAAATCAATTCACTTGTATCCAGCCCCAACTCTGTGTTATTTACCTGAAGCTAATAGAAGAGTGTTGCCCTCCATATAAACCCACATCTTGTAATCCATAACAACTACCATTAAAGAAGGAAAAGATTTTGGAGTATCTCAAAGCAAGAACTTGAACTTAACTAACCAAAGGAACATATTTCCATCACTAGATTCTTGATGGGAATTCTTTTTACCCTGGGGCTGCAGGGGTTTCAAATTGAATGAGGTTTTTCTTTCAACAGCTATGTCAAATCTATCATTTGGTTAGAAAAGAGATCAAACATTGGAAGTTTTATTGCTATTCTTGCCCAGAAATGTTATTTTCGATTAAACGTCTTACCACTCAACATCTAGTTGGTCTCTATTTAGATGTACATGAAATCTTTGTGCCTTGCTAATGTGATTATCCGTTGATTTCTGGAAACCTTTATGCCACAGTGATCCAGGCTTGGCATTTATGGGTTTTGAATGGCTTTTTGGTCCAATTCTCATCATGGACCAAACCAGAAAGTGAATTTTTTGCTTTCAAATGCGTTCTTATTCAATTGCTGCGATTATTCCAGGTAAAAACAGCTGACACAGGGTATATGTCACGAAGATTGATAAAAGCACTTGAGGACCTATCTATCCATTACGACAACACTGTACGGAATGCAAGTGGATGTATAGTCCAATTTCGTTATGGGGATGATGGCATGGATCCTGCATATATGGAAGCAAAAGGTGGAGCTCCTTTAAATTTTGACAGATTGTTATTGAAAGCCAAGGTTTGAAACTCCACATTGTCGTGATATTGAAATCTTCTTGTTATGTTCTAGAAATTGAGTTGATAATGTCCATTAACAGGCTACATGTCCTCGTGGAGGAACTGAATATCTAACTCCTTCTGAAGTGTCTGAAAGAGTGGAAAGAAGGCTTTCAGAACATGATATGACACCTGAGGGTGGTTGCTCCGTGGCTTTCAAAAATTCTTTCAAGCATTTCTTAGATGATTGCGTGAAATCTTTAGCAAAAATAAGGGAGGCATTTGAATCTGTTGAAAATCCTGCTGCAAAGGAAAATTCAGCAATTTGGGAAAAAATGGTCAAAAGCATATCTGGAGTTACCTCCGAACAACTAGAGGTACTCAATGTTATTTCCCAAAATGTGGCTTTCAGATCTCATTTTTTAATGCCAATGCATTCTTGAATCTCTAGTTCAACCATCTTCCGACCATGATGACAATCTTAATGTTGGCTGACGGATCTAAAATTTGGTTGCATCCCTATATGTGTTCTGTATATGTACGTTGGGTGCTAAAACTTGCTTTAGAAGCATCTAGGATTACATGGACAAGCGGAAAGAATATGCTGAACTAGAGGAGGTGCTCAATTATCGATTGATTTGTGTTCCATCGAATAATTCTGCCTCCCAAAGTCTCCTTCCTGTATGTGGAGCATCCCTCAATAGCTTTGATGATACTAATTTTTGGGGGGGTTGTAATACGCTGCTTGGGTACTTTGGATACTTTTTCCTACATAAAGGATTTGAACTATTAGCTGTACTGAAGGGAGGGCTTTTGAGGTTCTTCGTCAAGATGTGCAAGTTCAAGTACTGGTACCATAGCTTATCAAGTGAATTCATAAAGGTACTTGAAGAGCTCACAACCTTCATGTCCCTCCATTCTCTCGTTGTGGGCATATCGGGCCCTTTTAGAATAGGAAGTATGTATTAATGAGGCTGAAAATTAAGAAAAAAGGTGGTTATGTGTGAAGTAATAACTGCCACCCCACAGGAAAGGGGGCGGGACTTGTTTGTTGAGGCACAAGAGTCAAAGTACGTTATGTGGTCGTAGTGGTTCTCCGATACATCCGAACCAGGAGTCTTGCAAAAATGATGTCTGCAAAAAACATGGTAGTAACTTGTCTTTGGTGAATGTCAAATATTATACCTGTTGGGGGAGAATTAAACATTTTAAAAAAAAAAACCTGACAATTTTTGCTGTTGAGTTCTGGTAAATCTATATGATTGACACATGAACCTCATCTTAAATACCAGCCAGTTGATTTTTGTTTCCCCTTTTTTGGGAGTCCCACTTGACACTTGTTCTACATTTCCTGTGTAGTGGATTTGGACCCCCCTCTTGGCTTTTCTGACATTGATGTTTTGTAATAAACTTAAAAAATCAGAGGAAAATGAAGCAAGTCTGGTGCATCTAATGTAATTTGCTTTCTCTGTCCAGGTTTTTCTCAATACCTGTATCTCTCGCTATCATTTGAAAAAAATAGAAGCTGGAACTGCAATTGGAGCGATTGGAGCCCAGAGTATTGGGGAGCCTGGAACACAGATGACACTGAAAACCTTTCACTTTGCTGGAGTTGCTAGCATGAGTATCTTTGATTAATTAGTTTTGCTAATTGGATGTCAAGATGTAGAAGTTAGTAGTTCTGTTGCCTTCAGCCAATAACTGTTGTATTTCAGAGTAGTCAATATTTTCTAGCTTTCAGTCATTAACTGGTTGGACTTCAGTGTGATCCCTTGACTCTCAATAGATGTTACTCTCGGAGTTCCTCGTATTAAAGAAATAATAAACGGAGCCAAAAAGATCAGTACGCCCATCATCACTGCAGCTCTCAAGAGTGACAATAATGTGAATACTGCCCGGATTGTACGAGGTCGCATTGAGAAAACAAATTTGGGCCAAGTATGGAATCAAGTGATTAGTTGTATTTTTTTTGTGTTTTTTGCTTTGAATATTTTAAGTTAGCTCCTATGTGATATTCATCATTAAATGAAACTTTTGATGTAAGGTGGCCTCGGTTTATTCAAATTGGTTGTGCTATTTGCTCTAAGAAGCCTACCATCCTTGGCTGGTGTTATTACTCTCCTTGTTTGAAATATAAGTCATCAGTAACTAGTTGTGAAAAACAAACTAGTGATTCCAATCATATCAGAACCGTTTATGCTATTATTCTCTAAGCCTACTACCTTTTCTGCTTTAAATATTTTCGAATCTAACTTGCATTGTTCCTTTATAGTTTAATAGAAACTTAGTTTGCAGTTTTTGTCTTTGATGACATGTGTATGGTCTTGTATCCCTTTCAGCCCTCCCTCAATCATGATTGACCTATTTGACCAACCCCTCATGATGCAGGTTGCTAAGAGTATAAAACTGGTAATGACTTCGAGATCAGCATCACTAACTGTCACGCTTGACATGGAGAGAATTCGAGATGTACAATGGTGTGTAGATGCTAATATAGTGCAAGAGTCGATTATAAAAACTCCAAAACTCAAACTGAAGCAAGAGGTGAGAATTTGCTTTTAACTCTTCTTCTGTTACTTCTATTACTCTTTCATGTTCTTAATATCTGGCCATCGTGTCATTCTGCAGCATATTAAGGTTTTGGATCTTGGGAAGTTGGAAATTCTTTCTCCAGAAACTGATAAAAGTAAAATTCATTTTCATCTCCACTCTCTTAAAAATTTGCTTCCGACAGTTATTGTAAAGGTAAAACTTCTATGGTTTAAAGACTCTGCTGGACTCTTTTTATTTTCTCCCATTTGGTAGGATATCACGAGTTTATGGTTGACAGGGTATAAAAACTGTTGAGCGTGCCATCATCAAGAAAGAAGATAACAAAAAAACTAAGACCATCAAGTACAGCTTGCTGGTAGAAGGGTTAGTTCCTTATAACACTTAACTATATCCTCCTGTTTTGACTAAATTTGGATAAATTTTTTATATGTGCGATGTTCCTTTAAATAGTACAATTGCAGCTCCTTTTTCTTATTGTTAGATATGTTCTTCCACAAATAGCTATTTATTTGTGTTTTACTAGACTGGATTTAAGGCTTTTCTCAATGCCCATAGTAGAACGTTGCTGTTTAAAGAAAATTGTGCTGAAAGGACATGAAGATGTCCAGGGGGTTTTGTGGTGCTTGAATTACTTTTGCTTTTTCTTGTTGGGTAATTTCCTCACTGGCCCTTTGCTGATCTTGTCTTAGCTAAACCGAACAAAAAATAGAGAAAGAAAACTCTACAGTTCTCTTGCAGTCTGTTACGATTAGGGATTCTGGAATTAGGGTTAAGGGTAGAGGAGAGAAGATTATTTTCTCCCTCTCTTGGTCATTCCATTATATGATATCATGATACACTTGACCTACACATATATGAAAACATATGGAAACAGAAAACTCTTTCCTTAAGATAGTCAAACAGTGTTTCCTTATAAATAAATAAAAACACAGTCGACAGTGTAAATGGTTTCCAGTGTCAAGCCATCCCTTTAAGGAATTCTGTAGTAGTTAGTGCTGACATGTTTTCTCTTGATGAGATTTTCTACCTAATGAATTGCAATGCACCAAATGACTTCCATTTTTATTCCAACACATCAGATACTATTCCAATAAATTGCACCTCATCCCGCCTGTTATCTTCGAAATGTTATCTGTTGCTTGACCTCAAAATCATCTCCTATTGTCAATGTGCAACCCTTATATGCTGTCATTCACTTGGATCCCTCAGCTTGATGGGCATGCTTTCCCCATTCCACTAATGAGTCACCAAGAATCAGGTTTCTTGATGAGGCTACCATACCCTCCAAAAATTTGTAATTCAATACCTACAATTCTCCAAACATCTTCCCAAAACTTATTGCATTAACTGAAAAGGCTCAAGAAGTTCCTTAAATCTCATATTTTGACAAGCTCATTTATGGGTTTTGTGGAAATAACAAACAAATCAACTTTTCAATTGGTTTTGTGGAAATATCTCAGTTTTGAAAATACATAAGAAGATATTTAAAAAAAATATACATAAGAAGATAACTGAGGATTGTTCTTTTGAGTGGAAGAACAATTGATTTGACCTGCCTTAATGTAATCGGGTATTTCATATTAAGTACTTGTCTTCTCATCAAATGATTTCTTGACTGCCATCATGGTTAGGGAAACCAAGTAGCTTACGCCATATTGCTTGACATCAGGCACAACATCACCTTGGGATGGATGATTACTTTATTTATAGCCAACTCTTTTGTTCTTTTAGTTGATCTTACCATGTGTTATGCACTCTTTTAGCACGGGTCTTCAAGAAGTTATGGGAATTGAAGGAATTGATGGATGTAAAACAACAAGTAATCATATTATTGAAGTGCAGCAGACTCTTGGCATTGAAGCTGCAAGGAAGTGCATTATCGAGGAGATAAAATATACAATGGAAAGTCACGGAATGAGCATAGACATTCGTCATATGATGCTCCTAGCAGATTTGATGACCTTTAGGGTGAGTCTTTTCCCACCTCTATGACATTGTGCTCCCTCATTCCCATAATCAATTTCTTGGTTGCAAATGATAAGTTTTTAATGAAGAAGAATGTTAATCTCAATGTCCAAAATGTAAACTGATGTTACAAATGGGCTTTTTTTAGGACATACCTAACTAATGTAGGAGTTATAAATTTCCTCAAAATAGATGCTGATTTTTGGTATTCAAAAGTATTACATTTTTTTCCCCAAAGCTTAAATTTGGAAACAACTGACTCAGATTATGCTCTGGTGTATCATATGTTTCGTTATGGTTAGGATATATGTTCATCTATCTATGATTATTGTAACAGGGTGAAGTGCTTGGAATCACGAGATTTGGCATCCAAAAAATGGGCAAAAGTATATTGATGCTGGCTTCGTTTGAGAAGACAGCAGATCACCTTTTCAGTGCTTCAGTAAATGGTAGGGATGACAGGATTGAAGGAGTAAGTGAATGCATAATCATGGGTATACCAATGCAGATAGGCACTGGAATGCTCAAAGTTCGACAAAGGTAAGAATGCAGGAGTAATTATACTCTCGTGGAGAAAATAGGTTTTTATGCAACGTATGACCTCCCATTTGTTGCACATTTATGAGCCATATGAATGATTGAATATATAAATAATCAAGGAGAGGATGATAGGCAGTTGGGGAGGGGTCAGATAATGAGATTAGACGATTGCTATTGGCCCTCGTTAGCTAGTAGTTTCCTTCAGGTCTCAGGTGGCCACACTAAGGTGCTGATAATACTTAAGTACCAGCATCCACAAAACTGCAACTAATCAGAAAACAAAAGCCTGACTCTTCATTAGATGTGTCTTGTAGAACACCAGCCCTAAATGCTTTCTTATCTACAGAGGATTAATATTTTAGTAAAATTAAATGCTTTCATATCCATCTCAGCCTTTCTTTCTTTTTTTGTAATACTCAGTATGACATTTATAATTATTTAGTCTGTATTTTTACCATCAACCAGCACAAAATGCGGATTCCACTGGAGGTACACTCACTAGGTCGAATGCAAAGAGTGGGTCCTGACATTGGATACGGATAAAAGGATTAGTTGCATTTTTGGTTGTTTACGTGTCCGTACTTTGAAATTACTGAATCATCTCAGACCTAAAAGCATGATGATACTTGTCAACTCTTACTGAATCATCTGCATAAGCATTTTCTAATATAGCAATTTTGTACGCATATGGTTTCGACTAGAAAGGAGAAAGAGACCTTAGCATCATATGCTTTTGGTTTTCATTCCGCTGCTTTGCATATTGAGCTGAGCATCATATTCTCAATTTTGTTTCAGTGCCTTCCAAAAGCTTTACCTTACTGCATATTCTTATGATCAGGGTTAATCTGCCTTCAGAACTACAGTATGGGCCAGATCCAATTCTATCTTGAGTCCAGCAAGTTGATGGAGTGAAATTCATGGACATTGTTGAGATAATGTACATAGAAGGATGAATTCAAGGTTCAGAAATGTATATAGGAAGGTGAAAGTTAGCTCTCGTGTATCCACTGATATATTGGCAGACATTTGAGATCAAACCAAGTCCCTCTCCTGCCAGAAATTTGGATGGTTTATTGATTATGGGGAAAACCCAATATATGGAATCAAAAAATGAAACAGGTCTCTAATTTGTGGCTCCGCCCGCCACAAAAGGAGCAGCAATTTGGAGAGAGGTTGCACCGATGGGTTAATTGTCTAGAGAGAGTGAGAAGGTGCTGCCTCTCTCTAGAAGTGATTTTTTTATGGTTTTTTTGTTTTCTCTATGAATTGTTTCAATTAGCAAGTGTATGTGCACTTCATAAGTTCTTTTATATTTTAAGCCTGATTGCACTCCAGTACTCGAGGTATATAAAAGTTACAATTCTTTTTATATTTTAGGGAATTTATCAGTTTAGTCCTTAGGTCTTACACGCTTTTACGTTTTAGTCCGTGTGTTTAATTTTTTTAAATATTAGTTTTTGGGTTCACATTTTTTTACAAAATAGTCCTCCCGTCAGTCTGCCGTCCATATGCATAACAGACCATGTAGCGGTCGACCGGTACATGTAGCGGTCGACCGCTTCAAATTGCTGACGTGTCATAGGGCTCCGTTAAGCATATGAACGACAGAATGATGGAATGACCATTTTGTAAAAAAATGTAAACCCAAGGATTAATATTTGAAAAAATTAAACACAATGATTAAAACATAAAAGCGTGTAAAACCTATGGATTAAAATGCTAAATTTCCTATATTTTAAGCTTGATTGCACTCCTTGTCATAAAAAAAAACTTTGCAAATAGGATCCCGAGTTTAAAAGAAAAATTGACAATTAAGGCGATATTTTGTAGAAAAAAATACTCATATGTCCACTCTTGTCTCTATAAATTAACAGTAAAAGTTCACGCGTCATTTTAATTAAAGTGACTTCAACCAAATACCATTATCCCATACTTAGAAAATAAAATGCCATTATCCCATGTGCCCACTCAATCTCGCTACCTCATCACATGCCATATCATCCAACCCAGAAAAATGAGAAACAGAACATAAGTTGAATGACCCAAAAAAATGGAAAACAGAACATAAGCTGAATGGTGTAGCAAGGTGATATAGCCGAGAAAAGTTAGGGTCCTAATCTTAAGGTCCTAAGTGAGGACTGAGATGTTGCCAACACATTAATGAATAAGGAGAGATAAAATACATCTCAACCCTCTATTTTATTCATTAATGTGTTGACAATATCTCAATCCTCACTATGACCTCTTAGGACCTTAAGATTAGGACCCTAACCCTTATTAGTATAGCTGAGAAAGAACAGAATATAACGGCTAACCCAACACGTTCCGAACTCATTCTCTGACAAAATTTCTCAAATTCAATCAAACCCTAGATCTCTAAAATTTCCGAATTCTTCCGCAGGTCGAAACTCATCTCATCCAAAATACATGACTTTGGCTGAACCTTGAAGACGACGGTTGCAACTGACCTACTTGTGCTTGAGGTTCGTTGATTCGCCACTCAAATCTCACTCGTCAAGCATGGGTTATGCCCAAAATTCCTACAAGAAGACTCAGTGTTTCAAAATTCAAGGGTACCATTTCACTATTTGCTCCAGGAATTTCAACAGTCAACGCTAGCCAAAGCATGGGTTCTGCCCAAGATTCAGGGTAACCAAAATTTACATTTCTTTGGGGTATTTGATGGGCACAGTCAATTTTGGCAGTGTTCGAAATTTCAAGAGGAAAGGATTAGCTAATGACCCGACATTGTTGGATGACTCTATTATAGCTTTTAACTGTGTTTCTGGCTACAAATAATGAGTTGCATAATAACGAGATTAATGATTCAATGAGTGAAACCACGGCAATTATGATACTTATTATTGATGATATACTTTTTGTGGCGAATGTGGGTGATTCAAGGATTGTGATTGCAGTGAAAGAGTCAAAGACGAGAATCGAATCATAGATTCGTAGTTGAGGACTTGTCGTATGATTAAACTCCATTTAGGATGGGGCCAGAGCTAAGGTGGCTTAAGTGAATTGATACAGCAAAAAAGAATAATTAGTGCAACGTGATTGAGTTGACTTTAATTAAAATGATTCATCAGTATTTACCATTAATGCATGGAGACGTGAGTGGATGGAGGGGCCTCTTTTTCACGGAATATCGACCTCAAGGAGTAAACTATCAATTTTTTTTTTTTTTTATCTTGAGAATCTATTTGAAACTCGCACATAAGGTTGCTGGTTGCAATTATGAAAAACCAGACCAAATGGGGTTCTGAGGTAAGCTTTATTCCCTTGCTGCCTTTTCTTTTGAATCCCTTCATTGAATATATTGTCTTGGAATGAATTTCAAGAGGAAAGGATTTAAAATAGACAGTACGACCTCATACTCGTAGAGACTAATGGTTTGGATTCTTTTCCTATCATCTGGCGCCTTTGAAAGCACCACATCAATTAATGAAGCTTGGCCAACACGACTTGAGTCCCCTTTTTTGCCTCCTTGTCGTATTGGTTGGACCATTTAAATTAACATGCTACCAATGCTCCGAGCGGTACGAACGTCCATCATAAAGCTATTTCCCCTCAAATTCCCCCCATTTCGAACTTGACTTCTAAATCTCCCAAAATCCCACCATCAACTCGTCTCTCACCAAGTTTGGGTACCAAGTTCTCTCCTCTCCCCAAACTTGGTGGGAATCAAATGGAGACCCTACATTGCATGGAAGTTATTGAAAAAAATACACAGATGGGGGGTGCTAGATATGGATCATTGGTTGAGGATTACTACGCGGGTTATCGGCTGCAATGCGAAGGATGGACATCCATATTCTGCAATCCTAAGGAACCGGCGTTCTTGGGTGATGCACCCATTACCCTTGTCGATGTGCTAAATCAACAAAAGCGATGCCAGTGGCCTACTTGAGGTGGGTTTCTCTAAGTTTAGCCCCATAACCTTCGGCATCAGCTCCATGGGGCTTCTCATGGGCCTTGCTTTTGCCCATTTGCGTTTGTCCCTATCACTATTTGTTTTTTTTTCCCATCAGTCGTCCCATGGCCATTGTCAACACAGTGTCCTCCTTCAGTAAATCATTGGTTCCAGCTTGGGTTTAACCACATGATAATTATCCTGCCCACCCACAAACTGTCCAACAAAAGCATTTTCTCCTTTCATAAAGTAGATTAAAGCCATTTAGACCAATTTCTTTCACCAGGTCTACAAGCCTTAGGCAGGAAGATATGTTACGTTCAAGGCCAAGGCATACCGACTTTTACCAACACCATTGAAAGTTGGCCATCTCTAAATGAATTCTGTGCAGGTCGTGTAGGGAACAGGCAATAACATACTGCCGATACAAAAAGGGCACAAACTATTATGGAGCTCAAATAGAACCTCAGGGCATAGATTTGTCATGTTACACAATTTTCATCACTCCGGCACTTTCACCGTACATCTTCCTACATTACCTGCTCCACTTCTTTCGCATTTGTTTTTTGTTTGGACAAGAATCCAGAAATCTGGATGGATTAAAAGAAGAGAAAAGAGGGGGAAGAAAAAACTAGGCTGACATGTAAAAAAGCTGTTTTCTTCTCACGTACATGGGACCTATGGTTCTTTACCTAGGTGAGATACTTTTCAATTGGGATAGTCACAAATAGTCATTTGCAACTGGGAAGTATCCTGCTCAGCCGCGTATTGTCTGACGAAGGCCCTTCTCCACCAAACCTCAAATGCCCTCCGAATATTGGGGCAGTCATCCCCTTTGCTAAGGAATCTATTATACCAATTAAGCAAGATAGCCTGTTGCTGTGACAATGGTAGAGTAAGAATTGTTTGGCTCAATCCGTCCTCAACCAGCTTCTTATCAACTGATCTAGAAGCCCTTCTCATCCATCCAAAGTCTTCATAAAGAGGTTCCAGCCACGTGGACAGCAAAGAAAATCGGGTTTCTTTGGGTATCAAGATATGTCCTCTCCCAATAGCAATACAGAGCAGTGCAGTGATTCTGCTGATCTCGTGCCTATACATGGTGGGAATTTTTGAATGGAGAACTGCAAGCTCCTTCTGATCTGCCCATAATTTCACAAATTCATCACCCACTTTTTTGTCAATTAGAATATCCACAATCCACTGCATATTGTCAGCCTCTCGAGCAATTTCACCCATTAAAGCCCCTCGATCTCGCCTCTCATCCACGCAAGTAGCTTCAGATAAGCACAGGATAAGAGAACTAAGACATCTATGGCAAAGATTATAAAGGACATCCTTGGAGACATCAAGCCTATCGCTTCCATTAGTTGCATCTTCTCTAAGCAACCGAGAAAACAGAGATTTCATTTCTCTACGAGCTTTATCTTCTTTTGCTTGTAGAACACTGGCCAGCAATTTCGAGAAGACGTCATCAGCTCTTGTAGAAGTAGAGGGTTCAGATGAAACTCTAAGGAGAACTTCGTTGACAGAGTCAGGAATCTGAAGTTGATTAAGATGCGATATGACCTTTTCCTCTTCATCTTCAGACCATGGTACAGCTTCCAAATACTCCAAGCATGATATAATCCCAGCATCAAACATGACAGCTGCGGAAACCTACAACATTTCACTACAAAAAACTCAGTGAGGCAAAAACAAAAGAGAGAGATATCAGTCTAATACACACAAGATATTGCTACGAGCTTCGGATTTTACAAAACAAAACTTTTGGATCCTATGTTATGTACGATATAGTTTCCAGCAAGAAAAGTCTTAGCGCCACTAACCCAGGAAATTTCTGTCTAATTCAATGCAGTCAAGATTTGGTAAGATCCAATATCCAAACTTGGAGAGATTTGAGGAAAAGAACATCCTCTAAGCAGGGAATACAGGACACCCATTTAACCTTTTCCACAACCGACTGTAACCAAAACCCAAAGGAAGAAAAGGAAGTATGAGAACCAATCCAATTATACATAAACCATCACCCGCATTAACCTAATAACAATAAAGTAGCCATTAAAAACAAAAATAGAAACCAACATTTTCAATTAAGAAAGGAAATAAAGCAATGGAAAAGGAATTGTACCTTGAGCAAACCCAAAACCTTGGACACCTCCTCGCCCACCAACCTTTTCTTCAAGTCCTCATAGTACATCAACACCACGGCCTCCACGTACACCTCCACGTCATCACAGTCGCTGATCTCCACAGAGTGGACCACCCGACGGTCCCCCCCGAGCTTCTCGGCGAAGAACCGGCTCTTCTCGGCGAGCACGCTCTTGTGCACGTCCATCGAGACGCGAAAGCCGTCCATACCGACCACCGCGAGCCTCACGTCGCCCGCGGAGTTTTGAAAGGGGGCCTCGGCGAGGAGTTTAGAGACGCGGTCGCGGACCTTGAGGCGTTTGTCGTCTGAGAGCTTGAACTCGCGGTTTTGCTCTTCGGACATCATCTCGAACAGGGTCTGGGAGTGAACGGGCCGAGTCATGGGCTGAGCGACAGCGGAAGAAGAGAATGGAGATGGAGGAGGGGAAGAGAGGGTCTTGGAGTTGGGAGAGGAAGCGGGAGAGTAAACCCTAGAGCCGGTTGCTGCGGCTGCTGTCGTAGTTGTCGTCCTTGTGGGCGAAAACGACAGCGTTGGGTCGGAGATGAAGCCTTGCTTAATCATCATCGAGACCTCCCTGGATTTCAGCGCGCTCTCCGCCGCCATTGAAGCCGTCAATGCGCGCACACAGAGAGAAGCGAGCTAGCAAGAAGCCAAATACTAAAGAGGGAAATCAAGAAAGAGTAACTAAAATTTCTCCCTGGATTTCAGCGCGCTCTCCGCCGCCATTGAAGCCGTCAATGCGCACACACAGAGAGAAGCGAGCTAGCAAGAAGCCAAATACTAAAGAGGGAAATCAAGAAAGAGTAACTAAAATTTCTTGGAAAGGGAAAGGAAGAGAGAGAGAGAGAGGGAAAAGGAATCCAAGAACGTGGTGGGAGCAAGAGTGGTAAGGTGTAGGCGTTGGATCTGCGCTTTGTTAATGATTAATATTTGTCCCTGAAAAACGGTTCTTTAATGGAAAGCGAGGGAAAGATTATCTGGTTCCAAGTGCCCGTACTTGGGCCCTCCGCCCTCTCAATTACAGCCCAAGGGAACAAATCCCCCATTCATAGTTCATAATTCCACCGAGCAAGTTATTAGGGATGCTGGTTTGCTGTTGCACCAGCAGACAAAGCGGCATCTCCTCCCAACTTGGTGTAGTTAAATTGCACTGTTCTAGCCGGCCGATCACAACTTATTAGTGCTATGCGATCGCCAGCTGCTTTTCTTAGTCATTGAGAAGACAGGGTCACAGGGAGGTCCAAAAGCCTCACTCCAGTGGCTGGGGGGGGGGGGGGGGGGGGGGGGGTTCCTCTATAATGACGAGTTCAGGGCTATACCAACTCTCGTGGTGGCTTTCCTTTATTAACGAGACAGCTCAAATGGTACTTCTATATTCTTGATTGGTGCTGTGGGAGCTAAGATTTCAACGAGTGAGTGAAAGAAGTTTTCCTTTTCGTTTAAAGAAAGGATGACAGGATGGGAAGAGTTTGATCTGCATAATTTGGTGGTCAATAAAAGTACCGACAACCCATCAGGAAATATAAAAATGCAATCCCCAGTTGCTGCAGGCATTCAATAATGTCTTCATGTTAGTGGGTATGTTGGCCCTCACATATCACGTGAAAAGGTTTCAAGAGACAAGACTGTTTTTAATTGTCTTTATGCCCTTACGCAAGTCATAAAATTGCAGGCATTTGTAGCATTCTCCCCGATTACTGGCGTAAAAGACGGGCATACGAACAATTATTCATAATTTTGGGTAGCCCACTACAAAATACGGAATTAATTAAAATTCTACCTTATATTAATTTTATTGATGTAAAATGGAACCATATAAACCTTACAATAAAATTTATACAGTATATCTATCTTTTTTTCAAATTGTATAATGCAATTTAAATAAAAAAAATTACAGAAAATTTTAATCCAAAACTATATATAATATATCTTGTTCGAATTGGTTTCTTTGTAGGATTATTGGTCGAAGCAAAGGGGACTAATCCCTCAAAAATCATGCGGCAAATTTTAATTTGAACTTTTTTTTTCTCTTTTTTATAGTGGTCTTTTAAAATTATGCTATTTGGGCTAGTCCCTCCAGAATTATGCATATTGCATTGCAATGAAACTTTGACATGGTGACTGATGAACAGTAGAACAAGCAAAATACAATGCAGAGAAGTGGAAAAAGCCACTTTAGGCGAAAACATTTCAAGTCCAAATGAAGTGGGAACATTACACCCATGCATTCATTATGTAGAAACACAATTGAAACATTATTTCCTCCGACCAGCAGCTTCCAGACTTAGCTTTTGGTGAAATGTCAAGGGCAAGGAAACACAGACCAGGCCACTTAAATTCCAGATAATTAGCGGAACGATGAGCTCTTCAGAAGCCTCTATTGTGTTCCCTTCTTGACGGTGATATAGGCCCGCATTTTCAAAATCTGCAAGAGTTTGTAATTAGTAAAACCATCTAAAACTGGAGACACTAAGCCACCATGTACGAGACGTACTAGAAAACATTTGTCTGAAGATCCTGCAGCTCAGGATCCATCACTTTGGCTTCGTTCTCAGCTTCAGTTGTTCCAAAGAGCGGAGCATCAAGCTCTGGAGGGTTCTGGAAAGATATAACTTCATCAGTGACTAAAGTTTATATTGAAAGAACAGCAATGGACATTTAGCTACAGATGGGCACTGTTATGTTACTGTATCCAACTTAGTTTAGAAAACTCTCTTGTATTCATTGAAAGAAAGATGCCATCCATTAATTCTACTTCATGCATTTCAAGGTTAAGGGTCTTACCATGCAGCGAATTAGAGCCCAGTTAACACACCGGAAGAAAGGGTGGCACTTAATTTCATTTGCCCCTTCACGAGAACCCAGTCTGTTCTTGGGATCCCTGTGCAACAGCCGATACATTAACTGCTTTGCTTGGAGACTTACCTGCAAGACGACAAATTCATTCAACACCAAGCCTTATGTTTCGATTTCTACACATAATGGAAGCTTCCATATTCCTGAACAGTGTTTGTAGCTGGGAATAAAGTTGGATAGAAAGAAATCCAAGTGGCACTCAAGCAAAATGAATCCATGATTTTAAGATGCATACCACTATGACTCTGCATCTACTGCATCATACAGATCTTCATGCCTAATTGTCCAGGTTTCAGGGTTCCTTTTGCAAATACGCTTTTTGTATGGGAATCTCATACATTTCCAGAATGAGGTAAGTTGCATTTTTATCAGTGGCGATCATAATGTAGTGTTTAAAATCTGGGTGGTAAGCTAGCAATTTAAGGGCTCCATACATTAAATTCTAAATTAATGGAATTTTACGTCAGTTGTGAACAAGGTATTATGAATTTTCAATCTGGAGAAAGACAGTCTCCAATCTTAATGTTTGAAATTGTTCTCTCAGAGAGATGCATCTTTTGTTCTCAGATACATTTATTCATTAATAAGAAAAATTATGCCAGTTCAATAATATTGAGCAATAAATGTGAGAAACTAGTTTTGTAGCAAGATATCTCACCTGTACACTTCCTGGAAATCTAAGATCCTTATGAAGAATATTGGAAAATGTCTTTTGCCTTGTCTTTCCCCTAAATGGTGTATAGCCATAGAACATCTCGTATAGAAGAATGCCTAAGACAATGATGAGTCAAACAGAAAAGGCAATGTTAGTTAGTCATCAAGTTCTCAAGAAGATGTTAGAATAAAACTAAATGCTAGTAGTATTGCATTATTCAGAATCCACTGATAATCTTGGTGTATGATGCAGAATAGTGGGCATGACTTTTCGATGGTCTAAATGCTTTAAGGATGAGAAGCTGAATGTATCTTTCTTACATTCTTATGCACAACTTGTGCAGTAGATTTGATGACAATAGCTTGAGGGTGGAATTAGCTAGTATTATGAATGATCAAGATTAGACGGTGGATGATTTATACCCTGCCACATCTTTAAACTATACGAGCAAATAACAATATCAATCTCCAATCTTTGGGTTCCCTTCAGAACTATGATTAAATGGAATCACACCCAAGGATCATCAGAATGACGGACTCTTTGCAATTCACATTTTCAAATCAGGGAACAAATAGGGGAACGCTCTGATGTGGATGGTAAAAGCTTGCCCATTTCTAAGATATTGGACTTGGCCACAGTTGTCAAAAGAAAGTCAAAGCCCAGTTTATTTAGTAGGAGAACCCAGCTCTTGAAATAAATATATGCACTTATGAAGTTGCTGCCTTACACTAATATCAAAAACAAAACTTACCAAGTGCCCACCAGTCCACTGCACTAGTATGGCCTGCCCCAGTTATGATTTCCTGCACAAATAATTGAAAGATAAAGCACATTCAGCGAAAAATTCAAAACTGACTCACAACTTGAGCTAAAATGAAAATTAAGAAGGCGTGCAATCTTCCAAGAAATAACTCTTCCAACAGGTGATCATACTGGAAACTACACAAGGTGGCAGAGGACAATTGAAGAAAAGAAGAAAAAAAAGGAAAGAGCCATCTGTTCCCTAGGGGAGGTTCTTCGCATCTCTCCTCTCCCTGAAAAACTTCTCTATGAATGTACTTAAACTTCTAAAATCATTCAAAGTGAAACACTAGATGAATGTGCATTTTGTCTGGTGCTATTCCTTTTGAGATAAACACAAGCACAATGCATGTGATGTTCCAAATTGACAAACCGGAGCTATGTACTCCTCAGTGCCGACAAACGAATTTGATGCTCGCATAGGTTCAGCCATGAAGATTGGATTCTGTTGACTTTTCTGTTTCTTTTTCTTTTCATTTGTACTTGGAAGCAAGAGCTGCAAAGAGCACCACCAACCCATGAGATAGTATTCTAATATCTCAAAATTTCTTGGATTTTCTGCAAAGGATTTTCATTTGGTTGAAAGTCTCTTATGCTTTTCCTGAACAATTCGATGCCAAAGACCATTCTGTAACTAGAATACCTGTGGTTTGCAAGATGTCAAACATGACAAATCGAAGTCTGTCAGGGACACATGCCCATTGCTCTGGAGTAAAACATTTTCGGGCTTTAAGTCCCTATAAATTATCCCTATAAGGAAATAAGCAGGAGAGTCAGTAGAAGCATGTAGATACAAGTTGCAAAATATTTTCCCAATTACTTCACTTCTTAAACCACAACACTCTCAGCAACTTTAATCAGAAACTGTATCAAAAAACCCATAAGTGGCAGAAATTGTAGGGATTTGACTCTTTTCTATATCGAAGCCTCATTACAAATCACAAGAGTACACTACGGGGCAACGATAGAAAAGTTATCCAACGACCAGTACTGTAAGGCTATCTTGACATGGAATCGTGGTTACATCTGATTTGGAAACTACTAGGAATATTTTAGCCAAAGCTGGCACAGAACAAAAACTTCCTACAATGAATCACTCACTAATCAATAATTAGCTTTTGAATTTCCACTTAACAAAATTACCCCAAAATTACCCCTTCTTATTTGAAATGCCTTATTTAAGAGGAAGATATATATGTAATGTCATTAACTAACCCTGACAGTGAAGGTACTCCAATGCAACAACCACCTCTGCAGCATAAAACCTACAATCACAGATTGACATTTCAAATAAAAATTTGCAAAATATATTTTGTTCTTAAAGTTATTAAGATTGCATTTTTGCATAATTTATTTTAAGGTTCATAGGAAACTCAATAGCGTAAAGAAAGAACTACCACGAGAATAAATTTGACTAGATACGCAATACTTTTTGTTTTCAGTGCAAAGACACTTCTCTGAACAAATTGCAATTTATCACCAAATTCAATAAATTTTGGTATAGTTTTAAGGTATTATTTTCACATTACACATCATGATTGTTCTTAAAGTTATTAAGATTGCATTTTTGCATAATTTATTTTAAGGTTCATGGGAAACTCAATAGTGTAAAGAAATAACTACCAAGAGAATAAATTTGACTAGATACGTAATACTTTTTGTTTTCAGTGCAAAGACACTTCTCTGAACAAATTGCAATTTATCGCCAAATTCAATAAATTTTGGGATAGTTTTAAGGTATTATTTTCACATTACACAACATGATTGTTCTTAAAGTTATTAAGATTGTATTTTCGCATAATTTATTTTAAGGTTCATAGGAAACTCAATAGTGTAAAGAAAGAACTACCACGATAATAAATTTGACTACATACGTAATACTTTTTGTTTTCAGTGCAAAGTCACTTCTCTGAACAAATTGCAATTTATCACCAAATTTAATAAATTTTGGGATAGTTTTAAGGTATTATTTTCACATTACACATCATGATCAGGCACAGAACACTGCTGAGGAATTCTTACTATCAATTGACTATAAGGAATAATATGCTTTTAGAGCTTTCTAATGAAAGGGTGAAATACACGCAGGTATTAAATTTGATTTCTATGCATGCACTTCACCTGCTGTACTCTTCATACAGAAAGGCCCTTTTCTGTTTGTAGTATCAGTGACTCTTATGAGAAAAATATCACACAGACACGCAAAAACCAACTCTGCATGGAAGTCCAAATTAGAGTGGCCGCAAAGAAAGAAAAAGAAGTTCAGAACATACGTATTAAAGTTGTCATTATCTTGCATAATTTTATTATCTCTTAATTAGATTTGAAAATGCATCACATCCCATACTGAAGGATAATGCAATTTTGAAGCAGTGTCCAGCTGACTTAAAGCAACAGGCTAAGCTTAGAAAAAATTTGTGCAGTTGCAACAGCAATATCTTTTTTTATTTTCCTTTTACTTTTGTCTTGGCACAAACAGTAGGATTTCATCTAACAATTTACCTCACTGCATCTTCCTTCAGGACCTTCGTGGGTTGTCTGTCCAAAAGCAGGAAGAGTTCTCCCCCAGGGTAATAATCAGTTATCAGACAAACATGGGTTTTTGTCTGCAAAGTAAATGACATCAATAAAACTGTAATACGGCCCATAACCTTTTTCCTGTATCACTGTTTAATATCTAAGCTTTCTATTCACATTGCAAAGACAGGCTTCTGCACTAGGTTCAGTAATCAAACAGATCAATTCAAGTCCTGTAGATTATAGAAATTCCTCCATTGAAAAGAACCTCATTCTTTTCTCTGAGATTTACAATTGCTAACCTGGAATGAGGCGTAAAGTGCAGGAAGAAAAGGATGATCTAACATGTCTAGGATTTCTCTTTCTGCACAAGCTCTGTGCACCTGTGGAACATGATGTGAGAGAGTGCCACAAGTAATGATCGATGACATGATGATTAAAAAGTTACTCAGCAGCTAGAGAATTCAGGAAAGAAACACCTAAAACCTAATACCAAAGCAGTACATGTAGATTTGTCCCTTGGAGCTATAGAACTAAAAGAAAAAAGGGCCTTCATCGGAATGGTGATGTCACTGATGTGATAACATCTCCCATTTGAATTCTTCCATATCTAGTCACAGGATATTTCAGATTAATGATGACATTTCTAATATCTTGGTGCAGTATGACATTTCCCATCTCTAGGTACAGGATCATTTTAGTATTTGCCCACTTAAATAGAATCTATCTCACATGGCTCTGGAAATTCGTAATTAAATTAAATTATTGGGCAATAATAAACATGGATCAGTTGCAGCATAGCTAAAATAGAGACAAATGTAAAAGAGGATCTACTGCTTCCTGTTTAATTGCAAGCAGAGGTGACAACTACACCATACTTCTGACTAAGAAATGAAAAGAAAGGTAAATCTTTTTTTTTTATCAAAAGAAAGGTAAATCAGATGAGAATAATGGATGCCATTACCTTGTTACGGTTGAGCATAACGCTTTTATCCATAGCCTTCATGGCAAAACACAGACCAGTTCCACACAATTCCACCAAATGCACACTGCCATACCAGTCATACACAATAACTATTTTTAAGACACATTGAGGTTCGAATCAAGAGAGGAGGGGAAGGAGGACGGGGAATGGCATCATCCATATACCAGAAACTAAGCGCACATCATTAAAGGACTTCTTTCATGATCACCGAGCCATTATGAGGTCAGCTTGCATTTTCATCAAAATTTGGAAAATGCTCACTTGCCTAATATCTTCAGGTAGTAGATACTAAACTAGACCTACTTAATTTAGCAATTGAAATCAGCCATTTACACTTGCAAAACTTATAGCATTAGGATCTCTAGTTATGAAGATCCATTGAATTTCTTCAGTTGTTCTGTGTTCTTTGCAGTTGAGGTGAAACTACTGACAGTACTTCAAAACTATGGGCAGTCTCATTCTAATAGCAGAGTAACTGCCTGTTATGTTGAAAAACACCGCAAATCGCATTAAAAATTCATTCTTTCATGTTGACAGCACCTTGGATCAATGCAATTAAGATGACCCAAGAAGTCAGATAAATTCATCTTTGTTAAGTTGGAGATTTATATATTGCATTATCCTAAGAGTTGTAACTTGCACGCATTAATAGTCCATGACTAAGCATACATGTGCAATGGTTATGTAATAAAGAAAAACTGATGGGATAGTTGGAAAACAGAATCAAACCTCCCAGTATCTCCAGATCCCAAGGGTTTTATAGGCCGAAAATGTTTCAAGCCTATCTGTTCTCCACTATATATAATCTGCAAATTGGGGTTACATAAGCAAACTAGAGAGAGAAGACTGGTGTATGCAATTCAGGAGAGAAAGAAAACAAAATTCAAATACGTAAGAGAACAGAATTTTTTAAAATATTTCACAAATTCTTATCTTAGTATCAACTCAGCACGCAGAGTTAACTAAAATGTGTGGAATATGATGCATGCCTATAATTATAGACCTTACTAGCAAAAGGGCTAGAATGACAAGAGGAAAGGAAGAACAAAATGAAAATTTTAAACCAAGGCTTTTATCATTAAATGAGACAAAGGGTTCCCCATATTCCTGATGCATTGCAGGTTGCGTTATAAACAGAAATAAAAACACAAGTAGAATGACCAAAAAAAAAAGAGAGAATGTGAAGAATTTCTTCGTTCCTTTTGCCCTCTAAATCTCATAGTTTGTGCACTATTACTGCGACACTGAATGCTTAACTCTTTGGAAGAACAAAAAACTTGCCTAGGAACTGTATTTATAAGAATAATAAATACCTTTTGGATTGCTCTCCAAGTGGGGGTATCCTTCCTATGAGGTTTGGGATGAACCATCTTGGAATGGTTAGTCCATAAATCTTCTGGTGTCTGCATATGGCCAAAAACCCTCATCATACTTGTACAGCCAAAACCTTTTCAAAAAATGTATTTCAAGATGGGCCACTACCAAATTCGCATCTGGAAGCTCTCTCGCTGCATCATCAACATTTTCTGCAGTTTCTTTGATCTGAAAGTAGATGTCAAGTAAGTTTTAGGAAACCCAATAATGTAAGCTTGACACCCCAAACCCGAAGACAGAACACTAAAGAGATGAAGGATGCATTTGAAAAAGGCAGAGACCAGTTTTTCGCTCTCTTTTGCAGCGTCTTCTGGAATGCAGTTGCGAAGTGGCTCAACATGTTGACTGCCATCTAATTGAACCCCGATAAAATACTGTACTTCTCCCTGTGAACAAGTGCAGACTCTGATTAAGATCATCATATAGACATCAAATCATGTACCTGTGAAGATCATATGAGAGTGTATGTACCTTTTGATCACGCATAGGTTGCAGATGAAACACGTTCCAGAACTTTTTACCTGAAATAAGTGTGAAAGGTATTTCTTAAGGTGGGATAGAAGTTTTTTGTTAAGTCAGCATTTCCTTTTGGGATTTATGTCCAGGATTAAATCACAAAATACCGCTCTTAGTGTAGTTAATGAGCTGGACGGTGACATCTCTCTGATTGTCTATTGCCTCTCTAATCTTCTTCACAGTTGCTGGATCAGTTTCAGGCCCTTGCAGAAACCTGTAAAATCCCATCAAAATAGATGTGCTTGTTGAATCTTATTGGATTAAGAAAATGCATTGAACCTTGGATTCAGTCTGGAGACAAATATTGTCTATCACTATAATTTTATGTATGACAGTGCTTAGTATTACTGAATGGAGTTACACTTTTTCTTTCTTTCTTTTTTTGGCATCATTTGCATATTTTGAGAAACATTAAATTGGAGGCACACCTGCAATTCCTCCCCAGGATTTCTTCACGACTATACTCTGTAAGCTCTAAGAAGCTATCAGATGCAAAAATCTGAAAATTTCAAGAATAACAAACATTAAACATCATGAATAGTCATCTCCCATGTTCTAAACATCATGAATAGTTTTAAGCAGAAATCTTACAATTGGATTATCAGGAAGTCTTGGATCAGTAATGACGAAGTTTTTCTCTATACGCTCAAGTGTAGTAGCAAGATCAATACCCTTTCTCATTTCCTTCTTTCTTACTTTGTCATCAACACTGTCAGGTCCCTCATCTTCATCACTCCAATCATCACCCATTGCAATTTCAGCATCAAGGCTTTCAGAGTTGGATTGACTTTTCTTTGAAATACTGATAAAAAAAATAGAAAAGCCATACAAAAAAGAAGCTTTTATATCATACAAACACAGTATAAACATGTGAAGTACAAAGACAGCCTTTGATAAGTATAGTCGTCATTCATAGCAAGAAACTATACCCCATAAAAGAGCGGCGACCAGATTTTCTCTGTTTTTTTTCAGGTAACTCACTGATGCGATCCATTGTGCTTCTGGTACCTGCATGCGAGTTCCTTCTAGGTGGAGCAATACTCTCTGAGTTTCTCCTTGCTAGTGATTCATCTCTGTTCTCTTCCTTGCCACCTCCTGATTTTCTGAAGGGATGATTTGTTGATTCGCTGAGTGCACGAGGCCTCTTCACTGCCTGCACAAGCTCAGATACTGAACTTGTTGCCATTTCTTTCTGACGAGCTGCAATACACTGCATATTAGCGTATTAACAAAGCTTGAAGTCTTTTTCTTTTTGTTTAGACATGCATCTTGAGTACAAAATCATATCTTGAAACAACTGTTCACTAGTTTGCATAAGGCTGTCTTACTGCTATCAAAATGACGACACCATAGAATTTTCATGGCAATGTACACATTTCTTCTCACCCTTTCTAATCCTCTAGTTGCCAGTATTTGCAATCGTGAAATGTCGGTGTCAAACTACTGCACAAAGATTGTCTATACCAAACGACCTTAGGTTAGACTCCATTTGTGGTTGATCTCAACGATCCAAAATGATTTTGATTCTTGAGCTACTGCTGGTTTACATATTTGGGAAACTCAGAAACGGGTTTTAGAAGTCATACTACTGTCATGTCCATGATGAAAGAAAACCAGTTGAAAGAATAAGATCTGTAGTTTTCCCAGACTGTTTTAAGTTAGCTTCTGCTTTCATTTTGGGAAACAGCTGATTATGTTCATTCATCATTTTTATGATATATCAAATGTAATTACTGGATGGATCTCTCATTTAATAACATTTGATCTGCTAATTGAATAAAAATGGAGCCTTACTTGACAAGTAATTACAAGACTCCTAAGAATGATGCTGATTTTCTGGTGCAACGGACAATGACACTGTATGCTTATTGATGTTTTATTTTGAAAGAATCATGATGACATGTCCAAAAAAAATTTCACATGGTTTTGTTCAAGAAGCTACAAGTGCTTAATTAGCAGAACTTGTGTTCTTACTTCCCTTCAGAAATGAAGTTTGCTCGCTAACTTCAACCATTTGGGAGTATCCGTGTCCTCATTGCTAAGTCAAGTAACATCATCCAAAGATGATCCACTCCCATGAACGGAACTTTTCCTAAGGTTTCATCGAGTAATCTGTGTTTAATCATGTGTCATTAGGCTTGATAAAGTGATTTTGTTCCGCTGAGAATCTTGTTCTTTTTTCCTTCTTTTTTTTTGTTCCAAAATGGCTTTAGAAAAAAAAAAGCTGCTATTGTCTGTGTCTAAATAAAGAAAAGAACAACCAATCTGTGCTATAAAGAGGGGCCTCTAGTTGATAAATGTGAGCTTCAAAAATCAATTGAAAAAATGTCACAATTATCTACCACAATCGACAATCTCAACCATAACTGATATTTTCTTTGTGTCCTTTTCTTGCCCCTACTTTCTAGCTTTACGGAACTCAATTAAATTCCAACCTGCCCCCAGACTTTCAAAAAAAATAAGAGATTTTTTTTGAGCTCCAACAGAAATGTGAAAGATCAGAGACTATTTATGTAAGAGGATGTAGTGCAATACCATCGTATCGAATCAGAGATTCGGGCAATCCATTGGGACGAACCATCTTATCCTTGGACCCCTCTGTGTGCTTGCTGACCTCCACTTGCATTCTGCCAAATCAGCAAACCACCAAAAAAGACGGAAAAACAAAGATAAGCATCCCCATTATTGCTCAAATAAATTCCAATCACCATCCATGGACGACCGGACGACAATGGCTAGTCCACCACCATGCCAGCGCTCATGGCTCAAAAGGCCCACATTCAATCAATATCGGCAAAATTGATTCCGGGAAAGTGACAGAGAGCTGGGGACGGGGGACCAGTTGGCCAAAAAGTTTTGGTTCATTATTCGAGCGACATCTGACATGCACTGGACAGAAGGCCCTTACATTCCTTTTCTTTCTCTTTATGCTTGTTTTTGTAGGGGGAGTCTGGTCAGTTAATCAGGTACTATGTCTGCGACAAATAAAGCTAGTCACTACGACACTTGAGCAGACCCATTTACCAATACATGGATTCTTGGATTCTGGACTAGAGATGGTTCTTTCCAAATATCTCTCTAAATATCTCATGGACACTTATCCCAAAGGGAAATGCTTGGGGTCCCGATGGGATCCCGAGCATTTCCCGATAGAGGCTGGAAATCACATTTCCAGCCTCTATCAATATCATTTTAAAAAAAATGATAGAGGCTGGAAATGTACATTTCCAGCCTCTATCGGGATGGCATCGGGATCCCATCGGGATCCCGAGCCTTTCCCTATCCCAAACTTTGATCGTATTAGAAAATGCATCAAAATATCTCGCATCACTCATCCCAAACCTCTGTTTGACGAACATAACAAGTTCTTTTCTCAGAAACTTAAAACCGATTAGAGAATATAAAGTCAATTGTTCAGCTGTCATGAATAACCCCTACAATATATCTGTGAAAAACCAAAAACCAAGTTCTTCGTATTTCTTTAACTGTCATGAAAGGGTAAATCTGACTAAATTGATAACAAAAAAAAGATGGCATAAAATATAATTTTTTATCCATTATTTATAAGATATTTGACCCATTGTACCTTAAACTATGAATTTTAATATATCTACACCATCTAACTATACATCTAATAATAACACAATCTTTCTAATAACAATACTTGCGACGATTTAATGAATTCATAAAAATATCAACATATAAAATGTAGGTTAAAGATATTTTCGTCATTTAAAAAATTGAAGTGGTGTCTAAGATTGATGGTTACATAATACAATATATCAAAATAGATAGTTTATAGTGGCACGAGTAAAATTGGTAATAATTGATAGTGAAAAGTATGTTTATAGAAAAAGAAACATAGAGACTAAGAACTAACCCGATAAATTTAAGGATATTTCCATTGTCGTCCTTGATGGGTGCGATAGTGAGTAAATTCCAAAACGGAGTCCCATCTTTCTTGTAATTCAGCAACCTCCCACAGTAAGTCGTCCCTGCCTGTAAAGTTTCTCTGATCTTAGCCACGTCCTCCGGGTCCGTATCCGAGCCCTGTAAAAACCGGCTGAAGCACCATACACCCAGCCCCACCACAAATTGTCATAAACACCCTTAACTGAACAGTTATTACAGTTAAAACGACAGTTACAAAGAGAAACCAAGACAACTAAACACTGGCAGTAAATTAAGAATCAGTACCAGTTCCTCCCTATGACCTCTTTGGATGTGTAACCCGTCATCTTGAAGAACCCGGCACTGGCGTACATTATGGGATAATCCGGCTTGGTCGCATCAGACACCACGAACGTTTGCTGGAATGTTGATAAGGCGTCCTTTAAGTCCTCCGACACCCTCGGAATCCCTCTCAGCTCTCTCGCTCCGTCTTCCGATAATTCGCCCGAGCTTCGCACCGAGTTGTTCGAGTCCCTTCTGGAAGTCCCGCCCTTGTTGTTCGAATCATCGCCGCCACCCGAAGTCCTTACCGACACACCTTGAGGCTTGCCGGTCTCCACATCGGTTTTCAGCACTAAACCCCACTCGGCCGCTCGTTTTGCGGCAGTTCCGACTTCGCCCGGCACCGCTTGCGTCGCAGCCGTCGATTTTTCTCGATCTTCCTGATCGTTGAAGACCGCCGAGAGGGTCTTCTGGGTGATTGGTGGCGGTGGCTGCGGTTGGTGTAGTGGTGGGCTTGGGTCCTTGAGGGCCATCCATGAGGTGGCGATTTCCTCAGCCCGACTGGACTTAGAGGAGAGCTTGGGGGGCGTTCGGTCCCGTTCAGGGCTTTCACGTGGCTCTGCCCAGCTCTGCCAAGTGGGTTGGGACCGGAAGGCTGGGTTGGTTGGCCTGGTGGAGTAGGTTGATGGATTGAATACTTCCAGTGAGCCGCGAGAGTCTCTGGGTAATGGTGGTATGAGGGTAGGTGGCTTATCCGATTGGTCCATCTCTGCATGAGCACAACCCACATAGAGCAAATTTCAGTATTATATGTACATATTCCGATCATGCATGCACTTCTACAAAAGCTTGATAAATCTGAACCTCTATCTAGAGTGTTTGAAATCTTGGTCCAGACGGATTCTAGTTTAGACTGCTATCTACTTTTTCCTAAAAAGCTAAAAAGAGAGGGCAACCAGTAACCCTACTGCATGTTACCACAGAAGTAATCCCGCTGAAGAATGTGCAGTTTGAACTATATCTATTACCTATTGGGGAGCCTGCTACTAATTTCATCCAGCCTCAGTATAAACTTTCTCAAGCGATTTTTGTTAGCTACTTATGTCACGTAGCTATCCGAATCGAACCAGAATCCTACCCAAGACTTTTCCCGTCGTTACAAGTGGTTGGACGGTGCCATGAACTGCATTGGGGACTTGGAGAGTGATGTTTTGCAATTGAAGTGTGAAATGAGCAATAATTGTAGAAAGCACATTCAGAAGAGAATTTCATTGAGGGGTAGTTTTGTCGGTTGGAATTTATTTTTTCCTTCACCAACTTGTGTTAGGTTTTAGTTTGGTCACCGAAAGAAACCTTGTGCAATGTGCACCTCTAATATATTTCGGGGTAGTTTTGTCCAGTACGATCAGGTTAGGGGACCCAAAAATGGGGAGACATCAGAGAAAGCAAACCTTCGAAGCTGTTGCCAAGCTAAGACAATGTCTGGGTAGTTCGCTAATTAAAGCCCTGCAAACAAGCAATTTGCTGCCCGTCAGAATCAGATAAAACAGAACATAACGTAACAAACACAAAAGATTTCAGATACGGCAACTCAGGAATGAAGCTAAGAAACATAAAACACAGAACAGCAAAAACCAAACTATGCACACAGACTTTCATTCACAAAATCAAAAGGAAAAGAATGAACAGAGGTATACAAATTATAGCTAATAGCCCTTCGCCAGAATGGTATCACCTACCCGACCTATGAACAAGAGGCAGACGGTGAAAACAACTTGTCACGAAGAAGTTGCAGGGTTGAAAAGAAATTAGTTGCAATACTCTGAAAGTTATGAGTAAAGGAGTAGAAACTACAAAGCAGAGAGATAAGTCCACTGGATCAGAATTCAGTACTTTATATTCTCTTCCTTTTCCTTGTTCAGGAAAAAGAAACTTATCAGAGAAACAGAGAGATCAGAAAGAGAAGCCCCAAGAAGATACTGAGCAGAATCGACTTTATAAGAGGGAAAAGCCTGAAAAAAGAAATAGAGAATGATTGTCGAAAAGGGTCGGGCTCCCATCCCGGTACACGAAAAATGCACATGGCTCTTGCACAGTTGCACGTATTCTTGTGCCTTCAACATGAACACAAATTATGGAATTCTTAAAACAATCTCAGAAGACATGAGTAGTGTGTTCCTCTCTCCCCAATCTCTTACCTGCAATGATTTCTGCTTTGTTCATTTACAGAGTGTAAATGGGTTGTCAGTGAGAAAAGCAACAAAAGGAGAAACAGCGGCAGAGGGTATAGTCCTCTCAAGCACGTTGGGAGTTGCAGTCGCTACCAACCGGTTGCTCGCTAGGCAATGCTTCCTCTGTCTCCGTGTCTCTCCAGTGGCACAAAAAGTTTGAGGAAATAATCGAATCGGACAAATATCTAGTAGTCCTGCATTTGGATCAAAAAGAAGATAGTGCTGCAGAGAATCCTGCTTATATGGTAGCTTGCAGAAAAGCTACATGTGGCATGTTTTGGCTGATTTTGGATATGAATGGCTACAAATTATTGCGCCACTCTTTTGCTGACAAGCCCCTCACGAAGTTTGATTTTCACTTTCGTTAACTTACCCAGACCCTTATATTCGATATTTGAAAATCATATGTAAAAATAACAACTTTGTAAGCACAAAAAAATGCGTCACCCAGAATTTAAAAAAATGTAATTAATTTTTTAAGGAAATTAAATATCCCTCATTATACAAAAGAAAAATAAATACATAAAATAACCTTTCCATCATTGAAAAAAATTAGAGATCCTTATTTTGTGAAAGACAAAAATGATTTACAGTCTTACCCTTAGTTAAAATTAAATTTTCCAAATTATTTCATTTGATTTATTTTCTTTTATCTATTTTAGTAGTTAGATTAAAAGGATGTACACATTAAATTCTTAGTTTGAGGGTAACACGTCAAAATTGGTACCAGTAATAATATAGTGATGCATAATGATACTTTCCCCCTAATTATATTTTGTTTTCTTGAAAACACCCACGAATAAGATTGTAGTTTATAATTTTTTTTATATACTTAAACTCCACAAACATAAAGAAGAATCTTCGCTTTTAAGCTATGAATAATTATCACTTAAATGCCATTTATTTATCACATTTATTTTCAAACCATCAAAATATATCAATAGTCATTCTATAGTAAGATATTTGAAATATCGAAAATAGAATTATACTATTATAGAAGACAAGGAATAGTGATAATTTGTTAGAGATAAAAAAAAACAGGTGAAAAAGTTATTTTGCCATTCAAAATTGCGAAAGCAATCTCAAATTAATAAGGATCTCAGGCATTACCATTGACATATTGAGTATTAAAACTATTAAATTTCACGGATTTGCGTCTTAAAAAATATTCATCCCTCGAAATTATGTTACATGTTATTAATGAGTCATGTGATATAGTTTTGACAATTTTATTTTATTTTAGAGTATAAATTATTTGATTTCAAAATTTTAGATACTTAATATGTCAAAAGTGGCATCTTTTTAGATTATATTAATTATTTATAGCATAAAGTAAATAAAATAAAAGTGAAAGAGAGGCACAAAATCAGTCGAAGAGAACAAACCACAAGGACAGAGATGGAGAGAGACCCATCCCATGTGACGTCCAACTCAAAGCCAAAGTTGAACCAGATTATAGGGTATGTTTGTTTGTTAACATTCAAATTTTTGGGAATTTTTATTTTATTAAAATTTATTCAGGTTTGTGAAAAGTAAAGTGTGTATGTGTAAAAATTGAAAATGTTAGAGTGTGCTTATTTTGCTAGAAATTTTCATGTTCCGAATTATTGGGGAAACAAACATCACCAATGAGCATTCTGTCAAATCAACCCACAGCTTACTTGTCTTCGATCACAGTTTGTGGTAACATTTTGCTGAAGACATTAATTCTTTTATGGGTTTTATCATATCAGGATCTTATGGAACTGTTTTTATAATTTAGAAAAAAATAGACACGAAATAGAATATACCTATTGTATCTATCTTTCTCCAAATTTCATTGTGCAATTTAAGATTATTATAATATATTTTGGATAATAGTTGGTAAAACTAAAAATGTAAAAAATAAAATTTTTTAAATAATTTTGTTTTGTCAAACAACAAAATCTCAACATTTTCACACTAACTGCATCATCTTTTTTCCGTATTTTTACATAAAATCTAATATTTTTTATTAAAAAAACCTCATAAAATCATTCTCGTATCTATATTTCTTTTCACAAACTCAATAAAAATCAATCTCAAATCAAATATCTTTAAAAAAATATCAAAAATTTACCCTAAATATAAAATAGGTCAATTTTTAATTACTTCATACGAATGAGCACAAAAAAAAGTTAGAAGCTCAAGAATTTTTTGATAATTTAGAAATACATGCAGAGATCAGTGATTTGACACAAAGTTGTAAAAATATTTGATTGGACTTTACGACTATTTCTCCATTGTTTTCATATAGCCAAGGTTTTGCTCATATTTTCATATATATCATTTCTACAATTATTTGTATATGTAAATTTTTGACGAAACTATAAACATATATAAATATATATATATATATATATATATACACACACGCGTCGTTTGCTTTTGCCCAATCAAATGATTATACATTTACTTAGTTAGTAGATAAATTTTATTATACAATTATTCGTAGACATTCTTCCCTCCCCAAGACCGAGTTTCCCTTCTTCTTCTTCCTCCTTGTCTTCCTCCTTGTGAAACTCTCATAATCTTTTCCTTTTCTTCCTCCATTGGAACTCCTAACTGTGTTTTTTTTTTCTAAGCAGGAATCCTTACAAGTGCTTCTTAAAGGAATTTTTAACTTATAAAAAAGCTCCATAAACCCTCAATTTGCTCACAATATCTTTACTGGCTGCCGGATTAGAGTTAGAAAAACCATCAGAACTAACAAATTAATTGACGCCGGTTGGCTATCCCACATGTGGTCCCATAGCCACGTGAATAACCTTTGAAATCATCTTATCCGTTCATGTTCGTGGGATGTCACATCGGACACTCCGTGGTTGCCAGGTTTTGTCCTCCACCTGGTAGACCCCAATAACAACGCTCCCGATCCTCAATAGCTCAATTTGCCAAGTTTTTTTTTTTTCTAATCTCAATTTGCCAAGTTTTGTTCTTACTTGCATTTGTCCCAAAGCCGCCCGCGAATCACAAGGATGTACGTGTCAGATCAATTCCCTTTTTTCTTTGGTGCCCTTTTTAAGTCTTGGGCCAGGATGAGAAAAAGCACTCAACTATGGCCCCGCTCCACCAATTTCGCTCTAAAAGATCCTCCTTCCATTTGAACCATGATTTCACGTTACTCGCATTTAAATTCGGTTCATACCGTAACAAACTTCAAATGGGATAAATGGTTGAAAATGCAGAACACGTCTCTCCCTCTCGCCCCACTCTCTTTGAGATCCGAACAATTCTCAATGCCCACGCCTGCAGTACTGAAACCATGGGAGGCAAGAACATCAAGGTTGAGAACCCTGGCAAAAAGCTGCTCCATTGGGACCGATTTAGACAACAGATAGGCTTCAGGAACTCCCTCACCTGGTGCTTCCTCTTCATCTGCGTGCTCTACATCCTCTACTCTTCCAACCTCATCCTTACCACGGAAAACCAAAAGTGTTCCGTCTGTTCAAATGCGCCCACGAAAGAACACCTTGAAGCACTCACCAACATGTCCTCCACCCACCTTCACCTCGGTGAAGAAGTAGAGGATGAACCCGTGGAACGGCCTGTACTTCCACAAAAGTCCCAACGGTATGACACGAACCTAAAACACATCGTTTTCGGGATTGCCGGTTCATCCAGTCTGTGGGAGAAGAGAAAGGAATATATAAAAGCTTGGTGGAAGCCTAAGGAAACTAGAGGGGTGGTATGGTTAGATAAAAGAGTGAGGACTAGAAGAGACGAGGGGCTACCGGAGATTCGGATTTCCGGAGATACTTCGAAATTCAAGTATACAAACCGTCAGGGACTGAGATCGGCGCTGAGGATCTCGAGAGTGGTTTCTGAGACTTTGAGGCTTGGCATGAAGGATGTGAGGTGGTTTGTCATGGGTGATGACGATACGGTTTTTGTGGTGAACAACTTAGTTAGGATACTCTCTAAGTATGATCATAGGCAATTCTATTATGTCGGGAGCTCCTCAGAGAGTCATGTTCAAAACATACATTTCTCATATGCCATGGCCTATGGTGGGGGCGGATTCGCCATTAGCTATCCTCTGGCCAAGGAGTTGGCGAAGATGCAGGATCGTTGCATTCAGCGGTACCCGGGGTTATATGGCAGTGATGACAGGATTCAGGCTTGCATGGCTGAGCTAGGGGTTCCACTTACCAGGGAACCCGGCTTTCATCAGGTAAGACTCTTTACAACATAACTTGGAAGTTGAAAACAACAGAGGAAAAGCAGAGAAACATCACGAAAGTAAAAACAAGAAATTAGCAAATCTTTTTCTTAAGCATTTTAAGGTATTTCGGTTCCTAAAAATCTCGAATAGAAGAAATTGCTACAAATACCATTTAGGATGGATCATTAGTATTTCCTCTGGAAAGGACAAATATATGGTTAGATATCTAATGCTACATTACTCCTAGGTTTTTGAAGGCTGTCTAAATTTCATATTGGTTCTTGTGCAGTATGATGTTCATGGAGACCTATTAGGCCTTCTGGGAGCCCATCCTGTGACTCCCTTGGTGTCACTTCACCACCTTGATGTAGTCCAACCGATATTCCCACGAATGAACAGAGTCAAAGCCCTCCAACACCTAATGCAATCAATCAAGCTCGATTCAGCCAGTATAATGCAGCAATCAATCTGCTACGACAAGAAACGTTCTTGGTCCGTCTCTGTCTCATGGGGCTATGTGATTCAAATATTCAGGGGAGTGATTTCTCCAAGAGAGCTAGAGATGCCCACAAGAACCTTTCTAAATTGGTACAGAAAAGCCGATTACACAGCATATGCATTCAACACTAGGCCTGTGACCAAGCATCCTTGTCAGAAGCCCTTCATCTTCTACATGAGCACCTCTCGACATGATCGAGCCAAGAAGCAAACACTTGGGATTTACTCTCGCTATAAATCTCGTGCCCCTCACTGTCGATGGAATATGAGCTCACCAGAAAAAATCGACACTGTCGTTGTGTTGAAAAGACCAAATCCTCTTCGATGGCAGAAGGTAAGGTGTTCTTCAATGTGCGAGTTCGTTCTTCTTCTGTATCCTCAAAATCATGTTACTCTAACCTGTAGTATCTGTTAATTGCTGCTTAATGTGAAGTCTCTAGCCATTAGAAACATGAGGTTTTTTTTCCCACACAACCTAAAGAATGTAGGAAAATCGAAATAGAAAAGTAGATTATCTATCAGCCAACATGAGGGGATAACATTTTGAGGTTATTTCTTGAATATGTTGGTTGAACACAAGAGACTAGTAAGACAACACATCCATCTCTGCGTCTTTGTGCAGAGGAACTAATGCTATTCTGATAGGCCTGGCCTCTTTGAATTCTTTAAATTCTTTCACGTGAATAATTTATTCGGTTCATGCCAAGTCGAAACATTAGCTTACAATTTGTTAGTCCCTTTGTATATATCAAGATTGATGTTGTATAAATTTCTTATGCAGTCACCAAGAAGGGATTGTTGTAGAGTTCTGCCATCACACAAGAGCTCAACAATGTACTTACAGATCGGCAATTGTCGAGATGGTGAAATTAGTCAGCTGTAGCAGCATCAAGCAACCCAAGTTTTATTGCTTAATTCTGTTCTTACCTCTACTTATTTCAAGGTTGCCGAGGCAGACAAGAACATAATCAATGTTAAGGTTGTTCCACGGACCGGTGCTCTAAATAAAGATTTGCCAGATTAAAGTTGCACCATAAAATCCACAGAACAACAACAATTTTGAACCACTATCGCTGATCCTGAAATCTGTCTCTAAAAAGTAGCCGTTTCTTGTTCTTTTATTTGCCTTTTTTGCTTTCTTTTAAGTTTGGATCTGACCTAATACAAGCAGGTTTACCCCAATGTTTATTATATGATTAGTTGCAAAAAGTCCTTAATGTACCTTCGTAGTGGCAGAGGAAAAGAGTAGTGTGCTTGTATCACAGAATAAAAATGTGCTTGGAGTGAATTTTCATTTCAGCTCTTAACATATTTTAGCCATACAAACGAGAAAATAGTCTCTATTACAAAAAGTATCTCTTTTCTGTTTGTAATTGTCCCCCCTGTTTCATTGCTACATATCCTCATATGATTTCTATAGTATTTGTTGTAGGAATTTTTGTTGCCTTGTTTTACACTTTTCGATGGAGGATATTAGATATATACAACAGATTGCATATTTGCTTTACTTCCTAAGAAGATCTGTGTTAGTGTTCTGCCTTTTAAGTGATTTAGGACACAATATGCTTTCAAGGGCTGATCCTTACAATTTGTGTTGAGACAATTGTTATCATAACTAGAATGGATGACATATTTGAAAATATACCTACATAGGACAATGGTGTCAGGTATAAATTGTATCTGTGTACTCTGTGGTAAGCAGCAGGTTGAACAATGTTATGCCCTTCATGCTTTAGGTTGGGCTATATTTTGAGTATTGAGTGCAAAAGGTTTGGCATTAGAATGGATTTGTAGAGGTGTATGGGTATAGCCTTTTGCCTCTTAAGGAATTATGTATTTTTGTAGGCCTTGTATTGCATGAATGATGTCTTTTCACTTGTTTGACGAGGATTTGGCAGTGAGTTTGAAGAACACCAGTATTGTTGTTTCTTTGTATAATTTATAGCAGAGTGGATAGCAATAAAAATGAAGAAAATCAAAGGCTTGACAATCTCTTGTTGTAGAAAATATTTGTGTAAGACATTTTAATTCCTTTTTTTTTAATCTTCTATTAAATTTGACATATTATGTATATGATTGATATAAATTTTAAGCGTTTGTTTAGAATATACATATTATCTTTGCAATATCAATCCTTTTTTAACTTTCTTTAGAGAGAAATTAGTCCATTTATTTTGATTGTTTTTTTCTGACTGCTATTTTGAATTCTTAACTAAATAGGATGCTCAATTTTTTGGAGAAAATCACAATCTGTAAACTCTAATTATTATAAATTTTGTAATTTACACCCCAAATTACTAAAATATTAAATCCTAATATCTATAAGAAATTTATCCTAAAACTCCAAAACAAAAGACACCTCCACGCCTTGATCACGAACAGGTAAAACCATGCTCTCAAACGCTTTCAAGGTAATTGGTTTTAGAAGTTTCGAACTCTGGAAGGTGAAAAAAAAAATAACAATATGCCTCAACAAGACAATCAAACCGGGACTGGCGCGTAGCGCCCAACAATTTTGTTACCTCAGCCTGTAGGGGTTCGTACGAAACACATTACTGGGAAATCCAGTACTGGCTGTATACGACATTTTCTAGTCCTCCAGCCAGATCTGTTTTACGTTTTTGTATTGTGGTAAACATGTACAGTCTCTAACCTAGAAAAAAAAAACATGTACAGTCTCTCCCTATAGCTAGTCCCTTATTGCAGCCTACTGAGGCTGCGGTCCATGAAGATGCCTAAGGTCCATCAAGTGAAGGAAGTGCACGGTCCAAATCCTTGAAATTCATTACCCCTGCACTGCCAACGTAATGATGGAGAAGCTCAAATGCATACGACAACGTCCATTTTGGCTTAGAAAGTCAATCCCTTCTCCCTGGCCCCCAGAGCACCCCCAGAGCAGCTCACTCTCTTAGGGTGCTAGTGTGGGTTTTCCTCCCAAGAGTTTAGTGGGAGTATAACTGTTCAATCCCGGTGTAGGTATCGATTTTGGACAAGGACAAAACCGGCACCTACACCGGATATGTCGGTTTTTAAAAAAATGACACCTACACCTACACCTACACCGTTAAGGGCAAAAGCCGGCCCTTAGCGGTGGTGATTTCCGGTAATCCTATATTCATATTGAGCTAATTTTTTTAACATATTACACACATAGAAAATATAAACTCTACACTAATACAATCCAATCCAAACTAATATAATCCAATCCAATCCAAAATCAATAATACAATCTAAACTAATACAATCCAATCCAAAATGAATAATCTAATCCAAACTAATACAATACAATTCAAAATCAATAATCCAACCAGTTCAAGGCAAGAAACGGGAACGTATCTCCAACCAGATCAAGACAAGAAAAACAAACTCTATATGCATAGTTGCAAAAATAAATATAATATCTAATATGGAATACAAAACCGAAAAGAGAAGGTCCAACATAGTTACATTACTTACATAACCCTACAATTAACATGGAAACAACAGTTAATCCAACACCTAAAGAGAATCTAAAAAGAGAAGGTGACTGCTAATGAAGTTCAACCAATACAACATAAAGTGTCCGTCCTCTGATAACATCAACTCAAATGCCTCCTGATATTTTTCAGCCACATCCAACATCAAATAAGTTGAGTTCCAACGCGTGCTAATATCAAGAGTCAAAAATTTCCCAAATCCAATCTCTTTAATCTGCACACATTTTTTAAACGTGTCTAACCTTTGTGTGATGACTTAACATACTTAACCATATTTCGAATCCCAGCAACTGACTTGTCAACATCTTTCAACCCTTCAGACACAATCAAATTCAAAATATGTGCACAACATCTCAAGTGTAGGAATTCATGGCCACAAACAATCCTCCCTACATCTAGAGTATCTTTTTGCAACTGTCTTCTCTTTAAATGGTCAATGACAGTGTCGTTAGAGAAGGCATTGTCAACTGTTATTGTAAGGATCCTTTGTGAACAAACCGTTTTAGACCCAAATAACCTAGAGGGGGGTGAATAGGTATTTTAATAATAAATGCAGAATTTAAAAAGACAAATGTAACACAACAACCCTTCAAATAAAACTTATAATCAAATCTGGATTTTTACTCAACTTTATAGGAACAATATTTAAGATTGAAGCAAACACTTAGAAATATCTAAAGCTGAAATGTTTATGATGACAGACAGTAAACTAGTTCAAACTCCAGCAACAAACTAGACACTGCAGAATCTCTATATTCAAGATATATTCAATTTCACAATCAAATAACAACAAAATATTATCTAAAGACTAAACTCCAGATCCAGATTTGAATATTACCTGAAGCCTTCTTGCAAAGTGGTAAAGAGATCGTATGATACTTAATCTTGAATACACTTTCAAACAAGAATCATTAGCCAACAACAAATGATATGAATCAACAAATAATAAACGTAAAATCAAACACACAACACCAAAATTTGTTGACGAAGAGAAAACTCTCAAATAGAAATCTATTTGAGAGAAAAACTCTCTGGGACCTCGTCCAGAACGGATTTTTCACTATGGTATAAGCCTCGGTTACAACGTGATCTATAGATCTAACAACACATGTTAATCTATATAACAAAGAACCTTACTCGAGATACCTCTCTCGAATCTGCCACAGCAGGGGACGAACAGCCTTCAATCCCGGCTTAATCCAAGTCTTTTCTTGTAGCTTTCCACTTGAGCCTCTCAAGCACTACAATTCGTTCACGAGCATCCAAACGTGATGAACCGAAATCCTCAAAAATCTATTGAGGAGGAGTGATCGAGCAGCAAGGGATTTGTCACTAAATCCCTACAGAAACGCAGATCTGGGCTTGAGAAGACGAAATCTATGAACTTCAGCACTTAGGGTTTCTTGATTGGATCTTGGAAGTCTTCACGTATATTTCTCGATAGCTTTAGCCAGGTCCAGATCTCCTCTTTTTATTCCACTTTTCTTTTTGTTTTTCCCCAAGTCTCCGTGTCACACGTGAAAAAAAAACTCTAGCTCCTCATTCTTCTAGAGACATGTAAAAAGGCAAGAATACCCTTAAGTTCAAAAGTCACGTGATGCCAATATGTCATAACAATCTCCCCCTTTGGCATCCTTTGTGACAAAAACTACCTAAAACCTAGCCCAAAATAAAAATATGAATTTGGTCGATCACGAAACCAAATTCATTTACACAGAGACTCAACCCTATGCTAAAAAAATAACCAAGGATAGTCCTTGAAAATATCATGTACCTGCAAATACACAACACTAACCAAAAACCAATATCTATGGACAAATATCACAGATAAGATTAGTGAAATAACAAATACATGAAAACAACAACAAAAATTAGGTACATATATCAATATCCAAGCATGTTACCAAAGTGTCATAAGGGATATACTCCCCCTTACTACATGCCAGCAAAAGGGAGAGGACATCTCCCCCTATATCAATTGTCTCCATATAGTCATATAGTGAAAATAACAGACAATACCAATTAATAACATCAAATAAGCAACAGCAAGCAGCCAACAATTAAAACTAAACTACTCCCCCTTTTTGGCAGAAAGTATGCCAAAGCTAAACAGAGGTTGTGACTATGCATTTTTAAGGCATACAACAAATACCAACAGCTTGCCTTAGAAACTCAAACCTGACCGTATCAAGGGGTTTAGTAAATAAATCAGCAAGTTGATTTTCTGTTGACACATGTTCGATATTTATCATGCGTTTTTCAACTAAGTCACGTATAAAATGATGCCTTATGTCAATATGCTTAGTTCTTGAATGTTGTACAGGATTTTTGGAAATGCTTATGGCACTTGTATTATCACAATAAACAAGCATAGAATCCTGGTTTATACCATAATCACATAGCATTTGTTTCATCCATAGAAGTTGAGTACAACAACTCCCCATAGCAATATACTCAGCCTCTGCTGAAGACAATGAAATGGAGCTTTGCTTCTTACTAAGCCAAGCCACCAGATTCGTACCTAGGTAAAAACACCCACCTGAGGTACTTTTTCTATCATCAGAATTACCTGTCCAATCAGCATCAGTATATCCTACAAGATGAGTATTAGATTCTCTTGAATACCAAATGCCAAAATCAACAGTGTCATTTACATAACGAATTATCTTCTTTACTGCATCCAAATGAGATTCTTTAGGATTTGCCTGGAATATAGCACAAACTCCAACGCTAAATGAAATGTCTGGTCTGCTAGCAGTCAAGTATAATAAACTTCCTATCATGCTACGATACAAATTATGATCAATGTTTTTAGCATCAGCATCAGCAGATAATTTTCCTGAGGTAGTTATAGGAACTTTCGTATGCTTCTTATTATCCAATCTGAACCGTTTAACCAAGTTCTTGGCATATTTTGATTGAGAGATGAACAACCCTTCATTGCATTGTCTAATTTGCAAATCTAAAAAATAATGTAACTCACCTACCATGCTCATCTCGAATTCACTCTTCATTGAATTTGCAAATTCAGTTGCTAGTGATTCTATAGGAGATCCAAATACTATGTCATCAACATAAATTTGAGCTATAATGAGTTGTTTATCAGATTTCTTTATAAAGAGAGTACGGTCAGCACCTCCTCTAGAGAAACCTTTTTCAAGTAAATATGTGGTCAATCTCTCAAACCAAGCTCTAGGAGCTTGTTTCAAACCATAGAGTGCCTTCTTTAATTTGAATACATGGTGAGGATACTTAGGATCTATAAAACCTTTAGGTTGTTCTACAAACACTTCTTCTTGTAGAATACCATTTAGAAATGCAGATTTTACATCCATTTGAAATAATTTAAAACCTAATGAACATGACATGGCTAATAATATTCTAATGGATTCTAGTCTTGCAACAGGTGCAAATGTTTCATCAAAGTCGATACCTTCGATTTGTGAATAACCTTGAGCAACTAGACGTGCTTTATTACGAATAATAATGCCATTTTCATCAGATTTATTTTTATAGATCCATTTTGTTCCTATGATATTATTCTCAGTTGGTCTAGGTACTAAGTACCAGACATCATTTCTTATGAACTGATTTAGTTCATCATGCATCACATTTACCCAACATTCATCTTTTAATGCCTCATTTATATTTTTGGGTTCAGATAAAGATACATAACACGAATAGGTAAGTTGGTTTAGAGTTCTACCTCGTAGTCTCATACCATCATCTATCTTACCAATCACGTTGTCTTTTGGATGATTTAGCTTCACTCAAGAAGATGGTTCCTTTTCTTTATCCAAATGAAGCTTTTGATTTCCATCCGAATCAACATCTTCTTGATCACCAAGTTCTTCAGTACGTTCCAAAGTTTCAGTGACTTCAAGATCTTCTCCAACCTGTTCATCTTGTTTTTCAAAACATTTCTCAACATCATTCATGTTAGTACTATCTTTTATATCAACATCAATTTTAACGTTGATAAACTCCATGACTGTAAGAGTACGCAAGTTGTAAACCCGATAAGCTCTACTAGACTTAGAATATCCCAAAAATATTCCTTCATCACTCCGAGAATCAAACTTACTTAAATGTTCTCGGTCACGAAGAATATAACATTTGCTACCAAATATTTTGAAATACTTAACAGTAGGTCTTTTACCAAACCAAATTTCATAGGGACTTTTATGAGATGTAGAGCAATGATAAACATGATTTATAATATGACATGCAGTGTTTATTGTTTCACCCCAAAATTGTTTAGCTATACCTTTACTATGAAACAAGACACATGTCATTTCTTGAAGAACTCGATTCTTCCTTTCAACAACCCCGTTTTGTTGTGGTGTGATAGGAGCTGAAAATTCTCTATGTATTCCTATTTCATGGCAATATTCTTGAAAACTTGAATTATCAAATTCAGTTCCATGGTCACTCCTTATTCTCAAAATTTTGTATCCTTGTTCATTTTGCAAACGATTGCAAAGATTTTTAACCTTCTCAAAGGTTTCGGATTTTTCTCTTAACAATTCAACCCAGGTGAATCTAGAGAAGTCATCTACAACAACAAGAATATATTTTCTGCCACCAAGACTTTCAATCCTTGTTGGCCCCATAAGATCCATATGCAATAATTCAAGACAATTTGAAGTACGAATACTCGTAGTCTTTTTATGAGAAGATCTAACTTGTTTACCTAGCTGACATGGTCCACAAACTTTATCAACTATCCGAACTAGTTTAGGAACCCCATCAACTATGTTTGAAATGTTAAACAAGTCATGATAGTTTAGATGACCTAATCTTTGATGCCACAAATGACACATATCTACTTTAGTACTTTTACACGATACATCCTCATTTATAACAAGACCATAACAATTGTCAGATGTACGGGTTCCACTAAAAATAGATTTGCCTTTAGAGTTCATTACTGAGCACTTATCTTTTGTGAATTTAACATCAAAACCAGAGTCGCATATCTGACTTATACTTAACAAGTTTGACTTCAATCCATGCACATAGAACACATTATTAAAAATTAAATTGCCAGGAAGAGTTATAGAGCCTTTACCTAGAATTTGAGATTTGCTTCCATCTCCAAATGTTACATCACCTTCTTTCTTGTCATTCAAGGTTGTGAAGAGATTTTTATCTTCACACATATGTTTTGAGCATCCACTATCTAAATACTAGATAAAGTTGCTTCTAGTCTTTAATGCAATATGAGCTACAAAACAGGTGTTAGATTCTTTCTTTCTCCAAATCAATTTCTGACTAATAGGAGGATTCGGTTTTTTATTAATAACTTGAATTTGTTTTGATAACTTGCTCACTTGAGTTATCAATTTATTGAATTCAGATTTTGAAATATCATTTGAAGAATTAGTCACATGGCTTTTTTCAGATTTCAAGAGATCAAAACATTTAGGTTTAATATGACCTACTTTACCACAGTAAAAGCATGTTGGAACAAATCTGGAAGATTTAGATTTCACAAAGGTAGGAGTTTTAGATACTACCCTTTTACCTTTTTCTTGAAGAACAGGTGTGCTCTTGCCTTGCTGACTTGGAGGTACAAAATCAACTTTGTTAGAAGGTACAGGAACAAGGATAGCATGATTAAAACCCAATCCTCTTTTGTCACTTTCAGATTTTCCAATATTGAGCATCTTATTAAGCTTGTTGGTACCACAAGAAAATTTCTCAAGTTGTTCTTTGTTTGGTCCAACTCTTTTGAAACTTTAGATGCAAACTCTTCTAATGAAGTGTTCATGGACATAAGTTCTGAAATCATATTATCTATTTCTTCTAATTTTGTAATTAATTCATCTCTTTCTTTTTCAACAAGAGCAAATTTTTTAAGAGTCAAGATACTTTCCTTCTTTACCTTGACACTTTCCTCATAGAGATCTTGATAGGTCTCTTTCAAAGACTCAAGATCATCTTCATCTTCAATAACCGATTCACCTGAATCATCAGAAATGAAAATGTCATCAATTTTGATTGAGGATGTAAAAGCAAGAAGATTTACCTTGTCCTTATTGGTGCCTTCATTTTCTGATGAATCTGACTCCTCATCTGAGTCTGAAAGATATGTCTTCATAGCACTCTACCCTTTGGATTTTAAATATGTAGGACACTCAGCTTTAAAGTGCCCAAATCCTTTACAACCATGACATTGTAATCCTTGTTCTTGTTTTCTTTTAAAGTCTTTCTTTTCAGATTTTTCTTTCTGCTCATCATTCTTCCAACTTGATTTAAGAAAAGGTTTGGAGTTAGATTTTTGACCTTTCCAATTTCTGTCTTTCTTAAACCTAAAAGCTTTCCTAAATTTCTTTACAAATAAAGCCAGTTCATCTTCATCAAAGCTCTCATTATCAGATTCAGAATTCTCTTCAATAGTTTTCAGGGCTATTGATTTTCCTTTCTTTGTAGTTGGAAAAGTCATCTCATAGGTCTGAAGAGATCCTACTAACTCATCTAGTTTAATAGAATCCAGTACCTTGCTTTCTTCAATAGCTGTTACCTTAGGCCTAAACCTTTCTGGTAATGACCTTAGGATCTTACGAACTACTTTGGATTCAGACATTTTTTCACCAAGGCTAAAACTAGAGTTTACCAAATTTGTGAGTTTACTATAAAACTCATCAAATGATTCATCATCTCTCATTCTAAGTTCTTCAAACTTAGAAATGATCATCTGTAATTTTGAATCTTTAACAGCTTTGGTTCCTTCATGGGTTGTACAAAGAGTATCCCAAGCCTCTTTAGATGTTTCACAATTGGAAATTCTTATAAACTCCTCAGCAGACACACTAGAGAATATCGCATTTAATCCCTTATTATTCCAGCCTGCTGTGTCTCTTTCAACCGAACTCCAAAGATGTGAACCTTTTTCCGAAGTGACTTCATTTACTGTCACAGTAGGTTTTTCCCAACCATTTGTCACTGCTGTCCAAACTCTTTCATCTATGGATTTTAAGAATGCTCGCATCCTAACTTTCCAATAAGCATAGTTTGAACCATCAAAGTATGGTGGTACCCCTAGAGATTGACTTCTGTCAATATCTAAATTATTGAGTCTAAGGAATCGAATTTGCCTCTGATACCAATTGAACAAACCGTTTTAGACCCAAATAACCTAGAGGGGGTGAATAGGTATTTTAATAATAAATGCAGAATTTAAAAAGACAAATGTAACACAACAACTCTTCAAATAAAACTTATAATCAAATCTGGATTTTTACTCAACTTTATAGGAACAATATTTAAGATTGAAGCAAGCACTTAGAAACATCTAAAGCTGAATGTTTATGATGACAGACAGTAAACTAGTTCAAACTCCAGCAACAAACTAGACACTGCAGAATCTCTATATTCAAGATATATTCAATTTCACAATCAAATAACAACAAAATATTATCTAAAGACTAAACTCCAGATCCAGATTTGAATATTACCTGAAGCCTTCTTGCAAAGTGGTAAAGAGATCGTATGATACTTAATCTTGAATACACTTTCAAACAAGAATCATTAGCCAACAACAAATGATATGAATCAACAAATAATAAACGTAAAATCAAACACACAACACCAAAATTTGTTGACGAAGAGAAAACTCTCAAATAGAAATCTATTTGAGAGAAAAACTCTCTGGGACCTCGTCCAGAACGGATTTTTCACTATGGTATAAGCCTCGGTTACAACGTGATCTATAGATCTAACAACACATGTTAATCTATATAACAAAGAACCTTACTCGAGATACCTCTCTCGAATCTGCCACAGCAGGGGACGAACAGCCTTCAATCCCGGCTTAATCCAAGTCTTTTCTTGTAGCTTTCCACTTGAGCCTCTCAAGCACTACAATTCGTTCACGAGCATCCAAACGTGATGAACCGAAATCCTCAAAAATCTATTGAGGAGGAGTGATCGAGCAGCAAGGGATTTGTCACTAAATCCCTACAGAAACGCAGATCTGGGCTTGAGAAGACGAAATCTATGAACTTCAGCACTTAGGGTTTCTTGATTGGATCTTGGAAGTCTTCACGTATATTTCTCGATAGCTTTAGCCAGGTCCAGATCTCCTCTTTTTATTCCACTCTTCTTTTTGTTTTTCCCCAAGTCTCCGTGTCACACGTGAAAAAAAACTCTAGCTCCTCATTCTTCTAGAGACATGTAAAAAGGCAAGAATACCCTTAAGTTCAAAAGTCACGTGATGCCAATATGTCATAACACTTTGTATCCCCCAATCATTCATACAATCTTCTAGTTCCTTAGCAATACTGACACCTTTATGATCTTGCACCCTCCTAAAAGACAAAATTCTCTTCTGCAAGGTCCAATTAACATCGATGAAGTGTCCAGTGACACACATATAATTGAAATTTTGAATCGATGTCTAAGTGTCTGTGGTAAAACACACTCTATACCCATTTGTTCGAATCAGATGCTTCAACTTATCTTTCTCCTTCAAATATAATTTCATGCAAAGCCCCATAATTGTTATCCTAGATGGCATCTTAAATCTAGGCTCCAGATAATGAATTAAATTCCTAAATCCTTGTTTCTGAACCACAATAAAAGGCATCTCATCAATAATTATCATCCTAGCAATAAGATCTTTAATAGTCTTCTCACAAAACTTAGGAGTCACCCCCATTGTCCCAACATCAAACCCCGTTGACTTCTCAGCATCGTGGCTTAGGAACATTTGCCCAATATCGAACTGACTCCCCTTTGTCCTTTTGAAAAATGGACAAATGTTGTGATGTCCCCATAACCCCAATGTCTCATTCTTGTGATGAGCCATAAAATCTTTTTTACAATAATTGCATTTTGCTTTAGGTGGATCAGAGTCAGGTACCTTGGTATAGTGCAGCCATACATCAGAAGGGTTCGAGTTCTTCCTCTTTTTGTTTTGAGGCCGTGGTGGTCGTCCACTTGTATCACCACCACTCATTGGCCCAATTGTCTCTGAATCTGGTGTGGACCCAACAACTGGACATGACACCGAGGGTGACAATGACAAACCAGTACCACTACCACATGTGGTTGCATCTGACTTTGAATGTGGAGTGTCATTGTCCATCTGCAAATACAAATTACTTAAAAATATTAAATATTGGACAAAGAACTATTCACATCCATCTACTAAAGTGACTATATATGTGGAATCAAGAATGGGAGCTAAGCAAGGAATTCTATTAAACATCGTTATATGAAGAAACATCTCGAAAATTGCTCCCCAAATAGGGGACAATATATGGGCACATATTACCCACAACCTGGGAAGGTGAAGGTTGAGGATGCCAACTACCCTACAAAAGGACAAATTAATTCAGAAGAAAAGAAACTCGATTAACCCCCAAGGTTTAGTGGTTAGGGCTTGCAGTATTTTGATGGTTTACTAATTACTAGCAATCTTTTAGGTTAGTTTCAGCACCTTTGAATCAATAATTATCGGAACTGTATGGAATAGGAGATTGCACAGGTTCTAAAAGTAGTCGATTTAAGTGTAAATTGTCCTGAATATCTTGTTAGAAATTTTTTTTAAAAAAATAATTACATGCCTGATCTTAGTGCTACGCTGGTTTAAATCCTGAACATTCACTTTCTTGATAAGAGTGAAAACATACCACTTTCTCGGTTGCATAAATTTTTGGTGCTACCGAGCAAGTCTGAGATTTTATACACTCGCCCATGGATTTGCATGGGTTCAGGACTATCTGATTCTCCTTCTAATGGGTCTAAACAAGTAGAAAAAGAAGGCCCATATAATATTGAGCTGGCCCATCAAAAGCTTAGAGCCCGCAGATTAAGAACTTTCTCGGTTACAAAATCTTGTTTTCGCATTACAAGTACTTCTACTAGACATTGCGGATTAAGAACTTCTAGTGCTAATTACAGTTTGGATTAACAGAGCATCGCTTGCAAACATTCTGCATAAGTTTCAAACTGAAGTTGGCAACTATTGTAATTCCAAGAGCATCGCCACAACCATATTCTTTAAGCAACATATCGAACATAAATCCATTAATATCAGCTAGCTAGCACCATTACCATATACATGTTCAAAGACCAATGCTTTGAGCTAAACTTCCTTGTAGGAGTTAAATAAGATTGCATTTCTTCAAAATAAGATCTAAAAGTCATTGCCCTCTCACACGAATCACACCAAACGTAACACAACCTGAGCAACAAACCCGAGTGCCCACTGCCCAGATCTAAAAGTCATCAACAAAGCAACAAACCCAACAAACCCGAGTGCCCACTGCCCAACAACAAACCCGAGTGCCCCTGCCCAGATCTAAAATCAACAAACTGAGCAACAAACCCAACTAAATTAAAGGCAACACACAAAGTTAACCTGGGTCCTGGGCCACTGCTACTGTGCACCGGATCGCAGGAGAGGGAGGGCCGGAAGGGAAGAGGAAGACAGGACTGGGCACTCGATCGACGACTCGGCAGTGGGCAGGGGCACTCCGTCGGCGACTCGGCAGTGGGCAGGGGGCAGGGGCACTTAGGGCTGGGAAATTGGGAATGGCCGAATGAGATTCGGGAGGAGAGGCACAGACAGTTCACTTCATATGCTACAAAACGCGCGTTTCACATTCACCGTTTTACTTTTTTTTTTAATAAACCCGGTTTCCTGGGGTCCGAGTTCCCGATTTCGGGTAACCCGGGAACCGTGGGAACCAGGATTACCCTTGGGATTTCAAAGAAAAGGCAAACCGGCACCGGAACTGGTGCCACCAGATTTTCCCGGTGGCACTGAACACCCCTAAGTGGGAGGAGAACACAGAACAGTAAGCTGCAACTAATGAAAGCTTTCCTTTCCTTTCTCATCGAGCTCCGGTAGTAATCTTTTCTGAGGGCCAAAAATATATATCCCTTCGTTAATCATCCCATTTCTGGGTCTCGATTAATGGGTCATCATCGTACGATTGCGTTTGTTAGTTAAAATTTTAACACAATAAAAAAATTATAATATAATATCTCTTCTCATTAAATCGTTATTTTTTTATTATAATAAATATAAAAAATTATTGTTTCTTTTTTCACCAAATTTAATACTATTTAACATTACAACACAACTCAGGGACCAACAAAGCTCTAAAATGAGAAGGATATAAGACACTATTTCCTCTAGAAACTAGCTACTCTGGCCCATGCTCTGCTTCGAGCTTCCTGACATGATACGAGTGGGATCATAATACTCAAAACCGCGTCTTTGCTAGCTATAGCTAGCTTGGTACTTTGGTAGCCTGGCCTGCAGATTTTAAACAGCGCAGGCATTTTTTTCTTTCAGAGAGCGTTGCTGGTGGGGAACACCCTGGATTTTCCTTGTACATAATGCTGCTCCATTAATGCACCACCAATTCGTTCAACTATTTATAGCTCTTTATGTAACTCGTCGACCTGGTAATCATTCTTTTTCCTATCCCACACGAACTGTTGCATATTATATATTTTTATTTAGAGGTAAGTGTGCCTAGATTATCTTGGAAGTACTTTGGGAAGTCAACGCACAGTGAGAGGCGGACCAGCTTGTAGGCAAGCACATAGGACGGACAATACAAAGGTTGCAGGCGGCTGCATCTTTTTAGTTTTAGGTTTGTTTGTTTGTTTTTGTAGAAACTAGTGTTTGGTGATGAACACGAGTTTGAGAAAAATGTTCATATGAACATACGAGAGTTTGAGAATTCTAATTGTATTGACAATTGTAATTTGATTACATTATAAGTAAAAGAACTGGATTTATATATACCAGCTACAGATGAGTAACTAACTCTGTTAATAACTAACAAAGCTTTAACAGAAGACTTAACAGCTGGAACTTAACTAACAGCTGGAACGTAACTAACTTCAATACGCCCCCTCAAGCTGGATCATAGATACTATGAGTGCCAAGCTTGGACAAAAGATATTGAAATTGAGATTTGCCAAGAGCCTTGGTGAATATATCTGCAATCTGATGAGCAGAGGCAATATAAAAAGTGCGAAGAACACCTTTAGCAATTTGCTCACGAATAAAGTGGCAATCTATTTCCACATGCTTGGTGCGAGCATGATGGACTGGATTTGCAGCCAAAGAAAGAGCAGATTTGCTATCACAGTAGACAGAAGCAGGTGTTGAATGGATGATACGAAAATCAGAGAGAAGTTGTAAAAACCAAACAAGCTCGCAACTAGTGGAGGCAAGAGCACGGTACTCTGCCTCAGCAGAGCTCCTGGAGACTGTGCTTTGTTTCTTGGACCCCCATGAAACCAATGAATCTCCGAGAAAGAGGCAGAAGCCAGTAATAGAACGTCGACTATCAATGCATGCCGCCCAATCAGAATCAAAAAATGTTGTTAACTGAGTGGAAGAAGAGGAGGGAAAATACAGACCATGTGCAGGTGTAGACTTCAGATAACGAAGAACATGATAGGCAGCATTGAGATGAGTTATTGTTCTCAAGAGCTGTCATTTCAGCTTGCATAGCCTCTTGCCAATGAGGGTGTTGAATAGCTTGGTTATAAGTCTTAGGTTCAGCATGAGTGGATATGGCTAGGGTAAAGGCTTTATGAGTAGGAGAAAGGTGTTGATAAGATAGATACCTGGATATGTCTACTGCAGAATTAGGAATCTGATGCAAAGAGGAAGAGGGCAGTGAGCTGTCAAAAGAGTGGGCCAACCTGCAATGAAAGTCTTGAAGATATGAAGGAGGTCTACGAATACGTGTAGAACGACGAGGAGGAGGAACATCAAGCAACTCATGATGTTCAGGAGTAAGATGATCAGATGATGGAAAAGAAAAAGACTCATCAAAATGATCAGAAGATGATAACACAGCAGATTCATCAAGGGAAAGATTATGTGGCACTGAAGTGGGAACAACAAAATCGGAATGGACAGGAATTGAAGTGGACAAAACAGATTTAAAAGGGAAAGAATGCTCATGAAAGATGACATCCCTGGAGAGAAAAATGGAATTGGATTGAAGGTCAAACAGTTTATAACCTTTGGAATTAAAAGGATAGCCGAGAAACACAGATTTCCTAGCCCGAGCTTCAAACTTAGATTTATGATGTGTTGTATTGGTGACAAAGCAAAGACAACCAAATACTTTGAGATGATGATAAGAAGGTTTGGTGTGGAACAACATCTCATAAGGAGACTTGTTATGGGGTAAAACAGAAGGAGTTCGATTAATAAGGTAAGTAGCCGTCAACACACAATCACCCCAAAATTGAAGGGGGATATTGGAATGAAACCTAAGTGCTCTGGCAACCTCTAAGAGATGTCTATGTTTTCTTTCAATAACACCATTATGTTGAGGGGTATAAGGACAACTAGTTTGATGAATGACACCTCGAGTAGAATAGAAAGTAGTCATGTTAAACTTGGGGCCATTATCTGATCTAAGAACCTTAATATGAGATTGGAATTGAGTTTCAACCAAACTGAAAAATGACTCTAGAAAGAAACGAGTTTCAGACTTGAGTTTTATAAGAAAAACCCAAGTACAACGTGTGTAATCATCAACAATAGTGAGAAAATAGTGATTGCCTGTTGAGGTTGCTATTGCAAATGGTCCCCAAATATCACAATGCACCATTTCAAAAGGATGAGAAGTTCGAATAGAACTAATGGGAAAAGGAAGTCTATGTTGTTTTGCTAATGGACAAATATCACAAGGAGTAGTATTCGAAGAAATATGTACATTAGGCAAAACATCTTTAAGAAAATGCATCTTAGCAAGTGGCATATGACCGAGTCTATAATGCCATACAACAGTGCTATTATTAACAGAAAAAGAGGAGCAATGAGGTGCTGAAGATTGAGAAATCAAAGGATTAGAAATAGAAGTGGAATCAAGTAAGTAAAGACCACCCTTTTGGTCAGCCACTCCAATCGTCCTCCATGCACACAGGTCCTGTATGAGACATTTGTTTGACAGAAAAATCAAACTGATGTTAGAGGAAGAAGTGAGTTTACTGGTGGAAATGAGATTGAAAGTAAAAGAAGGTACATAAAGGACATTATGTAAAGTCAAATCAGCAGATAATTTGACAGTACCAATGTGAGTAACACGAGCTAATTCACCATTTGGAAGGCTGACTGTGGCATTAACAGATTGACTAACATGAGAAAAAATTGACAGAGAACAAACCATGTGGTCGGTAGCACCACTGTCAATAATCCAAATGTTAGTGCAAGGGGAATGTGTATGTGTGATAGAAGAGAGACAATGTGGATCACCTACCATATTGACAGAACCGGAATGTTGAGGAAGGTCAAATGGAGATGACATTGTCAATGGAGAAGTAGTCTGAAGTTGAGATTTCAGCAAGGTCAGCAATTGTTGAATCTGATCTTGTGAAACAATAGGACTAGAAGGACTTCCAGAATTTTCCATAACAGCAGTAGCTTGATGAGCAGAAGAATAAGAATTATTCCTTGAATCTGATGAAATCCGTTTCTTATGTACCCAGCCAGGGGGATACCCATGCAATTCAAAGCATTTGTCACGGGTGTGTCCCTTTCTATGACAGTGTGTACAAACTGGACGATCTCTCTGAGCGGAAGTGAAACTAGGAGGCTTCTGTGATGCAGCAGCTACAATATTTGAAGTATTTGGCAACTTAGTTGCCATCATAGCAACATTCTCAGAAGAAAAGCCAACACTTCGAGTAAAAGCACGTTGTCGTTCTTCCTGAATAATAAGAGAGTAAATCTCATTCAGAGATGGAAATGGCTTCATAAGGAGGATATTACCACGCACATGAAGATATGTTTCATTCAGCCCCATGAGAAATATCATGGTTAGAGTCTTTTCTTCACGAGCAACAATCATTTGCAGAACTTGACATGTACATCCTCCACAAACACCACAAGTGCACACGGGTAGAGGTGAGAACTGATGTAGTTCATTCCACAATGATTCAAGTTGAGTGAAATATTCACTAACAGAAAGTTGTGCTTGTGTAATATTATTGATAGACGGCTGTAACTCAAAAATGCGAGGTTCATTGCTTTGCTCATAACGTTGCTTAAGTAGTTTCCACATTTGCTCAGCAGAGTCAATGTACAGAATTACTTGCGCAATTTCAGGGGAAACGGATGCACAGATCCATGAAGAAACCATCAAGTTGCAGCGGTACCATGCACCAAAATTCGAATCACTGGATTCTGGTTTAGTAATGCTGCCATCAAGAAATCCAAACTTTTTCCTAGCACCAATCGCCATCAACATTGCTCTATTCCAGGAGTAGTAATTCTTTCCATTGAGAGGTGGAGAAACTAATGGACTGTTAGAAATGTCACCTGGATTAATTGTATAAGCAGTGTTGACGATGACAGAATTAGGTCGAACATTGTGATTGCGAATAGGCGGTTCTTCAGATTCGGAAGGCATCGAGTTGATCACAGTGGTAATTTTGTAAAGAAATGTAAAGAAACAGAGTGCGGAATTTCAGCAAGAAACAAGGGTTTCTACCTCTGATACCATGTAGAAACTAGTGTTTGGTGATGAACACGAGTTTGAGAAAAATGTTCATATGAACATACGAGAGTTTGAGAATTCTAATTGTATTGACAATTGTAATCTGATTACATTATAAGTAAAAGAACTGGATTTATATATACCAGCTACAGATGAGTAACTAACTCTGTTAATAACTAACAAAGCTTTAACAGAAGACTTAACAGCTGGAACTTAACTAACAGCTGGAACGTAACTAACTTCAATAGTTTTTACCAAGTTAAGATTTTCTGAGATTGGTTTAGGATCTAGCACATAGGATGGACAATACAAAGGTTGCAGGCGGCTGCATGTTTTTAGTTTTATGTTTGTTTGTTTGTTTTTTTACCAAGTCAAGATTTTCTGAGATTGGTTTAGGATCTAACTTTGAGAAAGAGGTAATGGCAGTTAATGGCTGTCTTGAACAACCCTACTGAGTTCGACCAAATGGTAGTCCCTTCCATATACTTGAGGAAAGAGTTGCATGCCTTAAAAGGTCGTTAATGTGACGAGAGACATCGTAATAGAGAAGCTGTTGAAATTGGAGGCAAATACATTTGGCAAAGGAAACAAATAAATACTATTCCCCATTTCCCCTTCCGTGGATTAATGAAATAGCTGTCTTAAAAGCTAGCGGTGAATGTTCAAAGTCCAACAGCGAAACTACTTAAAAAATAGTGCACCAATCACCGTAGTAATGAGAGGATGCTCTATAATTTCCTAATCCATCATAATAGGGAGGCAAATCATTGGGTCCAATTGGTTAACATTAGGAATAGAATGCAAGCACTTAATCTTACCAAAAGTATTCCCCAGTTATTTGGGGCTTTTATTTCGGAACAAAACAAGAACTCTCATGCATGACACGGCAATTGATCTTAAGAAAATCAAGATAATTAGGGCTGATCATTTCTACAGTGCCGGTAGTAAGCTTTACAATTTACCGGTGACAGTTAACCGCCACAAATCTTTGTATATTTATTTTAAGAAAACAAATGACGTTGTTCTCTTGATACTGAGCAGTCCTTTGGCCCTCTCTCTACTCACACTCTTCTGTCATCGAGCCCCTCTCTTCCGTCTCCATCGTCGCCACCAACCGTAGAGCAGTTGAGTTGCTATCGTAAAGATGATGTTTCTTCATTGCTTTTAAAGGTGTTTTTTAGTTTTCATTTTTTTTTTCTTTTTCGTGGATTTCTTTTGTGAATATGTGAATCTATAACGGTGAATATGTGAATACTGTTAGAAATAAAAATTTTAACAGAAGAAAAATCATTTATATTGATAAGTTAGATATTCATTACGAGAATACTCAATTAAGTTTATTACTTTTCTCATCTATGATTTGATCATCTATGATTTGATGAGATTACATGAAGCTTTATTTATAAGTCTTTGGATATAATACCCCACATTGCTTTAGCAATGTGAGACTCATACTTTAATACTCTCTGCAAACTCAAGGTGTTGGATTTATAAAAATTAAAGGAAAAAAGATAACGTCGGAAGAATGCTAGAAGGTCGCCGGATTGATGCTGAGAGGTCGCCGGACTGGAGCCGGACTTATGCTGGATGGTCGCCGAACTGATGCCGGGAAGTGCCAGAAGGTAACCAATATGAGAATACCCAATTGAGTTTATTACTTTTCTCACTTATGATTTGATGAGATTACATGAGACTTTATTTATAAGCATTTGGATACAATACCCCATAACTTTAGCAATGTGAGACTCCTCAAATTCACATAGAAATATTTTTAGTAATCGGTTATCATGTAACCATCACCGTCGTCGACAAAAGCCGATTATTTAGCTAGCCAATGCCTATGTCAAATATGGGCCACCGAAATTAACGTTGTTGATATGTCAATTTTAGTCTAATCGACACCTACGTGACCAATAATTACTCATCCAAGTCATTGGGAGGAGTCACACGTACCCTATATACCCTTGTCCAGCTCAACCACTTTTGATAATTGAAGCCTAAAGCAAATGAGATCATTACTATCTGCTATTGGCTTAACCCTCCAATCAGTCCTTATTATCTCAGCCCAAGCCATGAAGCCACCAGTCCAATGAAAACAACCTCCTAGTAATTTTATGTATCTCTCGAAGATGGCATCTTCGTCACGACGAGTTCCCACAACAGAAGAGGAAGAAAGAATGACGACAAATACGACTACGTACTAGTTGAGGTTCAAACTATCATGCGTATAGCTAATCGAAACCCCCATTCTAATTAATTCCCCAGTACTCCTAATTTGACATAAATATCTTTGATATTGAAATGCTCATCTTTTAGTTACAGGTGTATGGATGAGGAATGAAAGCCTTTTCTTTTGTACGATGTTGGTCTTACAATAGCTTTTATGGGTTCGTGGCCAATTTGTTCACAGCTGAGCCTTCCATCCAGACCACTCATTTGATCCATTATAATACTGCTGTGGTGCACGGTCGGTGCACCAACCAATGCTAATTGCTACGTACGTTATCTGACACTTGTTTTGTTTAATTATATATTTTGAGTACCTAATTTGGTGGCGTTTGTTTCCCAATTTTTCTAACTCTCAACATTTCCAAACAATCATAAAATAATACTTCTCTCCTCATTAAATTATAAAATAATATTATACTATTCAATTAAATCTTCTCTCTCCTCACTTTTCTATAAAATACTATACTTTTTCACAAACTCCAATACCCAAAATTTCCAAAATCCCAATATTTCCACAAACAAACGCCACCAATATATAAGATCTAAACAAAACTGATATAAGATCTACATATATTTTAACATCTACATAAAATTTTTCTAAGTTAAACACACTTTTAAGCTTATCTTTTTTTTAAAAAAAATTATATATTTTGAGTTAGTGAGATCGCTGAGATCTGGTGGTGGTCAACATCTCACATTATTATTATTTTTTCTGGTAAAATGTAAGAAATAAAAATTTAAATTTTGATAAGTGAGACAAGATTTTTTAGTGGTTCGGTCATTGACTTACATCCACTATTGGAAGGCCCAACTGGACATTCAAGTTTCTCACTTATATTTCAAAATGGTTACATTGAGCTTATTTATAATCCATTAATTTCAATTGTCCACATTACTTTAGCAATATGGGACTACATTTTCAACACTCTCCCGCAAACTCAAGGTGAGACTTACAAAACAGGGGAAATAAAATTGTCGGAAAGTCGCCGAATAGTTGTCGGGCTCTGCCGGTGGTTGCCGGTCTCTGCCGAATGGTTGCCGGGCTCTGCCGGATGACAGGGAAAATAAAATTGTCGGAAAGTCGCCAAAGGTTCGCGGGCTCTGCCGGTTGGTTGCCGGGCTCTGCCGACGGTAACCAGGAGGTTTTAGAAGGTAACCAGACTAATGCCGAAAACCTTGCTCCGATAACATGTGAGAAATAAAAATTGAAATTTGATAAGTGAGACAAGATTTTTAAGTGATGCGGTTATTGACCTACATCCACTGTTAGAAGATCCAACTGGACATTCAGATTTCTCACTTATATTTCAAAATGGTTACATTGAAATTATTTAACTCATTAATTTCAATTGCTGACATTGATTGAGACTATATTTTCAACAAAATTTGTCTAACTAATAGTGGGCTCTAGACGTTTCCAATTCATATGGGAGAGAAAAATAAAACTCTCCCGAAAAATTCACTTCCAATGCGGAACTTCCCGAGTCGTTGCCCAACTCCCGAAGCGCGTTTTTTTTTTTTAAATTCATAGCCGTTGACTAACTAACAAACAATAAATTAGCACTCGAGCGGTGATCGCCTGCTGTCACTCTCCCCTAGGTTCTCCAAATGGCAGTATCCTATTCGTTTAATTAAATACGTTTATTGTGGGCCAGAACGAACGCGTGGATCACCGTTTTGATTTCCTTTTTTTAGTTGTTGCTGTAAACCTTAAGTGGGAACGCGTAACTGCGTAAGCGTTCTGGGTCCCGTGTGCTCGATGTGGGACCCTTCTAAGCTGCTCGAGGCACTGACTTTCGCTTTCACGCGAACGGTGATAAGAGAGACGTCCGTGATCTGATACTGTCACCGGCTGGTAATACAAAGCAAATTAAAATGCGCGAAAAAGGAAGGAAGGAAAACCAGCTCCCTTATTATTCTCGGCGACAAATACAAAGATCTGGCAGTAAAATCACGTAAACCAATAATCGCACGCCACGTCAACAGAACAGTGACAAATCATAACACCTCCCCCTTTAAATTCTAGTTGACCAAACAAACTGCTGACCATCTGACGTGGGGACTCCCAATAATTCTCGCCCGATTTTGGCCCCCTTCAATTCCCTAATGACCAAACGTTCCTACCGTCTGCCACGCGGCAGATTTTAATTGACCAGAAATTTTGTCGAATAGTACAGCAATTACCACGACGAAGAAGCCCTAAAATATAAAAGCACAGGCCAAAGACAAAAAGCAAAGCATCTGCAGAAGAGCTCCTCTCTCTTCTGTTGATAATACTCTCAAAAAAACATTTTTCCTGTGTCCTGCATTTTATGATTGGGTTTTTGGGTCCCTGTTTCGGGCTGTTATTCTGTGGATATCCAACTGGGAGAGTGAGAAGGAGTAGGGGGAGAGAGAAGCAATCATGGGTTGCTTTCGCTGCACAGGAAAATCGAGAAACGGGTCAGAGGACGAGGACGATAATTATATCAGCAATATAAATAAGCCCCACAATCGAAACGCTTCAGGTAGGCATGCATTTCATTTTGATCAAATTTCTTCCGCTTCATCTCGATCATTTTTTGTATTCTTTATACTGAGAAAAGAAAATACGTTTTTTTGCTTACTTCTCAAAGTTTTCTGGTCTGGCGATAATCTATTTGCGACTGTGTTTCCTATCTGATTCGGTTATCATCATTTTCTATTTTGTCCAGTATAGTGGACCTATGCTTCGTTTAACAGTTCTCCTTTATAAATGTTTCGAATTTGAACTTTTCATATTAGTTTTGATGAGGTGGTGAACTGAACGCTCTAAAAAGGCTGAAATTTTGGTCTCGGGGATATAGAGAGTTTGAGATTTTAGAGTTTTAGTTATTTCTCCCTTCTGATTTGGGTCTTGAGTTAATGTGATTTCTCAAAATTTTATGTGAAGTACTAGATTTTGGTTTTGTGTTTTTCACACTGTTCTGCTAATACTCTTTTTTGTTTGTTTGCGGCATTCTCGCAAAGGTCCAATTCAAAGCCGATCTTTTTTTCCATGAGCGTTGGTTTTGTCATTTTGTGTTATTTGTTTGCTTTTCTCAGCCCCTTGTTTTCTAAAATATTATCCCACAACTATGTTGTTGGTTTCTGCTCACTATATGTTTCATTTGAGGTCATTCTTGCTCTCTATCTAGCTGTCTAAGCTGTGTGTATGTGCGCGCCCCATGTGTGCGTGTCCGGCTTATGTCCTCTTGTGCATGCGTCTTAGGTGCACTGAAAGTCAACCCAAATCTGGATGTGGAAAAGGAGATAGTGTCTAAAGATGACCAATTAGCTCTGGATGTAGATGGTTTGAATTTGGAACAGGAGGTTTCAAAAGATGGAAAAACCGATGGAAAGGGGGCAGAGAGATTTACCTTTCATGAATTAGCAGTCCCAACTGGGAATTTTCGGTCAGACTGCTTTCTTGGTGAAGGAGGTTTTGGAAAAGTTTATAAGGTGCACCTGGAAAAAATCGATCAGGTTTGTTCTATTTAATCTGATTACAGAAGTTCTTCATCGAACCATGACTAAAAGTGCGATAGTCAACAAGCCTGGAAAACAGAACAGATTGTAAACCCCTGCACGACTCATATAGCCAACATATCCAAGTTGTGAATTTTTATTTCTACTCTTAACATGTTTATCGTAAGTAAGATTTAGTTCTGTACATTATTTTATGCTCCAGGAAACATTAGGTGCCTTGTTATATTATTGTGTATACATGTGGTACTCCCAAGTTTCTATATGATTTGTTTCGTGCTTTTATTCATATAGTACACTGCTGGTAGTTCCTGAATATTTTTGACTTCGTTTGGTGTAGGATGTTGCTATCAAGCAACTTGACCGTAATGGATGCCAAGGAGTCAGGGAGTTTGTTGTTGAAGTTAAGACATTAAGTCAAGCGGACCATCCTAATCTTGTGAAATTGATTGGTTTTTGTGCCGAGGGTGATCAGAGGCTATTGGTTTATGAGTATATGCCATTAGGATCATTGGAAAACCATTTGCACGGTACTTATTTTTTTTGACACATCTCTCATTCTGGGGTTATCAACCTAAATTTTTAGCATTTTTTGCCATCTATCCGAATCATATCGTGGTTTTTCCCCTCTCTGATGCCAGATCTTCAGCCTCATATGGAAGTACTTGACTGGAATACAAGAATGAAAATTGCAGCTGGTGCTGCAAGGGGCTTGGAGTATTTGCATGACAAAATGATACCACCCATTATATACCGTGATCTTAAGTGCTCAAACATTTTGCTTGGTGAAGGGTATCATCCGAAGTTATCTGATTTCGGATTGGCCAAAGTAGGTCCAAGTGGGGATCAGACCCATGTTTCCACTAGAGTTATGGGCACATATGGGTACTGTGCACCAGATTATGCGATGACGGGCCAGTTGACATTTAAATCAGATATATACAGCTTTGGAGTTGTTCTTTTGGAGCTCATTACAGGAAGGAAAGCAATTGACTATACCCGAACTTCAAGGGAGACAAATCTGGTTACATGGGTAAGATAACTTTGTTATATCACTTATAAAAAAAAAAATTGTTATATTATTTTTTTTCCTGTTGACATTAGTGTTGGTTGAATCGAATTATCTGTAGTTGTCGTCGTTGTTGATATAATCTGTGCCAAGCAATATTAGTCACTCATAGAGCAGTAGCCTGTTACTCTGATCTGCTGATTTAGCGAGCATTTGCTTTGTCTTTATCATTTTCTTGATGTTTGTAGCTGCGTGTTGGCTGTCCCAGTGTCATCACTTGAGGTGTTCAAGTAGCAGAATACCAGACAGTCAAGAGAGCTAGTTGGTTAATGCAACTCTAGCTTTTTAAGGAGGGTCATCCTTAGTTCAGCAGATCCATTATGACTTCAACTTCATGTAGAAACTAGCTGATCAAATTACATGTTGTCCTCACTTTTAAGGATCATGCCAGAATATCTTGATTATGTAAAAAAAAAAAGTTTATTCAAACTTATAGGAACAGAGGAAAAAAGATAACTTGTTAATGCATAACTCAAGTATATCAAAAGATCTTCTATCCCTCCCTGCCCCAAAGCCCACAAATTAAGGAAGAGAAGTCCCAGCAAAACCAGCATTTTATACTTCCATTGCAACAACTGTGATCAAAACAGGAAGGAATAAGTGGAACTCTGACAAAGTACCAGCCGACCTTGCTCTGTGTTAAACTCCCAGTTGATGAATTCCTATCAAGTGGGAAATGCAAATCAACATGTTCACTTAGGTTCCTTTTTCACATCTTGTGAAAATCTCAAATGTGGTGGAAAGATATTTACTCAGGTTCTTTTTTCTAGACCACGTGCATATAGCCTTATATAATGAACCGTGCATGTTAGTAAATTACATCCCAGATTACATTGTGAGTGTGTTGTCATCCATTCTTGACTTTCTTAAAGCATATATTTTCGATCGTTGTCCAAAAATATATTGTTGATCAAGCTAATGGGTGTGATGTATTGGATTTGCTTGCAGGCAAGGCCATTGTTCAAAGACAGGAAGAAATTCTCTCAAATGGTTGATCCCTGTCTCCAAGGCAAATATCCTGTGAGAGGCTTGTACCAAGCTCTTGCTATTGCTGCAATGTGCATCCAGGAGCAGCCTAATATGCGACCGGTCATCGCAGATGTGGTTACAGCTCTAAACTACCTTTCTTCGCACAAATATGATCCCCAAATCCATCCGGTTCAAAACTCACGGGGGAGCCCTTCTTCTCCTAAAGGTAGAAGGGACAATCATAAAAGACAAGTTGCACGAGATGGACCAGAGAGTGAGACTGAGTTGGATGATTAAGTTAACAATGAAGCGGCTTGATACCTTTTGCTCTGTTCATATATATCTACCTAGTTATCAAATTTTGCATCATAGAAGATAACAGGTGCAGCTTTGAACGTTAATCTTTACACTTAGCGAATTTACGCCTTCATCTCTTACTTCTTTTCTTGGATGTACATGTGAGCTCGGGTTCTTGCACGTAAGATGCCTCTGTTTAGGAATTATATATTCTCATTTTTATAGGTCAGCCTTAATTTGCCTAATAATGGCTTCTCTTCGCATGATCTTGCTGTGTTCTCTTTTACAGCCATTTTAAAGTTAGTGGGCATCTGTTTCCCACTCCTTCGCATTTCATTGATGGAGATGTCAAAACTGGGGAAGCTAGGCTATATTTTAGGTCTTAACTATTACCGCTTTCAATTTCAGTAGCTGTTATCCTACAAATTACAGGTGTGAAGTTTGAACATAGTATTATCATTTCCTTGGTGGTGTAAGGGCAGTAACATCAAAATTGAAATATTGGAGAGGATATTTCAAATGGTTTTATTGTTTAGAGATAGAAAAATAATTACAGTTGAGCATTGATAGATAGATGATATAGGAATTGTTCATTTTGAAACACTGCAAACATCAGTTTCTTGTAGGCTCAGAGCCAGCAAGTACATATTAGTGTTTTTGGCAGGCAAATGAGCATAAGAGAAAAGGAACTAGGTGATGGTGATTGTAGCACTGCTTTATCCAGGAATAGAGTAGTGACCAACTTGGAAGGAACTTATAGGGCTTGTTTGGAAATGGGTCCTGGTTCTGGTTTTACGATTCAAACCAGGGTTTAAGCCCACACCTGTGCACCTGCGTTTGGCGTGGTTCATGGTTCAGATACACGTGCACATGGCAACGTTTGAGCGGGTATTGAAGTATTCAAAAAGGTTATTAATGTATACTTGCTGACTTCTGACAACCCATGTTACCCTATGTCTGCAGTCTTCAACCCTAGCGTACAAAACAAAAATATCTCATCTTCACATTAAAACTAGCCTTTGTACAAAAGCGTATAAGGTTGCACGCGCTTGTCTTCATCCTCTTCTCCTTCCTCCATTCTCACAGCCGTTAATTTCAGTTGGACCGATAGCGAGGAGTTAGGACCGATCTTTCTCTCTCTCTCTCTCTCTATATATATATGTGTGCAGAAGAAAGCCCTTCGATGTATTTTCGCAAGGTAAAAGCTTCATTCTTTTTCTTCTCTTTCATAATTTCAGTTGCACGCGATCGTAACTTTCGCGCTTTGTCTGCCTTCGCATCACGTATCTGCCAAGTATATGCTAACGGTGAGGCCAGACGCATGGCGACCAAAGCTCGAATAGCAATGTACAAGATTTGCTGGAAATTCGGCTGTTTCGACTCCGATATACTCACCGCCATGGACCCAACTATAGCCGATGGTGTTCATGTAATCTCTCTTTCCGTGGGAGCCAACGGTTACGCTCCTCCTTTCGGTCACGATTCAATTGCAATTGGAACATTCGGTGAGGCCCAGCACGACGTTCTTGTTTCATGCTCTGCGGGAAACTCTGGCCCCGACCCATTTACTGCTATGAATATTGTTCCTTGGATTTTGACAGTGGGTGATTCAACCATTGACAGAGAGTTTCTGGCCGATGTGGTTCTCGGCAATGACAGGATTTTCAGGGGCGTATCGCTCTACTCAGGTGACCCTCTTGTCGATTTCAAGCTTCGGCTGGTCTATGCTGGTGACTGTGGAAGTAGGTATTGCTATGCAGGGAGCCTTCAACCTTTGAAAGTCGATGGGAAAATCGTTGTTTGCGATCGCGAGGGGAACACTAGAGTTGATTATCATGTTTTCAGTATTGCGAACGGCGAGCGGAGATCTTGAAGGGGTTGCTAGCTGCGGCTCGATGAGGCAAAGGAAAAAAAATAAAAGAGACAGAGGAGAGAGAGAGTGTACAACCCTTGGACCTAACATATGTGCTGGTAGGCTATGGGGGAGAGGGTTCTACTTTATGTGGCCAAGGGTTTAGCGAGTTCAACTTTTAAACCAAAACCAGGACCTGAACCCATTTACAAACAAGCAATAATAAAAGAGTGACTCACTTGGGTAGACCATTCCTGTCCCGGTTCCTATTCCCCGTATGTGGGTTTTTCGGCCAACTCTTTTTTGAAGGCTTTGGGCCGGAATTTTGGCCAAAATTTTGTTATACGTTACAAATTAAACCATACATACAATGTGTAATAAACATTCTTTCAAAATCTACGATAAACATTCATCTCAATTTTAAAATCTAAAATAAAATTATAACATTCTAAAATTATGAGTATCAAAAAACAAAATTATTTATCCATTTGAGCCCTATTTTTTAAAAAAAAATAAATAACTTGAGTTGAAACCGGAATTGAAAATTTCGATTATGCCGGCCCTTACATTCACTGTTCATGATAAGACAAACTTCAATTATGAGACTATCTGAAAGAATTGTGTAAGCTCAATGACAAAGGTACAAAAAAAGATCAAACGTGAGGTATTATTGCGGTCCGAACTATTAATAAATTTACACTTTTCTTCTCGTGTTATTATTTGATATTTGAGATTGTGCGTCGTGGCCTATTTTCCATGTTACCATTCACATCGAATGTAGAAGCGAGATGCCATGCCTTCCAATCTCGTATAGGATGTATGCCACTGAAGCTACTCGAAGCTACTTCAAAGTCGGCGGTTTGAGGAGGAAGTTTTGGATTGTAGAGCTGACATTCGAAGCAGTAGAGGGCCATATGACAAAAAGTAATGTCTGAGTTTTCCCAGGAGAAGCCCATGGGCCATGACATTGTGATGGAAGCCCTATATGCGTAAAGGCAAGGTCCGTTTGCTCAGAAGATTTGAGCGAATGTGGGGAAAAAGCTCAGGTTACTGTATAGTAAATGCAAGGAATCTTTGTAACAAAGTTTTTAAGTTCTCTTTTATGTTTTTTTTTTGTTTTTATCTACACATGGAATTATTATAAATAACAAACAACAAGCGTCAAGCCGTCAACACAACAAAAAAACAAGCAACTAAGGAGGCTCAAAACAAAGATTGAACAAAATTAAAAGAACAAAGATTGAAACCAGTAGCTAACACGACAATCTCAGCAATCCTATCATGGCACCTCCACTTCCTTCTTTTAGGAAAATGCTTGATGGCCTCAATTGCACATAGAGAATCTCCCTCAACCACAATCTGTTTGAACTCAAGCCGAGATGCCTCCTCCAAACCAACCTGAATAGCTCTGATTTTCCCTTCCTTCGAATCTTCTACTTGAAATTTACAGTCTTGCACCAACCACACTACCCACATGATTATTGATAACCGCCACCCCAACAACAAAATCATCCTGAGTTGCAACATCACAATTTACAAGCAGACACATGCTCACCAAATATCAGAGCTTTCCATTTAGCAACAATAGCAACTTCCTTCTTCCTATTCCAAGCAGACAAATGCTCACCAAATACACGCAAAATCATAGTCACCAACTTCATTATATCAAGAACCACCCCATTATGCACAATTTGATTCCTCATCCACCAAGTAAGATCCCATGTAATCAAAGCAAAAAGCTGGAATCTATAATAGTCCTCAACAGGTAGGGTCAATAATAGTTGTGAGCCAAGATAAAGGTTGCTGCTAAAATGATCTAATATTCATTGTCCATGGAGAATATTGTGTACCGAATTTTTTGGGATTATTTCCAAATTTTTGAGAACATTGTGGATGTAGAGGTTTATTGGTATTTATAAAAAAATTGTTAAATTTTTAATGTGTTTGTATAGATGTTGAAAAATTTTGGACCTGTAATGATGGGATGTTTGTTGGGTATTAATGTAGAGTATAAAGAATTTTTAAAGTATTTTATTAAATGCTAAAATAAAAACTGAAAACAAAAAAAATCAATTTTGTTTTTTTAACCTTGAACAGTAACATTTTTGAATTCCGGATTTACTTTTTTATTTCTTTTTTAATTAGTTTGTTTTTAACGCTACACAACTTCTTTCTTTCATTTTTTTTCTTAATTACCGTACAGGTCCCTGTGGTATCCAACTTTTATAAAATAGTCTCTGTGATATGACTTTCAACCAAATGATTCCTGTGGTATAGTATTGGAAGTCCCACATTGCTAGAGAAACTAGTCAATGTGCTCCTTATAAGGTTGTGGCATCCCTCACTCTTCAAGACATCTTTTGGAGTTGAGTTAAACCCACCTTTTACATATTGTGTAAATTCTAATATGGTATCAGAGCAAGGTTCCTAGTTTGCGGTCCACCGTCACCCGTTTCCACGTGTTGGCTTGGATGTCCTCCCGTCACACGTGAGGGGGCGTGTTGGAAGTCCCACATTGCTAGAGAAACTAGTCAATGTGCTCCTTATAAGGTTGTGACATCCCTCACTCCTCAAGGCTTCTTTTGGAGTTGAGTTAAGCCCACCTTGTACATATTGTGTAAATTCTAATATATAGTTTTGAGATGAATTTGTCCTTCCGTCCAACTGTCGTTATCCACTTAACGGAATAGTGTTGTACATGCCACGTCAGCACCATTCACGCGTTGACACGTGTTTTTTTGAAAAAAAAATTAAAAATACATTTCAGATTATAATTCTTTTCCACGTCATTTACAAAAAAAAACCAAAATTAAAGCAAAAATAAACTTACCACTGTAATGTCCTTGATACACAAACGGAAGAGTAACAAATAAAAACAAAAGTCCAAAGCTATAACAAAAGCAATTGACATCCAAATTTCCGTAGCACATTTTGTCAAGCGGGTGGTGTGCTCTCAATTAAAAATCTATTTTACCATTCAACATCTAGAAATGTAATGAAACAGATTTGAGTGCCACGGAAATAAGGCAAAGCATCTTTCGTTAATAAGTGAATACCAAATCTCATACATTCCACCAAAACATCAAATATGATTACAATGACCTGTTTACATAATTTGTATCTTTCCACAAAAACACCAAATCTTTTGCATAAGATTCCACATTCCACAAAAAAAATATAGATATAACCTGTTACGTTACATATAGGGTCATTATATCTACCAAAAAGACAAGTCGTAGATATAAATTGGCTATAAACAGGTCATCAAATCTTTTTACATAATGCCTATATTTTCAGTCCTCATTGCGTGATTCGATACATGTTAGATGTAGCCATCCTCATTCGTACATTGGGCTGCGACCCTCCAGCCATGTTGTCATCACCCTGATACATGCCAGAAATGAATTAATGTCCTATATAGACTAAATGTCTTCGACATGAATTGACAATAAAATATAAAATTTTCCAGCCATTTAAGTGTCTGCCAAAATAATAAGGATGTCTCACCGTGGTCCTAGCACCAGCCATAGAAGTGCCTTGGTTATCAACCGTGGTGCTGGACCCTCACTACCCTACAAAAGGCGAGTAGATGAGTTAGGAGAACTGCTGTAAAAATTTTAAAAGAGTTAAAGCCGAGGCATCTCAGGCTACAAAATACAACATTTTGAGACTTTCTCTTCCTCCTGGCACCAGCCCTAGATGTTTCTGGAGCATCACCCACTATTGGTTGACCCTCAACACCCTGCAAAAGTCCAAGAAGCATCTATGTCAGGTGCACATATGTGTTAAAAACGTTAAAAGTAAATGTAGAGATACTCATTGTAAAAACAGTATTTGTTTGTTTTTTTTGCTCGGATTCTTCGGATAAATTCTGCGGATCGCTCTAGGTGGTATACTGCACCTCCTTCGATCATGATACCCCACATCATCCGTCAACAAATCCAAAAACCAAGTCCAGGAGGCCCTACACTCATTTTCGCACACCACATATGCAAGAGGGAAGATGTCATCATTTCCGTCCTTCCCGACGGCACAAAATAACTGACCCCCAAAGGGACCCTTTAGGTGACATGCATCGACCGAAATGATCGTTCTAAAACCAGCCAAAAAACCCCCTTAAATTGCTTCCAACTGCACATACATGCGCTGAAAATAACCCCGTCTAAGCTGATTCTTACGCATGACCCTTGAATCCATTTCATCACAGCATTAGCGTAGTCCCCAACATATTTGTATTGGTCAGCATGCTTACCATTCACCATCTCTATGGCCAACCGAAGTCCTCGATAAGCCGTATGCTTTTCTACCCTGACCATCCAATCTCTACGAATCTGCTCAACGAGTCCCGAGGGAGACAATCGTGGAGTGTCTCGAATCATCTCCAAATATTGTCGTGCTATCCACTTTGGATTGACATACTTGTTCTTGTAATGTGTCCCACACCGATGCTTGGGATGAATTGTCTTGATTTGAAAATTATTTTTATCCTTCGTTCTGGAAATATGGATCCTCTATTTGCAACGAGGAGCCTGTTTACATCTTGCCGTCACCCGAAGTTTGTCGTTTTTCTCATATCCAAATTCAAATCCATTTTGGATAGAAAATTGTTTCAATGCCATCTTAAACAGTCCTAGATCCCTGAACTTCAAATATTTAAACAAATTGATTCTCTTTCCCGAGCTAATATCCTCTTCATGAAACTCTTTACAATTAACCTTATACCTCCTATTCTCCACATCACTGCTCCCACCGTCACTTACACTCTCAACATCCTCGCTCGATCCATCATCTAAGTCCTTATCGCCCTCACCCGCTGGCCTACATATGGAATGGCATGAGCTAAACCATTCCATCACTTTAGATCTAGCAATTGCCTCTGCATCTTTTTCTACCTCTTTTTTTTTTGATAAGTAACATCTTTTTCTACCTCAGTAGGATATAACTCTTCAGTCTCTAAATCTGTGTCACAATCGTCACTCAACTGCCCTTCCTCCATATCACCGTCATCATCATATTCTTCATCAAATTCACTACCAGATTCAGCTTCATCAAAAGCAACCTCCTCCATAGACCCCTCTTCTTCATTATGATTAGAAGGTCGCTCATCACTAGGCAGCAACTCGGGCACATCCATGGCATGCTCTGCATACACATATAGGCTTTGTCGCTTCTCCTTCACAACCATATTACTGACATACACACAGTCTGCATCACTTTCAAAATATGCTATTCCCCCAAAGTCTTCACCATCGAAGGACCATGCAAACCGAATAACATTTAAATATCCTAACTCGTCTTTAGCAAACTGGTGCAGAACCACCGCAGATATAGTATCTGGATCTTCATTATACATATACTTAATCTCGCCTCCTATATACTACTTTTCATCAGAACTTAAGAACCCCCCATGGTGCATGTGTAAGTGAACCATATCTGCCAGAAAACAAGAAAATAAAGACATGATGTTTGGTAAACAAAAGAAAAACATAAAAGTAACAATAAATGACACGATGTTTCATGTAAGCTTGGTTATTTAATTAGTTGCCTAACATAGTGGATTTTTTTCATTATTTAATCCATTCCCCTAACACTCGTGGACACGTTCTGCACTCATTAGAGCAAAGCAGTACCACGAAAGTAGTTCCAAACTTTGTCCAACAGACATAACTAACCTGAAAGTGGATGCATCTCAAGGTGGGAGCTTTTTCTGAAAGTGGATGCTTCTCAATGAGTGGGGACCATCTACGTTGGAATTGTTACTGCTCACAATTTAAAACTCTAAATTTACAATGTCATTTGGCCGACAATCCTATGACCCACACGCTGACATTCGAAAATGGGGGACCATGCTGAGATTATTGGTGCCAAATGAGTGTCTTCTTTCTCATGTTTTCAACTACTATTTAAATCTACAGAAGAAGCACGTCACATACCTTTATTTTTGCAAAAACACGTTAAGATGTCTGACGAGTTGCGAAACACAGGAGATGGAAGATGGACGAGTTGCTTCTAGGAGGGTTAGATTCGGGGCTGGAGATGTCGCAGGTGCAAGGGAATACCAGTGAAATTGAAGGAAGGGAAGAGGGCTTGCGATTAGGGTCAAGGGAATAGTTGAAAAGAGGGGGTCTGTAGGACTCTCAAGGACGTCGACGGTGGAAAAGAGAAGGGGGCTGCGATTAGGGTTAAGGGGATTAGGCTTAATTTCGTTTTTTTTAAATGACGTGGAAAAGAATTATAATGTGAAATTTTTTTAAATTTTTTTTTTTCAAAAAACACGTCTCAACGCGTGAATGGTGCTGACGTGGCATGTACAACACTCTTTCGTTAAGTGAGTAACGATAGTTGGACGGAAAGACTAATTTATCTCAAAACTATACCACAAAGATTATTTGGTTGAAAGTCATACCATAAACTATTTTATAAAAGTTATATACCACTTACACCGGTACGTTAATTAATTTTTTGTTTTGTTTTTTTTTTCTAAACCTGCTCAATGAATTTTAACGCTGCACAGTGTTGTGTGTCTGCCGCCTCTGAGACTGAAGGAATGTCAGTGCAGGGACTTTCGGAAGGAGGGAAGGGAGAAAATTGTTCGAAGTCAAAATTTTGGAGCTAGCGAAACATGTTTGGCTACCCAAAATTACTCTTTCCAGCTGCCCCATTTTCAATTTCTTTCCAGCTTTCAAGGCAGTGCTGCATCCATTCTGGGAATGTTGCTACCATAATTGCTTCCAGAAGCGCTTCCATTCACACTGTAGTTGCCAGCATTACTTTCAACAGGCCCTCCTAACACGTTTGATCATGATCCATATTGCTGAGCGGTCCCTGCCATGTTCTTCAGAGAGAGATCATCTTCATCTGGCTCCAATTGATGCTGCTGCGTACAACGTATTGTGTATACGATGATGATAATGGTGGTGGTGGTGATGGTGGTGCTCGATTTGGACCTTCCGTCTTGAGCCTCTCGTTTGGGCTCTTGGCTTTGGAGATGATCCAATCAATAGCCCAAAGACAGACATCACTAGTCTTTCTAACAGCATCCATAACAATCATAGAATCCCATTTCTTCAAAGCTGCAACTTCCACTCCCAGCCACAAGGCCTCCACTTCCCTAACAGTAGGGTCTACAGAGGAGATTTTCCTGGTTTCAGCGTATAGAACTCACCCCAAAATAGTCTCTGCAGACACAAGCTACTGTGGAAAAGGAGGATCTTTAGTGTTTGATCGTGGAAATGTTAGGGTGGTGTAAATTTTGGGGTACGAGGTTAGTGAAAAAGTGAAGATAATTTGAGAGCCGGTAAAAAAAAAGTGAAAGAAAGAAGACTTGAATGAATATTATAAGAAAAAATAATTATTTGATAGAGAGAGAAATTATTTTATAATTTTTTTAATTAGTTCCAAAATTTTGACAATAAAACGCACGTCCACATTAATCTTGACAACTCCCAGCGAGGGGGGTTGTCAGACACAGGGGACAAAGAAGAAGAAAGCCTCGACCATGCATCCAGATGCTGCAAAGTAAGTCTACGCACCTTGTCGACAAATTGGAGGATGTCCAAGTTCCCCGTGACTAACTTCGATCTATTTTGTTTGGTGCCAAAACAGATAAATATATAGCGATAAATATAAGCCATTGTAACTCACAACTCGTGGCTGTCATGGCCCTATATTTAGCCTCAGCCGATGATCTAGAAACAATGGTTTGTTTCTTAGACTTCCATGAAACCAATGAGTCACCTAGAAAAACACAAAAACCGGTAATAGAACGTCTAGTATCTACACATCCTGCCCAGTCAGAATCGGTGAAAGCCTTTAGGTGCAAAGAACTAGCAGCAGAGTAGAACAAACCTTGACCAGGAGAACCTTTGATATACCGAAACACCCTATATGCAACATCAAGATGACATAGATGTGGTTTGTCCATAAACTGACTCAACACTTGTAAAGTATAGGAAATGTCAGGCCTAGTAATAGTAAGATAAAGAAGCCTTCCCACCATCCATTCGAAGCTTCAAATTCTGCTCAAGTGGAGTACGAACAGGCTTAGCTCCAAGAAAACCCGAATCTGTCAATATATCAAGTGTGAACTTGTGCTGACAAATGGAAAGACCAGCATCGAATCGAGCTACTTCCAAACCAAGGAAGTACTTCAGCTGACCGAGGTCTTTAATTCTAAACTTCTGATCAATGACAGATTTGAAATCAGTGATGAGAGCCAAGTTGTCACCAGTAAGGATGATGTCGTCAACATACACTAAGAGAGCAATAAATGAACCATTGTCTTGCTTAGTGAAAAGTGTGTAATCAGCCTTGGATTGTGCAAATCCATTGGCAAGGAGAAAGTCTGAAAATTTCAGAAACCATTGTCTAGAGGCCTTCTTCAAACCATATAGAGACTTGTTCAATTTGCAAACCCGAAACTCCCCCTTTGTATCAAACCCCGGAGGTAACTTCATATAAATGTCTTCATGCAAATCTCCATGGAGAAGGGCATTATTGACATCCAATTGCTGAAGATGCCAATGCCTAGATGCTGTTATAGCAAGTAAAAACCGAACTGAAGTTAGTTTTGCTACCGGGGAAAAAGTTTCAAAATAGTCGAAACCCTCCTTTTGAGTAAATCCCTTAGCAACTAGTCTAGCTTTGTATCTTTCAATAGAGCCATCAACCTTATATTTCAGCTTATATACCCACTTGCAATCAATAGGAGAATGACCTGGAGGCAAAGAGCAAAATGTCCAAGTGTTGTTTAACTCCAATGCCTCAATCTTTGTTGCCATAGCAGCCCTCCATTCAGGTGAAGAAACAGCAGCTTTAAAAGAAGCAGGCTCATGATGGGTGCTAACAAAAATGGCAAAGGCACGGTGAGAAGCTGAAAGCTTGTCATAGCCAAGGGACAAACTGATCGGATAAGCACTGCCAGCAAGGTGAGAACCAGAAAGGCTAGACAAAGAATCATCAGATGGTGTGACAGCAGAAGAAAGAGCTAGTTGGCAATGATAATCAGCCAAATAATGAGGGGCTCTACGAATTCTAGAAGATTTTCTGGAAGGAACAAGTGAAACATTGTCTGTAGAATCTGTAGAAGGTATAGAAACATAAGAAGGTGCAGTGAGAGATATGGATGGGGCAGAATGTATATCTGGTGAAGGAAGAATATGTGATGCAGGAGAAATAGGTATTGTGGGAGAAAGAGGTGTCTGAGATGTAGGAGAGGATGAAGTATCTGTTCTGGGAGTATCAGACAATGAGTCAATGACAGAATCTATGATGACATTAGGAATGACAACATGATCTGAGGTAATGGAAAACTCTTTAAAGGGAAAGAAATCTTCATAAAAAAGAACATCTCGGGAAACAGAAAATTTTCTGATGTGAAGGTTATAGACTTTGTAACCTTTAATACCATATGGGTAGCCCACAAAAACACAAGGATTGGCTCGAGCATCAAACTTATGTCAATGTGTAGTTAGAGTGGAAACGTAGCATAAACACCCAAAGGTACGAAGATGATGATAATCTGGTTTAATAGAGAACAACAACTCAAAAGGAGATTTATTACCCAATAAAGGAGAGGGTAATCTATTAATGAGATAAGCTGCTGAAAGAACACAATGAGACCCAAAAAAAAGTGGAAGATTGGACTGGAATCTTAGAGAACGACCAACATTTAAAAGATGTTGATGCTTACGTTCGACTCTACCATTTTGCTGAGGAGTAGCAACACACGAGTGTTGATGAATAACACCCTTAGAATTGAAGAAATCGGGGAGATGAAACTCGGTTCCAAAGTCAGTACAAATAACTTTGACCTTGAGATTAAACTGAGTTTCCACAAGATGAAAAAATGACTTGATATAAGTTTGGGTTTGACTTTTAGTTTACAATAAGTAAACCCATGTACACCGAGTAAAGTCATCCACAATAGTAAGAAAGAAACGAATTCCATTATGATCAGGAACTGAAAATGGTCCCCACAAATCACAAATAATCAAATCAAAAACACAAACTGACTTAGTAGCAGAAATAGGAAATGACAGCTTACGTAGCTTAGCCATAGGACAAATTGTACAGTGATGAAACGTAGATGAAGTTACATCAGCAATACAATCATGAAGTAAGGCCATTCGAGATAATGATGGATGGCCTAACCTACAATGCCACAAGGCAACTGGATTATTTGTAGTTACAGAAGCAACAACACATGATTTGGGAATAGTTGCAGAAAAATCTGAACTAAGAAGATATAAACAATGTGACTTCTTAGCCAAACCAATCGTTGTCCAGGTGTGTAGGTCCTGAATAAACAAATGATGATTAAGGAGAATGATGCAACAAGAAATTTGTTGAAGCAAAGCACTAACAGATATGAGATTGAAAGAAAATGAGGGAACTACTAAAACATTTGACAGTAAAATTTGAGATGAAATACGCACTGTTCCAACGTGAGTAACAAGTGCTACCTGATTGTTTGGCATTCGAACAGAAGAATGCACAATAGAAGTAATGGTAGTCAATAAGGATACGGAGCTAACCATATGGTTAGTGGCCCCGGTATCAACTATCCATTGAAATTTTGCAGAATTAGTAGTAGAATTGAAATTGATATGACATGAATGAGATTGAGCCATTATACCTGCCATGTTTACAATAGAAGTAGAAGGCAGATCAGTAACATGGGTGTTTGAAGAAGATGGAACAGCATTAGCCGTAGGTTTGGGAAGAAGAGCCAATAGCTGCTGGCACTGATCAAGAGTAAATGGTATAGGCAGGTTCAAAACAGAGGATGGTAGCATTTCAGCAGTAACTTGATGTGTTGTGGAAGCAGGGAGTTTGACTCGAGGCTTGTACCCTGGAGGATAGTCATGCAATTTATAACATTTCTCAACCGTGTGTCCTGTAAACCCACAGTGACTGCAAAGAAGCTGATCTTTCCGCTGAACAAAAGACTTTCCAGAAACTCGATTGGCATAGTTCTGTGATCCTTGAGTTCTAGTGAAGAAAACACTAGTTTCAGCAGAGACAGGTTGCATAGAAAGAGCAGCAACATCCCGTTGCCTTTCCTCTTGCACAACTAGAGAGAATACTTTATTGATAGATGGCAGAGGTTCTATCAACAATATTTGACCACGTACTTGTGCATACGAGTCATTTAAGCCCATAAGGAACTGCATAATGCTCTCCTGATTATGCTCATCAGTTATATACTTAATTGCTCCACACTTACAAACTGATCTATGCTTATAATTCGATAACTCTTCCCATAAAGACTTCAACTTAGTGAAATAAGCAGTAACAGAAGCCTGACCTTGAGAGAGTGAGGAAATTGACTTTTGAATCTGAAAAATTCTAGGTCCATTTCCCTGGGAGAATCGATCATTGAGATCTTGCCAAATTCCAGCAGCTGTCTCTATATACAGAACACTATCAGCTAGTTCTTTGTTGATCGAATTCAATAACCAGGACGATACCATATCATTGCAACGAATCCATGTTGCAAATGTGGCAGATGAAGGATCTGGTTGTGGAAGCGATCTGTCAACAAAAACTAGTTTGTTCTTTGCACTTAGGGCCATGACCATGGATCTACGCCAACTGGAAAAATTGTCTCCATTGAGAGTATGAGACACGAGAACAGCATTCGGATTGTCACCATTGTTGAGAAAAAAATGGGCTAGAGGATAGATCGGTCTTGGTTGAAGAAGTAGGAGTTACGTCAGCCATTAGAGTACCTCTGATACCATGTAAAAATGTGTAGAAGAAGGAAACAGAGAATAACAAGAACGAGAGAGTTGGTTGAACTTCTGTATATTCAATGTAACCGTATAATGAGTACATCTTACAGGCTATATAGCCAAATAACAGAGTAACCAAAAACTGCTATAACAATAATAACAAATGGCCAGCTCAGATCACTCGCTAGTTAACAGAAGAGGAAAAATATAACTCAATACTATGAGTAAATGGCTCTGCAAGGTTGAAAACTATTAACTCAATGTAACAAAATCTATCTTCGACCCTATAACCCAACGTACACCTTCCCCACACTTTTCTTTATTTTAAGTCAACTTCAAGGGGTATTGTTCTTGTAGTTTTCTTTGGTTTGTAGTTGCTCTGTTCTGAGGCTGGTTTTATTTAATTTTTGTATGGTTTGAGGCTTTTCAAGCCTCAAGCTGTTTGATTAAAAAAAATCTTAAAAATGAAAACAACTCAAGCTATCCTACACGGTGAGCCCGCCAAAGACACAAAAATCACAGCTTCGGAGGTTCGACATCTTGCATCCGTCACACTGACTAATCTTGTATCAGATGTGACCTGAGAATCGTGCCTCTAGAAGTTGCGGATGGTTCCGGTACTGGAAGTTGAGCAGGGACACCCCACTCGGCTTGCTCGCTGTGAGATCCGGAACTCTTGGTGTGCTCTTCTCCGAGAGAAAAAAATAAGAATTTGAGAGAATAAATGATGTTTTGTTTTTTTATTCTTCAAGCGTGAGCACTTACGCTAAAAATTCAAATATTTAAAGACTATTCATACATTTAAAAGCATCACTATTCTTGCAATAAAAAAACATCACTATTCTATACAGAAGTTCAGCACAAATTACGGTAACTTTGCCTCTATTTTTGGATTTTTGCAACGGCAACGAGTCTTGCTTCAACGCGCTTTGATTTCTTTCCATTTTGTTTTTATTCCTTTTCAACGGGTCTTGCTTCAACGCGCTTTAATTTCTTTCCATCTTTCAATTTTAACTCTTTTTTTTTAATCTTTCACCAACGGTCTTGCTTCAACTGTTTTATGCCATAAATGGCCCTTTGGCGTTTGCAGACGTGCAGAGGATGTTTTGAATCAGTCATTCTTGGTGGTTGCTCCATGTATATGTATTCAGAGATGAGCCCATAAAGGAATGTATTTTTTACGTCAAGCTGACGGATGGGCCATTGTCGAACAAGTGCTACAGTGATAAGCATGCGTATGATTCCTGGTTTGATGATCGGAGAAAAAGTTTCAGTGTAGTCGATCCCATCAATTTAATGATATCCATTCGCAACTAAACGGGCTTTGAGGCGGTCTAGTGAGCCATCAGCTTTGAGTTTTGTTTTGTATACCCATTTTGAGCCAATAACATGCATCCTAGGGGTATGTGGCACAACTCTCCAAGTCTGATTTTTATGCAAAGCCGCAAGTTCCTCATCCATGGCGTTTTCCAACCAGGATGAGCTAGTGTCGATCGAACATTGTAGGGCTCACGAGGGATGGTGAGAGATGTGGTTATCAAGGCATATTTAGGATTTGGTTTAATCACACCGCGTTGGGAGCGAGTGACCATAGGATGAGGAAGCTGTGGTATGTTAGGAGTAGGAGGATGGTCTGCGTGTGGCTCAGATTATGGCGTTGGATCATCAAATAGAGTATCTAAATGTGGGTACAAGGTGTTGTCTGATGAGCTGAATGAGACATCATGTTGCGGCAGCAGAGATTGTGAAAAAGGTGCTTGTAGATGAAGGAACACTGAGATGTGGGGCAGGAGCATTAAGCTGTGGTAGTGATATAACAAATGGTAAAGGAATCAGACAAGGCGATTGAGAGGATGAAGGTGAAGTATCTAGAAGAGGAAGATTGTGAGTAGGATGCGACAACCAAGAATCAAATACCACATGTGGTTAGGCGAGAAGCCTTATATGGGAACACCAATTCATCAAATACCACATGCCGAGAAATTAAAAAAATTCTGCTTGAAGAATGAAAGCATTTATATCCTTTATGCTTATCGCTGTAACCTACAAAGATACATAGAACAATTTTTGGATTTTTGCAACGACAACGAGTCTTGCTTCAACGCGCTTTGATTTCTTTCCATCTTTCAATTTTAACTCTCTTTTTTTAATCTTTCACCAACGGTCTTGCTTCAACATATAGATTTCTTTGATTTTTTTCTATCTTTACTGAAGCTTCTTGCGTTTTGATTCCTCGTGACAATGGTTGCTATTTTGATTCCTCGTGACAATGGTTGCTGTTTTGATTTCCTTTTATCTTTGGCTGATCTTGTTGCGGAAGATCCTCACCATAATTCCTTGTGCCAAGCTGTGGTGCATTAATACTCCGAAGCCTGCACATGCGGCTTGCCCCTGTCTAAACCTCACCAACCAAACTGCCACAACATGCTTTATCAAGCTTCTCCTCAGATGAAGCCTGCACATGCGGCTTGTATGTGTATGTGTTTCTTGGCGCTTGCGATGATCTCTCGGGTACCGTCTCAATGATGTGGTTATTATTAACTGTCACATCATGCTTTATCGAGCCTTTTCTGGGACAGAGGCTTTCTTTGTATGTGTATGTGTTTGTGTTTGTGTTTCTAGGCACTTTCAATGATCTCTTGGGTATCATCTTAATGATGCGGTTATTATTAATTTGAAGCTAGAGATCTAGAAGGCTTGGAGAAACTGGAAAAAAGCACAGATAAAACAGTGTAACATAAGTGAAAACACACTATGAAGTTGTGTTTATTCTCACCCTACTTTTCTGACCTCAGAGAGAGCGAGAGAGAATTCAGCAGGAATAGAGAGATGATTTTTATTTTTTCATAAAAACTCTGTGAAAACTAGTAGTGAAGAGTTTCGATTTTATAGAGGATTTTGGGGAAACTGGTGAGGAAACATCTTTTGGTAGGTATCAGCTGCAATTTTCTTTTAGATAAAATTGGATCAACACGTATTTTCACAGTGAACACAAGCCTGGGGAAACTGATGAGGAAACTAGTTCTTTTGCGTGGATCCGCCCATTTCCTTGGCTCTTCCATTACAAGATATTTGAAAAATGACTGTTTTTTCCGAGACGTCAAAAAATCCATCCCTAAAACTAGTTCCATTTATTTTACGGAGCTCTGAAGATTATCCAGCGGAGCTTCGACGATTATACAGAAAACCAGTTCCATTTATTTATTTTTTATTTTTTTAACTTAATATTAAAACGACCTCGTTCTATTTCAAATAGAACAACGTCGTTTAGTTTTTTTAAAAAAGAATATATCGTTTTGATCCATGATTGTTGAAAACCCCAACTCTCCCTCCAGAGTCCCTCCCTCTCCTTCGCACAGTGATGACACTTAGCTCTCTCTCTCTGTTCTATTTCTCTCTCTCTCTCTCTCTCTCTCTTAGTCTCTCTCTGTCTGAGCTCCGTCAACCTCGTTGTTGCTTGTTGCTCGTTGTATCTCTCTCTGCTCTCTTTCAATCTCTCTGACTCTCTCTCTATCTGTTGATCTCTCTGTCTCCATCTCCCTCTCTCTCCCTCTCTCTCTCTCTATTTTAACATATCGGTTCTCTTCCTCTCTATTGTGAATTTGTTGTGAATCGCAGTTTCAACTTAGTGAATCAACGTGTTGTAACAAACAAAAGAGGTTGTAGTATGTTTTCCAATTTTACAGTACATTTGAATTTTTAATTCCACCAAATGTTGAATTTGTAGTAGTGTAATACAGTACCTAATATGTGTGGAAGTAACAACTTTCAACTAATTATCCTAGCAACTTAAGTAATTTTAGAGAAAGTAGTATAAATGTGACTAGTAGTAATTGTAGGTTTGTTCTAGCAGAGATTTTGCTTATGTTTAGTGGCCTGGTTCGGTTAATGATTGTGAATTTGCTTGTAGATAATAACTGATTAAATTTTAGAGATAACATTTTTATTTTTTTGTAAACAATGCTTAAATATGCTAAAAAAAATATGACTCAAAATATTATCGGAATTTCAACATCTTCTTCCACTTTCGCTAAGTCTACCAAGAGTCGAAAGCGGAAGCAAAACATCCATTTTGAACATTAACCAATTAACATACCCGATGTTGGAATATTAAATTCTACTTGTGAAATGTTTTCTGTACGCCACTATCTACAATAAGCTTTACAGATTTTAATATCCGTCCTTGAAATTTTTTTTTGGGATAGAAATTTCTGTCGACAAAAAAATCGAGATTTCGAGACAGATGAACTACAGATTTACGTCATCCCAAACATATCCGTCTAAAAAGAACTAGTAGTGGAAACTGACGAGGAAACTTATCTGGGGTGGTATCGGTCATTTTCTTTGGCTCTCTCTCTCTCCTCAACTTTGTTCGGCCAACAGATTTTCGGTCAATATAAGCTTAGATAAAAGGAAAATTTAAAAATAACTGCTAAAACATTTCTGAATTTTTTAAATTGATAAATTACTTTCCGAGTTTAGATGTTTACAGTATTATCTCTCTGTCACATTTTCGTTAGATTATGTTTACATGTTATTCCTCGTCACATTTTTGTCTAGATTTTTAACTGATTTAACCACGGCACACGTATTATGTGGCATGCCACATATCTTAAAAATAAAAATAAATTATAATATCATTTTATAATTTAATTTATAACTTTTTTATCTTTAATTTTTCAGTGGTCTTGTATGTCAACCACATATCGATCTTGCTGAATTATATGCTAAAAGGTCAATATTTTAATTGTCTTTCGTACTATTCCAGGTTATCTCGTATTGAATCACGCAAGAATTTGAAAATTTAGTTCTTTCAAGTTCCATGCGCATATAATTTCTTGGAACTATCTTCAAAGCCATGTGTGGCTTGAGAGCTGTACTGCACGAAATTTGCTGTGACATTAAATCTATCTTATGTGGATATTGGGTCAAATCTGTCTGAGCATAATATACGCAAATGCGTGCCTAAATTTTCCTCGTTAAAAATAAAATACAATTCTTGAGAATTAGGCTAACATTTTAAAATTGTACTGCGCTTTCCTATAGATTTTACATTATATTTAATGTTTAGTCACTATAATTGTTTCACAGGATATGAGAGTTAAAGGGTATGTTTGAGGGTGAAAATTTTGGGTATTGGGGTTTAGAAAATATTATAAAGTAAAGAAATGTTATGAGAGTTGGTGAAAAAGTGAAAAGAGAAAAGATTTTTAATAAATATTATAATAATAAAAAATTATGTGGTGAATTTTTTAGTAGTAAACCTAAAATTTTGAGCCCAATTAATTATAATTAAAACATGTCCAAAGATCTTTAATTAGATCAGACCTGACTTTACACATTTTACCTTAATTGTAATCAAATATTAAAAATATTTTTTAAAAATAGAATCTATAGATAAAATATTAATATTCTTTTAGTCTGCCTAATTTTTTATAGATAAAATTACTCATATATAAAAAAATAAATCACACGTACAAATTTATACATTATTCGAGGACTGATTTGTTAAAAAAAAATACTACACAGACTTAAATAGTAATTAAACCTATTTTTCAGCTATTGGTATGCAATTCACACAGATAATTCACCTAAACATTCCTAATGCAGAACTACCAATACGCTTTTCAAGTAATAACCGATAATGGAAAAACACATCAAAGTGACAGTTTTATTCACGAAGACGTTAACCAACTCAAGAAAGGTTTCCACTTTCCATCGATCCATCAAATTATACAAGGAAACAAATTCATAAGAGCATGTTCTGATTCTTTTTCAATTAGATGTTTGTTTTCGATATTACAGCTACAGATAAACTTTCTCGTGTCAATCTACACCTCAATTCCCCACATTCACCACCAGGGCCAGTCGCATATACACAAGCCCAGCAGCATAGTCCAGAACCATGGTTAGCAATCTGCGCTCCATCTGGTGTTATTGTAAACCCTCAGAAGAATTATCCCCAGAGTCGTGATCTTTGCTCTCATAGACTTCACCTGCTTTATTGTCAGACCTAAAAATAAAGACAATCAGAGATATTCACTGGTACTGGAAAAACAGAGAAACGAAACGAAACGGAACGAGAAGTTAAACGATGACGAATTCTAATTTGCATACAACTAGAGGCATACATTATCTGTCGAACAAATTGTCCACGGATACGAGGCCTTTGTTCTGCCAGTTTTTTCCTGCTATGGTATCGAACCTAGAAGACAAGACACCATGGAGACAGTTTAGTCTATTCTGGAATAAACAAGCCTTAATACTCATGCCATGTATACATGATGGAAACTAAAGTTTCACAAATCGTAGAAAACCCTCATAGGATCCCAAAGTATTAATTGTGTATAATAGACCACTAGGTGGCAAAGCCACTGCATATCAGGATTACTTCGTTATTTAATATAGCCGTCATAAAGGAAAGTAACTATTAATGTTTTTTCACAGCCTTGGTTTGTCTAAAATTAGAACTGGACTTAACGGACATGAGTCTAGGATTATTATTGTGTAATGTGAAATGCCCTCTATTATTGTCTTCATTCATCAGGAGCTCACCCAACATCATATATTAGTTTCCTCCCTATAGGCAAAAAGGTGTCAGTAAAGCTTTTTGCTCTCACAAGTGAACAGTAGATAAAGTGGATGGATACGTTTTGCTCCTCAGCAAAATAAGCGCAGGGAAAAATGTGTTACCTTCTTTTCAAAGCATCTCTCCTTCCTTTTCTGACGAAACTTGTTCAAGGCAGCCTCCCTATGTGATACCCGTCCTTCATCTGCTCCATTCCCACTGTTTTTCCTGCTAATGCCACCAGCTCCACTGTTTCCTACTGCCCCATTTTCACTTTCCACGTTTGTCATTCCAGCCTTCAAGGCAGTGCTGCTTCCATTCTGTCCGTTGCTGCCATAATTGCTTCCAGAAGCGCTTCCATTCACACTGTAGTTGCCAGCATTACTTTCAACAGGCCCTCCTAACACGTTTGATGATCCACATTGCTGAGCAGTCCCTTCCATGTTCTTCAGGGAGAGGTCATCTTCATCTGGCTCCAGTTGATGCTGCTGCGTATTGTGTAGCGTATTGTGTACATGATGATGATAATGGTGGTGGTGGTGGTGGTGGTGCTGGATTTGGACCTTCTGTTTTGAGCCTCTCGTTTGGGCTTGAGCTTTGTTAACTTCTGCATCTGCTGACATCCCATGTGTTACTGTCTTAGATGAAGAGATATAACCATTCTGCATTGGATGGAATGCCGACGAATGAAAAGATTTGAATCCTGAGAGGGACTCTGGCTTCTCATCACAAACTTCTGCCTTGGGGATAACGCATTTGTTGTTGGGGGCCATATCATTGTTGTTGCTACTTACGTTAGACTGCTGATTTGGAGGAGTGCCACTTGAATGAGAAGAAGGAAAATTGCGCATCGTTTCTTTGTTTAGTGTGACTGAACTATTATCAAGCAGTGAACAGCTTCCTACATTCCCGATGTGACCCTGATTAAAAGTGGGGATAGTTAGACCTCTCCGGATTTAGAGGATTGGTTCCTTTACTCTTCTTTTTGAGTCATATTTATCAGTAACTGCTTGCCAAACACGATGAACCACATTTTGATACAGAGGATGCTCCCATCATCTCAGCAAAAAGGATGTGGGAATTTAGGCAAAACACTGATATTTTCTTTTCTCCTCAGGTTGGCAGCACAATCCATCCACATCAGAATGTGGCTCATAATGATTGGGAACAGACTGCAATTTCATTGATGAAAAAAGAGACTATGACCAACAATATGGGACACTTGCTAAGGAGCTATCAGAACATTACCTTATTGGCTGAAGAGGCAGTGTTGTATCTGCATGGTGAAGGAAAAAAACGTCAAAAAAGAATTACTCAAGTGGAATTTGTTAACAGCAGTAACAGAAATTTCTACAAGTTCCCCTCACTTTGAGAATGCTGACAGATCTGAATGTCTCAGAATATTGCGGTCATCATGTGCTACATCTCCAACATCCTCTCTCAGTCTCTTCAGAGTTAGTTCAAGTGATGGCACCTGTCTAGAATCACAATGTGCTTTGATTAGTGAGATATCGGAGAGCCCATTTGGAGGGTCAAAGTCTCTGGTTTCGGCCTCAGGATCAGTGGAATTGACAATGTCACTAACTATATTGGAAGACTGGTTTCCTGGCTTGCTGGTTACATTCTCACTGTTGTCCTCCAGCTGAACCCTATCCAATGGCTGCTTACTATCTTCTTCAGGCAACTGATTCTGCCTTCGGATTTGCAGGTGGATAGATAACATCTCATCTGGACATCCGTGTGGCAATTTTGGATTTTCAGATGCTCCTATTTCCATATTTTTAACCAATGGCAGGTTGCCTAGAAATAAAAATGCAGACAGTGGTGTTAAAATGGCGAAAACTCCAACCAAGAGAAACAAAAACAAACCTACAGAAGATAGACATCATTTACTCATACCAAGTTGCTCATCCTGCTCAGGGCACTCCTGTGTTTCAGTAGTACGCACCCGCCTGTTGCTAAATTTCTTGGGCTTTGTATGAATCACCTGGGCACAAGTGCTATCAGTAGCATCTGCCATTTGATCCTGAGGTGAGATTGCACGGGGACTTTCAACTTCAGCTGCCCTTTTGGTCCATGAACTCTGCAGAATAGGAGTATTAGCAAGTTTTGTTAGTGTCACTGTTCAGAAACTTTTGTCCCACATGCTTCCCCAGATTTTTAAGTCTTGATATCGGGTGCGATACTGTTGTGAGTAGCAAATAATCTCGTACAAAATGTATCCTACATCCTGCCACAGAAAAGCAGGACTAATGCCAAGATCTGTGACAAACTAATGATGTTCTATGCTATGATCTGGTGGTCGGTTACAAAAAAATTGTCATGAAAAGTAGGAGTGGGTACTGGATCGAATGGAAATTCCGGTTCCGGTTCTGATACTCACCGGAATCAAATATTTGGTTCCAATTTCATTATAATATTGTACCGGAACGGAAATGGAATTTCCGGAATTGGAACCGGAAATTCCGATTTCATTATGTGGGCTTTTTTTGTTAGACCCTAATAAGCCCATTAGGCATTTTGGGCCGGAATTTTGCACAAATTGATTTGTTATAAATTATAAATAAACAATAAATAACATGTAAATTAAAAATTCATCCAAAATATAAAATATCATTCATCTAAAATAGAATTACAACATTATAAAATTGTGGGCATCAAAAAGGTCGTGAACCCTATTTTAAAATTATGATGTTTTAAAATCTATCTAAAATAAAATAAACGTTCACCAAAAATCTTAAGTAAAATTATAAGGTTTTGAGCCATATTTTTTTAAAAATAATTAAAAAATGGGTTGGAAATTCCGCTAATTTCGCCTGAATTTCCGGTTCCGATTTCAAAAAATGCAAAAAATACATTCCGGTTCCGATTTTAGTATGTGCCAGAACCGGAACCAGGAAGTCGGAATTCTTGCCCACCGATTATAGCAAGTAGCTGGCAAAGACCAGGTCAAATCCAACCATTAAGGAATCTTATCCTTTATGCTATGACACTAGGAACGAAATTTGCCATTTCTTTGATAAGAAACTTATTGTTCTATTGTGGCCAACTGATGTTTATGAGGCATGGAAGTGGGGACAAAAAGTCTCAGATTCATCTCTGTGCTGTATCCTTGCCTGATTGCATTGTCAAGGCCGCTTCTGAAAAGGTGGTCTCACTAAGTGAATTGTTTATATCTAAGAAGCTGGTGTTTCAAGGAAAAGCTTCACACTCCGTTTTTTTGTTCAGTGGCAGTCCCATATTCCAAGGAAGTTTACCATTTCCAATGCTATTATCACTGTGTCAACTACTTTTGGTAGGCCTAGCGAGCAAAGATTTTTCTTTTTAGAGTTCAGGGCATGTGAATATTCATCGGAGGGGCATACCAAACCCCTAGTGACAATATTCAAATGGAATACCCCTTGAAAGTCCAAAACCAGTAATCTGGGAGGCACATTGCAATTTGTCTATATACACTATATGACTCTGCTTCAACGGTCGATGCCATGCTATACGTTATTTCTTACAAGCAAGAAAAAGTAAAGTAAATGGAATAAGATGTAGAGACCAATTGAATACTGACACCATGAACCATTATTACATTCATGATTTCATAAAATAAAGGAGGCAAAATTCAAAATGAGTATGTCAATGATATATAGTGATATAATTATTCTGTGTATTATTACCTGAGTACCACTTCCATTGTCGCTTCCATCTTGAATACTCAGACCATTACTTCCATTATCCTGTTCATTGCTGCTGCCAGTATTGTTCTCAGACTCTTCGTTACATTTTGATTTCACAGATTTTCTAGTCTGTGTCCCACTTTCACTACCACAGCCACTAGACTGGGAGTCGGTGAGAGCCAAAAAACAAGTTGAGGAAGGAATTTCAGCACCAATTTCCCAAAGGGAACCGCAAGGTAATAAATTGATCAAACATATAAAGATACACAAATTGACTAGAAAAGGACATATGCCACAGAACTAGATACATCTTCATCATTCAAATCTAGTGCTAAATAGGGCAACAATCTAATTAGAACAGCAGTACATCAATATTTTCTAAGAAGGGACTAACAAGGCAAGCAACCATCACCGCTAGAATATACACCTATTCAAACGTATACACCTGACGTAAATGTCCACATAAATCTGCAACAAACGTATGAGTGTGAAGCTTAACTAGCAACTTACACTGTGACATCTCCTCCACACATGCTGCCAGAGGTTTTTAAGTTCATTCTTCCGAATTGGTTTCACTAAAAAATCAACTGCACCCTTTGAGAGACACTTAAAGACTATACCCATTGAATCATGGGATGACATCACTGCATATAGAGCTCATCAGGTACGGTAATTAAAAGCAACAAATCAACAATAGTTATAACATGACAAGCCTTAAAATTTCACAAGTACCAAGAGAGAAAAGCCAGAAATGCTATTAAATGATACTTAACTAATCACGGGAATATTCTTGAGAGTTATGTGGTTTGTAAGCTTGCATAAAAGACCAATCCCGGATAATAAAGGCATGACAACCTCGGTTAAAACGAGATCGATATGGTTAGTTGGATCTTCTAAGATTTTCCATGCTTGAATACCATTGGCAACAGCAGTAACTGCAAATAATACATTAAGAATTAAGCATGCTGAATGAAGAAAAGATTTAATAAAAACTTCATTCTCTTTTATGGATGAAGCATCAGTCAAGTCAGAAACGAGATAAGTTCTTTATTGGCATGCTGTACAAAGACCTTTCACCAACATGAGAAATAAATTACAAACCTTCATAACTGCAATTTCGTAGCAAAGCACTGACAACCTGACGCGTAGAGTCATCATTTTCCACTAGCAGAACCTTCAAAGATCTAGTAGGAAGAAACCTCTCCCAACTTATCACGGGTCCTTGCGGTTGTTGTTGTTGCAGTATCTGCAACCCATCATGAACCTGAACCAACCCTCTGGGCTCATTGCTTACATCTAGAGTTACTTCGTTAATTCTCGATTCATCTTCCACTGTTGATCCTAAAGCTTGCCCTTCGTCCACTACCCCATTACTCACCTGCACTTCACCCACAGAGCCATTGCTCACTTCCTTTTGCTCGCAACACATATGGGTATCTTGTTCTACCAAGGCCCTGCCCCGAGTGTCATTGTTGTTCGCTGGAACAGCACCCATCAACCAGATTCAGATATACACGTTATTAGGAATGCGTACCCTTGGTGCACTTTACCACAAAACTCATATGCTATTGTCTTTTCTGCAAACACAAACCCCTTTAAACTCAATCTCTGCCTGAAATATGATTCAGAACACATTCCATCACGGAAGCTCCCTGAGAAAGTGGAAAGAATTGGAATCATAAGCCTTCCGTCATAGTCCAATGGAATAGAATAGGAATTAGTAACTTAATCCTACGGCAAACCATTTAGCAATGTTTATCCAAAATTGAAAACGACAATTTACAAGAACATTAACAAAATACCCAAAAAGGACTTATAAAAAAAACAAAATACCCAAAAAGGAAAGGGCTTTCACACAACCACGGAATCAAACAAAGGCTTGATATTCAATCATCAATCCCTATCTCAGAAGAACTTCAATTTAACTTCCAAAATACCTTGAAAACAGATTAAAAGCCTAAATAATTCCTCATACTCTGTACTGACTTCGAAGTTATTAGACCTACTCCAGTTGAAATAAAAGCATATTAAAACATCTACATATGTTCGAAATCGCTAGATGGTCAAGCAATCCAACTAATCCTTTCCCCCGAAATTGAAGCAGATAAATCCACAGAGATGCTAACGCTGATTCCAAATATTCTAAAGGGAGACGAAAATCATCCTCTGGACTCCGCATAAGAAACAGAGCATAGTAGCAGAATAAGATCCTAAATCAAACTTCGACTTTTGGATCCAAAACACCCATCTAAACTGATTACACAACATAAAGATCATTGGCTTTCCCAGCTTCCGATAAAGTCAAACTTCAAGATCAGAAAGCCCCAAATTTTCAATTATTTTTGAAACCTTGTGGTAGCCTTCAAACAGAGCATTATAGGATAAATACAAGTTTCATTCAAAAGAAAAGCAAACCAGATCAGAGCTCCAATCTGGTTTCCAATTCAAGAATCTTAAGTAAAGCATGTTTTTACCACGAAAAAATCGCAGGTTTATAAGTTTCTGGCTCTCCTTACTCCCCAATACGAAAGATAAGGAAAAGAAGAGGGCTGCAGAAGAAAAAGTTTGGACTGGTTAAGAAACTTGCGAAGCTGAAATGTTAGAGAGAGAGGGGGTGGGGTGGGGTGGGGTGGAGTCTGGTGAAGATATTTATTTCGGGGGGATGCCGACGTGTAACAAATAGAGGTCCAGAGCGGCTCCGATGTCCATGTAACGCTTCGGGACATCCGACGTGGGAGAAATCAGGGCCATTGAATTTTTCTGAGCTGGACAAAATCTAAAGCTTGAACGTTAAAGAGTAGTGCACCGAATCTTCTACGATCCTCCAGATCTGGTAGTCGACACGTGGCTCATTAGAGGCGTCGTTTATGGTCCTTTGTCGCGTGTATTGGTATTCGGTAAAGCACTGGAAACCCTAGAAGGCAAAGACGGCGCCGTTCGAGGTTCAGGTGGTCGCTAATTACCTTAAATAAATGAAACCTGGTGGCGAAGCTTAGAGACAAGGGTACATGACAACCTTATAAATTCCATACTGTTTTTTTTTCCCAACTATTTTTTCGGAAGTAGAGAGATTTTTATCAAACTTCTGATTTCTCCTATGAATCTCTATTTTTTTATGGGAATCACCTGCAATTCGAATGTTTTTATTTTTATCAACTTCTAATTCCTACCATGAATCCTACTCTTGGATGGGAATCACTTGCAATTCGGAAAGAGATTGAGAGATTGTAGAACTCACACCTCTCTCTTACTCTCTTTCCGAATTTTTCCTTAGATACTACAGAGGAGCTTGATACTCAATCTTCGACCAAACTCACTTTCTTGATACTAAAATCTGAATCTTTATAAGTTTTTTTTTTTGTGTCTCCCTTGTTGTATGATTATTCTTTTTTTTACTTACCCAAAAAAAGTAAAAGTCGGTAGTGTTTGAATGTAAAAATTTTAAATATTATTTTTTTTATCTAATTAAAAAATAAATTATCTTTCTTTATTAAATTATTTTTTTCATTCCAATATTTATTTAAATTTTTTCTTTTTTTCATTGGTGTGTTTGTGTTGTAAAATTTTAGTGTTGTTAAAATTTTAAATATTGAGTTTAGTGAAAAAGTGAAGAGAGAGGTAATTTTTTATATTTTTGTAGTGAATAGTAGTGATTTGATGGGAGAGAGAGAGATTATATTGTAATTTTTTATTGTATTAAAATTTTAGAGTGTGTAAAATTTTAGGACGCAAACGCAACCTGTTTACTAATTGTTATAAATTATTTTCACTGTTTTTTATCCACTCTTATATATATTTTGATATTCGAGCCTACTTATGGGGTGAGCGAGACACACTAACTTCGAAGCTGAGTGATCCTGCGTTGTTTGGGGTTTTTATGACAGTACGGGGATTTTTGGGATAAGTTTCAAATGTTCTGGATACTTCCACTACGGGGATTTTTGGACAAAGTATCAAATGTTCTGGATACTTCCAGAGTATGCTTTTTTAGGTCTTGTGTTTCGTGCCCCCTTTTCGTATATCTACGGGATGAAGCAGAAGAACGGCCAGTCGGCCACGGAGGAGGAAATAAAAATCACACGTGGATGGGACCAAAAATAGAATATTTATAATGCGGATATGAAAATAGAAAGGGTATATCCTATAACGTGCAATTAATATTTGTTATGTTCGTACTTTTATAAATTACACAATGTAATTGAAATTAAAGAGTCAAACTTATGCCCCCTCTAAATACAGTTTGTCCAACTACTAAAAGCTTCCCTTTTGTAAAGGTTGATGTATTGTGATGATTACAATTATGAATTACATACTTGATTAATTTTAAAATATAAGTTGATTGTGAATACATCTTAATCTAAAAGTAAAAATATATGTATTTCAAGCAAAATTGATATTTATACGGTTTATTTATTAGAAGATGCGTAAAAGTATGAATTCTTTTCATTCTGAATTATAAGATCATTACACTTTACATCATAAATTATCAATTTTAAAATATTTCACTCGCAAAATATGAATTAGTGTTACATTAAATATATGATTTTTCGTTAAATTGAATCGAGAATTTGATAAATAAATAAATAAAAAAGAGCCATACTTATTGTTTATGTTTTTTTTTTTTATAAAAAGATGATGAAATTTAAATACTAGATTATAAAAAGAAGCCAAATTCTGTGAATAATTTCGGCATTTCTAGCCTAGACAAGGAACATACTATGCGAGGATGGAGGGATTTCATCAACCTCCTCCCCTTTTCAACTCTCCTAAGCTACTTTGCGAGTCTCTTGCTTAGAACACTTTTTTTTTTTTAACGATGCTAATGTCAGGGACGAAGTTAGATCAGATATTAGGGAGCCAATTTCACGAAAATACAATTTAGGGGGCAAAACTCAACAAGTACAGTAAAGTCTTAACAAATTTATTTTCCTTTTCGTCTATTTATTATGCTGAATTTTAGAATGTTAAGGACCATGATCCCCCATGTCCTATGAACTTACCATTTGTTCCAAAAAAATTATGGTAATTATAGGATGTTTGTTTTCAAAATTTTAGTATAATTTTATGTTGGTGCTAAAAAAGAGGTGGTATTAGAATTGGTGAATGAGTGATAAAAGTATACGTAAAAGTAAAAATTTTAAGTATATTTGATAAAAGTAAAAATTTAAGAAAATTTTAGTTTGATAAACACCATGTAAGAATAATTAGATTTTATTATATAAATTATATTATCTAATCAGTCCTAAACATGACTTCTACGTTTGCCTAACAACTAAAATGTTATTATCATTACAAAACACTCTCTTCTCACTTTTTCATCAATTTTCATACACTTTTTCACCAACTTTTTCATTCTCTCTCCTCACTTTTTCATCAACTCCAATACCTAAAATTTTAACAACCCTAAAATTTTACTTCTTAAACACAACCTTATACTTTTTTTTGGGCCAAACACAACCTTATACAATTGTTAGGTAAGGTTGATTAAATAATATCTTTGGGCCCGGCACACCTCTAGTGTAATTTCCACCAGTGAGCACCAGTTTTTACACATACGAATGACATATATAATTTTACTTTTCAAACACAACCTTATACAATTGTTAGGTAAGATTGATTAAATAATATCTTTGGGCCCGACACACCTCTAGTGTAATTTCCACCTGTGAGCACCAATTTTTACACATACAAATGACACCTATAAAAAAAAATTGAATCTAAAGGCCAACAGATTACCACATCATCCACTTAAAATATGAACGGAATACAATTGATACCAAAATCATCTTCCTATACGCACAACACATTCCAAACTTTTCTCTCATCCTCTTCCTAGTCTCCATCTCAAACCTTTCTTCTGGATTGAAGGTCAAAAATCTAGGTTAATGTTGGAAGAGAAAGGGACATTGAAGCATTTCAATAGTGATTGCTCTGTATTTCTTGTTTAACAAACCAAACTTGCTTCCATTAAGCCTCAAGTAAGCTTGCAGTACTCAGTATCTCCAGAACACAGCACTAGCTAGGTGAGCTTCAAGGTAGCTCCAATTCTGTGTAACTTGATCTTTACAAAATCGATCTTCACATCAACATACTTCCATCCAAGACACGTTTTTACAATACTCAATAACATTACAATTATTGAATAACTCTTTGACACGAAATTTACTTATTCGGGAAAGAGGAAAAAGAAATTGAATCCATGAAGCGTACCTTGTAATCTGAAATCGGTAAGGTTCAATCTTATGACACTTCCAGGCAGAGTTGAATGAAATACCACTCCAAGTGCATGGCCGTTTGTACTGAGGTTATTGGTGATAGAAGAATTGTCAGGACTAATGGGAAGAGACGTCCATTAAGATAGGTGAGACGAGGTCTCGTTTTAGTTAAAATCATAATAATAAAATTTCAAAATCTTTTCTATTTTCCCCATCAAATTATCTCTTTTATTACAATATACATAAAAAAACTCACTCAAATAATCTCTCTTCATTTTTTCACTTACCACAACAAGATTAATTTAGGGGGTAAACTCATAGTTAGCCCCATATCTTTGGGGCAAAATCAAGTTACGACCTTTATTTTCCAAACCAACAATTTGATACCCCTATGTTTCAAAATCACTCAATCCTCACCCCCGTTTAAATTCACAGTCAAATGAGACAGTTTTTCGTGAAATGACCAGAATGCCCTTGATAGACCTACTAAAACCCGTTTGATGTGGACAGCAGTCCAGAAAGGTAAGTCATGAGATCTCTCGATGATCGAGAATATGGTCCAGTCCGAAGGAGAAGAAGATGGGAAGTTGAGGGGTTCAATGACATGTGTGTTGTCGCCTTCTAGAAGCACTTCGGAAAGATCGAGAAGGCAAATATTATCCACTGCAAGGAGGGCAGCCTCTGCTTCCGCTCGAAGAGGTTCCATTGCTGGTAGAATTTTGGTGCATGCCAAAATAATTTTTGTAGCTGAGTTGAAGATCACGGTAATTTTTCTGCCATGCACGGTAATGTTCTGTTGATGTTCTTATCACAGTGAGAGAGAGTTGTAGAGGATAAAAAGAGGTGTTTTTTTCTCAAATTGTTTCAAATTTAATCACTGAGAACAAAAAATGTTGAAATAGGAAAGAAGTAAAAAAACGCATTTTGTGCTGAACAAGTTGACCATGCATTGGGTGTACAATTATCAAGGGCATTCTTGTTATTTCATGAAAAAACCGTCTCACTTGACGGTGAATTTAAACAGGAGGACGAGTATTGAGTGATTTTGAAATATATGGGTCTTCAATTGTTGGTTTTGAAACATAGGGGTCTCAAATTGTTGGTTTGAAAAATAAGGGTTGTAACTTGATTTTACCCCAAAAATATGGGGCTAACTATGAGTTTACCCCTTAATTTAATTTTCACTACTTTTTCTCAAAATTCAATAATATTCTAAGCTACCTTAATTTTCACAACATTCCAAAAATTTCCAAACATTCTTAATTTCCAAACACTATCTACACTCGTCTCAGATTTTCTTTATGATCTTCTTCTCAATTTCGCACGAAACATGCTGCCCATAAAATAGTTTCCATATTTTTTTTTTCTTGGCAATAGTTTCCATATTTTCATTGAACTTGCCGAGCGCCAAGCAACAAACGAATTGTTTCCAAACCTGCTAGAAACCCTATCTCTTCATTTACTACAACATATTTATAGTAGAAAACGTAAAAAAAAAAAAAACTCCAAAATAAAAATGATCCATAGATTTTAAAATCCATAAAAATAAGTCCCCGAGTTAAGGGCTTCCACCATGGTTTTTCTCTTAAACTTTAACGATATTATTGACCTGTCATGCCACTTGTCAACACGTCACAAAAAAATAAATTTGACTGAAGTATTCACCCTTGAAAACAAGTCATGACTATATGATCACATGATCACATGGGTGTTGAAAACATGCAAGTGGCGCGGGTTTGGACTAAGGCACCAATATCTTAAATATTTAAAGGGTTAATTACAATTTTTCTCTTCAAATTATCATTGACTTTTAAATATCTTACAAACTTTAAATTGTTATAACTCGCCCCCACAAACTATACTTCTCGTTGCGATTTTATCCCTCAACTTGCTAAAGTTGTTATATCGAATGATTTTTGTTCCACGTAAAAGGTCACGTGACCTTCTCCTTACTTAAAAAGACAAAGTTGACCAACTCAAATCTAAGTTAGTCATATTTAAAAAATAAAAAATAAAAACTAACTAACTACATAATATTTTTTAGCTCTATAAATTATTAGAAGCACTTAAGAAGACTAAGGAGGACTCAAGCGAAGGTAAAATTGTTTTTTAAAATAAGTAGAAGGTCACAAATCCTTTACGTGAGACAAAAACCGTTCAATATAACTTTATTAGGTTGAGAGATGAAATAATAACGAGAAGTATAGTTTGTGGGGGTGAGTTGCAACAAGTCAAAGTTTATGAAAGTATTTGAGAATCGGAAGATAATTTTGAGGGAAAAATTATAATAAACCCAAATTTAAAATACATCAACCTCATACTCTGCCTCATTGCTAGGGCTGCACACAACCGGACCGGACCGGAAAATGGGACCGAATTTGCGGTCCGGTCCTCTTTTTTAAAATGCGATCCGGACCAGACCGGACCACATTTATTAATATAAATAATTTTTTTATAATTTTTAATACAAATTATAAACTTAAAACGTTTAATTTTAATCTAAACTAAAACTTTACATTTTTATATGTCATTCCCCTTTAAATTAACCTAAAAAAATTGAAAAAAATTTGAAACCAAAATAGAGGACCGGATATCTGTCCGAAAACCGGACCAGAAATCCGGTTGTTCAGCCCTACGTCATCGGTTGATCAGGAACAAGTCTAATCAGAGCAAATGACAGGAGCTAATAAAGTTAATAGAATGGCCAGGACGCAAGTGTTTTTCATTGGACGTCTTGTCTTTTTCTTACATGCCATCTGGCCATGGCTACATCTCAGGCGATCGTCACCTTCAACAAGCGTAGCGAGTCACAACCTACGGTTAATTGTGGCTAGTTAAGGCCCACGTTTGAGGCTTTAAGCAAAGATGATAGCCATGTGTGTTTTCTTCCCTTTACAATAATGTATTTGTATATTCCTGGGACTTCAACAATGACACTGCATATTAAAGAAACTTCGGAACAATTGTCAGATGTTAGCGATAAAAACCAAAATTTTTATTTTATTTTATTAAAGTTGCTTCGAAACAGGTGTCAGGTATCAGTGTATTACAAACACTTACAGTGAGTTTGTTTTCAAAATTTTATTTAAATTTTATGTTATTATTAAAGAAGTAGTGGTATTGGAATTGGGCGAATGATATAAATAAAAGTAAAATTTTGAAATGTATTTAATAAAAGTAAAATTTTATTAAAATTTTCAAACGCCAAAAGCACCTTTAAATGCTATCAGGTAATGTCCTAATTTTTCAATTATCAATCCCTTTGTATTAGTAAAATTTGATTTACAAAGTACAAATCGCAGCATAAAAGGAGTAAGGCTTACAGAACATAGCCTTCTGTTATGCAGATACCAGCCCTCAGTGAATCCGGTAACATCCCAATACTACTACACTTCTGAACAATTGCCATTCGTTGACTGTGAAAGGGGGAAGGGAATACAAACTGAAAATCTTTTATCACCACCTCCAGATAGGGAGAGAACCTATCACCCTAATGCTCTGTGCTTATATAACCTTTTATTAAATATATACTTATATGCTCACTCCAAACAAAAACCTTCATACTTCAAAATTCCAATTTCAGAGAACCAAACAAGCCAAATAGGGTCGGGCATTGGTGAGCTCACTCCAGTATATAATCTGGGTTGAAGTTCAGAGACTCCTTCCAAATGAGCTCCTTTATTTCTTCCTCGTTTAAGGATGTCTGCTCAAAACTGAAGACGAAGGGAGATGGGCAAGTGGGCTCCTCGTTTATCTCATGCAGACCGGATAGGTATGGGTGATTGAGTGCTTCCTCAACTTTTACATTTGCCATAGAAAGAACAATTGATACCCTCATCAGAAAAATATGAGAGTAATAAAATGATACTTATTCCTGCAAGGTTGGAGGGATACCAGTTATGCGTTTGCTTGGATCAAACACTAGCATCTTCTCTGCCAGATCAATTGCCATTGGGGACACATTAGGGAACTTCGTTGCAAAGGGTTGCTTAGGGAACTGAGGGAGCTGCTTGACATACTTTCGAGCATTATCGCTTCTTAAAAATCCAAGATCCAAATCATTCGGCGAACCTAAGAGCTGTTTTTGGGAATAACAGAAAAAAGAGAACAAAAAAACAGCGATGCGTTACACCGAAACAATAGTAGTTTTACCCACTGGAGATAGTCTCCTAACATTAGTTCAAGGAGCAAAGCTAGGAAAGAAAAAGACATAAAAATAAAATAAAATTCAGAACCGTCTGTAGATATTTTTTTGTTCTCTTTTCAATGCGGTTTGGGAGGGTTGGGGGGTACCCACCCGTCCCAGTGGCCCATCTATGACCATGAATACAGTTTCCAAAGTATGACCCCACCTATTTTTGTATGCCTAGCATATCTATGCATCGAAAGATAGTAAAAGGAAAAGCACAGTTACCTCAGTTATAAGCCCTAGCTGCTGAACATAGTCTTTACCAGGAAATAGTGGCTCCTTTCTGATTATCTCCAGTAAAATGCAACCCACAGACCAGATATCAATGGCAGCAGTGTATTCTGAACAGTTGAGTAGCAATTCAGGGGCTCGATACCATCGAGTGACAACATATTCTGTCATAAAATCCGTCTCTGAAGTAGTTCTTGCAAGCCCAAAGTCACAAATCTTGAGGTCGCAGTTCGAATTGACAAGCAGGTTGCTTGGCTTTAAATCTCGGTGCAAAACATTTGCCGAGTGTATGTACTTCAATCCCCTAAGTAATTGATATAGAAAATACTGCCAAGGTATTCACCAAAAAATCAAGAGTCAGCTTCCTTGATAAATAAGGTCACTCATTACAACATGTTTCTCCACAGTTAAAACACAAAAGGCATGAAAAGAAAGCCCTTCACCGTGATTAGATATGTAAAATCAGTCATGTGTAACCTCAAGTAGTATAACATTTCTTTTCACTGCCATCAAGTATAGGTCTCCCACATCTTGGGTATTTAGTAGAACCACTAGTTAGCAACAATCAACAGGAACTGCTCACCTGACAATGATCATCTGTCAAATCCTGGGTGGAGCGTATTATATGATTTAGATCGGAATCCATTAATTCATATACAATATAGACATCGTTAAACTTTTCCTTCTCTGGTGGCCTGATGATGTCCTTGATTTTAACAACCTGCAAAATACCGATGATGCACTACATTAGTTCTTACTCGCAGAAAAATGACGTATATGGGTGGATGCACATATCCTCTGCAGTACTCCATTTGGCAAGGTTGCAATAACATATCACACCATTGTGTTTGCACAGAATTAAACCCACATGAACAAAATACCAAAAGAGCTGCGAGAAATGGTGTTGTAGTGTCATGATTGGTACTTCAAGTTTGCATGCAGAAGTACAGCAGAGGATATGTGACTCTAAAAAGCCAAAACTTCTTGTGACTACATTATCATGGTCCATATGGCAAAGGAGTTTGATCTCTCGAAGTGTCCTTTTGGCGTCAATCCTGTTGTCGAATGCATTTCCAATTTTCTTGATTGCAACCTCTTCTTTGGTCTCAGAATTTACCGCACAGCTGCAGTAGGAAAATGAAAGCCGCCCCCATTTTAACAAATAGAATTCAGATATGCCAATAAATATATACAAAAATCTAACCTCATGAACATCTCGTGTTATCGGTGGCAGGTCTAAAACATGTCTAATCTGTGCTCTGTATCTTTTCAACCTAGATTGCTGTCACAGGAATCACAGACGAATAGGAAGACTTGAACACCTAATCTATGCACAACTTTATGACCATGCAATAGAATAACTCACTAGACCATCCTCAACAATTCATCTATGTAATTCTACGGTGGATTTATGGGATGTACATTCTTAAAGGGATAGCAAATTGATCTGTGTCCAGGAAGGAAAAACATAAGTTTTTTAAAAAAAGGGTCAACTTTGACCCGTATAATTTCTTTAGTAATATTCAATTGGATCAATTCATTACTTAAAATTACCAAAATTATACAGCCGGCCTTTTCCCATTAACGATATCAACAAATATCGCTACGGACATGGAATGGAATCAAATCGTACAGATTTTTATTTTGGTTCCCAAATTTTTTTTTTTAAATTTCATTGATAGCATAAAAGGTAGACCCACCGCTCTTAAACTAACTTTTAAACCTTGTTTACTTCAAGTATCTCTACTTCGATTATGCAACAAACTGTAGGTAAAGCATTCCGATCACATTTACCTCCGCTTTCCTATGTTTTCGTTTTAGCTTTCCACATACAGAATCAAAACAGATATTCATTCCAAGCAGCAAAGAGACTGAGATTCTGATACACAAAAAAGGCAAAGCCTGGAAAGTAAAAGGAGAATAATACCAAACGATGCCGTAGGCGCCGCGACCGACGGGGTTTATAGGAGGAACGTACTTGGCGGAGACCTCAAAGAGGTGTCCCATGATGTTGTACTGCACATATCTCCCTCCGTACGTGGGAACCCCTTTGGCTTCGAACTCCTTAGATCCCTTCTCCATCTTTCACTCTTCTTAAGCGAAAATCAAAGCTTTCTCGGACTCCTTTTATCTCTCTGACCGACAGTAAAGCAGAGAGACTGAGAGAGCGCGTGCGGGAGAGAGAGCGAGTGGTTGTGTGGAAGAATCAAGAAAGTAGTGAGGGGAAAGCTGAGGGGGTATTTTCGGGTAGGGACGCAGAGGAGGGGCCATTTGGAAATCGCTGCGAATTATATCATAAAAAGTACTATTGGCGGAAGTAGGCGTTAAATTCGCACTCAGAGGGAACGGTATTGGTTCCTGTTAATAATCTTTTGCTCTTTTGGACAAAAGTGTCCTGGATCTTGGAACCCGCCCCATCTTTTGACGGGCTTGAACCGGTCCTTTTAAGGAGTTGGGCTAAATTCATCTGGGCTAACATCAATTCATTGATGACTCGACGCACCCTATATAGTAATATACCCCGCTATTTTCTTAGTTTATCATCAAAAGTTATTAGTTTATCCTACAATTTTTTTCTTTTACTTAAATTTATGTACAATATGCTGACAGAGATAATTTTGTAGGGAAAAAATTCTATAGTTGTCTTTCTAAATTGTAATATCTGATATTTTATAAAAACATAAGATATTTATGCTAGAAAAAAAATTAATTTAAAAACACTTTACACATATTAATTGTTAGAATTTTGATACGTTAGCATCTTAAAGTATCAACTATTATGTATATTTTGCATTTTTACTCACTAATTTAAACAAAAAATATTATTTTTTTATTTGTAAAATGACAATTTCATCCCCATATTTTTTTTGGACCGTGATATTTTTATCAGCATAAGGTAGTAATTTTACTAACCAAAAATATTATTTTCCTTTCAACATAATTCAGAATACAAAGTGCCAAAGTGACAGAACCCCAAGAATTATTATGCAAAAAACTGTATTTATCCAAAACAATTTCGAAAAAAATAGTTAGAATTGAATCTCCTAAATGTTGAGAAAAGAGGCTTAAGGAAAGATGAATCATTTTTTGTGTGTACCGGCATATTCAATTTATTCTGATATTTGTAAACTGTTTTTTTTAAATGATATTTTGAGTCCAATAGAGAGCGTGCATTGGAACTTTTAATTATTCGAAGCAGGAGATTACACTAACTTTGAAAAAAAATTAAATTAATCTTAGAAGAGAGCAATGGTCTAAAGTATAATTCATGTCTTCCAAGAAAAGTCCTTCCAAGTTTAACGCTGTACACTTCAAAATGTTATATAAACAACAAAACATGGATTATAATATTTATAGGCTGCGTTTGCCAACATAATTTTTCCCAAAATATTATCTCACTCCTAATAAAATAATCCAATATAATCTCTCTCTCTCCTATCAAAAAATATAAAAAATTACCTCTCTCTTCACCTTTTCACTAAAACCAATACCAACACATATTCACATACCAAAAATATTACAACACAAACACATAAGTCATATAAATGCCTTCTAAAATTGGGAAAGGATTTGGCCCCAATTATACCTCCCAGTCCTCCATCACCAGCAAATCGAGTACCACCTTCCACAACCTCTCCTACTTGTGCACTGCTGGAGATAAATTTTGTTTGGATGACTTTCTCTATTTTTTCTTTGCAAAGAAAACTTCCCATTGAACTGAACATATCGACTCACTACTTAGAAAAAAATAAAAGAACATATCGACTCACCGGCAGAAACTTTTGTAACGATGAGTGAAAGAGTTCGTTACAATCGCGTTTTGATTTCGAAATCACTAGTCAAGTTGTTCTTGAATACCTTAGAATGAGTAGGCCTTATTTGTTATGGGATCCAGTTCTAGGTTCAGGTTCAAGTTTAGGTTCCAATCTTGAACCCGAGAATCCTTCAACGATCACGCCAACTTGTCTCATGTACTTCCCTTTTTTCAGAGTCGTTGTGGGTCCGCCCTCAGTAAGACTTTAACGGATACTTGACCATATAGAATTTCATAGCGTTTGATTATAAAATTTTGTTAAAAGCGTTTAACTCTCATTCATTCTCGTCTTTCATTCCGTATTTATAACGCCTCGAACCTCTATGGTTATGGGCTTACTTATATGCTTAGAATCACTAAAAATCGGCGAAAATTTGGAGGTAGAATTCAGTTATCATAAAATAAGCAATTTTGATAATAAAATCAAGTTTAAAACTTCAAAACAATTGAATAAAAATACTTCGTTTTGAACTCTTTAAAAACTGAAAAATAATAAAAAAAACTCTCAATCTAACTGAAACTCTAAGGTTTCTCTCAGCTACCAACTCAGGCGTCATCTATCATGACTTTAAGCACGCTCCTAAATATCATATGAAAAGAGAGGACAGATAAGGTGTGAGGTCGAAAACTTAGTAAACAAACTCATTATGATAGGGTGTACATCAAGAGCCACATTTAATATGTAAAAATCAATAGAAAACTATAAATCTTAATCTGTATAACTATAACTGTAAAATTTTTTTTATCTTTATAATAATTATATAGAAAATCTCTTTGACAATAAATGTGGATCACGTTTACTCCCATAACAGGGTTGTGCAGTTGCTACCTAGTTTGAGGATCAACCAAACTAAGTCAATACTATGAGTAGAATTCTTCATAATGAACCACTTCGTTTCCAGAATGGGTGCAGTTGCAACCGGTACCAATGCGTTGTGTCTATAACTTTGTATCTATAGGCCTCATGGTTTGAAAATAAATAAAATATCATAAAATAAACATTACTTTAAACTTTGCATCATTCTCTTCTTTTCATGAAATATCATGCACATCTTGAATAACAATAAATATCAAAAAGCTTTGATTTAAACATTGAAAATTGTGAGTCACGTTTACTCTCGTGACATGGTTGCATAGTTGCTACATAGTTTGGGGATCAGCCAAAATAAGTCAATACTATATAGAGAATTCTTCCTTACTAAGGCTTGACCAAGTCCAAGTGTGTACTCGATAAGAATCTACAAAATAAGTCACTCAATGTGTTGCAACTGGTACCAATGCACTGTCTCTGTAACTCTATATCTCTAGGCCTCAGGGTATGAAACTACATAACATATTATAAAATAAACATTACTTTAAACTTTGCATCTTTATATTCTTTTCATGAAATATCATGCACAAACTTGAATAACAATAAGTATAAAAAAAACTTTGATTTAAACATTGAAAATATCATGAATATCATTGGACATAAAAATAGGTTAATGTATACACATTTCATGCTATATTCTTTAACAATTTTATCAATACGTAATGCACATAGAACTGTGAGGGTTTTCAATAAAGCATGCAATTTCTCAAAATATCACATTGGTCTTTTAAGAAAATCTAGCATAATAACCACACTTACCTCGCCCTTCACAACACTTAAACCCTTTTATCTATTAACCTCCATGACCTCAAGAAACTATACTAGAACCTTTGAAAAGATGTTTGATTTCTCATTCTCCCACTCAATACACAATATCGCAGATACTAACAAATTATTTATAAAAGACTAATTGCAACCATATTTAAATAAGGACTCTAAATTTGAAAAGATGATAAGAATGACTTGCTATCCATTTAAAATTTCAAACACTTTTTAAAAAATAACCTTTTCAAATTAAATCAATATTTCAAAATTTAAATGCTTTTAAAACAGGGTAACTTTTTCAAATAATTTGAAATTTGAAATTCAATAAAAATAATATTTAAATAATAACAAGAAAATTCGGGGTGTTACAATAATCTCACAAAATAATCTCACAATTTCTCCAATACGTGATTCAAACCTAAAACCCAAGCTAATCCAACATCAAGATTAAACCAAAATCAATATCAAGATCTGCAAAACAATACTCAGGAAATCAATCTATTTACCAAATCATACCCTCTATAAAATTAATCAGATCATATACCTTCAAACAAATCTCTTTTATTGTCTACATAATCTAAAACCCGGTACCTCTGATACCAAACTGTAACGCTCCAAACCCCGACGGTTATGCGGTTACTTCTATGCGTAAAACCAATGAAAATTGGTAAAAATTTGGGAATAGAAATCAGTTATCACAAAATAAGCAATCTTGATAGCAAACTCGTATTTAAAAATTTGAAATCATTGAATAAAAACACTTTGTTTATAACTCTTTAAAAATCGAAAAATTACAAAGAAAGCTCTCAATCTAACTGAAACTCTAAGTCTTCTCTCAACTAGGCGCCATCAGCACGCTCTTAAATATCATCTGAAAAGAGAGGACAAATAAATTAGTGAATTCGACAACTTAGTAAGAAAAATCATTATGTTAGGGTGCACATCAGGAGCCACATTTAAGAAAATAAAAATCAATAGGAAACTGTAAATCAACTTTTATCTTTATACTAATACTATAGAAAATCACTTTTACATTAACTGTGGGTCACGTTTACCCCTGTGACAGGGTTGTGCAGTCCGAAGACTCTTTGCGCACTCACTCTATCAATTGTTGTAACTTTGAACTTTTAGCCCCAGGATTTGAAAACGTCACACATATTATACAATAATCATCCACAAAATATCGTACACATATAAAATCATGAGATAAATCATCAAATAATAACATAGACTTTAAAAAGACTCGTGATTACACCAATGCATGTTAAATATTTCATAACAATTTTACTGTAACATAATGCACATAAAAATTTGAGGGTTTTCAAAAAAAAACATGCAATTTCTTAAAATATCACCTCGATTTTTTAGAAAAATCTAGCCCACTTACCTTGACCTTCATAACACTCGAACCCTTTATCTATTAACCTCCAAGACCTCAAGAAACTAGACTAGAACCTCGAAAAGAAACTTGATTTCTCATTCTCCCAATCAATACTCATCGCAAAGACTAACAAAGTATTTATAAAAGACTAATTGCAACTATATTTAAAGAATGACTTTAAATTTGAAAAGATGATAATATTGGGTTCTGTTCGTTTTGAAGATTTTTGTAGGATTTGGAGTGTTTTGATAATTTTTAGGTGATGTTAGAGTTGTATTGGTGTTTGTGTAGAAGTTGTTGAAGTGTTAAAAAAGTAATGATGATGTTAAAAGTTGTTTGTTTTATATTTTGAATTTTTTTGAATTTTTTTAATTAAAAATAGAATATTAAAAATATATTTTTATAAATAAAATAAAAAAATCACTAAAGGACAAAATCTAAGTGAGAGGCGCAGAGGACAGCCGAAAGAAATAGGTGCAGGGGCTAGAGGCGTTGGGTCATTGGAATTCTCATTTTCCTTCGATTTTTGCTGAACAAGAATGAAGTGAGATTCAAATCCTAACGTTTTTGAGAAACCGAACATCTCCTTGGATTACTATCCATTTTAAAATTTCAATCATATTTTAGAATTATTTAAATTCAACACTTTAAAATCTAAAGAGATAAACATAAAACATCTATTCTTCAAATTTCAAACACTTAAAAAAACATTTTCAAATCAAATCGATATTTCAAACTTTAAACGCTTTTAAAACAGGATAAATTTTTCAAATAATTTAAAATTTAAAATTAAATAATAATAAGAAAATTCGGGTGCTACATTATATGAGCTGGGTATAACATACGTGGGCTTGGGTATGACTTCTTTAGAAAATCACGTTGCATTCTTTAATTAAAAAATAGTTGAAAAATAGTTTGGGTCTAAATTTTAAAAAATTTTGAAGCTCGAGTCTTAAATTTACAAAATAAAAAAACTCAGGTTTTAAAATCAAATCTAAAAAAAAGAACAGGTAGGTGATTTCATATTTTTCCTTCTAAATAAGAAAAACTAACGGTGCAATCTTTTATTATCAAATATGGCCAAATTATTTATTTTAGAATTTGCCACCGGAGACTATAAAGAATTAGTTGAGAGTAGAAAGTATCCTATTGCTTAAAAAAAACCCTACCAAGTCGAGTATCACCTTCCTCGCTTGTGCATGGAAAATTCTAAGCTTTCTCTCAGCTACCAGGCGCCATCTATCATGACTCTAAGCACGCTGCTAAATATCATATGAAAAGAGAGGACAGATAAAGGGTGAGGTCGACAACTTAGTAAACAAACTTATTATGATAGGGTGTACTTCAAGAGCCACATTTAATAAGTAAAAATCAATAGAAAGCTATAAATCTTAATATGTATAACTATAACTGTAAAATAAATTTTATCTTTATAATAATTATATAGAAAATCTCTTTGACAATAAATGTGGGTCACATTTACTCCCATAACAGGGTTGTGCAAATGCTACAGTTTGGGGATCAACCAAACTAAGCCAATACTATGAGTAGAATTCTTCAAAATGAACCACTTCGTTTCCAGAATGGGTGCACTCAATGAGTTGCAACTGGTATCAATGCGTTGTCTCTATAACTCTATATCTATAGGCCTCAGGGTTTAAAAATGCATAACATAACATATCATAAAATAAACATTACTTTAACTTTGCATCTTTCTCTTCTTTTCATGAAATATCATGCACAAATCTTGAAGAACAATAAATATATAAAAAAAAAATTGATTTAAACATTGAAAACTGTGGGTCACGTTTACCCTCGTGACAAGGTTGTACAGTTGTTATCTAGTTTGAGGATCAGTCAAACTAAACTAATACTATATGGAGAATTCTTCCTTACTAAGGCTCCGTCATGTCCAAGTGTGTACTCGATAAGAATCTACAAAATAAATCATTTCATTTCCAGAATAGGTGCACTCAATGGGTTGCAACTGGTACAAATTCACTATCTCTGATACTCTATATCTCTGGGCCTTAGGGTTTGAAAATACATAACATAACATAAAATAAACATTATTTTGAACTTTGCATCTTTCTCTTCTTTCATGAAATATCATGCGCAAATCTTGAATAACAATAAATATAAAAAATGTTTGATTTAAACATTGAAAATATCATGAATATCATTGGACATAAAAATAGGCTCATGTTTACACATTTCATGCTATATTCTTTAACAATTTTATCAAAACCTAATGCTCATAAAACTCCGAGGGTTTTCAATAAAACATGAAATTTCTCAAAATATCACCTCGGTCTTTTAAGAAAATCTAGCGTGATAGTCTCGTTTACCTCGTCCTTCATAACACTTGAACCATTTATCTATTAACCTCAATGACCCAAATAAACTATACTAGAACCTTCGAAAAGATACTTGATTTATCATTCTCTCAATCAATACACAATATCGCAGAAACTAACAAAGTATTTATAAAATATTAATTGCAACCATATTTAAAGAAGGAGTCTAAATTTGAAAAGATGATAAGAATGACTTGCTATCCATTTAAAATTTCAAACACTTTTTAAAAAATAACCTTTTCAAATCAAATCAATATTTTAAAGTTTAAATGCTTTTAAAACATGATAACTTTTTCAAATAATTTGAAATTTGAAATTCAATAAAAATAATAATAAAAAAATTCGGGGTGCTACAATCTCCCCTCCTTAAAAAAACTCCATAAAACCAATAAAATCAATACATGCTCCCATTGCGCACTTTGATCATTCGACTAATAATCTCACAATTTCTCCAATACGTGATTCAAGCTTAAAAACCAAGCTCATCCAACATCAAGATTAAACCATAATCAATATCAAGATCTACAAAACAATACTCAAGAAATCAATCTATTTACCAATTCCTACCCTCAGTAAAATTAATCAGATCATATACCTTCAAACAAATCTCCTTTTATAGTCTACAGAATCTAAAAACCCGGTACCTCTGATACCAAACTGTAACGCCCTAAACCCCGGCGGTTAGGCGGTTACTTCTATGCGTAAAATCAATGAAAATCGGTGACAATTTGGGGATAGAAATCAATTATCACAAAATAAGCAATCTTGATTGCAAAATCACATTAAAAAATTCGAAATAATTAAATAAAAACACTTTGTTTAAAACTCTTTAAAAACTGAAAAATTACAAAGAAAGCTCTCAATCTAACTGAAAAATCTAAGTCTTCTCTCAACTACCCACCCAGGCGCCGTCTAACATGACTCTCAGCACACTCCTAAATATCATCTGAAAAAAGAGGACATATAAATGGGTGAATTCGACAACTCAGTAAACAAAATCATTATGATAGGGTGCACATCAGGAGCCACATTTAAGAAAGTAAAAATCAATAGGAAATTGTAAATCTCAATCCATATAATTATAATTGTAAAACAACTTTTATCTTTATAATAATACTATAGAAATTCCCTTTGGCAATAACTGTGGGTCACGTTTATCCTCATGACAGGGTTGTGCAGTTCAAAGACTCTTTGTGTACTCACTCTATCAATTTTTGTAACTTTGAACTCTTAGCCTTGGGATTTGAAAACATTACAGATATTATACAATAATCATCCACAAAATATCGTACGCATACGAAATCATGAGATAAATCGTCAAATAATAACATAGACTTAAGGCTCGTGATTACACCAATGCATGCTAAATATTCCAGAACAATTTTACTGTAACATAATGCACATAAAACTCCGAGTGTTTTCAATTAAACATGCAATTTCTCAAAATATCACCTCGACCTTTTAGGAAAATCTAGCATAATAACCCCACTTACCTCGACCTTCATAACACTCGAACCATTTATTTATTAACCTCTAAGTCCTTAAGAAACTAGACTAGAACCTCGAAAAAAATGCTTAATTTATCATTCTCCTAATCAATACACATCACAGAGACTAACAAAGTATTTATAAAAGACTAATTGCAACCGTATTTAAAGAATGACTCCAAATTTGAACAGATGATAAGATTGGATTATTATCCATTTTAAAGATTCAATCATATTCTAAAAGGATTTAAATTCAACACTTTAAAATCTAAATAGATAAAGATATAACATCTCTTCTTCAAATTTCAAACACTTTTTAAAAAATAAACTTTTTCAAATCAAATCAATATTTTAAGCTTTAAACACTTTTAAAACATAATAAATTTTTCAAATAATTTGAAATTTAAAATTAAATAATAATAAGAAAATTCGGGGTGTTACATTATATGAGCTGGGTATAACATATGTGGGCTTCCGTATGACTTCTTTAGAAAATCACGTTGCATTCTTTAATTAAAAAATAGTTGAAAAATAGTTTGGGTCTAAATTTTTAAAAATGGTGAAGCTCGGGTCTTAAATTTACAAAATAAAAAAAACTCAGGTTTTAAAATCAAATCGCAAAAAAAGAACAAGTAAGTGCTTTCATATTTTTCCTTCTAAATAAGAAAAAGTAACGGTGCAATCTCCTATTATCAAATATGGCCAAATTATTTATATTAGAATTTGCCACTGGAGACTATAAAGAATTAGTTGTGTTTGAATGTCTTCTATTGCATTCAAGCCCGGGAAAAAATAAAAACAAAAAATATTACCTTATAATTGTGTTTGGCAAATAATTGTAGAAATAATAAATATTAGAGGCTTAATAATTGTATAATTTATTAAGATATCCAGTTGGAATCTACCCTCGAGAACGAATTTCATTAAAAGAGAAAAGAAGCGTCTGGATTCCTATAAGACGCTTAAAGCTTGCATAATGCATATCCACACGTGGGAAATATATATGCCACTACAAAAAAAACACTTCTAGCTGCGGTCGAAAACCGCCGCTATAGGCCTCAAAACCGCTGCTATAGGTTTTTTAGCCGCGGTCACAACCGCCGCTATATACCCGTCGACATAGGTATATAGCGGCGGTTTACGTGACCGCTGGTGAAGACCGCCGCTCTATAGCGCTACAGGTTTTTTTATTTTTATTTTTATTTATTATTTATATATATTTTTTAGTATTTTCCTGATATACAAATTTTGTTATAATTAATTGATGCAAACAAAGAAAAGTATAATCGACCAAAATATATTTCATTATAATTATATCGTACAAGTCTTACACCAAAAAAAAATTACTGAAGGACAGTCTGTCAATAATCTACAAAGTAATAAGTTCATGACATTTAAGGACAAATAACTATAAAATTAATCCTCAGCACCTTCAGCACCTCCTGCGCTTTCTGCATCATTGACATTATCTGCTGTTACAATATTTGAAAATTAACAAACAGTAATGACTTGAACCAATAAGCTTAGTGCACACTTAAAATTACATTAATGACAGTATTCATTTATGTTAGTATCTTACCAAGAAACGTTTTCCGACTTGGACGAGATGATCTATGAATTGCTGGTGAAACTTGAATGTTATTGCCATCATCTTGTTGTTGTCGTTGATCCTAATACGTTAATACAAAATTAATTAACTACGAAGTATATATAAATAGAATCAATAATAACATGTGAGAATAAGTAAATAAAACTTTTACCCAAACTTCTGTTATCCTCTGTATTGTAGATTTAAGCGATGCTAGTTCTGACTCCAACAATTGAACTCTATTTTCCAAGTGTTTCTCTCTCTCGTTAGTAGTGGATGTAGGCTGACTGTATCTGCAGTTCGCGTTGGCAGGATGAGATGAAGGAGTTGGTCCTAATCCAACCTCGCGAATGCGACCATGTCTGTCTGGCCCAATCACTTGCGCATATCGGTCAGATGGTAACCAACCGATGCTGCCATCCACTCTAAATTGGCTGAAAGATTGTGAACTTCCTGAATCATTCAGTCCAATCTCCTTCATTCGCATCTGAGAGAATAAAACATAGAATTATATTTTGAATTAATATTCGCACATTCAAATCAAAATTGTGACTTACTTTTTTCTCTGCTACGTCCGCATTTATTGGAGATCCATCAGAATGTATATGAACGGCTTTATATAACTCCGCTCGGTCGATTAGAACTTGTTTCTATTTTTCCTGCATCGCAAACACCAATTCGTGTTAAAATTGTAAATCACAAATAATAATGTTAATGATAAATACCATACCATACCATTAAACAAACTAATGAAGTACTACATACCAATTCGTGAGCATGACGTGCAAAGCTTTTTGATCCTGCAGTGTGGACCGCCGTTTGATGCGATCGATTTTGTTTTCTAGCTTCACTTTGACGCTACATTAACATCAAGAGAATTAAAATTTATAATAAGCTACATTCTTGAAAACTATAATACAAAATAAATAATGTCGTACCCGTCCTGCATTAGAGTACCAAAAATCGACTAATTTGCAAAATTGCTCCAAATTAACGTCTGTTGGAGCATTATTTTTCACATACTGAGGCGTAAAGGCCTCATCAAAAAATTTCAGCTTTAAACTACACTTATAGTTCCTCCATTTCTCTTCTAAATCTTTGAGAAACCAGCTCTTGACAATATCCCTAATGGAGGCTCGGGGATTGTAAATCGTTTCTGCAAAATATATTGCAAGAGTTAGGTGCGTCAATTATTAAATTTATATGAAAAATTAGCATTATTAAATTATACCGTCATGAGGCTCCAACAGTCCTCTTTTGTTGACATAGGGACTTTACGCCAATCCGCCGCATGTAATGGGATTTGATTCGCAACACGGGCAATACAACCCGTGAATTTGTTAACACGGGCAATACAACCCGTGAATTTGTTAAATATTCCCCCTTCATTACCCAATGGCTACCCATTGCCATTGAATTGTACTGGAATCAATTCGTCTTTCTTCAGATTCCAGACGTTCGTCATCCGCTTGCCACCACGCACTTTCCGGACTCCACTACCACCTGCACATTTAGTATGTGAAACATAATTGACTAACATATAACTAAGATTATCTCTTAGTTGGGTTTTAAAAACATACCAATTATTTAATTATCATTCAAAGATTGATCATCTTCGAACGACGGCATCGTAGCCTGTTCTGAAGGCAGCTCGGGTGGCTGTGACGGCGTTACTTCTTCAGATGGGGGCACAGATGGCTGCGACGGCGTTGCTTCTTGAGATGGGGGCATAGATGGCTGTGATGAAGAAGATATAGTCCTAAACCTCTTCCTCGTCATTGTACCTATACAATATTTAAAAATGCATAAAAGTGATTTCAATGTAAAATTCAACAACACAAAACATTTGCTTAAACAAAGCAACGCCAATATAACCAACATCATATAACACTTACCCCTCCAATCTCCAATAAACTCCACAGAACCAACAACAAAAAATAGTTAGCCATACCCTCCGCCTTCCAACAAAATCCACAAACATCACCATCTCCAATTAACTCCACATAACCAACAACAAGTAATAGTTAGCCCAACCCTCCGCCTTCTAAAATCCACAAACTCCAATCTCCAAAAAATAAGGACAAAAGAACAAACAATAGTAATTGATGAAGAGATTCAAGATACCACTAACCTGTGAAAGAGTAATATGCTTATCTGCAACCGATTCTCTTGGAGAAAGCAAAAACAAACACGTTTCTAGTAAACAATTTCCCTGTAAACAAACACCAATGGTATCAGCTTATTCTGTCACAAGCAAACATAGCTTGTAAAAATATTGTAGATACTTTATCTTCTTTATTTAAACGTCGGTAATATGTCACTTATTTCTTGTATGTAGTCATTATTTAAGTGCATTCCTAAAGAGTATTGCAAGCAGGTTGTACAGTGAACCACTGAACTATGTGGTCTGGCATCCTATTAAGATCGTACTAGATTTATGGGGACTGAGGAATTGATTGGTTTATTTCCTGTTCTCATCAAGTAATCGTTCTGGCAATTTTACAGAGCCTTGGTCTTTTTTGTATGTGAATTGACATGTTTATTTCAAGATTTCTGGTACAAGGAACTGTAGTCACCCTGTATTGGTAGATGGGAAATTAGCATATCACCAGTATTCTGAGTGTTCTGGTTAGCTTCCTATCTTTTGCAGACCCCTGCTAGTATGAATTTTTGCTAAGCATAAAGTTTTGCTAAATGGATTGGTGCTGCCATGCATCACTTAGAACTCGAGCAATTCAATGCCACCAAACCAATTTATCGGATTGTCTTAGTTGTTATGACAAATATGAGATTGACAACCACATACACACCCTGAAATCATAGAGACCAATAACCAGTAGTGAGTAGTCCATCGGACTCAGTCATAATGATTTGCTACTCCAAGGGACTCAGTCATTTGAATGTACAATCATATAGCTGTTTTAAATTCATGTGTACGTGCTGTTACAATAATATCCAATGGCAAGTAAACTATGACAAACATGTTTTAACCAAAGAAACAAATAAGAGCAAAAGAAAGCACCAATATTTTTTTCCCCGAATCCACAAAAAGGAGGAGAAAAAGAAAACTAACTAACGCAAAAAACTCACCCTTTAAACTGGGACAGAAAAACCAAGTACTCAGTTACTCTGCATCTCGCATTAGAGGCCTAGCCTTTGGATTCCGGTTTAAGCAATGATAAGCTAGCATACCAGCCTTGTGGACTCCTTTAATAGGATAATCTCCTTCTAGTCTTGGATCTATGATATTGAGCAATTTTTTCTTCTCTTTCAGTAACGGGAGTGCCCAATCTGCTAGGTTCTGCTCTCGAGTTGGTTGAGACTTGTCTAATGATTTCCTTCCTGTAAGAAGTTCTACAAGAACAACGCCAAAGCTGTAAATTATATTCAATTATAATACTGCATTGGTCACTCAGAGGCTGACTAATGACTAGCAAAATGGGGACTGCAATTATTTATTTGTCTTCTTGTATATTCCTGAAACAACATAATCTCTGTCTCTAGGAACCTATAGGTGGAAAGATGCTTATACAAAAGATATCTTATGTGTAGAAATCAGCCAAAGACAGTGTTAGTAAAGAGCTTGTTTTAAGTTCCTTTACAGAGTGTCCAATAATCTCCTTACACACCGTATGCCTTCTTACCCCTTTGTGTAATATTTGGCCAAGTTGAGTTTATCTTCGTGAAAATGAAAGTTTTTATTTCTCTAGTGGGAAAGTGTATATAAACTACTGATGTTAATCTGATTCTTCTACTCGCATATAGATCAGTGGCAGTAATAATCCAAAAAATTTGATGTGCAGGCAAATGCCCAGGAGAAATTTATAAGGATTAAACATGCGTACAACACATTGCTGAATTCTCAATCTTGGAGGAAATATGACACTGGAGGTCCCAGATCTGATTATTCCTATTCTAGTGCTTGAAGAAGCCAAACTAGGGAAACACAAGATGAACACCAGAATCACTTCAGTCCAAACAATAAACTCAAATACCTATTATCAACAAATACCTATTATCTTCAGAAAGGAAAAATGTGTGGGAAACACTTACCTATTATCTGACCTAGTCCCGGTGGGCCGTGACTCCGTGTGGCGTGGTGACCGTGGTCCGGTGTGGAGGAGGAAAGACTGAGAAGTGAGAAGTGAGCCGAGAGGGGAGGAGCCGAGCTGCCGAGGAGAGGCCGAGAGGGACGGAGGGCTTGCTGGCTTCGGAGGGCTTGCTGGCGTCGGGAGGGAGAGAGTGAGAAAGGGGGAATTCGCGGGGGAAAATTTTTGGGGGGAATCGGGGGAATTCGCGGGGGGAGGGGAGGGGAACAGCACCGTTTCAGTTAAGGTTTTTTTTATAATAATTTTCTATTTTACAGTTATATATGTTTAGTAAATTAAAAGTAGTTGTAAATTATAATAGTATTTGAAAAGCTTTATACATAATATTTTATTTAATATTTTTTTAACTAGTGTAATAATTTTAATTAAAACAAGTTTAGAAAATTTGGCCAAATTTTTTCACATACATGACAAACTTCATTATTTCATAGCTCATTATAAGTATGATAATATAAATTTTTTAAACCAATTATATTTAGTTAATAAATATGCAATAACCATAACAACCATATAATAACTTCAATTTTCATAACACTCTTTTTAATTATGCATTTTATTAAGTAAGTCCCTTCAAATAAAATTTATTAGACACATGAAAAAATAAAGTTATGTATTAAAAGACTTAAATTAATCAATAAAATAATTATTAACATATAAATAATAATTGTTTTCTTTTTTTTTTTGCATATACCTATAGCAGCGGTTCAGTCAAAACCGCTGCTATAGGTATATCTTTAGCAGCGTTTTAAATAAAAAAACGCTGCTAAAGGTACAGCCTACAGCGGTAGTCAACGTGACCGCCGCTGTAGGCACCATATTTCTCGCGGCGGTCCTTGACCACCGCTATATAGACCGCCACTAAAAGATAGTATCTAGTGGCGGTCTTTTTAGTGGCGGTTGGTGACCGCCGCTACAGACCCCTATAGCAGCGGTCCGTGACAGCCGCTACAGTGATCGCCGCTATAGGATATTTTTAGCCGCGGTTTCCAAAAAACGCGGCTAAAAACACCTTGTAGCGGCGGTTTTAGTGACCGCCGCTGGAAGTCCTTTTTTTTAGTAGTGTGCAGAAGAAAGCAAAAGAAGTTGCACTATAATATTATTGGATATTTTTTTAGAAAAATACATTATGCATAAGAATCTTATAGACATTTCATAAAGTTATCACATGCAGTTGTATCGCAGTTTGGCATTAGTTTAAGCTTTTGGTCTTTGTCCTTGGGAACAGAGTTTAACCGATCGTGGGTCTCGAATCCAATACCATGCCATCCACTCTGGTCTAATAATTTGCACCTTTCTTTTGTGAGATTCTGCTGCAAATCAATTTCCAAAGAGTGGAGAACCTTAAAAGTAAGAAAGCAAAGATAAGTTATATAATAAAGTTAAGGGAATTTTGATTTTTAGTTATTGTGTTTTGCACACATTTCATTTTTAGTCATGCAGTTTCGAGGTTCAAAATTTCAGTCTCTCAGTTTACCATCTTTCAAAGAATAGTCTTTCCGTCACTCTCTCGTTTGTCTCACTAACAGACTGACTTGTCATTGGAGGCTGTTCCTGCCATGTTAGCTGCAGCCTCCCGATCAAAAACATTTTTCCATGATAGCCTCCCTTTTCAAACTCGATTTCACCTTTCGTAAACCTTAGAGTGTTTCTAATCTCAAGAAGATGGCTCCTCTTCGCATCCTAAGCCCACATCCTTTGCGCCCTCTCCCACCACCTATTCCTCACAATCAGCAGTTAAATACACTTTACATTTTTCAATTATAAAAGTCTTGACACTTTGTATTTTAATCTAATTATTATTACTGATACTTTACACTCTTCATTAAAAAATTTCATCAATCCGGACGAAAATTTATGTTTTGACCTTAAAGTTATTATATTAACCCTATAAAATGACTACGGATAAAAAAATTATGGGGACAAAATTGTCATTTTACATATAAAAAAATTCATTTTCAAATTTAATAGAGAATACAAATGTTTGAAATCGATAATTTATGAGTGTCATGAGACAAAAATAATAAATTAAGGTATATAATATTAAGACTCCATAATTAATAGATGCAAAATATATTTATCCTTTATAATAGAATACATGGCCTAATCTTGAAATATTAGAGATAGCCTTGAATTCAAAGATATGGAATGGTACAGGGAAAAACAGACAACTTTCGGATAGATACCACTTCCAAACAGAGTGCTATTTATGGTATTTCGGATAGACACTAAAATCCGACTTTAATGATCCGAGCTTCCCTGTGAAGACGCAGACACACAGAGACAAGGGCCAACGGTACGCCACCCGGGGCCTGGGCCCGGGGGTATGAGAGACAGTCAGAAAAACTAAACCCTGTTTGCAGAAGATTGAAGAACATTAAACAATATTATAGACAATGGAGATCTCCGGAAGTTATATCAATCAACACATAAACTACAATGAACTGAACAGAACAGCTCGGCAAGCCACAATTTCATTCTCCCAAAACCACAATATGCCCATCTTGAACCCTTCCAACTCGAACCTTCCCCTTTGATCAGTTTGAAATGATTAAAAATTATGACACAAATAGAAAATCTTAAGAATACAGTCACTATGATTAGGTTAGGCTTGGCTGCAGCAGTCCCTCAAATCACAAGCTTCAGAAGTTCGGTTTCTTGCATACGCCAAACTGAGTGATCAAGGATAGTACCCAACTCAAAGCTTTTGCTGGGGTTGGGGAATTTGTGCTGAGGGCGAGCTTTTGTCCGAAACCTCCCGCCGTAGACCAATCGTGAACGCAACGGCGTAGAATATTTTACGCTTGATCTCGCCTCTCCTCGGAGGCAGGCTTTGGTTATGTGAGCCGTTCGATTTCGGTTCGGGGATCGCCATCTTCTTGAAGTGGACAATTTTGGAAGTAGAGAGAGAGAGAGGTGGAAGAAACAGAAGAATGTGAAGCTGTGCAGTGATTTTCTAGTTCTGACAAGGGATGGATTTGTTTTGTTTTTCTGAGAATCTGAGCGAGTAGAGGGGTTTCAAATTTAGGAATAAAGACAGAAAGAGGCATATGGAGTTGTGGGAAAAATGCCGGAAATGTGTCGAGTATTTATAGGACTGTTTTAGTACCTGGGGAAGAAATGTTCAAAAGCAGAGAATGGTTCCCAACTTGCAAGCTGGCACGTGGAAAATATCAAAAGCAGAGAATGAGAGATTAATCCACAGAGACAGTTTCCCCAAATGGGATCTTAGCAAAAAAAAAAAAAAAAATCTTACAATGCCATTGCCAATAAAGTTACAGAAAAGTTAAAGATGAAAATGTTACGATGAGCTATTAAATCCTTTGTGGCTTCCATAATTTGCCTGAGCAAAACCGTTCCTTTATTTTAATTTCTAAATAGAAAAAAATATAAATTAATTTTGTTTCATATTTTTTTAAATAGTTTTTTTTTTAATCTCAAAATAAGCTTTTTCGTTAAACAAAATCATTACTATGAAAACAATAAAACCTTTTCAATATCCAATAAAATTGGCTTCCAAAACATATATATGCTATGCCTTTCACAATCGCTTGCAAGATGTGTTTAAATAATTTTTCCTTTTCAAGCATCTCTTTTGTGTTTTTTTAATAGAAATTGAGACTAATGATTAGAAATATGTTGAAGATTGAATTTTTTTTTTTTCGGATTTATTTTTCAGCCCTAACTCATCTAAAAACATCAATCCAATTAATCTTGCTTCCCTCCAATCAATATTTTTATATTATTTTCTTCTATTGTTTAGGTTATTTCGAAACTTGTGGGACCTAAGTGAACAACAATTTAATCTTAGCTCCAAATAAGTCAACAAAATTGTGATCTCATGACTTTCTTTGACTACTATTTAACAATGTCTAATTCCACTAAATAGACATTGTTGAACTCAAAGATTAATTATAATTTACTCCAAACAATTTATCCCAATTTTTGTTTAGTGACTATTGACCTCCTGTGAATCTATCCACATACAAATAAAGTTGCTATATGCTGTCACTTTATTATTCTATCTCTTATCCTTGAGTTCTCAAATTTAATTACACAATTATTCAAAGAAAATGTGTTTTTCTATTTTATTTTAGTAACCCAACACTGAAATGCAGTGGATAATTTCTTTATTTCATGCGACCACTCAACGTACGAGTATATTAGCCATTCAAGCGCGGAGCGCCTCATCTTTGAGTACATTAAAGTGATATACATGACGTGACTTAATCCACACTACTCTCGAGATTCAAAGTAAAAAACGAACAAAATGTGCAAGCACTTATTTTTTCCTTTCAACAGTTAACTATAAAGTGATCTCATTGTGTAATACCAATCACATTATCTAGTAATTTATATTCCTATGGTTAAGACAAAACATCATGGATAATGTATTATGATCTTATCAAATAAGATGTCAAATCTCATCAATGACAATGAAAGGTTTATAATGTCTTTATATGTTTTGAGAATTGTCTAATTTATATTTTCTTGAAATAATCTTATCGATCGCATAAATCAATTTCATCGTTGACCGGAGGGAGTGAAAAAAAATATTATTTCATTTAATTTTCACGAAAAAATATATTATTTCGCAATTGGGTGAAAATCTGAGTCTTTAATATACAAGGGAGTGCACGGAGAGGGAAAAACTTTTGAGAAAAACAGTCGACATAGAGGGTGTTCCATAGTTAGTGATAGGAACAGACATCTTTCGGATATACATACAACGTACATCCAAACAGAGTGCTATTTATGGTATTTCGGATAGACAAAATCCAACTTTAATGATCCAAGGAAGACACAGAGCCAGTGAGAGACAAGGGTCCAGCAGCCGGCCACCCGGAGTCGGGTGGTATGAGAAACAGATCAGAAAAACTAAACCTGTTTGCAGAAAACTAGAGCAAAAGTTTACAAATCACGCCGTCAACCACATTGAAGAACCATATTGTTGAGATTCCACGTTGCTTAGGAGAATATAATTAGAAGAGTTAATAAGAGGGCTTGGATAACTCTAACTGTAAGGCATGTCTTTTGGTCTAGAGCCCAGGTCCTCATCAATTGGTGGCCCATGCGTCTTTCTTAAGTCGTGTGGTGGTTTGCATGAACCCATTTTCTTCGACCCTATAGATCCGGTACGGGTCAAGGTAGGCCCAAGTCCGGTGAAAGCCTCCTATAGAGGTCATGTGGGAGACGCAGATGACGAAGACGTCGGTCTTGGAAGGATGGAGGATTGTTGAGATCCCACATTGCTTAGGAGAACCTAATTAGAAGAGTTAATAAGAGAGCTTGGATAACTCTAACTGTAAGGCATGTCTTTTGGTCTAGAGCCCAGGTCCTCATCACATATAGACAATGAAAATCTTCGGAAGTTATATTAATCAACACATGAACTACAATGAGCTGAACTTGAGATATAATAAGCTCAATATAGACGTGGTACAACATAACAGCTCGGCAAACCACAATATGCCCATCTTGAACCCTTCCAATCAAAACCCTCCCCTCTCTTTTCCCTTTCAATCACTTTGAAAGGAAAAAAACTATAAAACAAATAAAAAATTCTTAAGAATACAACCACTATGATTAGGCTAGCCTGCAGTAGTCCCAACCTGAAGTTGACGCTGGGGTTGTGGAGTTTGTGCCGAGAAAGCCTCCAGTCTCGGAGAACTTTTGTTTGAATCCCCTCGCAATAGACCAATCATGAGCACCATGTCATTGAATATGTTACGCTTGATCTGGCCTCTCCTCGGAGGGAGGCTTTGTGTGTCAGGGGCGGACCTAGGTCGGGCGAACCTGGGAGGCCGCTCGGGGTCCGCCCCTGAAATTTTTTTTTCATGTATATTTTTTTGGCCCTGGTTGGCCCAGGCCAGCATAAGCCCGCCTGGGTGATTAAAAAATGCGAACTGGGCCTGATCCCATCAAGCCCAGGCTGTATTTTATTTTTTATTTTTAAAACAGGGGGTGAAACGACGTCGTTTTCCCCCTGTGTTTTGAACCAAAAAAATCTCTCCTCTCTCCCTTATGCGATCTCCATTCTCCCGACTGAGCCGACTCCCCTCTCAGCCCTTAGGCTCTCTCTCTTCAGCCTTCAGCTCACCGCCGGCGCCTTCGCTTCAGCCTTCGGTCTCTCGAGGTATCGGCGCGACAATATTAGCTTCCATTTTTTTTTCTTCTTTTCTTTTTGGTGAGGCATTTCATAAAACATGTATGTGGTAGTGGGGATGATTCATGATTGGCTATCCTTTGTTCGGTTGCTGAGAGAAGTAGGGAGAAATAAAAGGAATGGAAATTGTTACCATAAATCTAGCTTTGAAACTCAAGTGCAGGTTTGAATTACACTGGAAATTGTTAAAATAAAATTATAAGAAGCTTCTAGAATTATATTTTGGATCAAGTGCTAAACACCACATTTGGTAATGAGGTGTTGACTCATACTTTTGTTGTATATTGTACTAGTTTCCTTGCTTAAGAAGGATGACAACTCACAACTCACAGATATTGCAAGCCTTGTACACATTATTATACTCTTTGAGCCTCTTTCTCCGTTTAGAGTTTTGTGGCTTAAACTAATGATTAGATATTTAGATTGAATTCAGAAAAAAAATGATTATATATAAATGCTGCAGCAAATAAAAATCTATTGTTGGAAAATAAATTTTGCAGCAAATTAAATATTTACTTGTTAACTTATTGTTTTTTATGTAGATTTGTGTAGTGAAGATCAAAATCCATTGCTGGAAGCACATTTGAACTTTATCAATATACTTGCTTATTTGCTGGAAGGACATTTGCGGTAGGTAATCTCCTTTCTTTAAAACTTTTTTTCATTTCTTGCTTAATTCTAGGCTGGATTGTGAAGGAAACCGGAGTAAGGGATGTTATTTGTATAGTAGTTTTTAGGTTGGATTGTGATGCTGTTGAGCCTAGGACAACCTTGCTGTGAAGATGGTTGAGACCAGAAAGAATATTTTGTATCCATTGGTTTATCTTCTTATTACGTTGGCATTGGTCTTACCGGTTACGACTGCAACCGTTGAGAAAGTGTTCTCTGCGATGAAAATTATCAAGAATGATTTGCGTAATAGGATGAGAGATTATTGGATGAATGATTGCATGGTAGTGTACATCGAGCGGGAAATTTTTGAAACTATTGAGAACGAAGTAATTTTGCAACGTTTTCAGAAGATACACAACCGTAAAATCCAATTGTCCTCTCTCAATCGTAGTACATAGTACGGTTACGGTATGTGTAATTCAATATTTGTAATGTTTTTAGTCTTTAATGTTTTGATATTGTAACTCTAAGACCATTTTTAACATTACGCTTGAAAAAAAATTTCAATCATTCTGCTTTAAAAGTTCGCCCGGATTGATTTTCATTTCTGGTTCCGCTACTGTGTGACCCATTTGATTTTGGCTCGGGGATTGTCATCTTCTTGAAGTGGAAATTATATATAGAGAGAAAGGGGGCTGGTAGAAACAGAGGAAAGGGGCAAAGAGAAACAGAGGCGAAACAAAAGAATATGAAGCAGTGCAGTGATTTTCTAGTTCTGAAAAGGGCTGGATTTGTTTTGTCTTTCTGAGAATCTGAGCGAGGAGAGAGGAGTTTAAAAAGGATACGAAGCTGTCAATCCTGTCGTTTCTCTCCTCACTCCTCAAAGTTGCTTAACCAGGAAGAAATATATTTTTTTTTCTAGACAAAGCAGACCAAATCTACAAGAAAAAAAGGGTAAAGAGATTCGATCCCTGAAAAGAACTCTCTTCAAAGAGAAGACGTGCCACTTGAGCTAGAGCTCAATGACAATCAGGAAGAAATAATTAGAAGAAATCATACTATTTTCGTGATGGAATGTTCTAGAGCCGCATAAAGTATTTCTTTAACTTTACCTTTTGCCCTCTCTCTCCCTCTCTCCCTCCTTTCACTCCTTACCCCTCCCGTGTTTAGTGGGCAGAAGCAATGACATCGTTCCGCGTGGCGTCTTAAGAGAGGAAAGAAGCAAAATAGATCTGCTGTTTTATACCATAATCTTTGTAGGGTCAACATCCTAGCTCTGTTTCTCCAAATTGTAACATGCCGATCACGTCAAGAATTACATATAACCTTATTCCCTTAACATTAATTAAGTCATAATAATTTATAGTGATTCAAGAGATTTGTGTTATACAAAAATTAGTTAAATACATTTTTCCGCTTATTAACTATAAGGATTCAGATACTTTACGTTCGAAACTATTAATTTTTGTTAAATTTTAACTCTTAGTTATTCATTATTCACTTTGTACCTTCTCTCATCAATTTGAATGAAAAATAATATTTTTGATCTCTGAAATGACAATTATATCCTTTCATTTTTTGGACCGTGGTATTGTTATTAATAATTTCACCGGCAAAGAATTCAATTTTCATCCAAATTAAAGGATATAAATTGTACAAAATTAATTAATGGTTAATCGGTATAATGTTACAAAATTAATAATTTGGGCGTGAAATATGTTAGAACCCAAAGAATTGATAGGTAAAAATTTTATGCTAGGGCTTGTAAAAGATCAAGGAAAGATGTTTTGGTACCAGCATAATCAAACTATTTTTATATTTGAAAGCTTAACAAAATGATATTTTATATTAAATTTGCCTTTATTTGAATCCTTCCTAGTTATTTATGGTGATTCTCGCTATTTGTAGACCAAGAAATAATAAAAAGTAGTTAATTAATAAAAACTTAATTAAAATCAACGAGAGCAAATATAATTAGGCTATGTTTGGTTAGTGGTTTAAAAATATTGTTTCGTTTAAAAATTAATTTTTTATTATCAAACATTATTTGGTTCTTAATAGTCATTTTATTCTCCAATAAAATCTTCATTATAATCATTAATCATGTTTTTTCATGACAAAAAAACACAAAAATAAATAAAAAATTACTATCGACTATGAGGGTTTTGACACTTTGCGCGCCTAATTTATTATTTTTTTGTCACGTTGCACACACCAACTATGGATTTCAATCACTTTGCACTCTCTATGTTTTGGTTAATTTTGTAAGGAAAATGATTTTTTGGTGTGCAAATGACAATTTTTTCCTTAAAATGTTTTTGACCGTGAAAATTTTATGATAGAAAAATCGTAATTTTTGAGGTCAACAAATAAATTTTTGTCCAAACTGACTAAATTTTTTAACGAAGAGTGCAAAATGTCTGAAATCAGTAGTTAGTGGGTGGAATGTGACAAAAATAATAAAGTGAGGTGTAAAATGTCTGAAATTAATAGTTGATGGGTGTAATGTGACAGAAATAATAAATTTGGGTGTAATGTGTCAAAACTCTCATAATTTGAGTGTGCACAGTGTATGTTTGACTCAAAAACTTTCTTCTTAATTATAGTACGCTCATAACTTTCACATTCGGAACGAGAATATATTTCTAAAATTTTCTCTTTATAAACATATTTTCTACCGGCCTCCTCACTTTCACACGCTACCAAAAAAATAAATATCGAAAAATTCTTTTAATCATTACAAAAAAAATAATGTTTTCAAAACCACGACAAACACTCTCAAAGAGAATATATTTCAATTTTTTTTTTGCCTTCCAAACACCTTTTCTAAATGCCACACTACATTTCCAAATTAGTAAAAAAGAAAAAGAAAAAGAAAAGACATTAGCCATGTAAAAAAAAATCAAGCCACGACAATATAGCCTTCGTCATCTCGAAGACTCGAACAACTTGACAAGAACAAACAACGCAAGCTGATTGACAAGTAAAAGTAGATCATGCTATTATAAACCTTGGTAATTGCCAAAAAAAACATAATAAGGTGCTTAAGCCAAAAGTCATGACCCACCTTTCATTGGCTGTCAGCCCTGTTGTTTCATATGTTCTAGCTTGCCATTATTTCTTGCCTTATTTGTAACCTGTACTTCAATCCAAGTCCATTTCCTTGATTCAGAAACCCCAAGATAACTGTGGAGATCACTGAATAATGCCAGAGAAATAGAGGGTTGAAAACCATATCAATAGGTCTTCAATCTTGAACTAAGGCACATTTGATCGATTCAGGCAAAAAATTTGAAATGACGCCCCTATTTTTCAGGAGAATAGTTATTATGGCTGTCTAAATAATTTAACTTTATCCACTTCTTTACTTAAATTAAATTACAAAATATTAATGAAAGTATTTAAATTCTGAACCATGTAATTCAATGTATGATTCTTATGATTTTTGATCTTCTAAATACTCCACTCCAGCTAGCCATGAAGTTCTCAAATATAATTAAAGACTTTAATACCCTCTCATACTAAATGTATACTTAATCAGCTGGAAACTCCAAATATAAGTAGTTTGGAAAGCTAGAATGATCCTCGTAGACAATTTTATCTTCCATTTAATTACCTTGCATAAGATCAATTGTTGAGATTAATTATATTCCGGACCATCGGAAAACAGAAACATGGCGGCCGGCAAAAAACATGCTAGAATGACGTTGGAGGAGAAACAGAATCACAAAAAGAAAGAAAAAAAAATGAAGAAACCTAACTGTAATTTACTGGCTTAAAAGGTCGTTCCAAACTGTCTTATCTGCAGATTGTTTCTTTGGGTAGACCCTAATTTCTCTTTATAAGCCTTGCTTCTAACAGCCGATGAATGGAATACGTTTCGCTTTCCACGAAGAACCTAAAGAATAATAATTAGGCTAAAGTGCAAATAACAAACATGTGCTTTTAGCGATCTGAAATCGAGACTTGTGCTCCTAATTTTTTTTTGATTTGAAGACCTATATATGCAATACTAACTATTAAATTCGAGACCCCACCCCACCCCACCCATTTTCCATCTGACTAGTACTAACAGAGGCCGATCGACTTGCATTTAATTTTAATACAATTCACATTAATTAGTTAATGCTAAGAGAAAATTTTAAAAAGTGATATGCAACCGTCGATGTTCCACTTGGCCTCCATCGTTGCAACAGAATATTTACTTTTTAAAATAATGAAAGTGTGGAGGAAAAATTTACATGAAATAGATAAGATTTATGGGGTGACACCCGCCGTCGATGGAAGGGTTTACTTTACCCTTTACACTTTTTTCGTAATTGCTAGAGGGAAAATGGGGTGGGATCTCTAATTTAATAGTTAGTGTTGCACGCGTCTTAAAATCAAAAAATTAGGAACACAAGATCTCGATTCCGAATCTCCTAAAAGCACAAGCCCTCACACTTTGCTTCATCTCTAGAATCCACCTGATCGTGGTTCGCTATGCACAACTTGCTCCCTCATTTATGATGTTCCTTTTCCCGATCTAACAAGCCCTCTAAAATCACATTAGCTGCATTGATACCACTTGTTGTGGAGATGAAAACTTGGGTAGTCTTCTAGTATTTTATAATATAAAAATAGAAACATCACTCAACCTAAAGCTTCAACATACAAGTTTTGGCTCAACTATGATATATTGATCAGCCCCACTTGTGACTTCATTCTAACATGAGACTCTAACTTGTTTACAATTTCACCGTTGCATACTGAAGAGAGGTAAATAGGAAGCCGGAAAATGAGTATACGAGCTAAACCTCCAATATAATAAGAAGAAAAAGGTAATAGTGTAGAGGAGAGAAAAATGGTAACAAGAGACAAGAGATTTTAAGTGGTTCGGTCTAGAAGACCTACATCCACTGTGAAAGTCCTCTATGACTTTATTTTGTATTATGAGTCCATACAATTACAATTGAAGATCTCTATTTATAGAGATAATACAAAGCATAATAGGAGAATATCCTATATTTAAATTTGAATGTCTACATTTGAATTTGAATTTGAATCTTCATAACAATATCAAAAATTTGATATTGTGATAACTATAATATCATATCAAATCTTTAAAATTTGATTATGATATTATCTCTAAGAGAATAAATAAAAAATATTTCACAGATATATATAAAAAATAGTTCACATATATGAATATATTTCTCCCGGACCTTTTAATTTGCAGTTAGAGCGCTTTATTGTTCCTCTAAATTCATGCTGCGTTATTTTCAGGGAAGATATTGTAAGTCAGGTATCCGAAGGAAACTGATTTGGTCATGATTTGGACAAACCTCCATGGGAATGTATTGAGAAGCTTGTTTAGAGCTATCATTCACATCCCATTCTCCGCAAAGCAAGCTTCTGAACTTATTTGGCAGGACTCATATGTTCGCAGTTCCGCTTCTTTACCGCTGGTTAAGTAAATGCCACTAGAAACGACTTTCCAGTTCACAATCTGCTATTATCACTGTAAGACAACCAATGCAAGATTGTAGTTAAAAACTTATAGGCACCTGTCTATTCCGTGTATTGTTGCCTCTTTGATAGTGAAGCCCTAAGAAGGAGGATGAGACTCGTCCCAGAAAGGTCCTGGGAACCAAAGAGTGACGTGTAAGAATATGCACCAAATTACGTACTTAGACTGCATATTTGTTTGCCGCAGCACCATGAAAGTAGAGGTAAGGCACAAACAACTTCTACAGTTGGTTCCCATTACAATCGTTATCGGAATTCAACAAAAGAAGACATTGTAGCTCAGCATAAATATTTCCTAAGGAGCCATTTCAGGTTTCATTACAAGTTACAACAACTCAGGACAGACAAAGATCACACATCCATGCCTTACTGAGAGATGTAAGAAATGATGGAAAATATGGTCTGAGCTAAAGAAAGTAGAAGCAATAAGACAGCTGCAAGAAATGAAAGCAACGCCCAAGGACTATGGAAGTAATCGTGCCTCAATTTTGCCATCCATATATTGCGACTTTTGCGACAATGCTTGTTCACATTGCTGTAGATTTTTGCATAAAAGATGTTGGGTACGATGACATGGTCACCAAGCTTGTTAAAAATGGTGGAAACAACGTCGTCATCGCCGAGCCAATTATCAATAACTCCTTGTCGACAAAGTAGTTCAATATCCTTAGAAGAGTTAATAAGATAATCCATGAAGGATATATAATCACTGACCCTTAAATGCTGATTTGGAGTATATTGCTCAAATGCAATTAGATTACGGAAGAAAGTCTCTGTAAGATCATCTACCTTTAACTGTGGAATTTCCATTGTCCCGTTGTTGAACTTTATGTCAAACAAGCACTTAGCTCCCTCTAGGTTCTTGAATCTGACTCCAGCCTCTTGAAGCTTTGTAGCACAAGGCATTGAAGTACGGTCTTTTTCCATATCTCCCAGGTTTCCAGGCATTTCAATTTTCAAAAACTCAGAAGAACAGACTTTTCTGTGTATCAGAGAAAGTATATGCTCAACGTTTTGGAAAGAATTGTAGCTTGACTGACCGGAATACAGTGACCATGAAGGTAATATCTCATGAAAAAAGCCCAGAACAAGCTCAATAATGTCATGCGTCTCGATAGGAACCTTTGTCATCTCGAACAACTTGGTAAGAACAAAAAAGGGAAGCTGATTTTCAAACAGCAGTAGATCTCGCCCTAAGCCATCGAGCATCCAATTGGTTTGGAAGATTGGGTCACATTTGTCTCTAAGATTTTCTACTGCGAACTTACGAAACAGTTCAACGATGAAACATCCATCAAGTAGCATCATTTCTGCAAACTCATCTGTGTTTAGGCTAATGCATTCTGCATAGCATCCACGAGCTCTTTCTTCCAATTCTCTCAAGGCCACTATGTATGTTTGGACACTATTTTCCTTCTTCCTTTCAAGCATTGATTGTAAATAGTGCAATTTTTGCTTTTCCATAAAAGCTAGACAATCCTTGCGACGGCTGTAAGGACCGATGGCAAGCATCGCAGGTTCATAAGCCTTCTCACTTACTTGGCGTAACTGCTGATGCACTTTAAACATACGACACTCTGTAGCAATTGGAGTCAAACGGAGAAGCTTTTCGTCAAGACATATGGAGACAGGATCAGCTCCAGCAACAGGCCTCATATCCTAAAGAAGTAGTACGCCTCTGCCCCAAAAATATTGCAGACAATTTTGTAACTAATATGGCAGAACTTCAAAACAAAAAGTATACACGCAGATAGAGATATATATATTTACCGTCCTCTACTAAGAGTGATACGATGAATTGCTAAGAAAATATTAAAGAGCTTCTGGAGTAGGTAAATAGTGGGACGCTAGCTAAAAGCAAACCCGGCCACTTAATTAGATCAAAGATTCTGTTCTTTTTTTAATTTTTTGAAAATAATACTTTATCCAGAAAGTTCTTACATAATCCACATCCAACAGCCTTAAACGTACAATTTATGAAATGTAATTTAAATAGGACAAGTTCAACATTAAAAACTCAACAATTTAGAGATTCGACGTTAAGAGTAATGAAAAGAGATCTAGAGACACTACTCTGCGACCATTTATCCTTCATTATTCTATACAGATCGGTACAAAATTCCGTGTGATTGTCAGGACTCAGGAGGGTAATCACCATTGCTATTTTAAATTATGATAGAGGAGGGGAAAAAAGTTCCAAAATAAGGTAAAAAGAAGAAAAGGGTAATCACCATTGCTATTGGAACTCTTTTTTCTCCTAGGCGAAAGGTAATCAAACTTACCTTCTTTTTATGTTTTTCTTCAGCTCGGTTGTCAAACTTGCTTGAAGGTTCGCTCCAGATCGCCCCTGCAGACTGCTCCTTGGACCTGCTTGGATATCAAGCTAAAGAAAATGGTGGAATATATAGAAATGCAGACTAGAGTCGAGGAAACATTGACTTAAGAGTTAGGATCTTTAATTGGGCTAGCCACTGTTCAACGCTCCAGCAGCGTACCAAATGCCCCCATGACACCTGGGCCGTTTGCCTAAACGAAAGAGGATGGGCTTCAGCCGTTACCCAAATCCGGGATGGGAATTAGCTTATTTCCACTTGACATTTTTTGTTTTTGCCAATAGGTTTATGGCGTGGCCTCTTTATCACGGGCAATTCAGACCCAAAGAAGTCTCAAAGGTGAAGGAAGAAGATCTAAATGGAATATCAATAACCTTGGACTAAAGTTTCTGTCCGTCAATTTTCTTAAGTCGCAGAGGACTTTAGCCTGATCTGAACTCTGCGCCATTAATGGTTTTAGAGTAACAAGTGAAAAAAGTGTTCATAAAGGATTTATTTTAAGCTCAAATATATGTAGAGACTAATTTGATTTTGGGCCAAAGCACATAGACTATTTAGTATTTATCCCATTAATAATTCTCAAGTTGGGGCATGAAGATTAGGTCTGTTCAGTGCCACCGAAAATTTCCGGTGGCACCGGCACCGGATTACCGATACCCAGCTTCACCAATGCCGATGCCGGTTTAAGATTTTACAAAAAACAAAGTGCTATTCCCGGACACCGGAATATCGGGTTTTTTATATATAATAACAAAATGAATCGTTTTGTTTTAAAACCCCCTCCCCCATTTATGTTCACAGACCCCCTGGTGTCCCCCATTTCTCCCTCTGGAGTCTGGCCCTCTCGCCTTTGCTCCCATCCCAATTCCCACCTGTGCCTCTCTCTCTCTCTCTCTCTCTCTCTCCCCCTCCCCTCCCTCTCCTGCCGACCACCACGCCTGCAACTGATGCGCCTCTTGTCGCTGACCACACCTCCCTTCCTTCACGCGTCATGCTCCCATCTCTGTTGTCTGCCACATCTCTCTCAAGTGCCAATGATTGAGATTCGTTTATGTATGCTAAAAATCAATAGATTTGTTAATTTTAAGTTATTTTATTGAAAACATTAGGACATATATTATTGTTGAACGTTTTCCCCATTGTTTGTTGTTTTTAGGGTTTGTAATTTAATAAATTTAGGACGTTTGAGAAAACAACAAACGAACAAAGTGAATGCTAAAATTTTCAAGAGGTTTCCACTTTGCGAAAGAGAACATAACATATTGGATGTTCAAGAGACGTAATCATTGATGAACTACCGGAAGCAAATGTAAGAAGTAAAACTAGAATCTTTTGCTGCAAAAATTGTGTAGTCTACTAGCTTACGTGGGAGGTCGTCCAGAAGTTAATTGAGGCTTCTATTCAACATATTTGTGCATCCTTCCTAGAGAGAAAAACTCCTAAAGATTTGTGCTTCAAGATTGATGAGTTTTTCTCTATTCTTCCATCAAATTGCTTTGTGACCTTCATGTTGTTGAAGGTGTGCTAAAGAACAAGAGTGTTCATGGAATCTTCAAGAAGAATCTCAAGGTGCTGAGGTGAATGTCATTGGTGCGTCTGAGTAGGGGCGCTTAGATTATTACATCTGGGTTCTCGAAGTCAAGCAACTTAGGTTATTACCTAAGGAGGATGAGACTCGTCCCAGAAAGGTCCTGGGAACCAAAAAGAGACGTGTAAGAATATGCACCAAATTACGTCCTTAGACTGGCATATTTGTTTGCCGCAGCACCATGAAAGTAGAGGTAAGGCACAAACAACTTCTACAGTTGGTTCCCATTACAATCGTTATCGGAATTCAACAAAAGAAGACATTGTAGCTCAGCATAAATATTTCCTAAGGAGCCATTTCAGGTTTCATTACAAGTTACAACAACTCAGGACAGACAAAGATCACACATCCATGCCTTACTGAGAGATGTAAGAAATGATGGAAAATATGGTCTGAGCTAAAGAAAGTAGAAGCAATAAGACAGCTGCAAGAAATGAAAGCAACGCCCAAGGACTATGGAAGTAATCGTGTCTCAATTTTGCCATCCATGTATTCCGACGTTTGCGCCAATGCTTGTTCACAATGCTGTAGATTTCTTCATAAAAGATGTTGGGTACGACGACAAGGTCACCAAGCTTGTTAAACATGGTGGAAACAACGTGGTCATCGCCGAGCCAATTATCAATAACTCCTTGTCGACAAAGTAGTTCAATATCCTTAGAAGAGTTAATAAGATAATCCATGAAGGATATATAATCACTGACCCTTAAATGCTGATTTGGAGTATATTGCTCAAATGCAATTAGATTACGGAAGAAAGTCTCGGTAAGATCATCTACATTTAACTGTGGAATTTCCATTATCTCGTTGTTGAACTTTATGTCAAACAAGCTCTTAGCTCTCTCTAGGTTCTTGAATCTGACTCCAGCCTCTTGAAGCTTTGTAGCACAAGGCATTGAAGTACGGTCTCTTTCCATATCTACCTCGTTTCCAGGCATTTCAATTTTCAAAAACTCAGAAGAACAGACTTTTCTGTGTATCAGAGAAAGTATGTGCTCAACGTTTTGGAAAGAATCGTAGCTTGACTGACCGGAATACAGTGACCATGAAGGTAATCTCTCATGAAAAAAGCGCATAACAAGCTCAATAATGTCATGCGTCTCGATAGGAACGTTTGTCATCTCGAACAACTTGGTAAGAACAAAAAAGGGAAGCTGATTTTCAAGCAGCAGTAGATCTCGCCCTAAGCCCTCGAGCATCCAATTCGTTTGGAAGATTGAGTCAAATTTGTCTCTAAGATTTTGTACTGCGAACTTACGAAACAGCTCAACGATGAAACATCCATCAAGTAGCATCATTTCTGCAAACTCATCTGTGTTTATGGTGATTCTCGCTATTTGTAGACCTAGAAATAATAAAAAGTAGTTAATTAATAAAAACTTAATTAAAATCAACGAGAGCAAATTTAATTAGGCTATGTTTGGTCAGTGGTTTAAAAATATTGTTTCGTTTAAAAATTAATTTTTTATTATCAAACATTATTTGGTTCTTAATAGTCATTTTATTCTCCAATAAAATCTTCATTATAATCATTAATCATGTTTTTTCATGACAAAAAAACACAAAAATAAATAAAAAAATTACTATCGACTATGAGGGTTTTGACACTTTGCGCGCCTAATTTATTATTTTTTTGTCACGCTGCACACACCAACTATGGATTTCAATCACTTTGCAATCTCTATGTTTTGGTTAATTTTGTAAGGAAAATGATTTTTTGGTGTGCAAATGACAATTTTTTCCTTAAAATGTTTTTGACCGTGACAATTTTATGATAGAAAAATCGTAATTTTTTGAGGTCAACAAATAAATTTTTGTCCAAATTGACTAAATTTTTTAACGAAGAGTGCAAAATTTCTGAAATCAGTAGTTAGTGGGTGAAATGTGACAAAAATAAAAAAGTGAGGTGTAAAATGTCTGAAATTAATAGTTGATGAGTGTAATGTGACAGAAATAATAAATTTGGGTGTAATGTGTCAAAACTCTCATAATTTGAGTGTGCACAGTGTATGTTTGACTCAAAAACTTTCTTCTTAATTATAGTACGCTCATAACTTTCACATTCGGAACGAGAATATATTTCTAAAATTTTCTCTTTATAAACATATTTTCTACCGGCCTCCTCACTTTCACACGCTACCAAAAAAATAAATATCGACAAATTCTTTTAATCATTACAAAAAAAATAATGTTTTCAAAACCACGACAAACACTCTCAAAGAGAATATATTTCAATTTTTTTTTGCCTTCCAAACACCTTTTCTAAATGCCACACTACATTACCAAATTAGTAAAAAAGAAAAAGAAAAAGAAAAGACATTAGCCATGTAAAAAAAAAAATCAAGCCACGACAATATAGCCTTCGTCATCTCGAAGACTCGAACAACTTGACAAGAACAAACAACGGAAGCTGATTGACAAGTAAAAGTAGATCATGCTATTATAAACCTTGGTAATTGCCAAAAATAACATAATAAGGTGCTTAAGCCAAAAGTCATGACCCACCTTTCATTGGCTGTCAGCCCTGTTGTTTCATATGTTCTAGCCTGCCATTATTTCTTGCCTTATTTGTAACCTGTACTGCAATCCAAGTCCATTTCCTTGATTCAGAAACCCCAAGATAACTGTGGAGATCACTGAATAATGCCAGAGAAATAGAGGGTTGAAAACCATATCAATAGGTCTTCAATCTTGAACTAAGGCACATTTGATCGATTCAGGCAAAAAATTTGAAATGACGCCCCTATTTTTCAGGAGAATAGTTATTGTGGCTGTCTAAATAATTTAACTTTATCCACTTCTTTACTTAAATTAAATTACAAAATATTAATGAAAGTATTTAAATTCTGAACCATGTAATTCAATGTATGATTCTTATGATTTTTGATCTTCTAAATACTCCACTCCAGCTAGCCATGAAGTTCTCAAATAATTAAAGACTTTAATACCCTCTCATACTAAATATATACTTAATCAGCTGCAGTGGCGGAGCCAGGATCCAAGTTGAGGGGGGCAAATTCTTAAGGCGAAATGACATCAAAAAAATTTATACGTAATGCAAAAAATGTCTTAAAGTAAAAATATCGAAAATTAAAGACTAAAAGTATTGAACTTTCTCAAATGAAGTATCTTTATCTCATTATCAATGAAACACTGTAATTGATTCCACAAAAGAAGCAGTCACTCAAATCATAAGGACTATCGATGCAATTATGCATTTAATTCTGCTAGAACGACAAGATTAATTACAACGTGTTCAAAAGTTATTTATATGGATAATAATAGATCTTAATTAATTAAGCTGAGATTATATAGTTCGAGCTACGAACTCCTTTTTCCCGTTTGCTTTTTAAGGGAAGCCAATAATTCGTTAACTTCACGAGCATTCTCGAGTCACACTGTTGGTCATGCAAAATACAACTTCTTCATCTAAACTGGGCTCTGGCTAGTGGCGGCACTGAACGCCCTCTGAAGGGCTCCTGACGCGATCTTTATCTTATTGCCTTGTCGTCGAGCCCACTAGTCCATCCTATATTCACTAAAGCTAATCAAACAAGCGGCTTGATTTTGGGCTTAAAACCAGTGGAACCCATAAGATTGCTTTTTCTTATGCTATAAAAAGGGAGTTTTTCATTCCTCATGAGAGTTGTTTAAGGATGAGTGAGCCCTGCCATATTTTCAGTTGTAGCACTGGTCAGCAATCAGGAACAAATTAACATTAATTTTGACGAAATGAACGAATTGTTGCATGCGAAGGTGAACTTTTGTTTTGATCAAAAGTCAGTCTCGGTACCGGAGCCACTGAATTTTTCTGGTGGCACTGAACACCTTACTACTAGTGGTAATGAGGCCATTGTGGAGTTTTTAGAGAACAATATGACAGTTGATTTTGATGTGTTTGGTACGTTCATGAAAGAAATGGTGTTTTGCTATGTGGAGTGTAGCTTGGTATCACAATAAATGTTCATTGGTTGAGCATGACATATCTGAAGATCGTTGAGAAGAGACCGGAGCCATGTAAGTTCACAAGTGGTAGACGTCATGACATGATACTCTACATCAGTAGAGGAATGAAAGACCCTATACTGCTTTTTGGTGCTTCAAGAGGTGAGGTTGGTGCTAAGTTGAATGTGGAAACTAGTAATGGAACGACAAGTGGTAGGACAACTAGCTCAATCTGATTCAAAGTAGGCAGGAACTTGTAGAATATTGTCAGTAGAATTAAAAAAACTTTGACTAGGCATAGATTTGATGTAGCGTAGAATGCGAGCGACATCATCATTATGTGGTTGTCGAGGGGCATGCATGAACTAGCTGAGAAGATTGACAGAGAAAACAACATTTGGTAGTGTGATAATGAAGTAAATGAGCCATCCTACAAGGTGATGGTAAAGGCTAGGATCAGGCAAGAGATTACTGGCAATGTCTACGAGTTTTAGGTGTTCTATGGGAGTTGGAGCAAGGGGCTTCGAGATGGCCACAGTTGGTGAGAATGTCTAGAGCATATTTATGTTAATTGAGAAAAATACTGGAAGGTGAGCGAGCAACCACCAGACCTAGAAAATATTTAAGGGAATCAAGATGTTTGATTTTGAAATGTAGTCCAAGAAAATCCTTGAGATATTGAATGTGAGATAAGTCATTTACTGCCAAAAGAATGTCATCAACATAAATAATAATTAAAGTGAAAGGACCCTTGAATTGAGTATAGAGAGAGTGATCGACTTGAGATTGCTAGAAACCAGCGTCCAAAAGGACATAGATTTTTGTGAGGGACAAACACATGATTACCCCTCACTCTAATAGCCAAGTGGAGGTTTCATGTAAACTTGATGAGATCACCATGGAGAAACACGTTGTTGATATCTAACTGATGTGAAGTCTAGCGTTTTGTGGCGACAACTGCAAGAACACATAACAGTGACAAGTTTAGCAATTGATACATAGGTGTTATGATAACCAAGACCTTTTACCTGATTGTAGCATATGACTACCATATGAGCTTTATAACATTCAATAGAATTGTTAGCTTAAAGTTTGGTTTTGAAGACTCATTTATAACCAATGAGTTTCTTATTGGCAGGATGAGATTGGAAAGTCCAGGTGTGATTGTCTTCAAGAGCGTTTAACTCAGCTTGCATAGCATCACGTCAGTGAGAACTACAGATAGCACCTAAGTAACTGGTGGGATAATCATGTTGAGATAAGGACAAAATAAAAACTAAATGGCGAGAATTAAAGCGTTGATAAAATAAATGTGCGGAGAGTCAGTGAGCTATACCTAATAGAGGTTAAGAAGGGGTGGACAAAGCGAGGGTCGAACAAATATAGTCACCGAGATAAGAGCGTCAAGTGTTGTGATGTTTGGGGAAAGTGGTAGGCAGTGGAAGCGAGGTTGGGGATGTGATAGAATAAGGCGGTGAATGGATCGAAGATGAGAGAAGTGGGAATAATGAGGTCATGAATAGGTAAAAGGCGTAACTAGGGTGGAGGATAAATGGGGGGTGGGGTTATTGTAAGGGGAAATAGTTTATTCGAAAGTGAGATCTCGAGAAATGTAAATTTGGAGAGTCTCGAGATCTATAGACATTGTATGCACTATGATGAGGTGCATAACCTAGAAAAATATAATGCTGAGTACGGGAAAATTTTTATCTCAAGAGAGGATTAAGTTTTCACATAGCATAAACAACCAAAAATATGGGTGTAGGTGGGAGATTTGTAAAAAATTCATTCATATGAGGATTTATCGGCAAAACTAGGTGATGATGTGAGATTGTTGAGATAAGTGGGTGTCAATATGCATTCACCCAAAAAGTGAGGGGAAGATTGACATGGAAACAAAGACATCGAGACATATTAAGGAAGTGACGATATTTTCCTTCGACACCACCATTTTGTTAGGGCTTACAGTAAATCTATTTTCATGAAAAACGCTATGATCATGAAAAAAAAAAGATTACATTTTATGTGAAAAAAATTCTTGAACGTTGTCAGTGTGAACAATTTTAATATGTTGAGTAAATTGAGTGTGGACAAGAGCAAAAAAATGCTCGAGGCAAAAATATGTATCAGATTTAAAAATGCATTACTTGGACCCATGTATTACAAGAATAGTTGTCAACTATAGTAAAAAGATAATGTGCTATAGAAGGTGACTGAGTGAAATATCACCCCAAATGTCACAATATATAGGATTGAAACAAACCATGCTTTTATTCAAATTAATTGAAAAAGGTAGTGGAATATATTAAGCTCTAGGACAAACATCATAATGAAATTAACAACATTTTGAACATTAAGGATTTTGGAGATGCATTGTAAAGAAGTATAACCTAAGCAAGCTTGCCATAAGGGTTGATGAAGCATGATGAGAAGAAAAAGTAGAGGTCAAAAAAGCTTGTAATAGTAGAGTGCGTAGAGTACATTGCAAACTTCAGCAATTCCAATAAGCTTCTTCATCTCAAGGTCTTGAAAAACGCAGAAAGTTGAAAAAAGAATTGCAACACATTTAAGAAAAATTTTCCTACTAAATATAAATTTATGAAAATTTTCAATCAAGTTCTCAAAATATTTCAGACATGTTTACCAACTATATTTATATTTGAGATGGAAGACTTGGCAAGCCTAACTTGAGATATTTAGACTAAAATAGTAGAAAGACATCTGACATCTTTTCAAATAAGGTGATGTTTTAGTAAACAAAATTTTTAAGAATTTTGAGTCCATAAAAGAAAATTTTGAAGAGATTGACTTCTTACGGAATTTTTAAAAAGTTGATAAAAAAGTTTAAAAATATTTGATTATAAAATAATTTTTATTAAAATTTATTAAAAGTAAAGAGAGACAAAATTTGATATAATAGTTTTACTAAAAACTAATGGAGTTTGTTAGAAAGTAAATGTAGAGAGATTTGAGTCCAGCTGCTCCCTATGTCGTTAAATTCCTGGCCTTCCCAGTTCCCCCGCACTCTTCAAATTTGCTTAGCCGGAAATAAATCTTCAAAAGTCAATTATAGAGGCAATATTGAAAGTCTAGAAGAATGATGCCAGCTAGCAGCCTGGCAAGTGGACAGTATAAAAAGCAGAGATTAATTTACAGAGTACAGAGGCAGTTTGCTTCACAAAATGAAGCCTTTTTTTTTAACCCAAAGCAGAGATTAATCGACAGAGTACAGAGGTAGTTTGCTTCACAAAATGATGCCTTTTTTAACCCCTTTTTCCTTCCCCGATAGAATTGGTCTTCTGTAACGTAGAGATCAAAATCTTCCATTGCCATTGGCAATAAAGTTACGAGAGAAATTAAAGATGCAAAAAAAAAACATCTTGAAATATTTTTGTCATGCTTACAAAAAACAAGAAAATATCTCAAATTATAAATTGCGTATGCCTTATATTCAAAGGCTTTGATTCTGGATTCACCATCTCAAGCTATAGAAACATACTGCGTGATGATGTTGGATTTTCGGTCAAGTCCAAGAGGCTGAGTAATGGGGCATGACTAAACCTTCTTTTAGCTTGGAGTGGGGTTTGTACCAACAAGGAAAACGAGATGAAAGAGAGATTTCCAGTGGGGGTAAGCCTCCTATATTCAATTTAGCTTTGGAGAAATTTAGTTTGAGAGGTGGTTTCAATATGTGAGATTCAAGTATATGGGGGTTATTATAGGAGCCTAGTGGTCAATCTACTGCTTCTCCTTGCGTAAAGCTTATGGTGCACGACTTAACATAGCAGAAAATCTCTGCCCAAGATGGCAAGATGCATGTCCGTTTGTGCCAGCACGTAAAAGGAGAGGCATTTACAATGGTTTTTGAGCAATTCCGAGGTGTGGCGTCAGTCACGCTATGGCCTTTGCGAGCGAGGCAAGTCCGACAGACCAAAGCCAGTCTGGAACAGGTTATATAAGCTTATAATAAAATAGTTTCCCTTCTCAAAATTGGCAAATGATTTCCACCTATTGTACCTATAACGAGAGGAGAGCAGCACCATTCCCATCCTCTCCCGGTTGTGAACTGCGGGAAGGAAATATTTCGCTTTGATGACTTCTTTGTAGCATTCAAGCCGTTTACAGAAATCCGAGCTTACCTCTTTTTTTTTTTTCTTTTGCGTTTTTGTTCGCTTTTTGACCAAATCAAAATCTTGAGTCATTATCAAGAAAGAGTTTACACTTAGAAAAAAAAAAGGTAAGAGTTTACAAAAGCAGTCCAATTTATTACCAAGTTAAATCTTGCCTCATTCTCAATGGTAAGAGTTTACAAAAACAGTCCAAAGTATATTTTTTTTGGTTTTCGCAAAGATAAACTTCATTAATTAATTGATAATATAATAGAAAGAGAGACATTAACAAAGTTTATAGGACCCAGAAAAAAAAAACAAATTTAATAAGGAATTAGGATTCTCTTCAAGGTGAATTGAATGATCCAATTCCAAGAAAATAAACATAACGCATAAATCATACAATATTTAATATTATTCATTTTAATTATTATACAGTGTGAACTCTATAACATTCAATACAAGATAGTGTCTATCTTTTTTTTAAAAAAAAAATGCATTACGAATCCAAAGTACTAATAAACTGTGAAATTCAACAGGAGACATTCTCTGTTTTCTGAAAAAGTCTGGATTGTTTTATCATCAAGGTAACTATTTATTAAATATTTTTTTATTTATTAAAAATTTCAAAGAGAGGTAACTCGAATTACACATGCAGCTCGTGAAGGAACTTCATTAGAAAATAAAGGAAGCGTCTAAAATTCCTAGGAGACGCCTAAATTTCGGATGTCCCCTCGTGGCAAGCATATACATATACGGCAGTTTTGACAAACAAGGGTGATGTAATTATTTAGTCTCTTCACCAATGTTAATAAATAAATTTTAGGTTTTTAAATTAATTATAAAGGTTTTTGAGGTTACAATTTTTTCACAAATTCGTTTGTTAAAAATCTATCTATCTATAAATTAAGTTAATATTTACACTTCCAATTATAAATTCACACGTATCACTAAAAACTAAAATCATGTAACTGGTAATTTTTTTAAATTTTTTTAAAATTAAAACAAATTATTTTAATTATTTTTTAAAAATAAAAAATAAGGAAAAAAAAGCTTCAAAAAATTAGAAATCACATTATTTTAGTTTGGGTGACACATATCAATTTATTATTGAAAATGAAATCATTAATTTTCAGAATAAAATTTTAAGAGATGGACTTTTTAAACTAAAATCATGTAACTGGTAATTTTTTAAGTTTTTTTAAAGACTTTTTTTCTATTTTTTTTAGAAAATTAAAAAAACCAAATTCTTTTTTTTAAAAAATAAGGAAAAAAGCTTCAAAAATTAGAAATAATATGATTTTAGTTTGGGATGGCATATATTAATTTATGATTGAAACTGATGTCTGAATTGTTAATTTTGAGAACAAAATTTTAAGAGCCGAAGTTCTTTGACAAAAACTATATACTCAGATATTTCTAGGATTGATTTGAAAATCGGATGATAATTTTTTAAATTAGGTCAAAATCTAGAGACAGAATTAGTACTTAACCCGACAAACAAAATGTCTTCCCATGGATTTTGCTTAGCTTCTGGTCAATATATATAGTCTCTAATGTCTACTTTGCTTATCTCAGCGGAGGATATTCAATTAGAAGAAGACTTCGCAGTATAGACTCGTTATGTTGTCTTCCAAGTTTCATTCACAACATGATTGACTCGTAATGTAATGTTGTATTTTCTCCACAAGAGCCTTCGTTAACTTAAGCACTGGACTGTCCTCAGCCCAAAAAGGGGGTGCAGCCCATTATGGTAGGTTTGAGGGTGAAAATTTTGGATATTGGAGTTTGAGAAATATTATAAAGTAAAAATATATTAGGAGAGTTGGTGAAAAAGTGAAGAGAGAGAAGATTTTTAATAAATATTATAATAATAAGAAATTATGTGATGAATTTTTATTATTAAACCTAATTTTTTGGACCCAAATTTTTAGGCCTCAAACATACTAATATGTGGACAAAAATTAATCAACTCTACTCAAGTTTCAACAAGGTAGCTCGCCCTATACCTATGTGGACAAAAATTAATCAACTCTCCTCAAATTTCAATCTGTTTTATTAAGTCTCTCGTATTTAAAAAATAATAAATCTTCATCTTCCCTTTAATTTGCCTTGTTAAACTATATGAAAAATATTATTTAAAAAATAAAAAGTAATGTATAAATGAAAAAAAATATTTTTAAATAAAAATATAGGAGCACTATTTACTTTAGAATATATTTGTAATTATAAGCCACATAACTTCTTGGCCCATCTTTCCCTTTACTTTAGAATATATTTGTCGAGATATGTTACATAAAAGTTTGTTGATGGAATAAAACAAATTTTACGAACCTAACTGGCAAAGGGAAAGCATACGACTGTAGAGGAATTGTCAACCTTTCTTTTGTGTTCGGAACCTCGGTTTAGACAGTCACGTTTCTGTTCACACTTCAGCTTCAATCACAAAATGCCACGTAATGACTCACTTTTGAAACTAGAGATACGGCCAAAATCTAGCTGAGTTTAACTGATAACCAGAACGAGGGTGCAAAGTTGTGTCTATGTTTAGTTTGCGGGACAAAATTTGCTGAGATTTTGGATGGACACAATATCCATTTTCTTTTTCTGAATGGACTGAACATCCCTTGATTAGTGTTTTGGTTTTTCCTCTTTTCCTTGAAAAGGCACGAGAAGAGAGAAAGAAAGAGAGCAGAAAACATAACAGACAATCCGAACCAGAGGTGCCTGAGACTCCATTAGAACTCCAGAGTCACCTTCCCGCAAGTTTCAACCAACTTATCCTTTTCTCTCCAAAGGATGTCCTCCAGAAAAAAGAGGAATCCAAAAACTAGAAAACTATCCGATTATTTTACCATTGTCATCCAATATCCGGACAGCAGATAGATTACACAGACCATCTCTTTCCATCAAAATCTCCAGAAATTAGGATGAAAATTTGGGTGACAAATAAATAAGATCAATATGAACAAACGGTGTAACAAATAATAGCTCAACTTAGTGAAAACTATCGGATTACATGTTCTTGAATTACAAGTTTTCTATCTTGATCACTTTGAAAGGTGAACATTGCTAACAAAAACAAAAAGAAAAGAAAATTCAAGTAGTATTCAATTTGAAAGGGGAAAAACTGAACAATAGAAGAGACTTTAAGACCAAACTGAGGGTCACAGCTCCAGTATTTCTCGTTTCTTCCATGCACCTGACCAAGCTGAGTGATCACCCATCAGACGGGGGCGTCTGAGTAGTACCCAGTTGGAGTTGGTGCTGGTGTCGTGGATTTAGAGCTGAATAAACTTCCAGTCCCGGTTTGCTTTTGTCCGAACCCACCCACCATGGACCCAATCCTGACCCCAATGGCTTTGAATATGTTGCGCTTGATTTGGCCTCTCTTCGGAGGGCCAGTTTGTTTGTTTTTTTGGTGGGATTCTGTATCGGCGGCTGTAATATTTGTGAAGTGGGTGTCCATATTTTTGAAGGTACAGAGAGAGAGAGAGAGAGAGAGAGAGAGAGGGTGCAGAAACAGAGGAAAAGAGCACAGAGAAACAGAGAAGAATGAGAATGTTGAGAGAAACAGCGTAGGGAAGAGATTTATACTCGCAAGTGTTTTAGCCCCTCGCACGGACCCTCGAAGGAAACTGGAAGGAACTTTCCCAGGGAAGGGGAAGGCGGAGAGGGGATTATAGTTGTAGCATTGCTCTCTCTATGTCTCCATGTTTATCTGTAGGCCACCCTTATTTATATTTTATATTTTTTTCTAGGCTTGTATTTTATACTTGTACTTCTAGAAGTGATACTGTGATATGGGCATGCAGAAGAGTTATTTTATGCTTGTACTTCTAGTTTGGATTCCACACGGTGCCCGGCAGAACCAGGCCAGAAACTTCCTCGGGGATGTATCCGCTACCCTCTCTCACTGAATCGAAGTTGCTTGGTTGACTATATTTGCACAATGGACACAAACTAAACGTAATTAGAGGAGAAAGCAGCATAAAAAAAATGGTGGATAAAGCAAGTCAACGGTCTACGTGGCGCCTTAAGATAGGTAGAGCCTTGCTAATGTGATTAGTTTCTTTTTTCCCCCCTCTTTTGAGTCATGTCAAATATATGCATTATACATGTCAACCTTTGTTGCGGGTTATAAGGTTTTTCCTCCCCGAGAAAAATAAAAAAAAAAGTCAAAAAAAAATTTCTGTACCCAAATAAAGAAAAAAGAAGTCATATATATGTATGTGTCCATGTCAACCTTGTTGCAGAGTACAAGGTTTTTGCCCCATGAAAGACAATTTTGTTTTTGGGTAGTGTCATGCACCCTTTAGTTATAGATCAAAATTAATTTCACGCCTTTAAATTTCAAAATTACAATTTAAGCTGGAACATTATCAATTTTGTCCTTCGTTTGAAATGACAATTACATCGCATGTAAAATGACAATTAAATCACATTTCAGAATCTCCATAGTTGATAAGTGTATTTAACCAGTGAAGCCGTGGAAGAAAGGCAGTGGTCAGAGAAAATCGGATTGGTATTTGCGGACAGGGGACCCAGGGGTGGTCTGAGAATAAACTTCCAGTTCTTTTATAAGTGGACCAATACCTATTAGGCATAGAACCTGATTAATAATTGCAGGCCAGGCCTAGTTTTGTCTGGCTTGTAAAATTGGGCTATACAATACCTATAATTACGTTCGGAGAAATTTATTGGATAAGTTATACAAAAACCCAAATCAATATTGAGACTCTTTATCATGGGCCATGGGCTTCCTATCCCTATATTTCATTGCTTTTGGAGGGGAAGTAATATGATAATATCAGATGGCAATGTAAAAACTAGAAGTCTAAACTAAGACATTTTTCCTTGATTTTTAAAGGATTTGTGGGGCCACGGCTCCTGGCTTTTGGAGACCACATTGTCTGTTGACTTTCTAATAGAAGTGACAATTACTCATTTAGGCGTTTCTAATTCTCTTTTTTTTTAACTAGGCGATATAATATGCTGCTAACAATATTGAATATATCACTTCCTATCACTGAAGAAGACACTACTAGACGAGCCACCGTCCTTACAAATTTATTTTTCTTTTGCTCTCGTTCTAAGTACTAAATCAACCACCCTCTAATTAGAACCTTAATATATATCCCAGTCTATTACTCCCTTCACTTTTTTCGGTCTGTCAATGCTATATTAATGTTTTTCTTGAACTAAATTTACTAAGGTGCGTTATGGTACGTGTTAGGTTCGAGTCAACGTTTCATATTTACATATAGTCATGGTACCTACTCTACCTACCCCTTAATTTAAATTAATAACTGTTTTTTTTCTTGCTGGGGGAGATTTAAGTAATAAAGAGAGAAAAAAAAAAGAAATATTTTAAGCTGAGCAGAAACGGAGATAATTACATATCAAAATGATTGCAGTAATACAAGACAGTTCACAAGAATCAGCAATTAACAACAGCGAGATGCAAACAACACCGAGACATCCACGAGTGCTGAAACCAAAGGAAACAACCAGACTTTCAACCCTCTACCATAACTTCAACTAGGAAAAGAGAGAGAGAGAAAATGATTTTATTTCTCAGAAATCGGTGACTGGGAGCTGTTCGTGGGTGTTTGGGTTGATGAAGAAGATCTCATAGACTACGGCCGCAATGGCAGAACCAATAAGGGGACCAGCCCAGTAGACCCAGTGGCTGTCCCACGACCACTCGATCACAGCAGGGCCAAAGGAGACTGTTGGGTTCATGGATGCACCATCAAAGGCCCCACCAGCCAGAATGTTGTCGTCCACGGGCCACTATGAGACCGATTGCAATGGGTGCAAGTATCCCAATGTTTCCCTTCTTTGGGTCCACGGCAGTCGCGTAGACGGTGTAAACCAAGCCGAATGTCATCACAATCTCCAACACTAAGATATTCCACACAGTTACATCAGAAGATAGAGAGAACGCGGGTGTAGCCTGCAACAAAACTCAAAAGCACTTATAACTCTAACATGATAAAGCAAACTAATATAATTTACGTGCCCTTTTGTACACTTTTTTTGCTATACCTTTTATTTGTGTTATTTTAATTAGAGATTTGAGATAATATTAGTTAGATGGTTTCGTCAATGTCTCACCAGTTCACCAGTTGCGAATTTAAGAAGACCACAAGCAACCACGGATCCAAGGAGCTGGGCGATCCAGTACAAAATCCCCCTAATGAGTGTGATGTGCCCGCCAAGGAAGGCACCAAATGTGACAGCAGGGTTAATTTACATGCTCACCGGAAATGTTTGCACCAATTGACACTGCTACGAACAGTCCAAAGCCGTGAGCCGGGGCTGCCGCTACAAGCCCGACCGGTGTTGTTGAACCATCGTCAGTCAGCTTGTCTGCCAAAACACGTCCACTCAATTCATCAATCTCAATCAATAGGCAGAGCTATATGGAAACATTCCAACTTTTGTTACATAATTTAATTGCCTTTTCGTATGCACTATTTTTAAAAATGATGAATCAGAGAGCTTAGAATCTGAAGATTGAAGCTTATAAGCGAAACGAAAAGAAAAGAAAATTTAGGTTCAAAGATGTTGGATACAGAAGTGATCACAGTCAGGGCCTTACTGAAAGAGAGAGAGAGAGTCGGCCAGATCCGCTTTGAGGGCATCGCGTTGGCCAAACTAGGCCGGGCTTCCAAAAGCAATTTGAGAAATCGGCATTTTCTAAAATTCAATACCAATTGGAGCTCCTTCAGCTAAGTTGTAGAAACTTGAAGTTCAGCCATCCATTCGTTATTCGGAAGGGATTGCGAGGCAATCCGTTCCCGTAGTAACTGTTTTTCGCTTCTTGCTTTACAGTTAACATGGTGGCAGTTTATACACAGGGAGAGATACGCAACGCTAACGGCCTTTTGGAACCGGCACAGCCGGCTACTACTCCGGAACAACACGTTTTCAATGAGTAAAACCAAGGTCCTCCTTTCCGGCGGCCGTCTCTTTGTCTCCGAAAGGTCGTAGGCCGGGCCTCCAATTTGTTCTTATCGTGCCACGTGTAGTTTGATATGACTTGTGCTGGGATGATCAGGGAGTGGAAAATAATTCTAATCACCGACCAAAAATGTCGAGGTGGGTAGTGGGGTCCACAAATGATTAAGCTAGACGGACCATTGGCTAAGAAAAAAAATAAAAAATAATTGCTAGACCGACCATTGTATTATTTTAGAGATAAATGTCAAATTGGTCTATGTAATATATGAGAAAATTATTTTGGTCTATGTGATAATAAAATCATAAATTTAGTTCTTATAATACGCCATTTGTTTCTCCGTTCGTCCCTCTTCCCGAATCTGTTACTTCACTTCACGGAATGCACTCCACATCAGCCATATTGCCACGTCATCTATCCAGTCAGCTCAATATGTTATTTGACATGTCAGATTAAAAATTTCCGCCTGACCTTCTTGACCCCGTGCTCCCTAACACTTAATGCCAAAAATCCCAGAGGCCCCAATTCGAGTTTCTCTCGGCTACCCTCAAAACTGAACCCTAACTGTAATCTACAGACGCGGTAGCCCCATCTACAGAACCTGAATCAGCTTCCCATTTGAAATCTAGGACTATTTTGATTTGGGCTTGTCGACCTGTTTGGAGGGTTTTTGCCGCTTTGAGTTTCTCTTTTCGTGGAGGTACATCACTTAGAAATGTTACAGACAGATTTGTCGATCTCTCTTTATTTGTAAATTTGTTTACTTTTTCTAAAGTTTCAGTGAGTTTACATTGGCCTACGTTGGTCTAGTGGGATTGGAAGTTTATTTGTTCACTTGTCTACTTTTTGTTAAAGTTCCAGTGTGTGTAAGAATGTCTTTTGGACTTGAACTAGGCTATCTTTGGTTGCAAATTTTTCAGGGTCATACGTATGCCAGCATGTGGGGTTGTCTGTTGTGGTTTTGTTTAACTACTCTAAATGGAAAATTCGAAGAAAAATGAGAACTAAACTAAGATGCACCATTACATTAAAACACAATAGAGAAATAAGCCAACCTGCACCATTACATTAAACCATCTTGCACCATTACATTCAAACAAAATAGACAACACTGCATCCAGCAAAATACCTCGTAGAAAGTGTCACAAAATACCCAGAAACATTTTACACGTTCAGACATGGTTACCTCAATTTCATAGACAAAATGACAACAGTCGTGGCCTAAAAACACAGAGCCACATGAACTCCAAACAAACCCAACAAACATACAACAGTCAGACCAATCTTCAGCCTTTTATCCTTCTCTTTGCTTATGTAATTCAGCCTCTAGCATTTTGATTCTTCTCATTAACGGTGGAAAAAACTCTAAAGTGCGATTGCAGAGAGGGGGGTCATACGACGCAAAATACACACACGACGGTGGCAGCTGTATAACAACAATGACAATGAAAAACTTAGCAAGAAAAAAGACAAAATATTAAAAGCTTAGGAAGTTTCTTTTACTTCTTGTTGTCATAATCTTGGGTTTTAGTTTTAATTTTAATTTCACAAGAAATTCTATATGCATCATTGTTCACCATATTTTCTCTCTACTAAGCTATATTGGGCAAGAGCTATTGTACCAACATAATAGTTTTAAACTAATACGAATGGGTAGAAGAAACTCATCTACCACGTATTTCATGACGAAAACATGAGAAAATTTAGCACTTGCTTACTTAGGATTCTCACAGTTCTTATGGTCCTGCCTTGTGGTCACTTGCTTATGTGATTCTCACAGTTCTTATGAAGCGGCTTAGGTTCACTTTCACATTGTATATAAAACTTACCGATTTTCTACCAAATCTTGGACATCCCCAAAAGCGCCTTCCAGGATTCTTCTCTGTCCAAGAAGTCTTCAAAGAGGCTCGAATGTCACAGTGGCAGAAGTGGGCCTCTACACCCGAATCAAACGAGACCGAACCAAGGGAGTCCATTTTGCGTAGAGATTAAGAGGGAAGCTCCTAAATCCTTACTTCGAGCAGCAGAAGTTCAAAGAGTTAATGGAAACTCCAAAATCCTCAAAACACCAGTTAATGGCAGAATAAAAGAAGAGGAAAATGGGCTACATAGAGGAGGGAGGGAGGGAATGCAGAGGGTACTTCGAACCTAATATGGTGGGGCTATGGCAAAATACGTGATACCCAGAAGAGGGACTACAGATCTAGCGAATGTGAGAGATTTGGACATGACTGGGTTAGGGTTCACTTAGTTCGACCGAGGGCATCAGCAATTGAGCTGACTGGATAGGATGACGTGGCAATAGGGCTGATGTGGAGTGCATTCCGTGAAGTGAAGTAACGGATTCGGGAAGAGGGACGAAGGGAGAAACAAATGGCGTATTATAGAGACTAAATTTATGATTTTATTATCACATGAACCAAAACGATTTTATCCTATATTACAGGGACCAATTTGACATTTATCTCATTATTTTATGTGGCCGTTATGTAGACCTCCGTGGTTAGTTGTACTGGCTACATTATTATTCACTTATAATATTCGTTAGCAGAAATTTTGATTACGTAAATCGAATTTGTCACTGACTTTAGTGGTGATCATGAACTGACAACAAGTGCCACATGATGGTTTTTTTAATTATAAGGCTCAAACTATTATTTTTGTGTCAATATATTTATCACTAGGGGTGAAGTTAGAATGTGAATTTTGGGAAGCATTAATATATCAAATTTCATATAAGAACGAGTTAACTTTCAATCCAATTAGAAAGAAGCATCTAGAATATTCCTAGTGGCCAATCTCATGCCCTTGATCTTCTCTACCAAAAAAAATATCAGAAACTGATATCAAAATAAAAAAAGTCACATTTTAGAAGTTTATATCTTGAACCTCCATTATATTGAAAGTTTGAGACGCCCTGAAACCATTCCAATGGTATCTGCAGGCGCCATGGTTATCCAACTCCTCAAGAATTTGAAGGTTCTGAGGGAGAGGTGAGAAGCAATTCTAAGAGGAAATATTTTTTGAAATCAATATTAGAGGGGGACCAAAATAAAAAAAAAAACATAAGAAAATTATTAAAAAAATTCTTGATCGAGGAAATGAATTTTTTTTTCTAGTGATTTTTTGGGGCTGTCGTGGTACAATATTTTATAGACTACATATGTGTGTGGATCTGGGCATGTGTGAAAAAAAAAACAAGAATGAAAAAGTACGTAACGATGTTAAAGGCTGAGTTTCTTTTTTTAATATATCACTTATCTTAAAATTTAAACGTTGATATAAGAAATAAATTTTATTATTTATATTTAAATTTTTTTGAATTTAATATTTAATTAAAATTGAATTAAAATGAATGAAATCTTAAGATTTGACTCAAATATAACGTGAAACCTACCGCCCTCTCGATGACAGGAAAGTAGATTTTATTATTTTATTGACATGCGTCTTCAATCATTAATGTCTCAGATAGACTGGAGTTATGTTCGTTTTTAATTTTTCTTAAGATTCAAATATATTCATAAAATTACTATCGAACATCTTAAGAATTTAAATATAGACACAAATATATTTTATACAATCTTTAACAATTTTTTACTTTTCTATTTAATACAAATTTTCTCTCTTTACTTTTTCACATAACCCAAATACATTTTTATTAAACAATTACATCAAATCATTTCTCTTCACTTTACACAAACACCAACAAAACACTATTCAACATAAATATTCACAACTTATCTAAAATCCTACATTTTTACCCAACATAAACATATCCAAAATTCCGAGTACTCGGGAGTGCCTTCAGCAAAACTGACTTTCCTATCTAGTCCACAAGATGCTTTATATTCAGGCTAATGTTCATGTTCATTGTTAATGTTTTTTTTGTTGTAAGATTTGGAGTGTTTTGAGAATTGTATTAGCGTTTGTGTAGAAGTTGTTTAGATGTAAAAAAATTAATGATGATTTTTAAAGTTATTTTTTTATATTTAGAGTTTATTTATTTTTAATTAAAAATTGAATATTTAAAAAGTATTAAAAAAAGACAAACGAATGTAGAGGGGAAAATGATCAAATTGCCCTTTATTAGTCTATTTTACCCTTCAATTTTGATGTATCTAAGCATGAGTGGAGGGTATTTTAGTAATCCGTATAAGCAAAATCGAAACTACAGTACAGTATCTAAAAAAAATTCATTTTCGGTGTGATTGTGTTCTTAGTTGAATGGGGAGCCGGGGAGGAGAATAACAAAGAAAACTTGAGCCAGAGTTGCCTGGCACGATATGAATCTACCGGACAGCTCATCCCCATTCCCCTCGAGAGAAACAAAGTCGAATTCCCCCCAACTTGAATGAACTTTTCCCGTTTCTGTCGCAAGGATTTACTCTGGACAGCTGGGGGAATCAAAAAGTTAAACGAAAAATGAATTAAATCATAGGTGGACCATAACAATTTCTGAAACACACTGCATATCCGAGTTTCCGAGTGGTCACCTTAACGAAGAAGAAAACCCAACCAATACCCTCATCACAATATGGAGAGAAGTAAAAATGGATACTTCTTATTATCAATCAATCAGAAAACCTTACACAGTCCATCTCTTCCAGAAATCATTGTATCCCGAAGTCAAGATGGGAAACTATAAGATAAAGACAAACATGTTGTACAACTAAGTAAAATGAAAAATGGCTTAGAAAATAAATAAATGAAAAATGAGAACCAATCTGAACACTACGAACAGTATAACAAGGTTAGCCCGAAGCAGACACTGAAATCACAGCCGCAGAACTTGCATTTTGCGTAGACCAAACTAACTGGTCATCAATCAGATGGCGCATCTGAAGAGTACCCTCTAGTAGTTGCGTACGGCGCCGCTGGAAGCTGTGCTGGCATCTGAATTAAACCCCACAAGAGTGGTGTCTGAATTGTACTCTCTGGGAGTGTTATCTGAATTGTGCCCTCTAGGAGTTGCGGACTGGGCCGGTGGACCCTGAGCTGCCATACCACCCGTCTCGGTCCCAGTCTCGGACTGCTTTTGTCCGAACCCAGCCAACATGCGCCTAACGGTGACAGTAATGCTTTTCAATATGTTAATGTTGATACAGCATGTCGGCGGAGGGAGGCTTCGTCCGTTTGTTTTGTACAATTTCGACTCCACGGCTATCATTTTCGTGATGTAGGTATTAATAAATCTGAAGCCAGAGAGAGAGGGCGTGCAGAAACAGAGGCGAAAAGCAGAATGAAGATATACAGTCTCTCTCACTGTGGCTGAGACCAAAAGAGAAACCGAGTAGAATTCAACCAGGAAAGGAGAGATCAGAGAGTGAGAGTGGATTTCAACAGGGAATGGACAGATGAGAGCAAAATGAGAGACGAAAAGAGCAAAAAGAGAGGGAGAGGGTGGCGAACCAGGAGAGAGAGAGAGAGAGAGAGAGAGAGAGAGTATTTCAGCAAGGAACAGAGACATAAGAGTCTCTGAAAATGAGTACCAAAGCGGCATCGGTAGTTGTATTTACAGGAGGACTTAGGCTGGAAACTACCGAGTAACTTCTTGCGGTCAGTCAACTGAATGCGAAAGCGTTAACCAGTTTCCTCTGAACCCAGATCTCTACCCCTTTTTCAGCCGACCTCCCTTCTCCCTTATTCATCAGACCTTCTAGATTTCGACTTACCCAATCGTATCCTCCAATCAAGCTTGCATTATGTTCCCGCGAGTTCCTAATTGGAAAACTCATTTTACTGTTCTGTCTAGAAGATCTATATCTATTGTGAAAGTCATTTTTAGCTATATTTTATATATGAGTGCATACAGAGTACAAGTTAAAGGTCTTTATTTATAGAGACAATACAAAGCATGATAGGAAAATATTCATACATTTAAACTTGAATCTCTACATTTAAACTTGAATATTTGAGATTTGATAACAATATCACATTTAAACTTGATATCGTGATAATAACAATATCATATCAAATCTTGTAGATTTGATTATGATATTATTTCTAATATCCTCCCTCAAACACAAGATGGAGAAATATGAAATCTTATGTTTGAAAAAACGAGACCGATAGAACCTTGAAATCATGGGCACACGACTTTTGTTCCCTTGATGAACATATCGCTTTTTTTTTGTTTTTTTTTTGAATTTGATTGGACCTTTAAATCATATCATAGGCACACGACCTTGAAGAGTGAGTGAAAGTGATCGGACCTTGAAATCATAGGCACACGACCCTTGCCAAACATATCTCTTCTCTTTTTTTCTCTCTCTTTCACTCACCTCTTTTTTTTTCATCTCAAAAGCAATTGCTGTAAGTACAACTAAGGTGAAAATTCACGAGTGAGATAACTCTTGACTCTCTGCGAGAGCACGTTCATTCAACGAAGAGTGACAAAATTGCCAACTTTTAAGGATGCGAAAGACATGTTTTGTTCCTCTGATACCAAGAATAAAAAGGTTAAAATGAATAGGGGATAGAAATAGTAACAAGAGACGAGATTTTAAGTGGTTCGGTCTAAAAGACCTACATCCATTGTGAAAACCCTTTATAACTGTATTTTGTATATGAGTGCATACATAGTACGAGTTAAAAATCTATATTTATAAAGACAATACAAAACATGATAGAAAAATATTTATACATATAAACTTGGATCTTTGAGATTTGATAACGATATCACATTTAAACTTAATATCGTGATAACAGCAATATCTGAATATCATATCAAATCTTGTAGATTTGATTATGATATTATTTCTAACAATAATGATCTCATGCTTAGAGAAGCTTTTCTTGCGGTCTGAAAATTTGCCTTGTGTCCGGGTCAACTGTATGTATGGGAGACAATGCTTATCTTTGTTAAACAATTATATTGAATAGTTTCATTGATAGATCTTTGAATCAACATGTTCTTCACAAATGAAATAAATGCGTACCTGAATCTATCGTTGATGTTCTTCGATGAGAGTATGATCACCCTAACAAATTTTCTCTGAGAGCGTCTGTTAATGGTCAGAGATATCATAATGTTGTTGTAGGTATGAACTCTATCGTCTCTCTTCTATTTATAAATGTCCTAACCATTAAGGATGTCTTAAGACTAATTAATATTCAACTCCTCGTGAATATGAAGGTAGTAAGGGAGAGGAAGAAGCAATTCTAAGAGGAAACCAATATTAGAGGCGTGCTGCAATTAGTAGGAACTACGTCAGAATTAAATTTAAGGGACAGTTACCAAGAAATAAATTTTGGAGACCAAAATAAAAATCATACGAAAATCATAAAAAAAAAAATTCTTGGTGTAGGAAAAAAATAATACTTTTTTTGGGGGCCGTCCCTGTTTGCCATGTCGAGGGGTGACCTTTCACTTCGTTCTACAGACTAGTGTATACCGTGTTGTTTGAGTGCCCAATGCCAAAATGTGAAGAAAAAGAGAGAGAAAAAGTGCCACTGCAAGAAATTGGGATTATAACAGCGCAGTATAGCGTTGCCAAAAGTGTAGAGATTCGTTGTCTATCCCAACGAAATCAGTCGTTGAGAAGTTGGTTGCACTGTTGAAGATAAGTACAATATAATACAAGTGAAACTATTTTCCATTCCTCCAAAGAAATGGAAAAGAATTTCTCCATCCAGTCGTTACATGTTAAAGGTGGAAATTAGAAACCCCATGAGTTCTTTTGTCCTCAAAGCAAGTGTAAGAACTGAATCTCGACACTAACTGCGGCTGCGTTTGCGTCCTAAAATTTTACACACTTTAAAATTTTAACACAATAAAAAATTACAATATAATCTCTCTCTCCCCCATCAAATCACTATTATTCATTACAAAAAATATAAAAAATTATCTCTCTCTTCACTTTTTCACTAAACCCAATACCTAAAATTTTAACAACACTAAAATTTTACAACACAAACACACCCGCATATGGTGGAAAAGTATTCACATACATTACCAAAATGACAAACCAAAATCTACAAGAGCAGAATTAAGAGACATGCAAAAAAAGAAATTTAGGTTGTGGGCGGCCGGGTGTAAACATCATGAGATTGTTCTTATCTTGAAAACCAATGAATTCACGCTTGCACAATAAGAATTCCGTTCATAATAAGGAACAAAAAAAAATATCCGTACCTTTTAAAAGAGTGCGAAACAGAGCAGATACCCTTCTTTTTTGGACTCTTGTGCAGTGTAGCTTTTGTTTTAGGAGACTTCCAGAGAGCAAAAAAAGGAGAAATTAATGAACAAATCACTGTTACAGTGGCTGGACGCGGGCCTCTTTTGAACATGAGCGGCAAACTCAACATAATCTCTCTCCCATAAAAAAATATAAAAAATTATAAAAACTATAAAAAATTACCTCTCTTCACCTTTTCACTAAACCCAATACCAACACATATTCTCATACCCAACATTTTACAACACAAACACAACCATATTCACATCGTAGGACGGCTCTTGTGCTGCACGAGATTGCCACCTATGACTACCATTTTGCTTTTTTTTTCTAAAAAAAATTAAAAAAAATACTAGTGGAAAAGTATAAAACCTCAAGAGGACTAAAATTTATTTTGCTTTCTCCCCCAAAACCTCAAGAGGACTAAAATTGAAGGGTAGCGGCTAATAATTTTGAATTTATAGACAGAAATTTACTATTATCATGTTTGAATTTTAAAAAAATAGGGATACAAAATATCTAATTTATATATGTTTGAATTTAAGCGTGGAATAAATAAAAAAATAGATAAATAGAGATAGGTTCGTTTTCACACTTTTTTCAGGATTCTAAGTATATTCACAAATCTACCACCGAACATATTCAGAATTCAAACACAAAAACTAATACATTTTACACAATCTCCAACAATTTTTTTAATTTTTTATTCAACGTAAATTTGCTCTCTCTATACTTTTTCACATAACTCTAATATTTTTTTATTAAACAATTACATCAAATCATTTCTCTCTCCACTTTACACAAACACCAATAAAATATTATTCAACATAAAAATTCACAACTTCTCCAAAATCCTATATTTTTTCTCAAAACAAACATAACCTAGATTTTTGCATTGGCTCCAAAATCTGGCGATTCAACTTTAAGGAATACAGCAAAAAACTTCTACGCCTGGTCCCATAACATATAATATATATATTTAAAGAGTGCAATGCCAACGACTACCGGCAATCGTCTCTACTCCTATTTAATTCTATGATTTCTAGCAACCACATCTTTGACTGGTTGCAAAAGTATCATCATTTGCGACTATTAAACGTTGGTTGTCGTTACTTAATTTTTAGTAGCCAATCATCTCGTTACTAATTATGTATTATATATTACAACTAAAAATAGTCACGACTTAAATTTGCAGTAAAAATAATATTATTAATCAATCATGTGGTTGTTAATATCCTATTTCGACCAAAAAAATATTAGTTGTCATTGTTTAACTTTTAGCAACCAATCATTTGGTTGCTAATATCTTATTTTGACCAAAAATTAGCCACCATCTTAAATTTACTGTTAAAAATTTCAATAGCAGCAATTCTGAAATTTTGTTACTAAAAATCAAATATTGGCAACCATATTTAGCTGGTGGTCAAAAATTTGGTTGCTATAGTCCCATTTTCGTGTAGTGTGCGCAGAGATTGTAAAGCGGATTCTTTTCTTTTTGGGTTTATATTTTCTAATACTCTCGTTATGTCTAAGATTGAATTCTTTTTTAATCCGAGATTCTATACATCTAATGCTTAGGGTGCGTTTGTATACCAAAATTTTACCCGCTCTAAAATTTTAACACAATTAAATATTACAATATAATCTCTCTCTCCCCATCAAATCATTACTATTTACTAAAAAAATATAAAAAAATTATCTCTCTTCACTTTTTCACTAAACCCAATACCTAAAATTTTACAACACAAACAAAACCTTAATTAAAATTGAATTCGTATCCGAATTCAGATTTCGAACCTTTACTTTAATAGTACGTCTATCATGCGGCTCCAGTCGTCTCGAACAGAGCTGAATTCAAAGTCTGCGCGAGATCCGTGAGCGAAGCTGACTACTTTCCTTGTCCACAACATGCTTTATATTCATGTTGTTGTCTTACTTTTGAAAAAGGCAGAGAAGAGAGAGAGAGATGGGGAGGAGAAGAACAAACAAAACCTAAGCCAGAGTTGCCTGACAAGATATGAATCGACAGTACAGATCATCCCCTCCAGAGAAGTGCCCATAATATTTTTTTTTTCCCGTTTCTGTCGCAAGGATATACTCTGGACAGCACGGGGAATAAAAAAATAAAAGAAAATTTGAAACGAGAGAATTAAATCAAAGGTCTACCGTGTACCATAACAATTCCTGAACTCGCTGCATATCCGAGTCTCCTAGTATTAACCTTAACGAACAGTATAACAAGGTTAGCATGAAGCAGACCCTGAAATCAAAGCTGCAGAACATGCATCTTGTGTAGGCCAAACTGACTGGCCATCAGATGGCGCATCTGAACCATACCCTCTAGTAGTTGCGGACGGGGCCGGTGGAAGTTGAGCTGGTATCTGAGTTGTACCCTCTGGGAGTGTTAAATGAGTTGTACCCTCTGGAAGTGTTATCTGAATTGTACCCTCTAGGAATTGTGGACTGGGCCGGTGGAAGCTGAGCTGCGATACCCCTCTTCTCGGAGTGCTTTTTTCCGAACCCAGCCAACATGCGCCTAACGGTGGCCGTAATGCTTTTCAATATGTTAATGTTGATACAGGATGTCGGCGGAGGGAGACTTCGTCCGTTTGTGTCGTACAATTTCGACTCCACGGCTATCATTTTCGTGAAGTAGGTATTAATAAATCTGAAGCTAGAGAGAGAGGGCGTGGAGAAACAGAGGCGGAAAGCAGAATGAAGCTATACAGTCTCTCTCTATATATGGTTGTGATCAAAAGAGAAACCGAGTAGATTTCAACCAGGAAGGGAGAGATCAGAGACCGAGAGTGGATTTCAACAAGGAATGGACAGATGAGAGCAAAAGGAGAGACCAAAAGAGCAAAAAGAGAGGGAGAGGGAGAGGGAGAGGGTGGCGCGAACCAAGGGAAAAGATTCTGTTCGAAGAACAATTACTTCAAAGAGCTTCAAATACGTGGTTCGGATTTAGAGAGCTTTAGAGAGAGAAAGAAGGTGAAAAGAGAAAGGAGGGGCTGAGAGTTTTTTTTGGTTGTGTTGGTTGTATAAGTTTTGTTTCTTTCAGATTGATCTCTTTCGGCTTCGTTTCGGTTTTCAGGAGGAGAGAGAAAGTTGAGTGTCTCTCTCTTCTTGGTATTTTTTTTATTTTTTTAAGTTCTAATTTTCTTGAGGTAGAGGTCGGGCGGGACATTGAGGGGCAATTAGGGTTTCCAACCATGAATGCGATGCGCCGGCTAAAGAGCATTGCTTCGGTCGAACCTCAATTTCATCTGATCCTGTAAGTTCTTTTTTTTAGGTAAGGAAATAAATTTATTTTCCTGTGTTTTGTGGGCATATTCTTTGTTTGGTTGCTTGGAAAATGGAGGAAGCGAAAGTGAAACAAAATACAGTAACACATATCATGTCTTAGTATATTTTGGTACTTCAAAAAATATTGTTTGAAACCAGGGAAGCTCTTTTAGTGTTTCTATGAGGATCTAAACCCAGCTTGCATGCTGTTAAAATGAGCGAACAACTTAACGCCCAATCTCAACGCTGTTATATTATTTTTTTTCTCAGTAGCACAAACAGAGACTGTGATTAACATGCACCTTTTTTCCCAAATTTTTTGCTCGGGTTTGTTAGCTCTGTGATATAATTGTTTTGTTATATGGCAGGATTGTTAATGCCTTTGTGTTGGTTGCGTTCCTATGAGGCAAATAGTTATTATTAAGTTGGTAAAGTGAAAATTTATATAAGTTGCTAACAGAATAGTTTCTCATTTCTGATTGTCTGGTATTAATAGCTTCCTTTAGTTTATGTTGCTTCCTATTGTTTTTCCCCAACATTGATTGTAGTGAGAGACAAGTAATGATTTGTTCTGTTTTGGTTTCAGACAATCTCATACATGGCAGAGTGTGGTTGGCACAGGTTCATTTGGTGTTGTCTTTCAGGTACTTGGACTTGATTCGCTTGTGTTCAAAAATATGTAATGATTTTCTGGTTAATTGTGTGTATGTTTCTTTCATAAAGATATTGTTATCAAGTCTTCCATTTTCATCCGATGTGTATATATTGCAGGCTAAATGCCTGGAAACAGGTGAAGCACTCTGTGGTGCGTGTGTTATGTGTTTCTAATGGCAACCATTTTTCTCTTGAGCAAAAGCGAGAAGAACCTTGGAAAAATTCTTACTAAAAGCGAGAAGAACCTTGGACAAATTATAAAGTTGGAAGACCTTGACAAAAACCAACCAGAGGGACAGAAAAACAAACCCTCTTAGTTGGGAGTAGTGAGTTAGGGAAGGTTAGCAGGGTTGGCAGTGTTGTGGGTGCCACGATGGCCCCAAAACTTGGGTATAATCATGGGTACCATCCATTTCATTCTCAGTTTAAGGTCAGTTTGTAACATGTTGTTTGAAAATAGGGAAATTTTGTGTACATGGGGTTGACTGTGCTCTCCCCCTTGTTAGATGAGAATTAAAGTGTGGTTGCGACTTATAATTCTTGTAAAGTTTGAATTGTTGGGAAAATGGATGCTGTGGATTTCGGATTTGCATTTGACGTGTATGGTATGTTTGAAAACAAGTAGAAAGAAGTGACCACTTAAAACAAATTTTATTTTTCTCCACTATGAGTAATGGAAATGAAACTTAGTTGGCTTAATGTTCGGTAGTTTTTAAAGTAACTAGAAATCCTATTTCCATCGAGCATAAAAGGTTGACGCTTCCAGCTGGCTGCTAAAATCATCTGGTTAACCAAGAGTTTCGTCCATTGTGCCTTTTTATGATTTGCGTATTATGGAAGAATTTGAACTGGTTTCGCTTCACTCCAATCGCCCATCTATGATAAGTACCTTGCCTTGGCTTTGAACATTACCAATTCATAAAATCTATAATCATGATTGAGTTGTTTTGTAAGATTAGTTTATGCGGCAATGAATTTATACATGGCATGCGTTCGTCAATCTGTTGCTCAATTGTGGTGGTTGAGAAACACCAGTTATTTCTAGAGCTGTTTATTGACTCAATGAGCAAGGACAGATACAGATACACCCAATTTATACATGGCATGCGTTCGTCAATCTGTTCGTTTTGCCTGCCCTTTCTTTATAATAAAAAATTCCTCAAAGCATTCAATGTTTCCAAAAACAATCTGCAGTTTGCCAACATGCTACTTTTTTCAGAATTCCCAACCCAGTAGAAAGTTCACTAAACCTAAACATATTACAATACATCACAATAAACTAATTATGCCTTTGCTCACAATAACTCTAAACAACAAAAATAGCAAAACAACGGATCATCCTGTTTGAAGCACATACAGGTTACAGAAACCTAAACATATTACAATAACTCTTCAGCTTCTCCACCTCGGCCTCCAACGCACCATCCTGTTTGAAGCACATACAGGTTACAGAAACAGCAAAACAACAAAAATTTGAAATCACAAATTTAAGTACTGCAGTTTAATGAGAACCTTAGAAAGCTGAACAGGGTGGCTGGTACTCTCATCCGACCCAGAAACAACATCCAGTCAAGTCAATCAAGTGCCCAATCATCATGTCCAATTTCAAAGAGCCAATATATAAAACAGGCAGAAAGAATTATAAGAACCTCAGATATTGAAATTTATACGACATATATTCAAAATCAAACATTGTGAATGACATGAAAGTATATGGATCTTTCACAGCTTATACATGGAAAAGGAGAATTGCATAGAGAAGGTTGCAAAAACAATCCCCCCACCCCCAAAAATCAACCTTCTTTTCTATTGCGTTGTTTTTTCTTTAATGGAAAAAAAACGAAAGCTTTCTTATAAACCCATTATGTAGCACATTGAGTGACAGAAGACCTTTTGCCTTATAAACAATTTTCAGGAAATTCAAATTAAAACCACAGTTTACCATGACACCTCCTCTTATATTATTCTTTTTATTATTCAATCATCAATCAATAACATTGTCATTTATTTATTTGGGTAAGAAAAAAAAAATTTTAATTTGTTTCTGCAGTTAGCAATGACACAGCACACTCATCTGAACCTTTATTTGAGAAAGCCAATCATCTTACTATCCTTCTTAGAACATAATGGAAAAGGAACTCAAAATCTAAATAACGAAATCCCATCTGCTGTTTAAAGTTTCTACGTCTAAAATTTCCAATGTGAATATAGACACCATGTTGCCTTTGTTACCAAATCATAACAGGAACTAAAAAAGTGAAAAACATGCAACACACAAGTAAAATGATAACCTTTCACAAAACTACAGAGAGAAAAAGGGGGCAAACAAATGTTAGAAATAGTCCTAAAAAAGCAAGCAATAAACTCAAAAGATTTCATTTATTTTTTCATGAACTTTCTCAGGAATCAAAAGATCATTAATCCAAACAAACCGAACTAATTATATCATCATAAGCATGGAAACCCAAGAACAACAAAAATAGAACCAAATCTGAATCGGATTTGTCAAAGATTCAGATTTTATCCTCAGAAAAACAAAAATCTTGCTATTCTTTACCATTACCCAACGTTCTCCAAGCAACCAAACAATGAATACACCAACAAGAACTATAATATAAAACCCAACCACCACCATCCCTACTATGGAGAAACCGAGAGACAGAGAGTGAGAGAGACTAGGGATTTTGCCCCAATGGATTTTACCTCTAGGGATTTTCCGGAGAGACCACGAAGGAGCTTGTTGGGAGAGAGCTTCCGATTTTGCTGAGTATCGAGACGGGAATCTGCCGGCCGACTTCGGTCTGAGAGGGATAGGGATTTTGCTGGTCGACTTCGGTGTGAGAGAGCTTGTTGGGAGGTGGTGGGATTTCAAATTCGGTCTGAGGGTATCGGGTTCTAAATAAGAAATAAAGAGAAGAAATGCGCCCGGTCTAAATCAGATACAAAATTCAACCGGCCGGTTTGAGGAGCAAATAAACCGTGATTTATTTGTGATTTAAAAAATGGTTCCACGTCATCAGTCTGGATGGCATTGGGAAAGCGTCGGGAGTTGAAGCATTTCTCAAGAAATAAGGAGCTTCAGATTTTACAGTTGGTGTTGGAGTGGAGAGGCGAGGCTCTGTGCTTGACAATCCCCCACGTGCCGGTTACCGTTACTTCAGACCCTCAATACTATTTTGGGTTAAATGCATCACATACCCATGTGGTATTCGCGAATTGCAAATATACCCCTGAGGTAAACAAAGTCATTTTCATACCCCTGAGGTAAACATCGAGGTCACAATATGCCCCTCAGTTAATGTGTTGTTTGAAACACTAACGGTAAATGCTGACGTGACAAAAATAGACACGTCAGCATCAATCAGATGATGACACGTCATCGCGAATACCTCAGGGGCATATTTGCAATTTGTGAATACCACAGGGGCATGTGATGCATTTAAGTTTTTTTTTTAAAAATTAAATTAATTTTTTAAAAAATAGACACGTCAGCACCAATAAGATGATGACACGTTATCATATTTATTTTTATTTTTTAAAAATTAAATCTTAAAAAAAAAGACAGCCCCATTTTTCTTCAACATAGCCCATGTGTTCGGTTCTGTCTTTTATATATATATATAATTTTTAAAAAAAGACTTGCATAGTTCAACTTAGCCACTGTATTAGTTTATGTGTGTGTTTTTGAACAACACATGTTTTTTTTTTTTTTAAAAGTATGAAAAAGGGAAAAAAAGAAGATTGAAACGAACACATGAGCTAAGTTGAAAGGAAATGATGTTGAGGTTGTGTTTGTGTTGTAATATTTTTGGTATGGAAATATGTGTTGGTATTGGGTTTAGTGAAAAGGTGAAGAGAGAGGTAATTTTTGTAATTTTTTATATTTTTTTATGGGAGAGAGAGATTATATTGGAGTATTTTATTAGGAGAGAGATAAAATTTTGGGGATTGTTTTGGTTGCAAACGCAGCCTAAGTCGTTTTGTGTTCGTTTTTTTAAAAAAAACACACAGAAACGAATACAGTTGCTAAGTTGAACTACGCATTAAAAAAAAATTATATAAAAAAAGACAGAAATAAACACATGGATATGTTGAAGGAAAATGAGGCTAAGTCTTTTTTTAAATAATAATTTCTTTTTTAAAATTAAATTTGATGACGTGTCATCATCTTATTGGTGCTGACGTGTCTATTTTAAAAAAATTAATTTAATTTTTTTAAAAAAAAACTTAAATGCATCACATGCCCCTGTAGTATTCGTAAATTGCAAATAAGCCCTTGAGGTATTCCCGATGACGTGTCATCATCTGAATGGTGCTGACGTGTCTATTTTTACCACGTCAGCATTTACCGTTAGTGTTTCAAACGACACATTAACGGAGGGGCATATTGTGACCTTGATGTTTACTTCAGGAGTATGAAAATGACTTTGTTTACGTCAGGAGTATATTTACAATTCGTGAATACCACAGGAGTATGAGATGCATTTACCTTGCTATTTTACCAAAAAAAGAAAGAAAAAAGAAACATAGAAGCAGCGGAAAAATAGGAAAAAACCCATTGGGTTAGAGTTTTGACCTCTGAGCAACGTAATGGGCCAGGGCAAACAGCGGCGCCGCCTTTTGGGGGTCAAACCCGGAGAGCTGCTCCTGCGCATCCTTCTTCAATTTCTCCGCAAATTCCCTCGACTTTTCGATGCCCATTAGCTTCGGATACGTAATGTTATCGGCGAGCAAGTCCTTCCCAGCCGTTTTACCCAATTCCACTGAGGATTTTGTCACGTCAAGAATGTCATCCACTACTTGAAAAAGCAATCCTGTATACCTCGCGAAGGTCCTCAGTTTCTCAATCTCATCATCGGAACCACCTCCCAGTACAGCTCCAAGAACCGCTGTCCCTTCCACCATGGCTGCGGTCTTCCGCAGATGAATGAATTCCAGCTGCTCCAAACTCACGTCAGATTGTCCCTTTGAACTTAAGTCAACGACTTGGCCGCCAACAACTCCTTCTGCCCCAATGAATTTCCCCAGCTCTCCGATTCCTCGGACGATCCTCTCTGGGGGCACGCCCACCGTGAGCGTGGCTATGTGCTGGAACGCCAGTGCCAAGAGAGCATCACCGGCGAGAACCGCCACAGCTTCGCCGAAGACCTTGTGGCTTGTGGGCTGTCCACGACGGATATCATCGTTGTCCATGCAAGGAAGATCGTCGTGAATCAGAGACATGGCGTGGATCATCTCAAGAGCGCAAGCTGCGGGCATGGCCATGGATTCTGTGCCACCTACGAGCTCGCTGACCGCGATGCAGAGGAGAGGACAGATTCGCTTGCCACCGGCGAGGAGGGAGTAGCGCATGGCCTCGTGGATCTTTCGGGGCTCTTTCAGCGGAACGGCAGCGTCGAGGGCTTGGTTGATGGCATTGGTTTTTTGGGCCATGTAGGCTTTAAAACTGAAAGGGAGTTTTGAAGTTCCCTCAGCGCAGACCGCAGAGTCGGAGAAAGATGAGAAAGGGAAGATGCGTCGTTGTAGTTCTGGGGATGCCAGTGAAACAGGCACATGTATGTTCTTTGCAGTTTGAAGGATTTGGAAAGGTGGGCATCTGGATCTGGATCTAGAGCAACTAATTTTCAGCAATGTACCCACAGCTACAAAAGTCATATTTCTTACTCTCAAACTCTGTTGCGGTTGGTTGTCAGAAAGAGTTTCAAAACAGGGCAAGTGAGAAATCTAGCATCTCAATGGCCCATGAAATACCGGTCCTGAGAGTCAACGTCAAGATGATTGTGTTTACTTGGCGGCTGGCACTACACTTGTGTTGGATAACTAAAATTTTAGTGTGACTAAAATTTTAAGTATTTACTTTAGTGAAAAAATTAAAGAGATATAATTTTTTATATTTTTTGTAGTGAAAAGTAATGGTTTGATGGGAAAAGAGAGATTATATTGTAATATTTTATTGTGTTAAAATTTTAGAATGTGTAAAATTTTATAAAACAAATCGAGCCCAATCTTCAAATATATATTTTACATATATTTGCATAGAATGAAATTTCAAATTTCAAAATTCTTGGGAGAGTTTTCAAAATTCCTTAATCATATGAATTTTCTTAATATTAACTAAATTCCTTAAAATTGGTGTAGATATGAACAAATTTTCAAAAAATTGGGGGGCAAGATAACCTGGTGGGAGGGGGGGATTTTTTTTCTTCTTCCAAAATCCCTTATTATAGGGCGGGAGGGGGCCACCGCACCTATCTCGATTATCCACCCATCACAGTGCCTATCGCGTCTATGATCTCGAGACTCACACAATTTTCATGTCTCGCGATATCACTTTTGTAGAATCTCTTTTTCCTTACCATGAACCCAATCTTCATCCCTCTTCCGACCCTGTCACCTCCTCCCTATTCCTGATATCTCTCTTTCTCCAACTCCTCTCCCGCCCCTATCCCGCCCTCTTCCTCTATCCCACCTCCGCCCCCTCTCCCTCCATCCTCTGCTCGCCCCAAGCGTCTCACTACTCGTCCTACTTATCTCCGTGACTATGTTTGTCCAACCTTACCTTCTTCCCCTCCGGCTTCACCCCCCCTTTCAACCTCTCTTAGGTACGGCTCATTTTCTCTCTACAAATTTATCCTTTCATTGTTTTACTTCTCGTCATTTAGCTTTTCTTACTGCCTTAAACACGATGATCCCACTAGTTACTCAGCTGCCATATGTCATTCTCATTGGCGTGATGCTATGCAAGCTAAGTTAAAGGCTCTTGAAGCAATCAAACCTGTTCTCTCCAATCACTTCCTCCCGATAAGACTCCCATTGGCTGTAAATTAATTTTCAAAACCAAACTTTGCGCCGATGGGTCTGTTGAACGTTATAAAGCTCGTTTGGTCGCCAAAAGTTAGACTCAGGTAGAAGGTATTGATTACCATGACACTTTTGCGCCTGTTGCTAAACTTGTCACTATTAGATGTGTCCTTGCAGTTGCCGCCACCAAACAGTGAACTCTCTACCAGCTGGATGTCAACAATGCCTTTCTCCATGGTGATCTCGACAAAGAAGTCTACATGAAACCTCTACCATACTATTGTTGTGAGGGGGAGTCGCTTGTCTGTTGCTTACAAAAATCCCTTAACGGGCTCAAACAAGCGTCTTGCATCTGGTTTGCCAAACTCTCCTCTATCCTTTTCACCTTTTGGATGCTGACTTTCAGCCATCTCAGGCTGATCGCTCTCTACTTACTCTAAAGGATCTCTTTTCACTTTAATTCTTGTTTATGTTGACAACCTCCTTTTGGCATGCAACGATTTATCTCATATCCAACACCTGAAGGACTTCCTCAACTGCCGTTTCAAACTCAAATATCTTGGACCCTTTAAATATTTTTTTGTTCGGGAGGTTGCCCGCTTGCCTTCGGCATTTTTATAAGGAATCGCACTTTTATACTTAAGGAATTGTCAGCTTTAACTAATCTTGATGCATTGCATTTCCGACTATTATCCATGCAATTAATATTTGATCATTAAAATAAGGCTAAGATTTTAATAATGATGATGCTGAACTTTGGTTCTGTCCAACGATGAGTAATGGGACGTAACCAAGTCTTCTTTTGTGAAATCGGATCTGCAAGACGAAACAAAGTGAATGGAGCTTTCTCGAGGAAGAAGCCTCCAATGGTTAAGTTTCAACGTGTGCTTTAGATTCGTGTACATGTGGGGTTTTATAGGAGCGTAGGGCAAATACTGTCTTTCCTTGCTGTGCAGGAACCTTGCAGTGTACGAAACTCGCTTTTACAGCTATAAGATCCAGGGTAGAAAAGTCTATGTTTCAGGGCAATTTTTTTTTTCTACGTAACAGACGTGGGAAAATCAGCGAAATTGCGTTCATCGAGATTCAAATTCCGGATCAAGTGCTCTTAAAAGTGAAGAGGTGACGATTGAACTACAGCCTCGCTGCGCCTCTCCTTTTGAGTCAGCAGGTGAAAATAAGACCTCTTACTGAGGCCTCTGAGTGATTGGGCACATTTCGAGGGAGAGTTGTCAGACATGCTAAGGCCCCCTCTCTGCGGGCTGAAGCCTTCCCCGGCCGTACTTTGGTGGCCCGCTGGCCATGTATTTTTTTTAGTCCGTAGACTTTCCAATGTTTCATTTGCGCTGAGCCAGGCCGACGGCCCACATCAAATCCTACTTGTATGTAATATAGGATGCATGGCCAGTGTTGATAATTTGGGGGTAGAATTACACAAATTTAAGACTAAAAGAAAATGGGAAGACAATATTTTTGCCTTGATGACATTCATGATGTTTTATTTTGTTTGCTCATCTGAAGGGGGTAAAGCCTTCTTCGTGCGTGTTGTAATCTTTACTGAAAATCAGATAATATGGTTTCGAAGGTAACATACTTAGATATTTTTGCGGTTCTTAATAAGTAGAAACTAATTGACTTAGGGTTGTAAAAGTATTCTAAAATACAATAAAATTCAACAAAATTTACAAAAAGAGTATTCAAAATCTCAAAAAGTTCTTACACAATCACCAATAACTTTTACATAATCTCCAACAACTTTTCATACAAACTCCAATATCTTTAAAAAAAAATTATAACAAATATTCTCTCCATACTTTTTCACCTAACTGTAATATTTTTTTATCAAATAATCTATCTACAACTTTTTACAAACTCTAACAAAAATTAAATATCTTTAAAACTTTTCACCCACTTTTACATAAAAACCTATAAAACTATAATCTACATAAATATTCACAAGTCTATCAAAATCCTAAAAATCTTATTATTTTTTTCAAAACTAACATCCTCCTATTATTTTTCAGCTGCAAAAATTTATATCTGATTTAACTCAGAATCATATGTCTATGAGTGCTTATTACACAGCTTAAAAGTCCTTAGGATTTGCTTGGGACATTTTGCCCACTCGTGCAAATTTGTGTAAGAGCCTTGGGGGTAATTTTCATGGTTCTGTATCCTGCCCCTTACGCGATGCCCCGGAGGAGTCCTTGTCTCATATGCTCTTCTCCTGCTCTTTCACTAGACACTTCTGGCGTCTATCTTCTTGGTCTCTAAATATTGAACCCTTTCACTCAGTAGATTCTTTTCGATGGGTTCAGATTCTACTTGATCCGATTTAGTTCTTGGGGCTGGAGGCTTCTCAGGTTCACGACTTTCAACTCTTTGCCATTCTGGTAATGAACTCTATTTGGCTGGCTCGAATCGTCTGGTCCATGATAACTCGCGGATTGCACCCTTTAGCCTGCTACAACCAATTTTAAAGTGCTTCTGGGAGCATGTGGTGGCATGGGCGAAATTACCTGTGTTGCGTTAGCCGATCTTTTCTTCTTGCTTTCAACCAGGAAAAGATCGCCGGATGACCTTTGATGTTGCTGTTCACCCATCTTTCTCTATGGCGGCAGCGGTTCTTTTCAGCTATAATGGGGACATTTTAAAGGCTTGGACCTTTCGCTCCTTGGATGTCGACCCTCTTATTGGTGAAGCAGAAGCTACCCTACTAGCTTTGTCTAAAGCTCGTGAGGCCAATATCTCTAGCATGTTGCTTGCGGGTGATTCGCTTTTGGTGGTGGATTGTCTTCGCTCTTTTTTTACTGGGGTTTTCCAGATCCCCTGGAAAATTTCCTCCCTTATCTGCAATGCAGTTGAACTCTTCCGGAGTTTCTCGTGGTTCTTCTCTTCCAAGATTTCACGAGCAAATAATTTTGTGGCCCGCTCTGTTGCGGCCTAGGCTGCTGCCCTTTCTCATGAGGGCGAAGTTCCCTCTTCTTTTCTTTTGAATCGGGGTCTCTGGATACATTCGGTGATGATCATTTCTCTGGGCCTCGCCCGTTTCGTTTCGAGGCCTTCTGGTTTATGTTTTGAGATATATTTTTGTGTTTGTATTTTTTTTTAAAGTAGTGAGATTGGTGAAAAGTGTGTTAAAAGTTGTTGAAATTTGTAAAAAATTATTAGAATTGGTGAAAAGGTATCGAAATTGATGAAAAAGTTAGAGAAAAACGTTTTGAAAACGTTTTGAAATATGAAACAAACATAGCCTAAGAGAGTCAAAGAAAGTTTGAAGAGATGGAACAGTGACTCTTTTGGGAACATTCAGCAGCAAATCAGGTTTTTTCATTCGAAAATGTCTGCTATCCAAGCTCTGGGCCCTAATCCTACTTCGGCTGCTAAAGAATAGGAAATTCAGTGGCATTTACAAGAGGCTTTAAAACGAGAGGAAGTCATGTGGAGGTGCAAATCTCGCACGCAGTGGCAATCCATGGAAGATTTGAACACAAACTTCTTCCGCCATTCAACGGTTGTGCGACGTCGGCGGAACTGTATTGAGAGAATCAACACGGAAGGTGGCAGGTGGCTTACAAGCCGTGAAGATATTGGTAATCATTTTATCTCTTCCTTTAACCAACTGTTTGCTTCTTCGTCTCCCTCCCTTGGTCCTGAAATTGCATCTTTGCTTCCCTCTTTGGTTACTGATGAAGAGAATTCTTTATTGTGTCGAGTACCGAATGAGTGGAAAATTTGGTTGGCTGTGCGCTCTTTAGGTGCTTCCAAAGCACCTGGCCCGGATGGTATAACGACTCTTTTTTATCATTCCTTTTGGAGTATTGTTAAGCTGGACGTTATAGAGGCAGTGTAGAGGTTTTTCTCTATAGGTTTCCTTCTCAAGTCTCTTAACCACTCCAATATATTCCTCATACCCAAAAAAGCTAATCCCACCCTCACCTCACATTTTAGACCCATTAGCCTCTGCAATGTGCTCTATAAAGTTATTTCCAAAATCCTTGCCAATCGCCTTAAACCTCTCTTCCATAAGCTTATTTCCCCACGCAAGCCGGTTTTTTCCCTCACATTCTTATCCAGGAAAATTCAATCCTTGCCCACGAGCTTATCCACAAATTGAAACTTCAAAGAGGGAAGCAATGGCTGATGACGCTGAAAAAAGATATGGAAAAAGCATATGATCGACTTGAGTGAGATTTTCTCTATGAGGTTTTAAGATGCTTTGGGTTTTCTACATCTTGGATTCAGTTGATTAGGCAGTGTACTTCTACGGTCTCATACTCTCATTTGCTGAATGAGAGTACTTTTGGTTTCTTTCGCCCTACTCGGGGTCTTCGTCATGGAGACCCCATCTCACTATTCTTGTTTTATCTTGTGCTCAGAAGTTCTCTCTCGGATGTTCCTCGCAGTTGAACGCCATCTCCTTTTTCCAGGCATCAAAATTTCTAGACAAGCCCCGCCTATTTCTCACTTGATGTTCGCAGAAGACCTCATGGTCTTTAGCAAAGCGAGGATTGAAGATGCTGCTGCTATACACTTCTGCCTCCACATGTATTCAAGCTGGTTTGGGCAATTAATCAATTTTAGAAAATCTGGTATTTTTTCAGCAGTAACACGACTCCCTCTTGTGTTTCTACCATATATCATGAGCTTGGGTTGAGGAAGGATGATTAAGGAGACAAGTATTTGGGTTTACCATTAAATATTCCTCTGTCCATATAAGAAGCCTTCAGGGAGATTCAAGACCATGTGATTTCTAGGTTGGAAGGATGGAAGCCAAATGTTTGTCTTAAGCTGGGTGACTAACTCTCATCAAGTCAGTTGTTGCTTCTATTCCGTCATATTCTATGTCCACGTTTCTTTTACCCAAGGGTTGGTGTCGGGCGCTTGAAAGAAGCTTTAAGAATTTTTTGCTGGGGCTTTAAGGAGGATCAACGTCACCTGACTCCTCTTGCTTGGTCTTCAATTTGTCGTCCTAAGGAAGTTGGCGGGCTGGGTCTCCGCAGAATGCATGATATGAACAGAGCTTTAGTTGCAAAGTTGGGCTAGTTTATTAACACTAGACAACAAACTCTTTGGGTAAGAACACTTCGGGAAAAATATCTTCGTGGCTCTTCTTCGTTGAGCAATGTTTCTAAAAAGCCTCATTGCTTGTGGATTTGGCGGGGTATTTGGAGTGTAGAGATATTTTAGACAAGGGTATGCTTTTTGATGTGAAGAATGGGTCGTGCATTAATATTTGGACCGACCCTTGGATCCCCGGGATGCCAGGATTTCTGGCCCAACCTAGATCTCCCGATTTGCCCGTTTTGACGCCTACGGCCTCCGTTAGCGAGTCGATTGATTTGGACTAGCTTATGTGGAAGCGATCAACCTTGGAGCAGTGTTTCACACCAGCTTGCGTCAACAATATTCTGAATATCTCACTCTCTTCTCCCTTACCTTCTAATATGCTGGTTTGGAAGTTTGAGAACTCTAGTATATTTACGGTGAAGTTTGCGTATTATTCTGACCAAGATGTCAGATTTCAACCTCCTGATGGTGCCCCTGTGTTTGCTTGGGAGAAACTTTGGAAGGCAAAGTTGCAAGGAAGATTGAAGCTCCTTTTGTGGAAGTTTGTTAGCAGGGTTCTGCCTGTTAAATCCAAGCTTTTCTTTTTATCTGATCGAGTCACTGAAGAATTTTTCTTCTGTCCTCTTTCTAATGCTGCAGTGGAGACAGAAGAGCACCTTGCTTTTCAGTGTTCTTTTGCTAAAATTTTATGGGGCGAAGCTTTATGGCCTATGCGTGTGGATGGAATGCAAGGTCTTGATATAAAAACTTGGATGTCCCTGCTTTTGAATGCTAAGTCGGCGTTGTCCCTGGATCATCTTAGGGAAAGGGATTTCTTATTACAGGCATCTTTTATTTTGGATATTATGTGGTTTGCCCTCAACCAATCTGTCACCCCTGCTGATTTAGTTTCTAATTTGAAAAGACGTCTCATGGAGCATCGGGCGGCTTGGAGAGAGCATGATCGCCTGCAACTTGTTGTCTGGCAGCCTTCTCAAGAAAGGTTCTTGAAGTTAAATTCTGATGCAGCGGACAGGGGACATTTCCTTTTTGCCAGCAGTGCTTTTGTTGTTTCTAGCAACCCTCTCCTTGCAGAGCTTCGTGCCATCCTTCTTGCCGTTCAATCAGCGGAATCCTCCAAGTATTTAATGCGATATTTGAAAGCGACTCTTTGGAATCTTGCAAGATTGTTAACGACTCTACCTTCCTCGTTGAAGGCCCCCTGCTCCCTCTCGCCTCTTCTATCAGGTCCTTTTTACAGCGCCATCGTGGCTGGCGTCTGCAATGGATATCTCGTAGGCAAAATCAAGCGGCACATCAGATGGCGGCTTGGATTGCCTCTACTCTTGTCTTTGATTTATTTTCTGCTGATCGTTTACTTCTATCTGTTATTTCGACGGATGATCCTCCGGATCCTCATTGATGTAACTTTCAAGTGGTTTTTTATTATTGCATTTTGCTTAGAAAAAAAAAAGAATGGGTCTCTGGAAATATAACGGAGCTAAACCTCCTTAGTTGGGTTTTTTGTGCTGTTTGTGTTTGTTCGGTTCCTTTCTATAAAATGTTTCGTTTTTTTTTTTAAAAAAGTCCTTGGGATGAGGACATCAATTACCGTCCCTTGCCTCCATGTGCGTGTGGAGGATTGAAAACTCTTCAGCAACAAGAGTACGTGATGCACTTCGTATCAGAGGCCAAATACTCTTACTTGATCCTCTGCCTCCTATCACTTAAGTCTTCTCCAACCGGTTCCAGCTCAAATACACAAGTCACAAGCACATACACGTTCTGTCAAAAAAGCTTCGAATCAGAATTTTTGAAGAGAAAAACTTGTTTGCAGTCATTGGGAAAATCAGGTTTATACTGTTGACAAATGCTACAAATTAAATTCATGGCTATCTTCCAAGTTATATATCAACCAAAGAATGGTTCATTCTCTTCTAATCAAGTTTCTATACCTCAGGAAGATGTTAATACGGTTCCACAGTGACCAATAACTCACGATCAATATCAGCAACTACTTGCTTTGCTTAAGCAAAACTTTGAACAGCTAGATGCTCATCCAATTAGCACACCACTATCCTCCTCACTTCTGCAAACACCAGTGACCAATCTCTCAGGTAAACACCTAGATGTCATTGCCTTATCAACATCTTCTTCCGTTTCTCTAATTTGGATTATTTACACAGGTGCCATGGATCACAAGGTAAACTTCCAAATAGTTCATTTGCTCCTGTCTCTCATATTGGCACAGTTTGTTATTCCAAATCTCTTATTCTGCACAACGTACACACTTCATCTTAAGGAGGCATATTAGAGAAGAGTCATCAATTGTCCAGCTCAGCTTATGAGTAAGATTCCTCCAGCTCAGCAAATTAAATAGAAAGAGGAAATGGTTGTAATTTAGCTCTTTCTTTTTTTCTTAGTGGTTGTAATTTCGCTGAGTTCCACAGGTTTAAGGTACTTCCACAGCAGGAATGGAAGTCCACAACGCACATTTATGCAACGTGCATTAGGCTCTGGCATCTTGGAAGAATATGCTGTATTCTTTGCAACATTCTTGCCTTTGAGTTTACATAGGCGAAAATGCAACTCAGCTGTGGTTGTGAAGAAAATGGGACTATAATCAATTTTTTTTTTAAAAAAAATTTCTAGAAGGAAAAAAGTGTGAGCCTGCCGTGGTTGGGAATGCTTGGGAGCTAAGGAACCTTCCAGTTCCGTTCGTGCTCATCTTCGCCCTCCAACTTTTATCTCAACTTAATTTGATAAAATGAGAAAACCCCATTGAAATATGGTGCCCTGTTGACTTCTTATACCTATGCAGCTATGCTATAAGTAGGCCCTCGTGGTGAACCTCCACCTCACTGCCTTCAAACAGATAGCTCCTAAAGCCAAAATTCCCTCCCCTTCCCTTTCCCCCTCTGCTTCTTTCTTCTTAAGCTTTGAGCTATGCTTTGCGTAGAGCCATAGACCCTGCTTCTTTACTCGCATCCTTATTTACCATTTCCCTCTAAGCAGTCTGTTCAACATTTTCAACATCTCATACTCATCCATCATCCTCTGCAGCATCTCCTTCCTGTTCGCTAATCAAAACTCCGATCAAAACTCCTGTTATTTCTTTTCTCTTCTTCTTTCCTTGTTCTGGTTGAGCCCTGTTTCATTCGAGACCATTCACTCGACACCTATGGCATCCGCTTGCCCCAAAAATGTGAAGAAGAAAACCTCGAGCTTTCCCCCCAAGAGAGGCCGGATCAAAGCGTTGATTTTTGGGAGTTTGGCAAGCAAGATTGTCTCCGTCGCCTCAAAGGCAGGAGAAACGATGGGGAGGATCAGAAGAGAGGGCGGTAGCGGCGGAAACTCTGCCTCGTCAACCCCACCGCCAAGCGCCTACAACTCTGATGGGAATTCCGATATCTCCTAGAAACGATCATCCTGTGGGTATGCAAAGAGATGATAATCCTATCTGTTCTCAATTCATTGAATTGAGCTTGTTCACTCCTTTGCACCCTTTCACTTTGATTACTTCGAGAAATCTGTGCTCATGCCAGAATCTGAGAAGCTATATACCCCTGATGTTTCCGATTCAGAATAAAGCTTCTATCGTGGTATACAATACATGTTTAGAACTGTATTGTGATGGTTTGAAAACATTAAAATAAGATGAAATTAGTGGGTATGACATGCAGGATACCTATTTCAGAAGAGCTTCTGCAGGGCCACAATCTCAGAGTTTTGAGTTTGCGGTTTTAGTTCTCAGTCCTTAGGTTGTACAAAAGAAAGAAAATGAAAAAGAAAAGAAAAGAAAAGAAAAGCACAGAAGTCTCCTCCATTTGTTGTTCTTACAGGTCTTAGAGAGAAGATGATGTAATTGGAGGAGGTACTTTGTGTTTGAGGCATTTGTTGTTATATGGTGACAGTATATTTTATGTTTCCAGTTACTTCTTGTTGAGTCTTTTGAGGTTTTGATTATGCACTTTCTCCTTGTTTCCAATTCGAGATTTATCATACTTTCGAAAGTTTTGTCCTAAGATATTCGAAAATTCAAGTTCGTAGAATTATTGTCCGGTTTGTTGGTTCAAAGGGACACTTTTTAATGACCACATTTGAGGCCAAAAAAATGTGAAGAAATGACCCACTCTCTTTTGAATATGAAAATGGGTGCCAATGAGCTTAAGCTCAGATGCACCTCCTCCCTTTGGGGAGGGATAGATCCGGATTCGAATCCCCCGCTCCCGCAGGTTTAGTCCTGCTTCTTCAATTTGCCTAGGAAAAAATGAAAATGGCTTAATTCTGGTTCTGTAGATAGACTCAGTTCCCACAGGTAATTGATTAAATGGAAGAGAAGCAGAGAGAGCTATTTAGCTATGGTGATGTCATTTTGACCCTTACTTTTTACAAGGATTTGGAAAAAGGAAATAAAATAAAGCGATATGGTGATGTTCAACCCCATATAAACATGGAAGAGATCGTCGACAAATTACCATTTGGCATTTGTTGCACCTCACGGCTCTCTCTCTCAATGATCACTCGATCCCGGATACGGCGCTCTAGGGATACGGGCTGACCGGCTCTTTTCCTGGCAAAGGTCCCACGTGAGTCCTATATGAGTTTGGCCTCCCAATATCTTTTTAAAGAGTTATTTCCAAATCATTCACCGGACTTCGGCGGCTTGACTCACAAATAATAAAGTTATGGAAGATTCCAAAGACTAGGGCAGAAGCCGGTGCTTCAAATCCAGTATTGGGGCCCAGGTCTCCCACATCGGTTGGGTCCAGTAAGCTTGAAAGTTCCGATATTACTTGTTACATACTGATTTCTGCCTACAAGTTTGTTTTCTTCCTTTTAGGGAAAAAAATACAATAGATTGAATATATGAGAAATCACAAACAAAGCATAAAGACAACAGAAAACGAGAAAAGCATTAAGGCTAGGCAAAAATGCCAGCAAAAATCTGAATTTCGAGTACCGGAAAATAGGAATAAGTTTTTGCCCACAGGGAATTTGTGGTATTGTGTGTGTGTTTTTTTTTTTTTATAAAAAAAGCATCTGAAAGGAATTTGTCGTAACTGAAAATGCAAGAGCTGGGGAAGAAATTAATTGGAATGCATTTGAGTTAGCACCACATTAATTATAAATGTGGGTTGCTTTTGTTTTAGGATCTTATAAATTAAATAAATTATCAAATCTTGAGAAATAAAGATGTAGCCCATTGAACTTTCTAAGATGGAAGTAGATTTTTTTAGACTGAACCACCTTTAAATCTTTTATCTTGGAACTTTTAAAGAATCTGAGTTTGAAAAATTGTTTGGTCTTTTATCTATACAACAACATCAACCAGAGGTACTAAAAATGGAAAACATCAATATTGCTCTTCTAGCTAAGCTAAATTGGAACTTTATTGCTTCCCCCATCTACCCTATGGGTTGCAGCACTAAAAGCAAAATATATGAAGCAAGTGAATTTTTAGGGTTCCTTACTTCCTCTACAACTACCCGGACATCTTGTGTTGGTTATGGCGGGTTATACGACATCAATCAAGAGGACATCTCAAAAAGGAAATGAATATGGCTTCTGTACAAGGATCCCAAAATTACCTGCTCTGTTCCAATACCAGAAAGTAGCCAGTTTGTTTCTTCTCTAGATCTATTTAAGAATTTCTCTACAGGTTGGGATATGTCAAAATTACTGCAGCTCTTTGATGAAGATACAACTTCAGCTATCCTCCATATTCGAGTGACTGGAAAAAACCGCCCACACAAGCTCCTTTGGCTGCCAGATAACAAAGGGAGAATCAGCATACCATCTGACTATTCAGCATATAAGTTTCCCTGACAGCAGAACCTCTTTCTAAGGCCGAATGGATTCATTGTGAGTCCACAAAGCGTACGGCTCCTTGGTACTTGGTAGACACTTCCCGTGGCCCATTGCCAATTTAGAAGGCCAGGAGATTTTGACATCATCAAAATCTATTTTACAACGGGTGAGCATTCTCAATATCTTAACTGAAGACTTTTTTTTTTCTTCAGATAGAGAAAACTTCATTTTACACTCTTGAACTATGTGGTCAATGCCACCTGGGAATCTGAACTACTAAATTAATCACGTTAAGTCTTTAATCTATTAAAAATTATCAATGTGCACCCTCAAATAACACGTGACTAGAATGTGATCTTATAGGGCAACTCACCAAACATGATTTGATGCCCTAACACTTACTGCAGAGCTAGTGGACTAGAAAATTGCAAAGTTCTTCGCATTAAGTCTTTAAATTATCAAAATTTATCAATGTGCACCCTCAAATAACATGTAAATGTAATGTAATCTTATTGGACGACTCACTAAACGTGATTTGATGCCCTAACACTTACTGTTGTCTTTTCTTCCTTTTGAACCACTAAGAAAATCAAACGAGTTGATAAATTGTTGGTGCGGAAATTTGAAGGATGTACTCTCCTTTGAGGATGTACCGGCTCTTTTAGGATCTATGATGTTATATATTTTCTATTTTTTTTTAAAGGCTGAGAGCTTTTAAGTCTTCCTCTGAGTGATAATTCGACTCTTTATGAGTGGATAGGATGGAAAGATCGAACTTAACGTTGGAAATTATTCGACAACCGACAAGGAAAAGAAGGTGGCTTAGCGTTTATTAGTCATTCGAAAGCCGAAAAGTTTGACCCTTTTAGCTTATCTCCCCACGTAACCTTCGGATGTTCTATAGATTTGCATCCAGACGCACTCTGTTCCACAGCTTCCAGGCAAAAATTACTTATGTACGTATTTTCATATCTGTTGGATGACCAATGCAATTAATTGCCTTCAAGCCATATTGCACCATCATGCGCCACAGGAATGCAAGTCCCACAATGCTCCTTTATCCTACATGCCACATTTGGCTCCGGCATTTTGGAAGGATTTTCTGTATTCTGTGCAGCATTTTTTGCATTTTTGTTTGCATTGGAGAAAATGCAACTCAACTGCGTGCGTGAAGAAAATGCGGCTCTGCTGTGGGTGTGAATGCGTGGGAAACCTACTAACCTTCCTTCCTTTTTTTTTTGTCTTTCTAAGCGAAACCTTCTAACCTTCCAGTCGTTCCAATCTCCTTAACACTGCCAATCACCTACATTTGAGAAATTCGTTAACCCCATCTTATGCAAGGCTACAAAAAAAAAATCAAACAGCATGATTGACAAAAGAAACATTAGTGATATTTTATCGTAGTGGGGTACTCTGTTGTCTAATTCGGCCTATATATTCTAAAAACCTCGCGCTGAACCTCTACTTCACATCCTACGGCGGAGAGCTCCCCTGTAGCTTCTTATTTCTCTTGTCTAATCAAAACTCCGGTTATTTCACTTTTTCATTCTTTTTTCCTTGTTCTGCTTGTCCCCTGCTTCTTCTGAGACCATCCAGTACTTGACCCCTATGGCTATGGCATCCGCTTACCCAAAAATTGAGAAGGAAAGTACAAGTTTTATCCCCAAGAGAGGCAAGATCAAAGCTAAGATGTTTGCGAGCTTGGCAAGCGCGATTGTCACCACGGCCTCAAAGACGGGATAAGCACTGAAGAGGATCAGAGAGGGCTGTAGCGGCGTAAACTCTGTCTCTTCAACCCCACCTTTAAGCTCCTACAACTCTGATGGGAATTCTGATATCTCTTAGAGACGATCATCAAGTGGATATACACAAAGATGATAACCCTAGCATCTCTCAATTCTTCGAATTGAGCTTGTTCATTCCGTTGCAGCCTTTTCGCTTTCTATGACTTGGAGAGATCTGTGTCTCTCCGTGTCTGAGAAGCTATGTACTTACGTTGTTCCAGAATCAGAATAAAGCTTCCACAGTATTATACCGTACATATATAGATTTGTTTGTAATTGTTGTGATACGGTGACAGTAGATTTTATGTCGCCGATTACTTCTTGTTGGGTCTAATACATTTGACGGTTGATTATGCAATTTCCTCCTCGTTTCCAATTCAAAATTTATCATGCTTTCTTAAGTTTCGTCCCAGGATATTGGGAAATCCAAGTTAAGAAATTTGTCATGCTTTCTTAGGTTTCGTCTGAAGATATTGATCAGAAATCGAGTTTGGAAAGTTCTTGTCCTGTTGGTTGGTTCAAGGGAAACTTTTTAATGACCATTTTTTCGGCCAACATTGTGAAGAAATGGCCCATCTTCTTTGGAATGGATATCTAGTGAATTCTTCTGACTTAAATATTCCTGACATAAATTTTGAAGCATGTTTGTTTTGTTGGAAATATTGAGCCCAAAATTTTGGACAAACAAATATGTCCTAAATTAACACTCTCCAACTACTTCACCGTTGAGAATGCTTAATTTTTTTTGGAGTGTGAAAGTGTTTGTAAGTTTGGCATAATTTCCATGGTCAAAACAATTCTTTGTATAAATGTATTTTTCCATTTTTAGAGTTGTAAGAGCAACTTGATTAAGTCTGGAAGGACGTGGAGCTAAAAAGAAAAAGTCTGGAAGGAGCTGGGTGCATCTAGAATGGTTGGGAGACAGTTGCTGAGCTGTTAGACAGATTTACGGTTGGCTGGGTTAGCCTTGGGTCAGCCTAGCGGGAATTCTGCAGATATCGTATAGACCTTCTAGAAAATTTGCTCAGTCATTAAAACAATTTCGTTTTGACTACTTTACCCTCACTAAAGCCATATACAACTTTCCCAAATTACCTTGACTCAGTGAAGTGATGGCTACACAAGATTCACAACAGCAGACCAAATCGAAATCAATTAGAGAGAGAGAGAGAGAGAAGTTGTGGCCGCGTGAGAGAGAGAGAGAGAAATGCTAGTGAGGGTGGCCAGTTGGGCGGCTAGTCGGCTACTAGCAGCTAGGGTTTCGAGGTCAAGGGTATGGTGTTTCCACTTCTATCTTTGGTTATGGTGTTGTAATTTGGCGGCAATATAATTTATGAGTGTTTTATATGTTTGCTTATACATTTTGGTGTCTACTGCCATTGAATATTAGATTCTGCTTTTGCTGTTTGTTTTCAATTCAAGACGTATCAGGCTTTCTTATGATTCTTCCTGGGAAACCCAACTCTAGAAGATTCTCTCCTTTTGTTTGTTGGTTGAATTGGCCTTTTAACAGTTAAATTTCTGGGTAATAAGGTGGAGTTTGTTTGGCGAAATTTTGATAAATATTTTTTAAATTCTTTAGATATTAAAATTTATTAAAATTTATAAAAAAAACTTAAAATGTGTATAAATATTAAAAATATTAAAATATATTTAATTTGATAGAGATTTTGATACTTCCAAATATTTAATAAACAAACGCCCCTAAATAAGTTATCAATACTCTGAAATCTCTTGTCCAATTCTGCTTTCCCCTACCCGTCAAGAAGTGACCCTTTCTAATTCTAACGAACGGATCGGGATCCTCTGCAATTCGGATTGCAAAACAATTTCGGAGAGAGAGGGAGACAGAGGAGTCGGTTCCGCACGAGACACACACTTGCTCAGGCAGAGGAGCCCTGTTCGGTCATGTGTGGATCCCGTGCGGGATCCGCTCTCCTTTGTCTCCCTCTCTCCTATTGCCCCTGCCATTTGGTCACCCGAATTGCAGAGATCCCGTTCGGAACGGATATCTATCCCAATCAACCCTTTTAGGATCTGAGGATCTATGTCGTATTTTGGCATTTATCATATGGAAAAATAAAAGGGGTTTTTACAGGTCCTGCAAAATCTGGTTTTATAGGACCATAGGTTGAGTATAGGACCATAGGTAGAGTTATGGACGAGAAATTAAATAAAACAAAGTCCAAGTACGCCAACCTTGAGAAAATCTTAATTTTTTCGAAATGAAGTCAAACCTCAGAGCATATTGTTTTTGACAATAGTACATATTTCCTAATAAAGTTTCGAGAGGAACTGCGGGAAATGTGCAGGACCTTTACTAAGTTTCTTGTTTGTTAATTGGAAAGGGTAGAATCAAGGATTTTATTTCATGTATGTAATTGGTTTTACCTGCAGAAACCCCATATTCCTAAACACGGAATCTGCAATTCAAAAGCCAAGTTAGTAAAATTCTAGGTGGTTTGGCACTGATATAAAAAGAATGTTTAAATGCACCCCATGCCCTTGGGGTATGCCGAAAGAGCAAATATGCCCCTGAGGTATGCAAAGTCATTTTCATACCCCTGAGGTATACTTTCAGAAGCAAATATACACCTCCATTATGTATCGTTTGAAGCCCTAACGGTAAATGCTGACGTGTCAAAATTAGACACGTCAGCACCAATCACAACTCGACACCTGAAATTTTCGAAATTAAAAAAAAAAAACAGAACTGAAAGAGGGGGAGAACCCCCGAGCGGCGAAGGGAGCTGGGCTCCCTTCGCCGCCGCGAGGGTTGGCCGGCAGGGGCCACCCCGGCGAAGGGGGAGCCCAGATCTGGGCTCCCCCGTTGCGCGAGCGCCGCGATCTGGGCTCCCCCGTCGCGCGAGCGCCGCTCGCGTGAACGGCGCGGGCGAAGCGGGGGAGCCCAGATCTGGGCTCCCCCTTCGCCGGGGTGGCCCCTGCCGGCCAACCCTCGCGGCGGCGAAGGGAGCCTTTCAGTTCTGTTTTTTTTTTAAATTTCGAAAATGTCAGGTGTCGAGTTGTGATTGGTGCTGACGTGTCTAATTTTGACACGTCAGCATTTACCGTTAGGGCTTCAAACGACACATAACGGAGGGACATATTTGCTTCTGAAAGTATACCTCAGGGGTATGAAAATGACTTCGCATACCTCAGGGGCATATTTGCTCTTTCGGCATACCCCAGGGGCATGGGGTGCATTTAAGCCTAAAAAGAAACATAAAAGGAAAGTTGTGGGTGAGCTGCATAATTGATGAGTCACTAGTACCAAGTTTTAGTAGATTTAAAAGGAGCAAATCTAATAACTCAATCGATATTATTCTTAGATAATCCGTATGCAATCTAGACTTTAATTTAAATGCATAAAAAGATGACTTTTAAGTACAATATAGAAAAGTATCAAGTTCAAAGATCCCAAGAGAAATCCTCAAAAGAAAAGAAAAAAAAAGATTTGGTTAGGTACGATTCTGGATTATCTTTCAAGAAAACTGAACAGACCCAGAAAGGTATTCCACTCCTCTACACTTTTCAGAGCTAAATACGGCTAATGTAGTCACAAGATACTGGTTGGCAGCCTCTTTTTCTTGGCTATTTCCTATACGATAATACGAGACACACCCAAGCAAACTGAGTTTCGGCCGGTCACACTTTGTCGATGGATGTGAGAAAACTGCACCCTTTTGTATTTCCCCTTGATTTTCTTTGTCCCGATCTTCTAAATAGGTTTAGGGTCAGGAAATTAGCAGTTTAGTGTTTTACTCCCTTTTACTTTTTAATCCTTAGGTTTAATTTTCTTAAATTTTAGTCATTGGATTTATATTTTTGACTAAATGACCCTTCCGTCAGGGATTTGTCAGTTTCCCTAACGAAAAGGCCACTCAACAGCTAATGTGGCTGGATTTCAAAATGTACTTTTATGTAAAAAAGTCCACAAAGAAAAATGCCACTGTTTAGAACAAATCCTCGCACCTGTTTAATTTGCCTAAAATTTTGAAACTACACTAATAATAGCTTATGATTTTACCCCTGCCATTTCCTCTGAGTTTTATTCCCCAACTTCATTTAAAACCCTAAGTCCCCTATAAAACCCATATCGCTGCAGATCTCGACGTTGCCTTCTCTGGTTCCACTGTCGCTGAGAAAAGGTTTACCGATATCTTGGTTGTAGATCTCGATGTCCCCTGTCGTTTGCTGTCGTCTGCAACTCCGATCCTCTCAATGTCACCAACTTAGAAATAGAAATGTATGAGAGTCGGTAAATTTCTAATTCCTCTGCAACTCATAACTTTTATCGTCCAATTGGTGGGGGTGGGGTTTGTGGATGAGGATGGTTACGTTTAAATGTGTTACTATTATTAATGGAAAACCTATGTGAATGCTCTCTACGAGTATTGACAAAAGAAAATGCCATTTTTTGCTTAATCTGTCTCTGGAAAATACGGGTTCAATACTTGCCAAGGTCTGCAATTTAGAGAGAAAATATTGGATCTGGGCTTGTGAACTTAGGGGTTTTAGACACTACTGGATAACAGGATAAACCTTTGCCAATAAACTAGATAACAGGATAAGCCTTTGCCAATAAACTTTTTAGATTTCTTTCTTGTAACGCTTCTATTTGCTATCTTCAAACTGTCCATGATGAGCAACACTGTTAACTCCTGCTTCAATTATGGAATCAGTAGTGTTTAAAACCCTGATGAATCAGTTGGTTTATGGTCAACACGTTCGAGTAGAGGCACTTCGATCTTCACGTATCTTTCCTACATAATCACAAGAATAGCCTCAGACACCGAGGTTACTAGCCTCTGGTGCTTAAGTTAGTCTTTTCAAGCAGACGTATCCGAAGAGTCTTTTATGTGCGAGTTTTTGCGTACCTTTTCTATCATTTCGCTCTTGCTTTTATAGCCTTTTTTCCACGTTCTCTCACTTCTCCTCGTGGGATCATGTGCTGTTCAACGATTATCGCACGTCCAAGCTGGGGTCGTTATTTCCCACCTTTGGGATCGAGGAATCGTGGAATCCGCGGTTGTAGAGGTGTTGTTTGAACAACCATTTAGGGCACGTCTGAAGATCTTTGGTTCTGGATTGGTGTGCCTGATGGGCTTGAGTGTAACTTATGGATTTCGGAGGGATGGAATCACCCTTGTCGGCCCAAATTGATTTGGGCCGGGTATGATTCAGTATTGATATCATCAGAGTCCCCCCCACTCTCGAGCGAATTCATGATGGGGATCCGATTGAGAATGTTTGTCGTGCTTCGGAGACCGAGGTATGAGGGCGGCGAAGCTAAGCGTATAGCAAAACTGAATTCTTATTGGTGATTACATCTCGGCCCACGGGGGAATCGTCCACTCGATTACATTCCCTGTGAGACCTAAATATATTTCACTCTATCGAAATTCTTTGTTTGCATAGCAAGTGTTGCAGAGGTGTTGGCGATATGTGATCCACCATTCTAAAAATGATGTTGGGATCTCGGCTGTTGTTGGGATACAATAGAGATTTTCCTTCGGGCACTTCAGCCTGTCTTCCAGTCTATACCGATGTCCATCAGTTCGACCGTATCTAGTTATATGTTGGACATCGACAACGTTTTGTTGTAACCAATTGATCTGGTTATGTGTTGCATATCAGCGATGTTTTGTTGTAACCAATTGATCTGGTTATATGTTGTACATCGGCAACGTTTTGTTGTAACCAATTGATCTGGTTATAGGTTGTACATCGACGATGTTTTGTTGTAACCAATTGATCTGGTTATGTGTTGCACATTGGCGACGTTTTGTTGTAACAAATTGATCTGGTTATACGTTGTACATCGACAACGTTTTATTGTAACCAGTTGATCTGGTTTTATGTTGTACATCGGCGACGTTTTGTCGTAACCAATTGATCTGATTATATGTTGTTCATGCCACAATCACAAAGAATAAAAAGAACTTTTATGAGATAAAAGTTGTTTTCATTGATTTGGAATTGGTACAGAACATTGAAACTATGTCATTGTTTGGACATGTGCTTATGGAAGCGTTTGAACACCCAATTGTCGTAGCATGTTTTGCAGATGTCTTTTTTTTGGCCTTTCCTCCTGTGGTCCGCCATGAAATGAGGGTTGTTACCATCTGGGCAGAGGGCGTATTTTTCCACTGGAAAAATTGGCCCACCATCTCCGATGTGATATGTCAATCATCCTTGCGCGGTGTTCAGTAGCGCCCGCATTTCTCTTCTTCCAAGTTTACTCCGCAGAGCCCAAATCATATCTCGGGCTTGTGCTTGAAAGGCCTCTTCGTCCGAAGAGTAGTAGAGGACCTCTAGGAAAGTGTGTGCTGACTTGTGCCCTTCTGAAGCCGATGTCCTCAATTTGTTGACTGTCTCGAGAGTCACTCTTCTTCTCGAATGTGTCGCGCTGCCTCCACAAAAACTTCATGAGGGTTACGTACCTTTTGGCAAATTAGCCGGACCTCGTGCCAAATGAGGGTTGGTGTCCAGGGCGTGGGAATCACCTTGGGAGTTACAGAATCTTTTGACGAGTCGTTTCTCATGCTTGGATGTCGGTCCACTCTTTAATTAACCATCATTCTTTGCGACGTTGTTCCAAGATTTCTCGGGATTTATTCAAAACGGTGTGTTTTCGGTTGAGGGCCCATTGGTCATTGCATATTCCCTTTTAGGGCTGTCTTCCCTCATTTTTGTCACTTCTTGAATTCTTCTGGATTCGTCGTCTCCCACCCTTTGAGAGTAGTCATTTGCAAAATTCCTCACTATTTCTAAACGATGGCAAACGTGGGGGGTTCTTCCAGCGGTGCTACCAGGGTTTCTAAGGTGCCAGAACGGCGCGAAGGCCACTGGGGCCCTAGTCGGATGGTGGAAGCTGATTTCGGAGCGTTCTACGATGAGTTTCGTTTCCATAGAGAGACCCGTTTTTGCCTGATTGTTGTTAACGAGAAGCCTTACACCAGGGGTGCAAAAGGAGAGATGTGCTTTTTTGAGGCCCTTCTGAGATCTGGGGTAAGATTTCCGCTTCCTCTTAGCGTTCGAAAGATTTTGAGGTCCTTGCGGCTGTGTTCGACTCAAATAGTCCCAAACACTTGGAGGGTGTTAGTAGGTTGTGTCGTCATGTGGCCGATGTATCTTGGGCTCGAAAACTAACTTACATTGAAGGAATTTATGTGATTTTATACACCCATCTATTCGGCCCAAGTGGATAAGCTTTGGTACTTTTGTCCCCGTAATCAGGGAATGTCGCTAATCAGGGATACTAATAAAGGTTGACATGACCGGTACTTCTTCATTTCTGGCTCTGTATGAGAGCGCTTTCCTGGGGAGGATCGTCAAAGTGAGTCTTCCCTATGTTGGGTTTTCGGGTCTGTCAGAGTATTATAGAAAGGACATAACAGGCCTTACCTCGGCGGAGTAGGCCCATGTGAACGCCATTGTGAAGGTGGGTTCCGTGGATTGGGATGTTCTGGTTTGTAGGGAGAATGAGGGCTGGTTAAGGTATACCACATTTGAGCCCTCATCCAGAGTAAACCTTAGCCCTCAGCCTGAGAGGGTTGCTCATGAAAGACTTTCTCGCGAAGATTTGCGACAGGAGCCCCCTCAGCTTTCCCCTGCAAACGTATCTGCCAAGTGGAAATCTTCTCGAGAGGCAGAGGGTTCCTCTCAGAGGCCTTCGTCGAGGAGAAGAAAGGTGTCGCCCCCATTGGCCTCCGACGCTGAGGAGGAGGAAGAGAGGACTTACCTGGCTAGTGGTTCTTCCAAGCATAGGGCGAGCAGCGGTATGTGTTCCCCTAACAGGATGTTTGTGTTTTCTGTTGATTGCTCGTTGTTGTCATTCTTCTGTTGTATGGTTGTAGGTTCCGAGGATGCTAATCAAGCCTTTGGCTCTGCCTCTAGGGCGCGTGCCGAGGTGTCAGTTCCTTTGGTGAAGGAGATCCGAGAAGTTGGGACTCCCTAATTCAGTATTTATTTGACGCCTCCTGGTGCGCATGGTGAGTTTTTATTTCATAAGATACTTGATCATATTACACGACATACCTTTAATTTGCCTTGAGTTTTGGCAGCGGATCAGCCAGACGTTGATGAAAGAGACAAGCTTGTGGCTTCTCTGGATCTCCAGCAAATGGTCCTGTTGTGCGATTCTGCTTCTTCAGAAGGATCGGATTTGCCGGGAGCTGGATAGAATCCTGAGACACTAAGTGGTATGGTCCCGCCTTTGGAGGCTTCGACCCCTCCTCCCTTGGTTTATGAGCCTTTTCAAGGGAAGCACCTGAAGCTTGGGCACGGGGTGCTTGCTGCTGGAAGTATTGACCCTCTTGCGCTCGCTCCAGCCGGCGAGGTCAACGCGCTGATGCCTGGTGTTGCTGGCGGCCCCTTGGTTCGTCTTTCTCCCTCAGTGAGCGGCAAGGAGGGGGCCGTTGGTTCCCCGTACGCAGAGGATATCGAAGAGCCGACTACAGAGCCTCCGGCGCCACCTACTTGGTGTTCAAGATCGTATGCTCAGCCTCTTCTTATTGAGGAGATGATGAAGGAAGCTCTGAGCGCTCCCCGACATGTGAAAGTTGTTAGGATTACGCGCAGTTTGTCTGACTGCGTGTCGATGGTTGCCGCCCTTGGTGCCGCCGAACTAAGGCAGGATGAGGAACTTGAAACCGCGCGCGTTAGGCTAGTGGAGCTTGAGAGGGAGCTAGAGTCCCAACGGAAGTCCGTTGGGGAGTTGCGCATTATAGCTCGAGGTGCCTGTTCCCAAGTTCAGACGATTGGTGATAGGGTGACAGATTTGGAGCGAAAAATAGCTTCCAGGGACGATATCATCGCCGAGCTGAGACGTACGGTTAATGCCCTTGAACTGTGGCGGCTAGATTTCGAGTTGCATCTGTCTCAGGAGATGGCGGAGTTGTTGCGGCGTCTGAGTGAATTTCGTTCATCTTCGTTAGAGAGAGAAGTGTCATTGCAGGCCGAGATAGCGGATCTTCGTAGGACTATGCGTGAGGCCTTTGATTCCTTTCCTCTTAAGCAAAAGAATTTAGAAGAAGCTCGTATGAGTCTTTCTCTCCGTGTTGCCGAACTATCGGCGACGCCTAATTTCCCTGACGATCCAGAAGTCCTAGTGCGTAGGTGTATCATCGTAGCCATAGGGGTACTGGAGGCGGCTCGTCTCACTGAGGGGAGCCGCTTCAATGTGTATAAGGCGGGTCGTTATCAGAAAATCTACAACAGACTTGTAGAGACGTTGGGGACTCGCGGGGTATTTCATCCTCCCGCGGAGGATGCAGATTTGTAATAATGCTAGCATTTGTAGTAACAAACTTACATTATGTTTTTCATAACTTTGTTCATTTTTCCTGCATGTTGGTCAGTTGGTGACTTGTTGTTGTTCCTTTGCTCTTTGATTGAGTGCGGGGCCTTTTGATTCCTTCTTTGGGGAACTTTAGTCCTGAGTTGTGAGCGTAATTAGCACCATTTTCTGATCTTGCAAAGTAGTTGTAGAGATTGCGAACCATAGTTGTGATTCGTGTACAAAACTAGTGCTGCTTTTCTGATCCTGCGCCTGGGGATCGAGGTCCTCCGAGATCGCCTTACTCTTGTGGCTGCACCCGGGGATTGAGGTTCTCCGAAGTCGCCTTACCCTTTTGGATGCGCCTGGGGATCGAGGTCCTCCGAGGTCGCCTTACTCTTTTGGATGCGCTTGGAGATCGAGGTCCTCTGAGGTCGACTTACTCTTGCAGATGCGCCTGGGGATCGAGGTCCTCCGAGGTCGACTTACTCTTTTGGATGAGCCTGGGGATCAAGGTCCTCCAAGTTCGCCTTACTCTTGTGAGTACGTCTGGGGATCGAAGTCCTACGAGGTCGCCTTACCCTTTTGGATGCGCCTGGGGATCGAGGTCCTCTGAGGTCGCCTTACTCTAGCAGACTGTAGCGATGTCCGAGATAATACATACGAAGAGAAACCTTCGTCGGATTTCATTCACGGAAAGATTAGACAGTGGTGGAAACATATGACGCCTATGCAGATGCTCACACATAGTATTTTTCTAAGGTACATGGAGTTCCATGGATGCTGAAGTGTCTTGCCCTGGAGGTCTTCCAGGTGGTATGTTCCCGGTCGTTTGGATCCGATGATGCGGTAGGGGCCTTCCCAATTCGGATGAAGTTTTCCTTGCCGTGGGTCCTTAGCCCCTGGCGGTATCTTCTTGAGGACCAAGTCCCCGGGCATAAAATGGCAGGGTATTACCTTGGCATTATAGTAATTTGCGACCTTTTTGTTTTTACGCCATCATAAGTCAAGATCTAGCTTCTTTCCTTCTTCGTTGCTTTCTTGGGTGAACATTACTACTCGCGGTGAGAGCGGTCTGATCTCCACCGGGATTACGACATCGGTTCCATAGGTAAGGGCAAACGATGTTTCCCCGGTGGCCATTGGGACGGTAGTGTGGTATGCCTATAGAACCTCCGGTAGTTCTTCTTCCCAGGAACCTTTGTGATCATTCAGCTTTGTCTTGATGATTTTCAGCAGCGATAGATTTGCCAATTTCACTTGTTTGTTAGCTTGTGGGTAGTACGGAGATGAGTAATGGTTCTTGATGTTGAGCTCTTTGAAGAATTCCTGGAAGCCGTTATTGTCGAATTATTTGTCGTTGTCGGTGATTATGGCAGGGGGTAGTTCGAAGCGACAGATAACGTTCCTCCTGGCGAACTTTCTGGTGGTTTGCTCGGTAATCTTTGCTAATGGTTATGCTTCCACCCATTTAGTGAAGTAATCGATGGTCACAATTAAGAACTTGAGTTGTTTCCGCCCTATAGAGAAATGCCCTAGGATGTCGATTCCCATTGCATAAATGGGTACGGGGCACTTACGATGGTCATCTTCTCAGCTGGAGTGTTGATGAGGTTGGAGAATCTTTGGCATTTCTCGCACTTCTGTACGACGCTCTCTGTGTCGGCCTGTATAGTGGGCCATAAGAAGCCAGCTCGGATAACCTTTTGGGCTAGAACGCGTGTTCCAGAGTGGTTTTCACAGATTCCTTCTTGTATTTCTCGGAGTGCGTAATCTGTGTCTTTGTCATTGAGGCAACGTAGCAGCGGTTTTGAAAGGTTCCGGAGTGCGTAATCTACGTCTCTGTCTATGATAGGGTATCACGAGGCTATCCGTTCAGAGATCTTCCTCTTGTAGCGTTTTCATAATTGGCAGTCGCCAATCCTCAGGCTCCATCTTATCAGTTGCTCGAATTTCGGCTACGACCTCGGCAGATCATATGGAGCCTCGGCTTTTCGGCGTTCTTGCTGCTCCCGATACTTCCGTAGCTAGGGCATTTGCTCTAGTGTTTTGGTCGCGAGGGATATGCTGGATTTCGAAGTTACTAAAGCGTTTCTTCACCTCCAAAGCTCGCTTCAGATAGGTTGTCATCCTTTCGTCCCGTGCTTCGAAATCTCTAGTGACTTGTCCCACCACTAACAACGAGTCTGAATGCAAGTTGAGATGTGTTCCCCCTAACAGTTCTGCAGTGAGTAACCCGGTTATGAGGGCTTCATATTCAGCCTCGTTGTTCGTGGGGGAATATTCCAGCTTTACTCCTATCTCGAGGTGATCTTCCCCGGGTATGTCGATGACGATCCCTACTCCACCTGCTTCTTGAGTGGATGACCCGTCAACGTAGAATTTCCACCATTCCGACTTAGGAGTTTCCTCTCAACATACAGACATGGTGATCTCGAGGATGAAGTCGGCTACTGCTTGTCCCTTGATTGCGGTTCGGGGTTGGTACTCGATGTCAAATTTGCCAAGTTCTACAGACCACTTGATTAGCCTCACAAAAGCGTCAGGCTTTACAAGAGTTTGTCGTAACGGGTGATCCGTTCGGACGACGATGGGGTGAGCTTGGAAGTACGGCCTCAACTTTCTTTCCGAAAGGGTGACGGCCAACGCAAATTTGTCGATGTCAAGATACCGGGACTCAGCTCCTTGTAAGTCTTTGCTCACGTAGTACATGGGCCGCTGTATGCCCTCATCATCCCATATGAGTGCAGTGCTTATCGCATCATTGCAAACAACGAGATAGAGGTAAAACGTTTCCCCTGGCTCAGGGGAATTTAGAAGTGGCGGACTTGTTAAATACCCCTTGAGTTCGTCGAAAGCCTTTTAACATTCTTTCGTCCATTCAAAAGCCTTCCGCAGTATTTTAAAGAACGGTAAGCATTTATCAGTGGCGCGAGGGCTGAACCTGTTAAGGGCAACTATGGGTCCTGTGAGTTGTTGTACTTCCTTGACATTCTTTGGCGGCTGCATGTCGAGGATGACTTTAATCTTTTCCGGGTTTGCTTCGATTCCTCGCTGGGATATGAGGAATCCCAAGAATTTTCCGGAGGAGACTCCGATGGCGCATCTTGTACCTTTTGAGGACTTCAAAGGCTTCGACGAGATCTTTGACATGATTCGTTGCGTCTCGCGTTTTCACCAGGAGATCGTCTACGTAAACCTCCATGCAGCGCCCTATCTGTCTTTTGAACATCAAGTTGACCAGCCTTTGGTAGGTTGCTCCTGCATTCTTTAACCCGAAGGGCATTACCCGATAGCAGTAGGTGTCTCATCCTGTTGTAAAGGAGGTACGTTCTTGATCCGGCACGTGCATCTTGACTTGGTTATATCCCGAGAAAGCGTCCATGAAGCTGAAGAGTTAATGTCCTACAGTTAAATCGACGAGGGAATCGATTCTCGGGAGTGGATAACAGTCTTTAGGGCACGCTTTATTCTGGTCAGTGTAGTCTACACACATCCTCCATTTACCATTGGCCGTCTTTACCATGACCACGTTCGCCAACCAGCTGGGTAGTTGACTTCCCTGATGAACTGAGATTTAACTAGCTTCCTGACTTCCTCCTGGATTGCTTGACGTCTCTCAGGGGCGAAACTTCTCTTTCGTTGTACGATTGGCTTGACCTCGGGGCGTACGTTCAGTTTGTGGGTGATGACTTCAGGATCTATTTCCGGAAAGTCTTCATGTGACCATGCAAAAACTTTTTCGTTGGCTCGAAGGAATTGTTGGAGTTCCCTTCTGGAATCGCTTGATAATTGGGTGTCGATCTGCACAGTTTGCTCCTTCGAGTCCGCCCAGAGTGGCACTTCTTCCAGTGGTTCCACTGGTTGAGCTCGGAATTCTTCCCGATGCTCGATAGCCATAGCTTTCGTCGTTCCTCAGGTGTCTGTCAAGTAACACCTTCTTGCCTGGTCCTAGTCTCCCTTTGCCTCAACTATTTCCGATTTGGTCGGGAACTTCTTCTTAAGGTGGTAAGGTGACACTACAGCGCATAGTCGATTCAAGGTGACGCTGCCTATGATGGCGTTGTAAGAAGACTTGCCTTCAAGAATCAAGAACTTCACAGATAGGGATGCTTCGTTCGAGGGGTTACCCACTGTGAATGTAAATTCCTTTATTCTCAGGCTAAACACGTCGTGACCAGTGAACCCGGTGAGTCGAGTATTTTCCTTCTTTAGCGCTTCCCTTCCGAGCTTCATTTGATCGTAAACTGTGGTGTATAAGACGTCGGCGGAGCTTCCGATGTCGATGGGTATACGCCGGATCTTGTAGTTTTATATTAGGGCGTCGATCACCAGGGCGTCGTCATGAAGGTACTCGACTCTCGTCGTATCCTTTGATGTGAACATGATGGGCTGGTCTTCCCCAGAAATCGGACGTCGCGCTACGTTGTTTATCTTTACGACGAGTAGTCATTTGGCGTAGGTTTTTCTTGATGATTTGGAGGAGCCTCCCGCCGCAAAGCCCCATGAAATGGTTTTGATCTTGCCCAACACTCTCTGTGACGAGCGTCGTCTCTCTGGCCTTTCTCTTTGTTACGGGGCATCGTCGGCTCTTTGACCTCCTCGCGGAGCTTCCCTTTGGTCTATTTGGCGGGGCTCCAAGCATTGGTCTTTCAAGAATTCTTGGGGCATTCTGGAATGGCTCCCTCTATCTGGTTGTGGTGAATTGTCGGAGACGACCTTGTTGGATGAATGCTTCGATTTGTCTCTTCAAGTGCATACAATTATCGGTGTCGTGGTCGTGATCGTTATGGAAACTGCAGAACTAGCAACTGTCTCATCCGTTAGGGTTGGATCGCATTCTTTGGGGCCACTGTATCTCGGGCTGTTTCGAATCTCCATGAGGATATTTCCCAGTGGAGTGTTGAGAGGTGTGAAGTGTAGCCTAATTTGCGGTTCTAACCGTGGGGGCGGTCATTGTTCCCTTTTTGTTGTTGGGGGCCTACTCGAAGGTCCTTCTTTTCTCCTTTTCACCGATGCTCCTGTTGGATCAGCGGTTTGTTGTTGGCGGGCCGTGACCATGTCTTCAGCGTTTATGTATTTCTGCGCCTTTTTCATGAACTCTTTAAAGGTCTCTGGCGGTTTTTTCCCCAACGAGAACGAGAACCTTCCGTCGGTCAAACCAGCTACAATGGCGGTGAGCACCACCTTATCCTCTGGATCTTCTACGTTGAGCTTTTCTTGGTTGAAGCGCGCCACATAGTCTCGAAGGCTTTCACTCTCCTTATGTTTGGTGGAAAGGAGGTGAATGGCTGGCTTCTTCTGCTTTTTACTTGTGACAAAATGGCTGACAAAGGCTTTATTGAGCTCTTTGAAGTTTGAAATAGAATCTGGCTTTAATCTTTTGAACCACACGTGAGCTGGTCCGGATAGTGTCGTAGGGAACGCTTTGCATTTGATAGCATCTTGGGTGTCCGACAGACCATCTGCGATAGGTAGCCTTCCAGGTGGTCGAGCGGGTCGGCTGTCCCCATGTATTTGTCCATTGTCGGCATATGGAATTTGGAGGGTAACGTGATCGACAGAACCTGTGAAGTGAAAGGAGATTCTACCTGATGCATCATGCTCTCCAAGGAGGATGGCAGGGGTCTGTCCACTTTTTGCCTCAATCTTCTAGCTCGACCAACACTTCTTCTAGCCTTGCGTGCACTCCGGCGGCGCCTTCGTTTCTCCCCGGCGGAGAGTGTGAGCCTACGTCGTACGACTGGACATAGGCTTCCTCGTTGTGCTTTTCCTACATTGAGACCTGCGGCACGTGGTTTTCCTTGGTGTGTCTTCCTTGGATGGATGCTTCTCCTGGTAGTTCGTGGTTTTGACTCAGATCCCTTCCTGAGTTATAAGGTTTGTCGATGGCTCCCATCAGTCGCTCGACTTCCTGTGGAGGAGGATCTGAATTATCTCCGACTTTCGCCTTTCCTTTACTCTTAGTTGTCACCATAAACCTTTTATCGAAAGAACTATAAACGTTCCCACATACGGCGCTAACTAATGAATCATTTGGTTTATGGTCAACACGTTCGAGCCTCCGATGCTTAAGTTAGTCTTTTCAAGCAGAGGTATCCGAAGAGTCTCTTTTGTGTGCTAGTTTTTGGTACCTCTTCTATCATTTCTCTCTTACATTTATAGCATTTTTTCCACGTTCTCTCGCTTCTCCTCGTGGGATCATGTCCTGTTCGACGATTATCGCACGTTCAAGGTGGGGTCGTTATTTCCCACCATTGGGATCGAGGAGTCGTGGAATCGGCGGTTGTAGAGGGGTTGTTTGAACAACCATTTAGGGCACGTCTAAAGATCTTTGGTTCTGGATCGGCATGTCTGATGGGCTTGAGTGTAGCTTATGGATTTCAGAGAGATGTAATCACCCTTGTCGGCCTAAATTAATTTGGGAGAGGTATGATTCAGTATTGGTATCATCAACCCCTAAATTCACAAGCCCAGATCCAATATTTTCTCTGTAAATTGCAGACCTTGGCATGTATTTTCTAGATACAGATTAAGCAAAAAATGGTGTTCTCCAAAATTTTCTTTTGTCAATACTCGTAGAGAGCATTCACACAGTTTTTCCATTAATAGTAATAGTAACACATTTAGACGTAACCATCCTCAATCACAAGCCCCACCCCACCAATTGGACGAGAAAAATTATGAGTTGCAGACGAATTAGAAATTTACCTACTTTCAGACATTTATATTTTTGGGTTGCGTGACATTGAGAAGATCAAAGGTGCAGACGGCAGCAAAACAGTAGGGGACATTGAGATCTGCAACCAAGTTGTCGGTAAACCTCTGCTCAGACGATGGAACTAGAGAAGGCGACGTCGAGATCTGCAACGATATGAGTTCTATTGGGGACTTAGGATTCTAAACGAAATTGGGGAATAAAACTCATTGCAAACGACAGGAGGTAAATCATAAGCTGTCGTTAGTGTAGTTTCAAAATTTCAGGCAAATTAAACAGGTGCGAGGATTTGTTCTGAACGGTGGCGTTTTTATTTGTAGACTTTTTTACATAACGATGTGTTTTGAAATCTAGTCACATCAGTTGCTGAGTTGTCAGTTGATGTGGCTCTTCCGTTAGGGAAACTGACAGATTCCTTATGAAAGAGCTATTTTGTTAAAAATGTAAATAATATAAGGACTAAAATTTTTAAAAATTAAATTTAAAGATTAAAATGTAAAAAGGATAAAATCCAAAACTAAACTGATAAATTCCTTTATATTTATTATTTCCAATTATTCATTCTTAGGCTGCTTAACCTGCAAAGCATTTAAAAACAGTAGGTTCGAAAAGACTTGTAGAATTGGGGTCAACCACCAATAACACTTCAGGTTTGGTACTATAGATATAGATAGGATTAGGAGTGTAAGTCCGGTCCGGCTTCCGGCGGAACTCCGGTTCCGGCACCAGTTCCAGGAAGAGGAGGTCTGCCAATTCCAGGAACCGGAACCGGAGGTGGATTTGGAGTTTTTCCAGAAGCAGAGGTTTCCACCGGTTTAACGAAAAACCGATTCCATGCTTTTTTTTTATTTTTTTAACTAAATATTAAAACGACGTCGTTTAGTTATTTTTTATTTTTAAAAAAATATTTTATCGTGGATCACGATGAAATCTCTGAAGCCCTAAGTCCTCGACTCCCCTCACTATTCCCCTACCCCCTTCTCCTTCGCGAAAAGACCTCAATCCCTCTGTCCATACTCTCTCTCTCGGTCTCTGTCTTCTCTGCTACATAAGGTGCTCGCAGAATACCTTATGTATCCATTGGAGGTTAGTTAAGCATCTCTGTGCTATGGTGTCCACTGTCCAGTATACGTTTCGAAGTTTCATTTTAGATCTCTACTGCCGAGTTTTGCCATGTTCGAATTGCTTTGCTCTCTTTGATTTTATCCTATTCCTCAATATTTTGCCTTATGGATTAGTTTCATTTATATGAGTCTTCTTATTGTGAAGTCATGTTATTGATATTTGCAGCCGAGTTTGGACAAGTTCTTCTAGTTTTCCCAAATTAACTTTACCTTTAATTCGATTTGTCAGCATTATGTCTTTAACAAAGAAATATCAAGAATCGATGGCTGTAGATTCACACATGAAATTTATTTGTCTGGTCTGGATGTTGCCTATGAAATTTAAAGTTTGAACTTTATATGACTGTTGCAACAATTGGCCAGATGTTAATCGATATATTTTGAAGTTTTTTTTTTGTTTCTCTGGACAGAAACCTATCATCCCCATTGATTTGTATAGCGCAGTGCGAGATTCTCAGCTTGTAGGATTGTCTGGTTACTCGAAGGAGGTATACATTTCCTTTAAATATTTGCATGATGAATATTCTACCTGTATAACTCATGTTCTCTTTCTTCTTTTCTGCTGACTTTTGGCAGGGACATCCAGTCATTGCTGTTGGTGTTGGGCTTAGCACATTTGACAAAGGATCTATAAGGATGTTGTGCAATATTGCATTTCCTTAGCTCTCCTAATCACAAAGTTGTGTTGGACTAGTAGGGTGTGACCTTTGTATATAATGGAATAAGTGTTAGATTTGCTTGTGGCTCTGTGGTGTGGAAATTTGGGGATTTGGCATATCATGGACTTCAGTTTTAAGGGCACAAGGTTTTATCTTTTCTGTTGGATCCTAGGCTTCCTGAATTAAGAAATTTATGTGCATTAAGCACACATAATTACTTGCTTGTACACAAATATACTGGATTTGTCAAGTATTCTTCACTGGCATGACATCTTGCTCAGCCGAAGGCAGCATTAAATACTGCTAGCATGTATCATGTAATAACAGGCTTTTCATTATGTGGTTAGTGCTTTACATAGGTTGTTATCTACGTAGCATTTTACTGAGTATTCCAGCATACGTGATTGATTGATGAATGAGTAGGATTTTAGATTTATTTTTACATTTGTTTGTCAATTAAATGTTTTAGGATTTTATTTTGTGAATTGTGATGAATGAATAAGATTTTCATTTATTAAAAAAATACTTAAATGGGCCGAAAAATATGTACAAAAAAGTTGTCGGAATTCCGCTATCCGTTTCCGCTAAGTCTGCTTCCGCTTCCGCTAAGTTCGCGAAGAGTCGGAAGCGGAAGCGGAGTCGATTTTGGTCATCCGCTAGTTAGCGGACCGGATGTCGGAATGTCAAATTTCACTTCCGACTAATCCGCTATTCACCCTTAGATAGGATAAGGTTGGACTTGGGACCCATGCTGACGCACCGGTTAGCTCTTCGCGCCTCCTTCAAGCTAGATCAGACAAAGAATTATCGAGGAGCCCTAAATGTCCAACCTTTTACACTGCTTATACATCTGGCATGGTAAAGAATCTTTCGTCCACACAAACCGTTGTCGGCACTGTGATGATGTGATCCTTGAAGCCCTGCAAGTCCACGAAACCCCACCCCACCCAAGACAGTGGGGCATTTACTTGCCGAAATTTTGAGAAAAAAAATTTAAATATTAGACTCCGTAAAATTTTTAAAATATGTGCATGTTAAAAATTTTAAAGTATTTTTTATTTGATCAAAATTTTAATACCCAATATTGTGTAAAGAAATGCCCCGAAAAGTGACAATGGCATGCATGTGGGTGTCTGGGTCCTCCAAGTGAACACCATGAGCTTTCTTCCATTTCAAGATTCTGACTTCGTCAGTTTGGGTTCTGTGCACTGTGGCACGCCTCCTTGGAAAACTGCATTAATTCAGTCTTAACCTTTTCTTGTTTTGCCACTTGTGAATTTTGCACATCTCTCTTCAGAAAACTATAGCCTCAAATCTGACAATTTGGCTCATTAATTCCAGTTTTATCTTGCAAAATTCCGTTCTTTTTGATAAAGGGTGATCTGGAGACTTCTTTCATCGGGCATCTTTTGTTTGCGTGTCGTGTATGTTTAGCATCTTTAACTGTTGTTTCTTTAATCATGAACACAGTCGTTTTTCATGATTACCCAGTAGAAGATGTTGTCCATTAAATTATAGATCATGTAAGTCCAAAGTCCGACGATCTGCCTATCGTGTTTGTCTCCAGGCTCCACTGCGGACCAATTTTGATGTCTCTCCGTCGCTGACTTGGTCGGGGACTTTTTCGGCTAAAGATACCTGGTGCAAATCACATTGGCCCCACGCGTTAAAGATGGGAATTGTCTTCCTCAATGTCTTCTTGTCCGCGGTGACTAAAGTGAAAAGTTAAGAAATATTGGATTTTATAATTTTTCATTTTTTCTTGACAAATATTTGCATTTTAAAATTGTTGGATTACCGATCAGAAAAAAAATTGTTGGATTACCAGTTTTTCTTGACCATTTTGTTAATATTGCGAAGGTATAAAGATGTCCACATGATTGATTGCACTGATTTCGGTTAACACTAATACTTTCTTAGCAAACACAATTTGCTCATTGGCGTGCGCGTTTGAACATGAAGGAAGCAAAGGAAATGGTGAAGGACCCAAAATTCAAGAAAAAAAGAACACACTTCACTTCAACTATATGTCAAACATGACAAATTTGACTTTAAATTAGTATTAGTTTTACTTTTTGCATCACTCGTTGCAACTAAAAGGGATTCTGCTAGTTCTTATATAGATTAAATGGTGTAATTTGGAGAGAGATAGACACAACAGGAAAATCCTACTCGTTTAATATTGTTTATGAAAAGTTTCGGATAACATGGACCTTAAAATGAGGTTACCATATCTATTTATCTCTAAATTGTATTGCACAACCCGAATAGTAAATTAGAGAGGATCTTGATCCCGTTACAATATAAGGCGGCTGCACAAGGCTCTTGAAGTTTTCCAATTGAAATTCGAACCTTAGAGCACCTTTTTTTTTACAATCGTTTAAATTATATCTGTATGAATTGTGCAGGACCTTTCCTAAGTTTCAGCTTGTTTGTTAATTGGAAGAGGAGTCAAGGATTCTTATGTTATAATTGGTTTTAAGTATGAAGGGTAGACTTTTATCACTGATCAATTAATCCATATTATAAGTCTAAGATATTCCATATATGGACTTTAATTTAAATACATAAAATTTTGAATTTACATATATAGATGATAGATTATAATTAAAGTTGTTTTTGTTTATATACCATACTCTCAAGTCTCAAGTCTCTAGATAATGATCTTGACAATTTCCCCCCACGAGACGCAACCATTAACCATTTAGTTCTGCAGTTTTGGTCGGTCACACTTTGAGGTTGTTCGGTTAAGGAGTTTTGTAAGGATTTTTTGTGTTTTGAGAATTTTTAGATGATATTATTAACTTTATTGGTATGCGTATTGTAGTTATTTTTATGTGAGGTTAAAAATTATGTTTGGATGTAGAATTTTTTATATTATAAGAATTCAAAAAATACTGAGAATTTTTATTAAACGAACAGTCCCTTCGCTGACTGGGGATGTGAAAAGTGCACTCCTTTGTCTTTCCCTTCTGATTTTCATTTTTCATTGTACAAATCTTATAAATGAGAGACATTTCCAATCAATCATGCAATATTCTCCTTCTTAGGCGGCCAAACCGGTGAAGAAATAAAATAATAGATGACTCCGAAGACTTGTATTGGTTGGGGTGGTCAAACACCTTCAAGGCTTCTGGTTTGGTGCCCATAGATAAGGTTGGAACCCAGAATCTTAGAAAAGCTGCAGGCTGTGGTTCCCCATTCTGGTCTGTCTGTAAATTAGGCGACTTAGCACCTGTGTTTTTTTTCCCCTAAGTTAGAAAGGTTGAAAGGGGATTCGATCCACAGACTTCCTGTCCCACACCTGTGAACTCTCTTCGGTTTCTCTATTTTCAGACTCTAAATTAATTGGGTTACCACTCTATTTATAAATTAAAGCCTTAATTTATTGGTTTGTGAGCCCGACAAATTGGCAGATCGGACAAGGAAATTGTTGAGGAGCCGTAAATGTCCAAACTTTTGCACTGCTTCTGCATCCTTATATATATATAGACTCTTTCGTCGACTTCGTCAGCTGGCGGGTCCTCCTTGGTCGGCAGTCGCACTGTGATTCCTTAATGGCCTGCAACTGCAACCCCGCAAGACTCGGAAAAAGTTCCGCAATTACACTCATCTTAAACCGGGTCTGCCACTGTTAACACCATGATCTTTCTCCAAGCCTAAACCTCCTGGTCTTCTTCTCTGAATTCTGATTAAAGTCCAAGTGACCAACTAATATGCTATACGCCTAATTTTGCTTGACGATAGTTTGTAGATTAAGATTATGATGACCATTTTGTTTATGTTGTGAAGATGGAATTATAGTTTCACATCATTGGGGTGCTAGAACATTTTTTCATAGGATAAGGGACTAAGGGCTTATGTCAATTGAGTACACTAATAAAATAATTAACTTTTAACCGCGATTTTTTTAACAGCTTTACTAAATTTTTTTTTAAATAACAGCGGTACTAGTTAGAAAAGCTTCTAAAGGGTACTTTTAAACACTTTTTTTTTTCACTAACCCTGCTAAAAGGCCCATTTGGCTGTGCTTTACCAAAAAAACGCCTCAATAGCCTATACATTTAACGGCGTTTTTTGCTCAAACGCTGCAAAAATTTTGTTGGTGGAAGCCTCTGTGAGTCTTTGTGGGTTTTTTTTTGTGTTGTGAGTCTTTGTGGGTTTATTGTCTATAGAACCAAAAAAAAAACTTCCTAGTTCTTAATTTAGTTAGTTTATTGTCTATGCCTCTTTTTTGATGAAATCCCTTATCACTTCATAAAAAAATTCAATTGTTTATTTATTTGTAATTTTCTCATGCATTGTGTACGCTTCCCATTGTATCTGAGGCTAAGATGGTTCTTGCTGACAGGTCCCAAGTAATTAGGATAAGAACAGAAACTATTAACGTCTCTCTTTGGGTGAGAGTGTACCGCAAAGTTGAATATTTTTCTTATTATCCATTCGATGTTCTGTAAGACTTAAATAACTACCCAACTAACAACTTACATACAAACGTGACGCCAAACTCTTGCTCATATAAGCAATTGGTTTTTCTTGTTGGGTGAGCACTGTGTCAACCCCTCCACCTGAAGCATTGGTCTCGATCACAAAATCATCATTAAAATTCGGTAGGGCAAGTGTAGGCGTTGATGTCATAGCCTTCTTGAGATCATGAAAAAGCGGCTCCAGCTTCCTCGTTCCACCCAAATTGCCCTTTCTGTAATAATAAAAAATTTGTCATATTTTTTGGTCACCAAAAGTTAAAAATTTGTCACCAAAATTCATTGGTATCAAAAATATTTTGACTCCCAGTTTCACATAAGAAGTGTGTCATCCTTATTCTCAGGTGACAAATTCTGAGTTTGCTCAGAAAATAGCGTTCGAACTCTACATCAGACGGTTTTCATTTTGTGTGACAATTATAAATTCTTCACGGATTCCTTGTTTTTTTTGTTTGCATGTCCCGTATGAACGTCAATGTATTACATGACAAGATAAATTTCTTCATGGAAATTCGTGCGAATGTCTGTAATATCGGTTCGCACAGGGTGAATTTCTATGTCAAAATGTAAATTTGATCAGCAGATATATCGTCTGCACACTACTAAACCACATGCGGATTCTTATTGTTTTTATTTTTTTAAAAAAAATCGACGAATATAATGTGCGAATGACTCTAGAACTTACGAACTCTGGTTAAACACGAACGTAGAAACGGTGGATTTGAATGCAGAGGCTGATTGTTTTTATTTTATGAAAAAAATGTTACGAATATAATATTTGAACAATATAAGCAACTGGTTTTCCTTGCTGGGTGAGCACTGCGCCAACCCCTCCACCTGAAGCATCGGTCTCGATCACAAAAATCATCATTAAAATTCGGTATGGCAAGTGTAGCCGTTGATGTCATAGCCTTCGTGAGATCATGAAAAGCGGCTCTAGCTTCCTCGTTCCTCCTAAATTGCCCTTTCTGTAATAATAAAAAAAATTTGTCAAATTTTTTGGTCACCATAAGTTAAAAATTTGTCACCAAAATTCATTGGTATCAAAAATATTTTGACTCCCAGTTTCACAAAAGAAGCGTGTCATCCTTGTTCTTGGGCGACAAATTATGAGTTTCCTCGGGAAATAGCGTCCGAACTGCACATTAGACGCTTCAGACGGTTTTCATTTTGTGTGACAATTATAAATTCTTCACGGATTCCTTGTTTTTTTTTCTGTTCGCATGTCCAATGTGAACGTCAATGTATTACATGAAAAAATAAATTTTGTCATGGAAATTCGTGCGAATGTCTGTAATATCGATTCGCACGGGGTGAATTTCTATGTCAAAATATAAATTTTGTCAGCAGACATATCGTCCGCACGCTACTAAACCACATGTGGACTCTTATTGTTTTTATTTTTTGAAAAAAATACCACGAATATAATGTGCGAAAGACTCTAGAACTTGTATACTCTGGTTAAACACGGACGTAGAGACGGTGGATTTGAGTGCGGACGCGATTATTTTCATTTTATGAAAAAAATGCTACGAATATAATATGTGAACAAATCGTGCACGTGCTGACTATGGATATAAACGAACGTGGGGACGATGCAATAGCGTTAAGACGTGATCATGGGTAACCAAGGCGGACGTTAATTTTGTGGTGTGCGGATGAATGACTTATCATGGCGGAGTCTGGATGTTGTTAATCTGTCCGGATAGTTCTAGATTATAATATTAAATCTGCAAGTTTAAATTATTTAAGGGTTAAATACATCTTTCCCCCTTATCTTTGGGGTATTTACACATTGCACCCCCAATGTATTATTTTTTAGACATTGGACCTATAAAGTTACACATTTTTTCGATTTAGACCCTGTACCATAATTAGCCATCAATTTAGACGAATTTGGTCAACGTGCATCTCACATTTACACATTGCCTCCTTATCGTTAAGGGTATTTACACATCTCACTTATGTTCCGTCTTAATTGACGCTCAATTATGGTATAGGGTCCAAATTGAAAAAATGTGTAACTTTATGGGTCTAATGTCTCAAAAATAATACATCAGGGTTTCAATGTGTAAATACCCCAAAAGATAAGGGGGAAACGTGTATTTAATCCCTTATTTAATTGCATTTAAGATTAGATTAGACATGAATATGAAGACATCATATTAAGGTGATGTTTGATTGTAAAAATTTTGGGGTGTTGGAGTTGGTGAAAAAGTGAAGAGAGAGATGATTTGAATACATTTTTATAGTATAAATCAGTAATGGTCTACAAATATCTTATCGAAATAATAGTAAATAAAATAAATAATAGAACTCAAGTCCGAAATAAACAATCTACCCAAATTTGCGTCGGGGAGTGAAATGTGCTATCACCTTCCTTACCTATTCCTTCATCTACTCATGCGTTTTTGCTTGCAATAGTTGGAGCCTCTGTTCTTGCTCTGCTTATTGATTTCGTTGTTGTTCCTCTAAATGTTGCTTCTGCTCCATTAAATGTTGTTGTTGCTCTCTCATCGCCATCTCCATTTCTGTTTGCCTCACAACTAACTCATCATATTTTTTCTGTTTAGCTCTCATCTCATCTATCTCCATTCTTGCCTTTTCCAATCTCCGGGCCAAATTAATGGACGACATTGTGGACTGTCCCAATCGTACGAACGTTTATGTCAGACCGTGCGGACGTTGATGTAGATTTTCTGATGATTTGAGTTGCATCACTTATGGGTGACAACGATGTTTTTTCAGCCAAACTATGTGCGCATGTCTTCGCATTCCATTCAGACTCTTTTGCAGATGCTGACGAATATTTTTAGTCACGATAATGTGACGTTTTTCCTTTTGTCAACCCTGAATACAGTCTGGACGGGGTTTAATGACGTTTGGACTGTTTTTTTAATTACTAGCACGCATTGCATAACGAAACTTTTATTTTGACATAGAAGGGCATGATTTGGTGACAAAATTTGTCACCCAAAAATTTGACACTTAAGGTCAATTTTCTTGTAGTGACTTTTTTTTTTACAAGAATTCAATCTACAAACTTTCTGTCCCTACACCCGCTAGCTCTTGGGTGTTCCTATTTTTAAATACCTACACCAATTGGGCTACCATTCACGCTATTGGTAAGTAAGCCCTTAATTTTTTGGTTTGATAGTGATTTTACGTATCTTACTGTCTGTTCAATCAATTTGTCTAAATTTTGTGGTCGCATTTGAGCCCCACAATTTATTGGTCTGTTAACACCGTGAACTTTCTCCACGCTCAAACCTCTTGGTCTTCTTCTCTGACTTCTGATTGATCTGCTTGACGATAGTTTCTACGTTAAGATTATGATGACCATTTTGTTTTTGTTGTGAAGGTGGGAATTAGAGTTTCACATCCTTGTGGTGGTAGAATATTTTTTCATACTTTAAGGACTTGTGTCAATTGAGTACACTGAAAAAACAATTAACCTTTAACCGCTGTCGTTTTTAGCAGCGGGACTAGTTAAAAAAGCTTCTAAAGGGTACTTTTAGCCTTTTTTTTTTTCACAAACACTGCTAAAAGGCACCATTTCTCTGTGCTTTACCAAAAGCGCCTCAATAGCCTATACATTTAGCTGCGGATATTTTGTTGTTAGAAACCTGTGTGAGTCTTTGTGGTTTATTGTCTATAGAACCAGAAAAAACTGCTTCGTAGTTTAGTTAGTTTATTGTCTACGCCTCTTTTTTGATGAAATCCCTTATCACTTCATAAAAAAATTTAATTGTTTATTTATTTATAATTTTCTCATGCATTGTGTACGCTTCCCATTGTGGCTGACGGGCACATATCATATGGTTCTTGCATTGTCATCTTCTGTCGAAGTCATACATGCTGTTCCGCGTCTGTGTCATGTGTTATGTTTCTCGGCCGGAGTTTAATTGTGAACTGATCATGAGTCGTTTTCATGTTATATCTAGCCGAAGATCATATTGACCCTTGCTACATGTAAGTGCATCATGACGTCCTACGAGATTGGCGTGGCCAAAGATATTGTCTCTACGTTCCCCACAAATCCCAGAGTCCCCACACGTTTTGGATGGGAATCGTCTTGCTCCTTCTCGTCCACCATGACTGACATGCGCAATTGATGGAACTGTTGCTCAATAGAATTCTAAACATGTTTATAAGGTGTTTGATAAGATAAATTTCGTATCTTATTATATGGTCATATATAGATTAAGATCATTGTTTAGTTAGAACTTATGATATTTCTTTTCTAAAAAAAAATTATAATAACAACACACCAATCCAACTTCAACAGCTCTATGATACCTTGCAGCATTAGATATCATAGTTTTGGAGTCGGTTATACGATGCTAATCTCAGATCCGTGCATGGAGTGCTTTCTTTTAGGTCCTTCATAGGTGAATTTTCAATGAACTCGAAATGAAGAATTAAAAAGAAAAAACTACGTGAATTGTTGGTGTTAGATTTTGCTTAAACGGAGTGGGTATCCGAAATACCTTGTGCGGAATCTCCTGTTTGCAGGAATATTGGTCGCTCGTCTTACAGCCCCACGATCCACGAATCACGAACAATGCTCTCAAGTCGTTCAGGAGGCTACCAGAGTCTCCTTGTGAATTCCACCCTTCAGATCCAAGGCTAAAAGATGGAAGCCTGATGCCTTGAGATAAAGTTCTTCTCTGTGAGTGTTTAGAAATATGTCGATTGATTTTTCTCACCAAGTTTATTTACTTAAATAAACACATAGGAATCTCACACAGAGAATCCTTAGGAGAGAAATCAGCTAAGTTTGAATTCAAATAGAGATCTACATAAGATCTTCAGTTTTAACTATAATTCAAACTCTAGCTTTTAAATTTAAACTCACATGTGGATGCTCCCATGTGTCATGAGATTTTCCAACATCTCCCACTCATCCACATTAGTGTCATCCCTACAATTGTCTCATTTTGAACTCTTATCTCGTCATCCTTACATACTGGAAATGAAGCGTGCGACCTGACGAGAAAGCATAGGGTAGGAGGGCTATATCAAGTTACCATCTTACCAACATAGCACCTCACTCAAAAATATCTCATCCATGCCCCAAACTATTTGATCACACTAGATCGAGTCTCTTTAATCCCTTATAAGCATCAAAGCTTAAAGCAACACTCGATCTTACATCATATAATATGCTCATGACTGTGTCAACACAAAATGACATAATCGTCCGGACAATGAGCCATAAAATAAAGGTGTGTATCCATAATAATTTTCCCTAGACACTCAAGTCAATTTGTTTCTACTTGACCGCTTTCCTAGACATGCTCCGCGAGACCGTATAAATCGTGGTCCTAAGAAAACATGCTAAAGTAGCGTCATCGAGTATCCACTTCATGACATAGTTCCAGGTTCAAAGGGCACAGAGTAGACCTTCAATAGGTCTATAAGGGCTCACATAGTGACGGAACAGGGATTCATCTATCACTCCCTCAATTGGTCAGCAATAGCACATACAGTATGAAATGTATGCTACGGCGGAGCTCCCACTCAAATGGGCTTGTCACACTCTAACGTCGTACGAATCTTGATCTAGTCGCCATGAAGGCGCACTAATCTGAGTGTCTTACTACAATCGCTCGTCAAGCGCCTGTATAAGATCTCACATTCGGCTTTATTCAGGTTTCATGAAGTTTCGTGTATCCTTCATGTGCGACTTTGATAAGTCTCATCTTAGCCCAGCTAAGGCGACATTCTTAAAATAATCTTGCACGTTACTAAAACGTCAAGACAATTACTTGTTCGCTTTCTAAGCGCCAAATTAATAATTTTGTATCATCCTACTCGCTATCCAAGCGCTAGGGTGATCATCCATGTGAGTGGATCGATCATAACCATTTCTAATAAAGTACGATTCCTTCTTTCTGCAACATCATTTTGTTGCGGAGTTCCAGGAATTCTTAATTGCCTGCGTATACCTTTTTTCTCACACAGTTGCTGAAACTGAGTGGATAGATATTCCCGACCCCGATCAGTGCGAAGAATTTTTAAATTCCTCTCTTTCTGATTCTCAACCTCTGCCAAAAAACGTTTGAAGCAATCCAATGCTTCATAGCGATGGGAGATCAGATAAACGTAACTGAAACGGGAATAATCATCTATCAAGGTGAGGAAATAAGATGCGTCATGGCGTGCCTTTACGTTCATAGGTCCGCAAATGTCTGAATGGATTAATTCTAGAGGATGAGATGCCCTAGGTGCCTTACCAAAAGGTTTTCTACATGCTTTACCGGCTAAACATGACTCACACACAGGTAGGCTTACATTAGCGAGAGGCCCCAATAGGCCTTCTCTTGCTAGTCTAGCCATTCTATCTTTTCCTATGTGTCCTAGTCTAGCATGTCATTTCACAGAGTTAGAAATAACATCATCATTATCAGCAATGTAGGAAATAGAGGAACATTCCAAATCCAACATGAAGAAGTCATTATTTAAAAAACTTTGTCCATACAAAGCCTTATTCAAATAAAAATCCATTTGTGGCCCATCAAAATGAAAACTGAAACCAAGGTCTAACATAGAAATAACTGAAAATAGATTACATTTAACACCAGGTGCATAGAGCACATCATGAAGAAGTAACGTACGTCCCAGACGCATCTTGAGTTGAAAAATTCCAACTCCCAACACTTCTTCTCTCGTTCCGTTACCCAAACGTACTGGTTGCCTGCTGGTAGTTTTCTGTAATCTACAAATCCAACTCGATCTCTCGCTACATGTTTGGTTGCTCCTGTATCTACAATCCATTCAGGGATTGAGTCAGCAACGTAAACATGTGAACAAACAAAAGTAAGGAGAGAGTTGGGTTCAGATGGTACCTTCTTCGACTCAGTGCACTCACGAGCGAAGTGACCCTTCTGACCACAGTTATAACATTTCATCTTGGTCTTATCTTTCTTGCCAGCGCGCTTGCCTCTGCGGCGCATTGCAGTCTTTTCATTCTTTGGCCCAAGACCCTTTGTTGTACCAGTTGATTTCTCAGCCGCTTTGCGCTTAGGCCTAAATGTCTTGCGTTGCCCACCTTGGGCAACAAGCGCGGTTGGACGGTTCGCTCCCAGGCGCTCCGCCTCCAGCTCTAAATGGCGAGAAATATCAACAAATGTCTTGATATTCTCACTATGAGTCAACACAAGTTTCATTTGCCCCCATTCGGACTCTGGCAGTGAACATATCACAGCTTGAACTTGCTGCTCATCGGTGAGATTAACACCTGCAGCCTTCAGATCACGGATCAAGGCAGACATGTTTCTCAGATGGACTGTCATGGTATGATTTGGGTTCATAACATACTGCTCAAACCTCAAGGTAAGAGCACGCAACCTAGTTGCAGATGTACCCCCATAAGCAGCTTTCAGTTGGATCCACATTTCCTGGGCAGTTGAGTAGTTTTCAAACTCTTCTATCATATCATTGTGCATGCTGCTTAACATAGTAAAGCGTGCGCACCTATCCTTTTTAGCCCAGGCTTTGTGGGCCTCAATGTCCCGACGATGTTGGGCAGTGTTCCCATCTTCAGGTTGGGACATACTTGAGGTCAGATTTTCCAAAACTTCCTGTTCATTCAACAGGTATTGTATCTTTCTGTGCCACATGTCATAATTAGTACCGTCCAATTTCTCTCCCTTGGTCAGGTCAGCAACTACACTTTTTGTGGCCATTTCACTACATTCAATGCACGATTTTGACATTAGCACACATTAAAAATTTATTCCAAAATCCTAACTAGACCATTAAATTCTTTCCTACATAATGAGATCGAAAATTTCGCTATGCTAGTAATCATCTCCCACGATGTAAGTTAGAAAGAAATATCCAATTGACTTTTAAATAAAATTCACGAATGAAACAAATTTAATTCAATTGCATAACAAATATGCATAACAATTTATTATGAATAAATAACAAATCATATTCACAATCATGCTAGAAATAATTATACACATAATATAATAAATTTATAACATGCACATTGAATAAAATCCATAAACAATATGGTCATTTATTTAAACGAATTAAATAAAACAGTAAATATAAAAAAATATTTACAGAAATTACCTCATGTACTTAACAATATTATGGTAAAAACAATAGTGTAAGAAACATAAGCCACTGTGGCTCACTGGTAGGCGCATATCATTATGTGCCTTGCGTGAGGGGTTCGAACCCCTGCGCGCCCAAAGGTTTTTTTTTCTGCCCAACCTTATTGGGCTTATCCTATCTGGGCCTCTTATAAAAATAGCCCAGATTGTAAAAAAAAAAACTTGCCCAAACGAATTGGGGCTTTTTCTTTCCGGGCCTTTAACAAAAAAAAACAGCCAAAAATTAAAAAAAATTGTCCGGGCCCTTATAAAAAAAATTGCCCAACTAGCGCCGGTCACACCAGGCGCGCTCCGGCCAGTACCACAGGTCGGTGGTAGGCGGCAAGCCAATAGCCGCTGGCCACGTTTTCCTCTTCTCTTCACAGTTCATTTCTAACTTGTGCGTTTTCACGAAGAAAAAAAAGGTTCAAAGTTTATTTCAAACAGATCTCAAAAACAAATTTTCATAGAGCATGTATATCTGTTTAAAACAAAACACCACTGCGAAAACAAATTTCAAAGGGTATAGCATTAGATCTAATCCACAAACATAAAGCTAGAAAAATTAAAAAATCTCACTTCATTGTGATTTTTTAAGAAACAACTCCATGTTACGGAAAAAAACAAATTGTTCAGCTTTCAACATTATTAAAACTGAAAACTATTCATAGCATATTCTTGAACCGAACAAAGAATAAATTCCCGATCCTTTTCATCTATAATTTAAAAACATATTTTAAATCATGTATAACATATTTTTTACATGCTCACGTATATTTCAATATTAAACAAATTAAATTGAAATAAAACAAACATGTTATTCAATCATCATAGATTAAATAAAAAACATGTTATACGGGGCGAAAATAAGCTAATCTGGCTCCGATACCAATGTTAGATTTTGCTTAAACGGAGTGGGTATCCGAAATAGCTTGTGCGGAATCTCCGGTTTGCAGGAATATTGGTCGCTCGTCTTACAGCCCCACGATCAACGATCCACGAATCACGAACAATGCTCTCAAGTCGTTCAGGAGACTACCAGAGTCTCCTTGTGAATTCCACCCTTCAGATCCAAGGCTAAAAGATGGAAGTCTGATGTCTTGAGATAAAGTTCTTCTCTGTGAGTGTTTAGAAATATGTCGATTGATTTTTCTCACCAAGTTTATTCTCTTAAATTAACACATAGGAATCTCACACAGAGAATCCGTGGGAGAGAAATCAGTTAAGTTTGAATTCAAATAGAGATCTACATAAGATCTTCAGTTTTAACTATAATTCAAACTCTAGCTTTTAAATTTAAACTCACATGTGGATGCTCCCATGTGTCATGGAATTTTCCAACAGTTGTGAGACCCAAATCATGCCCAACCATTCATACTGTTTTTGCATCTCTCTTGAAATCCTCATCACCATCAGTTTATGGGCGCCCTTGTATATATAAGTCGATCGGTTTTGTGAGATTCGTTAATACTCTTTCCCCTCAAGACTGCCAGTACACGCATGTTGTTACGGGTCTTTTCGGTTCTTAATTGTTTCAAAAAAAAAAAAACAAAGAGATCGATTCTCATTGTGACCCTACAACATGCGCGTAAGCAGTGACGACAAGTCGTGGAAAACTGTTTCTGGGCTTTATTGTATTCGTTTGATTGAAAGCGATCGAAAAAAAACTATTGGATTGTCCTGGTGCCGATTCAAATGAAAACTCTTGTGCTGCATGAGAAAAGAGAAAACACTGACTCTCGTTTTTTTTTTTATAAATTATCAATCTCTAATACATTGCCTATGTTAAACTATAAATCACTAACACATCGCGTATGAAAATGAACGCGCTTCATTAGTTGGTAACGCTTCACACCCTGATAGACTTCGGCAAACTGCATGTGCTTGGAGATTGGCCTCTATAATTTTTCTACAGTATCCGCGTTCCTAGTCACATACATCATAGGCCCCACACGTTTAATTTAGGGGGAAAGATGAGTATTCGGGTTCATGGACATGGACATGGACATGGACATGGACATGCAAGGTAGGATGGGGAGCTCCCTCTTTAGTCTTTGCTAGGCAAACACTCGCGTGGGACCTTGTGAGGAATTTGGGTGACAAGAACTTTGTTCGTGGTCCATGGACATGACAATACAGGAGAAATCCTTCAGGAACCCCGCAAGTCAGTATCTGCAGACTGCAGCTTTTCAAACTTTTCAGTCTTTTGGACATTTCAGCTGTACGTGTAGGCCGTCCTATGTCTACAAAATGTTAGGAAAATACTGGATGCCGCAGTCAGGATGCACGGAAGTTCACACTCTCATGGTATGACTGCACTTGGCACTCCGTCTCAAATCATCTCACTTGGTGGTGTCTCCGAACCCCCCATCAAGACGCGAATCATCGCCGATGGACTACCGAAGACAGGGCTCCTATTTCAATGATTGCCTACATTGGTTGCACAAAATCTAAGACACAATAATATCTTTATTCAACCAAAAACAATAGTAATTTACATAGACATGTCAGAAAACGGTTATTTTAAGGGGATCAGTTTCTAAAAATGGTAATTTAGAAAGGAAATTATAAATGAAATGATAGTTTGAGCTAAAATATAATTATCTTTAAAAAAACTATCACCTTTGATCAGTTTCTTTAGTTATTTACAACAAAAAGCACACGCTAAAAATTCATCTCGTGGTGTTTACCTAAGGTATTAGCTAAACTAATACATAAGATCGAACAACTTTGAAAGATAAATCATCTATTTTGAACTAACGTGTATTTTTCAGGCTCATCCAAAATTGAATCATTGTGTCATGGTCTCCAGAACCAACTCTAGGACGAGTTCTAGAACCGAATTTAAATGGAAGCCTAAAGCATAAAAATATAAGGTTTTTTATATAAATTTACAAATTATTAATTTTAATATAAATTATTCAAAAGGTCCCTTAAACTCCAATTGATTTTTTATGGGGCCTTGATTCTCCTACGCTTCAACGTCCCGGCAAAAAATAGTGACGGATCACAAACAGAGAGAGAGAGAGTGGTTATAAATATCATGTCCCCAGTCTCCAACTCGCCCTCGTCAAAAACAGAGTCCATAGCTTTGATACTCTGTTTCGTCTGCGTTTCTATTTGCTCTTTGCCTCTGTTTCTTCTCTGTTTTTTCGTGTCCCCTTTCTCTTGTACGGACACCCACTTCACCAAAATGACGATCACCGCATTGAAGTCCAAGAACCCGGAGAATCAAAGCCTTCCTCTTAGGAGAGGCCAGATAAAACGAGAAATATTCAAATGCCTGGCGATGGCAATCGGGTCCGTGGTGGTCGGGTTCGGAAGAAAAAACACCGAAACTGGAGGCTTTCTCAGCTCAACGTCGGCAACTCCAGCTGCAACTCGGAGTGGGTACAATTCAGATGCCCCATCCGATTCTTGATAAGTTGGGTTGGTGTATACAAGAAGAACAATCTAATTTTGTTTTTTCAGATCTATTGCATGCTAATCTTACTATAGTGTTTTTATTTTCAAAGATCACTTCATTTTGTTGGATTGTTTTCCAATTTGAAACCGGCTACAAAATGAAAGTACGGGAGGTTTGGGTTGGAAGGATTTTCGTACTTATATGTTGTTTGTAGACCCTATCGTGTGTCGAGCTCCTTAATGCTCAAATTTTTTTTGGTCTTTATGTCCGTCGCCTTAAGCTCAGTCGAGCATATGCTCAATTGTTCCTATATCAATATAAGTTCTGCAGATTGTGATCGTTGGTTGTAGTTCAAATTGCACAATTGCTCCTGCAAATATGATAATGATAGTGGTCGAGTATATGTTCATTTGGTGTTCCGGATGTCGTGTAACAGGTATGACTTGTATTGGCTCCTTTATGGAGTCCCCCGGCACCTCTGCCAAAGATGGTGTTCGTTATGTTTTGTCACTTCACACTTGTGCTCTCTCTCTCTTCTCTGCCCCATCCACCCCAAAAAAAGGTGGACAGTTCTAGATAATCGCTTTTTAAGATTTGGTATCTATCCGCAACTCATAAAATAATTGTCTCACTCATTGGGGGCAGCCTTGTTATAATTGGCTAAAGTATGCTTCAGATTTTTTTCAAGCGACAATTTCAATGTCTTTGAATTTGGCCTGAAGTGAAATCGGAAGTGCTTTTGGTGCCGTTGGCATAAAGCTGCAATGCAGAGGAACGTGAACCCATTCGGCACCCGCCCTGTTGCGGTCGGTCTTGGCCTTTACTACCACCCCCATGGCAGGAACAGCTTAACCTCTAACCAGCACTTCCTCTCCTATGGGTATGAAATTTCACTCACCACTTCCTTAATATAGCCCATATAAAGATCTTGACTCAACCAAACTCAATTTCTCGCAGACAACCTCCGGCTCTGCCCACCTCCTCAATAAATCCCATATAAAGAACTTGACTCAACAAAACCCTAATATTCTGTGTATCACATATACATCTCGTTTTAGTAGCGGTCAACATATACATCTTCTTTAGCTTCCTGTTATACCAAATTGGAATGTACACAACTTTTTTTTTGAAGAGATATGATAGATTTATAATTTTATCATTAAAGTGAATAACTGACTTAATTATTTAGTTAATTTATCAATCATGGAACCAACAAATACCTTATGCAGTGTATCACCTTGGACAGATTTTTCTTTGGTCGCATGTGAAACAGGCCCTATTTCGAGGAATGTTGCAATTGATGCTCTAATTCAACCTTTATCCCAAAATCTTAAGCTCATATAAAGATGTATATTTTTTATTTGAATTATATTGTATAACGATCTTCTTCAGGTATGGGCCGAACTCTACTTTAATGAGAGATCCAATGCATTCAATATTTAATTGACATTGGGGTGAAGTGCAGAGTCAAGCGAACTCGTGACTTTAGATCTTATACTATGTGAATCTATCATTTATTTCAAAAGGTTAAGTTAATACAAAAATATAGATTTTACTATTTCAATTACATTCTCTAAGAATGTTACCATGTCGAGTGCTTAACATGTCGTGTCCAATGTGTCAAGTAGGCAATAAACAACCAAATATTTCTTTTTAGCAAATGTCGACTCCTTTACATGAACTTTCTCCAAGCTCAAACCTCTTGGTCTTCTTCTCTGACTTCTGATTAAAGACCAAGTGACCAACTACACCTAATTTTGCTTGACGCTAGTTTTTAGGTTAAGATTATGATGACCGCTTTGTTTATGTTGTGAAGGTGGGAAATAGAGTTGCACATCATCAGGGTGCGTGCTAGAACATTTTTTCATACTATAAGGGCTTATGTCATTTGAGTACACTAAAAAAAACCTAGCCTTTAATAGTGGTCTTATTAGCAGCTGTAGTTATAAACGCTTGTAAAGGGTATTTTTAGCCTCATTTTCAAGGGTGGGAATTTTATTAGGTTCTCACCGAAAATTCTGGATCCGGTTCCGGTACCGGATTTCGACACCAGTTTCGGCCTATTCTGGTACCGAAACCAGATCCTATATTTGAGAATTTGAGGTTTCGACATTTTTTTTAAAAAAAAATTAATCTAGGGCTCATAAGTCTGTTCATGCTTTAGGGGATACTAATGGGTTCTCTTAGAATTGATTGCTACAAACTGATTCTCAGCAGCTGATGCTTTATCGTAGAAAATTTAGAATCAGCATTCATTGCCTTCGCCTTCTGATCTATTTAAAGCAAACTGGAAGATCAAATCTTATGGCATGCAGAACAGATATATCAGCTTCATATGTCAGTACTTAAATGTGGCATGATTTAACAAAATAATTGCATTAGAATCTTGTAGGCAGTAAGCAATTGGGGTTTAGGCATGACTGAATATTGAACTGTTTTTGCTCAGTGGCATCTGCTTTTTTATATAGATCCAAATTTATTAGGTTTCAGTTCAGTACTCCAGATAAAATCTTTTAGGATAGCCAATTCTCCATGCTCTGGAGTCGAACTTTATCACAATCTAAATTGACTGGTTGAGATACCAGTTGTTAGGATGCTGCTGGTTTGTGATAACACTATTGTGCAATATCCTTCCGCGAATTAAAAAAAAAAAAGTGTGGTCATTTTCCACTGCAGATAACATACAGGATAGAATCATGGAAGGCCTTAACATTACTGAAGAAATGTTGAGCCCTGACTCGGTCGGTAGACAACTCAGTGATTAAATTGCTATGGCAAAAGCTTTTTTGTTGTAATAGCAAAAGAAAGCAACAACCAATTGCTTAGGAATTAAGCGCTCAGATTCGCAATTCACAGATCCTCCTTTCAAATGCTTTACAGCAGGGGGAAAAAAACTGCCCATCCTTGAGTTCACTAATGAAACAGGAATTTCCAAATTTCGCCTTTAAAAATTTCAGTTCTATTATGAAATAGAATCGGAATGAAATTTTTAATTCCAGTAAATACTGAAACGGATGTAACCGGAAAGATCCTTCTTATACTCACATTTAGCTTCTTCTTCTTTTTTCACAAATGCTAAAAGGCACCATAGCCCATGCTTAGCGCCAGCGGCGTCTTTTTGTTCCACTGTTTCAAAACTTTTGTGTTTTAGTGGCATTCTTTAAAAAGCGCCGCAAGCAGAGTTCTGTTCAGCAGTGTTTTTAGTAAAACCCTTACCCTGCCCAGAGTTCCAGATTCAACAGCATTTGTGATAAAAACGCGACCAAGAGGGCGGTTTATACCGGCGTTTGTTTAAAAAACGCCAGTGAAAGATAGGTTTCTATACGGGTTTATTTTGTAAAGTGCCGCGATAAGTATGGGACTTTTATTGGCAGTTTCTTAAAAACGCTGCTCGGTGATGTAACAGCGCTTTTGAAAAAAAGCTGGATAAAACGTCAGGAAATGGGCTTTTAGCAGGCTTTTTTTTCAAAAAACGAGAAACGCTGCCAAAAGTATTTGTCGTAAAAAATTAGGTTATACTTCTAGTGCTCGTTCATTTTTGGGAACGTAGTGATACTTCTAAGGTTGTGTTTTAAGTGATAAACTAAGGGTATGTTCGTTTTTATCAATTTTTTCAGGATAATGGTTGTGTTTGTAATGTTAAAATTTTAGTAAAATTTTAGGAGTTGGTAAAAAAAGTTGAAGAGAGAGAATGAAAAAAGTGAAAAAGTTAGAGAAAAAGTAAGAGAGAGAATGAAAAAGTAAGTAAAAAAATAAAAAAGTAAAAAAAAGTTAGAGAAAAAGTAAGGAGAGAGAATGAAAAAGTAAGGATGTTAAAATTTTGGTAAAATTTTAGGTTTACACAAACACTATGTAAGTATTTTCACAATTCTACTATCGAACATATTCAGAATTCAAACACAAAAACCAATACATTTTACACAATCTCCAACAATTTTTTAATTTTTTATTCAACATAAATTTTCTCTCTCTATACTTTTTCACATAACTTCAATACTTTTTTATTAAACAATTACATCAAATCATTTCTCTCTCCACTTTACACAAACACCAATAAAACACTATTCAACATAAAAATTCACAACTTCTCTAAAATCCTACATTTTTTCTCAAAACGAACATCACCTAAGACAGTATATATTTGTAAAAAGGACAAAGAACAGGATGCACGAGATCGGCCGAAGATATTGTCTCCGCGTTAATCACAAATCACCACACGTTTTCGATGCGAATCGTCTTGCTCCTTCTCGTCAACCATGACTGTGACACGCAATTGATCAAACTGTTGCTCAATAGAATACTAAACATGTTTAGGCGTTTGATAAGATAAATTAAAATACCTTATTATATATTCATAGATTAATATTTTTTTAATTAAGAACTTTATGATATTTCTTGTCTTTAAAAAAAACTACACATACCCATGCAACTTCAACAACGGTTTGAAACCTTTGCAACATTAGCTATTATCATGGTCATATTTGATTTCATTTTGAAAATATTTTTATGTAATAATTAAGAAAACTTTTAAAGTCATGTTTATTTCGCAATTTTTTAAATATATTTTTAAGTTAAAATTTAATTATTTATTGTTAATAAGTCAATTTTTAACTTTGGAGATTTGGAATTCTGGGGGCGTGACATAAATTAATGCTTCATTGGTGATGTTTGATACCCCAAAATATTGTGTATCAAAATTTTTAACAAATCAAACACATTCTAAAATTTGTAATATTTACACGCATTCCAAACCTTTCACAACTCCCAATAAATCTCAATATCCAAAATATTCCTAAAATTTTAAAAATATTCTCACAAACAAACATCTCCATTATTACCACACATTTCGTTTTTTGTTAGCCAGTGATTGTTCTTCCGCATGCATGAACCGCAATACAACATCGTCTAAATCCGAGGCATGTTTAACGATTTTAAAGACATTTTCTTTTTAAAAAAATGTTTTCTAATCTAAACATGATTTTTCACAAAAAAAAATTAATCAATTTCTTTACTTATTTAAGAGAGTTATATATATTTTGATGTATATTAAATTGTATAAAGAATGACCAATTTAAAGATGAACAGTCCAAAGAAAAAAATAAATGTAATAATTATAAAATTGAAGAAAAACAATCAGAATTTTCTAATTGTTAAGATATATGGCAATATATATCAATAATATTAAATATTAATTCTTAATTGTTATTTGAGAGAGAGTGATAGAGAGAATTCTTCATTGAATATTGCTCGAAGGGGGGTCGCGCGACGAGGGGAACCCAGATCTGGGCTCTCGTCGCCAGGGTGGCAGCCTGCCGGCCACCCCTGAGCAGGGGAGCCGCGGGGGTGGCTCGGCGAAGGGGTTCTCCCCAGTTTTTTTTTCAAAAATGTCATGTGTCGCTTTATGATTGGTGTTTACGTGTCTAATTTTGACAAGTCAGCATTTACCGTTAGTGTTTCAAACGGCACATGACGGAATGACATATTTGCTCCTCAATGTTTACCTCAGGGGTATGAAAAAGACTTTGTTTACCTCAGGGGCATATTTGCTTCTAGCGCATACCACAGGGGCATGACATGCATTTAACCCAAAAAATAATACACATACCAATGCAACTTCAACAACTGTACGAAACCTTTACAACATTAGATATTATCATAGTCATATTTGGTTTCATTTTAAAAATATTTTTCTGTAATGACTAAGAAAAATTTTAAAGTCATATGTTTATTTCGCAATTTTTTTAAATATATTTATAAATTAAAAATCTAATTATGTATTGTTAATAAGTAAACTTCTAACTTTTGAGATTTGGAATTTTGGGGACGTGACATACACTAACGCTTCATTATTAGCACACATTTCGTTTTCTGTTAGCCAGTGACTGTTCTTCCGCATGCATGAACCGCAAAACAACATCGTCTAAATCCGAGGCATGTTTAACGATTGTAAAGACATTTTCTTTTTTTGAAATATGTTTTCTAATCTAAACTTGATTTTTCACAAAAAAAAAACATTTCAGCAGCTTATTTACTTATTTTCGGAAAAAAGTATATTTAAGAGTATTATGTATATTAAATTGTATAAAGAATCACCAATTTAAAGATGAAGAGTCCAAAGAAGAATTAATATTAATTCTTAATTCTTAATTGTTATTTGAGAGAGAGTGGCAGAGAGAATCAAAATGAATTCTTCTTCATTGAATATTGCTCGCACAAAAGTAGGGTTACAAACCGGAAATGTGGTTCGGTTTTCGAACTGCATTTTCGGTCATCCTAAATTAAAGGATCAGACCGGTCTAATAAAATGCGGTCCGGTTCGGTCCACTTAAGTGGTCCGGGCAGGTTTCATTTTTTAATTTTTTCTTTAAATTTTTAAAAAAATTTAGGTTAATTTTGAAGGAAGAATGACATATAAAAATGTAGAGTTTTAATTAAGGTTAAAACTAAATTTTTTAAGTTTGTAATTTATATTAAAAATAAAAAAATATTTATATTAATAAATGCGGTCCAGTCCGGACCACAGTTATAAAAAATAGAACCGAACCACAAATTCGATCTGATTTTACGGTCCAATCCAATCCGATTTTGTGCAGCCTTATACAAAAGAAAGAGGAGTTCAGTTTTTCCAAGGGGTCTCGTTTCTCTCTTTTCCTAGGTTACTTTCCCTGCTTTTCCTGCTCCCTGCCGTCACCTGCATGCTTCTTTGTCCTTTCCCCCTCCTCCTTACTTGCTTTAAGCTCCCACTGTCTTGCCTCTTTTTCACCCCTCCCTTCTCTACACTTGTCCCTTTTGTAGATCTCTTTCCTCCTCTTTTTCTAAGATTTCCGTTTTTTTTTCCGAATAAACCATTGTATTAAAAACTAGAAATGAAATGACTGCATATCACAACATCGGATATGTTCGGATAAAAAAGAAAGCGAAATTAAACCACAACAATTATCAGTCGTCGCCCAACAGGCCAATCCGTGAGCCAATTGATTGCAACGACGAGAAACCCAGGCCACATGCCAATCACGGTGAGCATCGAGACCACAAAAAATATCCAAAACCAAGGAAGAAGTAGCCCGACAAACCGAAATTTGACCAGAAAGCACTTCCTTTCACAACACCAAAGAATCGCACTAAAAAATAACATCATGCCAAAGAAAGTGCTCAGCTAAAGAGAGAGCCATAGACAACGCAAGTGCCTCGCAAACAAGAAGATCGTTGGCGCCCTTCAATATTGTACCTTAACAAGAGCTGACATTGCCTTACCTATGAACCAACTCTGTCAATTTCTGCAAAATCCCACTCACCTCGATTGGAAGGCTACCAAACATGTTTTGCGATATCTTAAATGTACCACAGACCATGGACTTCATTTCTGCCCTGCCAAAATTCAGTTAATGCTTTTTGTGATTCGGATTGGGCAGGTGCAGCCGATGATCGATGCTCTACCACTGGTTTTGGGATTTTTCTCGGCTCCTCTCTCATTACATGGAGTACGAAGAAGCAGTTTGTTGTTTCTAGGTTCAGTACTGAAGCCAAATACAGATCTTTAGTTCTTGTGACAGCTGAATTATACTAGTTACGAATGCTGCTCAAAGACTTGTGGGTTCCCCTTTCTTCATCTCCCACAATCTGGTGTGACAATGTTAGTGTCATTGCCTTCGCTTCCAATCATGTCTTCCATGCTCGCACGAAGCACATCGAGATTAATTATCATTTCATACGTGAAAAAGTGCTCAACAAGGATGTTCAGATTCGTGTCCCTACCAAAATGATGATCACCAACCCGGAGAATCAAAGCCTTCCTCCTAGGAGAGGGAACGGATTCCCTCCGAATGAGGGAATTCCGAAGGCTTCCGAAGCGACGGTCTCCCTTTTGTTCCTGCAATCTAAAAGTTATTATGCGTCCATCTCATTTAATGAGGTAAATGACTAATATGGCTTGGCAACTTAACTTGGCTTGGCGGCTCCACTTTTCTCAATTTTCTACTGCCCAGTCTGCCCCCAACTCACTCCTTTTCAGACCCAGATACGACCTCTTTTCATCAAAACCGCCGCTACCACACCGACTCACTCCTTTTCAGACCCAGCAATGGGTACGTCCCTCTGGACTCTGGTGTTCCATATGGGTCAAGTGTCTCCAAATCTTCATACTATATAACATACCCTCTCTGCCTCACTTCCCCTCAACCTTAACTGTGGCCTGTCGCCCACCAATCTTCTCGGCAAACTTCCAACACCAACAATCATGGCACTGTTAACTTGTGGCCTGTCCCCCAAGGAAGTCATAGCGCACAAGTGGCGTGAGATACATGGTTCCACGGACTAGGAGAATCTTCTGGACCCTCTTCACCATTGGCTCCGAAGAAAATTGTCAAATACGGAGAGGAGAGAGAGAGGCGCGGAGGGAAATTGTGAGGAAAAAGGGGAAGAAGAAGGAGCTTGCGTGAAAGAAGGAAATTTGGAGCCGACTAAACCGAGCCACAACATAAATTAATGACGTGTAATTATAATAAACGGTGATTTATTTACTTTTAATCTGGACGGTCCCTTCGGTGACCTTCGGAATTCCCTCCTTCGGAGGGAATCCGTTCCCCCTAGGAGAGGCCAGATAAAACGAGAAATATTAAAAGGCCTCAGCCTGCGATCGCAATCGGGTTCATGGTGGTTGGTTTCGGAAAGAAAACACACCGCAACTGGAGGCTTTCTCAGCTCAACGTCCGCAACTCCTAGTTGATAGTATAATTCGGATGCCCCATACGATTCTTGACAAGTTGGGATGGTTTATGATGTTGTTCTTTCAGGTCTATTACGTGGATGAAAGTGCGGGAGGTTTGGGTTGGAAGGATTCACGTCCATCCGTATATGTTGTTTGTAGACCCTGTCGAGCGTCGAGCGACTTAGTTAAAGCTCAAATTTGTTTTGGTCTTTAGGTCTGTCGCCTTAAGCTCAGTCGAGCATATGTCCATTTTGTTCGTCTATCAATATAAGTTCTGCAGATTGTGATTGTTGGTTGTAGTTCAAATTGCACAATTTCTACTGCAAATATGATGAAGATAGTGGTTCCATTAAAAATTTCGTCCCGCTTTTTTACTTTTTCTAATTTTCTGAATATGTCCTTAACATGAAAAAGAAATAACTTGATAGGGAAAATGACTTTGGTGTTCCAGATGTCGTGTAACAGGTAAGACTTGTACTGATGCCTTTATGGAGTTTCTGGCACTTTGCTAAAGATAAGTGGCTGAGCCGAACTAATTTAATATTATTTTTAAAATAAAATATAATATATATGAATTTTAACTTGTAACAAAAGAAAATTAAGCACATTTTTTTATAATACCTTCAAGATACATAAATAAACTAAAATCACGAAAGTTATCTGAGCTCTATGTTTTAGAAATAAAATTGTTTATCAATTTCTTATTAACGACCAAAACATCGTCAGTTTTAAGATTTTTTTAGAGATGAGTTTTTCAAAACGGCGTCATGAGTAAAAATTGAATTTTCTTAAATGTTTTACTGAAGTCCACATTTTTCCATGTTATCTTGACGGGTTGAGTGAAATCGGATGGGCTTTTGATGCCTTCGGCATAAAGCTGCAATACAGAGAGGAACGTGAACCCATAACCATTCGAGAAATGCTGGGCGTCCCCCCCGCGTCCCCCCCGCGTCCCGCTGGGCTGACGTGGAGCGGGGCCCAGCATTTCTCTTGTGCACGTCTCTACCGGCCGGTCCAATTTATTTTAGACCGGGTCAAAAATAAATTAACCCTTCTGCGAAGCAACTCCTCATTTGAAATCTGTCTCTCCCCGCCAAGCGAAGCTCTCTCCCAGTCGATTTCACCGTCGTCAGACCGAAGCTCTCTCCCACGAAAGACCATTTTGTCGATTTCACCGTAGTACTGAGGTAGAAAAACTCATTTCTCTATCTGCTCTATTCACCAGCCGATTCACTTCTCTTTTCAACAAAGAGACTGTGTCATCCTCGTCGCCAGACCAAAGCCGAGTTTTCGGTGTCCTAATAGCTCCGCCCATAGTGGTTCTGCTATGTCGAAGACTCCACCAATCTCATCCATTTCGGGCAAGTACTCTATTTTCTGATCTCTGTTTTCAATATTGCAATGATTTTTTGTTACGTTCCCCTTCTCTCCCTCACACTTGGGTTGGTAGCAAAATTGTTTTATTTTTTGGCTGCACATCTCATTTTTGGTGGTTCTCAATGGGGGTTAGCACCGAGTTTCAGTCATTAAGGGGCTTAGACTCCATTTCTCTCTTCCTGCGATTCGGCTTGCTATTTTTCTAAAACGATGGCTCGCTGGTAGATTTAAACGTAAATCCCCCATGAGCAAATTTTTTTTGAATTTTGTTTGCTGCTACTGTTTATTTTCTGTGATGAGAGTCAAATTTGAGGTTGCTTTCCCTAATATGTTATTGATTTTGATTTTCAAATTCCTTGGGTGTAGATTTATTTGACTCCCAGATAGCTAGTTAAAGTTTTATTTGACTTTTCTACTTTTCATGTCCGTCTTATGGAGCAACACAGACTTGGATGGGTAATCAATCATATTTGGACATAATTTTGGTATAGAAGGTAAAAACCTTTGGATGGGTTCAATGGACTTTTGCATGATTGTTGAGAGAAAAACTTGCGCAAATAGGTGTTGGTTCTGCTCTAATATTGTAGGGGATGAGCATATTTGGTAGATTGGGGGTTGTAGTTTAATGAGTGTTCAGTTTGATTTGTGAAATTTAGTTTGCATTCTTGGCTAAATTTTGTAGGCTTGGCCAATAAGTTCTAGGTATTGTCAAGATTATATCATTTTGATGTTTATAAGTGGGGTTTTTTTGAAGAGGCTTCTGAGTTAATCTGTTTTGGTCATTTTGCAGGGAGCTAGAGTTAGGGTTTTCATGTACCCCAGCAATATATAAGGTACATTTAGACCTTTTATCTCATTTAATGTGCTTATATTTTTTGTGGGTATGTTCTTGTGTTAATTTTCAACTGGGTTCAAAAATATTTTAGGTAGGCAGCTAGGAAATTAGCCTTGTGGGCATTAAATTTTCAATGTAGATTTATTTTGCAAACTCATCACTGATTGCTTACTATCAGATGTTTTAATGGCTTTTAGGATTTTAAGCTTTCTTATTTGGAGGATGCTCATATTTCCCTGTGGTTTATTAAGATCTTTCTACAGCCTTTTTTCCAGTGGTGTCTTAATTTGCTGTCATGGGTTATATATTGATAATGTATTTCATGTGATCCTCTTTCTTGGATTTTGAGTTTGTTGTCATACTCCAAATCCTTTTCCGTATTGTTTGCTTTTGTTTATCTGAAGAATAACCCTATGGAACAGATCAATTTCATCTTTGTAGTACAGAGATCTCAATATTCTGTACTCTTACTACAGAATGCATGCATAATTGAGAATTATTTGGCTGCAGATCTCAACGTCCCCTGCCATTTGCTTTCACTGGAATGCTGAACGAGAAGAGTGATGTTTACAGAACCAAAATCTGATCATGGAGATAATTTCTAGGAGAAGCCTAGTTGATTATAGTCGGCCAAAGGGAGAGGTTAAACTTGACTTGCAATTTGATTTTTTCTTTAAACCAATCTTCTGTAAAGATGACATTGATCTTTTGGGATGTCTTGGTTGTGTAATGGGATGAGATTGCAGTGTAATGGGGGCAGAATAGAGACTTTGTAATCTGCAACATGGGTGCTGTATTTTAAGCTTTCTTCTGAAAGATCTTGTAATTCGTATTTGGCAGATTATACACTTTGTATTTTCCAGATTAGGCAGTTTGTATAAATGTTATTTTATTTATTGAGTTTGTGCTGTAATTTATCTAAAATGACAGGTGTAATTAATAGTACTAAAACTTGGTGCAAATTAACATCACCTGAATTGGTGCTAATTAACAGCACCAAGTGAGGTTTTGTTTTGACAGCACCAAGATTGGCAAATTGGCAAATGGTTTTTGGTTCTGCAACTAACATGCGAAATCTCCAAAATACATTCTGCATTCAAGTTTTCTAACTATTATGCAACTTCTGCTGTAATTAAAAATACATAATAAATTCTGCTGCAAATTGACAGCATTCTGCTACAATTAACCATTTGCCAAAAATCAACAACTTTCTGCTGCAATTAACAGCAATATAAATTCTGCTGCGACAGCATTCTGCTGCAACAAAAATCACATATGCATATAAATAGAACCATAGAATTAATGCTGCAATTGATAGCATATGTAAACCATAGAATTTCTGTTGCAACAACCAAATGACAACATATTGAAAACCAAATTTCTGTTGCGATATCAAATCCAAATTATACCATATATCCAGCAAATTCTACTTCATTTACAGCAGCACTATTATAACTAGTTCCAGATCACACTATATTGAATGTCTTGGCCAAAATGACTAAAAAATGCTGCCATCAACATTGTTAACTCTCATTTTTAACTAGTTTAACTCTCATTTTACAATATATCTGCATCCAGATTCACTCTGGCCCTCCAGCACCCAGATCTTCGAGGTCTTGGACATCTTGAGAGTGTTGGACATCTTCCTCTCGAGTCTCCTGCAACAAAAACCAATAAATTCATTACACAAAGACATATTAATAAACAATGTTAATTCACCGTGGGAACACTAAACTCACTAACAAAAAATACAGCAGCAACATCTTGAATCCCTAAGGGAAACAGTTATCCCAAATGGGAAACAACTGCGAAAGGGAAGCTGATGCAATAAACAATAATCATTACTTTAAGAAGGGAAGTATCTCTCTTCAGAAAAACAAACTTTAAAGCAGCATAATGGTTGGACTAGAGACCCCTAAAAAAAGGGTAAAACCTGCAAAATTCAGTTCATGCTTTCATAAACACAGGCAGAACTTATCTCAACGCAAAGGATAACAATAATCTCTGAGAACATGGGCAACAATAATCTCTGAGAACATTCAAACAGACTTTGAGAAACAGGAATTTGACACACAGGAGACACTTATACTAATCGACCTTGTCTAATACAATCAACTCTGAAAGTTTTAACCCAATACCAGTATACAATCTCCAATTAAACATATTTACACAAAAGTTGAGAGCTACAGGCCCAACAAACCATGCAAGAAAAATCTACTGAAATCTGCAAATGACACTGTAATGCATAAACTAGCTTGAATAGATATGTTGACATCACATATACATTCTTTTTGATAAAGTAATAAACTGATTAACAAGTACAATGGGGGGATAGTGCTAGTGCACGGTAGGTAGAGAACAGACACGAAAGATTCAAATATCATAAGACCAGAAGTTTGGAAGACCAAGAAACTACAAACTCATCCAAAAAAAGATAACCAAGTAGCAATTTACCATGGTTCACATGATGAATTCCATAGTAGCAATAGCTGGGCTCGGAAACAAAGATAACCAAGATAATGACATTAGCATGCCGTGAAACATGAACAGTAGTTTTCAGGGATATTGGCTTTCTAGGATCTCCTCAATGACCCAGTTTTTCAGCTGCCTTCATATTTATAAGGAGTCTAAGATGAATAAAGACATCATTACTTGCTAATTTATCATCTCTGCAAACAGAATTAATTCCAAATACCTTCGAAATGATGACATAAAGTAGTCCTAAAAAACATTACCCTGCATATTGGTGCATACAGCCCTTAACAACTAACTTTCATCACTACGATTTTACTAATCTATACAATGCAATTTATATTGCCCATATTCTGACTATTATACAAGAAACATAAGTCATGCTAGTTTCTAGATTGAACCATTTAGGGCGGATGACTTACCGAAAATTAGAGGGAGAAGACACTCAGACGCGGCCGGAATTCGTTGGGTAGGGATTTCGTTGCTTGCTTCAAATGAGGGGATACAGCTTGGAGCGAGATCTGGAGACGCGGGCGGATACAAAAAACAGATATGGTTAGTTCGCATATGAATTGCCGGTTGTATTCCTATGGTTCAAAGTAACTAGCTGCAATAAAACCAAAACACAGAGAGAAAAAGAGAGATACCCGACTGAGCCATCTTAAAGACATGGTGGCTAAGAACGTCTGAGCAAGAAAAGGGAAGAAGAAGAGCAAGCTCGGATATAAAAGGAAGAGAGAAAGCTAAACTGGTGGATGGGTATGGACGGAAAGGCAAAGAGCTGGGTATGCGGGTTCGAGTGCACAAAGGGGGTTAGGGATTTCGATTTTGAAACGAAGAGTGAAGCTGGGTATGCGGGAAAAGGAAAATTAACCCCCACAGCCGGTCCGGTCTAAACATTTTAAGACTTATGTTTGAGTGTACATTTTAAGCCGGTTTGAATGTGCTGGGCGCCCCGCGCCACGTCAGCCCAGCGGGACGCGGGCGGGATGCGGGCGGGACGCCCAGCATTTCTCTAACCATTCAACACCCGCTGTTGTTGTTGTTGGTGTTGACCCCAAGGCAGCAGCACTTAAGGGCCGGTTCAAGTACAAGGTAACTTAGGAAATAGCTTAAGTTATCACTTTGAGCATATATATATATCTATATATTATTTTGTGTTGTAAATGATCCAAGAAATAAAAAGGAGTAATCTTTTCATATATATGTATTTTTATAATGATTTTCCTGTCTTTAGATATATTTTTTCAAACTTCGTAATTATTTTTCAGATTTTGAATTTTTTTCAAAGAGAAAAAAATGTTCTATAAATTTCTTAACTGTATAAGTTATGGAGCCTTGATGTCATGTATGAGAGTGTAAAAACAATTAATGGAACTTTTAAATATTTTATATTAAATTTAATAATTTTTAGATAATTTTAAATATTTCATATTAAAATTTATATAAAAGCATACTAATTTACTCAGAACTCCATTTGGCTTGAGCTGACCCTGCAGCAGCTTAACCTCTAACCAGCACTTCCTTTCCTATGGGTATGAAATTTCACTCAGTGCCTCTGCTTTGCCCATCTAAAGATCTTGACTCAACCAAACCCAATTTCACTCAGACAGCTCCGGCTCTTCCCATTTCCTCAATATAGCCCCTATAAAGATCTTGACTCTCGAACTAACCCTTCGAGAATCAAGCATATTGAGAATGCCTTAAAAAGAGTGCAAGATATATATAGCTCACCCGAGTCATATTTTTTGGGGAACATCATGTTATATATCTTGTTTATCTTCCTATTACCATTATAAAAAATTCAGGTTTTAGCTGAGGTCAACATACACATCTTCTTTACCTTCCTGTTATACAAAATTGGTATGTACGCATAACTTCTTCTTCTTTTATTGAAGTGATATGATAGATTTATATTTTTATCACTAAAATGAATACTGACTTAATTATTGGGTTAGTTTATAAATCATGGAACCAACAAATACCTTATGCAGTGTATCACCTTGGACAGATTTTTCTTTCGTCGCATGTGACCTAAAACAAGGACCTATGTCGAGGAATGGTGTAATTTATCATTTATCCTAAAATTTTAAGATCATAGAAAGATGTTGTTTTATTATTTAAATTATATTCTATAACACTCATCTTTACGTGTGGATCAGACTCTCCTTTAATTGGTAGGTACAATACGTGCAATGTATTATTAAAATTAGGATGAAGAGAGAAGTTAAGTCTCGGACTTTGATTCTAATACCTATATAAATCTATCACTTATCTCAAAAAGTTAAACTAATAGAAAGATGTAAATTTTATTATTTACATTACATTTTATGAGATGGTACAATCAAGTGAGCTGGTCCATTGAGACCAAGCTAACCCTATATATATATATATCATCCGGGTCGAATCTAATATATGTTGGATATCGGTTCGGCTCTACCCGTATTCACTATATGTGAGTACAAGACTCACCCACATGTAGTCAAATAAGTGTAACCATGACTCCCTTGAGACCAAATCAAATGAGAGGTCGAAACGCTGGATAAAATTTGAAGCAAATTCATGACGAGCAAACCGTGAGCCAATAATTACAAAAATGCTCAAGGAAATAAAAAATAAAATAAAAAACTTTTTATGAACACTGGCCATAAACCACATAGGAAAAGATTGAAGTCTCCATTCACCGAAAGAAAACAAATTTTCTATTCACATGAGGGTTGTACGGTGACGTTGGTGAGCCTTAATTGACAGGTTCTATAAAAATTTCACCTCGAGTTCATACAAACAGATCAGCAGGAGAAAACCGAAAAGATCGTCCTAAACTCTTTTTCCATGGGAACGGAAACCATGCATAATCGGAAAAATAATAAGAGTTTCGAATACCTCTTAACAAAGAACAAGGTTTTTAATTTGTTCAAGTATAGCATAATATCGTTCTAAGATTTAAATTTATAAGCTAGGCTAGGAACTCTTAATTAGAATTTTCAACCTTTAATATTTATTCTTTCTCTAAAGGTATAAATTTGTATCTGATTAAAACTCCAACATTACTAAAATAATCCTTATTGGAATAAATGTTAATTATTTAAATTAAAATCTTATTACATGTGATGGGTGGGTCTTGGATACTTAAATAACATCTTACAATTATAGTAAAAATTTGTTTTACAGTACCAGAAAATTGTGAATAATCATGATCTGAAGTTTAATTGGTACCTTTTTCTTGACACGAAAATCTTGTACATACCTAAACCATGGTAGTGTTCTTGGCTTCAACCGGACGAAATTTTTAACTTTCTAATTCATAGTATTTCAATGTGTAATAAAAGGTTGACTTTGGTTTAGATACTTCGACACGGAATAAGTATTGACTTTTTTTAAGGTAAATGGTAAATATATTAAATCAAATAATATAATATACAAAGAGTGAGGAAGACAAAGTTTGTTGACTTATTCAACTCATTAGAATATACTTCCTCTAACTAATTTATATGGGTTATTTTTTTAATTTGTTTAATATATATATTATAATTTATTTTCAACTTTAGTTCATTTACTCAAAAAATTCAAGCTTGAATGAAACTTTTATGACCTGAGTCGTGATGAGACATAGATACGCGGATGGGCTAACAAAAAAGAAAAAGAAAAAAAAGAAAGATGCTGGGTATAAATATGGAACTCCCCAGCTCTCGCCCTTATCAAAGATACAAGTTTCATACAAGTTGACTTTCGCCTGCGTTTCAATTCATCGATCCTTTTCTCTGTTCCGTCTCTATTTACGTACCCCCACTCAATAGCTTCGAATCATGGACACAAGACTTCACCAAAATGATGCTCGCCGAATGGAGAATCAAAACCTCCCTCCGAGGAAAGGCCTGATCAAGCTCGAAATACTCAAAGGCCTTGCCATAGTAATCGTGTCGATGGTGGGTGGGTTCGGAAGAAATCACACTGAAACTCCGAATGGAGAATCCAGATAACGGAGTGAAACTGCGTTTAGACCCTAGAATATACCTAGAGGGGGTGAATAGGTATTTAAAAAATTATAATCAAGATAAACTATCAATCACGATAATACAACAGCAAAAAGATCAAGCTACAATGTAATTTACAACAGCTATTAACAAATGAAACTAGCAGAATTTTTAACACTTTAAACACTCAATTCTGTGAAGATGTAATCAACGATATGATCAAACAATGTGCAGATTTATTCAACCTAATACACACAGATTCTGAGATTTCTACAGCAACTTTAACAATCAACACAAGAGATAATAATCTCAGCAAGATAATCACAGCCCTTCAAGAACTAAACACAAGGAAACACTGCACAATTTACAGCAAGTCAGAAAGTAGAACAAGATGATTTTCAGTAACACTAAAAATCAAGATTCACTCTAATTAACAACAAGCTACCTTCTAAATTTCCAGCAACAATAACATCATCAAATGATCTATTTATACAGCACTAATCAACTAAAACTCCAGCAATATACTATGTCTATATCACAATCAAGATCAGAAAATTTATACTAAAGAACACAACCAATGCAGCAAGTAATTAGCCCTTTAATCAGAACAAGTTTTCAGCTAATGAGATCTGCAAAACAATAAGCACAAGATTGGTTAGATAAAAACAAGATCAAGATCAAAATCAACAGAAAACAACAATATAGACAACACCGAAATTTTTGTTGACGAAGTGAAAAATTTCTCCAGAAGAACGTCTTCTGAGAAATAAAAAACACTCCGGGTGTTTCCACCAAGTTTTTCCACTAGAACGTCGGAATTTTACAATGGTGATCTAGCCAAAGACCCTTTAGCCTCAAGACCCATTTTCCTATGTAAAATCACCCAATCCACCGAATTGGGTTGGTGCCCAGCACCCACACGAAGACCAGCAACTCTGGTACTCGTTCTACAGCAAATCCTACGAACTCGTAGGCTTGAAACTCCTCTGAAAACTTTCAGCAGCAGTTGTTCTTGAGAACCCACTCAAGAACCTCAACACTTGGTGATTCCAATCTTCAACAGCAAAGAAGTATGAACGTCCAGCCTTTAATCAACGATCAAGGCTCACAGATCTTCCACCAGAGGGAAGCTAACACACCCTCACATTCAGATCTCGGTTAGAACCGAATCTTGCTCAAGAGAGAAAATGGAGAAAATCGAATAGAGAGGAAATTTCTGGAGTTTTTGGGCTTGGTCAATAAGTGAATGAAGTCTAGGTGATTTGGGAAAGTGGTATAAGGCTTTAGTGAGGGTAAAATAGTCAAAACGAAATTGTTTTGATGACTGGGCAACTTTCTAGAAGGTTTATACGATATCTGCAGAATTCCCGCTAGGCTGACCCAAGGCTAACCCAGCCAACTGTAAATCCGTCTAACAGCTCAGCAACTGTCTCCCAACCATTCTAGATGCACCCAGCACCTTCCAGACTCTTTCCTCTTTAGCTATACATCCTTCCAGACTTAATCAAGTTGCTGATACAATTCTAAATATGGAAAAATACATTTAACAAAGGATTGTTTTGACCATGGTAAATATGCCAAACTTACAAACACTTTCACGGAGAATCAAAACCTCCCTCCGAGTAGAGGCCTGATCAAGCTCGAATTACTCAAAGGCCTTGCCATAGTAATCGTGTCGATGGTGGGTGGGTTCGGAAGAAAGCACACTGAAACTGGAGGCTTTCTTAGCTCAAATTCCATAACCGATCGAAGCTGCAACTCCAAGTGGTTGCAATAGAATAGATGCCCCGTCTGGTTATTGATAACTTGGGTAAACGTAAAGAAGAATAAGAAGTTACTGACACTCTGGTTTGCAGGGTCCATTGCTATGATCTTAATATACTGTAGGTAGCTTTTAGAATTCGTTCACATGTCTGGTTTGTTTCCTTTTCAAGCGGATCAGAAAAAGAAAGTAAGAAGGTTTTGGATTGGAAGGGTTTGTTTTGATCTTTGTTTTTTCACCTTAAGCTCGGAGCAGAATATGTTCATTTGTTCCCCTGTAAATAAAAGTTCTGAAGACTGTGATTGTTGGTTCCAGTTCAAAATAAACAATTGTTCCTGCAAATACGATTATGAAAGTGGATGGATTTGCTCCTGTTCGTATTTCCTTTTCTAATTTTAGTTTGTTCGCCAATATTGGCCTCTAGCGTTGTCTCATCTTATTGTTAAGCACAGAATGCAAATACCAAACACACAGAAGTCAATATCTTTACGTGGTTCGGCAACTGCTTACATCCGTAAAAGAGAGTATCTTGATTTCAATCAAAACTTTATGAACTCTCAACTTTCACCACCGCACCTCCCTCACAAATCTCTCTCAACCCACGGTGCTCTTGAAAGAGGCACATTCAATTCACTTGCGACATGTGAAAGGTGGTGCAACACACTCGCAGCTTTTCTGTCTGACTCTCCAACGCTTTCTCTTGACTTACACAAAATCAAGTGCTCTATCTACTATTTATAGGCGGCAAAAGTTATTGTGTGAGTGGGCGGGTGAGATTATAAGTTGAGAAATCTAATGGCTGAAAAATGCCACGTCAATTAATGAACTTCACACACGAACCCGACCCCCAAAACCGACTCGGTTTCATTAAATGACGTGACATTTTTTAAGCCATTAGATTTCTCAACTTCTAATCTCACTCATCCACTCACACACTCACACAGTAATCGGTGCCCATTTATAGGCAGGGTAAGTCGGTGGTAGGATAATTCTCTTCCTTTCGTTTAAGTCGGTGTAGCTTCATTAAAAAAAACGTTGTTCATCCAGAAATTTATCTCTTTGCCAAGATGTCCAGAGTTTACACTATGTTTGTTTCATGTTTCAAGACATTTTCAAAACGTTTTTCTCTCACTTTTCATCAATTCCAATAACTTTTAACACACTTTTCACCAATCCTAAGAGAATCTACACTACTTTAAAAAAATACAAACACAAAAACATATCTCAAAACATAAACCAAACATATCCTACTAAGAAAGAATGAGTGCTGATTTTGCCAAAAACTTTAAGACAAAAATGAGTGCTGATTTTAACAAGTTCAATGGTTCATAGTAACTTTATGCCTCTGTTAAGACTGTTTCTCGTTACTCTTTCCCCTGGCTGTTTCACCTCGCCCTTTCTCTAGTTTTAAAGTTCTAACAACCACAACATTAAGATGACATATTAAAGAGAAACCCAAAAACACATACGATGAAAGCGTTCCCAACCCGGAGAGGCTCGATAAAAGCATGCGCTCAATGTTTGGTTGACTGGGTTCAGCCGTTCAGGCAAGGGCAATCCGACTGCGCTGGGTTCAGAGAAGAGCACACCTAGGGTTGGGGATCTCCCAGCTCAACTTCCAGTAGCGAATCCATCCGCAACTACTAGAATAAAGATAACCAAAAAATAAACAGTACAGACGGGCCAGACGCCATAAAGTGTTTCAGGTCTGGTGTTATATCTCTGGGTCGGGCCCAAATACTGGAAAGTGGGCTGTATGGCGATTGTATTGGGGGGTGGTTTAGGAATTGACATGACTCGTGGATTTTGCTATTATTTACAAACTCAAAAGTGTATACTTTTTTCTTCTTTCGGCCCAGAAAACCGAAGAACTTGTGTCCATCATGTATTGCATACTTTGGTACATAGTTCCATCTTTTCACTTATGGACTTTTATGTCGAAGTTTAATCTTCAAACAATAATATGCTAGCCTGCTAGGGTCCGCCCAGACACGAGCAATAAATGCCTCGGGGAAGTCCCTCAAGTGCATCACTTTTCACTGTGCCTTCGATTGTTTGCTGCTCTTTTTTAAAAAAAGAAATTGTTTTGCTGGTCTAGGGCTGCAGGACTCGAAATTCGGTTTGGTTTTCGGACAGGATTTTCGGTCCTACTAAAATAGAGGACCGGTTCGGACCACTTAAGTGGTCCAGTTCGATTTCATTTTTTTAGGTTAATTTTGAAAGGGGAGGACATATAAAAATATAGAGTTTTAATTTAGATTAAAACTAAACATTTTAAGTTTCTAATTTGTATTAAAAAAATATAAAAAAAAATATTTATATTAATAAATCCAGTCCGGACAGGACCGCAAATCCGGTCCGGTTTTGCTCAGTCCTATTCACTATACTGTTGTTGTTTTCTAAATTCAGTTTTCCGGTTTTGTTCCCCTTTTCAAAGCAACTACCAAAGGAAACTGCGAGAGGTTTAGCTAAATAATTTTTGGAGAAACATCAATTTGCACTCCCAAACTACCAAGCAAATTACAAACACAACTCCAAAGTACCATTTTTACAACATTAGGCCCCCCAAATTACCACAATTATTCAAATCGAGCCCTCCGGTTAGATTTTCGATCGAAACAGACGGAATCTTCGTCACGTGCACCGCATGTGATCTTTTTACCATATGTGATCGGCCAAAAATGTCCCTCCACCCCAAACGTACAACATTGGACGTTGTTTTAATTTTCCCCCTTTCACCTTGAAGACTATTACGTTTCGCACCTCCACCTCAAAACTCATACCTTATAGCACTGACACTTTCACGCAAACCTCCATTATCGTGACCTTCAACCACTCAAAACAATCTCTTGCCGAACCGACATCCTTCATCAATCAGTAAGTTCACGAAAACCCTAGCCTGCCCTGTTTGGATCCTCAATCGTGGGACATTATTTTTCTTGTCCTTTTTCGGTGTTGATGACAACATTATTTCACATATCCAAACCTGGTAGTGTGCGTGTGTGCATAAGTAAATAAATGGTTAGGGCTAGGGTGTTGACCATAGGGGTGTGCATTAGCGGTGGCGGTGGCGGTTATGCCTCCCACCGCCACTGCTAATGGTGGTGATGAATATGTTACCACCGGCACCGACACCGGTGGTAGCATAGAATCGGGCCCAACGGTAGCACTAACACCGGTGGCGGTGGCGGTGAACAGCTACCGTCGCTGGGCCCGATTTTGGGCCATTTGGGCCACGAAATTGGTTTAGTCCACATAATTTTTAGTAGATGGCTGATTGTAATATTGTGGTAGTATTCAATATGAAGATCTTGCATATTTGAAATGGATGTAAAGGAAAGAGCATGATCCCAAAGTAACACTACCATGCACGACATGCAGATAAAAATCTAAACATGCAGCATGGCCCCAAAGCAACACTACCATGACTCAACTAACTTTGTGAAAGTAACCCATCGAATATTTCAATTGGTACCAAATTGAACCTCGTAGAGTTCCCAATTGAACCAGTAGCATATAGATGATCAACAAGAAAATTGTCTAGATTTTCCACCACCTAAAAGTTATAGATGTCTTTCGAAATCCCCTATTTTCCAGTTAATAACAGTGGTTCTACTTCTTTGAGTTATTTTGCATGAACTGTTAATGATCCCTAAGAGTACTGTTAATACTTCCCTACGAAACAAAACACCTACTAAGCTGGGATGAGATCATTAACAGTTCATCATTATATGCAGTGCACCATAATTGTCACAACCTTGTGATGGGATCATTAACAGTTCATCATATATATTAATATTCTGAGAGGTAAAGAGAGAGAGAGAGAGAGAGAGAGAGAGAGAGAGAGAATTTATGTACTTACCGTAAGCCTGAGCCAAAGAGATGAACACGAGTGAGTCTGAGCTTATTCAAATAACTTGGGAAAAGAGATGAGATTCGAATGAGATAGAGAGCATGAGAGGGAAAGAGATATTTACAGTGATTGTTGGCCAAAGAAAAAGAGATAAATGCGAGAGAGAGAGAGAGAAAAAGAGTAACAAGAAAAATTAAGAAAAGGAAAGAGAGTTACCGTGAGACACCGAGGCTGTGATCGACGGGGGTAGACGGCTGACGGCGAGGAGGACGATGGTAGACGACCAAGTGCACTACGCCGGAGGGGCACCGGGATCGAGTGGACTCGGGAGGGATGAGGTCACGGGGATGCAGGCTGGCAGGGCAGGCAAACTCGGGGGGGTTTAGGGGGAAGCCAAAACCCCTAAGGCTTCAGGGTTAAAACGACGCCGTGTAACATTTTTTAAAGAAAAAACGGTTCTGGCGGTGAACCGCCCAGCAGTGGGCGGTTCACTTCCACCGCTATTTTACCCCCTACTTGGTGAAAATAGCAACCGCCACCGCTACTAAATAGGGAGCGGCGGTCGGTAGCGGTACCGGTGTCGGTTAATCGGCCCACCGCCGGTACCAGTGAACACCTTTAGTTGATCAGAAGATCTTATCTACTACAAGGAGCCGAGTAAATACTTAATGGATGGTCTACATCTTCTATGTCTTGCTGATGGTCTCAACTTTGGAGGGCCATCACATGGTTGTGTGTTATACGTGGTGAGTTTTCAATCAGTTCCCGATGATGAAAATGAGGGATTTGATGAGGATTAAATTGCAGAAGCTCGTCGCGTTGGACTTAATTATCCATTTTGGGGACATGTTTTGAACAATGATGATGAGTTGTACATACAAGGATATGGGCAGCCACCCACTGGGGAAGGCAGCAGTACATCTAGGCACACAAGCGCACATGCAGAACCTGTTCATATAACTTTGAAGATGATGAGACAGTGCCAAGTACAGTGAGTGAGTACAATTCTGTTGATGATGACGATAATGTGAGAAGTGAGGCCTAAGAACCACCTTCAGATACTCCAACTCCTGACCAACCAAGGAAGTGACCAGAGGAGGAAGATGAAGGTAAATGGAAATTGTCTTTGTTTATTTTTGTAAAGTTTAATCTTTTAAGAATCTATATGTGTTATCTAACATATTGAACTATTGTGTCATAGAGTGCAATTCGGATATGGATAGGAGCGACATACTAGTGTTGCCACCAAATAGTGATGATGATAATATCACCACATTCGATGCAAAAAGTGCTTATGAAGCTGGCAACACCAACTCTGAAGATGTGAATGAAATTTGCCTCTTCTACACAGTTTAGAAAGCAGTAAGGGAAGCTAACATTTTAAAGGGGATATATATCAAGTTCAAGAAGAGTATCGGGAAAAAGTTGTTGTAATTTGCCATGGAGAGAAGTGTAAGTATGGGGTGTATGCTGCTTGGATGTAGCAAGAAAAGACCTTCCAAATCATTGTCTGGAGTCACATCTAGGACGAGATCTCGAAAGTATGACAAGCTGAGTAGTCAAGTGGGAAGCCAACCAAACCAAAGGCCAGTACTTGTTGACCTTGAGGTTGATGTTGGCTCAGTTGTAGGAGGTGGTGCATTGTTTTCGTGGGGACCACATGGTCGGGGGGATAAAATTCAGAGTGTCTGATCCCCTCCAAATTTGGGACAACACTGCGACTGTGCTAATGATGATACTACTAGAGCGATAGAGAAGTGTAAAGCAACATCACCCAAAGTAGTGTTGCCTATAGTTAAACAAGCAATAGAGTAAGTGCAAGCGAAGAACAAAGGAAAGGGGAAGAAGTCGGAGTGTCATATTTAAGGATATGTACAGTCCTTGGTTGTTTTGTTAGCTCTTGTTGTAGTTAAGTGGCGAACGGCTTAAGCTTTGAAAGTTTGTGATTTTGTGACATGGAAAACTTTTAGTTTAAGTATGTTATATTCACATCTGTTGTATTTGGTTTGGGTTTTTTGAACAGTGTGAAGGATCTGTGCAGGATATTTGGGTTGTATTATGCCCCTTTAGTGTTATATCTAAATGTCAATGGGCTATATGTGCCATTTTTGTAACCATTGCAGGCTATATATGCTATAAATTGATGAAGACATGGGGAGCCTCTTTTGCCTAGAAATGTGGTATATTAGATCATACAAAATGTACACTAACAATAACATGGAATTTACTGCAACTTAAACCATACTTCTTTATACACCAACACAAACACGAACTGTATAGATACTGTCAACAGTCAGTAACAATATTACACTAAATTTACAATGAAACACGAACATAAGTGCCAGAAGCTCTCATAAACAACATACAAATCACTGTAACTTAAATCGTACATCTTTTTGGTGCCCTATATCAAAGTAAATACTCACAATACAAGCAAGGAAAAATATCCAAGACAGGACTAGTGCAACTCTATAGTCTCTCAGCTGAAGTACAAGCAATTGTCTTTGTGTTTGAAGCTCCACATTCTGACTAGCATGTTGTGTTTCCACCTCCAAATGGTAACGAGCAATTTCTTTGTCCTTATCTTCAATTTTCGCATGATGATGAGCAAAAATTGTTTCAAGTTTAGCACAGAGACAAGCACGTTCCTTCTCTATGACTTCAAGTTCAACACGATAATGAGCATTTTCTTTATCCCTATCTTCAATGGAAGTTGGTTCTGAAATTTTTACCCTCTCGTGCATTGTCTGTAGTTGTCTCAACACTCTCTTTTCTTGATCACACATTGGTGGATCGTACCATATGAAAAAGTTGAAACATTCTCCAACCTACACGACATATTGTTACTGTTAATTGTAATTACTAGTTAAATTGTCTGGGGGAATGATTTAAGGGAATAAATTGAAATTACCTCATAGTTCACGCAGCTTAGAAAACGTCTCCCAAAATTACCTTTAGTGTAGGACGTTTTGAGGCAAGTCAGAACACCACAACAACAGCATGGATAAGCCGGGGTGACTCCTCCACTTGACCCAATTGACCCACTTGACGCACTCGACATCCAGCTCAATTCCTCCAATTGGGCAACACTAACAGAGAGAATGCAAGTTATTCAAAATCAAGTTATTCAAAATCAATGCACGTTACTCACTAAATTATTCAAAAAACTCGTCCTTCTCATGAGTTATACGCACATTATGATACCCCCAAAATCAAGAAAAACCTATCTGTCCATTTATTTAGTAAAGCACACATGCACACTACCACGAGCGAGATTCAAGAAAAAACGAACAAGAATAATATCACATTATTGAGGATGAAAAGAGAAAAGGAACCTTACCGATAGATGAAGAATAACAGTACGACAGAAGATAGTCGCTATTTTGGGCCTTTGGCTTCTTCGAAAAGTAACGTTGTCTTAAAACGATGGCAAGTGGTATGCGTTTTGGGGTGGAGGGGCATTTTTGACAAATCATATAGGGTGAAGATCATGTGCGATGCAAATAACGACGATTCCCGGAAAATCTAACCGGGTAGCTCAATTTGAATAATTGTGATAATTGGAGGGTTTAATGCATCTTTGGGGTTGTATTTGTAGTGATTGAGATCACAAAATGATGTTTCCCATAATTCTTTTATTTATGTCTCTTTTTCTTTTATATATGCACATAGAGATCTATTAAACAATAAATTCACTAGTACCTAAGCAAATAAATTCGTTTGTCTAACTTGTTACAGCCAAGCACATTACGTCAAATCGAGACATGTTATGCAACTGAGTGAATCATGACATACTCCTCGCATTAATTGATTAGTGTCGTTTTCAGGCTATTCAACTTCTGTCTCACGTGTTTTATTCTTTTGCCATCAATTTATCAACTATATTTTGATTAGATTTAAATAAATTTCTTGTGGTAATTTTTAGTATCTACTATAAATTTATTGTGGTAATCAATTAAGAAAATCGATTTAATAAAGATTCAATATTAGAGAAACCTAATATCATGTGTTTGATAATTTGACTTTCAAATTTTTGTTCATAATTTAGTTTTTGGAAGAGGTGAAGGCCAGAGACGAGGACAATTGAAAGGGGGATTCAGAGGGTAGATAGAAATGGAACTATTCCTAAAGTCAGTTCACTTTACGCGATAACTACGCGTTTAGCTTGGCACTAAATTCCAAGGAAGCCAAGCCACGTTCTTAGAAAAGAACAATATTTGTAGGGAAAACAAAAAGTATTATCTTTTTTTTTTTTGTTAAACAAAGCAAAACGTATATCAATTTGTCTTTTTTATAAGCATTTCAAGTATAATGTGGGTGGGCCACAAGAAATAATTTCTAGATGGCTGCTGCGGAGTGCGAACATGCATTTCCTCCGGAACCAAAATGTGCATCCATTGTGACGGAATTTATCTAATCTTATCCTTATTGTGTGCAAATCTTTCCGAACGAGCAACTTAATGGAGAGAGAGACGAGAGAGATGGTGAACAAGAAAGAGCAGCTGATTAGAAGTTTTTTTTTTCCTACGTTACTCGGCAGCTGATTAGAAGTTACTCGGCAGTTTCTTTTGCTTCCCAAGACCCCTATAAATACATCGTAGAAATGCCTCTTATGTATTCAGTTTCGGAGACACTTGTCTCTCTGTTCCTTGCTGAAAAACTCTCGCTCTCGCTCTCGCTCTCGCACTCGCACTCGCCTCCGTTTTTCTTTGGTCTTTCCATCTCTCTTTCTTCACCTTCTCTCCCCTCTCTATCTCTCTTCGCTCTCTTTCCGAGACTTGTCACTCTTCTACTTGCTGAAATACTCTCTCTCTGTCCTCTGTTTCTCTTTGCTCTTTTTATCCGTTTCGCTACCTTCTCACTGTCTCCCTCTCTCTGCCCTCTTTTCCTCTCTTTTTGCTCGTATCTCTCCATTCCTTGTTGAAATCCACTATCTCGCTCTCTGATCTCTCCCTTCACGGTTGAAATCCACTAGGTTTTCCTTTGATCACAACCTCAAAGAGGGACTGTATAGCTTCATTCTGCTTTTCGCCTTTGTTTCTCTTTGCTCTGTTTTTCCTCACCCTCTCTCTCTCTAGCTTCAGATTTATTAATACCCACTTCAAGAAAATGATAACCGGTAAGTCGAAATTGAACAACACAAACAGACAAAGCCTCCCTCCTACGAAAGGCTGTATCAAGATAAACAAATTGAGAAGCATGGCGGTCACCGTTAGGCGCGTCTTTGCTTGGTTCGGACAAAAGCTCTCCGATACTGGCACTAAGTCGGTGGATTATTCCAGCTCAACTTCCACCGGCCCCGTCCGCAACTACTAGAGGGTACTATTCAGATGATCCATCAGATTGATGACCAGTCAGTTTGGCGTAGGCAAGATGCGAGCTTCTGCAGCTGTGATTTCAAGGTCTAGCTCGGGCTAACCTTGGTATACTGTTCTTACTGTTGAAATAGACTTTCCTTTTTCAGTTTTCTCCCTTTGAAGTTGATTAAAGTAAAAAAAAAGTGGGAAAGGAAGTTGATTAAAAGGGTTCAAGAAAAAAAAAAAGATGGACATTTTGAGATTTGGGTACATGTAATTATATAGCTTTAAATCTGCTGAGCTATTTTATTTAGTTGTAGCGCATGTTTGTCTTGATCATACAGTTTCCCCATCTTAAACTTTTGAAGACATTGATATTTCTGGAAATGATGGATTGTGTTAGTTTTCTGGAAATTTTGATGATGGTATTGGTTGGATTCCCCTATCTGTCCAGAGTAGATCCTTCCGACAGAATGGTAAAACTTCATTCAGGTTAACTGGAAACTGATTTCGGTTCTCGGAAAGGGATGATCTGTACGGTAATATCGTGACAGGCTTATAGTTTTGTTTCGTTCTTCTCTGTTGTCTCTCTCTATGCCGTTTTCAAAAGGCAAGACACCAGGGTCGAGCTCAATAAAAAATTGAGGCGTAAGGACATAATAATTAGGCCTTTTTATATAATTTTTTGTTTTAAAATATATTTAAAATTTTATTTAAAAATAATTTTTCTAAATTTTTTAGATATAAAATTATTAACAAAATGGACTTAAATCTCATTTGTTTTAAATTTATTTATTCATTATGCATTTAAAGGCCTTTTATTACTTAAGGGTTGAGCCAGCCTGCAAGACACCAACCTGAAAAAAAACCTACGATGTAAAGTGGACCAGGAAAGTGGTCACTTTGGCTCGCTGGGGATATCCCGAAGACTTTCGAACCAGGGATATGTTCGTTTTCACACTTTTTCAGGATTCTAAGTATGTTCACAAATCTACCACCGAACATATTTAGAATTCAAACACAAACACCAATACATTTTACACAATCTCTAACAATTTTTTAATTTTTTATTTAACATAAATTTTCTCTCTATACTTTTTTACATAACTCTAATATTTTTTTATTAAATAATTACATCAAATCATTTCTTTTTTCACTTTACACAAACACCAATAAAATACTATTCAACATAAAAATTTACAACTTCTCTAAAATCCTATATTTTTACTCAAGACGAACATAACACAAATCTGTTCGAAAGATAAATCATATTTCATGATTGAAGCCGCAAAGTGAATCGAATAAAAAAGTACCTTCGTAATCTCTCGGTACCTGTTCATTCATTTTTCTTCGCACGCCCAAGCACACTGATATATATGTATATATGAAGTGGAAGGCCGTGCCCAGAAATTGCATTGCAGCACCTTAAGGTTGGTTTCGGAAAAGATGTCTTCTTAGAATTCCTTCTCCCCTCTTCCCCTTTAAATTCTTAAGGAATTGAATCGCCATTGGAAAGCTTTAAGGGTGTTCCAATATAAATCGAGGTCTTATAAGCATCGGTTTCTACTTATTCTTTTTCGTGTATGAAAAGGGCATTAAATGCTACTTTTCTCTGACTGATAAGGCATGCACGCTGTGAAGTACCTTCTTCGTCACAGGGGACTTGACCAAGCCCCCAAGTCATGTAGCCTCCCTAAAAGCGTATATATGTTTGGTTAGTTTCAAGATTAATTCCCCATCAAAACATGTAACTATCATGAAAAGAGATCGGCTTCGCAGCCGAGTTCTTTTAGGCATTGAATGATCTTGGGCACGGAATTTGTATTCAAGTGGATCAACACAGGGCCCAAATTTTGAGGAATGGCTCACTTAATCAGATAAAATTCAATTATCAGAACAAAAATAAATAGTTTAAAAAGAAATATTGTAAAAAATACTGTTCAAGGGATATATATTCAAAAATGATAATTTAAGAGATAAATTGTTATATCCTCAAATTCCCCGTAGAATTGGTGAGAAAAGAAAAACCCGTAAAGATAAAGCCGCATAAAACTAGACTTTTACATCCTGTGTAAGAAATTTTAAAAATTAACTTAATTTTACTATATTGTCAAATGTAATTTTCTGAAAAGATATTCATTTCTTATGAAAAACTATAATCTTAGGACATCTTCTTTTGTAAAAATATTCTAAAATGCAATAATATTCAACAAAATTTACGAAATGAACATCTAAAATCTAAAAAATTCTTATATAAATATCAATACCTTTTACACAATTTTCAAAAACTTTTCACACAAATTCCAATACCTTTTCAAAAAAATTATTACAAAATATTCGCTCTCAATATTTTTTCACCTAACTCTAGTACGTTTTTATTAAATAATTATGTCAACTTATCTCTATCTACAACTTTTTATAAATTCCAACAAAAATATTTTTAAAATTTTTCACCAACTTTTACACAAAAATTCTATAAAATTTCAAATTTATATTAATATTCACGTTTTTTTCAAAATTTTAAAAAATCTTATAATTTTTTACTAAACCAACGTCCCCTTATACTATCGTATTGACCATATCTTAGTTTCCCTTTATTTGATGTTGCAAATTACGGTCGAAATAATTGTTGGGGGGATCTTATTGAACACCGCGTCCAGTGATAGCGTTGGTTATGTTTCGTGCTCTCTTTCTGTCCCCCAACCATCCAAAGAAAAAACTTTGTCGGATAGTCCTCTATCCAAAAGTCAGCAAATATGTCTCAGTTAGGGAGTAGTGTCTGTAAACTCAAAATATTTAAAAAGAAAAATTTACCCATACAACATTTTTGAATGTAAACATTTAAATAATAATAATAATAATAATAATAATAATCTCAAAATTATTTCTCCCACCCCCTTATCTCTCTTCATTTCTTCATCTATACTCATAAAATTTTACTTTCTATTATTTTTTTAAAATCAAATAAAACTCTAATCTAACTTAATTTTCATAACATTCCTAAAATTTTCAAAAAACTTTAATTTGAAAAAACAGGCAGCTTTGTTATCATGGGCTAATCAAAAGAGAATATTGATTCGGGGGGATTCGGTGGGTTTTATCTGAATCATTGAATTACGCACCATATGTTCATGATAGCTCGTTGATGAGCATTTAGTAGGATATGTTGTACCAGACTACCGGCTAAAGCAGTTCTCCATGGCAACTTTTCTAATCTGGTGCACGTGTCAAGACGACCTCTGTGTGGGCAAAAGTTATTGTGTGATTGGGGTTATTGTGTAAGTGTATGAGTGTATGAGTGGACGGATGAGATTAGAAGTTGAGAAATCTAATGACTGAGAAAATGTCACGTCATTTAATGAACCCGACCCGCTAACCCGACCCGCAAAATTGACCCGGTTTCATTAAATGATGTGGCATTTTTTCAGCCATTAGATTTCTCAACTTCTAATCTCACCCGTCCACTCACACACTCACACCATAACCTCACTCACACAATAACCATGGCCCTCTGCGTGACCCTCTTTTGGAAACCATAACCCGCATATTGACGACACCGTTTTCTGACAACCAGTCACGTTGAAATTCGTCGGAAAATTCAATTTTTTGGAAGTTTTTAAATTTTAGGTATTGAAGTTGATAAAAAAAAATGAAGTGAAAAAATTGATGAAAAAGTGAAAAAAGTTATGAAATGTGGTGAAAAAATTGAAAAAGTATATGCAAATTGATGAGAGAGAGTATTTTATAATGATGAAATTTTAGGTGGCCAAAATTTAATACGCAAACATTCGTGGCTAAGAATTTTTTTTTTTCAGTTTCCAATGCTTTAAATTCTTGTAAATATTTAGTTATTATGTCAATTTAGCAAGCAAGATTTCTATTCACGTCAGCAATCTTGCAGACTCAACCTCACCTCTGTCCACGTCACTCTCTCCCTCAGCTGCTAAATTAAAAACGACAATGTTAGTTTATAAACCAAACAATGTGCTCTGATAAAACTAACGTGAGCCGTTTTGAAACACAAAGCTAACAACCCCCAGCTCATCGCCATGAATCACATGGCCTCCATCCTCGTCGTCTTCCTCCTGGATGGCTTATGTACATGCCATACATACTTATATCAGAATCAATAATAACCGCAGAAGAGGTTTTTTTTTTGTGGATAACTTGTACATCTCATTCCTCGTGAAGATAAAGAATGGCAGAAGCAAGGGATCTGATTATATTGTATCTGTGAGACTGTGACCAGTGGCGGAACCAGGATTAAAATTTATGGGTGTCGAACTTTAAAGGCGAAATGACAAAAAAAAATTATTTCTTCGTAATGCAAAACATTGTCTTAGAGTTATAATGTCGAAAATTAAGGACTAAAAGCATTAAAAATATTGGAATACATGTACCGTCCGATGTACTGCGACTGAAAGGTGACAATTGGATCCTACAAATTTGCATCTTCTGAAAATATTGCAAAATGACTTATTTCTCAAGAGTTTTAAAAATTTCATGCTCGATGTACACTAACATGCAATCATTCATTCAGGCATCTCTCATCCTATTACCTAAATCACTCTTGATGATCAAGTCAATTTAATTCCCTAATTAATTCTAAAACTTTAGAATAAATTACAGATGATTCTGATGGTGAGGTTTTGATGCCACTATGATTTATTTTTCTTACATTTTTTGGTTACTACTACAACTGCGATCTGTCTTTTTTTTCCCTTTTTTCTTTTAACAAAAGGTTACTGGGGATGCATTTGCAATTTACTTTCTCTAGGTTCTATGGATTTGGAATTGAAAGATATTCATATTCTCCAAAGCAACTTTCACACACAAAGCAACAATTAATGGCAAATCATGCTTTGAATAATAAAAACAAAATTTCCAAGATAAACAAGATTTAGTAAAAGAATTCTCGAGATAAATATATCTCAAAAGTGGTCAAAACTTTGGTTTGGCCTATACAAGGATCCTAAACAAACACAACATTTTTCGAGGTCTCTAATAAAAATGAAGAAACAAATCAACATAGGGAGAAAGAAACGAAATGATCTTGATTGTGAAAAATTAGGAGCAAAGAGTAAATAATTTTTTACTAACAGAAATTTAACAAGATGGCTGGAAGTTACCCCTCAGTTGAAGAACTTGTAGTCGATGCAAAACAAAAAATCATAATAACTGTATATTTACTTCAATTATTACGTAGCACTAGGAGCAAAATCAATGTGTAGAAAAAAATTTGTTTTAGGTCTGATACCCATTAAGTCTAGTTGGCCTGGACTTCATGGGTATCAGAGCTGGACTTAATGGGTATCGAACCTAGCCAACTTATGAAGAAAAATGGAAAAAAAATGTTTTATCTAAGGAAAAAAGGGAAAATAACAACCATTAGATGGTTGTTGGTATTAGTCACTGCATAGATCTGAGGCCACAGTGTGGACCCCTGTATACCAAAATCTGCTGGGATTGGACCTGGAAACTACATTGTCCTTGGATTATCCTTGATGAGGCTTGCAGATCGATCTGACTTCTGTCGCCTATAGTTATAACCCCTCTAAGAATGTAGAATTAGGTGTTTGATATGGTGCTTTGTTTTCTTTGACCTGTCAAAAGTTGGATGTTTTTTCTTTGTTTATCTCTTCATCTGGGAACTGTTGATTTTTCTTTTAGCTGTAGGGTTCACATTCAACATTTTTTGACCCGATAAAATGAAAAGTGTTTTACGGTTTAAATTGAGATTTTTTGTGAGGCTTAGTCCATAGAGCGGAGGCTTAGGCTGATAGGCCCAAGCCGAAGCGCTCATGAACAAGCCTGTCTTGATGGGTGTCAGGGGGCAATGCCCCCGAGGGAAATTTTTTGACCTGTTTTATCTATAGTTGCTTATAGCCTTATATACAAGTAGATATTTTGTTTACATAAATGTTTATTTTTATTTCTCATGTGATATTTATTTTCTATTACAGGAATTCAAGATAGAGGATGTTGATATGTCAAAGTAGGAAAATTTTAATTGGTTCTTGCTTATTGTGTTGTATTTTAATATTTTAAGTCGATCCTTGCTTATTGTTATTTTATATGGGGATCTAAAATCCCTGTTTTTGGGATTGAAATGTGTTTGTGGGCGAGCAATGGTTGAAGGATCAGTTTTTCGACAGTCGCAATCCGGATGTTTACTATAGTCGTTCGGACGTCCTTCTGGGTGTGCAGGCGTAGCTTCACAAAAAGATATCTTTTTGGTTTTGGCAGTGAGGACGGTTACTCATGAAATTTATTTAATATTTACTTTGTTTTGCATTTTAGTAGGCCTTAGACCCTTTAGGAATTACCTCGTGTTTTAGTTGTCGTAATGTATGTAAATGTTCTAGTCATTTATCGGTGTTTGTTGACGTTTGGACGGTTTTTGTTAGGTTAACAATGGATCAGTCAAGGAAAAGTATCACGAAGGTCGGGGCACAGATAGAGCGATCAGCTTGGACGGACGCTATGGTAGTGGAGCTGAGAGAGAGTTTCCAGACAATGGTGGAGCCGACGCATGCATTGTGCATGGGTCTCCATACCCGCTTAACCACTCTGGAGAATAATTTTGCTCTGACAGAGAGGGGTCTGAGGGAGGAGATGATTGCTTTGAGGCAAGAATTGATTTCCGAGAAAGAACACTTATCCCAGTTGTACCAGTCTCTCAGTACCGTTTTGATACTGTTCCGGACGCTCATCAAACAAATGAATATTATGGAAGAGCGGTTGGAGCATGTTTGTGACGCCATCAGACAAGATATGAATGCGTCATCTCATCGTCGTGATTTAGACTAGTCTCTAACTTATGCTTTGTTAGTCTTCGGTTTGTGATTCAGACTAGTCTCTGGCTTATGTATTTTTGTTATTATTTACTTATGTTTTGCTAGTCTCCAGCTTGTACTAGACTTTATGATTATGTTTTTTGATTGGTATTTCTATGTTTGATATTCTATATTAATTATGTTTTTTCATTTGTCTTCAGCTTGTACTTGATTTCGATTATGTTTTTTATTTACTATTATGTCGGTTAGATATTTGTAGACCAGTATTAATTTTATCCTGTATTTAATATATTCTCTTCATATTCATGTCTAATTTAATTTTAAATGCATAATTAAATAAATTAAATTTGAAGATTTCATATTATAATTTAGAACAGTCCGGACTTCCGCCTGATATGTTATTCGTCCTCACGTGTTACCATTGCATAACGCCCGAACAAAATTCCACCGTCTTCACGTCCATATTTAAGCAACGTCCGCCTATTCTAGAGCTGTTCACACAATATATTTGAGGAAATTTTTTTTCTTAAGATAAAAAAATAAGCGTCTGCACGTTATTTATTAGCATGCGAACGATATATCTGCTAACAAAGTTTGCATTTTGGCACAGAAATTCACTTCGTGCGATCTGTATTAGAGATGTTAGCACGGGTTTTAATGACGAAATTGATTTTGTCATGTAATACATTGACGGACGCATAGGTCATGCGAATGGGAAAAAAACAAAGAATATGTGACGTATTTATAATTGTCACAGAAAATGAAAACCGTTCGACGTGGAAGAGTTAGCGTCTGGACGCTTTTTCCTGAGGAACCTCATACTTTGTCACCCAAACACTAATGCGACACGTTTCTCCTAGCAAACCCGGTGTCAAAATAACTTTTGTTGACAAAAATTTTTGACACCCAAATCCTATTTTGTTATAGTGAGAGCAACATGCATTCAAATCCCTACAAATCCCTTAGTACTCGAGAAACACACTGAGCATGATTTTATGTAAAATTATTTCTTATTTATGAATGAAACTTTCTAGCAATGAAGATTAGAACTTGTTGGTCGTACCCTCAAAATTTCATAAGAAAAATAAGAGATAAAATGACAGAAATGCCCTTGATAACCATTAGAGGCAGATCGGGAATTTTAGAAATTCTTAAGGGTAAAAGGGTCCGAACAGGTAAACTGGGCTTGTGGCTGGGTTAAGTATTAATAAGGATGAAGTGGTAAAAATTTGAGCCCAAACCCATTCCTCTAAAGAGCCCAATAACCTAAACGACCTAAATATTCTCCTTAATAATAATTAAATAATGCACTGACCCATTTGGGATTATGCCGAGTGATAATAAAATTAAGAAATAAAAATATTAAAGAATTAATTAATTGAGTTACTTGACCTTTTAAGTCAAAAAGTCTTGTAAAATTTTAAAAGCATAATATAATTACATTTAATATTCGAAATATTTAACTAAGTTTAATAGAATAATAAAAGCAACAAAGACATGAAGGGAATACAAAATTTAAGAATTTTCTAATAAGCCAATAAAAGAAAATAATAAAACAGTTAATTGGAAATATTCATTGATTCTTTTGAATCTTTATGAATAAATACATTCTATAGTTTCCCATTATAAATGGAAGTACGAATTATGAGTAAATGATGGGTCATCCATGAATGTTGCATTATTTATATAAGAATGATTGAGCATCAATGATTGCATTCATGTCATGAATCATTTAATGGATCAAGGTCGGAAAATGGAAACCGAACCTACCCGAGGTGGTTCCCGAGATAACGGTGATGGTAGTGGACACATATGGGGAGAGTGGGACCCACCACTACAAGGAGTGGGTGGGGCTCTCATGAGGCAAAATGTCTTTGACAGGGTCTTGATGTAGGTGGCACGAGATAGTCTCAAAAAGAAAGGAGAGACACATAACCTGACTCTGGGGTGAACAGAGAAGGCACCAAGAACACCTCAACTCCAAAGGAATGGATGGAAAATGGGTGCACGACATTGTTGCAACGCACGTGCGTGAATACTTGTTTTTATTTTATGAAATTGATGAAGTACGAATTTCTTATTGCATTGCCATGTTTATCATATGTTACTTTATTACTATATTTATCATATGTTACTTTATTGTCATGTCCCCTCCCTGATCTTACTGAGTCCTTATGAATCACCTCGTCTTTTTCGTTGTTTGCTTGTGCTTAATTTATTAACAAGAAATGAAGTTATTCGAAGGACAACATATCCTTGACCTGGACCCTTATGTTGTGCTCCTACGCATCAAAGCGTGGGTCTCGGACTCCTTCGAGATATCAGTGGAGCACACTCCCGACTGGTACCTCAAGGCACACTCCCAACTGGTACCTCAAGGATTCTCTCATGCCTAGACCTGGGAATTTTGGTTTGGTAGATGTTGGGAGACGGCATGGTGGATCTTACCACTGATAATGATGAGAAGCAGTTTAGTTAGATTTTTCTTTTATGTCTATAACGGTTTTTCCCAGATCTGTATTTCTAAACAGTTTTTATTTTGTAATTATCATGGGTGTACAGGCTCAATGAGCTATAGTGTGCTCACGTTGCTGTAAACGTAAAAACTAGCCTTTTGTTGTAGTCCTCGAGGACATTTTGGTCACCGTGATGTATTTACCTTATAAAATTTCAGATTTAATTAAAATTTACCTCCATTCCTCTCTTTTCCAAAAACAACTATATTATTTGTCAACAACTCAGTTTGTAAGAATTATTATTAAAAGTTTTGACAAGCTTTCAAAATCTCTATATTTACCCTATATTTTCATGTCTTTCTTTGAATCTATGAGGACAAAATAGTTTATAATCACCAAGATTAATCTCCATCTTGTTTGGATACCATTCTTATAAGTTAGCCTAAGAAATAAGTAGGATGATTACGGGGACGTGACACATACAGTTGACCCAAACGCCTAGGACAAATTTCAAACAGCCAGAAAAGCCTCTCTAATCATGAGATCGTTTTGAGGTTTCAGTAAAATGATTTTCTAATGAGCATCTTGCGGGAACATATTGCAAAAGCTTGATTGGTGGATACGATGGGATAAGTCGATATCTAGAAGGTCTGATGAATAAGGGGGAAGGGAGGTTGGCTCAAAAAGGGGTAAAGAGGCTACAGAGGAAACTGGTTAACGCTTTCGCATTCAGTTGACTGACCGCAAGAACTTACGCGGCAGTTTCCAGCCTCAAGCATTTATTTTCTTTTTCTTTGATGTCTCCGTTCCCCAAGATTTCCCCCTTTAAGGCCCTGTTTGGGATTGCTGTGAAAAAAAGAGCTTTTATCCATAAAATTTTTGCTTATAGAGCTTTTACCTGTAGAGTTTTATTAAAAAGTTGTTTAACTGTTTGACAACTATATATTTTAAAGTGTTTTGAATCTATTATACATGTTTGGTAACAAAACATAAAAAATACTTTTAAGTGTTAAAAATGATCAAAAAGTACCTATATATCATTTTATTCAATTAGGTGGTTGTTTTTCTCAAAAGTAATTGAGAAAGTACTCTTCCTCCACTACTTTCGTGTATCTTATCAAGCTAGCAAATCAGTATTTAATTTCTAAATAAATTCACTTTGTTAGCAAATCAATATTTAATTTTCAAATAAATTCATGGAGTACATGAGATTTGTGAATGATTCAAAATCCTAACAGAATATTTCTTCATGCACTTTATAACCAAATCCCACGATTTTCTCCCATCATTAATCATCAACTAGCCGTTTCTTTGCAACATGAGATAAACCAACAATCCGAAACTTAGCTGCTTCTGGTATTTCCTACATTCAAGTACATATAAACATTTGGGATAAATATTACTTTGTTTATTTTTTAAAAAACGTAGAGGTTAAATGGTAATACCTGTAACTTTTTTTCCCACCAGTCATCAGTAGCATCAATTGTCTTTTTCACTGGATCTCATCCAAGGCCAGTTTCCTTTCCTACCAATTTCATCCAAGTGTTCCGATCTTTTTTCATACTATCCCACTTGTTTTTAAGCTGCTTGTAGTTATATGATTTACCCATCTTCTCGCTGAATTTCTGTACCACATTTTGCCACCCTATCCTATTAAAATGTGTTCCTGGGCGATTACCAAAGTAGATCTCACTAATACATATGTCAATATATTCTTTTAACATTTTTTTGTCCAAACTATCTTCGTGGCCTGAGTTTCTTGACTCTGTGCAGCCATACCAATAACATTGCTTTGATTTTTCTTGACCATATTTCCTACCATCATGTTGCAATAATGAATAAGCAAACAAAGTTGTTAAAAAGATAAATAATTGCAAATACGTTAGCATGCCTAAAAGAAAAGAAACTCAACTCAAAAGACCATATATGAAACAAAACAACAGAAAAGAGAATTAAAAAAATATATATAAGCAAATAAAAATATATATCAGCAAGAAAAATACGCGAAAAATAAACAGAAAACAATATAATTCAAAACTGAAATCAACTGAGATAACTATTCTAGCTACGATGAAACCTTTCACAGTAATTCAAATACAATAACTGAAAGAATGAAGTCATTGTGCAGAACAACTGAAAGAATTAATAGATACAAATATAAAATCAAATAAACAAAGGCATAAAAATAAAAATTGATTAAAAGCTGATAAAACTTACCGATTTTTCAACTTGAATTTTGTTCTCCCACCAGCTTTATCAGGAAAAGTGAGAAATTATAGGAAAAATGTACTGGAAGTGAATCAAGAAAAGAGAAGAAAGTGGAATAGGAAGTTGGATGGTTTGGGGGAAGTGAGAAATTATAGGAAAAATATACTGGAAGTGAATCAAGAAAGGAGAAGAAAGTGGAATGAAGTTGGACAGTTGGGGTCATTTTTGTCATTTAAAAAGTTTCATTAAACTTCAAGTGCGTCTCGCATAAACTATTTTTCTGCGTTAAGGAAAAATCTTCAATTTGAAGCTTCTCCTTAAAGTGGATTTCCAACTTTTTAGGTATTAAACAAGTACTTTTTTATTTTTAGCCGAACACCTATTTTTGTGTGAAAAAGTGTTTTTCATGTATTAAAAGCTCTTTTTGAGCTCTCAGACGCTATCTCAAACGGGCCAGATCTCCCCCTTCCTCCCTCTCTTAAAGCAAAAGGCTCCAGGTGGCTTCCGATTTTGTTGGGTATCGAGACAGGAATCTGCCAGCCGACTTCGGTCTGAGAGGGCTAGGGATTTTGCTGGCCGACTTCGGTCTGAGAGAGCTTGCTGGGAGGTGGTGGAATTTCAAATTCTGTCCGAGGGTATCGGGTTCTAAGTAAGAAATAAAGCGAAGAAATGCGTCCGGTCTAAATCAGATACAAAATTCAACCGGCCGGTTTGAGGAGCAAATAAACCGTGATTTATTTGTGATTTAAAAAATGGCTCCACGTCATCTGTCGGGATGGCATCGGAAAAGCGTCGGGAGCTGAAGCATTTCTCTTATTTCTTTGTAACGTGGATAGGAACTACTTAACTGCTTGGATTTGGGTGCAACACATTTCCCCCAAATTCTACATACCAATTTTGAACTTTATTCCAATTAGATTAATGTTCTTGTCAAGTCCATAGGTAGATGATGTGAGAGAGGATTTGTAGAAGTCACTTGAACGAAATTGTGACCAGTTGACCACCAAAGAGCAGGTAGCAAAGCTTTATTTGAACGTTGATTAATTCTAACTGTCATCCTAATCGAGAGGGAAAACTAAAGACATCAAATTGGTGTTGCTGGAATCTGAATTTATCTCTAGTTTTGGCTTTGCACAAAACATGAACACCATGATTCCTGCAAATGTACGATTCTTTTTTGGGGGGAAATTACGTATAAATTCTTTACTTCAGGATGCATTATATTTAACTGAATTTGAGTTGACGGAGCTGCTAGATGTAGGGTCGGCGCCAGAAGTAACAACTGCAGTGGCGCACATCAGTGCAATCGTGTCTCCACCTTATCAAACTGTAAGCATACAGCTTTATTTTTTGTTCAATTTATGCGGTTGGGTCTGTTCTCTCAACTCTGCACTCGAGGACTTCTTCTTCTTCATTTTTGTCCTTTTAATCTTTTCTGATTTGGACTTTCTAAGTGGTGCTGGATCTAGTTGTTTCTAGGTACTATTGCTGATGCCTGATGGAGCAGCAGCAAAATGAGCATTTTCGCTTCAGTCTGGGGCTTTTAGAATTTTACCATGACAAGTGCCTTCTTTTTCTTGATTTTGGGAAAATACGGGATCATTTACACTCAGTTTGACAATCAAAACGCTTTACAGCATGTATGGTCTGGGTCTGGTTCATACAATTCTGAGATCTTAATACATAGAGGCATTTTTTCCCTTCTTTTGTCTATACACTCTGGGATGAGATGACATGTATATAGTTACTTAAACAACGTCCTTTTAACACATGTAAATCAAAATACTCATTTCAAGCCTTATCTTCCTTGTTAAACACATCCTTCAAGTACAACGAAGATGTTGTTCCTCTGAAGGGGGGGGACAGAGTGGGTCCATTTGAAGTTGCTGTAAGCAAAGGAAGAAGTCTGAAAAGAATTTAGGTTAGGTTGAAGATAAATTACATAATGGATTTTAACCTTATAAAGAATCTGTCCTACTGTAAATTGATAAAATCAACCTAAATTAAACCTTCAGTATTTATGATTTAAGCTATATTGAGTTCAGCTGAGACGTGGATGCTAGTGGTTGATGCCTTCTAGCTTAAGGTGAAACATATAAAATAAAATATTTTATGACTGATCATTCAATATGACTAATGCCAATCATGGACAAAAATTGTGCAGCCTTTACTAGCTTTCAATTTCCTTTCCTTAGTCTAGCACCTACCGGCTGTGGAAACAAATAATCAGCATTTTTTCAGAAAGTGAGAGTTACACAAGACACAATGCAACACGCTCGTTGATGTTGCGAAGTAATGCACCTCGGGAAAGCCATGTCTTCTTTTACCCATTGTCATTCTAGCGTGTTTCATGCATTTGAACTTTCATCAAGAATGACAAAATATCTCGATAGTCTTTAGCGGGAGATATCTTATTTGATTGGTTGAGTTTTTAGCTATGTTTTGATCAAATTGCAGTTTTGCCTAAAGCTGTCTTTATGGGCTTCACCACCCGCTAGTTATGTAGGCTTGGATGGCTGTGTAATATATATCGATGTAGAATGCAAATAAGGTACTTGAGCAGACTAATACATCACTTGTTTGAGGTGTATGTGTTGTCCTTACAATGGTAAGCAATATTTCCAGGGTCATGAAATTTCGTTTTCTCGGGATTATAGAAATTGGCATGAAAAGTTCCCGGAAATATTTCTCAAGAAAGGAATGGCCCCGGAGGTATGCTGAACTTTTCACTAAACTTTTCCTTTTCACTGTTTCCCTTCATACCATCAGTGAGGTTAACTGGAAATTATTGTTCAACTGCATTCAGATGAGTGATAGGATCCTTGTTTTGAGTCCTGCATCACTTTTTGAGATCGCTGAGAAGTAAGCAGTTATTTTTCTTAACAACTTTAAAAAGATAGACTAAGACTGAAACTTCAAGGACGATTCGTTGCCAATACAATGACAGGTCAGCTGGATAGCAAGTGCAAATCAAGCACAAAAAAGACCAGGACCCACTTTCATGTGTATGAGGTTTTCTGTGTGTCAGGTCCAATGTATGGTTAAATGGGACACAAATTTATACACCAAGAGAGGAAGGATCCAGGGGGCATTGAAAAAGAGTAATGAAAAACAAATGTCTATAGCTGGTGCTTTGAAAAAAAGTGGCTTACAAAAGAGTGGAGTTATTAAAGAGTATTTCTTCAACTCACTTGAACTACTTAGGTTCTTGCTTGGATATGCTGAGTTTTTTTTTTCTCGTACACATAATTGGAAAATGATTGAAGTGACCTAAGAAGCCAGCCACAGTTCTGCTGAGAGTTGCATGTCTTCCGATTAAACTAATACATCCTGCAAATCGTTACGTGGTTAATAAGTTGCTGGCTTCATTCATACAGCACCAATAACTATTCCAAAGAAAAATCTTATGACTCAAAACTCTGTACTAACTACAGAACACGCGTATATGTTTGGAGTTTCACTGAAACCGGAGGAAGTGCATCAACTGTGATTTTCTTCTATTTTGGGGGATATATCTGTGCCTGAACAGTTCAGATTTGCCTCTGTTTCTACATTTGCTTTGGTGCAAGGGATGGACTTGCCAGACATCTCTTAGGTTCACCGGGGGCTCTGTGCTTGGTATCCTTCCAAAAATAGGGTCAAGAATATACTCTCTGTTTCGCACATTATTTAAGTTCAGTTTGGCAGTTTCTTTCCAATATCTAACTTGGATGATCTGCATTTACAATCAAGCAATTCGGTTGGTGTAAAATGGAATGTCTGTTATGTTGCTTATCAAATATTGAATTGTTTACTGTTTGTGTCTGTTTAAATTCCCTAATAACCATATGGCCCTTCTCCTAGCAACTTTCATTTAATTAACAATATATCATAAAGACTACTGATATTGGTTGGGGGATCATCTGTAATCGAAAATGTCACCAGCTTGCAACAAATCAAGGTTTCACTTCTCCAGAATCAGGTGAAGTTCCATGTCAATGATAGCATGGCTGCTCTTGTCTCAGGGTAAGTTCAACTTCTTTAGTAATGACCTACCTGGTTTATCTATGTGAATCAAGCATTGGTCCTCAGCATCGCTATCATCATCAGCATTTCTCCCGCTGATTTAGGTTAAGTATAATGTTACCCATAACCTGCTGGTTTAGGAATTCAAATTCTCATATTTGGACTGAATCCTGATTATTAACATGGAGACATCAATTGCTACAACTTCTCAGCTTTCAGCTAGATAGTTGCTTGTCCTCTTTTGATAAATTTTATACCTCATATCGCGCATCCCCTTTCTTCACAATTCCTCTAGATAATTAATAAGTTATGTGCAGAAAGGATGCTAGCTATGGAACTGATTTTGTTTATATACTACTTAATAAGTCGTGGCTTTTTATGTTCTTCTAATACTAAAATACATTAGCGATATTTTCATAATGGTTTGGGGGAGTTAAAAGTGAGAGAGAAGGTAACATTCTCATGCTTTTGTGAGATATCATCCTAGTTTTCTTCTCCTAAAATATTTGTGAGTGACAGCCCAGAAGATATAATTGTAAGTGATAGGCAGGTTATGGAGTTTCGACTTGATACATCGAAAAACCTAAAAATGCTATCTGCATTGTAGCCATTTTAAGAAATATGCGAACAATTCTATTTCTTTGTTTGGCTAAAGATCTTTCTCCATGTTTCATTTTTGGCTGAAAATATTTCATACTCACGTCACTGATATATGCACCCTTTTGCTCTGAAAAGATCATGGGCTTGTTGTCATTTTTTCTTCCCTGCAATGTAGAAAGGATATTCTGCTTTAATTGCCTTGGGATTTTGTAAGTGACGTACACAATCACTAGTCATTGTTGTACATTTAGAAAAAAAAAAAAACTAGTCATTGTTGTACTGTGTCGGAGTTCCTACCCCTTCCTTTTGTTCTAGTTTATGCTTATCTAATAAGTCATATTTCTTAGAAGGAAATGTTTGTATATACTTCAATTTGTCTCAATGGAATATAATGTCTTTGTTTTGGTTGTTTGGGACACACAGTCATTATCTTGCTGAAAATAGCATGTTTAGTAGGAAAGCGGCGGGAGAGCATTCCCTCCAAGTTCAACTAGAGAAACAAAACTTGCGGATTTAGCTTTAAGCTTTGCCTATTTGGGGCATATAGTTAGCTTTGTTCTCCTCCTTTTGTAAGGAGGTTAATGATCTACCAGAAAATCTCAAAAACAATCCAGCTGTGTGCACTTTAAACTTGCATGCTTGTATTCATAATGGATTCAAACAAACAAATTAGAATTTCAAGACTTGATGTTGTGAAATATCCTCCGAGAGAAGTTAATTAATCTGTTAGCTCTATCTTGATTCCCCTTTATATGCAGTACTTTAAAGCAAAGTACTATGATAACATGAAAAAAAAAAAGTACTACGATAACAAGGGAACATCATAAATTATGCCTTTCTTGGTATGCGCTTCAAATTCTGATTCTTGTTCTTGTTTTCTTCTTCCAGGTCAAAGGTTTAATAAGGTGGCAAAATCTCCAATATCACCAACTCAGTCTTTCCCCCCATAACATAACTTCACCAGGAATGTCATTGCTAACTGATGATGGGATAGAGCTGACAGGGCCAGATATAAACACGACTCACTGTCAAGGTTTGTCATGGAATGATTATATTGTGGGGTACTGGATCAGAAGAATATTTTTTATTGGATGAGTGCAACTTTCAAAATGTGGAGCAAAAATTCAGAGAGCTCGCATCCATCACTCAACAATTTCTGTTATCGACTATGATCTCCTGTTGAAGAACTTTATAACAACTGGTAAAGTAGTTGTTAAAAGGTAAAGTCACTGTACTATTGTTAGAAATGAGCATCCTCAACTTATTACACTGATACTACTTGGATGAGTCTGCATAATTCAATTGCGTTTGAGCATTTAATGTCTCTGTGTGTGAGTGTTTGAATATCTTTTGGGTTTTGCACTTTTAGTGCATGGATGATAAAGTCTCGAATTAATGACAAATTGCCAGCCACAATGACATCATCATGGAAAACTTGCCTTGATCAATCAGATGGAATCTGCATTGGTGAAATTGTACTTGTGTTGTGTTGGCAAAGGCATACTACCATTAAACTGTCTTTCTAGGTTAACTCTCTATAGAAGAAAAGGTGGATGATCTGAAACTGAAGACCCTTTTACGGTTTGGCTATCATAGGTGCATGGTACCCCTTTACATTTTGTAAGAGTTTCATGCATGACCAGGTTTTTCACTGTCTTGGGAATTGCTTGACAATATAATCATGTATAGCAATGGACAGGAGGTTTTTGCTGGATACTGACTTGAAAGAGCACCAAAAGCAATTGGCATTGCTTAGTACTTCTTGTGCCGAATCTTGTCTGTCATTATGGCCTATTAAAAGGATGTCTTCTGTCTTCTAAGTTATCATCAAAACTTTTTCTTAGGCCATATTTATTTGTAAAAATATTTCAGGATATAATAAATGCAACAAACATTCAAAATCTCAAAAAATTCTACACAAACAAACACTAATATTTTTTTACATAAACTCCAATAACTTTTCACACAAACTCCAGTACCTTAAGAAAAATTCTAACAAATCTTCTCTCTCCATATATTTTTCACCAAACTCTAATTTTTTTTATTAAAAAAATACATCAAATCATTTATCTCTACACCTTTTTTATAAACTCCAATAAAAATCAAATATCTTTAAAAGGTTTCACCAACTTTTATACGAAAACCTATAAAACTCAAACATACGTAAATATTCAACAATTTTATCAAAAATCATAAAAATCTTAGAATTTTTTTATAAAAAGAACATCATCTAAGGTTTTTCTATCTGTCATTTGGCTTATTTTTCTTTGATCATATGCATCTTATGTTTACTCGTCCACTTTCCTTGATGACCAAGTGAATGGAAGGTTAAGTAATAATGATGCACATATAATGCATTATCTCTTACGCATATGCCATTGTAATTTAGACAAATATATCAGGGCATCCAATCCCAAAAATACCTTCAGGTAATTTAGACAAATAATATAATGCATTATTTGTCTGCCAATTGAATACATAATACCTTCAGCCTTAGGTAATTTAAACAACTATAGCAGGGCCTCCAAGCCCAAAAATGTGTTCTAATCCTTAAAATGTGCCGAGCAACACATCTTTCTGACAAGACTTCCCTTTTTTTTAAAAAAAAAAAAATTATCCAGCGGGAAAATGTACAACATTTAGACATAGGTGCACTAAAGACAAATCAAAGCAATCCCAACAGGAAAAGCGCCATGAACAAGATATATTACGCGTAGTGCCTGACCAGAATTGCAGTGCCAGTGAAGGGCTCACAGCAGGCCATGCTATTGATATGGGCCCAAAGTAAGGGAGATTCATATGCCTTGGCCCAAAGAAGGAATGACTCGGAATGGGAAAACGCTTAAAAGGAAGAAATGCCCGATTATCAACCGCATCGCAAGTGTGATTCGGAGACCCAAATAGCATGGCATTTTTTTTTTCTAGACAAATGTACTTCATATATTAATATCCGTGTAACCAGTACAAACAGAATCATGCCCGAGGACCAGTGACAAACTCAAACGAATTAGAGGCCCTACAATAAACCAGATTCAAAACTTCAACTACAAGTGTGAGACTATAAACAACCACAAATAGACTAAAGAGGGCCGAGATACAAATCAACCTCAGGCCGAGTCACAACACAAAAAAAAAAAAAGGACCACCACAGCCGGATCACAATACAAATAGCATGGCAGCTAACAAGCGCAAAACCTTTTCCATGTAACCCGTCCACTTAGAAACCTCACAAACTAGGGCAGCATCAGCGAGTCGAATAAACTAAAGACCAAGAGCTGCTGGTTGATCAGAAACCACTTTGTGATTGCTGAGGATCGAGCACCCCATGCTCCACAACTTTAATTAATGCTTTATCTTAGTACGTATCCCACGCTTATTCATCAAGCTAATACTAAAAGACACATGCATGGAAAGGCGATATTTAGATAAGGTTCGTCTGGTTCTCCTCCATTTCCGAAGGATCATCTAGCCCTCGTTAACTTCAAAGAGGAAAGGGGTAGTGGCAATATTTTTCATCCTTCTAAGGAAAAAGGGCTAGCGGGAATATTTTGCATCCTTTTGGGAAAAAGGGGTAGTGGCAATATTTTGCTTCTTTCAAGGAAAAATGGGGTTCAAGATAGGCTTTTTTTATTTTTTAGGCAAAGTAGACATGCCAGTTGATTGTTATAAATTAGGAACTGGTAGCAAGTTAAAACAAATGTTGGGTTAGTAGAATAATGATGTATCTACATCAAGACAATTTCGGGTTATGTACAACACTTGGTTAATGCCTTCCTCTAGTTAGAGGCACGCACGAACTATATAGATTTTTATTTTGCAAGGGAGGAAAAGAGTCACGACAAATCCCCACCCTCATTAATGTCCAAACATCCCAATTTGCGTTACCCATGCCTCAAAAGTACAATTGCACGATTCACAACCAAATTCACCCAAACCAGCAAATGTCGGTGCAATTTGGAGGCCACCCCAGCCCCCAGCTACTTAATTTGGCCATGGGAACTGACCAAAACCATTCTAAGAAGGTTAATTAGTGCCGATCCGAAGGGCACAGAGGCCTAATACCAGCTACCACATATAAGAATCCCCCCAATCACACAAACAAGTGGAAAAGTAGAAGGAGAGGAAATAAGAAAAGAGTGATTTATAACGTCCAGTCTTATATTGGATCTTTACTAGTTTGGACCTTATACTTACTCCAAAGAGTTACAAAAGCAATCTTGATTTTTATTTTTTTTAAGTGTAATTGTGGCAGTTTAAGCTCTAGCTACAAGCATATGAATATTATGATCAGACTCGAGGCATCATGCATGTGATTGCCAACCAACGCAGAAGGAGATTGCTGTGGGTTTCGGGTACTTTGCACTTGCCGCTTGCGGATACCGGAGACGTCCTTGCACTGACAGCAACAGGTCTTTTAGTAAGAGTTTCTTAGTTTGCACTCCATCGAAGATTCATTCATGGACAAAACTTCAAATTGTTTATTCTGTGGGAAACGAGGAAAGGGTGTTTTTAAATTGTAACGAACATAAAGAACCGTGAACTATTTGCTTCTTCCTTTCTTATATATCAGCTAAAGAAAGACATAAAGTACTCCACAACCTTGGCCGGTTTTGCTTTCTTAAACAAGCAAAAATATTGAAGATGCAGCCAAAGCTTTGGCTGGTTTTTAAGGTTTCTTTCCTTCCTCTCTTTTAGTTTTTGAATAATATACGTACGATGTCTCTGGCATATTGACTCTCTCTCTCTCTCTTATACACATAAATATATTGTCTGCATAGCTGTTTAGTGGGTGCTTGAGATGCGAATCATCCACTGATTCTGACGACCAGACTAACTTTGATGATAGACTAAACAATAAGAAGAGGAGTATCCCTGTCTGATATGTATGTGTGAACCTGCTAAGCGTTTAGCCAAGTACGAGTAGCCTAATTATACACAGTATTCTGCATCGTGTCCCGATTCAGTTGATCTGCTGACTCGGCCTACTTCTTATTTATTATTAATTAGTTGGGGCATCTTAATCTCCTCGAAGTTTTATATTCTGAGGGAGTACTATTGTACTAATGTTCGAGGGACCAGAGTTCTTCAATGGTTTGTTGACTTGTTCTTATCTTTGTATATATATATTAAGTAGTAGTGGCGTCGTACGTATCAAGTGGCCATCTGAACGTACGTTTTTAATGGTTTCTTAATGATCTTTTTTAATGCAACTAATTCGTCGGCGTAGCTACTAGGAATCAGGCCTGCGTCTTGAAAAGTTGATAGGATTAGGTTGTCTAATTGCATTCTTGATCAGGTGCAATTTAAACTACCTTTTTGCAGAAGGCTGTTCAGAAAAAAAAAACAATGAAGTATTGATGCATTATTCAACTTGACTAATTAATATATGTTTGCAGTGAAGTTCTATTGATCAGTTGGTAAAACGTTTGGACAGATTTTTTTTTTTTTGAAAAAAAAAAAGAGAAAATTGTTTTTGCTTAAACTTGAAATAGTCTAATTAAACTTCATAACATAAGAACGCGGCACGATTATGAAGGTCATATTCTATTTGAGGGCGCGCACTAATGAATTTTCGTATTTTGAAAACTCATGGTAACAAACTACGTAATTTAGACTTTCAAATCAAAGTTGATTCATATATAGATTTCGGGTATAAAATGGTTTATCTTCTCAATTTAATCTACGAATATGTAGATTTGATTTTGGAACACAACACTCTAAATCAAGGAAGTATTATGTGAACCAAGACTATTGTTTTCACGAGTAGTTTGATATTAAGAAATTCAACCTTTAGGTTTGTTACTATTAGTTGTTTATGCCCCAAAAGAATGATGACTTTCACTACTAAACGAATAGTATACAGTGAGTTCGAATCATAGAGTATGCAAGTAAGTTCTTGATATAGATGATACTTAAGTTATGGGCCCAGTATAAATATTGTTGTGCTCTCATCCCCGTCAGTGCATTTTCTAACTAGACCAGATCTATACGTACCAGATGCACAAAAATCGGATGCAACATATTTCTTTCCTCAAACCAAAAAGATATTGTTTGTTTATTGTGTTTTAACTTTTTTTGTCTTTTTTTTCTTCCATCCCCTTTTTTTCTCTCTAAGTACTCGGCATGTTTCATGTGAATATTAACTTTATATATGATGATGAGACCACAAAAGAAGGGTTTTTAAAATAAAATAAGTTGTGGTCATTTTCTTAGATGTGTGTCCACACAAATAAAGTTGTTTAGTGCAAGGCATCACCATATAAAGCCAATGATATTTTTTTTATGAGGTTCGGCAAGTAGTTGCCTAGATATTACGTACAATGCCTATATACTATGAACTTTTTAAAATAAACTAACATGAAGTAAGTAAAAGAACAAAATTAAGATACAAGATTTATGAGTCATCGCATCTGGGGACGATCCGCTCCCAGAAGATCCATAACAGTAACCAGGAAATCTGTGACAGAAACATATATGCCTGCAGCCTGGTGCCTTTGGTCTATACTAACCAGTAACCACACCACCTTAGCCCGGCGAGGGGGACAGGAAATAAATGATAGGGCAATAAGGTAATTTCAAAGAAACTTCTGGGACTTCGATTTTGAAAGCGAAAGTTCTTTTGTTTTCTATGTTTAATTAGTCTAGTCACTATAGTATGATCGAATCTCAACGTGGTTCTTAGTGTTTATTTTGTTTTATATTAGTCATTAAAAAATCTTTTGTGTTTTAAAGTACTCATTCCATCAATTCAATTAGTCTTGTTAATAAGATAATTTTTTTACTAATCACAAACAACCACATCTCCCAAGTCACTTGAGGATGTTTGTCTTAAAAAAAAGTAGTCTAATATAACGTTATGAGCTAACGTTTTAGGTCCAAGTGACGTAGACAGTTTAATGTGAATTTTAAATTAAAATTTACCAGTCCAACTTGATGATTGGGATGACTTAGAGAAACGTTGTTGCTTACTATGGATGGTGATGTGTATCTATTAGTCATATGAGATATATTTCATTAACAAGGTCAACTGAGTTTAGAAATGATCACTCAAAAATATGAAAGATTCTTCGAAGACTAATATAAGACGAAATATACTCTAGAGATAAGTTTGGGATCCAGTCATATCTTAAAAATTAGTGAACTAATTAAGCCTTTGTTTTATGACTAGTGGCATCATGTACCGAATTCTGATGAATTTAGACTAACTTGATCACACTTAGCGAGCTCAATTCCACAACAATCGTCGAACACGTGCAGGGTCTATTCCACGTATATCCGGTAAGTTACGGAAAAATTGCATAATATGAATGTAGGATAATTGGAAACCCTCACTACTAAAATCGTTATCGTTAAGCGTCAGTTTTTGCTCTTAACCCTGTAGTTGTAGGTGACCCATATTTAAAAATCGGCATATCTAATATAGGTGCCGATTTTGGCCAAAACCGACACCTATACCGAATTTGAACAGCCGCCCTAATTCGGTGAATCAAAGTAACATCTTGTATGCGAAATATTCCGTATTTCCTTTTTCGAGAAACATCAATGTAAGCTATATAGACAAAAATTAAATTGCACCCCATAATTTTTAATTTATTTTTTAAAAACTTCATAAGTTTTAAAAAGACATCAATCATTTGGCGACAGAAAGTTGAGTGGATTGACTGAAATACCTTTTTCATAAAAAAAACATGAAAAATATAAATATAAATATAAAAATTACACATAAATAAATAAAAAGGATATAGAATTTGCATATGTTCATTCATAAATATTACTTTATTTATTTATATATCATTTTTATTTTTTATTTTAAAATATTTTTCAATATTTTTAGTAATTTATGAAAACGAACAAAATTCATGTTTGGCCTTGCGCAGAAATCCAATAGCATAGTAATATTTTCTAAATAAAAATATAAAAATTATATGTCATTTTTATATTTATTTTAAAACTTTATTCGTTATGTTTTTAAAAATTTATAAGCCGTAAAAAATAAATTATAAATAATAGAGTCTAATTTAATTTTTATCCATAGATACAGGAGGAACTATATGTTCACTTAAGAAAATAAATCATTAGCCAAAATCCTTCTACAACCCTAAATGATTACTCTTAATTGAGTAATGCAAATGACCACAACAAATTATTACTACTAAATTAGTTTTCAAGAAAGAAGCTGGGGGCGAGCGGTTGCCGGGACACCCAAAACTGCGAGAATAATTTTGAACTTTCTATATAGTCTTAAAAATAAAATATTCCCCACTTGGATAGTTGTGCATAACTTTATGTTAGATTAAGAGGAATATTTAGGTTATGTCTTTTTTGTTCTCAAAATATTTTTAAATTTTTTTTATAATTAAGTTTTCATAAATTTCAATAATTTTTTACAAACTTCAATAATTTTTAACAAATGCCAACAAGTTTTAACAAATTTTTTACAAACTCCAATAACTGTTAACAAATTTTTCATCATTGTCAATAAAATCTACACTACCTTCAAAAAATAAAAATAAAAATATTTTTCAAAACAAAACTAAACGGCATGTTACAATCTCAACATCACAAAAATACGTATTTCAATATAATTAAATATTTTTTTTTTACACACATCAATACAATTCAACAATTCTTACACACATACTAATATTACTTTAAAATCAGCTAAACATGTACAATTTTAAATTCTATTAGAACCTTAACATTTTACTCTAAATGAACATCCAAGAAGATTTTAATGGTTAGATGAGTGCAACACTGGACCGAGAGAGCGAGTGGACGGTGGTGGACTGTGCAGTTTCTTTACAGGTGGCAAAAAGGGATTGGACAATTGGCGGCGAAAAGGACAGTATGAGTAGTGGGGCCTACTTGCGCGACCGGTTACAGCCAGTGGAAAAGTTGCAATCGTGATGTTGGGGTGGGCTGTAGAGGAAGTTTTACCACTTCCCAGAATTGGAAAATTACTGGGTTTACCAAAAGGTTTTAAGGTAGGACGACTCCCTTAAGGGGAAAGTACATATAATTGTGTGACTTAAGCATTTTAGTCTCCATCACTTTGTTTTTTTTTTTTCCTTTGATACTTTTAGTTATTCCCTAATTTCTATGTTTCCACTGCCACGTGTAGGTACTTTTCTATTTATTTAAGAAAAGCAAATAAATGGAGGACCTACAAGCAATTTAAGACACCACCTTTACTTCGTAGTGAAAAGTCCTGCTTGACACTTAAAAAAAAGTAACGCTTGACCCTATTATATGGAACTTTTATATTCATACCTAATAATTTGTCTTCTCTTTTTCTTCTCAATAAATAGCATGATCAAATTGGCAGGGCTTAGTATTTTTTTTTCTTACTGGTAGCATTTTATTGAAACAGTGCGTCTATATGTTCAAAAAATATTTTTAGTGTTTTATCTTAGAGGAACATTTCCATCATTTTACATGTGTTTATATCTGACTTAAGTACTAATTTGGACGGAACATATATTGATAATTTTCGTAAGTTAAAAGATGTACATTATTTTTATAATTAGCAGCTGAGTTTAAAATTGACTCAGAGTTAGAAGACGAATAATGACATTATCCCTTATTCCTATCTAATAATATGTCTCATCTTTTTCTTTTTCCTAAATAAATAACTTGATAAAATTGCTCGCGCTTGATGATTTTTTTCCTGGTAGCATTTTATTGAAACAGATAGTATATATGCTCGAAAAAATATTTGATATTAAACTCCGACATTTTTAAAAAAAAATAAAAGAGTGGAAGCAGGAGACCAACGTACCCTACTTCCTATAGTCATGATTATAGAAACCTCCTAATCGCTACATAATGTTCAAAAATTTAATCATAATTGTCCATTCCAAAAAAAATTGTCATGAAAGCTCCACAATACTGAAGTTAATTTTAGAAGCAAGAGGATTCGATCTCCGGAACTCCTACCCTACACCCATTTTTAAGTGTCTATTTTCAAATTCTCAAACAAAAGGTTCCCAACTGTGAGAATGAAGCAACAGTTGAATCATTGCCGTGATTCAGAAAAGTATTCAAAGCAAAAGTGAACGGCACTTTATTACTCTTCATCATTTATTTATATAACCTAAACAATGGGTATGGAATCCTAGAGGCCGGCCAGCCAGAGCACAGTTTTGACAGATACTTCTGAAACCAACATTTAAAATCTCATGTACTTTTTTTGCTTTTCTGAGAAAAATCGTATGAACACTACTAGACAAAGGTCTGAACGTATGTCCGTATTTGACGTACCGGTCAGCACACAACACATTGAATGTGGCAAATGACATATTATAGAATAGGTGAACTGCACGTGCTTAACAGACTATGAAAAAAGTGTCCAAATTTGATGAATCCACAAGCCACACATATAAAAATATTTCTGCGATGTTCGAGATTACGCTTTGAAATTAGGATTGTTCGAGGGTACCGAAAAATATACGGAGTAATATAAAAAGATATTACAATAAACTTTGTACAGATAAAATTGAGTTAAAATTACTACCGTCAAACAGACCCCGATTACTGCAAGTAACAATAGTCAAAATCCAAAAAAAAAACCGGCTCACGGCACGACGGTAACAATTATTGCCCTAACTGTCACCGGACTAAAGAACAGCTCTACTTAAAACTTGGCTACGTGTAGGCTTACTTGGCCTTAAGACATCGTTATCATTCTCTTTCTTTCACATGAGGCAAAGAAACTAATTCGGAAGCACTTTGAATCCTGCGAAAGGCAAAAGTGTGGTGGATGGATGGACGGTCATGGCGGCCAAGTAGTTGGACCAAATCTCGTAGACATTTTTGAAGATTTCTAGATTTGGGGTTTCCTATGTAGCCAAAAAAAAAAAGAGGAGGACCGAGGAGAAGATTAAAAACATGTGCTTTTGTGATCGGGAAAGTGATCGTCCCCGTTAGTCAAAGTTTGCGTCTAAAAAAGGGGGTGGGTTGTTCTGTTTCCTAAAGCAAGGTGGTAATCTATCATCCTAGGACCCATACTATTAATTAACTCCTTGCCGCTTCCTCGTTGCTCGCGCTTGACGATGAATCCGAGAGAGTCCGAGAAAACCAAACCCCGAGGACTGCATGAGTCACGTGGTTTGTTTGTTTTAATAATTTTTATAACGTATCTTCTTGTCGGCAATCCTTTACTTTTGGAGATACGTACTAATGCAGGGAGAGGTCGGGAATTGAATGTGGGAGCCAGTTACATATAACAAAAATATATAGAAAATAATTAATTAAAAATATAGAAAATATTAAAATCAATTAACCCCTCGCAATATGTTTTTATTACTCTCTTTTTATTTGGCTTTTTAATTCATATGAAAAGTGATGATTGACCGAAATGTCCTTTTAAAATAAATAAAATAATTTTTATGATTTATTTAAAAATTATTACATTTTATTTATATATCATTTTTTAATTAATATTTTTATTTTATAGGACATTTCACTCAATTTTTTATTTGGTTTAAGAGTCAATCAGAAAATTAATTATTTTTTAAACATAAGAGGCCTACAAAATATATAGGATGTACTATGATGTTTTAAAATAAATAAAACATAAAAAAATATGCCTCTTTTAAAGCGGATTTTGGGGGAGGCGCCCACTAGCGGCGTGGGGTTATATAGATATATATATATATATATATTTATATTCACACTTGCATTTTTTTTATCGAGGATGTTACATATATGTATTCAGATTTATGTTCTTGAAGTTCCTCGTGGTCTCGTGCTTTTCATGATTCACGCATTCGGCGGTGTCCTTCATCTTTGGTTTTTGGTTCCAAGAAACAGAAAAAGGGCAAAAAAAAAGTGGAGATTATATGCTTGGGTTCCTGATCAATTGATTATATTAATCCCTTCTTATTGAGAATTTTGATTCCCCACGTTTTCTTTTATAGGTGAATCCTTAATTGCTACCCTCAAGATAATAGTTGTTAAATTACTAGTGGGACTGTTAGAATCCATTCCTCTCTCTTTCAATTCTTATTTTTTAAATTTAGTTTCATAATTTTTTTTCGTGTTACAATTTTAAGGTAATGATTTATTCTCAAATCAGTCTCTTCGGTTGGTTCATCTTTTGATGAGAAAGATTGAGGTGACTGAGTGACGACACATCACATGCAATAAGAAACAATATTTAAGGTAATGATTAATTCCCAAATCAGTCTCTTCTGTTGGTTCATCTTTTGATGAGAAAGATTGAGGTGACTGAGTGACGACACATCACATGCAATAAGAAACAATATTTAAGGTAATGATTAATTCCCAAATCAGTCTCTTCTCGCAGTTCATCTTTGATGATAGAGATTGACGTCACATCACATGCAATAAGAACACGTCACAAATTCTTAATTATTGATTCAGCATGACACAATATGTGATCATTAGCGGACGCAGGGGGCGAATAGGGATGATTGACCGAAATGCCCCCAGTTGGCTCCCCCAATTTTTTTTTATCCCAAGCCCCCCTTGAATTATATGCGAAATGGATTGCATGGTCGCCACTACTTAGAAACTTATAAACATTAGAACAAATCTGATTTAAGAATTAATTAATTTCAATTATATTACATAAAATTTTGTAGGATAAAAGTGATACTTGTTAACCTTGATAGATGCTATATAGTCTAAAATTGTCCAAAGGCGAGATCATATATATCACTTGAGAATCATTAGATTAACCGATGATTATGTCAATTTAATAATTCATATAAAATTTTTATTTTTTTATTACATATTAATTTTATTTTGTCATTTTTATTTAAGAGTTTTTCTCCTTCAGATTCATTATTGGTTCTGCCATTATACGTGATTTAATTTTTATTTTAAATTAATTTATAAAAATAAAAAAAATAAAAGAGAACAATACACACAAAAATACTGAAAAAATATAATAAAACTATGACCCCCACAACTTGACAAAATATGACAATTCAAAAGATTAAATAAATAACTCGAAAAATACATAAATGAAATAAAATTATAATAATCAATTAAATAAAAAGATGGAAGCAACATATATACAGACGAAACAATTAAGGGTTTGTTCGGTTTAGTTGTATTCTCAGGATTTTTTGAATCCTGAAAATATATAAACCGAACATGTTTTTTAACATCACTTAAAAAATAACTACTGCATGCGTGCCAATAAAATTAACATCACCTAAGAATTTTCAAAACACAAAAAATCCTCAAAATACTTCATAACCGAACAGACTCTAAGAAAAATTTACAAAAAAAGTCATAAAAAATTGAAATGAATCTTAAACAAGTTGTAAAAAGCTAAATCAAATAAAAAAGAACACGAAAATACTAAAGTACGTCCCTCCAATTCTTAAAAAAAATATAAAACCTCATCAATTTAAATAAATAACTAAAAACGCAAAATATAGAGACAGTAAAAATGAAATAAAATCCCTACGAATAAGAAAAATAGAAAATAAAATAGAAAATAAAATTGAAAATAAAAAGATTAGTAAAAAACAAAAGTGAAAAAAAAATATGAGTCCATTCTCTTTTACCTATAGTAACATAAGTGTGCAGTAAACTGTAAAGTGAAATGTTAACCTTTTGAAGCTGTTTTATTATGCCGTTAGGGGAAACACACTTCACTTCGCATCTTTAAAGTTTGGCGTACTGATATTTTCCACTCCCCATTTTTTTTTTTTTCTTGATATTGACTCTTTAAAGTTTTGATTTTGATTGATTTTCACCTTTTGTCCAAATTACCTGTTAAAAGTGACGAAAAATAAGTACTTGCCTCCCACTGTCGATTTGCATGTTTGGTCTAATCCCTTTTGCATCTTTAAAGTATGGGATATTAACACTTTTCACTCTCCATATTTTGTTTTCATGATATTGATCCCTTAAAATTTTGATTTTCGTATATTTGCATCTTTCCTCCAAATTGTCCATCAAAATTGACATAAAATAAGGAAGAACCTATCACGGTCGATTTGCATCTTTCGTCTCATTTTCTGTCCATTTTGACTTTTATTTTAGAATGCGGGTGCAAATTGATAGAAATCAAAACTTCATACAATGTCATAAAAATAAAAGACTTAAGGATGTAAAGTGTCAGTACTCCTGTAGTCAAGAGTTGCAAAATACAATTTTTCTCATACCTCACGCATCAAATAAGTCAAAAGATTACTGCGTGGGAACTATCTTCACTTAAATAAAACTAGTTGAAATGAACTTGGAAAAAATTATGTTTCTTATTATTTTACATTTTTTATCAATTGCTAAGGGTGCCAATGGACTCAACCCCCAAAAAAATCTTTAAGAACCATTTTTCTTTTAGGTAAAAAATATTTTTTAATAACTTTATACGTTTTTTTATATTTTAGTACTTCCAAATTTATATTTGTGAAACTGGTCTTCCTAATGTTGAATCTTAGTTCGGTCCGTGGAAATAGTAACAGAAGAGACATTAAATTAAGAGCATGTTCGCCCAAAATTGAATTCTCGTAATTCAAAAAATTTTACAACCAAACATTATTTTTAATTTCACATAAAAATAACTACAACACACATATTAATAAAATTAACATCACCTTAAAATTATCAAAACACAAAAAATTCTCACAAAACAACCCAACCGAACATCCTATGATGGGATTTGAGAAAGTTCGAGTACATATTTTTAGTTCAAAGTTGAAAACCACTCCCATTTCGCAAGAATACTTTATGATATATTTTTTATTTTTTCAAGTATCAACTTTCATTAACAAAATTATATGACTGGATATTTTGGTAGCTGTGGATAAGATCTCCCATGCGACAAAGCAACGACCCGTGAAAAAAAAATGCTTAAATGCACCCACAGTCCCTCCCTGTGGTATGACAATGTTGTAAATATGTCACTGAGGTAATAAAAGTTACAAATATGTTCCTGTGGTATGTTTTTTGTTAAATTCATGTCCTTCCGTCAGTTTCCGTTAAAAACACTAACCAGATATTGCTGACGTGACCTTTTTCTTTGGCTTAAATGCACCCACAGTCCCTGTGGTATGACAATGTTGTAAATATGTCCATGAGGTTATTTTAACTTTTACACATATACACTCTACTTTTCACAAATTCCAATAAATCTTAATAAAGTAAAGATTCCCAAAATTTCGGGAATATTTCCCGAAATTTCCACAAACAAACGCCCCCGCACGACAAAGCAACGACCCGTGAAAAAAAAAAAAAAACTACCCGTGGGAGAGAGGGAGAGATAGAGATGAAAAGCACGTGTTATACATGTTAGAGAAGCATCATAGCCTATAGGACGGCTGGGGACACATTGGGAATTTGGTGCCTTTGACAGGGGCAACCCGTGTATTAGTGTTGACTGGACAGGGGCAGTTCGGGCAAGGAGTGGTTCACAGCTGTTAGAGTCTGGGCAGGTACCGACGTGTACGGCTATTACATGCTCGGCCTACTCCCTTTATTTATAAATATTTATCTCCTTTTTTAATTACTCTCCTAATTTTTTTTTCCTTCCACGTCTGCTATTGGTGCAAAATATTTTTAATGCATAAAATAGTTGCGATGTTGTCATGGCTTACACGCTCTCACATGTTGTGCATGTTACATGATTGAGTTTTGTTGTTTAGCTTCATGTATTTCTCACACATCAGAATATATATATTATTTTCCTAAAATTTCCCAATTTTTTTTAAAGAAAATTATATTCGGAGCCTATGGAAAAAGAATCACACAAATACCATGGTATGTATTTTTTCTTAAATGTAGTCAATGCATACAATTTTTGGTGAATGAAATGAAGAGCAAGTAATTAACTCTGAGGAAAATAAAACTTGGTACCTTTTAATTATAGGGTAGTGATACTTTACACTTCAATCTATTATTTTTGTTACATTGCACTTATATGCTATCGATTATAAATAATTTGCACCCTTCGTTAAAATTTTTGATTAATTTAAAATCAAAATGAATTTTTAGTTTGCAAAATAATAATTTTTTTGGCCGTGACCATTTTACGAGGGTAGAATTATAATTTTAAGGTAAAATTTAAATTTTGTTGTAATGTGATTAAATTAATATATTTGGATATAAAATGTCAAGACTCTCATAGTTAGAGGATGTATAGTGTATTCAACTAAAAAAACATCAAGTTAACTAAGGTTGTGTTTGTGTTGTAAAATGTTGGGTATGAGAATATGTGTTGGTATTGGGTTTAGTGAAAAGGTGAAGAGAGAAGTAATTTTTTATAATTTTTGTAAATTTTTATATTTTTTATGGGAGAGAGAGAGATTATATTGTAGTATTTTATTAGGAGAGAGATAAAATGTTGGGGATAATTGGGTTTGCAAACACAGCCTAAATGTCAACATGCCCACATAAAAAAAAAAGTATGGAAACAGTCCATGTAGTTTCACGTTATGACAGACTGATCATTGTGGTTTCAAGTTGAACGAATTAGTCTCTGTGATCAGCGAGAGGTTGCAACTTAGTCCATCCGTCAAGTCGTGAACGGAGCACGCTTACCTGTAATCATCAACTATACTCTTTTTCGAAATCCTAGGGTGTAAGAAAGAGATCTTAGGCCAACCACGAAGTGGACTAGGCAAATGCGCAGATTTCGACTTTTGAAGGTATGGGTGTTGCTTCATATGATTCTGACTACCAATAGAGATTGAACATATCGAGCCAGCTGAGTACCGGGGGCAGCCAAAGAGACGCCTTCCAGGGTTTGAATCTGTAAAGGAAGTCTTCATGGAAGTCTGAAGGTTGCATCCACACGCCGGAAAAACGTCACTCCATTGCAAATTGGTCGGTCGTTGCTTCCTTTCACTCCGAACGGATGACGAAAATGAAGAAAATGAATTCATTATTCAAACAGATTGTTAGAGAGATTTTGGATTGTGAAAATTTAATGGGATTTCGATTGGGGTATTCTGAAAAATGCTGGGCTCTTGACGAAGGGACTAAGTTGCAACCTCTCGCTGACCACAGAGACTAATTCGTTCAACTTGAAACCACATGGATCAGTTTGTCATAACGTGAAATCACAATGATTGTTTCCGTACTTTTCCCTAAAAAAACTAATATTTTACAGCATAATTAATGTCTTAAGTTAAAAAAATTACTTGTTTTTCTCAAAATTATGAGGGAAGAAAACATAGCAAAATTGTGTACAAGGATTTTGTATTTAAATATTGAGATTCTTTGGAACATGATCATTCACCGTTAGTTTAAGGAACATTTATTTATTGAGGTGATGTATGTTTACTGGATTATCGGGTATTTTTTTTAGATGAGCTTGGGATTATGCTTATAGTAAACCTTCTTTATTCTGCTTTAATTATTTGAAGAAATATATGTCTTCATAATTGTGGAATCGTATGCCTATGTCCCTTCTCATTTCCCGTTGGTTTTCATAATATTTTGGATGTAGACAGTTTTAATAATGGGAGATAAATTCCTAACATTCAACACGACTAGCTAACTCTTCTTTTTTCTGCTTCCATAGAATTTACTTTTTGGTCTTAAATTTATATATATATATATATTGTAATTTGTTGAGGTTGGGTACTTTTGCTGATGCTATTGTTAATTCCTACTTCTCCATGCAGTTTTTTTTTCAATTTGTGGAACAAACCATTTCAGTTTTGTTTCTTTATTTGTGTAATATTTTAGGTAGGTTTCTCTTTATATGTTTTTTAGAGTTTTTTTATTTTTACTTTAAGTTAGATTTAATTTTTTTTGTCAAACTATCATTAAAATGTCATTTACCAGTTTGAACTAGTAATTTCATCACATTTAGTCATAAAAATCTTAAAATAAAAAATGTACCGAGAATAGGTTACATGATATAAAATCAACAGTTGGATCTTATGATAGAACGAACATTGATAAATTTTAATAATTTATGAGCTGAATTGGACAAAATTAGTAGTGTGAAGACTCAAAATCCCATTTTGCAAAGACAAAAAAAAATATTTTCCCCTTTACATATTAATCCTTTATTTGAGCAGAGATTTTAGAATGTGTTTATATTAACCATGTAACGACATATGGATGGAGTTAATAATCATTTGTTTCATTAACCAGAGGAGATATTTGTCACGTCCCGTACTCGTACGTACCCCTAGACTCTTCTATCACGAGAGGGGCATTACAATATTAGGTAGGCAAATTTCATTAAAGTACTATTTGGGGGCGGGAAACCATTTGGTAAATGGAATATAGGGGCTGTTTTTTAAATCCTGAAATCCCACGTATTAGTGAATAAAAATATAAAAGTCTGATACATTAATTAAGCGAAACTCTAGGTGCCAGATAGTCACAACACCGTATGGAATCACACCTAATAACAACGGTACAACTAGACTTAAGATCCATGGAACATAATATATATCTCTGTCAATGGTTGACATGTCATCCGGGAATATATTTAATTTAAGGTAACATACTTTGTCCTTTTTGCTTTTGTTGTTTTTTGTTTTAGTAGTTTTCGTATTCCCGTGCAATTCTGGTACTTTTTATTTAACTCACATTCTCAATACACAACGGTGTCACATTTTATATAGTTTTGAATTCTTTTAGTTAGTTTTGAAAATTTTATTTTCTCCTAATTTTTCTTAAATAAACTTTAAATTCAATTAATGTAAAACCTTATTTATTAATCAACTAAATTGGTGACTCCAATTTCTATAGAATAAAAAGACTGCACAAACTCAAAAATTAATCAAGACGTCGTATTTAGAGTGTGATATGATTCAAAGTGCTGCGAATTGTTGATGTGTTAGTTTGGTGCCACTCTAGACATGTTTGGAGTATACAACAAATTCAAGTGCTATGTATTGGGAGCGGGTTTTACGTTTCTGTTTGGCTTTTTTTTTTTTTTTTGTAATGAGGAACGTGTTGTTTTATGAGGAAAATTATGGTAGTTTCGGAAATTGCAGTCTGCGAAGTTCTTTAAACCGAATCTTGAGAAATGATTTCGTAGTTAATAGTTATAGACGTCTGTTCCCGTCTATGAGACCGGGGGTCATCCGCTGAAGAAAAAGACAAAGGGTGACCGACCCAACCGGTGGCCACGATGTGAGAGAAAATGTTTATATATTCCGTCCATCTTAAAATGGGTCTGAAGTGTTCCTTCACACGTCCCATCTCCTTCTTTCCTCTATATCTCTCTCCCCCCCCCTCTGCTATGGAATCAGATAGTCGGCGATGAATTCACTCCGTCGCTAGACATATCTCCGAGTAAATGACGAATGCAACACGATAAGGCATACGTGCTTGTCCTCTGAACGACGCAGTTAGTGCGAACTTCCTCTTCTCCTCGCTAGCTGCTCCGGGGACTCTCAACGGTTTCCTTGAGAGAGAGAAAACGAGCTTCTAATTCACTCTTCGTATGCACCGAACGACACCTTTTAGCTCTCTTTATTTTTTCTCTCCGTCTCTCTCCTAAGTACTGGCTCTACGTTCTCTCTGAACTCTTTCCCTTTCTTCTTTGGAATTCTGAGCTCCGATCGTGTTCTGCCGAGCCCTTGGTCGTCGCTGACTCGATCGATCTCTTTGGTTCGGTTTCGGAGCTTTGAAAACCCCTAATCGGTGCTCTTCTGGTTCATAGGGAGCCATTTTGAAGCTAACGAGTAGTTGAAAATTGTTTTAGCTGAAATCAGAGTAGAAATCTCAAAGATGAGTAACTCGGTGTTAGATCTTAATCTGAATATTGCCTCGGCCTATTCGAATGAAAACGACGACTCGGTGACTTTCCTCGAGAGGTTACCGGAAGGTTCTTCAGGGAACCAAATGGACGAGTCGGGGACCTCTAACTCCTCGATCGTCAATGCCGACGCGTGCGATGAAGATTCGTGCTCAACACGCGCCGCTGGCGACGTTTTCACTTTCAACTTTGACATATTGAAAGTTGGAGGTGAGAACAACGTCACCACCCAAGAGCTCTTCCCTGTAAGCGGAGCAGCCGACGGGGATTTTATGAATTGGCAGGGTCAGTCTTCGTCCCCTTCTTCGTCGAAGAACTGGATCGACCTGTCGTTCGATCAGGGCGGTGGTTCCGCTGGGGCCGGTGAGGTGAAAATGGTTCAGCAACAACAGCAGGTAAAGAAGAGTCGTAGAGGACCGAGGTCCCGGAGCTCGCAGTACAGAGGGGTCACGTTCTATAGGAGGACTGGGAGATGGGAATCCCATATTTGGTTAGTGAAATTTCTCATTTACTTGCTATATGTTAGTTTGCTTGGGTTATATTTTAAATCCCAGAGAATTCTGTTGTATTTGTTTGCTTAGTTGAATCTAGTGTTCATTAATTAATGTGCGGTGCTGCTCGGCATAGCTATATCTCAGTTTGAATGGATCTTTATGTCTGTATGTGTGCCTTGGCGTGGAAATTTCGTTGTTATTGGATTGGATTTTAGTACAACTGTCTGAATTTCTGTCTAATTCCTTTTGTACTTTAAATTTTCTTTCGGTGCAGGGATTGTGGGAAGCAAGTGTATCTAGGTAATAGATCTGACAGGGTTGTATCATACATTATAATTTAAAGTTATACTGTTTTGAGGAAATTATTTATGGTTACCTCTCATTTTTGGAAATTTTGGTCTTGCATTTTTGTAGGTGGATTTGACACTGCTCATGCTGCAGCTAGGTAAAAGTTGACACATATGGGGACTTCGTTGTCTGGTATTTTAGCTCTAAATTTGAAACTGTTTTAAATTTAAATAATTTCGAAAATTTGGGTTTATGAATTCAGGGCCTATGATCGTGCTGCTGTTAAGTTCAGGGGAGTTGATGCTGACATCAACTTCAATCTCACTGATTATGAGGATGATCTGAAACAGGTTGGATAATTTGTATTCTCGATCAAACTGACTCAATATCGTTTCAAATGTTACTTGTATAGGCTGTCTTGATTTTATGTCTTTTTTTTTTGGTGTTATTGACGCGCAGATGAAGAATCTGAGTAAGGAAGAATTTGTGCACATACTCCGAAGACAGAGCACTGGGTTCTCGAGGGGGAGCTCAAAATATAGAGGAGTAACACTGCACAAATGTGGTCGTTGGGAAGCTCGAATGGGGCAATTCCTTGGGAAAAAGTGAGGAAGCAATAATTTATGGAATTTAAAATTCAGCTTATTTTATGCTAAGAGTAGAGTTATTAGCTGTCTCAACTGGTTGGTGTCAACTGAGAATTGGTTTCAGTTAAATTCTCATTTGGGTTATCTTTGTTTTTCCCTTCTTTGGAAAAACAAGTCTAAGAAGATGCCTATTTCAAAGAAATGATTGGGGATGGTGTTTTCATCATGGAGATTACGATGCTTGCGTGCAGGTATATATATCTTGGGCTGTTCGACAGCGAAGTAGAAGCTGCAAGGTCCTAATGATCATGAATTACACTACCTGCACTGAATTTATTACCCTAAATTATCAAGCTCATTAGGTTCCACTCCAACACGTGTCTCCCTTTTGATTTTCTGGAAATCAGGGCTTATGACAAGGCAGCTATCAAATGTAATGGAAGGGAGGCGGTCACCAACTTTGAGCCGAGTACATATGAAGGGGAGATGATCTCTGAGGCCAGTAGTGAAGGTACTTATTTCGATACTGTTGTTATTCTTATATACATGTACTTGTTATTTCTCTGAGGAAGAATTGTCGTTGTCATGTGGAAAACTGCCAAAGATGTGTTTGTGACTTGTTTGAATGGCTGGTATGCAGGTGCCAACCACAATCTTGATTTGAATTTGGGGATATCTCCTCCTTCGCTTGGTAACGGTTCGAAGGAGGATGAAGGATGTCTTCAGCTCCACTCTGGTGCTTACGGCGGGCATAGTGGAAGGAGTTTGAGGGTTAGATTTGTACTTGTGAATTGACTTGTGTTTCTTAGGAAGCCAAAATTTCATTGTGGTTAAAATACTAAGTTTGGTGGCCCTAGTGGAAGGACTTAAAAATCAACCTTAGCTTACTCTAGTAAATTATTGGCCTGTCAAAAGTTTCCCCTACACTTGCTGTATGATAATGATATGTCCTTCATATTCTAGTTTCAAAACCACCAAAACTGTTTGTTTACTCTGTTCTGCTTCTGCAGATGGAGAACAATGTGCATGAAATTCCACCTCTCAGAGGGCCAGTAATGACATCAGCACGTCCTATCTTGTGGAATGGCTTATATCCTAGTTTCGTCCCTAATGAGGTGAATCCCCCACGTTTCTTCATTTTCTCTGTATCCTTGCTCCCCCTTCCCCATCATTCCTTCCAGAGTATTTGTGGATTGCTCGACTTGATAACCTTCATTGTAGAGTTCAATATCTTATGTCAGATTCCGTACTACTACATTTAGGAGATTTTTATTGGAAAGATGTTGCCACATGCTAATAGATTATTTAGTAATCGAATAGTATATGCAATTTGGATGGTTTTTCTCTTCCCTTTTCATTGGGTTGGTGGGGGGGGGGGGGGGGGGGGGAGTTTCTATCACTTACATACTCCGAAATAATATTCGTTGGGGAGCCTTGTTCCTTGGTGCCCTTTCAAGCCATCCATGTTTCTGTGAATAAGGGAACTCAATTCTTGGTGCAAACTAAATGGATTAAAGGAGTTGAGGGCACTATCTTTCTGTGTCCTACTTGCCGCTTTCCATTTTATGAATTTGAGAACAGAAAATTGTGCTTTAAGAATTTGTATGTTCATAGTTTTTCTAATTGTCATTGTGGTAAGTGCATATTTTTGTGGTCTGCGTACTGGATTTTATATGGACATGATTATCTCGACACGTGATTGAAATTGAAAATGATGGGCAATTGCTATAACATTAGCCTTAGCTTGTATTCCAACAGACCACTATTACACGATCTTGATTGTGCACTATTTGAATGTCCTCACTGATTTTAGAACCTCCTTTCTGGATCCTTCTGAAATGTGGCAGGAAAGAGCAACAGAGCAGAGAACTGCACTAGGTTCTTCACATGGACTCCCCAGTTGGGCATGGCAAATGCATGGCCAAGTTAGTGCTACCCCAATGCCATTGTTCTCTACTGCAGCATCATCAGGATTCTCATTTTTGGCTACCCCTCCCTCCGCTGCCATTCTTCCATCAAAATCTCCCAGCTCAGCGGCCCACAATCTTTGTTTTACTACTTCAGCCATGGCTGCCCCCAACGCCACTCAATTTTTATACATGAAGCCACCGCAGGCTCCACCGTAGTTTCTCATGACGGCATAACGTGGTGGTCTTCAAAATTCTTGTGTAATTCAAATGTTGTTTTGCCAAATGCAAAGATGTGACTACTCGTGACCCTCTGATAGATTTTTACCATACCTATAGTGGTTGTCAGTAGCAAGAAATGCGAATGCCTACTGCTATATTCTGCAGTATTATTTCATGTTTGGACTTGGCTGTCTTCCGCGTTGGAGACTTTGTTTGTGGGTGGGATTCACCAGAGAATTATTCGCCTGCGTTACGTTGTTAAGAATCAGAATTTACGGTTATGTTTTGTTTAGTTCTTTAATCGTTTTTGTTTTTGTGTTTTTTTTAATTGATGAAAAAGTGATAAAATTTTGAAATTTATTTGAGAAATTAAAAAACATACAACTTTCTTGAAAACATTCTGGACTTTTGTTGCAAATGCAAAGGAAATCTTCAAAGTAATTCTGTCAGTTTCATGGTATCATTTGATACCTTTATTCCTTTCGGAAATCCCTGTCATCATTCAGCTAAAAGCATGATGGACCATGTGATATTTGTTCTTTCGTTGACTCATATGGACTTCCGGACAAAAGTACGAAGCATAATACCTCGTAACTCAAGCTACTAAGTCTGCACCAAAAGTAGGTACATAATGAGAAAAGTAGAAAAGTATGTTTGTATACTTTACATGTAAAAAAAGGAAACACTACTCAATCACACGTCCAAATTTTATCATTATTATAACACTCTCTTCACGTTTTCATTAATTTTATACACTTTTTTATCAATTTGTTTACTTTTTTTATTCTCCCTTCACTTTTTTATCAATTTCAATATCTAAAATTTTAACCATACTAAAATTTTACTTCTCAAACACAACCTTAGCGAGCTACCAGTGAAACTTTGAAATACAAACTAGAAAAACCATTAAAAATAGAAAACACGACCAAGGACAAAAACTAAACACAGGAACTAAATATTATATTTTAACTGAGAAAATTTTCACTATTAGTGCGAACAGAACCAACAACCTACCTCCTGAGAAAGACGGATGGAATCATATAATTTCCATTGTTCATTTCTTGAGGATATAACCTAGATCATGTCTTAAAGTAGAAATATTTACTTTAATTAAATCACAAAGTGATATTTAATTCAAGTATGATCATTTTTCCATATTTCGATTTCAAATGGGTAAAATTTGGCTCACTTATTTTTTCCTTTGGACAAAATTATATTTTCAGGTTTGGAAGGAGGTTAAATTTGACTAATTCATTTTTGAAGAGGGCCGGATTGGATTTTCAGGCATAAAAGGAGGTAAATTTGACTCACTAGATTTTTTGAACGGGTAATATTTTCAGATTATTTTTTTCTACGCTTGTATTTTCTGATTTGAAAAGGGGACTGAGATGGTAATTTAAGCATAAATAAGGGAGTTTGTTGAAAAATTTTGAGGGGCGGCGGCCACTGGGTACAAATCTGTCTTTTATTCAAAATGAAAAAGGAGAATTATACTTTGACAAGCACTCGCGTGTTAGTGTAGCTATCGTGGCCAAAGAAGTTGTGCAGTGTGGATAATATTGAAGGAAACTTAGGAGAGAGATGGTTGGCTGTCAAATCAGCTCTCTCTTCGAATCATTTTGGAAGGAGATTCAATTCTGTTTTTTTTTTTCTTTTTTAGTAACCATCACGCGTTTTTATTGAAACTACAAAAATTATACCTGAAAATATATCCAACTGATCAGCAAAAAGTTGGGGAGGACGAAGCCTCTCTCTGTATATAGACATAAGGTTCTCGGTGGAGGTGGGAAAGAAGCCCGTAGCAAGTGAACCAGAAGGCTCATGGATCTTAGGAAGACTCGCGAAAAATGAGCTCAGAAGCTTATTAAAAAAAAACAACCATTGCACGAGACAATGACAATTATTGTGAATGAGAGACTAATACGTTGTACTTGATCCTACTCCCTTAGAACACTGAACATGTAAATATTAACGGTAAATACAACAATTTATAGAAAGTAAACATGAAACAAATAAACATTATAAAACACTTAAACATGCCTTAAACAAGCAAGCAAGCTCAAACGGGTGCATAACTAACATAGGAAGCAGACTAAGCCGAGTAGACCCTAGCCAGATTTGAGTCGGAGGGGTTGGAGGCGGAGGTGACGTGTGATGGCGGTTGATGGAAATTCACAGCCTCGGGGGGAGGTCAGGAGTCGCCAAGACCAGTCCTGGCAAGCGTGGCAAATCACGAGAGGCGGAGAAACAGTCAGCAACGACCGAAGAGTTAGACGAGTTAGATCCACGCAGACAGTGTGGGGCGCGTGTGTCTACATGCACCGCCTCCATCACGTTGGAGATAAGTCCTTGAGAAAATTGGGGTTGTCAGAGTTTGGACATGGGTGCCAGTCAAATCTTGTGTAAAATTGATGTCAGCCGTTTATATACCACCTGAAAAGAAAACATAAAAAAACACAACCAGCCAGTCAAACCTGAAAGGAGGGAGAGAAAGGAGAGGATGAAGAAAGAAGGGGGAGGGGGAGCCGCAGCTCCTGCCCTCCAGGAGGAGGGCTTTTTGTTTCAAGGCTGCAGAGAGTTTAAAGAGAGTTCTTTTTAGAGACTCACTTCTGCTTAATCCTTCCCTTCTAAGAAGATTCAAAAAAATTCTTTGTAGTTACAATTTCTTTCTCCACCATCTTTCAACTAGATTGGCCAAATGTCTTCCTACCTCTTGCGTCTTCCAGACCTTTGTTTCGTATCGACCAAGAAAAAGATCCAACGCTTTTTTATCAGGCAATTTTTGAGAGGTCAAGTGGGTGTAGTCCTAGTATTTCGGTTCTAGGTATACAAAAAATAGATAAATAATACAATCCATCTCTTTTTAATTTATAAAAAATTACTTTATTTAAAAGTTTAAACTAATAATTTCTATCTCATTATATATCAAACCAAGTGCACTGCACGCATTTGAGGGTTCCAATAAAATTGATCTTTTATGAGACTAATCGAATCATATTTCAGCTGAAGTAAAAGATAATGTATTTTGGGAACTATAGAAAGTGTGACTCATTTTCAAGTTGACAGCAAAATAGTTTAGGACAGACAAGAGTAAAAGAGGAAAAAAGAAAGAATAGACAAAAAATGCTGAAAAGGGTGGAACGAGTTGAGTAATATCATAAACAACCTCAAGGGTTGGCCTGAGTGGTCACAACTTGAAGCTTAGGAGTTTGCTCCCATGAGGTCTCAAGTTTGAATCCCTTCAAGTACAAACAATTTTTTGGGGTCACTCTCCCAGCAAAACTGGACTTAACTGACATGTGGGCTTAAGAGTTAAGATGACTGCATGACCCGGAGTTTGCGTGACGTTGAGTCCGCTTCGTGTGTATACTGGGTCAGGTCCGTCCGAGCTCGATGCACGTAGTTGGGTGCCCGGATTTCCGTTGTTACCCAAAAAAATATAATAAACTGAAATTAAAGATGAGAGAAAATTTTGAAGTTTTATTTTTTAAAATTTTAGAATTAAAATAATAAGTGAAAGAAAATGGTTGTGAGTCTCTAATTTGTGTGAAAATCTAAAAATTAGAAAATTATGAACATAAAAATTATGTTTGTATCTAAAAATTCTTCAAATCTGATTTTTTTTTTAAAAAAATTAAGGATTTACAAACATGCCCTTCGCTTTGGAAATTTGGATAAAGTATTGATATTATGGCCTTATCGTGACAAGTGAGGTCAAAATTTCGGATTCTTTTGCTTTTTGGCTGTTGGGTTGTGGTTGGGAAAGGGAGTATAAATTAAAATAGCCTATGTTGGCTGCATTAGCATTACCATGCTAGTCTGTCGGTTGTGTTTGTGTTGTAAAATTTTAGTGTTGTTAAAATTTTAGGTATTGGGTTTAGTGAAAAAGTAAAGAGAGAGATAATTTTTTATATTTTTTTGTAGTAAATAGTAATGATTTGACGGGAAGAGAGAGATTATATTGTAATATTTAATTGTGTTAAAATTTTAGAGGGTAAAATTTTGGTACACAGACACACCCGATTCCCAGTCCCCATCCCTCCTCCTTTCTTTCTTTTTTTCTACGCCATCCTTTTTTAACCTTTCTTTTTCTCTTTACTTTTCCTAGGCTTCGTACGTTTGCCCTTTCGCTAATCGGATAGGAATATTTAGATGTGGAAACAAGGTGCAGATGCAGTGGACCGATGTACCTTTTTTTGTGCCACCTTATTATTGGAGCTAGGTATTGTGCAAGTACAAGACTTCCAGGTTTAGAGCATCTTAGGAATATTTTTCATCTCTGCCTAATATTGGTGGAAAGCCTATGTTATAACTCGTTCTGGATTGCCTCAATGTTTAGGGTGAATTACGGATAGTCGGGACGAGATGGCATTGTATCATATTCGATTCCTATTGATGATAAAATCGGTGACTAAACTAGTAGTTAGGATTATGGATCTGTCTAATCTCTTCAAAATTTATCGCTGCTTTAAACTCGTTAGTACGTCTAAGTTGCGCTAGGTATGTTCGAGCTCGGTGTGCAAATAGGTCCAATAGTAGTCTCGGGTGTTATAGGGTTTCAATAATTAATACAACAATTTTTAATACAATAAAATTTATAAGATGTCTTTTTTTTTCAAATTAGATTATCCAGTTCTTACATAGCAATGTAGTAAGATATTCTCTTAATAATTTTTGAAATTTGGTTAACCCATGTGATGAAATAAGGTTTAGCTAAATTAAGTATTTAGTAAATATACTCTTACAAGCATATTTATGTGAAGTTTATACAAAAAGAAAAAGAAAATCTATATTTCCCAATCTATATATATCTATCTAATTTGAGAATGACGGTTACAACTCTCTAGTTTATGATAAAACTATCGATAACAGGACATCTGTGGATTTGCCAATCTATATATATCTATCTAATTTGATACGCAGGACATCTGTGGATTTGGAAATCTTTTGGCCTTTTTATCCTCTGTCGATATCCGTTCTGCACTACAGCATTCTGACAGTAAGCTGTCGGACATAGATGAAGCCCCTTCTGCATTTAAATCATTCCAGGAAACGTGGAGACTGATTAGTCAGTAATAATAAAAATTGTGTGATGAATTTTTTAATATTAATTATAAATAATTAGTCTTAATTATTTGAGATTCGAACAATCCCAATATATGATCCAGTAAATTTATAATCCCTAATTATAATATATATACTTTTTATATTTGTATTGCAGTGGAAAGGAGAAGATGAGTTGCATTGAAACCATGCCCAAAATAGCCCAAAAACACTTAAAGCAGTGCCTGGAAGGTGTTAGGAGGTGCAAGCTGATAGGTGAGAGCCTCTACTTTCTCTATGACAGCCACTAAAAATGGGAGCCTCAGATATTACACCAATCCAATCTAGATGAGGATTCATTCATATCTGTGGCCTTAGGTTCTTGCCTTTTGTGCTAAGAAACAAAAAAAAAACAAAAAAAGATTCTTGCCTTATTGGTTCTCTCCTCATCTGTGCTATGTGCCGTTTTTGAAAACATGATAAAAGATTACTGGTGTCAAAAAAATATTCTATGAAATGGACATTTTTTGTCGTTTGTTAAAAAAAATTGTTTTTGCTTTACAATTTTTTTTGGAAGGCAAAGATTCTGCGCCATAAAATTGCTCCCTAAAAGAAAATTTGACAATTTAAATGTGAAGGAGAATAAACATGAGATTTGAATGTCACTCTTCTTGTCAACTTTGAAGTTAGGTTTATTTGAAAATAACCAAACTTTTCTCCCCCTCTATCATGATTGAATGGGCTCATCGAAGATGGGACCTTTGAACTCAATCGGTTTCGTATCACGTGGGGGGCCCTAGCCCAGTTGGAGTTTAATGACACTTCCTCCCTGACCAGACCCTAACAATAGGCCCCCCCGGCCCCCCGGGTCTGTTATTGGCTTTGGGCGTTAGGTAGTAGGTACGGTTCTGCTTGCTAGCTAATAAGGGTCTAGAGTCATCTTTTTGCTGGTGGGGGGTGGGTTTCTTTTTCTCTTCTGGTGGGGGGTGGGTTTCAGATCTTTTCAAAGGATCCTTAAAAGAACCATTTAACGAGTGGAACTGAATGAGACACCATGATGGGACAATGGGTGGGACAGTTGTGGTGGGGGGTTGTTTTTTTTGGTGGGCTTAGAGAGTGCCACATTTGTATGCAGAGCTGTCTTGTTACTGTTATTGTGGTGGGTGAGGTCAGAGTTTTGAAGGGCCCTCCCAACCAATCCAGTGCTTAGGCAAGAGAAAGGGGTCAGCAATCTCTTTTAAGGAGACCGTTGATGAAGCAATGATAGCTGGAAGTACTGTTTAGGAACAGTCGAAAGGCCCAACCTCATGTCCTTCGCCAGTTGCGTAAATAGTTAGGAGACAATTCGAGGTTAGATCAGCATTTTTTATAAACAAATTTTTACTGGCAATTCCCCAAAGAGATTGAGACAATTCGAAAGGAGATAGTCACGCCATATACTATTTAATTTTTACTGCTCGATCAACTTGTCACAGGCAATTGCTAACATTTTAGGCACTAACAACTTGGAGAAAACAGAGTGCATTAACAGCCATTGATCACTTGGAAATTGAGCATAACTCAAGGAAAAATTAGGCTCCAACATGAGTGCACAAAGCCTAGTGCTGAAACCGTGCAACTACCCTTACGTTGCTTGGTCAGTTGAGGTATTTAGTTTCCTTAAGAAAAAATAAAGAAGAGAAGTTAGCAAGGATTAGAGACTTCGAACAATGAGAGAAAACATAGTGCATTAACTACCCTTACGTTTCTTGGTCACTTGACACTTGAGGTATTCAGTTTCCTTAAGAAAAAATAAGGTATTCAGTTTCCTTAAGAAAAAATAAAAAAGAGAAGTTAGCAAGGATTAGACTTCGAAAGATGAAAGAAGAGGAAAGGACAAGGAGATACAAAATCACCATTTTCTATATCTTCTTTTTCTTCCCTTCCTCCTCCTCCTCCTCCAGGGCAATCTCTCTCTTTAATGCACGGTTTAGGCGGGAGAAACTATAAAAATAATTTTAAATATGTTTGGAAAGAAGATTGTTAGATTAGTTTTTATGAGTTTTTGTAAAAAAAATTATGTTGTTTTTCACAGAAATTGAGGTCAATGATTAGATAGAAAATGTTATCGTAGATTGAAATGTTTTTTTGCGTGGAAAAAATCATGTTTAAATTGGAGAACATAAGACCATGAACCAAACATAGCTCCACCCCACTTCTTCTAATAGAAAAGCTTAGTAGAATAAATAGTCATTAAAATAATGAAAGTGAAAATAAATTCTAATAAGCACAAAATTTAAATTTTCATAGGCTAAAATTTCACATAAGCAAAATGAATAGAAAATTCTCATTTACCAAAAATCTCTAAAACAATAGAAGATAAAAATAAAACTATAAATTAATTAATCCGAGGGAGTAGAACATCAAAGCTTAGATAATCAAAATAGGAGTCGATAACATAATTAAGCATTAAATTCATTTTTTTAATGCAATAAAAGAGACGATTAATTAGTATGTGTATTACGTTCTCCCCACTTTAAAAATAATTTCGTACTCGAAATTAATCAAAAATATAATCATACGTAAAAAATCGAAAAAAAACTATTCTATACACGTAAGGACATACTAGAAGTATGGCGTCAACTTCAGGCGCTTTTTCTTTTTGTTTTTTGTTTTTTTTTCCAATTGCTTCAAACTTCCACATTGTTTTCTTGATTGAATAGATGGGGTACTTATCACGCATCTCAAATGTTTGATTAATAGATGGGGTACTTACGGTCAAATATTTGAATTGGTAATTTCACATTTTTCTTCAGCTGAAGGGGCGCATAGTCAATTATATGAGATGGGTCCTCTATATACCTTTTAAGCATTGATACATAAAACACGCTATGCATTCCTTCCCAACCTGGTTCGGAGACTTCATCATAAGATAATGGTGATCGGCATTTATGTCCATCGAGAGCTTTGTATGGCACCATCTAATACTGGAGTGATAAGTATTATTGTACACGAACTCCACTATAGTTAGGTACTGACTCCAGTTACCTTTGAAATCCAAGACACGCACTCTCAGTATATCTTTTCTGGATCGTCCTTCGGAGAAGGTGCCTACTCGTCAAGACCTTGCAGTGCGTCCAAACTAGGCCCGGTTCGTCGTCTGTGCAGGAGCGACACATAATTAGTAGTTAACCAAAATAATGATCTTTTTAGTCCCCCAATAAAAAAGAAAATAGATATATTGTCCCAAATAGAATGGTGCTTACTGACCATCCCTCATTTTTTTTCTTAATTAATTTTCGTCACATATTTTTGGGTATCGACCGAAGTTTTAACTAATTTGGGTGTTCAAAGTAAAGCAATTCCCAGTATTCAAGGTTTATCTATATTAACATACACTAATTGACTATAACAAATAAATGCATGCGCGCGGTTTTTCTCAAATATTACAAAGAAAAAAAGAATATCAATCAAGCCTGCCACAAAAGGGTTAAATGCATGCGCGCGGTTTTTCTCAATTTGGGTTGCTTGAAGCCCTTCAGGCATCTTCTTATGTGTTAGCATAGCCCGTCATAACTTGGGCTTACCATCTTTTCCCACTACCACAACCTTATATTTCCTTTGCAGGCAACAAAGTAGACTTAATTCTACAACCCACCGAGGTTCACTATAATAGAGAAAATCAAGTATTCTATTCACCTCTGATGCCAATTCGGGCTAGATTGACCTGATAATGATCGCTCCAGTACCAGTAGGTTCTGCATTTTCCTTAGGCCAAATTTCATTTCTAAACTATCATCACTAGTGCAGCCGTGCCATTGCAAAACTCATGTGGCTTCGGTTATTCTGATATTTTCCATTCACGAGAAGTTGACGATCTACAACGTCAACTCTCTGTGGCAGCACGACTCCGTCGCCCTCTTGCTCTGGACTACTGCCCTCTCTTCCTCCATTTTTGGTCGGGATCACCTCTGTGTGCTCCTTTTCTGCAGGTGTTGGTGCGATCAAGGTGTTGGGTTTATTCCTTCTATGTGAAGGAAAGCCCAATGGAGTTTTTAATAAGGCCCAAAGCCCATTAGGGTTTTAACTTATAACCCTTAAAAGTGGAACGGATTAAAAGAAGAGAAAGAAAAGAAAAAGACAGTTTTTCTCTTTCATGCCCAGGTTTCATCAAAGGTTAGCTCAAGAGGTGAGACTTTCACTCACACTTATAAACTGACCATCAACCCTTTCCACAGCCGATGTGGGACAACCCCAACAATCTCTCCCTCACACATCGGGCCCTGGGTTGGGTGCAAACAACCCGTTTCTCCCGTGGATTGTTGGATCTGAAACTTGTTGGTAAATATGGGCTCCGATACCAGTGTTAGGTGGTCTTGGGCCTTCTCAAACTCAAAAGCTAGCTCAAGAGGTGAGGATTTCCCTCACACTTATAAACTGACCACTAACCCCTTCCACAACCGATGTGGGACAACCCCAACACAAGATTCACGATCACCCCCTCTCCCGGCAACAAAAACCACCGACCTCGGCATGGCTAAGATTTGCCCGAATCTGTGGACCCGAATTGAATTTGTGGGTCTTTTGACCTAGTTTGGTGAGGCCTTTGTGGCCAGTTGTGTTGAGACCTATATGATCTATTTGTTTGTGGCTTCTGTTTTATGGCCGTTCGGGGTTCGGGATTTGCTATAGTGGGGTCCCATTTAAATGTAACCGGCCATTCGGCACTTTGTATTTCTCCCCGTTATGAAATGAAATCCGCCTTTGCGCAGAAAGCCTAATGGTCTCCTCATGCTTTGCTTCTCTTTGAGACAAGCTCACTAGAAGAAAGCGTATGTAAGGCATAATCGTCAATTGATCTACCAATTCCACTCCTCCAGCAAAGGAAGCCAACACACATGAGATCATATTCTCAACTCATTTATGTGCATACACGATATATTCTTTAGTATCTTCTAGAACAGAGAAAGATTAACTTGAGAAAAAAAAAACAAAAGAAGAAAGATTTAACTTTTAAGCATTAAAGTGTGCATGATAGATCACATAACTCAAAAATAATCTTTAAAACGAGACATGAGCTTTTCACATCCAGTGTGAACATTACAGAATTGAGAGGGCCCTTGCGAGAACACCCAACTGTCAATACTTCAAATCCCACGAAAATCAAGTTTCTAGAGAAATAGGTTATCTTAGAAATTGAGAGGCAGGAACACGTTTCAGAGATGGGAAAATTTTCTGACTTCCCAAACAACTAGAGAATCTTCTATGTATAATTGATATCCTAGGTTGCACAGGAAGATTAAAGAAGTCTAGGCTTAGACCAATACATGACTGCAGTCACTTTTTTTTTCCTGACTGCAGTTACTTAAAAGTTGATATTACTGGTATCCAAGAATTGGCATATGTGAAAAGGTTGAAATATTATCAGCAATAAGCGAAGGAAACGAGACCCCAAAATGTAACTTCAAACAAAAAACAACCCCGCAAAGTAACTTGACAACAATTCTAATGACTAACCAACCCCTGTATATATCCAGCAACACTTCCAAAAAGTTACTTCAAACAAAAAAGATTCAAAGTCCAAATACTTGGAACCTGTACACAACAGACAACAGAAAACATTTTGCAAATGGAACATGTGACAAGATCGTAAAAACTGTAAGGGACAGAAGGGGCATTTTGTCCCGCAAAGGTCAAACCACTCAGGGACCTTGGCCAGCTTTTCATACTTAAAGGACGTATAGACCTCAAAAAAAAAAAAGGTCAGTTCCATCTATTTAATACTGAGAGCAACAACCCTATTTACTCTTATGCAGTCAGTAGCAACGCACTGGGGCATCCGAAGCATCTGCCAGCCAATTCGATCATTTCAAGCATTCAGCACCAATGATGTATCGTATCCATCAAATGTCATAAGGTCCACATAAAATCGCAGCTTAGTTTACCTGCAGATGGAATGCAAGAATGTGACTCAAATCAATCAACCGGGTACTACACGAGGAAAATGCCAAAAACCAAAACTGAAGAAAACCTATTACTAGAGGCATAAAAGAAACAGAGCTTTCACAAACAAAGCAGTGGAAAATATCAACCCGTGTCATTATACTGAATAACTGGCAAGCATTAAAACCATTACTTCCAAAGAGCTTTGGTCTTAATTCTGTTTGACAATCTCCAAATTAGAATTTGCAGTAAAAAGTAGGCTGCAGGGTTGGGGTAGGAGAGGAGAGAAGGGGGGGGGGGGGGGGGGGGAGAATTCAATTCAAAGATCTAGGTTGGACAAAAGCTAACCACAATCTTCTGAATATGAAACTGAAGACATTGCGTTTTGGGATTGAAAAGAGTGAGGGGAACAACAAAAGTTCATCCTTACCCTCTGGCAAGCAGAGTTAATCCTTTTTGGGAGTTTTGGTCTTGCATCACGCTGTCCAAGGAGATCAGTAATGACTTGTGAGTCAGTGCCATCCTCACAATACAGTGCTACCAAAACTATTACTTGTAAGTCAGTGCCTTCCTTGCAATAACATTGCTACCAAAGCGCACCAGCTTATTTTCATTATCCAGTTGACGCATTGCCAGCCGTGCAAAGAGTATCATTCTGACTCGAATCACATCCCAAATGTCCTGTTATAGAGATCACCAGAACTGGGCATCCGATACTTTGAATCATCATAACCACTATAAAATTTGTTATATCCCAGTCTATCATTCCTTAGGAGCTCTGCCATAACCAGACCATTCCCACTTTGAACTTCATTCCACCCATCCCAGTGGCCATTAGACATAAGTGCACTTCTAGACTGCTGGAGGGATAGCTGAGCAGCAAAAGGGGATAGGTTGCTTGCTTGTGATTGATCCACAAGCCTAGAGGAAAGGCCATAAGAATCACTACGATGAGAAAAGTTATCACCAATGTCAGGGAATCTCATATTCTGCTGTGGGGGCAGTGATCTTTGCAACAATAGTTGATATCTGGGGTCATTTTCAAAGGCACTTATTTGTGGAGGTAAATTTGATCTCATGTCTAAGCCAGGATTGTTGACCCCACCCTGAAGTCTCCCTTTACCAACTGCCAAAATTGCTGGATCCATGAACTCAATATCCCCAGTATTACCGATATTTCCACTGGGCAGTGCCTGAAAGGAACTTCTCAACAAGGAGGACGTGTCAAGCAGATGACTCCCTGACAAAAACAACACTAAGTCAAACCCTTAATTAATTGGAAGAGAGAATTCATATGTAACAACCTCGTTAATTCTGAGGATAAAGCATATGATCACTAACCAGCCATGGGGTCAAAAGCTTGGTCCATTCTCTCACCAGACGAAAAACCCGGGGGAGGTGTTCTACTTGGCATTGAGAATCCGGGCGGGGCTGAAATTTGTGCTCTTGAAACACCTGATTACCATCGGTAGGAATAAATGAAGAGATGAAAAAACCACAATTAGAACTTGTGTGAATTGTAGATGCCAACCAAATACAGAGTCCAAACAAGCCCCCTCATATGGGTTGGACTTCCATTCCCGTATAGCCAGCAAATTAGTGACATGACAACCCCAAAGAATAAAAGTTCAAAGGAAAGAAACTTGAAAGAAACCAACAAATTCCAAATCCAAGATTAGTCCCACTCTGGTCCACACATGGCAGACAAGTGCGATGGATGCCTTTTTAAGCAGAGTATTTAGAATCATACCCCCTTACATTGTAAGTGGAAATGGGAGTGTCTCATATCTTGTTTCATTTCTATATCATTAGAGTCAAGAACAGACATGTATAGAGCTTTCACATTCAACTGCAAAGGGATCAGGGGAACTCTACCTAGATCATGAGAACTTGACATGAATAGAAGCCAGCGAACATGTTGAAACACATCAGGCATTCCAAAATCACAGGAAGTCCAACACACAAGCACAGTCTTCAGAATTGAAAGGTCAAGGTACTAGAAAAATTAGTGGTACAAAAATGACCACCTAGTGTATTGCAAGCCATAAATAAACCATCATCTATAAGGAAAAAAGTGTCCCCATCTAGATCTTCTATAACATAACATGCTGACATGCTGCAGCCTTACAAAGAGGGAAGGGTTAAAGGCTTTAACCAATGGGATATATTCTTTCCTCTGGGCCTTTTTGTTTTGCCAGGGGGGTTGGGGGAGGGGGGAGTTCAGTTTGCTGCTTCGACAGGAAGTTTGGGCTAGATCATTTAATTGAGTTCCAACCACATATTCTATAAAACACGTGACAATCATAGCCAGTGCACAAGGTCATTTAACAACAAAGCAGAAGCTGCAAATATAACTGAAACCCCAACAACATATAATCATAGATAGCAAATTGAATGTTGAAGAAACCATACAAAACCTACCAGAAAGCTTATTAGAAGAGGTGATGGGGTGACCATTGGCAAGATTCTCAGATTCTTCAAAATATCGTGAAGAGAAACCATTGCCAATCCCAAGTTTGTCCATGTACAAATCTCTTTCAACAAAATCATGGCCAAAGGATTGGCTCTTTGGCAATTGCTCGATGCCATTAAAAGGTCGCTGCACATCAAACAGTTGACTTTTTGATTCTTCATGCCTTGCAAAAGAGAACCTGGACTGGTTGTTATTTGGTACTTTCCAAGAACCTGATATTTTGGAAGAACCAGACTGTTTATCGCTTTCACTAAACAATTTCGCCAGATTCTGTGGGGATGCCAATGATTCATCCCATGCATCTGAGTCCATTGATAATATGTTGGAAATTAAACTGCTCTCTCCTTTATCTACTACCGTACTGCCGTCACCATTAGCTGTACCACCTACGAATCTTCCCATCTGCTTCCTTTTCTCTTCATTTTGAAGCAAAAAGGTACGTTCTAAGGTCCTAGCAGATCCAGCAGCATTGCTCACCAAGTTCTCAGCAAAACCATTACATATCATTGAAATGCCAGATGAAGGTAGAAACGAATCATCAGAAACTCTATTATCCACAGATATCAGACGATCAGCATTTAAACAAACTGTACCATAATCCTCACTGTACTGCAGAGGTTGAGACCTTGAAACATGAAGCGAATTAGCTGGATTAGGCAAATAAGTGGACCTCAAAACTTCTGGATCCTTGAGTCTTTGGCTATCAAAAGATAGTATATCATCTTCCACTTCAGAAGATGTGTCTTGTGTCACTTGAGTAGGTGAATCTGATTTCCAGTCACAATGTTCTCTTGAAGCATACACCCCATTTATTGAACTAGCTTTCCCTACTGTTGCGATTGAAGGTTCAGCATAATGTTGCTGGAAACCTTGATTTCCAGGTGCTTTAATCAATATGGGATCCGAAAGTGAAGCATTAGGTCTACCAACAACAGAATGCACATCTCTGGGAATACCATCAATACTCATTGAAGATATACCAGCACATAAGCCGTGAATCTGACCACCACTCGCAACCCCAGGTTTCTCAGGAACCAAACTGCAAGACTGCCCAGGTTGATAAGCAGAATTTACAATCTCTGGTGGCATACTGATGCCTCTATCATTGTCCTTGGATGCCAGTGGACTAGATAACTCGCTGCTCAAAGTTAAAGTATAAGTCCCATCCTCTGTGGCAAGTTCCTCAGATGGATTGGTTTCAGAATCCATACTTCTATGTTGTTTCAAAGCTTGGAATGATTCCAGTTTACTATTAGAGTTCATAATCTGAATATCTTCGATCAATGTTGGCCTTTTTCCAGCATCACTATGGAATGTGGAAGCAGGACTTGTGCATGCAACTGCTGATGAAAATGCCAATGTGTTACCAAATGTGTCAGGTTTCTGCTTGGAGAGCCCATCTGGAGATGCTATACTGGCAGCTGGAGGCAGGCCATTAGTACCACGTGTTCCCCTGGAACAAGAAACAATAAACTTAGCCCTGTTAAGTATCATCAACTAAATAAAAGGCCAACCAAGCATAGGAAAATTGCATACCATGAGGCTGCGGCAGGAAGAGCTATGGATCTACCAGAACTTCCATTTGGTGGAGAATCTCTAACAACACTTGATATATTCGGCTAGATAAACACAAAGAAATCATCACAGTTACGATAGCTGAATATCCATGAATTCGTTAATTTGTAACTTTTTTCAAAAAGCATAAATAGGCTCCACCATTCCAAGTATATGCTAACTTTTGATGAAGCAACACCATCGGTATACACTCCTATACAGATAATTATACCAAATGAGAACACATAACTCCCTTCTTTGTCATACAGCATAAAAGTGTACTAGATATTCTTGTTCAACACAACCTATAAACTAATAGCATGACATAACTCAGCCAGACGTAGATCAATGCCATAAATGATAAAAATAAAGCCTCCGAGAAATGTTACTTCATTTTAAAGCAAACTATCCAAGACTACATGATAACCACAATAAAGCAAAATTCAAATTTCACATCTTGTCTTACACTAGTATTTTTAACAATTGGCTTTCCAGCAGAAGCAGAACTATTATTCCAATATTCGTCTGCAGGCGGTGGCAACACATTCCCTGAACGCTGTTGCATGTTGTTTGCAGCACCAGTAATTTGCTGCACTCGACTCCTTTAAAACCAGTACACAAGTGAATAAATCATCTAATGGATGCACCACAAGATTATCAAGCAGCATAAGGCAGGAAAATCATTTAAAATACTTTGCAAGATCAATACCCAAATACATAATATCAAATTTTCAAACCCATTTGAAGACATTGCATACTTTTTTCACTCTTCACATGTTGAAACTACAAGAACTTACTGTTCCCATAACTTGTAACGTCTACTCACTGGCAGAAATGATCAAGACGTTAACTGTTAAACTTAAGCTCTTTGACTTCCTCTCATTTTAACTATTCCATCAGTCAAATATTCAACTGTCAATAAACGAAATGACAACATTGTGAAGCATCCTCCTTTTTTCTGGTATATGGGTCTTGATATACAGATAGTGCTACAATCAGGTGGGGTTTTCAACCAAACTTGGCAGCGCTATAGGATGGAGCTGGACACAAGATTTCCATTGAAACCGATGGGCTTATAACATTCACATACCACATTCATTGTGCCATGTTCGTTACTTTTTCTATCAGAGGGAAAATGGTTGTAAGCTCACACTCAACGAGCTCTTGTTACAGTACCCCCAGGAAAGCACAAGATGAACATTCCCAAAGTAATGTAGACATTAAAAATTCCTAAGAACAAAAATATCACATGTATAATAAGTATACCTAGTATATGCTGAAATTATTTCATCTTTAGAGAAACTATCCTCTTGAGGACCAATCTCATGCAAATAGAGACAATCAGGATTGCTGCAAGGCTGCACCAAATAGATGTTCAATACTCTGTTAGACACAGTCGTTTTGGCTCAAGTAACATCAAATAACCAACTCATTAGGCCACACAAATTAAGGAATGATGCATACCACATTTCTTAGCCAAGCATGACAATACTTTGTGGTTCCAAAACAAGCCCTGACACCAGCACCAAAATGATTTGAGCATAATACAAAAATGTGCATACTCGTCCAACCCTGATGAAAAGTTCGCCCGAATTTACCTTAAGGATCTACCATCCAAAAGAAACCCATGTACATTTTGAATACAACGAATCGCTTCCTCCTCTTTTGAGTAGGTAATATATCTGCTTGCATTTACATTTAGTGAGAACAATATTAATGAGACTGTGAACAAAGGTAATTACAAAGAAGAAACAAACCTTAAAACAAACCTTAAAAATAACCCATAGAACAGGGGACCCTAAGATTAAACAGGAACGAACAGAAGTCTAATATAGTACGCGAAGACAAATAACAGCAAAACCATATGTACTCAAACAGCACAATTACCCAAAAAATATCCAAACAGCACTAGCAATTTGATACACTTCTAAACATCAGCTGAACATTTAAAAATCCAACCACACAAAGCAGAACATACTATATTTGGTGCATTGAGAGTAAACAACCTAAAATATATCAGAAGGAACTTACACACTACAAGTATTGTTTGGAAATTGCTGAATTATACCAGCTGCTGTCCGAGACATGGACACCTTTAGAACCTTACCATACTGACCAAAGTATTCACGGTGTTGGAGAAGCTGCAAAAAAAAATTAGTAAGGACTCACGTACTCCTCCAAAGAACTCAGCAAAAGGTACTAAGGATATGTCAGAGAGAGAGAGAGAGAGAAACACTACATCTTCATCTGCCAGATTAAGAGGCAAGCCAACTATGTAGACAAGGTTCCTTTGAATCACTCGAACACTGCTGAGTTGCTTCCGTCCCTCAGATGGTTTGAACTTTGCTTTCTGGCACTTTTTTCTCTCCATGCTGATCTCCGACACCATTCTGTGAAAGTGAATAAATTGAAACATCAGGATAAACACTGATATCTATTAGATGCCAGCAGCATATATTGTTGACCAAATAACCACCTCTCACAGTTGGAAGCCATCCCAACAATCTTTTCCTTGTCATAAGCAGAACGACATGCAGGACACCGCCCTTCCGTCTCATCCTTTTCAGCCATATCCAATATGTGATGCCAACACCAAACACATATCTGCCAAGGGGCCAAGATTCAGGTAAGCGTTTATAAAGAAAATGTAATAGCAGTATAGGGGAGTAAACCAGCAGGTTCAGCACCGGAAATGTTGACCGTAAAGAGTTTGATTCCCAAATATTAGAGAATTCAAACTGAATTATCCACAACTTAGTATCACAACTACCAAGAGAATGGAGAAAGGGCAAAGATTCTTCAAATTCATTGGTAGGGGGGAGGCGGCAGAGTAACTGTTGGATGAATTGCTGGTTCTGTAGGTAACATGCTGGAAAAATTAATTCTAGGTTTTGCATGAGCATGTAAGGAAGGCGCATAATTGAACCTCTGTAACGAACGAGGGACAGATTAGACAAAACAGCTATATGCACTGGTTAGAATATGGACGTGAAGTAATAGTCAATCCACTTAAAACAAAAACCTTCTCCCAATAACAGAAATAAATAGTCCCAACCTCATAACCACATTTGCAGGGCTTCAATTGCTGATCGGTCAAATCCATCTCTTCTGCACAGAGAGGACAAGTCTTTTCTCCCTCGTCACTCATGATTACCTGATTGGATCTGGAGAAAGCAAATACAACCAACATCAAGTTTAAGGGAATGCAAGACCAAAAACTGCATCGATATTCCAGAAGGTGCACATATGATACGAAAACTCATTTTGATAGCCGATGACAAGTGCAAATTCAGAGCTTTTCAAAAGACCAACGTCAGTCTTCAGCTTTTCAAACACAAAGTGACATTAAACATCCAATTTAGAAACCCACTTCACTAGTTTTGAGAAGAATTTTACGAAAAAGGAAATTTTGATCGCGGGAGATTACCACTCCATACTACTCATTAATTATGTAATAACAACTTCACACCAAACAATTACCCACTTCACTTGTTCCAGATGAACATTACAAATACTGGAACATATCGCCAAAAAAAAACCCAAGAATTACAAAACCTCCAAAAACAACCAAAATACACCAGCAAATCACTTCCAAGGCCTCTTCTTGAAAATCCAACTTCACATCCTAGAACCGACATCTAGTCAACATACCGGCATTTCGCTATTAATTGCAAAAAGTTAAGAATGCCCGACAATCCAGAACGCAACCAAACAAACATCGCCTCAAAGATTCCGCAGATCATTAAAAGAAAACCTAGAAAGTTCACCGAACAGTTATATTAACTGATTTATTGACTATAAAACTCGTGACCGACGACCTAATCCGGGTCGTTGACATGCAAGATACAAAATCAGAAACATACATGCAACGGAACACGAATCTGGAGGTCCGTGCCTCAAAAAAATTTCTCAGATTTTCGAAGAAAACGAAGAGAAAAAGTTCGAGCAGATTTAACGATTTAAAACAAAGCGAAAAAAATTAGGGATCTTAGATAAAAAGACAAGGATCGAGCAATTAGGGTTTTGATATACGAGCTAGGAAGACTTACAGTTGGAGGGATCGAGAAGAGGAACGAATCTGTGAGGATGAGATTGTGTGAGAAGCGCACGATAGAGAGAAAACCACAAAGAGAGGGCCTATTAAAGAGAGAGAGAGAGAGAGCTTCTCTGCTTGGTGGCTTTTTTGGCTGCTACCTTTCTTTTTCACTGCGTCGCTGACATTTAAATATTGCACAATTCCACTCAATGCCCTTGGATTTTGTCCTAATTCCGGACATTTGCCACCTTTCGCTTCTTGTCCCTCTGTAATCTGTATTGGTTTTTTTTTATTTTTTGTAATCGTCCCTCTGGCCTCTGTCCCGGTTTTTGTCGAGCTCGCAAGTTCTCCCATCCTCTCCGGTTCGCGCCTTAGTGAGGTTCCAGTGAGAGGCTCCGGATGTACGCCACGTCATCGTATCTGATCCAGCGGCGGCGAGTGGCTATTCGCCTAAAAACATGGTCGAGAAATTTTGAAGCAGCATTTTTAAAGGAAATTCTTCCAATAAGCTGATGAGGACGGATAATAAATAATACAAAATTTATGTTGAGAATCATCAAATCTTAAATAAAGTTTCCTATGAAATCATGAAAAGTCACGGTCGAAAATTTGTATAAACAGCATAAAATTATACGTTAAAAAAGCAAAAAAAGCAATTATTTCCTTATTATATTAAAAAAACTTAAAGATGAGAAACAAATCACGACACTATTTTGGAGTCACAGATTGCGAATAGGGCTAAATTCACATAAAATTAAAAGGTCACAAAAACCTTCTGTTCACACAATCACACTCATGGGTGGTTGGAGTGTTTATTTTCTATTTTTTGTTTTGTATTAAGTGTTGTTTAGAGACTTGAAATATCAATTTTTGCATAAATTAATAATGTTTTTGTAATTTAAATTATATATTTATGTGTCGGGCAACTGATATTTAGGACTATGAATTCATTTGTTTGCTAGTAAAATTATTATTTTATGTAAAAAAAAATTTCATTGAAATGTTTTCGAGAAAAGATTTTACTTTTAAGTGTTTGGTTATAATTTAAAAATATTTTTTTTATATTTGACCCGTTTAATGATTAACATTTTTATATAAAAAAAACTTAATTATCGTAGAAATCCCTGTGGTTTACACTTTTGACATTTTAGTCCCTGAGATATTGATTTCAACCATTAGATCCTTAGATAAGTTTTTGAGACAAATCGATCCCATCCAATTATCATTAGCGGACCAAATGATGTTCACGTAGATTTTAAATGTCATCTTAGCATCAACCATAGGCTGCCACATTAGAGAAGTACCTAGGTGGCCTATAAAAAAAATATAAAACTATTATCATATTCAACCTTCAAATTTAATTTTTGTTTAAAAAATATTAATTTTATTTATATATTATTTTTTATTTTTTAATAAATTTATTTTACAGTGACATTTCAATCATTTGCATGTGATTTAATGTCAAATCAAACGAAGACAATATATTGTTTGTTTTTTAAACCTATAGAATGGAATAAACTATTTTGAAACTTGAGAGAGACTTAGGCATGTTCGGTTTGAAGAAAAACGGAGGATTTGAATCCTGCTTTCTCCTTGTTCGGTGACACTCAGAAAAAAAAGAGGATTCCGAACTTCTTTTTCCTTTTTTGCCCTGAAAAAATTAATATTGAATGACTAAAACACCCTCCACCACAACCTAAAAACTAAAAATAACAAAGGGCAAATTTGGAATTTTTAAAAACACCCTGCAGCCGGCCTGCCTGCCACCTGACATGTCGCCTGCAGCAGAAATTTCGATGCTTTTTTGCCCTCAAAAAGTTAATACTGAATGACTAAAAAACCCTCCACCACAATCTAAAAACTAAAAACGAAAAAGGGCAAATTGGGAATTTTAAAAATCACCCTGCAACCGACGTACCTGCCACCTGACATTGTCGCCTGCAGCAGAAAGAATTCATGCTTTTTTGCGCCAGACTTGACTTTATTTCCGTCGGTTTATGCTTTTTATGCTTTAGTTTGGTTTTTTTTTAAAATTTTATTCAAAATATTATTATTTTAATAAAAATAATAATAAATTCGAAAAAAAAAACTATAAACATCATCATTCATTTTTTACACCTCACCAACTTCTACACAAACACCAACACAACTTTAATATCACCTAAAAATTCACAAAATTCTTCAAATCCTACAAAAACCTTCAAAACGAACATCACCTTAGTAACTTTTGCCCATAAATCTTCATTTTAACCTTTTAACTTTTGCCCATAGAACGGAAAAAACAAAAATATGAGTTTATTTTTTGGGGGAAATCTTCATTTTAACCTTTTAACTATAAAGCAAATCATTTACTGTTTGGATTAGGAATGTTAAAGGCATCAATGTTCCTCCTCTAATAAAATCTTATATCTTAAATATATAGAAAATAGATTACTTAGCATAATATGGTCGTCTATAGTCGTTTTTCTAATAAACAGGAAAAATGGAGATATTTAGATTTAGGTTTAGGACAAAATACATGGTTAGACAAAGATGATTTTTTGGTTTTTTTTTTCTTTTCTTAACAATATTACAAGAAACTAAAAGGTTGGTCATAAATCATAACTAAGCTCAATAAAGGGTCACTTAAATATATTAAATTAGAACCACAATAATTTTCAAACTAGGGCTATGTTTGTATAAACGTCTTGAAAAAGGTTTTTTTTTTTTCTTTCAAAAACCAGTTTTTTAATCCATACATGATTTTATATCGGATCATTAGTCTCAATTTCTATGAAAAATAAATCAAAATACTTTTACGAAAATCCATAAAAATTTCACTTACAAAATTTTTTCTTTCTAGACATATTTTATTACTTCCCAAATTCTCAAAAAAATAAATTTCAAACATCTCTTTTATGAGTTCCACAATTCTCATAAATATTCAAAAAAATAACTAATTTTTTTCATAATCATTACAAATTTTTTTTTAAAAAAATACAAACAAATATAGTCCTTACTTTCTCCCAAACAAATATTTTAATAAAAACAAACAAATATAGTCATTAAGAAGATATCATATGTTAGGCATCCAAAATTCATTTTTTTTAAAAAAAAATTATTAGAAAAAATTAATGAATGACACAAAATATTTGAAATCAATAATTGTAAGTGCAATACGACAAAAATAACATATTAAGTTGCAAAGTATTAAGACCCTATAATTAAGTGTAAAATATATTTATCTCTAATTTTAATTAAGAGGTCAATGATAATACATTGTTATGGGTAGATCCGATTCACTCTTCTCGTCTCATTTGGGCTATTTTGCGAATGAAAACAGTGTTAATTGTACATTTCTAAATTATCAAATTAATGTCAAACAAAGTTCTCTGTTACCACCTATTACATATTGAGTTTTAAAATTATCAAATTTCATCAATTTACGTCTCAAAAAACAATCAAACTCTCAACATCGTCACAAATTGATTAATTTTTAAAGTTTAGAGACTCAATGTGTCAAAGCCGTAGTTGAGACCCCTATTTAAGATTATTTTAGTAGTTGTAGGGTATAAGTGACTTTTTTCCTATTTAAAAATTACTACTTGAGTTTCAAGGCAATAAAAAATAAAGTCTGCTGGATTTCTAAAAAAAACAAATAACGGGTTTGCATGTTTTGAATTTAACTGTCTCCTTCCAAATTGATAGAAAAAATAGACGAAATGTGCAATGTAATAAAAATGAATAGTTTGTGAGTATAATATTCTTTCAAAATATGCAAACTTCAAACACTTATTTTTTGTTTTTTAAAGAAAACCAAGATGGTTATATTTTAATGCCCCAGAACCCAAGCAATAATATTAAAATTTTATTTTTAAATTTTTGTTTGCACTTTCAAATTCTATTGCAGCCAGATAAGCCACTTCTAAGTTTCCTCTAGTTTAAAAGGAAAATGGAGTGGCTTCTCGTTCAAGAGTAAAAAAAACATCGCATTATTATTATTTTTTTTTTAATTTGCTTTTTCTTCTTTCGGTTCTCTCTCTCTTCTTTGTATCTCCCTGCAACTGTTCCCTCATCACCAATGCTCTCCTCAACCAGACGTTATCTCCTGACACACTCATCCACCAATCCTAATTCGAGTTGCTACTCAGAACCCAAATTCTCGACACTAAAGAGGAAATACAATATTCAGATTATTCAAGTTAAAAATGTACGTCAACGATCATAGAAAATTATAAGTTCAATTAATAAAGATAGCGCACAAATACTGCCATGAATATTCAAGTTTAATTAAGATTTTACCTAACTCCATCTCTCAAATAAGAGGACAAGGGAAGAGATATTATTATTATTATTATTTGTAGCTTTGTTCATAGCCATCAAGAGCCAAAAGGAGGATATATAATAAATAAATAAGTAAAGTTGGTCATAAACTTTGATAAACTCATTGTGCCAAACGAGCCAAACTTGTTTAAAAGAGATGTGACTTAATTTGGTCCCCCCACACCTACTTCGAGCCACATAAAGAAAACCTCCTTGAGCAATTGCCAAACACGGCCTTCATCGTAATCCCATGTTCGTCTGGGTGGTATAATCTCCCTCTTTGATCCCTTGTAAGGGTGGGCAAAAATTTCAATAAGAATCGGAATTTTCAGTTCCACTTTCGGTTCCAGTATATAATAATTTTTGACAATTTTTAGTTCCGATTTTCTAAAAAAATAAAATAAAAGGAAATTTACTTTTTAGTCACTAAGTTTTCATCTATTTTCATTTTTAGTCATAAAACTTAATGTTTCAACTTTTTAGTCCTAGATCTTTCCGTACTTAAAGAAAATAGTTCAGCTGTTACCTTCCGTTAGTATAACTAACGGAATAATTTTTCACATCAGCTTCTATTTTTTACGTAAACAACCCATTTTCATGTCAGCTCATCATTTGAACCAAATGCCGTAACGACCAGTAGCTCTCACAAGTTTAAATGAAACTGTGCGTTCTGTTGCTTATATTGACTGTGATCGTTGTTCTGAAATAGGCATGAAGTGGTCGATGAGGTGGTGGAGGTGGGATCGACTATGACTAAGTTCAGGGTGGGAGACACAGTGAGAGTCGGAGCAGTCGTCGGATGCTGCAGAAACTGTCGCCCATGCAAAGCGGATAACAAGCAATACCGCAAAAAGAAAATCTTGTCCTATAGCGACATTTACACTGATGGCCAACCCACCCAAGGCGGTTTTGCTAGTTCCATGGTGGTCGACCAAAAGTAACGACAAAATATAATCTTTTTCAAATGCTATCTTTACTTAAGAAAAAAATGTCATCTTTATATCATGACACTATAAAATCAAATTCTTGAAATGTTGATTTTCCTGTCTTTAGTACCAGTGACATTGATAGAGATTTGAGCGCTCTTGAAATTTAGTAAAGATACTTGAACTTCAAAGTGGCAAATTTTTTGGTAAGTAGGTGTCCAAAGACGGGATTCTCTTGCAACACAAGAAGATATAATTGCCTTTGCAATTTTTTATTAAAGGCTGACTTTTTGTTTTTGTTTTGTTTTAGATTTGTGGTGACGATGCCGGATGGGATGTCGCCAGAAAAGGTAGTGATATGTTGAGTCAGTCAGACTCGCGTAGAATAAGTTGGAGGTTAAAAGTGGGTGCTAACAACAATGAGATGACCTGATCTATTTCCTTGATTTTAGCTTACTTGATTTTAGTCGTTATTTTAGTTGTTAAAAGTGTTGTTGTTTATTTGAATTTTTGCAAACTTTTAGGAAATGGTGGTGTATAGTTTTTATGATAGTTTGTTGCTATTGTAATTTAAATTGGAATGTACGTTGACGATGAAGGGAAAAGCAAATAAAAAGTTATCTAATTTTGTGGTACATTCTCACCCGAAGATAATTTTAGCTATATTTCCTGAAAGCTCTTGATTGAGACCTATCAATGATATCAGAGCTACGTTATGGCCACCAACAAAGAAATGATTGAGATATTAGAAGTGGAGCTCAATGGACTCCAAAGTGGGGTGCAACTCATGGAGATAGCCATGACTGGCCGGCTACATCGTCTGGAGCAGTCCCTCAACAAGCTTCCGACGCTGTTTTGTCTGGTAAGTAGAAGGCAAAATTGGAAGACAATGAAGAATCGAAGCAAATTTTCACAGCCAAGATGGCAAAATTGGAGTTTCCTCGCTATACTGGAGATGACCCACTGAATGGTTCAATCAAGTGGCTCAATTTTTTAAGTATCAATGGACGACGGATAGTCAAAAGGTGGTGTTAGCCTCCTTTCACTTGGAGGGAGAGGTCAATCAATGTGTTAGGGACCCCGGTCTAGGCCACCATAACAATGCTAATTCACGCCAAGTGACTCGAACCTGATCACCCCAATCGATCCTCCTAAACCGTTATCTGTAACACACGAGCTGTTTATATAAGATCTAACACTCAAAATGGAGAACACTCGAGATGTTTATTGATGAACACGGATAACGTGGTTAAGGGTTAATTAGCCCAAAGACCACAAGAACAAGAACAATCCCGATCAAGGGTTAATTAGCCAGAGAACGGGTACCCAATCTAGGTTATTAGCCTAGAATGAATCCCAAGTAACAAGGTTATTAGCCTTGAAACTGACTTAGCATATACTTGCTTATGCCCGGCCAAATCTCACCCCAAAAGCACTAAGGCTCTACTATTCTCTCTATTCTCAAATTCTCTGAATGAATCACTCTAATGCACCTAAGGGTGTTTATATAGACATCCTTAGGTGTTTACAATCCCTAATTGACTCAATCACAATCAAATCAAAATCAAATCAAATCCCTTTAATCAAGGAGATTTGATATTACATGCCTAATTCAACATAAACATAAAGGAAATGAATCTTCTAGAGTTTAGGAAATGATCCCTAAATCTAGAAGATATGATTTATTCAATCACCACCAAGAAAGGAAACTAATCTCTAAGATACCTCCATGAATATCGGGATCTCCCCGTCGTCCGCCGCCGTCCACGGCGGCGCCTCCGCCACTTGCACCGCCATGGGTGGTGATGCTCCTTCGACTCCCTGGACCTTCCTCTTCCATTCCCCACCTAGCACCGGTAGGGGTGGTGGTGCTCCCCCACTGATGGTGGCTGCTTGTGGTGGTCATCCTGTGTCACGACCTTTCTTTGTTTGTTGGCCTACTGTGGCTGCATGGCTTAACTGGTGGCCAAGGACTTGTTGTGGCGTCGTGTCTGTGGCCGGCTGGCTGGCATGCCAGGCATGGTTGTTGCTGGGGCGCTATGCCTTATCAAGGGCGCTGGGCGCTAAGTTTGCACGTGCGCACGCTAATGCCATGACATGGCTGTGGTGCTGTCACCGCGCGCGCTGTGGGCGTGTCAAGGGTGCCCATGGGTGTCACTAGCGCCTCATCTCGACACTTATCCTCCAACGCATGGGTGTCACGACCCATGTCGTCACTGGGGAACGTTTCACAATGGTGGTAGTAGATGCGCCGAGCTTACCGTGAGAAAGGCCGAACATTGACATGAGAGGTGTTCGAAGAGGAGTTGTGGGCTCGTTTCGGTCCCACTGATTGTGAGGACTTCGATGAAGCCTTGTTCAGAATAAGGCAAGTGGGGACATTGCGTGACTACCAAAGATAATTCGAGAAGCTCGGCAATTGGGTTCAAGGATGGACACAAAAGACGTTAGTTGGTACGTTAATGGGAGGCTCAGAGGCTGAAATTTTCGAAGAAATTCAGATGTTCAATCATAGGACGTTGAAGAAGGACATCAGCCTTGCAAAGATGCGCAATGAACAACTCATTCGCCAACGATCGTCAATTGAAATTTCAATTGACCAATCGCAGATGGCCCTTCCAAATCCGGCGAGGTCTACATCTGTATCGCTTGTAAAGCGATTGACTTGGGAGAAGATGCAAATACGACGAGCACAAGGCCTTTTATTTCAATTGCAACGAGAAATTCACTACGGGTCACAAGTGTCAAAGACCACAATTATTACTTCTTGAAGGAACGAGGGAAATAGTATGTGAAGAAATAAAAAATGCGATGCCGGAAGAAGTTACCGAGTCTGAGATGTTATTACACGATTCGGGTAAGATGCTAAGAACAAAGCCGCCTTGAGGACAAGGCTACACTTCAAGGGGGTAATTGATACGTTGAGTCAGTCAAACTCACGTAGAATAAGTTGGAGGTTAAAAGCGAGTGCTAACAACAAGAAGATGATCTAATCTATTTCCTTGATTTTAGCTTACTTGATTTTAGTGGTTATTTTAGTTGTTAAAGGTGGTGTTGTTTATTTGAATTTGTGCAAAATTTTAGGAAAGAATGGTGTCTAGTTTTTAGGATAGTTTGTTGCTATGATAATTTAAATTGGAATGTACGTTGACGACGAAGGGAAAAGCAAATAAAAAATTATCTAATTTTGTAGTACATTCTCGAAGAGAATTTTAGCTATATTTTCTGAAAGCTCTTGATTGGGACATATCAGGTAGGTCCCCTATTGTGTGTCGGGGTGATAGTATACAGTCTCTGACTCACTTTGGGTTGAAGTAGAGTGGGTTGAGAGAGGGATATTGGGGCTTGGAGGAGCGGGACACATGGGTGTTAAGATAGCCAAGGTCATGGGAGCACCATGTGACTGTGATAAGCTCTTCAGATAAGAAGAGAGAGGAGGCTTTGGAGCATCTTGGTGCGGATGAGTACCTGGTTAGCTTGGACACAACTCGGATGCAGGAAGCAACTAACTCACTCGATTATATCATTGATATCGTGCATGTGTTTCACCCTCTTGACCCTTACCTTTTTTTTGTTGAAGCTTTATGGCAAGTTGACCTTGATGGGAGTTATTAATACCCCTCTGCAATTTCTCATTCGCATCGTTATGCTTGGTAACTCTCTCATTCTCTCTCCCTCTCTGTATCTGAACTGAAAATGGGTAGTCTAGGGTTTACGAAAGGGATATAACTGCGGAAAGAGATATACGGGGCCAGAGGTAACGTTGGTCTTTAAGGGAACAGAACTTACATTTTCATTTAATCTTTTGGGAGCTATTGGTTGGTTAAGGATTCGTTTCAAATGGTGGGCTGACATGGAAAATTATTTCGTTAGTTAGACTAACGGATGGTAACGGTTGGACTATTTTTTTCAAGTTTGGAAAGATCAATGACTAAAAAGTTGAAACATTAAGTTTTATGACTAAAAATGAAAAGGAATGAAAACCTAGTGACTAAAAAGTAAGTAAAAAGAAATTTCCTTAAAATAAAAATAGTGTTCAAAATAAAGTATAACATATGATATTTGATTGAATGTTTATTTTAGAATCTAAATTTTGCATGAATATTTTAAATTCATTGTTAATTTATGATGAATGGCTAAAAAATACCAAATTTTTTGGCTCTTTTTTTAAAGGGTTTAAAATAAAGTATAACATATGAAATTTATTTGACTGTTTATTTTAGAATCTATATTTTTTATGAATGTTTACATTTATTTTTAATTTATGAAAAATATTCCAAAAATCCGATCTAAAAAACATTTTTGGATCATTAAGGCAAAAAAAATATGTTAAAAAAAACTCAAATGCCGAATCGGAATAAAAAAAAAAAAGCATTCCTGTGAATACCTGAATGGAATCGAAATTAGCTATTCTGATTTCATCTATTCCGATACCAACCTTTAATCCTTTGGGCACTGATCTCCTTGGTTGTTGGATGCCGACTCCATCCTCTCACGATCACCACATATCGAATAAAAAACATTGGAGGTTCTCGGAAGGCTTAGTTAGGAATGAAGAAATATTATCTACGTTATGAGACATTTTCACTTGCATGAGAGAAAGGAAAATAAAAAAATAGTAAATTAAATGGTCTTAAAAGAATAAAAGACGAGAAATATAAAGAAAAAAAAGTTAAAGACCTCTTTGGTCCTTATATTTATAAAGTCTTACCATTAACTTCGGTTTAAAATTTACCTGAATTTAGGTGGTAGCCAATGATAGAATGACACGTCACTTTTGATATATATTTAAGTGCATGTTTGCTAACTAAAATTTTAAGAATTTTTTAAAAATCTTGGATGTAGTGTGAAATTTTGGGATATTGAAGTTTTAATTTACACGTGTCTTTTTTGAAAATTATAATGAAAGTAATTAAAAATAATATATATAAAATAAAAATTAAATAAAGAGAGGGATGTTCGTTTTATAATAAATTGTAAGATTTTTGAGAGAATTATGAATATTTACGTAGATTGGAGTTTGATTAGTTTTATTATAAAAATTAGTGAAAAGTTTTTAAGAAATTTTTATTGGAGTTTGTAGAAAGGTGTAGAGAGAGGTGATTTGATGTAAATTTTTTAATAAAAAAGTATTTGACTCGGTGAAAAAGTATGAATAGAAAAGATGTGTTAGATTTTTTTTAAAAAAATAATGTATTGAACTTTGTGCTTAAGGTCTTACTGTTTATTTATAATTTTTTAATATTGTAAATGTTAGTTTTGTAAATTTATTATATTTATTGTATCCTATAATACTTTTACAACATTAACATGCACCAAGAAACGGTGGATGCCACGTATAATAATAATAAAAATTGCAACGACTAAAATCGCATTGCTAAAAACCTAACAAACGCCGTAGAAAATGATTGCATGGAAGGGGAAAAAAAAACAGCCGTCTGGTTGTCAGAAATACGACTCGTCGACTTCAATAAAAGCCATATTCGAATGAGGGGCATCGATCTAATGGGAAAAATAATCTTATCAAAGGGAAACTCGCCTTACGTCCAATTTTACGGCGATTAAAAGATAGTGTTGCTAATGTTTGGGTATAACCAAAAACAAATTTTGTTCACTACACGTTATAGAAACCAAGGTTTAATTACCGATAATAATACTAACCAAGTTTTATTTTCCCTGTACCACAAAGAATGTGCTGACATGATAATTTTTAAACACGTGGATAATGCTGACATAACAGTTTTAATTAACACGTGACATCCAACTCGTCCAAAGTAAAAAGAAAAAAAAAAATCTTGAATGCCCTACATTACAAAAAAAAACCGCCTATAGCGGCGGTCACTGTAGTGGCGGTCAGAAAAACCGCCGCTACAATGTGGTTTTAGTGGCGTTTACAGAAAATCGCGGCTAAAAATAGCATATAGACGGTCTTTAGCAGCGGTCACTGACCGCGGCTAAAGAAACCGCGGCTAAAAATAGCAAAACGGGGTCTGTCGCGGCGGTCGTCTATAGCGGCAGTCGTCTATAGACCTCTGTAGTTGCGGTTTTTTCAAACCGCCGCCAAAAGGAGGGTCTGTAGCGGCGGTCTCTATAGCGGCGGTCAACGTGACCGCCACTATAGAAAGAGGGTCTACAGCGGCGGTCACGTTGACCGCCGCTGAATCTCGTACCTGTAGCAGCAGTTTTAATACAAACTGCTGCTACAGGTATACCTATAGCGGCGGTCTTTGTAGTGACCGCCGCTATAGGTATAAATTTAAAAAAAATGAAAAAAATAGAAAAATAAAATTTTATGTGTTATTTAAGGTTAAAAATTGTTTTATTGACTATTTATTCCTTTTTATACATAATTTTATTTTGTCACATGGTTTAAAATTTTTTTAAGAGACCTACTTAATAAAATATGAAATTAGAGAGAGTGTTATGAATATTGAAGTTGTTATATAGAATTGGAGCACTTTTCGCACACGTGTCGGGTTTTTGGTCATAACTTTGGCTACAAGTATCTGATTCGCGCCCATGACCCCAATTCGGAAAGCTCTTTTCGGCGCGCACGTCGTGGGCACCCAGCTCCGCTTCGGTGCGCCTCGTTTCGAGCCCTAAATCCGCTGTTTTCCCTCTCAAAAACCTATTTTTAGTTATGATTTTCTTTCCTTTACCGTTTAGGAATTATTTTTGAACCCGATTTGGGTCATTAATTTCATTTTTTTTACATGATAATCCATGTTTATCAATGTTTTTCAACTTTTTGATGTTGCAGTTTCAATTACCTATCCCAATGTCTGAGGCGTCTATCCTTTTTCTTTGTTTCTTCATTCTTTATTTATACTTCAACACCTCCATTCAAGATCTATAAAAATGCATCATAATTCACAATGCAGTGATTTAATTATCCAAGGAGATCCAAATGTAATTCAGCAACGAAAACGCATCCATAACCAAAACAAAAGAAGTAAACAATTAAGGCTCTCTATCTCTATAGTGGGATGCTCATTAATCAAGATCGGGACTACTCCCGCCTGAGCCCTTCCTGCATGAGTCTTGATATGATACAATATAGAAGATAGTAATATATACTTGGCTTGGATTGCCTAAATTTTTAAATAAGGTTACAAAGCTTATCTGAAGAAACAAGGGATTGACTCTCAAAACTACCTGCCCATATACACCAATAAAGAATAGAGTAGCTGAGCGAAAAAATCTGCATCTTTGGAGGTTACCCGTGCTCTTCTCACTGAGATGAAGGTAGCTAGTACTGGTCAGATGCAGTCTTAACTGCATGTTATTTGATTAATCGTATGTCCGTTCTAAGTGGTATATCTCCTATTCAAAGAGGTAATACACCTAGTCTATCATGATGGAAAAATTATACATAAGTGAATGACGAAAACGAGGTTAATCAATTTAAATTTTATAATCTTATGAATAATAATATTTTATCGAACTGGCCAAACAGTAATTTTAACATAATTAAATAACTCATTTGCTCGGATTTATAAGGTATATAATTTCTGTAACGGCACCTTTCTCAGATAAGTTAATCAAGCAGCTCATGAATCTGCTCGAGTTTGTCAGAAAAATAATAGATCAAGCTTGAACGCGCAATCTATAAGTCTGGGTTCATCCACAAAACAATTTTACAACCTCTAGCATTCGGCTAGTCACAGCTAAATTACATCCCAAATGAGGATCATTTCATTTCCACCCAATACACATATCATAAAAAAAAAGGATAATTTATCGACACCATTAAAACAACCCATTCAGGAAATTAATTTATCGATAATTTATCGATAATAAAAAAAGGATAATTTATCGATAATTTCCTTTACCGTTTAGGAATTTTTTTTTTACCCTGCAATCCTATAGCGGCGGTCAATGACCGCGGCTATAGGTTGAACCTGACCGCTACTATAGACCTATAGCAGCGGTCATATTAGGTCTGTAGAGGCGGTCACTGACCGCCGCTACAGACCTTCAGCGCTCTCGGGTCTATAGCGGCAGTTTCGACCGCTGCTAAGTGACCGCCGCTATAGACCCGAGGTCTTCACCAGCGGTTACCGAAATCGCCGCTATAGATCTATGCCGACGGAGCTATAGCGGCGGTCGCGACCGCCGCTAAAAAACCACTGCTATAACCTATAGCAGCGGTTTACGACCGCCGCTAAAAAACCGCTGCTATAACCTATAGCAGCGGTTTACGACCGCCGCTATAGGTCATTTTTTTTGTAGTACTAGCACCAAATGACCCGGAATCCCCCAAATCATGAACTACAATCCCAGCAAGAACTTCAGTTGATTTTGATCTCAACAAACCCATTGTGGATTTGAGATTATTTATTACAATACTTCTGCCATTAGGTGAAGTCCAATGGAGTCGAAGAGAAGAAAAATTGAAGTAAAAGCAGAGAGAAGGCATACACAAATTTTTTATTTTTTATTTACTTTGGATAAATTGTCTATCCACGTGTTAAAATTGTCATGTCAGTATTATCCACGTGTAAAAAATTGTCATGTTAGCCTATTCTGTTAAGGGATTAATGGAGGTGTGGATGAAAGGATCTCCGTGCATCGTTTCGGTGACTACATGGATCAAATTGTTGAAGTTATAACTAAATGGACTAATTTGTCACAAAGTGAAACTAGAGGAACCATTTAGGTAATTTTTCCAAAAATATAATACTTATGTAATTAGTATGTGACTTAAATTAGTTGTCTATGTATCTTATCCAAGTGTAGATCCAAGTTGTAGCTAGAATAGGACTCATCCTCTCCAAAATGGACAAGGATTCCCTCTTAAGAGGGAATTACCTAATGGGTCATAACATACCATTGGATGGATGACAACACATTAATGAATCCATCCAATGGTCTGTATTAAATGTTAAAAAAATTAAAAATCAAAAAGAAAAAATTTCTTAATTAATTCATTAATGTGTTGTCATTAATACAGACCATTGGATGAATTCATTAATGTGTTGTCATCCATCCAATGGTCTGTTAGGACCCATTAGATAATTCTCTCTTAGGAGAGAATCTTTTTCCCTCCAAAATACATTGATGTACAAGATAAATATTTAAGAGAAAAACATATATTACATTACTTGTAAATGGTTGTTTTGATTGTGACGTCCTGAAATGATAAGGAAGTAGCTAATTAGGCTCTTTATTTTTTCTTCAACTAAATATTGAGCTTAACACTATAAATTTTCTATTAGGCATAGATATATTCATGGAAACATTTAAACTAAGCTTGTTATCTAATGTGATTTCTAGTGGCGGAACCATGAATTTGTCTTATTGGGGGCGGATATTATAAAATTAATTATTTTGTATATATATATATATATATTTAGCATAAAGATCATAAAGCTATTACAAAAATAAAAATAAATTATATATTCGTCATATAATAATCTTTCTTTTTGGATTATACACTCAATATTTTTCCCGTTGAAATAATAATTTTGGTTCAACATTTTTTTCGCTGAAATTGTGATTTTAGGAATTTTAGAGTGAATAATGAGATATTTAAGAGATTTTAGGATAAAATAAAGTCATATAGTAACAAACAGATATCATTTATCTTTTACATACTTTTAAAATTTAACTTTTGATCTTTAAAATAATCTACTAAACAAACACAAGGTACACATAACAATCTATTTTTGGAACATAAATTGACTCATGATAATCTGAAATAAGTTATCGACACATTTCTCTTACATTTTTTAAAGTTTACTAATATTAATATATATATTACTATATATATATCATGGTTTATTTATAATTCTTTTCAGTTCTATATTCTTTTTTAAATTTTAGTAATTAGTTTGAAATTAGTGGGGGAGCTTTTTGGTCTAAAAATGGTAAAATTAGCTGGAATTAGTTAGTTATCTATTTTCTTTTTAATATTTAATGGTTAGAAATTTTTATAAAATGTGAAGAAAAAACAAATGAGTAATTTTAAGAAGAAAGTGAGCAGACTTCACATGTTTGTCCAATAAATGAGTTCTCAATCTCTCAATTTTATCATTTTAAGCTCTTAAACTCTCAATTTTATTATATAGAACCCTCAAACTACTAAAATTCATCAATATTCGCCATATAATAGGATCTAACCGTCGATATTGTGTCCCATAGCCTATTTTTGTGTACATTTTAACCATTGGATCAAAGGGCTAACATTAACGCATTTGAGTAATTTAAGGGCTAAATGTGATGTACATGGTAGTTTATACCGGAAAATAATATCTTGATGATAATTTGGCCTAGATTGCTTATCCCGCCGGTCACAAATCTTTTTAAATCTCTTACAAAGATCTCTTTTAGCAACCGCACGCTATGCACACAAACATGTGAGTATACATGTGTTTGTAGATGTTGATGCATACATAATACATGTATTTGTGTGTAAATATTAGGGGACATGCGACCACCAAAGTTAAGGTATCTTAGGGGAACTTAGAAAAAAAAAGGTGTCTTAGGGGTGATATTTCTTAGCATTTTCAACGTTGCCTGGTTATAGCAAGGGGACAAATAGCCTTCTGGGAAGTGAAATGGCACATCGTAATGTCCTTCTTCTTTATTAATCTTATATAACGAACTGTGTAGGATTAGGTGCTACTAACGGGATGCACATTCAATATAGATCATGAGAACTACGTGAAAGAGCGCACGCAGCTTTGAGCATCACGGCAATATGCATGCAATTCCTCGAGTCTCTAGAAACATTCTTCCTCGACAAACATCATTGAATATGAGAATTGCTTCTACCATTTATCACGGGGCTTAAATGAGTGAGCATGCACTTTGGTCGGAATCTTTTGTTAATTGATGGTCTGCTAGGTCCATTTTAGACCCTAAATTTCATTTTTGTGAGTTTGTTTAACTAAATAATTTTTTTTCATATATATCTAAACTAGCATTATAAGTAATATATAATATCTAAATTTAATTATACTAATTAATTAAGCTACTTTAAGTCCAAAGTCTTGATATGAAGTCTTTAAATGTGACGAGGACTTGGACTCTAGATGAAAAGACGCACCTTAATGTTAAAGTTATTCAAACCACCTTATTAAGTCTCTCGTTTAGTTTCTCCTAATGTAGGATCTCAGACAGAATGTTTGAGAGACAGAGCAACTAACTTTTGAAGGAATGTTATGCATTCTTATGAATTTGGGTCTTGCCATGAAAGATGGGGGGGCTTTTGACCTACTTATGGCCTCTAGTATGCCATTTGAACAACTTGGTCGAATTGTCATACTATTAGCAGGCTGAGACCAGTTGCTCTTTTGCCATTTTGAACAAGTGGGCTGGCTTGGTATGTACTAAAGATGTTTGTAACTGATCGAGGCCCATTAAACTGCCACCCCATGATGTAACATGACATCATCATGGACATGACCATAAAAGCCACAGTCTTTGTTCAGATTAGGCTGATACCCTTATTGGCTTTCATAAGTTAACTACCTTAAAAAGAAAAAAGAAAAAAAACATATATGTTTCTTAATGTGAATCCAATCACCCTCTTTAGAGTCAACTATCGTATGATGGTCTCCCTTTTTATCCTTGTAATGTATTGGGGTCAACCTTTTTATCCTCTTAGTATGATTACTAGCCCATGATGAAGGTTAAAGAGAATTATTTAAGTGAAAAAAACGTAGCAATAGCTACTTTGGATGATGATACTCTCAAATTCGGAGAGAGATAAATAAGATATATCCTAAATCATTCAATATTTATCCGTATTAATTATCGTATAATACAGATCTTATACTATTCAACGTATATTGTGTTTTGAAATATTCAATTTCATAAGAAGTTTAATTGAATTGTATTGATTGGAACTTACCAACGAAATCGCGTGCAGTATTAAATGTCATTTCATTTCTTATTGAATTTACGGATCAAGCATTTATTTTTGTTTGGATTTCATAATGTCTCTATTTTTTTACGCCAATAGCTGTTGTATCTATCTTTAGTATTTATGTAGTACTTCAATACAAATTGTTAGTTTTTTTTTGAATTTAAATGTTATTACAGTTATATATATAGTAGCTAAATATTACATTAATATTAATACAAGAAAATATTATATATTATATATAAGAAAATATTATTCAATTAAATACAAAAATATTGAATAATTATTTATAAAAATTATAATTTTCTAAATTATGTTCTTTTCTCAACATTCACTGTCATATTTACAAAGTGTATTAAACAAATATAAGAATGTTTGAGCGTGAAAATTTTAGATATTGAGATTTGAGAAATATTATAAAATAAAGATATATTATGGAAGTTGATAAAAAAATAGAATTTTTTTTAATAAATATTATATTAAAAAAATTATGTGATGAATTTTTTATTATTAAAATTAAATAATTAATTCCAAATAATTAGCTCAAACAAATTCAAAATTCTCCCTCCCCTCAAAATTTGTAAAGAAAACAAAATAAATAGAAAAAAGACAAATTCAAAACGATTGATTGGAACGGAGCAATGAATGCTTTATTATCAGGTGGAACCCACACTTTGTAAAGTGGCTTGAGGGGCCGCTCCGAGCCCGTGAGATAGTTCACATCGTGCACACTTTAGCATATTCCGTTCCATATTGACATTGGATGCTCTTATGCTTCCCGTGCGATTCACTAACTCCAATTATTATTTTTTTTACAAAAGCTTTCCATTTTTATTAATATTTAATTATTAAAAGGATAAATTAATAAAATTAATAATTTTTTTAAAAATAATTTAAATGATTTTTTAATATTTATTTAAATAAAATAATAATAATTTAATAAAAAATTTAAGCATTATTTTATTATAACCAAAATGTTAATTACCAAAGTCTCTTTAATTCTAACCTTTCCATAAAATTATTGAGACATAAATACGGAGTTTGGGAACAAAATTTTAATAACAAAGTGTTGGGTTATAAATATTTTTTTAAAAATTAAGAAAATTTTATTTTTATCAAACACACTTTAAAATTTTAATTTTACTTTTATCACTTATTCAACAATTTTAATACATCTCCTTTTCAATACTATCATAAAATTTTACTAAAATTTTATAACTAAAGGCTACTTAAAATTTTAGAAGTTTGTAAAAATGTGAAGAGATAATGAAAAAGTTAAGAAAAAAATAAGTGAAAAAGTTAAGAAAAAAATAAGTGAAAAAAGTGAAGTGTGATTTTTTTTTTTTATAATAATAAAATTTTAGTTGGCCAAATGTCGGGTTGTTTGAGTGTCAAAATTTTAGATATTGAAATTTGTGAAATATTATAAAGTAAAGATATTTTATGAGAATTTATGAAAAAATAAAAAGAGAAGATTTTTAATAAATATTATAATAATAAAAAATTATAAATTTTTTAATATTAACTCTAAATAATTTAGGTTCAAAATTTAGGTTCAAAATTTCCGGTCATATTCTTGTTTAAGTTGGAACTTCGAATTTCTTGTTTATTTTTATTTCAACGAATCAGCGATAGGAGTGGACGATCAGCCCTGGGAGCGCAAAGTGCGTCGCTAACTGTGTAAACGTGGCTGCGACATCCGGGAAATTCCTAACCTCAAATCCGTGGTTAACTTTGTCAGCCCACGTGGCGGTTTGTTATTTTGGCTTCGGCTATCAGGCAATGATATTGTCGCTTGGCCGTGTTTGTATAACGGGGAAGGTTCCTTCGTGGACCAATCGAATTAGAAGGGTGAGGAACGCTGTGTGCTCTTCTGAGTGACTCAATCAAATCGCGAAGCGGAATCTTCTGACGCTGGACGCGCGTTCACACCGCGAGTTAAAGACATTTGTTTGCATGCTTCGAAAGTTCTTAAATAGTTTTTGGGTTAGAATGACCAAAGTAGCCTCAGATGAGATTCTATTACGTAAGAGTAAAGTACTAAAGACTCTTATTGGGCTGCATTCGTTTTCTTTCTTCTGACTTTTTGTGTTCTTAAATAGTTTGTTTCGTGTCTTAAAATATTTGGATGCACTTTTTACACAATTTTTTCATCAATTCTAATAGATTTTCATCGATCACGATAATTTTTTTTATCAATTTTAATATATTTTCACTAATCTTAATAATTTTTTACAAATTTCAGCAATTTTTAACAGATTTTTTAATAATTCTAAAAAAATCTACACTATTTTCAAAAAAATAAAAATACAAAAACTATTTTGAGATAAACTAATAATAACCTTTTCTTCTATTCCGAGCTGTAATACGTGCAGGCGTGCAGCGTTCCAAATCCTTGCAACTCCCCGTCTTTTTTTCTAGAAATCAGAGGGTAGTTTAGTCAATTAACAAAACACACGTGCCAAAGTTTCCAATCCTGGACCAAGACCGTCGCTTTGGAAATACCCAGAAATCCGAGAATTGGCTTAGTTATTATTCTCTAATTGCTCCTTGCCCTTTTAATCGCTTTTAATTCTCTGTCCTTTTTTAATCTGTCGTTTCCTAGAACTTTACAACCGGTCTTCCAAACAAACCGATCTCAGCTGTCCAAAAACCGATGCCACATATATCCACAAGATGTTGATGATCCAACGGTCAATACTGAACTACTAGAACTTTCCCTTCATCCCTCAGCGCTATTGCTTCACCTTTATAAGCTCTCTGAATCCTGGCTTGTGTTCTACTCGTGCCACTCTCGCTTTAGGGTTTTATCTTTCATTTCTCCCGTCAGTTTCTGTACTTCAAGGTTTGTTCCTGCCGTTCTTTCGCGGATCTTGAGGACTCCAACGGATCAGCATTTGTTTTCATTTCGTCTTTTTATCTGCATTTTGGATCGTATATTGGAGCTCAGATCCTGTTTTCTGTTAGCTCTAGACTTTCGAATTGATTTGTCGAAATGTTTTTTCTCGGTGTAGTTTTGTGAAAATGGTGAAGAATTACCCGAGCGTGAGCGCTGAATACCAGAAGGCTGTCGAGAAGGCCAAGAGGAAGCTTAGGGGCCTCATCGCTGAAAAGAACTGTGCTCCGATCATGCTCCGCCTCGCGTACGATCTCTCACTCTCAGTCTCTCTCTCGTATTTTTACGATGAAAACCAGTGAAATCGTGTATTTATGTTTGTGAAACGATCTGTTTGCTGCAGATGGCACTCTGCTGGGACCTTTGACGTAGCGACTAAGACCGGAGGTCCCTTCGGAACCATGAAGAAGTCTTCTGAGCTCAGTCATGCTGCCAACAATGGCCTAGACATCGCAGTCAGGCTCTTGGAGCCCATCAAGGAGCAATTCCCCATCCTCACCTACGCCGATTTCTATCAGGTACGTGCAGTTCTTACTTTTGTGCGTATTAATTGTTATGGTCGTTTCTTTTGTCAACTTATTTTTTTCATCAAATTTTTAGTATTTAGATCCTAATTTTATATTTATAATCTAAACTTCACAAAACATACTTATTTCAATACGACCCTTTAATATCTTTTTTTACAAATATCAATCCATTTTAATCGATTTCGCACACATACGCATGTAACTTTATCATCACCTAAATATTCACAATTTTATCAAAATTCTATAATTTTCTTCCCAAACGAACGTCCCTGAATAAGCTGTTAATTGTTTTTAAAATTCTATAATTTTCTTCCCAACGAACGTCCCTGAATAAGCTGTTAATTGTTTTTCCTTGTTTAATCAGTTGGCCGGCGTCGTTGCTGTTGAAGTAACCGGTGGGCCCGAGGTCCCTTTCCACCCTGGCCGAGAGGTTGGTCTAGTTTGACTTTGAGATTTTAAGTTTCTGTGCGTTTGTTTTGCACATCTTTATCGTGTCTGAGATGAACAATAATCGTGCCATAGCTTTGCATCTCATTTTTTTCACTTAATTTTTTTTATAAGCATTTTTTTTCACTTTTTTCACTTAATTGGTACGTTGGGTTGAGAAATTTTGAGTACCAAACACACTAAGGACGGAGTGGATTAGCAAACTAGCGTCGTAGTGTACTTCACCGTTATGGAGGCCGTTTTCGATTTGCATGATCCCAGTAGATGATTATTTTTTTCTTCTAAATAACAGTAGATGATTATTTGAGTAATTCTCCTGTTACCGACTGTATTCATTGAAAGTGTTGTTTTCGATCTGATTTTCTCCTGTTTTAATCATAAACTAGGGAGCTCTGGCCTCTGATACAATGATGTCAATCTATATTATGCCTTTGTCCCTTCACTCTCGGCGCAGACTTTTTTAATATATATATATATTTTCCAGTTTGAACATGAAATCGTGTATTACTGGTTTAGTGTCACTTAGAGAGATGTTTCCACTCTTCAGCAGCTAGCTATAGTTTGTTTACAGCAGTAATATTTTTGACCGTTTGTTGCTTCTTGATGAGGAACTACATTGTAGACGCTACTTAAAAGTAAATCTTAGAACATCTTCCTACGTTCTCTGTGGTATTTGATCTACAGTTGGAGATTGTATAAAGTCTTAACAATTTGGATGTTTTTCGCTGCGTAGTTTTGTCCATTATACTTGATTTGTTGAGGATTGTTGCCCATTTTGCATTAGGCTGTGCTGTTTGTTATATTGAATAGTTGCACTCTCCAACTCGCAGGACAAGCCCGAGCCACCTCCAGAAGGCCGTCTCCCTAATGCCACCAAGGGTTAGTGTTCTGGTTGATGATCTGATTGAGCTTTCTGGCGGATAGGCTACAATCAAACTGAAAACACACAGACGCACACCTCAGTCATATGGTTTTGGAATGATGGGATCTTCCTTACTCTTCTTCATTGATGCAGGTTCTGACCATTTGAGGACGGTGTTTGGCAAGCAAATGGGACTCTCTGACCAGGACATTGTTGCTCTTTCTGGAGCACACACACTGGTTAGCGTGATCCCTGGGGATCCCTTTAGTTGTGCTTTGGAACTATTTTTTGTGCTAAACTGCTTGTTATTACATGAATGCTGAGGTTTTTTTTTGTTTCTCCATCACAAACCTGTCTTAATTGTGTTGTTTTGATTTGTTTTTTTTGGGCAGGGAAGGTGCCACAAGGAGCGTTCTGGTTTTGAGGGACCATGGACCCCCAACCCTCTCATCTTTGACAACTCATACTTCACGTTAGTTTCCATGTCTGACTTTCATGTTCTAATGTATTGCATTGTCTTGCCTATCAAAAAAAATAATAAAAAATTATTGCATTGTCTTGTTGATGATGATGTGTTTCAAAATGCTGAGGTACAATCCCATTAAAATTTTGTTAGGGAGCTCGTGACTGGTGAGAAGGAAGGTCTTCTGCAGCTGCCATCTGACAAGGCTCTTCTCTCTGACCCCGTCTTCCGTCCCCTTGTTGAGAAATATGCTGCGGTTTGTATTACTAAAACAGCATTTCTATTTGTGTCAGTCAATCATTTGATTTCCCGAACATGTGATAATTAGTGCCGTTCTAATTCCCCGCTTAACCTTCTTTGTCAGGATGAGGATGCATTCTTTGCTGCCTACACAGAGGCTCACTTGAAGCTTTCTGAACTTGGGTGCGTATTTTTTTGATTTTTATGCAAGTGAGGGTTCCTCGGTAGCAGTTTTCTGCAACTGTGAAGTTGTATGATTGAATTCTGTCTTCATGGTTTGCAGATTTGCTGAGGCCTAAGCAATTGGAAAGGAATGGGGACGTAAAGGATGGTGGCAATGCCTTCTAGCCTGCCTTTTTTTTTTTTTTTGAATTCTTCAAAGTCCTGGTTGGTCTTTGGGCAGTCGTTGGTTCATGAAACTGGGTTTAGTTTTACTGCTTTGTTGAATTTGTCAATGTGTTTGGAATTTGTACTCTACTCTCTAGCCCTCTCTCAAGAGTCACAGACACGCCGTGATGTTAAAGCTTTTTCAATCAGTCCCCTGCCCGACGGATGTTCGACCATTTGCCTCTCGGACTTGTAGCTACATAGCAGAGTAATTAATCCATTAGCTATTTTGGGTGAATGATGTACTCTTGGCGTCAAGAGACGGAATAAAACGTGTTTTTTTAGTTGTCTCGTATCTCCTAATGAAGGCTGTTGTTTTTGCTGGTACAAGGGGTTAAAGAAAGTTACGGACAAAGGGGAAGGAGATGCGAATTCCTCTAGTAAACTTAAAAACGAACGGGGAAAATATGTCCTGTACTTTTTCAGAATCTGTGTTCAAAAAGATGAGAGTTCCTAAAATTGTGAGATTTTGCATTTAGGGCGAGGTATGAATTTATTGGACGGGCATGTCCATTTCAAGACGAGCTGGAAGAGGGATGCTGGTTTAGCAAACTATCTTTAGCAAAGACGCGTGATAAGACGACTAAATAGGATGAGCGCTTAAATTGTCCAAAATTTGTCAGCATTTCAAAAAATTTTAGTTTTTAAACATAGTTAATTCAAAATTTTATTCAAATAAAATAATTTCAACATAATTTCTCTTATCCTATCATCTATTTTCATTACAATAAACATAAAAAAATTAACTCAAATAATCTTTCTTTATATTTTTTCGCATACTCTTAAAATTCGATTTTTTTACTACTCTCTCAAAATCTAATAAAATTCTAATTGAGCTCAACTTTTTTTTTTGAGTAACGAGAGAAATTCGGGCACCCAACCACGTGCACCGAGCTCGGACAGACCAAACCTAGTATACGCACAAAGTGGACTCAACACCACGGCAAACCCCGAGCCATGTAGCCCTCCCAAGCCAAACATGTCAGTTAAGTCCAGCTTCACTGGGGGAGTGACCCCAAGGAATTGTTTGCACTCCTAGGCCCCAAGCTGTGACCACTAAGGCCAACCCCTTGGGATTAATTGAGCTCAATTTTTACAACATTTTTAAAATCTCCATCAAATTTTAGTTTACAAACATGGAGATATGTTAGACCTGATCTCATGGTCTATTCCCAACCTCTAATGATTTAGAGTATGGCACTAGACAAATATTAGATTCTCGGTGACAGTATGGCTTAACAAAGCTTCAAAAAGCTAACATTTAGAGGATAATATAACTGATTTAGGTAATAAGAATAGCTTCGGAGTATAATCCTTGTAGATAATAAAATATGTATGCCTCAAAGACGATAGTTCAATAATTAAAAAGACAAACTTCCATTCTTGTACTACTCAGACGTGAATTCGAATCTTGCTACTTGTCGTTGTGTTCACACCTCTGTCGGTGCATTTCTCAACTGTGTCATCGGGCCCTTTACAAAAGCCAGGTGGGTAATAACCACAAGAATAAATAGCTAATGTGACATTATTTAATCGAAAAATCCATAAACCTAAACTTTTAGTTAGGTGACGAATAGTTTATGGGAGCATCTCTTGGAGACTAAAATAATATTTCCTAAAGTTAGATGGTGGAAAGTGATGATGCCAAAAATCATCACTGGCCGGAATCGATGACCTGAAAATGAACAAGAAGAAGTAGCGGTGTTGGATCCGGAGACTCCGATGTCTAAATTAGATTTCAAGAAGATTTGAGTATGAGAAGAGCAATTGGAGCTAGAGAGGTGAAATTAAGCATGAGACTTCTAAAATGGAAGCCTTGCCTATTTATATGTGGAGAAATTAGAGTCATAAGAGGAGTGTTAATAATGTGAGCCTAAGAACTCTTTGAATTGGAGGCATTAGAGTCCTACGAGGAGTCCTAATAATGTGAGTCTTAGGACTCTTTTAAATAGTTGAGCGAGAAAATATAGAGGAATAAATTCTCATATGCGCGGGCTGGGGGCCTTGGACTCCTGTGACCTTAGACAGATGGGCTGATGTATTTCAATGGGTTGAGCCGATCATATTATGATCCATAAAAAAGTAATGAGAATTAGGTTAATTATAGCCGAACAACGTGCGTGTTTACTTGTTCAATGATCAGATGGCGTAGTGAGCTTCCTGGACGCTTCAGCAATGGCCTGAAAATATATGTAAGTGGGAAGGCTCCAAAAAGAGAACTGGTTGAGGTTGACCATTGGGCAGGTTTTTGCAATGCACGTGGTTGGACAAAAAAACTTTCATCTTGACTTGATCATTTGGTTTGGGTTTTTTCGGTTTGAAGACCGTAAAAGCCTTTGGTGGTCCGGGATGCGGCAACCTCGATCACCCAATTACAAGTATACATGTTCTTGATTCGGAGTTTGAAATGGGGCAGCGTGTTCTAGTTTCAACCCTTTTGAAATACGTTGTCAAGAACGAAGAAAAAATTGTTGGCTGAGCTCGGAAGACGACGTTGGTTTTCTTGGCCCGCAACGCATTTCAACCCCTCGTTTCCGCTACATTAATTTTGTCAGATTATGACAAAACATTCTTCTCATCTAATTAGACCGAAACAAGGATAATGTCTTTTATTCCTTATTAAGTCATTGGAAGCAACATTATTGTTGAAGTCTAATTTGACAGAAAGTATAAAGTGTTCAATTTTGTTAGTTGGAGGGAAATGTCAAAATTGATTGTTTAAGGTGCAATGTATCTAATTTACTATAATTAATAGATGAAAAATGTATTTATTCCCCACAAAAAATTTCTATCAAAACTCAAAGCTTTTTATTAGTAGTATTTGGCTACAAAATGAAAATTAGGCAAGCTCAATAAAATGATAAAGTGCTAAAAGAGATAAAAAGTAAGGATTAAAATGTCAATTTTTAAAAATAAAAATGAAAATGAAAGTTGTACTGAGTGTCTGTGTATTCGACTCAGTGGAGTTGGTTTAGTTGAAAAATGTAATAAATGATCAGGGAATGCAACAAGAAACTTTGAATATTTTTGTAACTTTAATTTTTTTTAATCTACTGAAATGATAATGGAATGTGAAAAGAAAATTACTTTTTTAAAAAAAGTTAAATACACAATTTACCTCTAAATTTTAAAGGAGATTCACACTTTACATTTTAAACTAACAATTTTAAGAGAATTCATTCTTGAACTAGAGATGATTGTTGTTAGCCCACGAGTGTTTTGCAAACAATTCATAATTGATTTTGATGATAACAAAAATTCTAATTTTTGAAGTATTTTAGATTTTACATTGTCAATCCACAATTTTCAAAATGATTTTCAAAAGATTGAGGTTATTTCTCTAAATTATTTTTAAGTGTACTTAAATACCATTACACAAGTTGATAAAATCAATATTTCATAATGTAGTTGTTTAAAGAAGTCTTGAAATAGATTGGACACTTTCAAGATACTGATTTTTCTCTCCAGCACTTATCACTTGTAAGTGGCGACACATTGAAAACTAGTGTCGACACATTATACTGTCTCCCGAGAGCAAAATTCCAGACCAACGTTTGAAATGTTAACACAGGCTAACCATGTCTCGACATATACCACGATTTTGCAGAAATCCTCGAATGTCGTCAGCTCATTCAAAATGATTCAAAAAGTCATTTAAACCCCTCCAACGGTACAATAAAGCTACTTGAAGACCGTTGAAGTCTAAGAGGACTATAAATAGAACAAGATGGAGAGAGAAAGTAAGGATTTGCATCATCATTCAAAATCTCCCTCCGAAAGAGAGAGAAAGTCAAATTCAAAGAAATCATTTGCTAAATCTTTCAAGACCAAAGCTTCATTGACAAATCTTATTCTCTTGCTCATCATTGTCGACCTAGCCACCAAAGAGATAGAAATTTCTTGAAGAAGAGACAACACACTTGCAATTACTCCTTGCCCTAACTTCTAGAGAGAGAAAATGCTTTGAAGAAGAGGAAAGACCGCACCTACCAAAAAAGCTTGTGCTCCCACTGTAGTTTTCCTTCGAGAATCTTTTCTTATTACACTTTATTGAGCTTTTCACTTGCTGATTCGGTTTAAAGATCCATTCAACACGTTTTGTGATTTTCATTTGCTTATTCGGCTAAGAGAGCCATTTTCCTTTGTACCCATTATTTGTAAAACACTTGAGTGTTGGGCAAACACTTGGTCCTACTTGTGAGAGTAGAAGAAATCCCTTGAGTTTTGAGATTTGTGAAGAGAGTTAAAGCGTGAGATCGAAAAATGCTTTGTAAAAGTTTCTTAGCACGCCGGAAGTTAAGGCTTATTTGCTATTTAAAGAATAGTGAAGAAAGCCTAAGGAAGTCAATATCCTTGACAGTGGACGTAGACAAGTGTTGACCGAACCACCTATAATTGCGGCGTCGTCTCTCTAACTATATCTCTCTCATTATTCGTTCCATATCTATATTTGTTATACTCTATGCTTTGTTGTTCTTCATATTAAATAGTCTTTAATATTTTCAGATCTGCATTTTTATTCGTAGTAATAATGTATTTTCAAGATATGTGTTTTTATCGAAAAATGGATAAGTTTTTAATAAACTCAATTCACCCTATCTTGAATTGTTATTTAAACTCACAATTGTCATATTACACTTTACACATATTATTATTATTTAAATAGTCCGGAAAATCGAATAAAAAGTAAACAGCTGGATTTGCCTTCTTTATACTAGAAACGATGAAAAAGACAAAAAAAAGTAAAAAAAATCGTACAATTTTAAAAAAATAATGTTAAATTTCATCATTATTAGTCTAAAGAAGCAAATACAATGATTCATTTTTTTTTGTTCGATTATCGGTTTAACTTAATAAAAATCATATATTGCAAGTGCGTTGTGACAATAGTTAATAATTTGATGGTGAAGTGTTTGGTAGTTTAAGATATAAATTGTGAATGAGATCATAATTCAAAAAAAAAATTGTAATTATCTCCTTGTTTACTGACTGAGTTATTCAGGTAAAGCATTGCAAGTGGACACACGAAATGGGCAATAATAGGTAGATGCAGCCACAACCACAACCCCATATATATTTTTTTATTCATTGGAATAATAATGTCACTTGAAAAAAAACTATACTTTTTTCAGCGTAATGCAACCGACAAAAGAACAGAACAAATTATTCCAGGTAAGCAACGACCGACAAGTGAGACCCACGGAATGGGCAACACTGCAATAGGTTGATGCAACGACTAAAACTTTGCCTCTCAATCACTATAAAATTCTAAACTGCCAAATCCTCTCAATCTCGCGTCTGGATCAGATTACACGTGGCTCGTTGAGTGCTGTTACAAAATTTACCTGTCTCAGAACAAAATATTTTGTAATTTATTGTTTGAATTATACGTGTAATTCGAACAGAAAAAGAGATAATAGATAGATACTACACCATTTAATACTGTCTATATAAATTTTAAAATTGACCTTGTCTCGGATCATGATCTACTACAATTTATTGTCCGAATTTTAAGGTACAATTCGAAAAGAAACAAATATAATAAATAAATTTTACATTATTTATTATTATTATATATAAATTTTTAAACAACATGAACCTTATTATAAAATACACTTATATTATATATATTTCTTTTCAAATTACACTTTACGATTCAATAACCAAATTACAGAAAATTCTCTTCCATCTCTACTTCCCTCGAACCCACTCAAGTCCCAAGTTTTTTTTTTCAGGCACTCAAGTCCCAAGCTGTCTAAACACAGAACGGCAAAAGGACATTTTCAATTTTACGCCGCTCGATCATCACTCGGCACATATTTTTTTTGAATCTGACGGTTGATAGTTCTTCAAGCGTAACAAAAAATAGACAGGATATTTTCAATTTTAAATAATATTTTAGTCGTTTTGTTGACTTGTGACCTGTGAATTATCCCAACCAAAATTAAAGAGTTAGTTTTTTATATTTTTTTAAGAATAAATATAAAATTAATCACTGTATTATAAGTAAAAATTGAATTAGTACTCCTATTATGAACATAAAATTAGTCAATGTAATTTCAGAACGAGATAAAATCAATATCTGATGAAAGATCAATAACAAACAAAAATAAGAACAGAAAGACTAATTTTATATTTTTCTTAACGAGTATTAATTCGATTGTTGTGTATATCATATAAACTAATTTTGATTTTTTAACCACCGATAAAAGTGTAGAGTTGTTTAAAGAGAGATGGCCGTTGCCCGTTGAAAAGATTGAACAAAAATATCAACCGTCGATGAGAGACGGCTGGAATCTCAGCCCTCCGTTACCGTCCAAACACGTTGCGGCTTCTTCTCTTTCCCTCGCGCGTTTCCCATCCCTTTCCTGGCATCTACTCCGAACTCGGACGGAGGAAAGCCCTCTCCGATTCTCAATTTAAATCCTCTCTCTCCCTTTGAATTCTTCGTCCTCAACTTCCGGAGCGAGAAAGACTCACAGAGAGAGAGAGCGCGCGCGAGAGAGAGAAAGAGAGGCAGAGCTAGTTAGTGAATGACAGACACAACTCAAAGTACTGGCGGGAGTCAGATGGCAGATTTTCCGGGGCTTCCGACGCACGGAGGTCACTTTGTTCAGTATAACATATTCGGGAACCTCTTCGAGATCACGGCCAAGTATCGCCCTCCAATCTTGCCCATCGGTCGTGGCGCCTACGGAATCGTCTGGTACTTGATCAGATATACATATTCTTCTTGCTTCTTGTTGTTTTGATTAATTTACTAATTTAGCGCGATTTCTACGAATTTTGAAGCTCGGTGTTGAATTCGGAGACGAACGAGATGGTCGCGATGAAGAAAATAGCGAACGCGTTTGATAACCACATGGACGCGAAGCGTACGCTGAGGGAGATTAAGCTGCTTCAACATTTCGATCATGAGAATGTAAGGAGCGAAATTCAAAAACTCTCTTTTTTGATAAGTTTCGTTCAATTTGTTGGCTAATCCTGGAGTGATCAAGTCGCTACAGATTTCACTGTTTTGATTCGCGCCGAGTTTTTGTTGGTTTGATATTTTCAGCCTGGACTATTCAAATTTTTAGTCCTAAGAAAAATGTCTTAGGTAAGAGACTCAAACAGTACTTGTCTTAGGAGGGGGGAAATTCCATTTTCACCCTAGTCATATCCTCCCTGGAAGAATTCGAACAACTGCTTCAAATACAGTATCAGGAAGTACCGCTTGTGGAACCTCGATATCCACGGGTTTATTAGCTAAATGGCAATTGGCACATACAATACGGCCAGTCACTTCTCGTGGATTTTCATAACCCTGCTGCGCAAAAATGGGATATGCATTTGAAATGGGTGTCCTAGTTATTATATATATCATGAGCGATATGGAAATGGATCGAGTAATCTCTTCCTTTATCCAAGAAAAAAGAGTATTTATAGTTTGCATGGTCCAATCATTGGTATCGAAAATTTATACAATAAAATTAGGTAGGTCCCTCGTGTAGTATAGTTCCCTATCTATGATTCTGCTATTTACTAAAAAAAATATTAATGGAATATAGGAGGAATCCCTTGTAGGAGTAAAAAGAATAAGTCGAATTTTGAATGTTTTGTTATATACAAAGTAACACTGTCATTACTGATTAGTGGGAGCACGTGAATAGTTATGGATGCATAGGGATTTAGCAACTTACGGGGTTTAGATAATTCCGTTTCCCCTCTTGAACCCTTTTGCTTATACATTGAAATGGAGGAAGGGAGGAACTTCCTTTTCATTCAAATAAAGGAATCTTACTACTTTGGGGATGACCTTTTTCTGAAACTATTTCTAAAACTAATCATCTCTGATTAAGAAAACATTTTATAACTGAAATTTAAGTAACACTTCCAGAGTTTAGAAGTTTAATATTTGCATGTTTTGCCAGCATCTGCTTTCATAGTTGGAAGGCAGAGCAATTTATAGGTCTTGGCTAGTATCTCATCTTGAAAAGTGGGATCTTCTGCATATAATACAGGTTGTAGCTTTAAGAGATGTTGTTCCTCCACCTTTACGAAGAGAATTTACTGATGTTTACATTGCCACGGAACTCATGGATACTGATCTTCACCAAATAATTCGGTCCAATCAAGGTTTATCTGAGGAGCACTCTCAGGTACATGCCTTGCGTTTGTACCAATTTGTAGCACCTCAACAGTCTAAGCGATGCTCTTGTTTTTGTTTTCATTTCCACTGACATTTGTTCTATGATGATTCTTGCAGTACTTCCTGTATCAAATTCTCCGGGGACTGAAATATATACATTCCGCTAATGTTATTCACAGAGACTTAAAACCCAGCAACCTCGTGCTGAATGCCAATTGTGACCTAAAGATATGTGATTTCGGTCTTGCTCGTCTGACTGCAGAGAATGAGTTCATGACTGAATATGTTGTCACCAGATGGTACAGGGCACCAGAGCTCTTGTTGAACTCTTCAGATTACACTGCTGCCATTGATGTGTGGTCTGTAGGTTGCATCTATATGGAGCTTATGAATAGGAAGCCTTTGTTTCCAGGCAAAGATCAAATGCACCAGATGCGCTTGTTAATAGAGGTGAAAAAAAAGACCACTTATAGTTTAAGCAAACTAATTTCAACTTCAGTATTTTGTCTTATTTGCACTTATTTGTTTAGGATTCATTAGAGGAAAATGTAATAGAACTTAACTAAGGTGTTCCGGGAATATTCTTAAGTACTGAAATAAGTGAACATCACGTAAACTCTCCCATCTTTTTTAGATTTTGAAGCTGATTATGCTTCTATTTCATACGTCTGTGGTTCTTTTTGGGACTGTTATAGACATAAGGGTTAAGTACATTCCCTTTGGTTTGCTTGGCTTCTTTACTTCCGTGAGTTTTCTATTTATTTATGATAAGTTGTTAATATTTACTCCTGTGCATACTGACTGATTCAAAATTTCCTGAGTATTTATACTTGTAACAGGATTGCTTACTACTAGTATTTCTTTGTCTTTACTTCGATATTGGAATTAATTATGAATTGTTTTCTTTAGAAGTCATTTCTGCTGGAGATATGCTCATGTGTGCCATTGTTTCTTTGCAGCTCCTGGGGACACCAACTGAGTCTGATCTTGGGTTTGTTCGGAATGAGGATGCAAGAAGATATATTAACCAACTCCCCCAACACCCTCGGCAACCATTAGCCAGTGTTTTCCCGCACGTTCATCCATTGGCCATTGATCTCATGGAGAAAATGTTAACATTTGATCCTGCAAAAAGAATTACTGGTAATTTTATTCTCCCTTGCTAGGAACATTTTGTGCTTTCCTGGAAAGCAAAACTTTATTTCCGTCAATCACCTTAAAAAAGAAAGCCATTGGTTCACTAGTTTTTTGAAACTTGCTTCCGGACCAAGTTCAAGGTGTATAAATGTAGTAGACGGTTCATTAGAAAAGCTCCAGATCCTATTTAGTATTGTTGTTGGTAATTCGTTGCATGTTCCCTACCTATGGATTATAGCTTGAGCATGGTAGTCACGTGCCATCCTTGAATACAATGTCACCTTCTTGGAACTGTCAAAAGCACTACACAATTATGAAGGCATAATAGAATCACGTATCCTTGATGTGAATATGTTTCCCCATAGGGTCAACAATAGGCAGTTCACGTAGCCGTATGATATCTAGGCCACTGTCTCCGACAATTACCCTGTTGAACTACTCAAACACTAAAGACTTAACCCGTGTTGGCTTAAAAACATGAGGTACAACTTGTAGAGCCTTTGTTTTCACTCCCCAGGTATGAAACCAATTCAAAGTATCTGTTTCTTCAATATTTTACCCTGCAAAGTTTATCCACATGTGCAGAAAGACTCAAACATATTGAGATCATGTAGGGACAGAAAGCTTTTTGGCTATCTTGGGCCATCATTACTGTCGTCCTATATAGAATTTAATTTGTGTTGTGCAGAAGACATTAAAGTTATATATTGATGTAAATGGGCTCTCTAATAATAATGTTTCGTTGTTGGACAGTTGAAGAAGCATTGGCACATCCTTACTTTGCAAGATTGCATGACGTAGCTGATGAGCCAGTCTGCACAGAGTCATTTTCATTTGATTTTGAGCAACAACCCTTGGAAGAGGAGCAAATAAAGGATATGATTTACCAGGAGGCCTTAGCGTTCAACCCACACTATGCATAAATAAAAACAGTGGTTAGTGTGGGGATTATCTCAGAAGTTGCTAAGCCCTGCAACATCACTGAGCACAAGACTGCAACTGGCAGTTATAGTATGTCTCAGATGGAACAGCTGAGTTCATTCTTTTTCTTTTGGTGTGTCTGCTGGCATTATACAAATGACTGCCCTGCGGCTGTACGCGGCCTTTAAATTTTGTTTTGAGGTCAGTCCATTAAACCAGTTTTTTCTTCTTCTTCTGGATTTTCCTTGTATAACTTGTATTCTGCGTAGATCTACTTGTATCTTCATTATTTCTTTGATGTGCTACATCTTTCTTCTGTATGTAGATTGAATATAGTGTAACTCAGATTGAATCAATGACCTATTGTTTTGTTTTGTTTTTTGTGTAACTGGGTGTCCAGGCACATCTCGACTAATCTCGGGATATGTGCAGTCCTTCTGTTTCACCCAAACTCTGACTAAAGGCTTTGGGGATGGTCCCAAAAGATTGGTAGCACCTATGAGATCTTGAACTTGAGATTTTGGAGGGAGTAAATCACAAAGACCAAAGCTTTAACCACTAGACCAAAGTGTCCAGGCACACCTCGACTAATCTCGAGATATGCGCAGTCCTTCTGTTTCACCCAAACTCTGACTAAAGGCTTTGGAGATGGTCCCAAAAGATTGGTAGCACATATGAGATTTTGAACTTGGGATTTTGGAGGGAGCAAATCACAAAGACGGAAGCTTTAACCATGGACCAACCTATTAGGGTTATCCATTGTTTTTATGGACGTGGTCTTTCTTGTCTAACACGTGACATGGACGGAACTAAGATTTTATACATATTACAACTCAAAATTCTATCTAATTAATGATACTATGAATAGGCCTCCAAAGGGAACGAATGAGAATAAAATTGAGCAAAAAAAAAAAAACCCAATTGCCGGCCAGTTCTGTGATCTTGTTAGGAGCTTGTTTGAACCGTTGAACGTCTCTGCCAATACAACATTATGCTCGATCCATCATTTGGATGGTTTCGGAAAGAAAAAGGTATGGGAGGAAAATCACTTTGAGCCATCAAATTACCAAACAAAATTTAAATAGGGTCCAAACTATCAATCTGGACACATTGAGCCCACAAAGTACTAAATTTCATCAATTTGCGCCCCTGAAAAAATTCAACTATCAAACTCGTGCCACGTATGTTATAAATGAGTCATGTGACACAATTTTGACCATCAGATTTTAGTTCAGGGCGCAATGTTATTAATTGTAGAAGTTGGAGGGCTCAATATGTCAAAATTAATAGTTTGAGGTCTTATTTAAAATTTGCTTGGTAGTTTGAAGGCTCAAAGTGACTTTATCCCAAAGGTATTTCATCTAGTACAAGAATAAATGGACTTCAATGCATCTAATAGGTCATTTTCCCTTTAGAATTACCCAATTCGGTTGCAAATAGTAGTTAACAATAGGGGTGATTAATAGTATTGTAGGTGATGGTTTGACAAAAAATGTCACCGTCACTGTAATTGACGAAATCACATATTTGATACTGCCACTGCACTACTAAGGCAAAATAACCGCTCTTATCGGTGTCGGTATTAACGGTAACGTTTATACGACAACCGCTCAAACCGTGTAATCGTTAGGCCAAAAAAATCGATTTTTTTTGGATTTTTCATTTTTTTTTTTCACTGTTTTGGACTATTTTCCTCAAGCCGTTTAACCGCTCAAACCGTGTAATCGTTAGGCCAAAAAAATCGATTTTTTTTGGATTTTTCATTTTTTTTTTCACTGTTTTGGACTATTTTCCTCAAGCCGTTTAACCGCTCTTATCGGTGTCAGTATTAACGGTAACGGTTATACGACAGCCGCTTAAACCGTGTAATCGTTAGGCCAAAAAAATCGATTTTTTTTGGATTTTTCATTTTTTTTACTATTTTGGACTATTTTCACTGTTTTGGACTATTTTTTTTTCACTGTTTTGGACTTTTTTCATTTTTTTTTTCACTGTTTTGGACTATTAAGACCATTTGATGCCCATATATAAGTAACAAATATAATCATTCAGAAGGGTGTTGAGAGGTCGCCGGTGGCCTGAGAGGGAGTGAGCTGAGAGAGAGAAAGAGAGGCTGAACTGTTGAGAGGGAGTGAGCCAAGAGGGAGAGGCCGAGAGGTCACCGATAGAGGAGCTGAGAGGTCGTCCAAGAGAGGAGTGAGCTGAGAGAGAGGTGAAGCGAGGGGGTCATGCGAGAGGGCTGATGGGAGAGTTAAACGGTCGTTTCACCCTGGTTATTATTATTATTTTTAAACAAAAGGTGAAACGATGTTGTTAATTAAAAAAAAGATTGGGCTATGTCTTTGGCCGTTTCACCCTCTGTTAATTAAAATAAAACGGGTTGGGCTCTGTCTTTGGGCAGGCCAATGGTGTAAGCTTTAAGAGAAATCCAACGTGAGAAGAATTGCAAGTAAAATGGAATATAGATTGGGGAGAGTGCTCACTTTGTAGTGAGTCGACTGTGGATTGAATTAATTAGACGGGACCACGACATGGTTTTGTATATTTTGGTCCAAGTCATGACATGCTAAACGTCAGAGAGGAAAAAATATACGTCACGTATGTTTCTCGAAATGTTGGATGCAATATTTTGGGTATATGTTAAAAAATTATAAATTAATAATTTTTTTTCCATCAAATAATTCTTTATTATTATAATATTAACTCAAATCTTCCATCTCTTCATTTTTTTACTGACTCCCATAAAATATCTTTACTTTTTTTTTATCAAACTTAATATCCAAAATTTTCAATCACCCCAAAATTTCCACCAACAAACACCAACTATAGTATAAGACAATTATTTGCATTGTGATGCTCTAGGTCTGAGCAAAGGGCAGACATAAAGAAGGGATATATAATTCGATAAAACCTGAAACTCCACATTACAATATAATTTTTGGTGCTTAATGGTCAAAGAATATATACTTCAAGTAATGATATCATTTAATATTCTCAGCCCTCTTATAAATAATAATTGTCATTTCAATTTCTTGGACTAGTCAGATGATCAATTGAAAGTCTTTCCTACCTCCTTTTCCCCCGGCCCCACTTCCAACAAGATGAGTCGATCTTTAAGTTTTAGGGGATAATTAATGCATAATCTCATTCGATCAAGTATTACTTTAGTTCGCTTAGAAAAAAAAAGTACTACTTTAGTTCAGCAGCATGAAATTTATGTCAGTTTATCGAGGAAATTTCGCTAGCCCACCAAAAACCTTTACCATGCCCATTATAACATAAGAATCTTCACAAAATTAATTTAAGAAGGGCGAAACTCATATTCTTAGAAATTAAAGTGTACTTGTAAACAATATTTATTAAACGTAAAATAAGATATATAACAGGTGATTGATATATTCTAGTTAGATACATGGTGGGACGTATATGCTAATTAAACTTTTGCCATTTTATTATTATGGTGTGCCACAATTCTAAGTAATCCACATCAACAAAATTCTTATATATGCTAGCTGAAGAGATATAAAAATAGCCATTAACCAATATTTTAGCTATCGCATAAAAATATGCGACGGGTGTTTGAGCGACGAACGAAGCTGGGCGACGAAGGGGGAGGGATGATTTTGGGTTTAAAATCGCGAACTCAACATTTCATATCAAGCGGGTGGTTACAAAATAGGTCGGGAGATATGATTTTCAAGATTGGGTGCTGGTATTTTAATTTTAAATAATGTGGCGTGTTCTAAGCCGCTGGATTGTGAAGCTTTAATCCTGACTGTCGCTCTGCTCAACATATTAATGCTCAACATAATAACCAAATCCATAGTTTTGTGTCCAGGTAGCATAGAAAATGCCCAAAACTACGATCCCGTTGGTTTGAGGTAGTCACTAGAGGTTGGATATCAGGAGAGGGTGGGGTTGGGGAGATGGGAGATGGTGGCTCTTGGGGTTTTGGCTGCTAATGTGACTTTTTTTTACACGTTAGTAATTTCCGTTATGCGTTTGATGTCCGATGGACGGAATGATCACATTTTACCTAAATGTGTTACCACATAGACTGAATTGTAGAAAGTGATACCTTAAAGACTATTTTTGTCACAACTAAATAACACAAGGACTCCTGGTGCAATTAAGCTTTTTTTTTTTTTTAAATCACAGTGATGTTTTTAAAAAGGCTTTAAAACTTAATTAGGCATTCAATTTCTTCTTTATATGTTGGTCTCCTCTTGATGGTATATATAACATGGGGCAAAAGAGCCGAAGATAACTAATACCATGATTAATGGGCGGCTGGTGGAACAATCCATTCGCTAGCTGCAGTTCCAGGCCGCCGTATATATGAGCCTGCAGTAATCCCTCAATTAGCAGTTTAAAGAAGTATATCATATAGCATTATTAAAATCCAATCAATTTAAGTTTGCAGGGCATAATCCTTTTAGCTTTGACTGCAACACTGGATCCTTTGACGCCTCAGCCATGTGGTAGCGGATCAAGTTTATGCATACCATCGTCAAAAGTCCAATATGCGGTCCTCTACATAGTAGCTCTGGCAAGTATTGGGTCTGGAGGTTCACGCTTCACTCTGGCAACAGTGGGAGCAAATCAGTTCGATAGATCCAGCCATTTTCTTTAACCGGTATTTCTTCACTCTTAATGCTTCCTCTGCGGTAAGCAACACGGCCATTGTCTACGTTGCGGGCAATGTGAGTTGGGGACTGGGGTTTGGCTTGGCATTCTTGTTATTGGGAAACCGTTTCTACGTCCACGATAAGCCACATGGGAGCCCATTCACCGCTTTGCTCCGTGTTATTGTCGCTACTATTCGGAAAATGAAGTTGCAGCTTACATCCAAAATGGAGGATTACTTCTATGGGTAGGATGGAATCATGGAAATCGCTATACCGCCAAAAAAGAGCTTCAGGAATATATTGAACGCAAGTGCCCCTTTTGTTCGCTTTAGAATCACGACAATTGTTATATATATAAAGACCAATTTAGACTCAAATAACACCTAGGGGTGAATAAGTGTTTTGTCCTCTAATTAAAAAATATGAAAATTTTAGAACAAGTCTTAAAACAGTTCCATCTAGATCTAATCGACACCACACAAAATGAATAAAATAAATAACTGAAAGTTAAAAGTCAAACTTTATCGGACTAACAGACGCACATTTGATTTCGCTGATTATAGGGCAATGAGATCGCTTATTATTTGAGCACGACTTTGATTGATCTTGCTCGAAGGGTCACTGGATGGCTGCCAGATAATCAATATGATGGGAGGCTAGATAATGTGTACTGGGGAGTAGCGGTGGTGGGGATGATCAACTTCGGTTACTACTTGGTGTGCGCTCGTTTGTTCAAGTACCAAAATGTTGAGAAGGGAGATGATGATGGTGGATCAGTCATAATTATGAACAATGAAAGAGGCTTGATTTAATCAACGTTAGCCTTCTTATGAACCATAATCATGGAATATTTTGTATTTAGATATTAAACAAAAGTATTTTGTTTGTATAATTGATACTGAGCTGTAATATTATTGCTGATGTGGATGTTAAGTTGTTAGAATCTAGCTGAAGTAGTTTGTCCGTTCCACTAAGTAGACAATTAGTGTATTGATGAAGTGAAACCCCTTTGAATTAAGAATCGATGAAGAGAAACACACTCCGGGTCTAGGCCACCTTCAATTTAATGTACTATGAATCAACAACCATACAATTGATGTTCTTTACAGCAAAACCTTTGCCTAATTCCCAGATTCCAGTTCGTAACTCGTAAGACATCCCAGTGCCACACTCAAACCATGCCGTGCAAACTCAATATGTTCAGAACATTTGAAACTCTTCGTACGTATAGATTTTCACATGCGAACTTGCATCAGCCTTTCACTGAAACTCCAGCTGTACACTCCCTTGGAACTCTCAAGGGAACCTTACAAGGACATGGTGATCTTGGTGATTTGTTCTTCTCGAAAACAGAGAGGAGATTGAGAAATTTCAGGAGCACTTTGCATGTTTTTCTTCTAGAAATCTTTGATTCTAATCGAGATTTGATTCAACTGTTACATTTGCAGCTAGCACTCAAAGCCATCGCCATAGCCCTGTGGAAAGATGGCAGGAGAACCTTCAAGGGTGCTCGAGATTTACTAATGAATTTGGGATTTGTGGACAAAGAAGTTTCCAAAAACAGAAGTGTTTTTTTGTTTAACAAGACAAATTTGCGGCATTTTTTGTGCACTGATTTCGGATTGACGGTTGAGATGGTGGTTCACACGGTCTCATAAACGCTGAAGCAAGTCAGGTGAGTTATTATTATTATTATTATTTTTTTTCCAAATTAGTTAGTGGGAAAGGAGAAAAGAATATATATATATATATAGAGTTGGGGAGAGTGATCACTTTGTACTGAGTCGTTCTGATCGAATTAAGAGGACGGATCCACTATATATACTTTTTGGTCCCGGTGACATGCTAGATGTCAGGGAGGAAAAACATATAGTATAAGACAATTATTTGCATTGTGATGCTCTAGAGCTTAATATATAATTCGAGAAAATCTGAAACTGCACAAAAAATATACTCAAGCAATTAAAAAATTAAATTTATGGTGCTTAGTGGTCAAAGTATACTTAAAGTAATGATACCATTTTATATTCTCAGCCCTCTTATAATTGCCATTTCTCGTTTTCATATATATGACCAATTGAAACAGCCTTTCCTGCCCTTTTTTCCCCAGCCCCACTTCCAGCAAGCTGAGTCTTGATCTTTACGTTTTAGGGATTAACGTATAATCTCATTAAATCAAGTACTAATATAGTTCAGCGGCCTGAAATTTATGTCAGTTAAATCGAGGAAATTCATATTCTTAGAAATTAAAGTGGACTTATAATTATAAGCAGTATTAAACGTACAATCAGATAATTAAATAATGGATATATTCTATAGTTAGATTGTGGAACGCATATATGCTAAACTTTTGGCATGTTATTCTATTAGATTGATCTTGCTCGAAGGGTCACTGGATGGCTGCCAGATAATCAATATGATGGGAGGCTAGATAATGTGTACTGGGCAGTACCCGTGGTGGGGGTGATCAACTTCGGTTACTACTTGGTGTGCGCTCGTTTGTTCAAGTACCAAAATGTTGAGAAGGGAGATGATGATGGTGGTTCAGTCATAATTATGAACAATGAAAGAGGCTTGATTTAAGCAACGTTAGCCTTCTTATGAACCATAATCATGGAATATTTTGTATTTAGATATTAAACAAAAGTATTTTGTTTGTATAACTGATACTGAGCTGTAATATTATTGCTGATTTGGATGTTAAGTTGTTAGAATCTAGCTGTAGTAGTTAATTAGTCCGTTCCACTAAGTATACAATTAGTGTATTGATCATGAAGTGAAACCCCTTTGAATTAAGAATCTATGAAGAGAAACACACTCCGGGTCTAGGCCACCATCAATTTAATCTACTATGAATCAACAACCATACAACCGATGATCTTTACAGCAAAACCTTTGCCTAATTCCCAGATTCCAGTTTGTTAGACATCCCAGTGCCACACTCAAACCATGCCGTGCAAACTCAATATGTTCAGAACATTTGAAACTCTTCGTACGTATAGATTTTCACATGCAAACTTTTTTTTTTTCAAAATAAACTTCATTGAAACACCAGCTAACCTCAAGGAGGAATCCTTGGGTTATTACTGGTGAGAATCGAAACAGGAATTACAGAGATTGGGATATTCCCAACAAAATTTTCAGCAAGGGCCCATTTAGCAAGATTATGGACAAATGAATTAGCTTGACGTTTTACGTGATTAAAAGACCACAAACTATGACTTCTGCTCAAAGCTAAAATAGCATCAATAGTAGAACGAATACTCAAATCTGAAGAGGAACCATCAGCAGAAATCGCCTCAATCACAGTCTTTGAATCACCTTAAAAAATCACACCATCCTGATATAAAAAAGACGCCTCCTGAACAGCAAATAATGCCGTTCTAGCCTCGCCCAGGAGAGGGCCGCTTGAAGGTAGGCTCTTTGTTCAGGCAAAGAGAAAATTCCCTGTTGTATTTCCACACACAACAGCAGCAAACGAAAAAGAGTGACGAATGACAACGTCAAAATTAATCTTCCACACAGGAGGGCACCACCGAGGGATTTGTTCCATCTGCTTCAGAGTTGACCAGGCTGAGGAATGCTCCAAAAACAGTGAGCGGGTTTTCTCAATTAGCGTTTGGGGGGCCACCTGGATGCCATGGTGGACCACTTGATTTCGAGAAAACCATAATGAATCAAATAAAATGACAGCAAAGAATATAAACTTTTGATGATCTGCCAAGGGAACATGCAGAGTAGTAGGCGCATGGAGAATCATTTTAATCCACTCCCCAATACTGTGAGTCGGATAAGCATGAATATTCAAGGCCCATGGAGATTTCAGAAACACCATACAGGCCATGTGGCAACCAAAAAATAAATGCTCAAGAGTCTCGGGTTCCATATGGCAGAACGAACAAGCCAACTCCTCTTCCATGGGAGCTTCAGACCAGCCAGTGTTATTTTTACACAAGAGAGCATTCCAAGTGATTTTCCATATAAATAACTTGAGACGATCCTGCATAGGCATCACCCAAATTTTCCTCCAATCCTCAGCATCAAGAGGGCCAACCGAAATATTACCAGTAGGGGAGAGCAGTTGATAAGTAGATTTAACAGTAAAAACCACATTAGGATTGGGGGTCCATATCAAACTATCCTCTCGAGTGCTTGATGGGTTGCTATTATTTAAAATCCAATCGTCATCCGCATCCACAAACAAGTCTCTGATTAAACCAACATTCCAAATAAAAGAGGAGGGGATGAAGAGACTGTTCACCTTAGCCTCAGGATTGAAGAGACGCCTTCCCACTCGAGGGATGGGGGGATGGGGATGAGGATGTAAAATCCACGGCTACAGACCGCAGATGGGTGGACTCTCCCACCCCAATATAGAAACCAACACCACCTTGAATAATAGAGGCTACCCGCGTAATGCCTCTCCAAAACCAAGACGATCCAGTTTTGGGTATCTCATCCCAAATACAGTTTGAATGCAAATACTTAGCTCGAATTATTTGAAACCAAAACTTGTTAGGGTCAGATTGAATCGTCCAAGCAAGTTTTGTAAGCTGAGCTCTATTAAGATCCCACATAAGCTTAAGCCCAAGACCACTACGAGCTTTAGGTTGACAAATAGACGTCCATGACTTGAGGAATAGGTGTCGTTGACCATCATCAAGAAAACCCCACCAGAACCTCATAAACATGGAATCAAGCCGATGATAGAAAGTTTTAGGCAACAAATATTGGTTCATCGTATATGCAGGAAGAGCAGAAGCCACAGACCGAATAAGAACCAATCTACCAGCTTGAGATAAGGTGCGCATCTGCCAACTCTCCAAAAGAATTTTCACCCGCTCATAGATAGCTTTGAATTGAAATTTTTTATTCCGACCTATAGAGACCGGTAGACCAAGATGCTTCTCAACATGGTCTTTCCTCGGTAACTGAAGCAAATCACAGATATCTTGAGCCCAACTAGAATTAATACTACGACTGAATGTAATAGAAGATTTGCTGGCATTGAGAAATTTCAGGATCACTTTGTTTTTCTTCTAGAAATCTTTGATTCTATTCGAGATTTGATTCAACTGTTACATTTGCAGCGAGCACTCATAGCCATCGCCGTAGCCCTGTGGAAAGATGGCAGGAGAACCTTCAAGGGTGCTCGAGATTTACTAATGAATTTGGGATTTGTGGACAAAGAAGTTTCCAAAAACAGAAGTGTTTTTTTTTTTAACAAGACAAATTTGCGGCATTTTTTGTGCACTGATTTCGGATTGACGGTTGAGATGGTGGTTCACACGGTCTCATAAGCGCTGAAGCATGTCAAGTGAGTTATTATTATTATTATTTTCCAAATTAGTTAGTGGGAAAGGAGAAAGGAATATATAAATATATATATATAGAGAGAGAGAGAGAGTTGGGGAGAGTGCTCACTTAATTTGTACTGAGTCGTTCGGATCGAATTAATAGGACAGGTCCACTATATATACTTTTTGGTCCGGGTGACATACTAGATGTCAGGGAGGAAAAACATATAGTACAAGACAATTATTTGCATTGTGATGCTCTATGGCTTAATATATAATTGGAGAAAATCTGAAACTGGACAAGAAATATACTAAAGAAATTAAAAAAATTAAATTTATGGTGCTTAGTGGTCAAAGTATACTTAAAGTAATGATACCATTTTATATTCTCAGCCCTCTTATAATTGTCATTTCTCGTTTTCATATATATGACCAATTGAAACAGCCTTTCCTGCCCTTTTTTCCCCAGCCCCACTTCCAGCAAGCTGAGTCTTGATCTTTACGTTTTAGGGATTAACGTATAATCTCATTAAATCAAGTACTAATATAGTTCAGCGGCCTGAAATTTATGTCAGTTAAATCGAGGAAATTCATATTCTTAGAAATTAAAGTGTACTTGTAATTATAAGCGGTATTAAACGTACAATCAGATAATTACATAATGGATATATTCTATAGTTAGATTGTGGAACGCATATATGCTAAACTTTTGGCATGTTATTCTATTAGGGTGTGCCACAATTCTAATTTAAGTAATGGACGTACGTAAACAAAATTCTGATGATCTGTAAAGGAAGAGATATATATAAAAATAGCCATCAACCAATATTTTAGTTATCGCATAAAAATATTCCTCTTAGGCAACTATTAAAAGACGAATTAATTATATAATAAGTTTTCATCCCTGAATTTTAAAAAATTTGACACATTATATTCCAAACTTTGAATTTCGAGATATTTCACTGATGAATTTGAGGAGTCTAGCATATTGCACCTTGGAGTCAAATTTTTGGCATACGATTTTACATTTAAACTCTTAACATGTTCTTTTACATTGACCCTTAGGGTATAAATGTAAAATCACAAGCAAAAAATAACATGCCGGTCACGTGTGGAATGTGTCAGACCTCCCAACTAAGGTTATGTTTGTGTTGAAAAATTTTTGGTATTGGGTTTAGTGAAAAAGTGAAGAGAGAGTTAATTTTTTATATTTTTTGATGGGAGATAGAGATTATATTGTAGTATTTTATTGTGTGTTGGTGAAATATTTTGTGAAATTTTTGGTGCAAACACACCCTAAGTTTAATCTCAGGGCGCAATGTGTACAAGTCTAAAATTGAAGAGTAAAATGTCTCAAAATTCAAGATTTAGAGTGGAATGTGTCAGACCTCTCAACTAAGTTCAAGGGGAAAAATGTTTTCGGGCCATATTTAATTAATGATTTTAAAAATATTTTTTTATTTTAAAAGTATTTTTCAATTCAAACATGATTTTTTCACACACAAAACATTTCAATCTTCAATAAAATTTTATATCTATCATTGGTCTTAATTTCGATGAAAAACACAAAAAAAACTAAAATAACTTTTACAAAAACCCATAAAAATTCATCTTACAAAAATTTTCATCCAAACATATATTTTTTTTTACTTTCACATTCTCCTAGAATAAATTTAAAAAACTTTCTCTTACGAAAAATTATTTATGTGGACCCTACCATTCACACAAACACTTAAAAAACATATCTCAAGAATTTTTTGTTAATTATTACACAAAAAAACTTTTTTAAAACCAAACAAAACATAGCCGATTCGCTAAAACGACACTTAAAGTTGAACGGATATCTTCCTATGGCTTTATGTGATGCGTGTCGACACTGCTTGCAGCTCAAATGCCATTTTGGACCTTTTTTTATGTTTTTTTTTTTTTTCAAATGTCTTTCATTTGGAATATCGCCTCCCCCAACATAAGCTAATTTCGTCCCAAGTTGAGCGGCGCACTCATCAGTCAGTAGGTAGACAAGAACATTGATCCACAAGTAACTTAAATATAAACGCATTTCCCTGTCTCAGACAACCATGGTAGGCCATGCATGGATTTCTAAGTCAAATATTTTGGCATGGAGTGGACGGTAGACCACCCACGGGAATCCGAAAATTATTTATGCCATTTGATTAGCATATAAACAAGTAGCATACAAACGGAAGCCACCTGAAACCAGCAGTACTTGACCTGCAACAGGGACAGGAGATCAGATGTCAAACTCCGGTAATAAACGAGGTGGCTGGATCACCTCCCCCTTCATCACAGGTCTCTATCTCTCTCTCTCTCTCTCTCTCGCACAAACACCACTACACACTGACAAAGTCACACATCTCCACGTGCATATACCGTTAAAGATCATGTTTCCTCTTGCTGTATTAAACAGGGGCTGTGGTGGGCTTGACACTTGCAACCGGAGGGTGGCAAGGAAACTTGATTGTATACCTGATTCAGGAATTCAATGTGAAAAGCATAAATGCAGCTCAGATTTCCAACATACTGTATGGCTTCACTAGTCTATTTCCGGTCATTGGAGCAATTGTTGCCGACTCTTCCTTAGGTTCTTTTGTTGTTGCATCAATTTCAGCCTGCATCTCTTTGCTGGTAATGATCTCACTCTCTTAAGAAAATTTGTCTGCTATTTTGTACCTGCTTGTTCTATGCTTGCCTCTCTCTGTCTCGCTTTCGGGTTCATATTTTTTTTTTGACAATTTAGATAGACTTTATTAATTTCGGTGAAGTTTGCAACTTTGCGTTAGGTTATGTTTTTTTTTGAAACACCCAATAAAAAGCATCGACTCTTTATACGGGTAGAAAATATAAAAGAAAAATATTGACATAGATCAAGAAGAATAAAGAGAGATATTTAAAGTGCTTTAATGGCTTAGGGAGGCTCTTTTAATAGACAAATTTTGCGAACTCAAAACTTACTTGGGCATTCAATTTCTTGTTTATATATATGTTGGTTCTCCTATATATGAACCTGCAGTACTAACCCGTCAATCAGCATCTTAAGAAGTAAATCATATAGAATTATTAAAATCCAATCAATTTAACTTTGTAGGGCATAATCATTTTAGCTTTGACTGCAACACTGGATCTTTTGAGACCTCAGCCATGTGGTAGCGGATCAAGTTTATGCGCACCACCGTCAAAAGTCCAATATGCGGTCCTCTACATAGGCTTAGCTCTGGCAAGTATTGGGTCTGGAGGTTCAAGGTTCACTCTGGCAACAATGGGAGCAAATCAGTTCGATAAACCCAGCAATCAAGCCATTTTCTTTAACTGGTATTTCTTCACTATTTACACTTCCTCTGCGGTAAGCAACACGGCCATTATCTACGTCGAGGACAATGTGAGTTGGGGACTGGGATTTGGCCTTAGTGCTGTCACTAACTTAATTGGCTTGGCATTCTTGTTATTGGGAAACCATTTCTACGTCCACGATAAGCCACAAGGGAGCCCATTCACAGGTTTGCTTCGTGTTATTGTCGCCACTATTCGGAAAAGGAAGTTGCAGCTTACATCCAAAATGGAGGATTACTTCTATGGGCAGGATGGAGTCATGGACATCGCTGTACCGCCTAAAAAGAACTTCAGGTATTGATTGAAAAGCTCCACTTTTGTTGGGTTTAGATTAATCATGGCCATTGCATATAGATGGGAAATCATATATAATATATAATATATAATTGAAAATTGAATGAAGTGTAGAATCGAATCTTGAAGTCAGTACCTTTAGTCTCATATGATGTGAATTAAACTTATGAAATAAATGATAAATTTTAAATATTATTTGAATTTTATCTCTGACCCTATTAGCTTCCTTCATCCAACTCTCCATGCTTGTCTCTGTGGAACACTAATAAATAATACCTCCAATCATGAATAGAACTGCTGGTACTGGTGGTTGGAGCACTGCAGTGGTAATTAATGATGGCAGTTTGCGACAATTTCTTTGGGGGGGGGGGGGGGGGGGTTGGGAAGTAATATGTCTACTTAATTCCACATCTTCATACGGCAATGCCTATATGTCGTTAGTAGATTTAATTCCACATCTTCATGCAGAAATGCCTGTGTTAGTAGAACTCTAATGATCAGGGGCCACCATTATAGAACTGGTGGTGGTGGTTGGAGCACTGCAGAGCTAGTTACCACAGTTCGAATTGATTTGTAATTTAGTCTAATGTCATAAGAAGTTATTTGGGGAAAAGGGTGTCTTAAAGTCAAAATTTCTTTTATTTTTTATTTTGCGTTAAAGTCATGAGGCATGTTAGTTTTGGTGAAATTTGTAAAATTTGAATCAAACCCTCTAAAATTACATTCTCAACATTACATTTACACAAATACCAATACATGCTCAATATTACCTTTTTTACAAACATCAATACAACCCTACAACTTCTATAAAAATACCAATAAAACTCCAACATCACCTAAATATTAACACCATACTTAAAATTATTAAAATTTTACCAAAACGAACATAACCTTGAATGTCATTAGAAGTTGTTTTTTGATTAGCTACTGTCACTCCATCAACTCATGAGCTGAGATGAGGTGGTATATAAACTCCATGGACGCCATTAATACTTTGAACTTTGCCATAAATTCAAGGACATGCATGGTCCACATGGAGGTGATCAATCGACTACCAAAAGTTTGATACTTAATGTAGATATAATAACACTGACATAGACATGATCTTAAAAGCCAAACTTTATCGAACTAACAGATGCACATTTGATGCAGGTTTCTCAACCGAGCAGCACTTAAAACAGAAGGAGATGTTCAATCGGATGGTTCAATTGCAAAACCTTGGAGGATATGCACACTGCAACAAGTAGAAGATCTAAAAACCCTGTTCAGAATATTTTCATTATGGTCCTCAAGTATGTTTCTATGTATCCCAATAGGGATCCAGTCCAGTTTGTCAGTCCTTCAAGCTTTAGCCATGGACCGTCACATAGGGCGTCATTTCCAATTCCCATCTGGGTCTATCATCGTCATAGTTCTAATCTCCACGGCCATTTCTCTTACCTTCATCGATCGTTTCTTGTGTCCAATGTGGCAGAAACTGACTGGTTTGTCTTTAACACCCCTCCAACGAATAGGGATAGGCCATGTGCTAAACATTCTAAGCATGGTTGTGTCAGCACTGGTGGAGTCGAAGCGGCTCAAGATAGCGAAAGCCCATAATCTCCAAGACATTCCAGGTTCCACAGTGCCCATGTTGGGTCTTGTGGCTGTTTCCACAACTAGTTTTGGTTGGCGTTGGAGAAACATTTCATCTACCAGGACAAGTTTCTTTGTATTATCAAGAATTTCCTACGTCATTGAAAAGCACAGCAACTGCGATGATTTCCCTGATTATCGGTATCGCTTATTATTTGAGCACGGCTTTGATCGATCTTGCTCGAAGGGTCACTAGATGGCTGCCAGATAATCTAAATGATGGGAGACTAGATAATGTGTACTGGGCATTAGTCGTGGTGGGGGTGATCAACATCGGTTACTACTTGGTGTGCGCTCGTTTGTTCAAGTACCAAAATGTTGGGAAGGGAGAAGATGATTATGGTTCTGGTCATAGTGAACAATGAAAGAGGCTTGACTTAATCAACGTATTTTAGAGTCTTCTTATGAACCATAATCATGGAATATTTTGTATTTAGCTATTAAACAAAAGCATTTTTTTTGTATAATTTATGCTGAGCTGTAATATTATTGCTGATGTGGATATTCAAGGTACAATATCCAGATTTTCTCCATCTCAGAACTGCACTCTCTTCTTCATCACTCCTTGCTTCGTCTGTTCTTTTCATACTCAATTTCAACAATTGTCATGGAATCAAAGAATTCTCTAATTTGGGGCCGCTGGGTTATTAGGCCCGCTAAGTTTTTTTTTGACGTTATGCCTGCCTATTTGCAGCCCATTATTTTAGCCCTAAGCCCCATTCGTTGGGTCTTCTAATTTTTGCAGCATGATCCATATATTTCTTTTCCTTTAATGTCCTTCTTTTAAATTTACATTACAAATTTACAATGTTGCATTGCACAATAAAACCTGAAAGGCCCAAACCACCACAACCATAAATAATTGATTATGATAGTATTAGTTTTGTATAACCTTTTTATTTATGCCCATAACATTCAATGACCCACTACTAATTATTGGTCACCAAAATTTCAAGCTCTTAAATCTGAATCCTATTCCTAACTTAAATAGAATATATAAAGTTCAGGCTGAATCAGGGTAGGCTCGGATGTAGGTAACGGTTCGAAATCAAAGAGAGCAATGTTAGGCTGTGTTTGCAAACTCAATTATCCCCAACATTTTATCTCTCTCCTAATAAAATACTCCAATATAATCTCTCTCTCTCCCATAAAAAAATATAAAAAATTACAAAAATTATAAAAAATTACCTCTCTCTTCACCTTTTCACTAAACCCAATACCAACACATATTCTCATACCCAACATTTTACAACACAAACACAACCTTAATAAAATGAGACGGAGAAAAAGATGTGGCATCTACTGCAATGTTAGAGGTGATGATCCCTTATTAGCCGATTCCTGAACACTGTTATACTATACTTGACTATAACTCACCCTATTTTACATAGATTATACTATTTTGAAAAATTAACATTACAAAAGAGGTAAAGTCAGAAAAGGCACTGTTACACTCGGATCTCTCAAGTTTAATATTATGGGCATTGGGTTTAAATTAAAGTTAAAAGCATGTAATACCTGTCTTTGTGTATGAATTCGGACTGATCTGACTCAGATTAGTCGCATTTGATGAGTTGACAATAGCAGAGAAACTCAAGATAGTTCACAAACCAATCTAGAGCTCTTAATTAATTTTTTTTTCTCGAAAAAAGAACCTATAGATTAAAACACAGAACGGAAAAAACAACAACAGGACGGACAACAGAATAAAAAGGACAACAAGACGGACGGGACAGAGAAAACCGGCAAGACCCTCGGACGGATCAGAGGAACCACTATATACTCCATGCAGGGCAGAGGGAGTGATGGCCGGACATAGTAGGCAAAGCTACTAGGACCTGGACAAGCCGGTAAAGCGCCACAAAGGACGCGTAGCGAGACCCAACAAAGGGTCGGAAAAAAGCCACAAGGGCTCGGATAAGCCCACGGAAGGGGCGGACAGACGACGACGGACCAAAACCAACAACAAGCCCGAAACAGAGGGGCATGCCCAAACGGGCGAAAACACAACAAAGCACAAGCCCTAAACAGAGGGGCGGGCCCAAACGGGCGACAACAGAGCAGCACACAAGCCCGAAACAAAGGGGCAGACCCAAACGGGTTTATTGGCGGTCCCGGGGAGAGCTGGGAAAGCTCTGGCCAGAGACGCGGCGGCGGCAGAGGAGGCGGCGCTGGGTGGCTGGAGGTTGAGATCCACGGCCCAAAAGATGCACAAGGACCCAGAGAGGCCAAATATGGAAAGAAAAACAGAGATTGGGCGGCGGAAGAGGCCGCACACGCGGCGACAAGCGGCGGCGCGTCAGATCCACGCGCAGCGCGTGGGGCGCGTGTGTGAAGACGCGCCATCGTCTCGCCGCCGGCGAAACGGCGCTGCAACGGTCTCGACGAGCTGATGCCAACGAGCCGGCGCGTGCGTGTCCAACGGAGACGGAAAACACCGAAAAACGCCGGGATACCACCTGCAAGAGAAAACCAAAACAACACCCAACCACACCACCAACAGCCGGACCAGAGGGAAACCCAGGGAAGAGAGAAGTGGGGGAGAAGAAAAGGAGGAGAAAAAAGGAGGAGAGGGGTGAAGGAGGAGGACCTCCCCCCTCCTCCGTAGGGGCACTGCTGAGGGGAGAAAACCAGAGAGTTGAGAGAGAAATACGAGGGGATGTTTTCGGGGGGCTTCGCCTTGTATAATTTCTACTCCGGAGGCCCTTGTCTGAGCTCTTAATTAATTAGTCACACGTATGTTGGCTGTTGATATTCGGTTGAAGAACCTTATCAGAGTCAATCTTTAGCACTGAGATCAAGTTCTGACACTCCAACTTCAATAAGTGGACTGTACTAGTGTTGCGGAGCTAGCGTGCTCACTTTAGACTTTGTCAGACAGCAGTACTGGAGCCAATTAGAGGAGTCCACGACAGGGTTTTTTTTGTATCTTTTGGTCTGAATGGCATGCTAGACGTCAGAGAGGAAAAACTAAACGTATAAGACAATTTCCCGTCATGATGCGCGCTCCAGCAACCAGGGTGACCGAAGTGCAGAGAATATATATATATATCCTCAAGGAATTAAAAAAATAAATTCTGGTGCTGAATGCTCAAAGTGTACTTCCAACTCCCCTTAATTTGATGATTGTCTTTTCAGTTCCTTCCACTAGCAAGATTGCGGAGCTCTTGATCTCGTGTTTCATATGACCGACCAATTGAAACAGCCTTTCCTGCTTAGAAAAAAAAAAAACAGCCTTACCTGGCCGAGGTGATAATGCATTAGGTCATTAGTGGTCAGGACCTCGTCAGAAGCACGGAGACTTTTTAATGGGTTGCCTTTTATGGGCCATTAATTAGAAAACCTTTTGGCAACGAAAGTTGGACAAGGAAAAAGTAAGGTCAAAACTGCACGTTTGGTTTTAGTTCATTATAATAGTTTTTTTTAACAATTTTTAAAAACGTTACTTTACAGATGGGTTTAATTAAAGAAACTCCCACTAGGACTACTTTAGGCCTTTTTTTTATAACTAAGACCTCAGCTTAGAAAAAGTGGCAATAAAAGATCCTCACTTTGGTACTCTTTATAATCAAAGATTTACTCGACGTTAACATAATATTAAGTTGCTACCCCTTTGAACAAAAAAGTCCGAAGCAGAAAGTTAAAATAAAAGGTGGGGGTTGGGAAACGAAATTCTGTGGCTATAGCAAGGATGATGTTGGCCGCCACTCGAGCCAACCGGTGATGTATATATGGAAACGGCCCCAGCCAATACTGAGGGTGAGGAGAAGTCCGTTCGAAGGGAGGGTGGGATCGGCCTTTTGCATTTTTTTAAAGGCCAGTAATATGCGAGGTTTGGCCATGCGAATGGCGATTCCATCCCCACTTTCCCCCAGCCAAGAACAGGGATGGCTCGCCCCTCGTGGTGTGGATGGATGGTCCAGGGTACGCCCTAGCTGTTGCTCGGCCTAGTTTCAAATCCCCACAATAATCACTGCGACTTACCTATTGTGTGTAATGAGATGCCGCTGTATGTGCCCAGAATTTACTCATCCATTAAGTGAATTGTATATTAGTGGGCCTGCGCATGAGGTTTCTCCTCGTTATCTTAAAAAGAAACAAGATGGCTCGAGCCCCTCTACATTAATCCTAAAACCAAGAGTACAAACAAATAACGAACAAAATCACTCAAAATAAACCAAGTCCAAATACTCTCAAGTATCGTTCGATCTCTCACATAAGAAAATCTATTACCCTATAATTCTCTTATTGAGTCATAAAATAGAGATAGAGATTTGTGCAACATTGTTACTCTATAATATCTGCGAGACACACCAATTTGACATCTACAATTCTCTTAAATTCATGCAAAGTTTATACTCTCCAATATCATCGAGAAAAATCAATTTGCCCTCTACCATTCTCTGAAATTCGTACAATGTTGATGCAATCTAATATCGGCGAGGGTACGCACTAACTTGCCCTCTTCAATTTTCTTCTCTCTTCTAAGCTACAATCTCTATAACACTCTTTCTTTTTATTTTTGGCAGCTCAACGTCCTAGTTGAAAATGAATTTATCATGGGTTGAGTAATTTGGATAGAACAAGAACTATTGGTTGCATCTACATTCAAAAATGTTGGTTGAGTAGTTTGGATAGAATAAGAACTCTTCAGTTATTTGGCTACTCAATGCACAACATCCTGGAGCCCACACGGTAAAATCCAAGACAAACTCAACAAGCTGGGGTCTTAAGATTCTAAATTCTTAAATTAAGCATAGTGGTGTTTCTGTTATTATTCTACAAAATGAATTTATCATGTGTGAAGCTCATGTTTTGAGAAATTAAAGAAAATTTGCTTTTTATTCACTAAGTTTTACCTCCTTTTCATTTTTAATCATGAAACTCAATGATTCGAATTTTTAGTGGTTGAATTTTCATCCCGTTTAAATATTCGTCTTTCTGTTATCTCCCGTCACCTTAATTTATAGAATAATTTTCCACATCAGCTTCAATTTGACACGTCACCCTTCATTTCTAAATTTAAATATTAGTCTTTCTGTTATCGGCAAAAGTTATTGTGTGAGTAAAACTATTGTGTGAGTGTGTGAGTGGACAGATGAGATTAGAAGTTGAGAAATTTAATGGCTGACAAAATGCCACGTCAATTAATGAATCCGACCCACGAACCCGACCTGATTTCATTAATTGACGTGACATTTTGTCAGCCGTTAGATTTCTCAACTTCTAATCTCACCCGTCCACTCACACACTCACACAATAGCTTCACTCACACAATAACCAGCCTCTTCTGTTATCTTCTGTCACCTTAATTAATAGAATAATTTTTACATCAGTTTCAATTTGACACGTCGCCCTTCATTTCTAAGTCAGTATCCTGTGAAGCTCTCAATGACACAAATTTCACACACTAAATTGACCGTGTAAATAAATAAAACCAAACTAACGCTAAATCAAATGTTGCATCTGTGCTAACTTAACTCAATGCAGCGTTTTTGCATCTGCAATTTTCTGATAGACGGCCTCCAGCGGACTGGCGGAGCATTCAATTGCTTAATCCACTGCTACTATGATTTCTTAGCATTGTTTAATTTGTTAATATATCAAACAAACACACCATGAAATGAATTTTTCTTTCCAAATCAAGAGATCTCAAAACGAACAAAACGCGTTCTGTCCGTATACGAGGCGCTGCAAGAAGAAATGGCTTACAGTAGCACGAACTTTTTCTTTTTCTTTTTCCTGTACTGCCTCGTTTGGCAAGGACGACTGCAATCGAAAAAGGAAATAAAGAATGGAGGAAACGATAATGAATCCATAGTAATACAAGTGAACGTTAAGGTCACTTAAGGATATGGCGGGGAAAGAGAAAGAGAAAGAAGATCTCCCGGTGTATAAATGAAAGATCTAGAATAGTACCAAGCGAACGGTCGAATTGGGTGCTCGATAGAAAAGAAGACTCTGAAAAGCCATTGCTGCCATTGCCATTTCCTGCAGAAAAAAGTTTTTAATGTTTTTTTTTGGTAAGAGGTAAGTGTATTAAAAGAAGAAGAAAAACACAACGTTGCTAGAGTCTAGCAACAGAGTTCACAGATCCTAGAAAAAATGCAAACAAGCACAAAGCCCTAGAAACAGAGGGACAAACACTAACTAGCCAAAAGACAAGGCAGAAACCAAATGAGACAGAACACGGACACAAATAAGGATCCCACTCAAGTGTAGCCGTGAATACCCCAAAACTCTAGCCACGTAGGGAGATGCTTCCTTCTACCAGCGTCTCCAATTAGCTTAACCGCAACTTCACAGAATACACAATATCATAAAAAACATCAAAACTCTAGCCACGTACCAAGTTCGGTTTGGCAGTGGCCTCCGAGTGGGTTGAGTTGGTGGCGAAGTTGATTTGTCGAGAAAATGTGGGGCCCGCAGATGGGAAAGCTCGGTTTCTCCTCGATGTCACTGCGTTGAGTTAAGTTAGCACATGCAAAAACAAAGCGTTTGTTTTAGGCGTTGGGTAGGTTTTAGTTAGTTTACAACGTCAATTTCGTGTGGTCTAGGGGTTCATACGATGCTGACGTGGAAATAAGGATGACGTGGAAATAAGGATGTTGATGTAAAAAATCATTCGGTTAATTAGGGTGATGGAGGGTAACAGAAAGATTACTATTTAAACGGAATAAAAATTTATGAACTAAAAAAACTCATTAATTTTTATGATTAAAAATGAGAACGTGAGAAACTTAGTAACTAAAAAGTAAAATTTCTAAAAATTAAAACTATTGAGTATCAAATGAACAAGATAACACATGCTCAACTTTTGCCGTTTATATATGAGTTATTCTATTAGGGTCTGCATCACATTTCTAAATATATAATGGTCATGAGTTGTATGGTCGACAAAATCCATATATATGATCGATAAAGTAAGAGATATCAATACAGCTACAACCAATATTGTACACTAATGCATGAGAATATTTCTCTTAAAATAGTTAATACAAATTAATAGCAGGGATTCTCCAAAAACTACATATAAAGTTGAACCCATATATATTTTTATTTGATGCTTGTTGACATCTCTGCAGCTCATCAAAGCCGACGCCATTTTGGACTTTTTGTACTATAAGTCTCTTTCGTGTTGTAGGTTCAATCCCAAGTTTGATGGATAATGATTACTTTCATGTAGTGGGTTCAATCCCAAGTTTGATGGACAATGATTGAATAAATTGAACTTAATTTTGTGTGGAGGTCGTTGTTGAAAGATGAAGAACATTGCTACGGCACAACAATGTTGATTTCTTTAAACGATATTTGTTCCTATCAATTTATGTGTCGTTCAGAATATAATAATTATGGATTCTACAATTAGTCCGCTTGTTCATAAAATAATATTTTAGGTGGCAAAATTTTGGGTGTCAAATCAAATTTTGTCACCTAAAGTGAATTTTTCATTACAAAATAATAATTTCGTCACCAAAACCATTCAGGAACTCCAAAACCGTCCGGACATGTCACAACCCCGTTCGGATGTATTGCTGGTGTGACGACATACACGTGTTGCGAATGAGTGAAAAAAAACCGTCACAAAAAAAGTAACGTCCGGACTCGCTGTAGGGTGACAAATTCCACATCATCGTAACTGAGTGACAATTAGAATTGTCACAATTTTTACAGAACCGTCCGGACTCTTTTTATACACAGTCCGAACGGACATTACCTAACGAATAGTAATCGTTAGGCTAGAATGACAAATTAAAAATCGTCATGAATACAATTACGTCCGGACGTAATAAATCACGTTCCAACGAAAAAAATACCCAAATCCGGACGGTACAAAAAAAGGTCCGCACAATTATAAATGCAACTTCAGCGAATCGTGTGCTTCCGCGAATCGTGTGCTTCAGACACGTGACATCGATACAGTCGGGACAAACAAATAGCGTGCGGACCGTCTAACTTCTAGAAACATTTCGAATCGGGCATATTTAATGACGTTAAATTTGATAGGGCCACGTGTCAGTATAACCGTTGAAACCTGTCCGAACTCTAATATAACACGTTCGGACGGTTACTGGCCACATTAAACCGATAGACTTTCGCAAAATCTAAAACTCTCTCGTTCTCTCATACTTTTCTCTCGGACGTTTTCACTCTCCATTCCAGATTTCTCAAAAAACTTCAGGTAAAACGTTTGTTATGTTGTTTTATTTTATGTATTTCAATTAAATATCGTCGATTGTTTAGTTTGTTATGGTGTTTTATTTTATGAAATTCGGCTGTTTGGCTAGTGTTCGTCAAACCACGTTCGGACGTCGTTTCACGACATCCGGACTTGTTATAAACCGTCAGGATTGTTATTGTACGTGCTGATGACTTTTATTATGTCCGGACGTCCTAAAATTTAAACGACGCAATTTGACTGTCGTGTGAACGTTTTATACTCATGTTCGGATGGTTTTGTTAGGTTGACCATGGAACACTTTGGAAGAAGTATCACCAATGTCGAGGACAGACAGAGCGACCAGCCTGGGCTACGCGTATTTAGCGGTGTTAAACGAGAGTATTCGGGCGATCATACAGCCGACACATTCATTGTGCATGGAGCTCTATTGCCGCTTGACCGGTCTCGAGACGAAACATGCTCTGACGGATAGGGCTATAACGGAAGAGCTGAATATTATGCGGATGAAACTAATAAGGATGAGAGTATAATTGTCTCAATTGTCCCAGTCTGTCCATACCTTTCCGGTACAGCTGCAGACACTCGTCAGACGAGTGGATAATATGGAGGAGCATTTAACGCATGTTCGTGATGCCCTCGGACAAGATTTGGACGAGCCAGTCGCAGATCTTGATTTGAACTAGTCTTCTGTTTCTGCTTTAAACTTAGTTATTTATTTATCGTTTTAAAGGACCGTTTATAGCTTGTAATAGACATTACGATTGTGGTTTTTTATTCAGTATTTGGATTATTTTTGATATTTTATATTAATTATGTTTTTTTTCATTAGATTTAATTTATTACAATTTAAACGTATAATTAATAAAATTAAATAAGTAGTTATAATTAAATTGACTATTAGTTATAATTGATATTTAATATAAAAATATGATTAATTATATATATATTTTTTATGTATTTAAAATAAAGAAATTAAGTTAAATATTTTTGCCAAATTATATTGAGTTGAATGAAATAAATTAAATTATTTACTTAAATTTACTCATTTAAATAAATTAGGTTTTGTGAAATAAAGTAAATTGTGTTAATTTAATATGTGAAATAAATCTGCTATCCGTTCGGACTCTCTACATGCGCGTTCGGACTCTCTACATGCACGTCCGGACTCTTGCATCGCTACCGAAAGTTAATGAGGCACCCGTTGAAACGGGTTTTGAGAAAGTTCGGACGTTCACTAAACCGTCGCATCATATGGCGTACACGTGTTTTCCTTATACGAAAGTTAAAAACGGTTGTACCCGTCCGAACGTTTAATAGAAGTCCGCACGTAATTCGTCGTTTTTTATTTCTTTGATAAGCAATATCTATATGCACGTCCGGACTCCTGCATCGCATCTGAAAGTAAATGAGGTACCCGTTGGAACGTGTTTGAGCAAGTCCGAACGTTCACTTAACCGTCGCATGGCGTACACGTGTTTTCGTTATACGAAACTTGAAGACGGCTGTATTCGTCTGCACGTATGTCAGAATTCCGGACGGGATTTGCCGTTTATTCAACCAAACGTGTGCTTCCACGTCGCCTCAATTCATTGCAATGTACGAAATAGACGTTCGCACGCCTTTATAAAGTTTGGCATTTAATACGGAGTACGATGATTGGGCCACGTGTGCAGAATGCAGTCTGGACGTCAAAAATTGGGTCCGGACGTGATCGACGTATTTTGAAAAGACGAACAGTTCGTCATTTTCACGAACATCGAACCTTTCTCTAAAAAAAACTCTCAAAAATTAAATTTTTTCTTCACAAATCTCGACATAATATCACTCTCTCGTGTATCTAATCACATCCAGGTATGTTTTGCTTATTTTTAACAAGATTTTATTGGTGAAAACTTCTTTTTTTATATAGTTTTATGTATAGAATTTCAATTCTATTTTTTGTATCGTTTTGGATTGATTTTTACGTAGAAATTGATAGCGTTAAGTGTTAGGTTTGTTCTAAGTATATTAGTTCGTGTTTTGGTATAATTTTTGGGCGAGTGGGGGGAGGTGGAGGGACGCTGGCATGGCTGAGTCAACTCGGTCATCGTTCACACCGCGTTCAGACTCATTATGTGGGCGTCCGGACTTGTGTTTGGGCGTTCAGACTCTTGTAGTAGTGTTTCGGTGGTATACATTATCGTTTTGATTATGTCCAGGCTCTCTTTTAGGGAAGTCCAGACGCTTTAATGTTAAATTGAAATAATTTTTTTATCTTCTTAGGGTTGGGATGTCCGGACTGTCTTTCAACGCAGTCCGAACGCTTTAATGTTAAATTGAAATAATTTTTTTTATTGTCCTAGGGTTGGGATGTCCGGACTGGCTTTCAACGCAGTCCAGACGCTTCAATGTTAAATTTAAATAGTTTTTTTTTTCTTTTTAGGGTTGGGACGAGTATCCAAAACCGATACGTTGACGTTTTGTTCATGTCCGGACGCTTATATTACACGTCCGGACGTATATACTGAGGTTCGGACAGTGTAGTTTTCGTTCGGACGTTATGCTAACCGTGCGAACGTTATTTTGTGCAGATTCACTAAAAAATGCGTAAGCGTCCACGTACCAGCGGTCAGGCTGATGAGGAGCAATCTTCCACTAGAGCTTTGACAGTGAAGCAGCATACAACGATCATTATGTCTCGCTCGATTGTTGTCGAGTGAGACATCAAATTGGCCGACTTTAACGACCTCACATTTGAGGGTCGGACGCTTCCGGGAGTAGTGGAAGGGTTAGGTTGGCTTCCACTGATCCACAGGACCGGCTATACGTCGAAAAATATGGTGCGAGAGTTTTATTGCACTATATTACGGGCGAGGGACCTCGAGGAGCCTAGTATGGAGGTCACTGTCCGTAACGTTCCGATCATATTCTCGCTAGATGAGCTGGCAAATTTCTTGGGGTACGAGAGAGATTTGGCAGCGTTCCCAAACCTGCCAATGAGCGATGAGGGCCGGCCTACTAAGGCCGAGGTATTCCGGATCATGCTGGGGGATGATACAATGATCTTGGACGGAGCCTATATGGTACACGGGCAGTGCTTCCTTTTTGGCGGATCATGTATCTGATCCTATGCTCCTCCATCGACCCGAAGAAGCACACCACAGAGCTATCGTAGAGCCGGGCCGACTTCGTGTACCTGGTAGTTGTACGGGGGCTATCTGTTGATATAGCATCATACATATACCAGTCCATTCGTGCAGAGGCTTTGAAGATTGATGCCACGACTTCATTGTCACACGAGATTCTTCTGACCAAGTTCCCGCACGCCATGCTGGTACCCGAGGGTGGTGACAAGCCGAAGGCGCTTCCACTGGGGGTGATCAACAAGACCAAGCTCTCCAAATCGATGGCCCAGACATGCCGAGCGCTGCTAGCCGCTCGGTTTGCTAGAGGAAGACGACAGGAGCAGCCCGTGGAGGCAATGGAGAGGGAGGATCCTAGACAGAGCTCGACCCATGGACTTGGGCTACAACGACCGAGTTGGATGGACGATATGATGACGGAGCTATCTCAGTGGATGCAGTCAGTCTTGTAGCCCACCCATTGCATGGTCAGTGATATCAGTCGTCGTCTGACGACTTTGGAGCAGAAGGTCGCCGACATGGACGCTGGGTGGAAGAAGGAGGTCGCTGTGCTTAAGGAGAGTTTGAGGGGCGTGGCAACCGATGTGGAGCTCTTTCCTCTGACTGAGCGGGTCGTGCAGATAGAGAAGCACCTTCGTCACGTCTGTCACGTCCTAAAACTCACGGATGATGATGATGAGGATGATTTGTAGTTTTCTTTATTTACTTTTATTATTACGTTTATTTTTTTATTATGTTTTGAGGACATTTAATTTTATATTATGTTTTATGTCATTGAAATTATGTTATTTGTATTTATTAGAACTTAATATAATATGTTAATTAATATTACGTTTATAATTTCGGTACACTTACTCAAAAAAGTATTTATTATTTACATTATTAACTAACTTTGATTATTTAAAATTTGCTAAAAAACTTAATTAAAAAATGAATAAAATAAATACATATTGTCCAAAAACGTTCGGACCTGAATTTATCCGTCCGGACTAATTAATGTAAAATCGAACGGTGTCGTATTATATAAAACATGTTTAGACGGTCGGGATTGCTGAAATTCAAAAAACTGCCCGGACTCGTTTTACTACCGTGCGGACGTTATTGTTCATTATCAGACGCTATGGTGGTGGTATTTTCTAAACAGTCTCGGGTAATATAAGGTAGTGTTCGGACGGATTGTGACGGTCCGAACTTATATGTTAATTAGCATACGCTGTCGTTTGAGAAATACTAAAACAATGTGTTGAACTTTAAGAGGGAGTGCGAAGGTTAAATAGTAGTTCCGACGTATATGGAAATTTTAGTGGCATGAATTCCCTCGAAAACTAATATACGTATGTGTCCGAACGTCATTTTATCGGTCCGAACGACATTCAAAAGTATGAAAATTACAGATTCGCAGGCAATGGAGGAAAAACAGAGAATAAATCAAAGGAGACATTTGAGCACGAGAAGAAGTGAAAAGCTGATTTTGGGTGTTCAATCTCATTGAAGAGGGTGTGAAAAGAGCATATCTTTGAGAATTGAAGTTAGATTGCATTTGAGGTTAGTGGTTTTTAAATTGAATTGTTTTAGGATGAAAAACTTGTATTTTAATATATGAAAACATGTGTTTTTCGAAATTTTAGGTTCTAAAATGATAGTAATGGAGTTTGAGGTTGGTTGTGATGTGTTTATATTGAAGATTTTGTGATTTGGGTTGATTTTGACATGGTTTTTGGACTGAAAATTGCGTCTGTGTGTTGAAGTAATGTGTTGTTCGACTATCGCATTCCGAACGGTTTTATTTGCCGTCTGGACTCTATTTGTTGGTTCGGACTCTTTGAAAAAGGCGTCCGAACGGATTTGTGTATGGTTCGGACCCTTATGTAACGTCCAAACGGTATTTGTTGTATTGTCATGCATTCATTTAGTACCCTTAGACCCCGTTTAAGAATTACACGAAATTCGGATAACAAACTAGATGTAATTCTTGAATTGTCCACGTTATGGACAGTTTGAGTTTACAATATACGTAATGTGCGTAATTGTATCTGCTATTGTGACAGATGTGTTTAAAAATTTCGATGCAAATATCTTTTTGTCCTTCGGATACACATTCATCATTGAGCTTACACACTTGCCATAAATGGTGTGTGTTTAGGCTCAATGTTGTAGGCGTGTATCTGGGGACTAAGGCGAAATGCTGTCGAAATTCCTAAAGCATCGATTACAATGGTCGGGTCATTTACGTGCAGTACATGATATTGTAAAGTTGAATGAGATAGAACCTATGACCTGAAGAAATTAGAGTTGAGTATGAATGTCATCATTGTTTGCATTATTGTTTGTATTTTCGTCTTTGAAGGAACAATATGGATAAGAGCTGGATTTATGAGGCTGATAGACTCAAAAATGCGAAGTATAATGATGGTGTTCGTGATTTTATGAGTGTTGCCCGTAGTTATGCAGATAGTCGGGGTCTTATAAGATGTCCATGTAAGAGATGTAAGAATGTGTTGTTCCAACGTGTGGACGGGATGAAGGATCATTTATTCATAATTTGGTTTGACCAGAGTTACACTAATTGGGTATTTCAAGGAGAGTCGATTTCAAAAGTTCCTAACCGGGTGGTGAATTTAGAACCTGAACTGGGCAGCGATGATTCTGAGGGAAACATAAATGATGATATGAGAGACATGTTAGAAGATTTTGAGGCAGGAACAGGGGTTGATGAGAATATACCGGATCCTGAAACAGTCCAGTCTGGGTCTAGATACGGATTTTCTACGTATACCAAGTTATGGGCGGATGCTGAGCTAGAGTTGTATCCCGGGTGTAAGAAGTACTCCAAGTTGTCTTTCGTTGTTAGATTACTTCATGTGAAGTAAGAGAATAATTTGACTGTAAAGGCCTTTGAAGATGTGTTGGGCTTCATAAAAGATGCTTTGCCGGAGGGGGAGACACTTCCTAAATCTTATTATGAGGCGAAAAAGTTAAGAAAGAATTTAGGATTTAGCTACGATAACATACATGCGTGCTTAAATGTCTGTGTACTGTTTTGGAAGGATCACAGTTAGTTACAAGAGTGTCCGGTGTGTGGGGAATCGAGGTGGAAGTACAGTCAAAATAACAAATCAAAGGTTCCGGAAAAAGTGTTGCGACATTTTCCCTTGAAATCGAGCTTGCAGAGATTATTTTTATCAAGGCAGACGAGTAAACGCTAATGTGAATATCGAGTAAACGCTAATGTGGTACGTACTCAACAACTGTTCAGAAATTAGCCAACATATCGAGTAAACGCTAATGTGAATATTTGCTCACTTAATGGGTATTATAAGTTCATTATATTTTACTTTACTATAAAATATCTTATTTCTTTCTAGCGAGCACTTGGAAGAGATGAGGAGGAAGTCACCAATAAATGGTTATAGGAGGCACGAAGAAGAATTTCCGTTATAGTTTAAAACTCGGGTATTTATTTAATTTTATCTCTATTATATGTTTAATTTAGTCGGTCATTTTTTTAGATTAATACTTAACACGTGTTTACTATTTTACATTCAAACTATGCGCAACGAAAATTTGGGCTCGATCTCGGATGACTTGTATGCATTAGCATCCGGTCCGGATCAGCGGACACTTTGTTACTCTGGGTGTGTAGTGAATGGAGTTAGGTTTCACACGGTCTTCCATGAACAGTTTCGTAACACTCAGAATAGTGGTGTGGTTGTTCCGGGGGACCATGATGGGGAAGATGTTGATTTTTATGGCCAGGTCGAGGATATTTACGCGTTGCGTTATTTGCGGGGGAATTTAGTTTATTTACTAAAATGTGACTGGTTTGACTTGAGTACTCAAAATTTAGGTCTTGATAAAAGTGGTTGGTTTGTTAGTATTAACACATCCCGAAAGTAGTACAAAGATGATCCATTCGTGCTAGCTTCTCAGGGGAATCAAGTGTTTTATATCGATGATATGAAGTTGGGCGGCCATTGGAAGATTGTTCAAAAGATTACCCCTAGAAACACGTATGATATTTCACCTATTGAAGAGGAAGCTAGTGAAGATGGAGAAGGACCGTCGAACCGTGAAGCATACCAGGACAATGAGTCTATTGAGCTTTTTGTGGACTTTAGCTCATTCGACATGATCCCGTTGAATAGAAATGACGTCGAGGCTTATCTTCCGGTAACCGATGAGAGTGGTCCACAACACCGTAAAGTAGAAGGAAGCGATGATTCCTCAGAATCGTTAGGTGAAGATTGTAGTGATTCTGAAGAGTATTACTCCGATAACTAAAGTAAATTTATCATTTCAATTAAATTTGCGATCATATTTTTGCATTTTTATTTTTTATTTATTTTGAGTAACATAATTCATTGTGTTTTTTTTCTCTAATATTGATTTATTTGGTCACAGATCGACGTCATGCCAGTGGGAGGGAAACGTCTGAGGTGCGATTCATCAGTTCGAGCTGAGAGTAGTTCGGGTACACAAGCAGTGTCGGGTCCTTCGCTTAGGGATAGGAATGAATTACCGTCCCCTACCACAGCCAGTCCAGTAGGCACCCAGAGTAGTTGTGCATGTAAGATCTTACCCCGTCAATCTTTATTAAATATTATGACTTTTAAATCTCTATGCTTAATTGAAATTGAAATTTATTGTTCTTCATTTGTAGCGACGTCCGGAATTAGACACGTTCGAGGTAGTACGCGCGGGATTGCCTTACTCATGGCTCGCACCGGAGGAAAGCTGACCGTACATATCCCTGATGGACGTACTAGGGGTGATGACATGACATCGTCAATGCTCTCGAGCCATATTGGTGCGCTCGTTCGACAACATGTCCCATTTGAGGAGAGTAAGTGGAAGGAGGTCCCCGACGAGGTTAAATCGTATGTGATGAACAAAGTGTTAGTAAGTATAATTTATTAAATTTTAATTGTTGAAACTTTTTTACGTTTCTAACTGTATATATATGTTAAGGATGACTTCCAACTAGATTACGACCTAGCCGAGGATCGCATCACTGTGACGTCAACGATGAACACAGCGTACAAGACGCACAAAATAGAATCCAAACATTACTCGGTGTTCAATTCCAAAGAAGAGGCGTTGGAGCATCTGTATCCCGATATGAACAAGGAAGAATGAACTCGTGTTTGTGATTTATTCGCGAGCGAGAAATTTCAAGTAAAACATTTTCTTTCCGATCTGAACGTTTATTTTAGCCATATGTTTAATTGTGTTACCAATTGTAAATGTACAATGCAGAGGAGGAGTGCAATCAACAAGGAGAATAGAGCTAAGCTGAAGATTGTACACACATCAGGAGCGAGGTCCTTCCAACGCGCTAGAGCGTTGTTAGTAAGTAATAAATTTACATTTTTATTATTTATTATTTAAATAAACGACTTAGATATTTTTATATGCATGTTCTATATTTCTTTTGGTGTACAGAAAAATCCAGAATCTGATGAAATTAGTCCTTCGTTGCTTTATAAAAAGACGCATACTACTAAGGATGACATGTGGACTTCAGAAGATGCACGAGAAAATTTTGTAAGTTGTAAAGTTAGTTTTAATGATGCATTCGTATGCGTTTATGTTTCATATGTACTATTTTTATCTACTTTTTTTAATGAAAAAATAGAGGCGTTACAGTTGCAGCACGAGTTAGAGGGAAAGTCATACACCGAAGTGGAGATCTTCACTGAGGTGTTAGGGACGAAAGCGGGTTACGTACGAGGTTTAGGCCGTTCAGTACGGTCTGTTGGATCATCTTCATCAGCATCGTCTGTTTATTTGTCCCGGAGATTGGAGGAGGCCAGATTACAGATTGAGGAGATGAGGGCTAGACAATTGGAATATGAAACGCTTCTGGTTAAACGGTCATGTATGGAGCAGACGATGCGAAAACATCTGCAGATGATGGAGGAGCAACAATGGAAAAAAGACGAAGAGCACCAGAAGATGAGGCATGAGCAGCAAAAGAACCTAGTGGAACAACAAGAACAGAGGATGCAACTAATGACGCAGTAGATGCGTGAGCAGCTGATGGAGCAGATGAGACAGATGCAATCTCGTTTGACACCCAAACGAAAATTTAGGTAAATTTATATAATTTTACTATTTTGTCAGTACTTATCCGTTATGTATTTTATTTACTTTTAATAACGATTGCATATTTGTAGATATTTTATTATATTATGAGCAGTAAATATCTTCATATTTATATTATTTCATAAATTTTAATTAAATTAATTCAAATATATAGAAAACCGTTCGCACGGGTGTTACACGTCGTTCTCACGGATATTTTTCTTCGCTAGCGTGCACAATCTTAACTATACGTCCGAACACTTTGCTTTAAATTCTATAGTTTGAACGGTGTATATAACGTCCACACGTTCTCAAAATAAGAAACCGTGCGCACGATACACCAAAACGTTCGAACGTGTGTAACGTACAACGAGTCCGAACTATATACGTAAAGGTTTGAACCGTGTTTTCAGATGACAAAATAAATTTCGTCATAATGAAACTACGGTGCGGACGTCTTCATGAATACATCCGGACATATTCACATAAGAGTTCGGACGTTAATTTACAACGGTGCGGACGTTTATTGCGTGACAAAATGTGTTTTCGTCGTATTGGATTAATCATTCACATGAGCTGTGCGAACGTTCAGAGAGAACGTTGGCACAACTCATGTGAAGGGATGGACTGTACTGGGCATGACGATTTTGAATTTCGTCAGTATGCACCAAAACGTTGGGACAGATTTATAAACCGTCCGAACGGTTTTGAGTGACAGAACACGAAAATCGTCGTCCAAATCATTCGCTGACGGGCTTTAGGTGACAAAATTTGTACTAAATTTGTCACCCAAAGTGTTTTTTCTTGTAGTGGCACATAAGTATTAACCCATGCCACTCGCATGTGTCGCCCACCATAGCTTCACTTATTGTATTATTGCAAATACTAGTGGAAGATGTTCTCCACTAATAAATTATACCTACCCACTTTGTGGGATTTCCCATATGAGACTCTTCCCATAAAATTATTTTCTATAAAGTTTTCTTATTTTGAAAATATTAACTATAAATAATTATATTTTGAAAAACTTTTAACAGACGTTGTCATGTGGATGTAGGGAGGAATTGTATTTAGGTTGCATATGTCTCCGTTAACTTTCAGTGATTCGTTCATTATCAATGGATTATCATTTGACGGGTTATTACCTTGTTTTCCTAGCTAGTCTCGCGAAAAAAATCTCCACTCAAGGTGCGCTGCTCACTTGTTCTAAGTCTGTTCTGGAACAGGCACGAGACTGACACTACAACAAATCAAATTTTGGGTGACAAAAAAATTTGTCTCCCAAAGTGCCCAGTTCGTCAGCTATGGTTTTGTGTGACAAAACCAGTTTATCACCTAAAGCCCGTCAGCCAAGGTTTTAGGTGACGATTTTGGTATTCTGTCGGTCGTAACCGTTCGGACGAGTTAGAATACCGTCCGAACGGTTTTGAGCCATAGTGACGAAATTGAAAATCGTCATGCCTAGTACAGTCCATCCGTTTGCATGAGCTGTGCAACGTACACTCTATACATTCGGACATCTGATGTGAATGGTTCATCCAATGTAACAAAATAAATTTTGTCATCTACAAACCATGCGCACGGTTTCATAACAGCGTCGGAACGGTATGGAGAGTACATCCGGAAAATTTCATAAAGCCACCCGCACCGTTGTTCATTTATGACGAAAAGTTATTTGTCATCTGCAAACTCCATTCGAACCATTACGCATAAAAGTTCGGACTCTTGTTACGTTATATATATATATATAGTTAGACATGCTTTTTATATTAAATATCCATTATAACTAATCACCAATTTAATTGTAATTGCAAGATAATTACTCTAACCGTTACAATCTAATTATACGAATTGTTACGTTAGTGTAATCACCTATTTAATTTTACTAATTATCCATTTAAATTGTTATAAATTTAATCTAATGAAAAAACATAATTAATATAAAAAAAATAATTCAAATATTGAACCAAAAACACAATCATAATGTCTAGTGCAAGCCGGAAACGATCCTTCAAACGATAAATAAATAATAGTGATAAAACACAAACAGAAGACTAGTCCAAATCATGAGTTGCCTCTGGTTCGTCCAAATCTTGTCCGAGGGCATCACGAACATGTGCCAAATGCTTCTCCATATTATCCACCCGTTTGGCGAGTGTCTGCAGCTGTAGCGGAACGGTATGGACAGACTGTGACAAATGAGACAATTGTTCTCTCATCCTTATTAGTTCCATCTGCATAATATGAAGCTCTTCCGTTATAGCTCTATCCGTTAGAGCAAGTTTGGTCTCCAGACCGGTCAAACGACATTGAAGCTCCATGCACAATGAATGCGTCGGCTGCACTATCGCCCGAATATTCTCGTTTAACTACGCTAAATAGGCGTCTGCCTAAGCTGGTCGCTCTGTTTGTCCCCCAACATTGGTGATACTTCTCTCAGAGCGTTCCATGGTCAACCTAGCAAAAACCATCCGAACATTAGCATAAACCATTCGCATGAACGTCAAACTACGTTGTTTAAATTTTAGGACGTCCGAACGTAACAGAAAATGTCCGAACGTAATAGGACCGTCAGGACACGTTGTGTAAAAAGAAGTCCGAACGTGTTTCGATGAACACTAGCAAAACAACGTAATTTGATAGACACAAACAACACAACAAACTAAACAACGAACGATATTGAATCGAAATACATGAAATTGAGAAGCAAATTCACGAAGGAAGTTTACCTGAAGTTCCTTGAGAGATCTCAAATGGATAGTGAAAACGTTTAAGAGAAAAGTTTGAGAGAAGTGAGTGAGTTTGTGATTTTGATAAAGTTTGGCGGGTCTAATGTGTCTAGTAACCGTCCGAACGCTTTAGATTAGCGTTCGGACTCTACTCAGCGGTTATATTCACATGTGACCCTATCAAATTTAACGTCATTAATTATGCCTGATTTGAAAAAAGTTCTAGAACTTATACGGTCCGAACGCTAGTTATTGGTCTGGACGATATCAATGTCACGTGTCTGAAGTTTTGCAACGTGGAACCACAGGATTGACGGAAAAATCATTCATAATTGTGCGAACCTTTTTTGTACCGTCTGGACATTAATATTTTTTCGTTGGAACGTTGTTGACAACGTTCGAACTGAATAGAGTGTTCATGACGTTTTTTAATTTCTCACTTTATCCTCATGATTATTATTTGTTAGGTAATGTCCATTCCGAACGGTTTTTTGTTAGTCTGGACGAGATTTTGTTTTTGTGATGATTTTTATCGTCACTCATTCGTGACGCGTGTATGTCGTTACACTAAAAATAAATCCGAACGTGTTTTTGACCGGTCTGGACGGTTTTGACGTTCTTGGATGGTTTTGGATGACGAAATTAATATTTTGTCATGAAAATTTAGTCCAAGCAATTTAACTTTGCAGGGCGTAGTTCTTTTCGCTTTGATTGCATCATTTGATACTTTGAGGCCTCAGCCATGTGGTAACGGATCAAGCTTCTGTACACCACCGTCAAAAGTCCAATATGCGGTTCTGTACATAGCTTTAACTCTGGCATGTATTGGGTCTGGAGGTTCGCGGTTCACTCTGGCAACAATGGGAGCAAATCAGATCGATAGGCCCAGCAATCAAGCGATTTTCTTTAACTGGTATTTCGTCGCTCTTTACGTTGCCTCTGCGGTAGGCAACACGGCCATTGTCTACATTGAGGATAATGTGAGCTGGAGATTGGGATTCGGCCTTAGTGCGGTCGCCAACTTCATTGGCTTGGGCTTCTTGTTATTGGGAAATCGTTTCTACCTTCACGATAAGCCACAAGGGAGCCCTTTCATAGGTTTGCTTCGGGTTATTGTCGCCACAATTCGGAAAAGGAAGTTGCAGCTCACATCCAAAATCGAGGATTACTTCTATGGGAAGGACGGAATCACGGGCATAGGTACACTGCCTAAAAAGAGCTTCAGGTATTGACTTAAAAAACTCCATATTTTGTTGGCTTTAGAATAATGACAATTCCATATGCATGGATTGGTCAGCCATAACAAATTGCCACGTGCTAGCATTCTTTAGTGTCATGAAATTCTATCTCCTAATTGATTTGAGAACCTCTTCGGCTTAGACAAAAAAAAAAGTGATTGAGACCCTCTTCGATTTTTCTGTTCGATAATTAATTCATACAGTAATGAAATGTTGTATAATCAACATGTTGTTTCTATACATCTCTAAACTAGACCAACCACTTTGGACAGTAGATTAGAAAGGATCCTCATCGATCCTCACCCAGTAGAATAACTTCGAGTTGAGATATATTTGTCTCGCTTCTTATAAAGATTAAGATTGTCACCATTGAAGTAGAGAACTGATTATACATCCTATTATTTGTTTTTCCATTGGTTTTTTTTAGGCCTTAGAATCATCATTTTGTGCTTGCAAGTTGCATGCATCTACAATATGCTTTTTGGTAGACGGGAAAGTCGCTTTAGAAATTATTCTTCACCACCTCCCTTGGAACGCATCCTATTGAATTGCTTGAGTAAATCAACTCAAGCTAATGAACCATATAATAAGAAGCATCAGAATTTTCGTATCTTGAAGAAAAGCCCAATAAAATTTTAAACCGCACCGTGCATTATTTTAATGGAAACCTTCGAAAGTACTGGTGTAGTACGGAAGGCCTTCTTTAAAGTGATGACTCGTGTTATAATTCTCTTGAAGTCTTTTGGATCACTACGACAATTGCTTTTCCACATCTTCATAATTCATAGATGAGATTTGCTATTGAATTTGCTGATTGACTAAAAATGTTTTGCTGACTCTCATAATTCGCTTCGATCCCCATCCAAATTTTCTCAGTGAAACACTAATAAACCGTATTATCTCCATTCTGTGGTTAATCATGATAGAACTCATGCTGGTCGTGGTTTTAGCACTCCAATTGTAATGATGAAAGTTTTTTTTTGGATAATTTATTGGATTGAAAAATCTATTATCACCCATCACCGAGTTGCCGCTATGGCTATAAAGAATTTGAACTTATGTTGATGTGGCATATGTTTATAGGTTCGATTCTCGAATCCCACAAGAACCATATTGAAGTTTATTAAAGTGGAAGACGTACGTAGGGTCTGCACTAATTCCTCAAGATTTACCCTCCATTCAAATTGGGTTAGTCTTTTCAAACCCGATATGAGGGGTTTATTACCGTTACTATATATATATAAAAATTTGAATCAAAATCCTCTACAATTCTCTTATAAAGATAGATACATTAATTAGAAATAAATGTGTAGAGTCAACATTGCTCGTAACTTTGCACTGCAATATTATAGTGTCTATCTTTCTAAGTTATATGATTGAATTCCAATTAATAATGGTAAATAATTCTAATACATTTAATTCATACATACTCGTACCCCAATGTCCACTCATACCCCAATGCCCATGTGTTAGTGGAACCCTAATGATTAGGTGTCACCAATATAGAACTGCTGCGGGTACGGGTGGTGGTGGTTTGGAGCACTACAATAATTTGGAGGAAACATTTTGGATCGAGTTGTAATTCAGTCAAATGTCATGAAAGTGTAATGTCTCTACTTCTAAAACAGGCCAGTTGTCTTTGGACAACGCGTTCCTCCTATAACATGATCCACGTCTCGGTGGGAATAGTTCTTGGATAAGGATCTCGCGTAAGTGTCATATCCGCCTCCTTAACTTACACATTGATCTATCTTCATACAGTATTACACTTAGAACTAGGTCATATTGACTTCTAAGTTTCATAATTAATTCATTTAGGAGGCACTGGATCAAGTTAATTAGTTTGGAGGTGTAAATTACAAAATATGTGATAATCAAATGTGCAAATTATATTTTCTCCTTAATTTTGATATTACAACATTGACATAGACATCTTAATTTGTCTGACAGAAGCTGCCCAATGGCACATTTGATGCAGGTTTCTCAACCGCGCAGCACTTAAGACAGAAGGGGATGTTCAATCAGATGGTTCAATCGCGAAACCTTGGAGGATATGCACACTGCAACAAGTAGAAGATCTCAAAACCCTAATGAGAATATTGCCATTATGGTCCTCAAGTATCTTTCTAGGTACCCCAAAAGGGATCCAGTCCAGTTTGTCAGTCCTTCAAGCTTTAGCCATGGACTGTCACATTAGGTGTCATTTCCAAATCCCAGTTGGGTCTATCATCGTCATAGTCCTAATGTCCACGACCATCTCTCTCATCGTCATTGATCGTTTCTTGTGTCCTATGTGGCAGAAGCTAACTGGTTTCTCTCCAACACCCCTCCAAAGAATAGGATTAGGCCACGCTTTAAACATTCAAGCATGGCCGTGTCAGCACTGGTGGAATCAAAGCGGCTCAAGATACCCCGAGCCCACAACCTCCAAGACCTTCCTGGTTCTATAGTGCCCGTGTTGGTCTTGTGGCTAGCTAATTCCACAACTAGTTTTGGTTGGAGTTGGAGAAGCATTTCATTTCCCAGGACAAGTTGCTTTGTATTATCAAGAATTTCCTACGTCTCTAAAAAGCACAACAACTGCGATGATTATTGGGATCTCTTTTTATTTGAGCACAACTTTGATTGATCTTGTCCGAAGGGTCACTGGATGGCTGCCAGATAATCTAAATAATGGGAGGTTAGATAATGTGTACTGGCTATTAGTCGTGGTGGGGGTGATCAACTTTGGCTACTACTTGGTGTGCGCTTGTTTGTACAAGTACCAAAATGTTAAGAAGGGAGAAGATGATGCTGGATCTGACGTCGGAAAATAATAAGTGATGCAGATCATAACGAACAACGAACAAGGCTTGGCTCAATCAATGCATTTGTAATCACTGTATTTTAGAGCTTTCTTATGAAGAACCATACTAGAGTTCGTATCAGTACAGTGAAGCATCTTCTTCACTAGCTAACGTACGTCATGCGTTCCAATAATTACTACTAACGCTAACTCGTAGGGCCAATGATAGCCGCGAGCAATCTCGAGAGAAAGCTCCAGCGAACTTAACCATACATAACAGCGGAATAAAACTGAGAGAGAGACGGGCCAACGAATACTTCATAACCTAACTTCATAATAGACCACAAAAGATGAGTAATATCTTAATTACATAACACATAAACTATACATTTCCTAAGTGACAAATCACATCGATCAATAGTCACAACAACAAAATACATAGAGTTCTTCTCTCTCAAGACAGATAATCCTCCTGACTGCCTTCACCTGAAACATCTGGAATGATACATTTTGAAAACTGTCAGTCAAAAAACTTAGTAAGGGAAAATGTAACTTGTAAACATTTGCTTATGCCTTGAACTTGAAAATCATGAGTAATGATAAAGCTAGATGTACATGCATGTTTCATGTTTATGCACATGCTCTTGCACTTGAAAACATGCCCTTGTACTTAAAATGACATATGGTCCTTGAACGTATTTACTTCTTATCTTGTGGGCTACATACACTCCATTTACCCTTGAAGTCAGGGTTGTGTGTTCCCATTGGAACTGTCCCCTATTTCCCTTGGAGACATAACATCTGGTCGAGCTAGCCCACCTTCTCGCATTCGTCCTTCAGTGTGGCTAGACACGACCCTTGGAGGTCCACACCTTCTCGCATTCGTCCTTCAGTGTGGTTGCACTTACCTCTAGGACCACCCATCCTTCTCGCATTCGTTCTTCGGTATGGGTGCCCTTCTTGATGGTACGGTACTGACCAGATCCCCTTAACTGAACTTGTCATAAAATTTTCATTTGAATAAAACTCCTTTTAGAAATCATGCAAATGCAAATACTCATGTCATGTCATGCTTGCTTGTGATGTCATGCTTACTTGTGATATCATGCTTGTTCATGAAATATCATGCTGTGTACTATTCCAGTTTTCATAAAAATAAATTCTTACTTACTCCACTTACCTTGGTCTTCTTGAGTTTCGACGTGAAGTTTCGCCTACAAGCGAGTTACATACGTTATATAATGCTTAGGAAACTAATCAAGCAAACATACAAATACTTATAAATGTTCTCGGTTTTCCAAAAGTAAGTATCTTTGAAATATGATTTCATTTACAATATATTTTTTTAACTAGTTTTCATAAAACAATTGAAGAAAAATAATTAAACACATGCATCAAACATCTCCAACAAAGTTGCTAATGAGTCCACTATGTAATCCACTTAATATCAACTAAGTATACTGATTCTTCCCATTGACATCATTGATTTCAAAGCCTATTCATGAAATTCAGCAAAAACATCTCATACTAAGTATCTCAAGCCAAAACAGCAACCTATAATACGTCTAACTTAATATCCCTTATTTAATACCTTTCATCATACCATGCATGGACTAATGTCTATCAAATTCCCATCAACCTAACCTCAATAAACTCCTTAACTAGGTTTTGGTCAGCTAGCCTTAATGATAGGGTTTCACAAGTCTTCAATAGGAAACTCAAAAATTCAACATTTATCTGAAATTCAACAGGTCCCGCTCGAGCGCCAGTCGAGCACCAAGTCTCTGTCCAACTTTATCTTAGCCTCGCTCGAGCGGCTGTTGAGCACTATGAATCTGCATGAAATCCCCTAATCCCGTTCGAGCACTTGTCAAGCGTTGGTCAAACGGGACGACTTTGTCTAACATTTTTCCTAGGGGCGCTCGAGCGTGAGTCGCACGCTGATCTAGCGTGATGATACCTAAAAACAGGTCACCAACAAATCTCTATCTCAACAACTTAAGCATGGTTTTTAGCTTGATTCATTTGACCAACATCAAACCCACACAATTCATTACATACATGCATCATATTCCTATCTAATCTTATTTCACATGCATGATAATAATCCAACAACAACTACATTACCACTTCTATGATCTATGATTCAAGCATTTCCAAAGGAAAAATGAACACAAGAAGGAAAAGCCCTTTCGGCCAAAACAGAAAGTCTTTACCAAAAGAAAACCGAACCCTAGCTTACCTTGAGGCTGGTCCCTAGTGATGACAAAGAATACCTAACATTAAGACACACATCGTTAGAGTCTAAAAGGAAAGAGAAAAGTTCAAGGAGGAAGAATATGGATTAGATTTTCCTTACCTTGATTTCCTCCTAGGATTTCAACTTCTTTCTATTCGGTTCAAGCTTCTCCTTCTACCCTATCTCTCGGTTTCTCTTTTGTGTGGCTTAAATGGGTTAAGAGAGAGCAAGATGGGTGTTGTGCTAAGGCTGAAGGTGAGGTGAGATGAGAGCAGCTGCTGGAAGTGGCGTGAAAGGTGAGAATGCTATGGAGAGATGGAGAGGGTTTCGGCCAAATGAAAGAGCTGAGTGCAATGAGGTTATGCGAAATGGGTGAGAAGAGTGAAGTGCAACACAGCTGAATGAACCTAGACTAGCTCACGGCAAGGGGGAAAAAGAGGGCTTCTTGTTTCCTCCGCCCATGCACATTGGCTGCATGGGCGGCAACCAATCATCTACTTGCTATTTCACTTTTGTTTTCTTTTCTTTATTTTCAAAGCCTACATGTGGCTCCTCTAACAACCATTTCAACAAATCTCTTGCCTTTTGACTTCAAACCCTACACATGAATCATCCACTTCACTTGACTTTCATTCATTTATTTATTATTTTGCTTCTCTCTCTTTCACATGGACTACTTTATAAGCACACTAACTTATCATTTAGTTCTCTTAATGAGGCTTAAGACTACTTAATGGAGATTAAGGTTACATAATAAAGACTTGGGATAATCTACATGCATTAACATAGAATTTCACAACCATAATGAAAATACTTAAGAAAAACTTATAGTTCAAGATACCATAATCAGTTTAATATCTTACATTGGCCAAACAACAACCCCTTAAATTTAAATCCAAAAAAAAATACATAGAGTAAATAGCAAAATGTAACATGAGGTCTCACATCCTCACCTCCTTAATAAAATTTTGTCCCCGGAATTTCTCTACCACCAATAGTTTTGTCCTGAATGTGAGTGTGCATGACCATATGGATAGGGGCGAACATTCGTGCTTGCCCCACGGTGATACACTTGGCCGTATAAACCCTTTCTCCAGGAGAGTCTCTAACACATGATCGCAATTAGACTATTGAGACTATGAGTCTATGACAAGATCACTTTAAAGGAATTTCTTATGTATGCAGCATAAATGATTCCATCTTGATAAGTTAAATTTAGATGGGTCCAAACTGGATGTTTATTAAATCTAAAACATCCAATAACACTTGGGATGCGTTGAGATTTAATTTTAATTATCTTTCTGGACTTATTTAGATTTAATCCGTTTAGATGGAATATTTTTTCGTCTTTAGCAACGTGATAATTAATAGTCAATCAACCATAGCAGCAATCTCTAAGTAATACCACCAAAACTCAGGCCCATATTGATTTGGCTGTCATTCTCCATCTTCCAAGTCCCAATAGCTACAACCATTGAGCTAGACAGGACTGCCCAACATATAGCAGAAGGCCTTAATTGATACTGAGAAATATATTATACTGGAAAATTTTCCTGGTCTAATATTAGGAAACAACATGGAAGGAAACCGTAAAATAGCCATTTACCTCAACATGATCGATCCTAGAAAATTAGCTACTTTTTCTCCTCTATGCCAGTAGTTATAAATCAAAATAAGACTTTAGATTATGGGCAATTATAAGGCAAATATCAAAATTATATATCTAGTGAATACAAAATTTGACTACATATGTGAATATGAAGAATTTCGTTGACTATGATTATCCTGTCCTCTACAAAGAAAAAAAACTTTGAATGTGCCTGCTCATAATACAACTAATCTGCCGCTGTGCTAGAGGGGATCGACTGATGATCCCGTTTTGACACAAAGCGTGTCGCCCAAACTTGTTTTCCATGGACTTTAAATTTTGTTATCTCCACACCTCCAAGAATTCGTACAACATCCGAAGGCGAATGAACGACCACACGTGCAAATATATTCAGCATAGTCGGCCGAACGTCCATATAGACCGCCTCTACGCAATTCCCAAATCTCCTACATTCAGAAAAACAAACAGGGAAAAACAGAAGAAGTTAAAAAGGACTTTGCAAAATTCTATCGTCTTCTCATCTATAGTGTGTGTCAGTTGTGAGCAGTACCTCGTAATAACATACTTAAGTTCATCTTTTGTTACAGGGCGAGCTTTAGGAAAGGTCACGATCAGAGTTCTGACATCAGCGGGAATAGGAATTGTTCGAGACAAACTAGACGCAGCTTGTTCAGGCACCACAGGTTGAATCAACGTCTTGGACGAAGTTGGCTGGACTAAAGGCGCATCAAGAAGTATATAGGGATAGAATCCTTTATGCCTATAAGAAACCATGGGATAAAATCCACGTTGGGGCTGCAAAAACGGTGTTTCATTGGTCAAATTTTTCGGAACTATATCCCTAAATGCTCTTGCACACACGTTCTTAATGAATTCGTCGACGCTGCTTCTCGCGCTTCGCCGATTCTGGTAAACAAACCTAAAAGAAAAATATTCGCTAACAAGGCTTCGCATTAGTGAGATCTGATTATCAACGTCTGTAAAAAGCGATGGATTAATCCCTTCTCTGTTCAAAAGATTTAAGCACATGATCGTCTCGTTGGCTATTGCATCAAGTAATGAATCTGGCAAAGATAGCACCCTCCAGACAAAGTTGTTTGAGCCTCTTCCCTCGAGCCAATTCCAGAAGGCTACTATTTTCTGCGATTGGTTAGGGTCCACTCCCAGCCCGAGCACCAGGCGAGCGCATATTCTGCGATCAATAGTGTGAAAATCTTGAAGTTGTTGAAGGTAAGGCAGGAAGCCATGATTGTGCTTTGGACGGTTCAATGGTTTCTCACTTCTCCTGGAAGCTGAGGGTTTTTAAATGTCTGCCTTCTAGTCGTGGTTTTGGCTCAGGTAAAAAACAGCGGTGGGTTCTTGTTAAGGTTTTAGAGAAGTACTATGCGATCCTATATAATATATATAGAAGGTTGGGTTCTTTAAGTCGGCTAGATGCAAAAGGAATTCTAGTTTGTGTTGGTATGGTATAGGAGGAAGTAGCCAAAGACGGAGAAGGATTCTAACTTCTAAACAAAGGTTAATATTAGATCGATGTTGCTAACCGACCCTAATGTTGGAAACGTGACTGGTCTTTCTGCTACATCTTTGTATTCCCCTCGTGTTGCGCCGACTTCACCACCCATTTAACTAGCCACACTTGGAGAAAAAACATAAATGGAAGTTAAAAGTTTCTTAATGTTTTCGTTTGGCAAATATGGAAAAATTTTCCCGGAGAAGCAAATTAATTGCCATGGTCAATTGCGATATTGGGAACCGCAACTTTCTCACTTTACATCTGGAGCTGTTCCTCTGCAGGGGATTCGATCTAATTTTCTAGGAATAATATATTTTCCGCCTACTATTAAAATTCTTACACTATACACAATAAATTATTGATTTCATTATCTTTAGCTCCTTAACTACCAATTATTTACACGAGAAAATATGAAGATAAAATCGTTGGGTCACTGAATTAAAATAACAACTTTTGTCCAAATTAATGACTGACGGTGCAAAATGTAAACGGTTGATAATTGAGGGATGAAAGTTAACAAAATCGATAGTTTAGAATGTAAAGTATCAAAACTTCAATAGTCGATAGAAAAAAAATATATTTAACTCTTATCATAATAATTAATATTGTATTTATTGTATCAATGCAATTGTTGAAATCCTTATCTCGGCTGCATATATTCAATTTTTTATTTTTAATGCAATTTCAAGATAAATTGACAAAATTGTAACTGAGGATACAACCTATTGAAATCAAGAGTTCGTAGATGTAATATGACAAGAATAATAATTGATTATATAAACTGTTAAGACCCCGTTAATGGATGCAAAATATACTACTACAATTAATTAAAATTCTATTTAAGGGATAAGTTATCACGCATTTCGTGTTTATTGAATATGTGACGGTGCTTTCATAAAATTAACAAACAAAAAATAATATTATCACAATTTTGGCAACAATAGAAAGATGCCTGTCGCAGAACATGGCTAGGAGCGATCGTCGAATCAGCTGGTAGAGGCCCAGAGGGCCAGAACGGCTTAAAGAAGTACCTAATCCCTAATCTACCTTGCCAGCAACGGCACCAAAATATCCTCCCTCAAATCCGTGTTTTTGCTGGTGACATGGTGACTAGTTCGTCCAATAGACAGTAGAATACTCCTATGATCATGCCCAAAGATGGCTGTTACATTGGTTGCCCCTCCCTCCTTTTGCCTAAAAAACAAAAAGAAAAAAGCTAATGTGTTTTGCAGTGCAGGCCAAACATTTTTCTAAATAATTCCGACCAGTTATCGAGGCCAAATCCATAATATCTTGTAGATTAATCGTTCGATCAATTTCCAAACAGTTGTTGAATGTCAACATTTAAGAAGTTTTGTGGATTAATCATCCATTAAAGATACTGCAGATCAATTGTGCTGAATATACACTTAATCGTTGCAGCAAAATCAGAAGAGAACAAAAGAATTTCTCTGAGGCATACTTTCAGTGTAAGGCATTTTACAGTGGCAATTAATTTTGCCCAAACTCAAATTGCGTGAGTTTGAATGAGTCAAGATGTGTTATGAACAGCTGAAATACCTAATAATCCCTTGTGAGGTTATTGCGAATTGGAAGGTGGGACGTTGGTGTACTTAGTACAATCAAATGGTCCGACCCCTTGGTTATTTTTTCTTTTCACCTGAGAAAACCAAATATGAATGAGAGATGTCAGTAAAATAATTCCTACACCAAATGCATTTCCTCCTCATATTGTATATCGATACAAATATGCCAGCTAGAATGCTTTCTTGACCTTGCAAAGTATGGGAATTGTGGGAGTGCTTAATTGAGTACCGCAAATTAGGTCAAATATGTTACAGAGATAAACTTGCTATTCAAAGTAACAGGCCACAAAAATTGTAGCAGACTGCTTAGAGTAAGGATTATAATGGGGGGAGAAGGGGGGGGGGGGGGAATTGAAATTACCATTGACAGTCAGGAGTCCAAACATTGTAGCTTTGTGGTCTTAATGACATCTTCCAATTATGGAATACCATGCAAAAACATGACCAATCACAGCATGCAACAGAATATAAGGCGGTTCAACTAGTTATTGAGAGTGACTACTGGATCGAGTAGCAACTGTTGCCGTTTCGTGTGCATATAAACCTACTTGCAAAATTCTAACTCAGTTTACCTGTCAAAATAAATGTTTCATCATAAGGAGGTCACCCCAAGATCTGCAAATATGACCTTGGCTAGGAAGTGGAACCTTCCTTTTTTTTGTTGACACCATGTCACTTTCTGTTATCTTTGCGATGTTGCTGTTATCTCTGTGCCCAGTTAACTTACTGTTATCTTTGCGCCCAGATTCCGGGTTTGGGATGTTAAATGCTCACTTTTGTAACTAAGGGCTGAGCCCTAACTATGTATAGCTCTTTGGGAAATATACTTACCACTTACCCAAAAAAGAAATGTTTCATCAGTACGTGATCGTTGAAGAAATCTGCCTATTTTCAACAGACTTACTAGATTTTTCAACTAAGCAACGCATTCACATATTTAGTAATGACCGAATCCAATCCATGTCACGTGAAAGCAACTTGTGTATGAATTATTGGGCCATACCGGGGACCAAGGACTGGGTTCTGGTTGAGACTTGTCCGGGGGTGAGTTCTGTACGGCACCACCTTTCATGGTTAGAACTTCCTGCAGATAACTCTGTATGAGATGTCTACATCTAAACAACTATTAACGACAGACCATGAAGAAAATCACAAGCAGCGAATACCATAACATTCAAATGTTTGAAATTCTTCAACTATATCCATGATTTGATAAGTATATAAGGTTCAAATGGTATTAAATCATTGATACTACTCAACAACGAGAACATCTATCTGAGACAATTATTCTAAATGTTTGGCATTAGAGTCATCTTGACTTTACCAGATTCATGGCAAAAAGTTAGTTTGATGATTCAAACTAGAGAACTAACCAAAAAGGTACAAACAAAACTAATATGGAAAGGTTTTAGTTATTCCTTTGCAACCATTTTATAAAATGGTAAAATTTCAAACTGGCCTCGGGCATAGAAGTAATATTATTGATATCATTTTTAACTTACTCTGTATAGAAGAATACGTCTAACTTTGTGTTCACTAATATTTCAACAAGTTAATGCTACGAGTTGAGGAGAGAAAGAAGGAAATATTTCAAATATGAGATGAAATCATTATCAAGAATCAACCAACAATAAGAACAGCATCAATTGGCATTGGAACACTCCCCCTCCCCTTCTTTCTTAATAGCTTAGTTTTCTGTAGGCAGAATCCTCTGGTAAATAGTACGCGACTTAATTTAACTTTTTACTCATTCACATCCAACCTATGAAACATGGAAAATGAATGTACGACTATAGACATCGACTTTAATTGAGGGCAATCCATGGGTTTGGCTTGATTGTAGATTTTAATATAAGTATTAATACGATGCTGTTGCACCCGCTGATATATACACCGACATCCACACAAGACAGTAAATCCATTTACAACTCTATCTGTTCCAAGATATCCACAAAAGAGAGTGCACCCAAAGGACAACAAAAATCTGCGAACAAGACATTCAAAATATAACAATCATAACTAAATCTAGTTGTGTGTGTGGGGAAGAGAATTAATATACCTCTCCAGCAGCTTCAAATGCGGCTAACCACTCATCAGAGAAGGGAGCAACATGAGGTGGAGGTTTTACCACAGCAGCATCTTGCTTCTTATCATTCTCAGGTTTTGTCCTGCCATTAGAAATTGTAAAGTTAAAGCTTCCTTCTGAGTTCCAATGGGGACTGAAGACACGATTCCTAAAAACACTAGAATGAGGGTATCCCAGGAAAAGAATATAGAAAAAAATAAAATCTAAGATAAAGGATAAAGACTTACAACTGTATTGCATCCTTTTCTTCACTGCTGCAAATGACCTGCTCCAACTCTTGCTGCATTTTACAGGTCTTTGAGATACTCGTTTCAGCTTGCCCCTGGAAACTTACACTCTCCAATACATCTCGACTTTCTGATGCCTGATCAGTTAAAACTGATAATCCCAATTCGTCGGTCAGAGAACATACTGCCTTTGAATTGTAAGTGGTGACTGCCTCTGAAATTTTATCTGTCCTCATTTTTGCAGATGAATCATACTCCAAAGAAGATGTTTGGCCTCTGAGGTCATTATCATGCCTGAATTTTGTATCTCTATAACACTCAAGATTGTCAACCGATGGTTCAATGCCAGCAGAACCTGTCACTCTATCCTCCATGCCCAAGGACTTAGCCTTATGATCTGCATTCAGAACATCATCTTGCAAAGAACCCATCACTGCATCCTCTATATGAAAGCTCTCAACCTCATGATAAGCGCCCAGACCATCCTGTTGCAAAGCAGGGGATTCCTGAGAAAAGAGATTGGAACTTCTTGATTCATTTTGATACACATCATATAGTTCAAAAACACTTGCACAATCATTGTCCTTTTTGAGTTCCTCAGATGTGGTGTTTGTAAGCAACAAGTGATTGTTTAAACACAAGGCATGATTACTATCCTCGGAAACTTTCCCTCCTAAAATGATAGAACTTTGAAGCTCAGGATGCCCTTGTTGGTCATCTGAGCGATCAACCACAATTAGGTACTGATTTGCTGGTGAAACACCTGCATTTATACTGTTTTCACTATCAATTAACATACTGCCAGCTGGGTGTTGCACTGCATGTAATTCCTTAAACAGGTCATTGGATCCAACAATTTCTTCTTTAATTGGCTGATCCATGTTTTGAGATAGACCATTAGGGTTTTCCAAAACACTTCCATAAGAACCTTCAACTTCTGAATTTTCTGCAGTAACCCTGCAATTTGATTTTATGGACCTTTCAAAAGACTGGCTCTTCTCAAAAAAAGTTTTATGATGATACTTATCTGGACTCTGATTCTCCTTGAAAGATATCTCAGTTTCAGAAGGGCAAGGCAAAATCAGCCTTGCTTCTCCAGCAGACTTCTGTTTGACATTGTGTCTACCACTCAACAAATCAGTGGGCACTCTTATGGTCTTCTGGTGACTGCTGCCAATGCCATCCTCGGGCTGAAACTCAGGGACCACACAGGTATCTATAGTCATCAAATTGCAATTTTTGTCTTCCACGTGTTCTTCCAGAACCGAATCGCCTATCCCAGAACCATCCCTAAATTGCAATGCAGGGCCTAGATAACATGACAGATGGGGATTTTCAAATTCACTCCCACTAAAATCCCCATTTTTTGGAGAAACATTACCAGTTAATTGATCTCCCTCCATCCTATCCAATTTGTACAGACTAACTTGACCGCAGAGGTCCATGTCATGTCCAAACTGTGAATCACTAGAAGCATTGTGGTTTCCAACAACCACTGACTTGCTGTCTGGCGAAAGTGACGAGACATCCTCGACATGTTGGCACTCCACTGACTTAGCAACATCATGACTGCAGTCTTGCATTGCAGGTGGTATCAGACAAAAAGCACTTAATCTTTTTGATTTACTTTCACAAACACCACTTGCTTCAAATGTACAAGACTCAATATTCTGTTGGAGCTCCAGTTGTCCTCCAAATCTTTCATTTACATCATCAGCAACCATTGATGGTTGATTGTCAACTGGAGAACTGCTCAGAATAGCAACAGACATATGGCCATCTAATGGCTGTGCTTGTGCATTTCCCACAATGGATTTGCTACTCATTCCATCATCTCGACTAGCTTCATCTTTTGCCAGCTGCAATTCAGTTTCACCGCATTTTTTTACTTTTGAGCTGAAATCTGCCATTGAATCAACTTTTAGGAAATCTTGGGAAGGTTCTCTATCCTTGAAGAAACTACCGTCGCTTGCTAATAACCTCTGATTCTCATGAGAAGTTTTATCATCTCTGCAGGTGAAAGGCTCCATCACCTCTGCTTGGCCACCAGATCCTCCCCTGGAATTATACGCAGCGCTTAACCTATCATCACTTGCTTTTGAACTCCTCGGTGTACTGAAACAACTGTCATCTCCAGAGTTGGACCCTGAAACAGTACCGTTGTTTGTAGTTTCAAAGTTATGTGGTTTGTCATCTACAACTTGGTGATCAATCGGTTCATTCCTCTCAAAAAAACCTTTATCTTTAACTGGACAGTAAAGACAAGAAACTAAAGGGTTGTTTTCCACTTCTGTCTCAATTAGATCTTGTTTTCTCATGCAAACATCAGAAACCTTCTTGTTCTCATTAGATTTCTCCAACTGTCCACAGCATGCCCCCTGTAAGAGAATTTTCTCATCAAATCTCTGCAATTCACCATCATCAAGAATGCTATGAACCTGTTGCTGATTTTTCATCACTTCATCTCTGTTATAATCCTCATATGGTACCTCCACTTCCATCTTCTGCCCACTATTCATTTTCATGACAGATTTCATTTTTTCAATTTGTCTATCTTGTGAAGCAAGGTTGACAGTAGATGGAACAGAACAACCCAAACTCAGGCCTGAGACCTTCATATTTTCATGTGTTCTCACATTCTTGATTCCATTGGACATCTTCCCAGGGTAAGCTGGGGCCCTCAGATGTTGAGTATAGTTTATGGCGGAAGGTCTCCTCAAATTATGAGTATTAGACACTAATGGATTGAGTGGTTTGGAACTTCTCTGTAATGGACCCCGCAAAGATTCAGCATTTGGCTGCAAAGCAAACATAATGAACAAGTGATCAGACAATTTGAACTGAATACTCAATAGCCATTCCCTTTGTTCATGTCTTATGAACCTATTAGGTGAGACGATTGACATACCTTACCAAAAAAACCAAGTGACGGAGATGGCATTCGTAAACCTGAGGGTTTTGCAGTTTGAAGTTGTGCACGTTGCATGTTTCCAGCAGTATAGCAAGCATTTTGGGAGAGAGAAACCTCCGTTTTGATGCCTCCATAATCATGGCTGTTCGTTTCTTGACTAGTTGAAGGAAGTAATGGATCTCGAACGACCTCAAGGCCATTACTAACCAGAGGATGTTGTAAATTGGTTGATGGCTGTTTGTCTGATGTTGAAGTGACCTGTTGTTATTTCATTAACACAATAATGAATATATGATCGCTAGTAAATAAAAAGCTGCCGATAGGGTTCAAGAAATTATTAGCCTAGTCCTACAAGTTTCTAATACAATGAACACAAATGCTGCTGCTTCTAACAGCTTCAAGTTCTCACCACATTCCTTCTAGATCGTCTAACAGATGTTCCAGTAGTTAAAAGTTTGTTAGCAGGACCAGCTTTTGGTATATTTTGTGCACTTCTAAGATTATCTAAGGCCTTTGATCCATTCTTCCTCTGAACATTAACTGCAGCAACAGACAAGGAACAAACCAAAACAAAACAGTTGAACATTACATCTTATATGAAAAGTATGAGAAACCTAATCAACAGGGGGGTTGATGTTGTTTACAGGAGTACCTTGTTGAGCAATCTGATTCCGCTTTGAGTCACTTGCACCTAGTGTAGCACCCTTTCTAGTCCTAGAAGGCAGACATGAATCTGGCTTTGAAACAGAGACTTTAGAAATTCTTGATGCTTTAGTTGCTGCTTTAGTTGTGTTCACATTAGCTGGCCTTTTTAGCGTTCAGAGAAGTCAAGGTCAATTCTTCTACCAACTAAAATAAATAGAGAACTACACAACAAAAACCACACAAAACCATCAAATTTCCCATAAGCAAGGATATGAAGATGAAGCCGATGGCCGAGGGCATCCACCATGTTTAGACCCACTTCTATTGACATCATGGGCTGAAAGAACCTTTTGCTTGGCCTAGAGATCACACATTTAACACAACTGCAGTAAGTTACATACCACACAAGTTTCATCCAATAAGAGTATTTGAAATCAACAAACATTGGAGAGCTTAAGCATTAACCACCACTTCCACAGAAAGATAAAAAAAAAAATACTTGTGATCTTCAAACTTGAGAAGAACCTACCGCAGAAGCTGGGGCCGCATTATCTCTAGCTGGAGAACGATGCTTTGGCAGTAAGTAACAACCACTCTTTCTATCTTCTTTCAGCGAACTTGTAGACAATTCCTTGAATAAATTTTCTTCGCATGCTTGCAAATCTCGTGAATCACGTGTGCTGTCGAATTCACCAGACAAAGATTCTCTCCCTTCTTCGAGGATATCTGAAAGCATCTCCCCGCCAACCTTACTAAAACTTCCACTAAGTATAGATAGTTCCATGGGATTCAGCACACCTGGACATCCACAAGAATTCCAGCTCAATTTTTCCAAAATAAAAAATCAACTTTGATAGACAGAGAACTTAGGAACACCTTCTTCAGTAGAAAAGGCTCGGTCCCATGCCAAACTTTTCCGCAGATTGTATCCTCCTCCCTTTTTCCTCCTTTTCATTTGTTGTGGCTCCATACTGAGTTTTGGCACTTCTGATTTGTTCTCATGACCATTCTCTTTATCAATACAATCTATTTGCAATGAAGATTGTGGTTTTCCAGTATCCTCGCTTCCCTTACCCTCCACTGTAAAACAAGCCATCTATTACTAATTATACTGTTACATGGTGGAGTAGAATCTCAATCACTCTGCTCCAACAACATAATTTCCTTCACCCCAGGAATATTAACCAAAAATGCTCATCTTTTCCTCTTAGATATGAAACGAATAAAGGAAAATTAAGGTTGACTACATTTTGTGAAGTGTGATGAAGTCCAAATCATTCAAACAAACAACCTTACCTCTAAGTATGGAGTACTTGCCAAATCCAGATGCGCGTAACAAATACAAGAACAAACATTTATCACGAAGCAGATTTGAAGTAGGAGACAGACATTGAAGTAAGCACATTCTGGGTAAAATTACTGGAGCCTTCCAAATCTTTACGAAGAAGAAAAAGAGGAAGAGAACAAACCTCAAGGATAAATCAATAAATGCACATAGCAATGCTTACTAACACAAATTGTACATAAATAACACCATAGAGAGCGAAACGACATGAAACCAACAAAAGATTCAGAGAAAAAAATCCAATGTTTGAAGTAACATGGAAGTAAGAGTGAAAACCCTAACCTGTTAGAGGACCAAGAGAATGAGAATCAACAGACAGCTTCGGTCCGCCGATTTGGAGAGGGGAGCACAAAAAATAGTTGTTGTTAATGGTCGAAGCGTCATCGTTTGGAATTTCTAGCAGCAGAGAATCGTCTTCGCCCGAGATCTCCAAGAGCGAGAGATCCGACTCCATTTCTCTCGCTCTCTCTCTCTCTCTCTCTCTCTCTCTCACAGAAAGTGTCCTCTATAAGGATCGAATGGGTGGAGTTCCAGTGGAACTATGGAGTTTAAACGGTTGCTTTGGATTCCCGTGGAATTTTGTGTTCGGGTACGTGGGTGCATAATTTTTCGAAAGGTTTGGCAAGCGGGAAGTGTCTGGGAGGACGGAGACAATGACCACGTCCACGTGATTGGATCTGGTTTGGGCCTGTGGGGCCTTCGGCATTCGGCAATTCCCGTTATTACATCTTATAGGGCGTTTCTTTTACAAAAAAATCTTTTAATAAAATTTTATTTTTATTAAACATACTTATAAAATTTTATTTCTCCTCTTATCATTTATTCATTAATTTCAATACCAACTCTTTTTCTAACACCAACACAAAATTTTAATTAACTTTTTAAAACAAATGCACTGTTATAGCCATCGTAGTAAGAGATTTACGAAGATGTCCTCAAGGTCAAAGTCCTGAAAATGGGCTGAATACGGGCCGGTTCAGATTCATCAAAAACTTATTCAGCAAAAAAAAAAAAGGATTAATTAGAAACTAGCGGTATTACAGTTTGAATGCTAAAATTTTGGTCTAATAAAATAATCCTTCTATTTCGGTTAAATCAGTTTTTTTTATTATAATGAATATAAAAAAAAATTGTTCAAATTAACTTAAAATTTTGGTTGTCAAATATTTAGTCTAATAAAATAATCTTAAAATAATTTCTCTCATTAAATTATTTATTATCAAAATAAATATAAAGAATTCACTCCAATCAATCTTTTTATTCACTTTTTCGCTAATTTTCATTCACAAAAAATTTTAAACTCCCAAAATTTTAACAACCAAACCCGACTGAGTGATGTTTGCTTCAGTTCAAATCATTCCAACTTCTTTAGACTTGCCTCAAGATTGTTGAAAAATGCCTTACCTTACTCCTTAAATCGAGTAATTCCTCAAAAGCCGTCAACTATATGGGCAAAACTTGCACTCTGTTGTACAAACGCAGTTGGCATTGCATGTCTAGTATACAGGTGAACATTTGGACCAAAAACACATATTATATCACACATTGCGGAACTTTCAGCCACCTTGAATTGCAGCTCAGTAAGTAGAAAAAAACATTGTAGGCGTGAGAAACATGCACTCCTTTAAGCTCATCCGTCCAGCAAAATTTTTGATCTGCAGTCCCACTAGTCCATGCACTTCAGAATCGCCAAGACTCCTGTTGCGTGAAACCACGGAGAATATCAGCATTAAGATGATTCGTTAATCAACTAGTTATTAACATCCAACCAAATCGCATGCCACAAAATCTATATACTTGGAGTATATAAACTCAAAAGATGGAATTAGGTGGGAGCAAAATGAAAAACTAATGTTGGCTTATGTTACATACCTCTACCTTATAGTGTTGCACTCTGTAGAATATCCTAAGGAATTTGCAAGTTGTTCATCTTCATTCATCATCACTCTCCATATCAGCACTGCTGTACCTCCGTTGCCTCTGTAGACGCATGAGTTGCAAGATAACATCACGGGTATGAGTTAACCGTGAATGGTCTTTCCTGGCTTCTCTATTAGACTCCAAAATCTATAAACACACATAAGCATCAGATATCATACAAGCAATAAATTAGAAAGGGAAGAGGAAGGCAGAGGGGGAGGAGGCTAGCTAAGGATATAGCACCTTTTCCAGATTTTCAGGCAGTGGAGGAGCATCACTTGCCATAGGAGCCAAGAGCTTTATATCATTTTCTATCCCACAACTAGCAAACATAGGTGCATGTGGATGGGGCTCAAGGTGATTAACAACATACCGATCACCTACCATTACACGCACTAGTAATTTATCTTCCTTAGTCTTCCAAACAAATATATGGCCACAAATATATAGTCATCGTTGGGGCCAAAGAAACTCACTCCTTTAACCGTCAGACAATTTATATGGCCAGAGTAAACCTGTGGCTCCTGATCTATGCTCCTCTGGAACAGATAGATATGTTCATCATTGTAGGAAACAAGCAGGGCACTAGTATTGGAATAAGCCAATCCTGTGATGTGAACATTGTCGTTACCAATAAGGTGATGGGGGCAAAATGTGGTCAGGAGTCTATCTGCATTAGATGATGCACCCGATTGGCATTTTCTCAAGTCATAAACACGTGCATATTCGTCAGTTCCTCCAACAGCAACATAGTTCGAATTTCTTTGGTCAAACACAATATCATGCAACCTTATGCTCTTTGGAGGCTGCTCTCTATTTTCTTTCAATGAGTAGCAACGGAAAATTTTGGTACTAGAACTACGTCGCAAATCAAACTGAGAAAGAAAAATCAAAATCAAATCTCTCTAAAAATTGAACGGAGAAAAGAGAATCATAAAATGGAATATGTTATAAAAGTTAACCCACATGTTGAACAAAACCGTCTTCACCACAGCTATAGAGTACGTGCCGACTTCCTGGTTCCACAGCAAGCTTGATTATAGCTCCTAGGTGCCTACCTAACCTTTTTGTATAAACTCGGCCATCCTCCCCTGGGAAAGGATTGCCTTTGGAGGCAATCCTTTTCCATCCTCCCATACCTGGCCAAGCCTAACCTGCAAATGCAGTTGATTGGACGAGCCGGTAGCAGTTGATTTCACATTATATGCTAAAGTTTCATCAAAAAATCTTCTAAACATTATAGGCTATTAATTTTTTAAATGCATTTGGACAACGCTCTTAGAGCTGATGGTACTGACAATAAACTAAATAAGGACAATATTTTTGAAACAAGAAAGCAAATTGACAGAAAGGTCAAAATGGGAAGAGATGGATTGTACCTAAAATCATATACATGGGAGAAGAGAATCGTGAAAAGTGCATTAAAAAAATAACGAAGACAAGAATTTATATACAACCTCACCTCGCCATCCAAAGAAGAAGTCACTATTCTCCTATCATCAGTAAATGGCATAATTCTGGTATGGAATACGCTCTCCGAGTTACCAGAAGGATATGAGAGACATTGAGTTTTATTTGCCCAATTCCACAAGATGACGGGTCTGGATTCAGTCCAGACCGTACGGGTCCAGACTGATCCAGACCCACGGTCTGGATTACATCCAGACCCAATCGACGGAAGGGAGGCTGCCACCTCATTTAATGAGCCCTCCCTTCCGTTGGCTCGGCTTGGCTCGTCTCACACGCGGATTTTTGGTTCCAGATCTGTAGTGGTCGGACCACTATATTTTAGGTCCGACTACAACTGCGACCACTACAACCCGAACCTTCAAAACCCTTCACAATTGAAAAATCTCCTCCGACTTTTCACCGAGCTCTGCACCCACCTCCTTCCCAAATCCCTCAAATCCCTTAACTTTTCACCCACAAAATCTCCCCCACTTTGAAAATCCCTCAAATCCCTTAACTTCTTCACCCACAAAATCTCTCCCAGTTTGAAATCCCTCATATTTCGAAATCCCTCAAATCCTCCCTCCCATTTCGAAAGTTTTCAGTGACTCTCCACTCTCCACGGTGGCTCTCTCCCCCAACTCACTATTATATCGCTGGTAATCTCTCTACTTTGTCATTTTAAAGTGCAAAGGTAATTTATTTGTTTGAAATATCACTGATGAAATCAGATCGATTATGTTCAGTTCATAGTTTTTCACCTTGAATTTACGATACAAAAGCAATATTATCTCTACAGATCGAAATGACCAAAGGTTGAATTTTCTCACCTTTAACAAATCACTAACTTATTCCCAATTTTCTCCAACTTCGAGTTTTTTTGTTATTGTTCTTGCTGATTTTAAACTCTTTATTTTCCTTCTTTACATTTTTAGGATGTGAGAGAATTTTTATGTTGAGAAATTTAGTGGTCGTGTTATTGTTGAATCATACATGCATTTTCTATTGTTGAATCATTAGTCCTGTCCTGATGCTATGGTATGTCATTCTACCAGATGCAAATGCTTTTGTCTGTTCAGTTAGGCGTCCATAGTTTTTCAACTTGGTTACAGAATTAAACAAATGATGCACTTGTATACACGTTTATATTTCTCTTCATAGTGCAAAACGGAAGTTCAGTATTTGGAAGCTAAAAAAAAATTCATTATTTGAAATGTGACATAGTTATTGGTTTCCTTGCATAGTTTCCTTGCGGTTTGCATCTTTTGCACTCACTCTTGTCCCTTGTAATGTCTTTTTAGGTGCAGCGGAAATTGCTAAACTTGGTCTCTCGGGAAACTATTCTATCCCGAAGGATAATCCTTATTACTCAGATACAGAGTTTCAACCGAAAATATGGGCTTATGGATTTTTAAATCCTTGGCGCTTTAGTTTTGATTCAGAAAGGTCTTCCTACTTCATGTTACACATTTCTGATTTGTACTTCTTCTCATGTAATTGTGTGCGATGACATAGTTAAAATAATTTGTTAGGACTGTACAGTGCTTGAAATGAAGATGATTTTTCTATGTCAGAAAATAAGTTTCAAATTACCCTGTATATGTACAACCATTGTAATCATTTATTCAATGAGATGAGAATTATCTTCCACCATTTCATTTGTCAATCAGTAAAGACTATGAAACATAATCTTTCCTTCTGCCATTAAAATGAGGCCATCAAAGAGATCAAAGGTCTGACAAGACAGCGAGTCAAGCACAAGCCTAGGTTCGCTCAATAACGGGGCAAATACTTACATATATTATAGAACTCAAAGATTGCCTTCAGCCAATATGCATGATCTAAAACCAAAATTTTACAAGCAACAAGGATCCAAATAAAGCTGTCAAAGATTACATTAGAGGACATCCACTCATCCAAAATATATTCACTCATCAATATTATCCAAAAACTGAAGGTGCTCCTTGGCATGCTGCTGGTGCTCCAGGTCGTTGTGTTCCTCGAGTTCAACTAGATAGGAAAAATCAACAATTTCCATTTTTGAAAAAAAAACACTATTTCTTATAAAAATCACCAACACAAGAAATGACAACAACACATACTACTACTTTCCATTTTTGAAGGAGGACCCGCATAAATTTTATTCAAATATCATCACCAATAAAGTCATAGATACATATTGTTTAGACCATTAACGTCAGACCACTAGCTTCAACCACAAATTTATTAACAATAAATCACGAGCGTCGGACCACTACTTTCAGACCACAAATTCATTTACAATAAACCACTAGTGTTAGACCACTACCTTCACACCACAAATTCATTCACAATCAACCATCGTGAGACCACTCGAGTCAGACCACATTCTCTTCAAACAATATACAGACAAAAAGCGTCAAAATTTCTCCCTCTCTCTCTTTATTGACAATATTGCAGCAAATACATGAATACAAATAGTGAGCTATAGACAAGAAACATCAATGATTTTATATCTTTAAGCGAATATATACAAATTAAACAACTCAAAAGAGACAAAAAAATCAAGCTAAAAGAGATACTTTTGAACTAACCACCGGAAAAGGAGAGAACCACTTTAAACAGAGACAATAAGAACCTTCTAAGCCTTTTTGGTTTTCTCTAAGTCTAGGGAATCGGAGATTGGAGATTTTGAAATGAGATTTGAGACGGGAGATTCGGGAATAAAAGGGTTAAAACGCGTGTTCGGGGCGTAGTGATTGAATATAAAATATAGTGGTCTGACCACTACAGATCTGGAGACAAAAACACGCGTGTTAGAATAGTCGGGGAGTAGTGGTCGCAGTTGTGGTCGGATCTAAAATATAGTGGTCGGACCACTACAGATCTGGAACCAAAAATCCTCCTGTGAGACGAGCCAAGCCGAGCCAACGGAAGGGAGGGCTCATTAAATGAGGTGGCAGCCCTCCCTTCCGTCGATTGAGTCTGGATGTAATCCAGACCGTGGGTCTAGATCAGTCTGGACCCGTACGGTCTGGACTGAATCCAGACCCCAAGATGACTTGCTCATCAGCAGAACCCGATACAAGAAGGTCGCCAGTGGAGTTGAATTGAAGCGCGATCACACAACCTTCATGACCACTTAAACGTCCATAGAGATTGATTTCCTTAACAAGGTTCTGCACCGATAATCAAACTCATTTAAGGGTTCCATAATTAATATGGCTGTGAAAAGGTCCTAAAATCATTTGAAACGCTAGAACTCTACGTATACCGTGCCATTCAATAACAGTAGAGAGCAAGGAAAAGGAAACAGAACTCCATGTTTTAACCAAGATAAACCTCATAAGGCGTACAGTTGTCAGTTAGACCTATAGCAATTGATTTCAGTCTAGCTAGTAGAATCATTTGCCGCTCTCTTCCTATTATTTTATTACAGTGAAATTCACAAGTAGAGAAGTAAGATAACAAGAACTTCGTCCAGAGAGAATAAACAGTAAACATCATTTTTTCTTAAAGAGGGGGGGAAAGATTAAAAGTTGAAGCTGTCGATCATATCACTAAAGGTCTTTGAGGATATAAAGAAGTCAACAAGAATGAAGAAAAAGAAGAGGTCTAAGAAATATTCAAAGCCTCAGAAGCAGAGAGTTGGCGAGCGAAGCGTCTGGGCTGAATCAAGCCCATCTCTCCCCTGAAAATCTCTGCAAACGCATCTGGAATTCCCTAATGTCGATTCTGCATTGGCAAAATATTCACACACAGCGTGCATGTAGCGGTGGATCTCCTGTTACAATTTTAGGATTGAAGAGAACTGGAGAGAATATCCGTACAATGGGTACAGGCCAAGATTTTTCTGTTAATTTTGAGAATGTGATCGAAGGTGGAAGAAAGTTCTATTAGATTTTGTTAGAAGGTAGTTAAAGTATGTTAGAATACAAGACAGTTGAAAGTGGAGTATTACGAGAATACATGCAAAAGTGAGAATATAAAAAAATTTAAACGAATATTTTATATTTAGTATAAGGAAATTGAAAATTTTGAATACATGCAAAAGTGAGAATATAAAAAAATTTAAACGAATATTTTATATTTAGTATAAGGAAATTGAAAATTTCGTCACAAAATTTTAGTACAGCTGACAAAATGATCACTGAGAACATATAGTGGTGACTTTTCACTACATCCGTCAAACCTCCGTTAATTTTTAACGGAATAGAAGGCTGTCGCTTGCTTAATGTAGCGATCGATCGCTTCAAGTTGCCAATGCCGCAACAGTAAACAAAATCGGTCGACCGCTATTTTGGACCGACCCCATCGTCTCCACCCCGTAGAAACTACGAGATCACCCCGTTAATTTTTAACGGAATAGAACGATGTCGCTTGCTTAATGTAGCGGTCGATCGCTTCAAGTTGCCAATGCCGCAACAGTAAACAAAATCGGTCGACCGCTATTCTCGTTAAAAATTAACGGAGATTTGACGGATGGAGTGAAAAGTCACCCCTACTTATTCTCAGTGATCAAAAAGTAAAAAATAAATTTAGTGACCATTTTGTCAGCGGTACTAAAACTTAGTGACCAAAAAATTAATTTTCCTTTATTATAATATAAAGTAATAATTAGTGGAAAGAAATATGATTTTGAATTTTATTAATATTTTCTTGATTAAAATTTTGATCTATATTTATCAATCAGAATTTTGGATTAGGGAGAATTTTAGTTATTCTCATTTAGAAAAATGCTCTTTAAGTGTAAGAAAATATGATTTCATGAAATTTTTTAATAAAAAAATATTATAATTTGATGACAATTTTATTATTGCAGTTTGTGTGAAAATATTTTAGAATTTGTAGTGATTTGTTTAAAGATTTTAGATTTTTCTCATGAATAATCGGCCTGCACGAACTAGCGATCCTAGACGCGCGTGCCTTAGTTAAGGTAAAAGACTAAAGTGGGAGAGAAGGAGTTGGTCAGTCGCGTCTAGGGCAATGAAACGTGTCAAATATGCAGAAGGAATAAAGGATTGGAGGAACATTTGAAAGAGAAGAGAACAAAGAAATATATATAAAAAAAATTAATTAATTTAGGACGGCTGTGAGGAATTACATATATATAGTTTGTCGCGTCAAAACTCAGAGAGGTTATAAATTTAATGACAAAATGAAACTACATGGATATAGGCCAACGTGTGTCATATCAAAACAAAAAATAGGTGACATACTAACAGACTGTATGATATGATTTACCAAAAAATAAATTTAAAATGTCTTAACAAAATCTATGTCCAACAGTACCACTCACCCAACCTTGTTATTTGTTGGGTAGTCGAATCATTCTCTAAACAAGCAAAGTACCCAATATTCCCCACCCGTCTACAACTAGAGCGAGCAGCCCAATAAATTGCATCCAAAACCCTCAGCCATCAGTGGCCGAACCAGGACCTAGCTTGATGGGGGCGACTTCTAAGACGAAATGATAAAAAAAAATTATTTTCCTAAATAATGCAAAAAATGTCTTAGAGTTAAAATATTGAAAATTTAGGATTAAAAGCATTAGATTTTTTGAAATACACATACCGTATATATGCTGAGATTGAGAGGTGGCAATTGGATCCTACAAGTGTATCTTTTGAAAATGTTGCAAAATGACTTCGTTCTCAATAGTTTTATAAAAAATCCAGTGTGAAATTTGAATGAGATAAATTGTTTCAAACTCACATTAATAAATGAAATTAGTAATTGAGATTACACAAAATAGAAATAATAAACACGTTAGGAGTATTAGACGACTGCACACTAGCTGAAATTTTTTATCAAAAACTTATACATTCTCTAAACAAAACAAAAATCATCAACTAATTTAATCTAAAAATTAACAAATTCACAATTATTATTCAACCACTAATTATTCACAAATTTCATAAATCATTAACCAAAATCACTCTACCCACATTTATTCCGACTCATCTTCAAGACAAACTTTATTTTTTCCTTGACAACATTAACTAAAACTAGAAATCAAATAAAGTTCAACCCCCCTATGCACTAACATATGTGTGGGGATAGTCGAAATTTCAATTGAACCAAAAAAGATCACTGGCTACTACCCATTGAGCTATAGAATGAGAAAAAAACATTTCTATCTCTAGGAACCCAAGACAATAAACATGACCTGTCCCTAGAGAAGAAGCTTTTAAGTTTTATCAAATTTCCCTCTTCATTTCTTTTCCATCTTTTTCTGTCTTGTACACCCATAGATAGGGAAAAAAATTGCAAGGGGGTGGGCTGGGGTTGGTCAGCAAAAACCCATAGAAAGAATTTATGTTTGGAGGAACCATTCAGGGTGGTGGCCCCCCACTACCCCTAGCTGGTTCCGCATGTGCCTCAAATGGAAGACGACAAACAGGCCAGGCAGAAATGGGTTCCACTACTCCGGAAGAGCAGCAGAACCAAAGTGGTAGCTAGGCACCAGGAGGTCGGGCACAAGACTGTCTTACGGAGCGATGCTCTGTACCAGGTACACGCGCATGTCCCAAACACTACACACGTCCACATATATATATTATATGCGCGTTTGAATCCTCATTCGATTATAACACACTCGATCCTCTCATTTTCTCACATTTTCGCAGACTCACCAAAGGATTATCTCAATCTCGCATTTTCACGTTTCCTTTGTGTAACTCGTATGTCCTAGCTTCTACACACTACAAGTTTTTTAACGCATCTAATCCATTTTGATCTATGTAATTTTTTGATTTTTTTTCATAAATAAGTGCATGTTATTGAATGTGAATGTTTCTACCTAGTTTAGATTGTTTGGGAATGATTTGGTACGTAAAAGCGTAGTATTTTTTAGAGAGTTTGAAAATGGTCGATTCGATTCGACAAATTTCGTTTTCGTGTTGTAGTATTTGAACTTATATTTTTGTCGTTCATCCGATACCACATATAAGAGTAAAATCACAATCAACTAATACGATTGTGAACGCATCGGAATAATATAGCAGGATTTTTACCTCCAGTCATCTTGCTCAGCACTCGAACGGAATCTCTGCAGAGTAACTTTATGAATATGAAGTATTTTAGTGAGGCTCTTCCAACCTATGTCTATGCCTCTCAGAGTGTGTCATAGATGATATACACATGACTCTATTTATAGGCTAGGTCAGGGACCCTCAATCTGTTGTAGATCTTGATTTGTTCCTTCAATCAAGAAAATTCAAATTCAAAATCAAATAGCAATCTTTATCGGTTACAATTTGAATTCCAATTTAAATCAGAAATCAAATTGTAATTTTTATCCAATTAGTTCTAAATTTGAATCTGCTACAGATTCCATAATCTTATTTAATTGACACAATAATCTTTAAAACTTTAAAAGATTATTTATATATGTCAATTAGGTCATCTTAAGGAAATATCCTAACAATGAAATCATAATAAGTAAAGTTCGTGAGGGTAAGTTGCAACGAACAAAAGTTTGTAGGGGATTTTAAAGATCGGATGATAGTTTGAGGACAAAAATTATAATCAACCCAAAAAATAAGATGATTCACTCAACGTAAATTTATCATCTCAGGAGAGAAGAATGTCACGTTCTGTCACGTTCGACATAACAGCTCCCAGCGAGCTTGGAATAAAATAGCAATGAAAAACATAATTTAGGAGGCAAGTTGTAATGAGTTAAAAATTGTGAGGATATTTGAAAATCAGGTGGTAATTTGAAAAAGGAAATATGATGGTAAACACTGCATCGATTCTACTATCACAATCCTAATTAATCTCTATGATCCCATATCAGCTTCTACAAAAAAAGCATGTTTCAGATGCGAGTAAGCGGGCTGAGCTTCACAACACCATAAGCAATACCCAGTAAAACCCGCCTGTCATCAAATCAATATAATGATAATTAGTATTGTAGTATACATGACTATGAAGCTGGTTCAAGCCGCTGATGCAATTAACCTGGAATTTCCTAAAATAGAGATCCTTACAAAAATGGGACTCTAAATATGATTAACAGTTACAACGAAAAATTAGACAGAGAAAGAGGCTCAATTACCAGCCAAATCCAAACTAGCTTGTATGCCTATAAGAATCTGCAAATCTGCCTTTCAAAGAACCAAAATCCAGAAATGCTGCATCTCTCTTCCCAGCTCCTCTTTACAACATGTGCAACTACGGGGCCGGCCCAGCACATAGGCAAAAAACCCCGAGTAAAGAAAAAAAAAACAAAACTATTTTTTCATGTAAAAGAGAACCCAGAACACATCTCTCTTTCCCATGACAGTATGCAGAGCCCTTTTATGCCAAGATATCCAAAGAATATGACCAGGATTTACAGTTCTACTTAAAAGTTGAGCAGTGTTAGAGAGAACCCGCCCCAACGCTTTGCCAGCGTAACTTCTTCCGTATTTGAAGATGTTCATCCCTCTCTATACACTATATTCCTCTTTAGAAACTCAAAAAGATAAATATATAAGAGTGGGTTTACTAGTCCTCATCCTCAGTTAAGGCGGCAAAAGAGAAAGGTCTGAACTTGTACCCATCACCATAATAGAACTTGTTTTGAAATTCCACCCAATGAAGACGCAGGGCATGAAGAAAAGCACTGAGACTCTCCATCATGAGTAGAATAAAGGCAGTCGCAAAGGTAAAAACTGCTAGCCCCACAAACCGGATGACAATGTTGTCATACCTGTCATAACTATACTTATGGTAATATCACTCACAAAGAATAAACAGCACTAGTCACAAGTATAAAGCGAGGGGGGAGGGGGGTACAAGAGTCACAAAGACATGAATGGTTATAGAATGCGAGAGTGAAAAGGTTGTGAACTAACTAGATATTACCAACTAAGATCTAGAAACTGAACAACAACAAAAAGATCTAGAAAATGAGTTATCAAGTAAAGTTCTCAAACTGTTTAGTTCAGAAAAGAGGTGGATAAATCTACCAATAGAAAAACCAACATAAAAAGTAAATTACTTTTGACCTATACAAGACATTGATTGTGGTAAATCACCCAACAAGGTAAGGATACATCATACCCTATTCAGTCTACTACTGTGTCTACACTATCTTTATATGCAGTCTGTGCATAACTGGAAGGATGTGTGGCAACAAAATCATCCCACAGCTAAACAGAAGTAACTAATCAGAGGAAATTCGGAAGGAACCGAGCTACAGAGAAAACATGGGAGGCAATGTAGATCTGAAGCTTCCTATCTTAGTATTCGCATATAAGATATAATTTTTGAAATAATTTAAATGCGCCCCCGGTTTGTGTAACCTCAAGTTGATCTTCCATTAGAAAAAAAAAATCTTGTATTTATTTTCAGTCTCATGGTACTCTCTACCCCAGGTACCCCAAGGCAAAAGAATAGTGTCTCATGCAACAGTTACAGAAGTTGAAACTCACCCCCAGGCAAACAGGAGGACTTTCTCATAGAAAACAGTTGACAATTCCGAATGTGCTAAGCTGTAATAGCAGTAACAGACACCAGTTAGACAATTACGCTCACCTAGAAGAAATATACTTCTGAAGATGAGAAGAAACTTGAGGCTGTACCTTAAAGCCCAGAGTCGAAGATATGATGCCGTATTTGAAACTGCACCAAGAACAAACTCTATAGAGTGTATCATTTGGTGCACAAACACCTCACTGAAATTGAAGTCCTCATGATGTTGCCTTGCAGATTCGGGTTCCAACTCAAGATCCATCTCAGAGGTACCAAGTATTCCATAGGTGCGACCCTGAAATCTCTGGCAATATCATCAAGAAAAGTCAAGTTCAAATTGACCCTTGCAACTATTATAGAGACACAAATGAGCAAAGTACGGGATAAAATATATTTTAGGTCCATGGAACAGTATAGGATCATGAGGATGACATTGAATTTAAGAAAACTAGAAACATGCAACGTACATTTCATTAATGAATCCATTGCTTTCCTAGCACACAAGGATACTTAATAGGAGCAATTAATGGAATGAATGGGGGAAGCTGGAACTGAATCTTTTGTTCATGCAATTTTTCCCATCCGAAGAAAGGAATCTGAAGTATCTGGAAATACCAGACTAACAACCTCTATTGACTATACACTGCAACATAAATAATAATAGAAATAGCCATCCATATTTTGCTTTTTTTGTTCCGATGATATTTCAACAATTCGAAAGTGGAACAATGTGAATACGTTGGAGCATTCTAAGGCTGATGATCAGGAGGCAGACAATTTCAGACCCAAAATCACCATTAATCTTACTTTATATCTGGTGCTGCTCCCTGGGATCCTTACTCCCCTTTGAAGCAGATAGGTAGGGTCAAATTACAGTCTCAAACAAGCTGTTCCTACAGCCGCTCAACAGTTTATGTATTCACATGGTCCGAATAACATGCACAATATTGAATGAAGCAAAGGCGAAGTTCTGCCTCAAACGAAAAATGATCAAGATGAAATTCTGACCCATCCATACCCACAACAGAATTCCACTATAACCACAGTGGCATAGATCATGGACAGAAGTAAAATAATGTCCAACCCATGTAATGTAGAGTCCACACCATAAGCATGATATAGTATCTAATCCAAAGGTGGGAGAAGAAGTGGGCCCAAAAGTGGAGGTATGAAGAATGATTTTAACTCCCAGATGAGAATCCATTGCAACAATTACAATTTAGAGCTCCTGGTTGTCCATTAATATCATGTCTATGAGATGCTAGTTGCATATAATGACAATGATCGAGTGTGCAATCCAAAAGTGAGAGAAGAAGTGGGCCTGATAACAGAGGATCTGATGGATTTGGTCATGAGTCCTACGCTGAGACATATTTCTGAGCTACTCTGATGAAACGAAAGCACAATTTTTTGACAGGAGCCAAACAACTAAATGTGACAGTATAAAGAAATCTGTTTACTTTTCCGTCAGGAATGATTTGGGATTACAAGCAAAAAAATCAGGTTGAAACCGTCTGCTACTTTTAAGAGACTAAAGAAATCTTTGAGGAATAATAGAATAGTGGTCAACATCAATAACTTTTAGCATTACAACTCAAAGGAAGGAAGTGATTATTGCAATCATTTGGGCAGAAAATATGTATAAGGCAAGTTGAAAATTATAGTACCTCCGTATGAAGCCTCTTCAAAATAAAAGGTTTTGGAAAAAGCATCCATGGAACTGCAATTATGGCCAAAAGCAGCAGTATTATCTGCAGAAGTTAAGAATTAATTAGGATATTGAAACATGGTATACATAACAAAGTTTACACAGTCAGAAATGTTAGTGGAGATCATGCCTGAAGAGGTCTTTGGCCCCAAAATAACTGATTTTCACCAAGATCATCAGTGGGACTCAGGAACATGTAAATCATTACATGATAGAGGTCTGCCTGAGAACCAGTGCACCACTTTATGATAATAAGAAGTGAAAGATACCCGAAAAGGCTGTTGAGAAATATCATCTGTGGCACAAACTGATACCTATCATCAAATGCAAGATAAGTGAACACTTGACTTCCTTTTGGAATTAAGACACACACACACACACACACAGAGAGAGAGAGAGAGAGAGAGAGAGAGAGAGAGAGAGAGAGAGAGGCAAGCAGGGGGGAAGGGAGAAGACAAACCTTATATCCAGGGAGCTGCTAAAAAAGCGTGCATTGAAGTAACTTAATATGATTCCTAAGTTCATCTGGGTCACACCAAACAAAATAGACATCTTCATTTTAAGGGAATTCAGAAACGGCAGCTCTGTACGACTTCCACGCCAACTCGGATCCACACCAAATGGGTATGGATCTTGGTATTTAACTAAGCCCGCAGTGTATGCATCACTGACCAGAAGAACAAAAGTTGATTACAAAATTAAACAGCTGCATAAATAAATTCATTGGTAACAAAGAAACAAAAAGTTTTGAATGTATACACTTGTAAAGCACAGAGAGCAAAGAGCCCTTCAAAATACAAGAGGTGGACGCTGAAGATGACCAGTAAATCAAAAGAATACAGTGATACCTAATAGTCGACAAGAACTTTCAGAAGAGATAAAAACACAGGAAAAATTGAATGATGAATAAATATGAACATCATTCAATCTAGTTTTTTTATACAACTCGACGAACTTCAGGAAAGCTACCAAACGTAGTAAAGCTCATTGCCAGGTACTAAACTCAGTAATATATCTGAAGAAGCCTGTTGAGTGTGAATTACGTTGCAGTGGAAGATTCATAGTATTGCAGCAATAGGTAGATCACTAAACCTCCCATCCCCGTGGAAAAGAACCAAAAACATAATTGAAATATCCAGCTTCCTATCAACAACAGTGGAAAGATGTCTAAATCAAGGCTGAAAATAATCCAGATACATGTGCCAGCTTCTGCTCATTAAGCACACATATAACTTCCCAAAGTTGGCCCCTGCTTCAAATGCCTAGATCTCACATTTTTTCTTCTTTTTTTTTTTCTCTCTTCCTTTCTTTCTGGAATGGATGTGGTAGGGGGTTGAAGAGGAGACGCAGGGAAGACTAACGTACTTCCAAACCATAACAAAACCACATCATCACTGATGCACCTGTATATATTAACAATTAGGGATATAAACAATTTCTCTTCCACAAGCACATTAACCAAGAAAAAAGAATTCCTACAAGTGATGTTTGTACAAAATTAAGATGCACAGCAACCCCATAAGCTGCCCAAAGCTTCATCCAAAATTTGAATAGCTCAACGTATATATCCACTCGAAACAGTCAAAGGCTTAGACAAGACACCAAGGATAACATGAATGAGATCATATCTGTCAAGGAATGAGAGTATTCCCAATGATATCAGAAAATTGACTTATTGAGAGATATGAAGAAATATACAAACCTGCATGTAGCATCTCGGCATTTGTAAGCAGATCCACCAAATATATGATAAGGAACAGAGAAGAACTCATTGTAAATCAACCCACAGTAGATGGAAAATACTGACATCAAAAGAAGTACATAGCGCCCACCATATAGCATCTCCATAAAGCTTCCAAGTTTCTGCAGGTAGCGTGGATAGAATTAGGTACTACGATTCACGTAGTTATGCCTAAATTCCCTCACGTCAAATGCACTTCCAGACGCAAACAAAGTTGCTTGCTATACTTCTTTATATCAAACATTCTATATCTGAGATATAGTAAGGACATTTTAGTTTAGGAATTTGAGTATGAAAAACCACCAAACAGCGATCGGCATAAACTTCACCCATTTAAAAATTGGTTGAGTAGCATTATTCTTTATCTGCCGTTCCTCTAAACAAAGAGCTATCACTCATGGGATGGGGAGAGGGTAGAAGTTGTCCAGTTATCCAATTATCCAGCAAATAGAACAGTATTCCTATTTCTGCTACGTCGATTCACAGTGCTGCTACGTAACTAGTACCCATATGGGAAACATTGTCACTTTTATTTCACAAACACTTGCCCACCGAAGTAGAAACAGTATCACTATGACTGATTGATCAATATATGACCTATCATATCTTTTATCACCCTCTAATTGATGACTTGCAATATGGAAAGACTACAAAATGCAGGACACCATGCTTAATTATCCTTTCACTGAAGGAGGATACCGTTCACATCACTAGACAAGTACAGTTTCTTTTTAATTAAACCCATTAAAGAACATACCTGTGTACCCAGCTTGCTTTCACGAGCTATAAGAACTAATGCTCCCAGCAACAAGCATATTCCATGACCCCAATCCCCAAACATCACAGCAAAAAGAAATGGAAACGTGATAACAGTGTAAATGGCAGGATTTGCTTCCTGATATCTTGCAACACTGCCAAACAAATGTTTTCATTAGGATTCTAATCACAAAAGGAATAAACCTGTCGAGTATAAATGACAGCAGCACATTTCAATCTTTCCACCCCCGATAAGTTGCATATTTACTCACCCATATGCATCAACAATTTCCTGAAATGCACTCGTAAATTTGTTGGTTCTGAAATATGTAGGAGGTGATTCCACAGCATCCATCGCGTGGAATATTATGCCCACTTGTGAACTGCTATCAAATGTTGCACGTTGCAGTGCAGCCTGAATCTGTTGATTCATTTTAAAAGAGCATTACAAAAACACTAAAAGAGCAACAAGCATGCAAGGTCATTAAACAGTAAAAGGGTCAACTGCAAAGCAAATATTTAAGCAAAAAAATTCAACGTAAAGTGAAAGAAAAATAAATCACCTGAGCTTTTGCAATTATGGGGCACCAGCCCTCTCCAACAAGACATTTTTTCGTCACGTCAAAGTTTAGCATATTCAATGTATCATATACAGCTTTCTCCCTCCTTACCTGGGAAAACATTGAAAGTATTAAAAATTTATCAGAACCAAAAAAAGGCGAAATCACTCTCAAGTCAATACATCTGAGTTCAGATATTCCACATGATTACATCTGATAGTAAACTGGACAAACTGCCCTGAAGCTTACCATGCCGATCCATTTTACCAGGTGCATACTTATGGAAGCGAGGGCCTTATTTCGGTGACGGATACCCGCATCCAAGGTGGCCTCCAATTCAGCAAGACGTGATGATACCTGTAAGAAAAAACTTGAAATTTTAGTCAAATGATAAGAGTACCAACTGTTATTATTGTCAATAACTACCACATGCGACAGTAGGTGATAGTTAAGGCAAGACAAATCTGAGTTCTATCGATGTTAATAAATTCTAAATACAAATACTTTCACTGCATAAAATATGAGTAGGGATATCCTTGAAAGATAGTGAGCAAATCATTTAGGCATAAGGGTATACTGTGACAAAATTCAAGCAGAATGGGAAATCCCCATGCATAAAGATTAAAGAGAATGTCCCTATGAGATTTTAACTTTTTGTGTGAAATATGAAAATGTTGAGTCAAACATCCCTTTCAGAATACTTACTTCTCTAGTTATTTGCCTCTGCTTAGTTATGTCTTCAGGAACAGGGTAGAAATTTGCTCCAAATGCTTCACAAATTTTGAGAATCTTTGTTTTTGCCTGTTCACCTGAAAAATAGACTACAAATACTGTTTTCTCCACCTGCAAAGGTCAACTCCGAAGAATTATTGGGGCTGCACAAGAAGGTTAAATTACTTCTTTCTAAAAGCATCGAAACTAATCAGGTCAGTATAAAGAGGGACATGAATGGAGAAACCAAAGTCCTAAGAATTGGAAGCAGAACCACATCTTGAAGATAAAAGAATCCAGGGGAACAACAATTCTCAAAGCAATAAACAGTATGGGAAGGAAGAAAACCGTTTCACTTGATATAGGATCCACGATCACTTCATCAGCTGGCGCCTGATTGAAAAACATATTGCCTCTTGTAGCACGAAACAAAATCCTTTCAAATCTAAGAACTTTGGATTTGCATATGATACCACTTATAAATCTCAAACCAGATTGGTCGGATCTTTCAGGTCTTAACTCCTGTAACACAATATCTACTATAAATCCAACCACGGTAGTAGAGTTAAACTACAGATCAAGCCTTATAAGACATAATGAACAAGCACCTGCTCAAGTAGTGATGCTGTCTCAACATAGACATCATTTGAGTATATATTCTCCTCTAATTCTATTTCCGAAACTGCATGACTACCACTTGATACTAGAAAACTTCCTGCCTGAAATTGCCCCCACAAAATCCATATATGAGAAGCTTAGCACACAAAGCATCCGCCATTAAAATTGAACGAAAAACAAACTTAGGAAGAATGCGTGTAGATGGGCATGAATGCAACATTGCAACAATCTAATCCAACAATAACTGTTGACCAGGAAAGACAAAGGGAAAAATAAATGAAAGAAAATCTAACACCAAAGATTGGCAGGATGTCGCTTTACTATCAACTTCCTGTGGCTGGGAATTATTTTAACGTCCTAGCTACGCCATGCCTTCAATACAAAACCTTGAATAAGCATTATTGGGTGGATACCATTTCTAAGGTGATGTTTGGTTAGGTAAAAAATACCAAATTTTTAAGAAAATCTTCAAAAAGTCAAAATTTTTACAACCAAACATCAAATTTCAACACCTTTTCACACAAATTCCAACACCTTTTCACACCAACTTCAATATTTTTTCATTAAAAAAAACAACCTACATCAAGGGTGTGTTTGCAAACTTATGAATTACCCAAAAATTTTCCCTATTTCCAAATTTCAGTTTGCAAACACAATTAATTCAAAAAATTTGGTCAAAAGAATAATAATAAAATAATTTCTTTCTCCCCTATTAAATCATCTCTTTTCGTTACAATAAACATACAAAATTTACTCAAATCATCTCTCTTCACTTTTTCACCAACTCCAATTAAATTATTCTTCTCTCTTCACTTTTTTATCAACTCCAATAAAATTCTACTTTTTCCACTACTTTCTTACCCTTTTTTTATAAGTAAGCCAATCTTTTTCACTACTTTCTTACAAAACCCAATTTTGATAAGTAAGCCAATATTATTAAAAAAAAAATAACGAGGAACAAACAACAACGGAGCCAACAGTACAAGAGAAAATACTGAAGAACCCTAACACAAACAAACCAAAAAAAAAAAAAAAACTCCCACCCACCCTCAACCCAAGACTGCTTTCTACACAAACGAGAGGATCAACCTCGGTCTCCACAACAAGGGTCCCACACCCTTCGGGAGATGGACCTGAAGAGTCCATGCCCACATCTGCCCTGAAAGACAACAACTCAACAATCCCATCTACCACATGACCCAACCCCCTCCTCCGACACAGAACATGGACTGAGAGACTCGGGGCCCCTGAGACAGACAACTCCCAGCCGATCCCCTCCCTCAGGACTGCCAACCCCCTCACCCGATATCTCACGGCCAGCCCCTAACTCCCCCACGTCGAATCTCCTACCTTTTCCCACCCCAAGAACCTCACCTAGCCTCTCTGCCATACCCGCCCCCTGAACCTCTTCAAAAACCACTAAGGAAGAGCCGACGACCTGATCTGTGCCATCGACAACTAGATCCGACGAAGAAAACACCCCTTGGGAAGAGACAAGCATATCGGGAAGCACGGAAGCAGAGATCGGCGCCAACTCCAGCGTCGGAAAGGCCTCCGGGATGCTACCCCTCGCCCCCGTAGTCGCCAGCGACCCTCCTTCCTTCGCTGGAGGTTGGTCAGCAGCATCGGCGGATCCTCCATGCTGACCGTCACCAACATCACGCGTAAGCTCTGGGTCTTGAAGGGTACCAGACCCTGACCCAAGTGGACCCAGCCCGTGTAGTGCCTCTGAAAGAGCCTCCTGGGCTAGAGCCAAATCACTTGGGCTTGAGAGCATTGGGTCCTGCCCATCCGCCTGCACCAGCCCTTGCAATGGGCATTTGCCCTTTCTCTCCCACACCGGCTTATCATTCGGACCAAGCAAAGTATAGCCCGGCCCACCCTCACACCCTAAAAAGTTTAAAAGGATGTCAATCTCTGCACGTAGCCCCTGCAATTTCGTTCTCCAAAAAGACTCGTCAATCACCCTGCCACCAAAGACTCATGCGCAGAGGCATGCTGCACTGCCTTCTGCTCCACGCCACCCCCAGGCCCCTCTACGCCTGTCACAGCTAACACGCTACTCCCAAAGCTCTCCCCCTTCAACCCGCCCTTAGCAGCTTCAACGAAAGAAAACTCCTTGTGAACAGGAGAGCCAATAGAGCCACCACCGCCATTTTTAAGCTGACCAAGGTAGGAAACCACACCCTGAAACACAGAGGCGAGTCCCAACCACCTTGACGCCCCCGTACCTTCCGGTACCATTACCACCCCTCGTCGTCGCCCTCCACCAAACTCTGCTAAGGCAAGATATCTGTCTGCCTTGTTGCAACACCTTTGTGCCATAAAGGCCCTAGAAACTTCATTAAATTTCACTACAAACTCCCTATTCACATCCTCCAGCAATCTGGTAACCATGTTAACCAACCAAACAGCCCCATACTTCCCGATGAAGATAAAACTCATAGCCTTCCGACTCCACTCCGAGAGTTTCACATCACCACTGCCTAAGACTGTCACCTGAAAGACCTTAGCTTCAACACAGAATCTGCGGGAGAAGGACATCGAGACCTCCGAGCAAACAACTATAACTGTAGAACACTTAATCGAAAAAATCTAACCAGGAAACTAACAGTCAAAGCAAAAAGGGAAAATAGGGAAGAGAGAGAACGGAGAAAACATGCTTTACTCTTAGAATTACAGGAACCTACACTATCTCTGAAAGTCTATAGAACATCTTACAAAACCCAATAAAACTTCAATCTTCTCAATTTTCACAACATTCCCTAAATATTTTATATAGTTAAGGTTTGCAAGGGCATCCTTCATCTTCTTTCTCCTTACTTTTTAACAAACTCCGTTACTTTTTCATTAAAAAATTCCGTCAAATCTACTCTCTTTACTTTTCAACAAATTCCAATAAAAATCATTTTAGAATCAAATATTCTTAAACTTTTTCACCAACTTTAACAAACCCCCATAAAAATTCAAAACTCTCAAAATTTACTCCTACAAACTGAAAATTCTTAAGATTTTTGCTTCCCAAACATTACCTAAGACAGATAGGCCACCAACCTTCTAGCAAGGTAATATTATGCAATATCAAATAGATGATGTCAAGGATTGAGTCTTCTCTAGCTAAGTAAGAAACATGGGATTGGTGATAGCCTAGAATAGGCCACACATGATGAGAGCATCTAGCACATAACTACTACTCCATAAACACACAAGAGGGTGTGTGCAGATGTGTAAGCCAAGAAATTTACCTTTTGCAATACTATCTTGAACTCCAAGAGCTCATTATACGATTGTCGAAGCTTCTCACTATTATTATTCATTTCAATTAGCTCATTCTCATGCTCTACAAGTTGTATCTGGAATGAAGAAAAGAAGATGCAATCCACATTATCAGATTTCAATTAGGCAGCACTTCATCGGTGCCTTCAAGCAAGAAGTTAGAGCTCCATAAAAAATCACAGGCAAAACTACAAATTGGAGAAGGAAATGGAAAAAAAGAAGCAATTCTCAGTAGAACAAGAGCTAATGGAGAAATCAACCTCTAACTCTTCTAGCTCAATATCTTGTTGCATGACAGGACGCACAGAAGATAGTAGACTGGCTTTACTAATTTGATCTTTAAAAAATCGTAGCTTTCTTGACATCTCTGCACATCGCTTCACCTGTGGAAAAGCTCTCAAATTTAGGTGAATCATATCGATTACTGGAAATAAACAAGAACTAAAATCCAAATTGTCAGCAAAGTCAAATTAACCATATTTGGTTACAGACATAGGTTCAGGGGGTACACATTACGCATAGAGGAAAAATGTATGGAAGGCTTTTATCTCAGGTTGCATAGGGATATGAGGATTTAAAATAGCGACCATTGCTTATAAAAGTTGCTTGATACGAGTTTCAAGAACTGATAATGGAATGAGCTTTGAGGATTTTGCTCCAACAAGAACACTTGAAGTATGAGTTTGAATAATATCTTAAACCAAAGCATTTCAAATCCAAAAAACTATGTAGTTTTTCACTGCTTTATTCAAGCGATTCAAACAAAAATCGTAATCATGTCATTTTCTGACATTGAATAAGAACAACATCAAGTTATGGGCTCATCCAACCTAGCAGCAGTGGAATACAGGAGGGAAAGATAGAATTAATGGAAGTCTAGCAAATGCTTATTCTTTCCAGTTCACTACTGTAACATCAAAAGGAAGCACGCAAAAACTAGTGCAGGCTTCTGATCCTATACATTGGAATTGCCAAGCTCTATGTTTTAGAAGATACTTACACTAATAACTGCCTGCATCAGAAATCTCTAGAAGACCTACTTACGTACCTAAACAAATGTTTGACACCTTCGAATTTCCAAGATATATGATACTTACTCGAAAGTTTCCACATCCTAAAACATGTAGATTGTAGTAGAAGTTCTAGTCAGCGCCAAGAAGATACCTGATTAACGAAGGTTCGTTGGAAAGGACTTTTATCAGTATTTAACTGCCAAAAAAATAAAAGAAAACAGGAATATGAGTCCATATTCTCCATGATTAAAAGTAGAGCATAAATTTCTTTTGAATATGATCACACCCATGATCCTAGAAGGTCCAAAACATATTCTGTAAACTCTATCATACAGACAAAAACAAAAGATTACAGAAATAACACCTATAGCCTCCAAAAAAATGTTCTCCAGTATCCCATAGAGCTGATTTCAATCAAAGGTACTTTCACTAACTTTGAGTTTAGACTACAAGAAGAAACTATAAGAAACAAAAAAGAAACAAAGAAACATGATACAGTAATCTTATGTCAGAAATGGCAAGTTTTCATTCAATGTCCAACTAAAAATAAGGCAACTTAAATCTAGTTAGGCGTATTGAATTCCAGAATGTGTCCAGCTGCAATCCTTCGTATAAAATTGGTTGAAAGCACTAGCCACCCATATCTCATAACCCAACATCGGTCTGCCTTTCCAGATAAGAGTTATGCAATCCCAAAATTATACAAATCGGAACTCATGCTGATACTATCATATAGATGCCCGAAATTACGAATTAATTTCAAATTGAGACCCTGCCTTCAAGAAGCGCCCACCAATCAAATTGAAGTCACTAACATCCGTTATTAACAACAAAACCAAATATTATCGCTACGCCTCAACAAATATAAACTGAACAAAAAATTCCAAAATCTCGTGTGGTTACTACGAAAATGCAGGAATGAGAGCAAGAAAAAGTTCCAATTCTACTTATCCAAATGGAACAGTTGTAGAATTCTACTAACTCTTATTAAATGTACACACGAACTATGTAAGCCTTTACCCACTCCAATTAAATAGCATCCCATGGTTCCTGGATAATCTCAGCAAAAATAACAGAAATGCCAATGCCAAATCTATCACCGAGTCCGATCTTGAGTCGGAACTTACATCGCGGAATTGGAGGAGGCCGAGTTCGCCGAGGTAAGAGACGGCACGGTGAGCGCACTCAACGGGAATGATGAGCTGAACAAAGGTCATCTTCTCGGAGCGCATCAGATCCATGGACGGCAAGTTGTCTATGAACCTCTCCATACTCTTCTTCTCTGTCAAATTTTCCTGGGAACCAAACAGAAACTGCTTGTTCCTTGGAATCCGATTTCAGATCTGAAGCCTTCTGGTCTCTGCGGTCTCCGTCAGCGTATTTGGTGCGGGAATTTGCGTTTGGTCGTATTTATTTGGGGACCTTCGGCTTCAGTTTCCTACTGGCAACTGCCATCAGAATCGGAGAAATTCGCATTTCTTTTAGAAAGCTTCTGGGAAACCGGAAAAATAACGCAATTAACTATGCCACAATTTTTATTTTTTCCTGAAGGTGGTGGGAGTTTAAAGGTGTTATTCAAGTCGAGTAGACTTTACAGGTTTACCGAGTGAACCCAATCGATTACCATTACGGCTTAATCAGGAAGTACATATTTATTTAAAGTAACGTAGAGAATTTTAAAGAAATATTTTATTATGGTAAAAATTTTAGGACTACTAAACATCTCCTTATAAACTATGGGAGTATGATGTCTTGATAATTTAGTACTTTCTAACATTTTTATCAAATTAGGCTAATTAACTATTTATTTTACTGATTTACATCATCAATTTAAAAATTATTTTTAATTAAATGGAAAATAAAATTTTGATGTGTGAAATGAAATTTTTATTCTTATGAAGATAAAATTATAATTTTAGATGTCACGACATCAATTTATGTTAAAATTAAAGAAAAATTTTAACCGAAATTATAAAGTGTCTAACAATTAATAGTTAATAAATAAAACGAGATAAAAATAATAAAAGAAATTAATTACATTTGGCCTTTTATACTATGATGAGCCATACTTGATTCCAATCGAGAAATACTACAATGACAGGACAGAAATTGCCACGAACATTTGAATATCAATTAAAATCAAAAGTGGGCATTTTATCACCAACTAAAGGGTAGATAAAGCAACATATATTGTGCACATTTTATTTTAATTTCTTAATTGTGCTACTTAACCTGATCCACTATTTGAGGGCTTATGGTCTCCATGGATGTCATTGGCCCTTTACTGTTCCTAGTGGGCAATCCACACAACCCACACTGACGTTAAGTATGTCCATTTGGTGTAAAGATATACTATAATACACTTGCCTACTGCAGTTGGATATTTATATGTGCATTGGAAATGCAATTAAATAATTATGCATTAATTATGGAGGTCTAATGGTCGAAACCCACCAGGCCTTTTCTTTTCTCTTTAAATAATAAAGAAAATACAGCTCTAGAAATTTGGCCTACTTTACAGAATCTTCTTAAACAATAGAATTAGCCAGTGTAAGAGTCACGACAAATTCAAACAGGGAGCGACTGAATATAGAACAATTGATTCTTTTAATTATGTGACAATACATTAATGTTGATTAAAATTTAAAAACCTCATATATCTAGGGGTGTAGGCTAAACACTTATTATACCCTAACAAGATGATCACACCTTCTATTTATATGCGGCACTTTCTGTGCACTGGTTTGAGACAGACATATATGGCCTAGTTTGATCGTACAATTTAATGTCACCACAAATTCCGGTGCCTCTCATCGCACATATCAATTAAATGGACAGGCTTGTTAATGTGGGGAGTTGAATCAAAGTGGCCTGACCAATAGTATCTTTAATGAGCTCATCCACACCATAGGGCAATTATGGCAAAATATTAAATCTGTAATTAATATAATATCTTGATTCGAAGCACACTTGTATACTATAATTTCTTACTTACTCATAGCTGACACTCTTCTTAGAATATTAATTAAGAAGATGCTCTCATTGCTGAAAACCAGGGCCATAAGTTTTATTTAAAAGAAAAATGCTAGTTTTTCAAAATCGGACTAACAAAAATATCTTAATTATTATATTTACTTTAATTTTCATGTTTTTGGGTTGAATCGTAACCTTTCATGGATTCAAAACGGTTTTTTTTAATCCACATTCAGATTGATTTATTCATTTTCTCTTTCTTTTATCTAATATCTCAAAATATTTTAAACGCTAAATATAAATAAGGCTAAATTAGTACATTAGTCCTTCCAGGTTGACTTTCTTACCGGTTCAATTCAGGTAATCCGTATAGAGTTATACGTTTTGGTCCCTCTATCAATTTCAATCCTCGTTGATATAAATATTTTATGAGTTTAATGGTAAACGGAACAAGAACATCCGGTGAGAGCGACACGTGTATTATAAATTTAAACACAATTTATAGTTCATAAACATACTAATACTAATAAACTATAGTGAATTAACTAACGAAACGACATAAACGTCATATAATTAACGGAAATTTGATATTTGGTCACTAAGTTTACAGCATTTTTACGATTTAGTTATTAGGTTTCATTTTTTTACTAAATGGTCACTGATTCAAATTTCCATTAAATTTTTAACCGGAATAGCGATCAATCGGTTTGTTTACCGTTGTCGCAACGGTAAATTATAGCGGTCGACCGCATTTTATTCCGTTAAAAATTAACGGATGTTCGACGAAAAGACCAAATCATAACAACTATATATTCTCAGTGACTATTTAAAAAACATAAAAACTAATGACTAAATCGTAAAAATATTATAAATTTAGTGACCAAATATCATGTTTCCATAAATTTAAGGAATAAAAACTTTAAAAACAAATTTTTATCCATAACTGGACTCCACCTTCACAAGATGCAGGAGCAGCGACTCTGTGGGATCTGTGCGGATCGGCCACCTCGCCCTCCCCACAAGGGCGGCTCTCGCTGTAGATTACCAGATCCACCTGCGTTAGGTTGATCCGCTGTGGTGGATCTGCACGGATCCACTGCCACCAAAGCAGATCCGCACCGAGCGCAATGAGACGCGTTAGGGGGACCCAACGCCAATCTTCTCCACTTCGGCGTGGCGGTGGGTCTACTGCGCCTCCATGCCTTTGCCTGCTTTTGCTTTTCTGATTTGTTCCGTTAGTTGTTTTTATAATTAAATATTACATCAATTGAATTATTTATTTTTTCTATAATTTATACGATAAATGGTATTAATAATTATAATTATAATTTATAAGAGTTGATAAAAAGTGAGAGAGATAATTTTAATTAATTTTTTATTTTTATTAACAACTCCAAACTTAAGGATTCTAGATTGATGCCAAACATGTCCTTCTGACCAAAAACTACTTAGATTATATTTGGTTGAAAATATATTAAAATTTATGTAAAAATTATTGAAATTTATATTATTATTTTTTTAAATTTTGGATGATTAGGTTTTCTTTATTTTCATTTTTTAAAAAATATTGACTCAAAATGTTTCTTTTACAAGTTACATGCGTAAACTGCACATACAAAAACTATTATTGACCCACGAGAAAAACTAATAAAAAGGGTGAAATACAGTTTCGACGCTCTAATTATGAGGTCTTAAGGACATTTTTAATCTAAGTATTGATTTCGTATACTTTTCACCATTCTTTAAAAAAAATTCATCATTTTGGACATAAATTTATTTCTTGATCTTAAAAATTATGAATTTGCCATCATAAGATTATCACTTCTAAAAAAATGATGAGGACAAAATTGTCATTTTACACACCAAAAATTCATTTTATATCCAAATTAACTAAAAAAAATTAATCGATGGTACAAAGTGTTTGAAATCAATAATTGGAGAGTATAATGTCTCAAAAATAAAAGAAGATGTAAAGTATCAGACCTTTTAAATCTTGTGAGTACAGAGTGTAATTAACTCTAATAAAAACTACTGAGATTAGAGTATACATGTAATTGGACTACCTCCACGCGTTCCAGTTGGAATAATCTTTTTTCTGATGGAATGAAGCTCAGCCACAACATCTTTCATGCTCATCCGTTCTCCTGTCTGCTCAGCAGAGCAAGCAACTCCAATGCGAAAGATCGAACTCAAGCATTCCTGGATTTTGTTTATTCTTGCATCCCAGTTGTTCATTGCATTCTGATCTCCATTGCTTTCCTGAAAGAGGCTTGGATCTGCAATCTCTAGCACTTGTTGAGGCAAAGCTGTGTTGATAAAAGAATGCAAGTTTAGAGTGCCTTGGAACATCTCATCCGTCGGTCTCTTCCTTGTGAACATTTCCAGTAAAAGGATTCCATAACTATACACATCACCGTAGGTTGACACCTCATTTCCTGTACCATATTCTATACATATAATATATGATAAAAATAGTATATATTAGAAAATAGCTGCAAATTAAGACAATAAAAAGCATATACGCTAAGAAAGTACTAGTGCTGCCACACTTTCTACATGAGAAAACCAGATAAACTTGTATTTATGAACAAAAATCAAATTACACTTTCATAACTTATAATTTGTCTAACTATGCCTCCATAAGTTTTATTAAAAAATTAATCTTCGCTCTCTGTTTTATTTAGCCGTTAAATTATAAAAAATGACTGAAATATCCCTCTAAGAAAAAATTATTAAAATTTTTATTTTAAAAAAATAAATAAGTATTATTATTTTTTAAAATTAAAATATAGAAATTCTACTTCATTTTTTTTCTCTAATCTTAGATTGGAAGGGTATTTCTGTCGATTCACATCATTTCAGTGTGATTTAAGGGTTAAATTGTACTGTGGATGATAATTGATTTTTTTTAACTTATGGGATGTAATTAGATAAATTAAAAAAATTTGGATACAATTTGATTTTTGCTCATAGATAAGTAGCCTACTATAATGATTCCTCAAATCTGAAACTAAAATATGACTGAGTTTATTAGAAAAAAAAAGCAGAAAAAAACACCTTATATCCTCTTCGATCGAAGCTAAAAATGTTAGTTAGAAGAACAAGAAATATAATGAACTGTGAACATATGATAAATTAAAAAAGGTTTTTTTTCTAAAAAATACCTGGAGCAGTATAACCAACAGTTCCTCGTATGCCAATGGAACTAGACTGATTGGTAGAAGAGACAACGTTGTGGTTGGTTGTAGCAGAAAATCTGGCTAACCCGAAGTCACCCACATGCCCAACCATCTCATCGTCAAGAAGAACATTGCTCGGCTTGAGGTCACAGTGAACAATTGGTGCTTCACAATGCCAATGGAGATATTCCACCGCGCTCGCAACATCGATGGCAATATTTAGTCTTTGAAGAAGACCCAGACACCTTTCTTCCAGATGCGAGTCCTGTTCTTCAGTAGTTGGATGCAACCAATCCTCAAGGCTCCCCTGAGCCATGAACTCGTAAACCAAAGCCTTGAAATCATTACCCTGATAATCAACACCTGAACAAACTGTAAGTATCTTCACAAGATTCCGATGCCTAATGTTTCTTAGGGCTTCACATTCAGCAAGAAAGCTCTTGGAAGCGCCATGGCGCAAAAGGTTCAGCACCTTGACAGCAATTGTCATTCTACCCTCTTCAAGAATTCCTTTATACACAGATCCAAAACTACCCACACCAATCAAATTAGCAGAGGAGAATCCGTCGGTGGCTTTTAGGAGACTTTGGTAAGACATATTCAAAATCACTGAAGAACTACTTGAAGTCAACCCTTTTCCCTTCTTTCTTGACCAATAGACAAATAAAATGGACAGCACAATAAGTACTCCCAGTACACCAAACACTATGACCATTGTTAAATTCTTTAGGATCCATTTCCTCTTCGTGGGCTTTCCCAAGTTGCATTTAGGCAAGTGCATATCAGGTATTCCCCCACACAATCGACTGTTTCCTACAACTAAAGCTGTCCGTGAGTCATTGAAAGCACCATCTATGGGCACTAACCCATCAAAATTATTGTAAGAGAGATTTAGAATCCGCAGCAATTTGAAATCCACGAAGAAGGTGGGGATGTTTCCTGACAAATTATTTAGCGAGAGATCTAATTCTTGAAGTCCTCTCAAAGAAGCAAAACTTGATGGAATAGTCCCCTGGAAAAGGTTTTCTTTCATGTCCAGAAACTCCAGTCTTCACAACTACCAAGACTGCTTGGAATTGCACCGGCTAACCTGTTTCTTGATATATCCAATGCGCCTATATTATTCAGATGTCCAACTTCCATAGGCAAGGGACCAGTAAGACGGTTTCTAGAGAAATTAAGACCGATTGATAAGGATGACAGACCAATGACTTGTGGGGGTATGGCATTGCTGAGCCTGTTATTAGCAAGATCTAATAAAACCAAAAACTGGCAGTTACCCAGACTCGAAGGGATGCTTCCCTGGAGATCATTGTTGCTTAATACTAGTTTGGATAATAGAGTCAAGTTTCCAAAAGAAGACGGGATATTTCCTGAGAGATTGTTTTCTGATAGAATTACCTCTTGTAACCTCTGAAGCTTTCCAATATCAGTGGGAATATTGCCCATCAAATTGTTATTCCACAGCCGGACTGACTCCAAGTTGATAAGATTTGTAATCCCAGCTGGAATCCTTCCAGATATTTTGTTATTATCACCGAAAAATTTTCTAAGAGTAGAGGAGAAGTTACCGATGCACTCAGGTAAGACTCCACCAAAATTATTGTCGTTGATGCCCACCACCTCTAAGCTGGTGGCATTGGCCAAAGTACAGAGAAAATTCAAGTCATCAGCTTTCCCACTTCCTAGGTGGTTCGAGGTAGTGGCCAACCATCGAAACCTGTGCAGCTTTTCTAAAGAAGGGACATTTCCAGTAAACCGGTTCAATCCAATTTCAAAGTATTCTAGATTTGATGAATTGGAAATTGAAGGAGGAATGGATCCACTAAATTGGTTATAGGACATGTAAAGTACTTGAAGGTTTTGTAGGGTTATTCCCAAGTCCCCGGGAAGACTTCCTTGGATTTGGTTATCTACCAAATTAAGAAACGTAATAGAGGAGAGATTGAAGATTGTTGAAGAGATGGTACCAGTGATCTGGTTTGAAGCAATTGCCAGATTCTTGAGATTCATAAGTTGGCCTAGCTCATCGGGGATACTCCCACTTAGGTTATTACTGGATACACGAAGTTCCTCGAGTAACGATAGGTTTCCAAGACTTGCAGGGATATATCCTGTGAATTCGTTGTAGCCTGCAGAAAATGTTTTTAGCTTTGCCAAGGAGCCAATCTCAACAGGAATCTCTCCAAACAGCTGATTGTCATCGAGATGGATAACTTCGAGGTTAGAGCAACCAGATAAGTTAAAAGGAATTCTGCCACCAAGTAAATTATTCTGCAAATGCAGCAACTGTAGTCTACGTAGACGGCCTATTTCTGGAGGGATTTGATGAGTGAAGCTATTGTTTTCAAGATATAGAGACCTTAGAAAGCTCAAATTTCCAACAAAGGGAGATATAGAGCCCATGAGTTTTTGAGATGCCAGGCGCAACTCTGTGACCCTTTGGTGCCGGCGACCACATATAACACCATGCCACTGGCAATAATGGACCGTGGCATCCAAGAGCTCAAGATCATGAACGGGTCACGGATTACTTTGGCCTTGAATTGAAGCAAGGCCAATCCGTCTGTCTCATTCCCCCCAGAGCTGGCATAAGATGCTGAACCAACGCACAATACAAGTATGCAGAAAGCTGAACAAGCTGAGACTGCTGAAATCCAAGGGTGATGTCCCATAGAGAGGTGCGAGAACTCTGTAGCTATCTAGCTAATGGTAATCGGCTGGTAGTCCTCGCTCTTGGCCTGTGACAGTAGAAGATCAGAGAAATAACTGATAAAGCGCGCAGAAACTCCAGGGGCTAACTTGCTTGTTTCGGCTACTGATCAAGGCCAGCGGAACGAAGTTTTTATAAGGATAAAGTCATAGTTAGCCCCATAATTATGACCAAATTTCAAATCGAGACCCTTAATTTTGAAACCCACAATTTAAGACCCATAAATTTTAAAATATGTCAATGTTAGCCCTCCGTCTAAATCCTCCGTCAAGTTGGACGGTTTTTCACCCATGTGCGTTACATGTGCATAATCTTCTGTTGAAATGTCCAAAATACCCTTAGTGAGTGTAAGATTAATATGCCCAATTCTCTCTTCCCCTCTCCTCCGCTCGCTTCCAGTGCTAATTTTCAATTCAACTGACTTCAAAGATGGGTTGGAATGCGTCGTTTGCCTCTCTGAGCTTGAGCAAGGAGAGAAAGCAAGGATGCTCCCCAAATGCAATCATGGTTCCATGTTGATTGCATTGACATGTGGTTCCAGTCCCACTCCACTTGCCCGCTTTGCCGAGACCCAGTTGCTCCAGAAATCTCCAATTCCAACACAAACAGTAGTGCTGAGGAAGCAGAGGATTTTGAGTCATTAGGAGAGAATTTGGATGCTGGGTTTTCTACGGAATCTCCGAATTTCCCCCACAAACGTTTTGTTTTGGGGAAACGAGACTCAGGTAAGTGCTCGGACAGCTTGTCTGGAAGAAGGTCATCATTCTCAATGCCCTCCTTGTCCGTCGTCTTCCTCGTCATCAGCGAGTAGTAGTGGGCCACCAGATGGGATGTTGGTGATTGATATACCAAGATATAGATAGTCAAGAGCTCGAGGTTGAGATCTCAACAGCCCGACTCTTTTGTTATACAAGCATGTAAAATCTGTTCTTAAAATAGAAATTGAACATTTTCTTCAAATGTTAATATTGTAACATCTAGGGCACCGGAGAGCTTCTACGGTTTGGGGATTTTGATTTTTTACTTCAGTTGGGTAGGATGAAGCGCGAACACAACAAGGGCAATGTCGTCTGTGTGAATAACTTATAAGGGCATTATGGACATTTCAACAGCAGATATGCACGTGTAACGCACGTGGGTGAAAAACCGTCCAATTTGACGGAGGATTTAGACGGGGGCTAACATTGACATATTTTAAAACTTATGGGTCTTAAATTGTAGGTTTCAAAATTAAGGGTCTCGATTTGAAATTTGGTCATAGTTAGGGGGCTAACTATGACTTTATCCCTTTTTATAAAGAAATTATAGCCGGTGCTTCTCAAAACTGCATGTCACTCTCTTTTACGTTTACCAGAACGTACATAATCTTAATTTGTTTAAGCCAACGATGGTCCTTGGCAGTGACATGAAAATAGGGACCGAAAGATAATAAATCAAAATTTGCTACTGAATATTTATTGTGAAAAACTAAATATCAAACTAATAAATAGTTAGGTGATCATGTTTGCAGTCCTAAAATTTTTGGGTTTGGAAACATGCTCTTATAGTATTGCTGAAGAGAAATAATAAATAGGTAAGTCGTAGCTTTAGAGCAATTTCGTTTTTTTTTAATTGGTTGATTGCTGAAGTTTGGCAAATTCTCATATTAAGATCATAATTATATAGGAACTATTTCCACAGCGACATGTTTGGTGAGAATAAATAAAGAAATTTAAGAAGAATATATATAGGAGCATTTGAATTAATTAGACTTTGAATAGAAAGTTGAAGATTGAGGCACAAGAAAGACATAGTTTGCAGGCCGGAAAAAAAATGAATAAAAAAGACCAAAACGAGACTCACCGGAAAAAAAAAATGAATAAAAAAGACCAAAACGAGACTCACCTAATCACCGGTCACATTGGAAAAGTTAAGAAAACGAAGACATGATATAGCTAGTTGCATGGTTATGACTTGGGACCACTTAAAAAAAATGCTTAGGACATATTTATTTCTTTTATTTCCTTTTATTATCTGATCTTAATTTGCTTAAGTTAAAAATACAGGAAAAAAAATGCGTCGGTTGCACAAATTTTAACTGCACAATAAGTAATAAAGGATCTATTTTATATTGGGGAACTTGTCTCCACCACTACCGCATTGTGGCCAAGTTTTTAGGTATATCTTTAGTCAATTGCCAATATTGTGATCTTTTTCTTTCGTTTTCACATAAATATTGAGGACTGTTGCTTTCGCCTATGCCAATATCTTGTCTCTGTCTTTCGTTTTCAAAGAAAGATTGACCATCACGAAAATGTTGACTCACTCTGGGCTGTTGCCACGATGGCTCCATGCATGCGGTATTGCAAAGCTTTATTGAGTTTGGAAGTTTTATTAGGTAGAATTGGAGAAGGTCATCTTGTACTCTATTTCTGACTTTTTTGTTGGGAAATGCTGGATGTGGAAAGCATTTTTATTTTTAGAAGTTCGTCCTATACTCAATTCCTGAGTAGGAATTGTGAGACCCTATACATAGCGCTAGCGCTTCACGTTCTTTCTATTTCATTCTATTTCATTTCGGGATAGATGGCTAATACTAATCTAATAAGTGAAGTAGTCGTCGTCTGACCAATTGGCTCGGACACCAGACCGCTCGTGCCTGCCCACTTTGTCTCGCCCTAAATGGAATGACTCTCTTAGATACTCTGCGCCCTGACCTGAGCCCCCACGTCTGCTCTTCTCGTCATGGTAAAGAAGATTAAAAAAAACAACACAGACCGTACTCGAGGTTTGAGGTCTCAAAATTGAACCCCCCACCCAGGCCTCGAGCTCAGTTACACTTTCGTAGAGTTATATGGCGATAATCTAAACTTTAGCTCATACCTATAGCTCAATCCAAACATTTTATATGGGTGGAAGTAGGGACAAAGCCATAATTGAATTTTAAGAAACCATGTAGTTACACACACAAAAAAGTTTGGGGAGGCCAAAATATTAAAAAAATCATTAAAAAATACCTAAAAGAAAATAGAATTCCTAAGGATTTTAGGGTATTGGGGGCGATGGTCCCGCTGGACCAAGAGCTTCGCCCCTAAGTGGAAGCTTCTATGTTCACCCTCAGGGGACAAATCAGGTTTGAAGTCCCCTTCCACTCTTTTGCTTAGAAAAAAAAAATTTACCCATTACAAAATAACCAACCTATAGCAGCGGTCGGAAACCGTTGCTATAACATATAGCAGCGGTTTTTTAGCGGCGGTCGTGACTATCGCTATATACCCGTCGGCATAGGTGTTTAGCGGCGGTTATGGTGACCGCTGGTGAAAACCTGTGGTCTGTAGCCGCGGTCATGTAGCGGCGATTTAAACCGTCGTTATATGCCCAAACCGCGGTTTAGGTTTTGCGCGGAAGGTCTTTAGCGGCGGTTATTAGACCGCCGCTACAGGTTTTAGCAACGGTTAGTTGACCGCGGATGTAGGGATATAGCGGCGGTCACGTGACCGCTGCTATGTCCCTTGACGTTTGTTACATGTAGCAGCGGTCAGTGACCGCCGCTACAGGGTTGATTTTTTGTTTTTATTTTTATTTAATATTCGAATTTTTATTTTTAATATTTTTCTGAAATACAAATTTTGTTATAGAATTTAATTGATTAATGCAAATAAAGAAAAGTGTGATAAAACATAATATATTTCATTGTAACCATATCTTACAAGTTTTGCATCAAACAAAAATAAGTTAAGGACATTTTCTCAATAGTCTAAAACCTAACAAGTCATGACATTTAACAACAAATAACCATAAATTTAATCATCTCCACCTTCATCAGCATCATCTGCTCCTTCACTTTCTGCATCATCTGCTCCTTCACTTTCTGCATCATCGGAATTGTCTGCTATTGCAATATTGAAAAATTAACAAATAGTAATGACATGAACAAAGATAAAAGAACTTAGTACACACTTAAAATTAAATTAATGACAGTATTAATTTATATTAGTATCTTACCAGCACTCGTTTTCCGACTTGCATGAGATGATCTATGAATTGCTGGTGAAACCTGATTGTTATTGGCAACATCTTGGTATTGACGTTGCTCCTACAACGGTTAAACAAACATTAATTAATTACGAAATATACATAAATAGAATCAATAGTAATATGTGAGGATAAATAAATAAAAATTTTACCCAAGCTCGTGCCATGATTTGTATTGTAGATTTAAGCGATGCAATTTGTATTGTATTGTGGTTGTGATGGCGTTGCTTCTTGTGATGTCGTTGGTTCTTGACATGGTGGCACAGGTGGCTGTGATGATGAAGATATAGTCCTGAACCTCTTCCTCGTCATTGTACCTATATAATATTTAAACATGCATAAAAGTGATTTCAATGTAAAATTCAACACAAAACATTTGCTTAAGCAAAATGCCAATAAAACGGATACATTGTATCAAGACGAAGCATGTAAAAAAAACTCAATTAACAGAGAAATATTTGACATACCCAATGTTTAATTATTGAGGTATATCTAGTGTTGTTCCTTCCACCTCATTTCCAAACCACGTCAAATCATCTTGTACATTCTCGAGGATTTGCTCAACGTTGAAATTGTAAGGTTCATTTTCACAGTAGTCATCTATGTCATCATCATTACCAGCATCAAACACATCTCTTGGTTTGGTCTTGACAACTACTTCCCAATTTGGATGTCTTTCATCTCCTACATAGTATACTTGAGATGCTTGTTGTGCCAAAATGAATGGATCATCGCTTAATCGATCTCCAGTATGCACTAAACGCGAAAAATTAACAAGTTCAAATCCAAACTCATCAACTTTATATCCCCTACCAATAGCTGTGTCAACCCAATCACATTTGAATAATACAAAACATTTTTCATCAAAATAGTTGAACTCAATGATATTTCTAATTCGCCCATAGTATGTGGTGCCCCCTTCAACAGAACCAACAACAAATAATAGTTAGTCATACCCTCCGCCTCCCAACAAATACCAACATCTCCAATAAACTCCACAGAACCAACAACAAGTAATAATTAGCCCTACCCTCCGCCTTCCAATCAAATCCACAAACTCCAATCTCCAAAAAAAAAAGAACAAACAATAGTAATTAAGGAAGAGAGATTAAAAATACCACTGACCTGTGAAAGAGTAATATGTTATCGGCAAGTCACCTAATGTCCCTCAATCATAGTGAGAAAATACTGTAGTTGAGACTATTGAGTTCAACTGTCAAAGAAAATTGAAAAGGATCACACAAAACCAAAATTTATTGGTAGAAAATTTAAAATCATATGAAAGAAGATAACATATACATACTGGTATATTTTTTAAATATTGCCAAGATTTTGAATAAATTGCATTTCTTGATAAACATGTCTTAATTCTCTCCTGCATACTGGTATATTTTTTCTCCTCCAATCTGATTGTCCATTACACATACTTCAGCACAGATAGCAGCATTAGCTTAGCACAGATAGCAGCATTCGATAATATTTGTTGGTCTTGTTATAATTAACGTTTGCTCTATCTCAAACTCATGAGTACCTAGTCACCATTAGCAAGCCATAAGTTGCATGATCCAAAAGTTTGAGTTGGCCAAAGAAGGTGACAACATTGCAAATAAGCATGCAATGTTGCATGGCACCATGATCTAGCAGTGTCGAGTTGGATTTAAAATTGAAGATTTCTCAGCTGAAATCTGGGTTCATAGCACAATTATGAAAAGCAAAGCATTACAGTCCTGAGATGTATAATAGCACAATTCAAAGATGACTGTTAGCCATATCTTCTAACCACAATTCAGCGACATTATTGAAGAAAATGCTTTCTAGTTTTAGAAACTTGAAAAAAGTTTACTTCTTTAACATCGGTAGATCAGGACTAATTTGGCTCTTCTTAGTGTTATTTAGTTGGTTCAGAAATACTCATTATGTCTTTAAAGATATGCATGTCATGGTGATCAGTCAAAGAATAGGATTTTCATTTATTTTTGAGTATCAAGTAGAAACTAATAAATTGACAATTTATAGAATAGATTACCAAAGTAGAAGATAGAATATCACGTAGAAACTAATAAATTGACAATTTACAGAATAGATTACCAAAGTAGAAGATAGAATATCAAGTAGAAACTAATAAATTGACAATTTACAGAATAGATACCAAAGTAGCAAGTAGAAGGATCTAGAGTCTCGGGTGGGGGCTTTGCATAGATTAGGGCACTCAGTGCCATGCTTGGAGAAACACTGAAACCATTCCATAAAAAGCATTTAAACTAAATTGACAATTTACAGAGGGATCCCATGGGGTAGAAATTAACAGATTAACTTGGCCATATTATATGAGAGAGGGAGAGATCGGGACTGAGTGCAGTGAAAGAGGGACAGACTGGGAGGGAGGAAGGGAGGCGGCGGGGAGCACTGACCAGTGGATGTTCGAAGGAGGGGAGGCAGAGTGAGAGTGGGAGGCTGGCGTCGCCGGCGGGAGGCAGCAGGCTGGCATCAGGACTCCGGACTCGGGAGGTGAGCAGCGCGTCGGGAGAGAGAAGGGGGAAGAAATTACGGAGAGGGGTTTCGGGGAAATTTTCCACGCCTTAATGCTTCATTTTTTTAATTCGCTGAGGGTGAAGCGAATTAAAAAAAACAATTGTCCGGCCCAGCGCCTGGGCCTGGATCTTGGGGCGGGCCTGGGCCTGGGTCTTGGGATGGGCCTAGTTTGAAGGGGGCGGGCTGGGCTTAACATATGTGAAAAAAAATTATAATTTAAAACTATAATGTTTTCTTTTACAACATAATTGTATTGAAGTTTTTATAATACATGATATGTACTTTAAATACATAACTTAAATTCATAATATCCTTTTTTGAAATAAATAATATGTCCTAATTAATTAGTCTTATATTACAAATTATTCAAATATAATTTCTAATTATAAATAATTTCTACACTACTTAGATATAATCAATAAATATTCAATTACCATAACACCTATGACTAGATATTATGTTATGTATTTTAATTGCATAAGCTAATTAATCTTACAATATCTTTTTGTTTGAAATTAAATAATATGTCATAATTAAATATTATTATATTACTAATTATTACAAATATATATGCTCATTATAAGCATATGATAATAGATGTCTAAACTACTTAGATTTAGTCAATAAAAATACAATTACCATAACAATCATAGATATAACTTTCATAACATTATTTCTAATTATATATAACAACTTCAATGTTTATACACTCTCTCAAATTCCATATTTTATTAAGTAGGTCTCCTAATTTTTTTTAAACATGTGACAAAATAAAATTATGTATTAAAAGGAATAAAATAATTATTAACATTAAATAACATATACTTTTTTAGTTTTTTTATTTTTTTTATTTTTTTAATTATAACTATAGCGGCGGTCACTGTACGACCGCCGCTATAGGTATACCTGTCGCAGCGGTTTGTTTCAAAACCGCTGCTAAAGGTACGAGATACAGCGGCGGTCACTATGACCGCCGCTGTACACCCGATTTTTTAGACACGGAAGATTTTCCCTCCAGCGGCGGCCATGATGACCGCGGCTAAAACATGATCTATAGCAGCAGGTTTAAGGTCTGTAGCGGCGTTCTGACCGCGGCTAAAACGTGATCTATAGCAGCAGGTTTAAGGTCTGTAGCGGCGGTCAGTGACCACCGCTACAGACCGGAAGTTCTAGCAGCGTTTGCCAAGGCAAACGCTGCTATAACTATACTTTTGACCGCCGCTACATAGCCGCGCTTTTTCGCTAACCGCGGCCAAATGAGGGTCTATAGCTGCGGTCCGTGACCGCCGCTAAAAAGACCGCCGTTATAGACCCTCATTTGGCTGCTGTTAGCGAAAAAACGCGGCTAAAGCGGTGACCGCCGCTATAGACCCCCTACAGCCGCGTTTTTTTGCAAAACGCCGCGGAAAACACCCTCTGGCGGCGTTTTTAGCGACCGCCGCTATAGACCTTTTTTTTGTAGTGACCCTTGCATGCTTTTGCCTTTGGATGTTTTGAAACGATAAAAGGTGCAATTTTTTTATATATTGAATGTTGTTATGAAATCTCTCACAAGAAAGAAACGAAAGCCACACTGAGAGTTAAATAAGTCATTTTCCATACTATCATATTTTGTATTCGAACGTTTAAAACTATTTTTTTGTGATTGGCTTGGTGTTAATTGAGTGTGGGGGCAGGATAGCTTAAATTGTTTAGGATTTATCATATATTATGCTCAGTTAAATGCATCCAAGTCTAATACAATTGCTAATATTCCCTTGGACCAGGGTACACATACTAGATGGGAAGAGAAGAGAGAGAGGGGTAGGCTTAAATTGGTTGTTCTACCATTTGAGAAATCAAATTAAAAGAAGATTAAAAAAAAAGGTTTGGTGTGTCGATTGTGTAAAATCATTTTTAAATTATATATCATCCTACATGACCAGGACGAAGCCAGTCTTTTATAAATAAAAACTATCACAATTAATTTATTAAAAAGCTTGGTCGTGTAAAAATCTATTTTATTAAATTAAGAAGTGAAAATTAATCACACTAATTAACTATAGACTAATTATATGGCAAGTTGAAAAGTATTTTGGTCTTAGATAATTTTTCAACCATTTTGAGTTTTTATAACCCAAATTAATAAGTTTTTTTCTTTAAAAAAAAATCTGCGCGCGAACCATTTTTCTCAAAAGTTCTCTTCTAGATTGCTGTGCTCCACTTTTTTTTACCCACTTTTACAAATCTCCATTTCTATCTAAATAAATTTTCTAAATTTTCTACCAACTTTCACAAACTCCCTATGGTACTTAAACTCAAAAAAAAAAGTAACATATATGCCAAACAACAACTTCATGTGCTATAATGTTTCCCTTGGAGAAAAAAGAAGGGGGGAGAACAATAGGTAGTATACGACTTTTCGAGAGCCAACAAAGTATCTGAGTAGAAAATGAGCTTTAGTCTTTTTTCAAGGACAAAATAAAAAAGAACCTTTGACTGTCTCTTCGGAATTTGAAGCTACAATTTGAAAAATATTTGCGGTTACAATACCAAAAACCTAATCTTAAGGTTTTTGACACACTTGGGTTCAACGCTTTGAATTGATCCTTTTCATCAGCATTTTGTTGAAACTTCTAGCCTAGTGCCTAAGCATTCTACATAAAGGCAACAAAAATGCCATGTGTTTGAGAAATAAAAAAAAGGAAAAAAATTAGAGGGCCTAGGCAACCATACTCACCATACTTGGTCCCACTCATTGAGCAGGTTGAAGGACTTCCCATGTGATCCTCACCATGGCGAGGCTAAGGGGGATTACCCATGATAGTTTCCAAAGTTGGTCATGAACTAGCAAGTAAGCAAAACTAAAATAGCTACCTTCGATTGAGAGGAGATCACAATTTGTTGGGTTTTCTTCTTATTATTTGATAGGAATCACGGGCAGCCGCAACAAGTTAGCTACCTTCTCGCTAATAAAATTGTGATTATAATCGCTGTCAATGAAACCAATAAATTTATGATGTCCTACTTTGAATGTAAATCTTTTTTTTGTGCTAAGAAAAACACGATGCATTAAGGAAAAGAACGATGCATATCACAACACTGGATATGCTCAAGAATGCTAGACGCGTAAAAGAAACCAACACAACCCAACGAGGCTGCCCATTTAGCCAAATTGTGGGCAAGTTGATTACAACGGCGAGGGACCCAAGCGATCCTCCAATCTGAACAATCGACAAGAAAAGCACGAATGGAAACCACCATATCAGCAATAGCCCAACTGGGCTGGGACGAAGAAATCACCTCCTTGTAAAGGAGAAGGGAATCACACTTGAACTCCACCCGGGACCAATCTTTACGATGAGCCAAAACCATACTCTCCAACAGGGCCTCCGCCTCACCCACGAGAGGGTCCATAGCAGCTGAACGTTCCATGTATGCCATACAGAGGGAACTGAGAGAGCCTCTAACAGAGATTGCTATGTAAAACCCATTTGGACGACAAGTCACGTCCTAATTGAACTTCAAAAAACCCGGTGCAGGAGGTTGCCAATGCAACTATAAACCTAGCCTAACCTCCTCCCAAGCCGAGGAATGTTCACCGTAACACCTGCCAATAACGGAGATCAACTTCCGGAGGTCAACAACTACGCCCTCATGAACAATTAAATTCTGCATCGTCCACAAGCTGTCCATCACAAGTGCTGCATTTAAAACAAAAGCTCTCAAGCTGCGGTTAGGAATGTCGAACACCCTGTCAGCGTGCAGTATAGTGTAGATCAAATCAGCAGAACTATCCAAAGCAAGGGAGACCATCTGAATAGCCCATGGGGATTCACGCCACATAATCAAAGCCACACTATAGCGAACCAAAAGATGGACAGTATCTTCATGGGCACACCTGCAAAATGGACACTGAAAACTGTTTTCCTCCTCCCTGTGTAAGATTTTACCCAAGGCACCCCTGGTCTTTAAAGCTCCAGTAGCAATTTTTCACAAGAAAAATTTAAGCTTGTCCTGCACCTTCAATTTCCACAGCCTCTCCCAAGACGATGAGTCAAGCAGTAAGGGGTGCCTGACCCGTCTAGCTTGGACTTCGTTGACCATTGATTTAACTGCGAGGATTCTGCTCCTCTCCTTGCACCAAATCCATTTATCTGCCGCATCAGAGTTGGGAGCGAGAAGTTGAAGGATTAACTTTAGCAGACGAGTCAGAGAAAAGGCGGCGAATGAGACTTTCATTTTAAAAGCCGAGAACGAGGTATAATCAAGTCATTCACAAATTGGATAGATTGATCAAAAATCATGCCAACTCGCCATTTGGGCCTACAATCCAAACTTCCCGGTAGCCAAGGATCCTCCTTCAAGCTCACCAACCCCAACTACGGGACTTGAAGAATGCTGCAAAGAGAAACAACAATTTCGGGGTGAGTGTTCCTACTGCAGAACAGAGCCGATTTGGCTTTGTTCACTTGCTGCCCGGAGAGTTTAGAATACTACTCCAGGATAGAGTTCAGCTAGTTGGCTTCCCTTGCATTTGCCCGAGAAAAAATCAACAAGTAGTTGACGAAGAGCAAGTGAGATATGGAAGGCGTCGAGCGAGAGACCTTGATGCCGTGAAAAATTCCAGCAGATTCGACACTAATCAACATGCGAGAGAACACCTCCGCACCCAAAATAAAAATAAAAAAGGAGAGGGGTCCCCCTGCCTTAGCCCTCTAGAAGGATGAAGAAACCCGAAAGGAGAGCCATTAAGCAACACCGAAAAAGAGACAGTGCAGATGCACTGTTCTATCCAGCGTATCCACTTATCAGCAAACCCAAAACACCGAAGAATGCGTAACAAGAAACCCCATGCCATCCTGTCGAAAGCCTTTTCCATATCTAGCTTAACTGCAGCGAATGTCTTCCTGCCTCTGTTAGCTTTCATGGAATGCAAAACTTCTTAGCCTAAGATAGCGTTCTCTTGAATGGTTCTCCTAGGAACGAAAATCGCTTGAAAAGGCGAAATGAGGCGGGGAAGAACTATTTTCAAACGATCAGTGAGGATTTTTAGACCACCTTGTAAGCCACGTTGCACAGACTTATGGGGGAAATTGCTCAATTATTGTCGGATGGTCAACTTTGGGAATAAGGACAATGAAGTTGTGGTTTAATTGCTTCAACATGAAGTCTGTCCAAAAAAAGTGTATGACAATTTCAATCGAAGCCCTGCCGACAGAAACCCAGTAAAATTGTGGACATGTCGTATGGGCCAGGAGCCTTTATAGCTCCTATATGAAAAATGGTCCTTTTAATTTCGTCCTAGCTGTGGATGGAACAGAGGCTAAGGTTATCTGCAGCAGTGATAACCGGGTGCACAAGCTCTTCAAGAACCCCAAGATCAACAACGCCCAAAGACTCATAAAGTTGCTGAAAATAGTTGATAATATGGTTGCCCATATCAGCTCTGCTCTGCATCATTCCAACCGTATCCAACACAAAAGAGTCACCCTCCAGAATAACTTGAGGCCAGTCCATACAAGCAACAATCTTATCGCCCAACCATAAAGCCTCCACCTCTCCCACCAACGAATCCACTACATCTTGCAAATTCGTTTCAACATGAAGAAAAGACCCTACAAATCTCTAGAAACACAAGTTGTCATAGCCATAAGAAGGACGAATGACAACATCTACATTAATCTTGATCATTTTTGGATTAGGTGGTTACCAGACATGGGATAACCTCAAATGACACATCTGCCAAGTATTAACATGATGAATAGTGACACGATGAAATTTTACTAACACCTGCAATGTATCACAATCATAAGGTTCATCAACTACTCTATTTTTTCTCAAACCAAACTACATCCAACGTATTCACAGCATACAACGAAAAATGATGGTGCTCTGCCACAAGAATACCAATGATCTAAGGGTTTAAAATAATAGAAATCCAATTGACAATAGGGTAAACAGCAAACTGCTCAAAAAACAAAAGGCCAAGGGGCCTCCCTCCAAGGAAGACGACTAAATCTACAGTCCAAGAATAAGTGATTCAGCGATTCCAATTGGTCAGCACACAGAGGACACGTACTGGTCTGCAACACTCTGCGATGAATAGCCACATCAATATGAGATCGAGTGGGTAAAATATTTCACACAATCTTCCATAACAAAAGGCGCAATCTAGCATGAATCTTAAGTTTCCACAACAATTTCCATTTAGACATGGACAGAGGGCTAGTTGCTGCATCAAAGAGAGGGAGAAGAGCACGGTACATAGACTTAGTGGAATATGTGCGGGAAGATTCAAGAGACCAAACCCAACGATCCAGGCCTCCCTCCAGCTGAAAATGAATATGAAGAATAGAGGAGATAATTACTACATAAAACCTTTAGAAAAGACTATCTCGATCCCACTGATGGGTTAAGAGAGAAATCAAGGAACTCACCTTTTCATTCTCCCATTGCTCAAGCACCACAAAACGTGGTTTGGGCAGAAAATCTACCATCCCAATCACCCATGGATCAGTCCATACTGTTGTAGACTCCCCATCCCGAATTTGCCTATACACCAGGGATCTAAGATAGGGCCTTAACTTCATAGTACCACGCCAAGCCCATGAAGCCACCTTAGGAGAAGTAGCCTCCCAAAAATAAGAATGACGCAAATACTTGGCTTGGCAAATAGACACCCATAAGGAGGAGGCATTAATGATCACATTCTAGCTTTGAGAGGCTAGAAGGGCAACATTCATCCAAGATAAATCGTGAATGCCAAGGCCCCCATGGCTTTGGACAAGCACATCGAATGCCAAGACTTAAGCGTCAAGTGGTGAGCACGGGAGGGATCAAAGCCCACCAGAAATTCCACATACACTGGTTAACACTTTTACACCGTCCCTCCGATAATAACAAAGAGCTCATATAATAAGATGGCATAGAAGTTGCCACCGTGGAAAGAAGAGTGGTACGCCCTGCTTGGGACAACAACTTGGACTTCCAGTCAGAAGTCCTATTAAAGATATGCTCTTTTAAATCATCAAGCACCCGGGTCTTAGCTCTAGGAAAAATAATTGTCAACCCCAGATGGCGCATTGCTGAACACAGCTGACTGGCCCCACCATATTCTTTGCTAAAGAATACAACCGATTTTTGACGATTAAGAAGATGCCCTGACCAAGCCATATATTTGTCCAAACAAAGATTTCATTGGATAACATCCTGCTCATGAGCTCTAGAAAATAAAAGCACATCGTCAAAGAAAAAAAGATGAGTAACCGAGGGGGCTGCTGAATTAAGCTTTATCCCCTGAATGAGCTGTTGCATTTATGCTCGAAAGATGAGGCGAGATAAAACTTCTGACACCAAGAGGAATAGGAAAGGTGATAGGGGATCGCCTTGCCGTAAACCTTGAGATGACAAGAAATATCCAAAGGGGCTGCTTTGTAGAAGAATGGAAAAATATGAAGTCAAAATGCATTGCTCAACCCACGATAGCCAACGAGAATCAAAACCAAAATTTCGGAGCACCGCCAAAACAGCGTCGCAAAAGCTGAAGAATTTGTTTCTTCACTTCTCTCAAATGAACGGCGCTACAAAAGCTTAACAATATTTTTCATTTCATAACTCAATTGAATTGTGCCGCATTTCTTCAAGTACAAAAATTAATTTCACTTCAAAAATCAAATATGTTGAAGAAATGAAATGAGTTGTTGAAGGAGGTAATGAAATGACATCATGCAACTTTGATTTCCATGGAAAATTCACAATGACGTCGTTCTGAGTTGGGTTTTTTTCACTCAAACACTTAAGTATATTCGACATTCAGTTGTGGTCCCCCAAAATTCGCAAAGAGAAAAGTTGAAAGAACCCTAGACTAGCCGAGAGGAGGAAGAGGTTGCTTTTTGAATTTTTAATCAGCTTGTTGTTTTTATTTTAGTGAAGAAAGTGCATATGTGGGGTCGAAAGTGGATTGTTTTGCTGTGGTTTGTTGTCTTTGAGATATGTCGCCAGGTATGTACTAATCTTGCTTTACTGTGGTTTGTTGTCTTTGCTTTTGTATTGCGTACTTATTTTTTGTTGGGGAGTAGCATGAACTTTGGATGGAGAACACGTTTGAAAAATCACTTTTGTTTCTTTGCTTTGTTGTGTGCGTGTAGGGAGTGAGTTTTTTATGTGTTGTGTGGTGTCATTTAGTGTAGTGTGTGTTGTTGTAAGTCGTTTTCGTAGGAATAAATGTTGTTTGTCTTGTTTGCATATAAACAACAACTTGTGCTCCCTGGGTTTTCTTATTGCCGCATACAACTCACATGTATAGTGTCTAAGTGGTCTCAAACTGGTTGATTCGCAGTGATCACGAAAGAAACAAGTGAAAGGAAATTACATATGTAGATTTAGTTAACCCCGATAAGAACTCATCCAACATTAATATAGTAATTAATACTCATAACTGTATACATGACATAGTTGTTATACTAATAAATTTTCATTAGTGTCTACATAATATAGTTGACATGCTTTATTGTAGAAATAAATATTAAATACCATTATTATTAGTACCCTAAACACGCGTTAATAAGATCAATTTACTAATCTGTTTAGTTTTTGCCTTCCTTAGATTTAGTACCTTCATTTCATTTATTTTACATTATAGATTGGCTAATGTAACGAAATTATCAAATTAATTGATTTATATGTTGGTTGTAGGTGCGCTGAATATAGTTCTTTATCATGCAGAAATATTTTTATGAGGTAGGGGGAGCTTTAATGTTGGAGGGAAGGGCGAAGTGATTGGCAAGATGGATCACGACTATAATCGGTAGGAAAATTCATGAAGTGATCTTTTCTCTTGGGTATCATCAAATGGGTTATCTTTGGTACACTTTTGATGATGAAGAGTGACTAAAAGTACAATCATTTAACAGCGACAAAGATGTCATCCGTATGATGAATAGGGACCGGGAAGAGAATAGGATGTTTCTCTAAACATCTACATGGAGCATGTTGTTGATGAGGATGAGCTAATTAATGTATACTCCCCATTGGCACAAATTGGTTTTATACCATCTACATACGAGGGTGATGATAGTGGGGAGGATATTCAAGTGACGCCTGAGCCAGAGTTTGAATTCAACGGGTTAGGTCTTGATGATGAGGACGATGTTGAAAACTATGGGTGGAAAAAGTAGAAATAGAAGTAGCGGTAGACGTAGACGTAGGAGGGGGCTGGTGGTGGTAGGAGAGGGGCTGAAAGTAATTAGGGTGAGAGTGAAGAGGAGGAAGAGCAGTCCAACTATGGGACTGATCTCAACAATTTTTTTGGAAAAGACGTTGACGAAACCGAGGCTTTTGACGATATTGATAGTCTAGAGGATGCACACCAGGAGACACAGAATGATGTGGATTGGTTTGGGGCCTTTCCAAGTACCCCGGGGGTGAGGAGGGCCAAGGTGTTGAGTCAAATTATGACGACTTTGAAGGCTTTAGAAGTTGGGATGGATCTAATAGTGATGAAACCCCACGTAAAAGGAGACATGTAGAGTTTAATGAGAAGACAGATATGCAAGGAGATGTTAGAATTTATAGAGGATTGATATTTCGTACGACAAATGTCTTACGGAAGGCATTAAGGAAATATTCAATTCAAATATAGTTTAACTACATGTATTTGAAGAATGATAGGATCAGAGTGCAAGCTCGTTGTCAAATTGAAGGATGTGACTTCTACATCTTCGCATCTAAGGTGAGGGACTACGACGGGATCCAGATCAAGTCCTTTATAACTTAGCATAATTGTGGGGCTCATTTTGAAAATTCAAAATGCAATGTACAGTTCTTGGCTCACCACTACCTTCCGAACTTCAGAGATTCACCTAATTGGTCTGTGACTGCAATGAGAGGTCAAATTCGCCAAGAATTCAACATTGGCGTGCCATTGCATCGTTGTTACCAAGAAAAGAAGCTGGCATGTAGGATGGTCTTTGGGAACCAAAGTGAACAGTTCAAGTTCACTGCAAGGTACGCATTAGCCTTGGAGAGGTGGAATCCCTGTACTACCGTGTTTCTTTGCAAGTTTGGGGATCACTCCAGGCGGATTTATGTTTGTTTGAAAGGGTGCCAATATGGGTTCAGACACTGTAGATAGGAACATGAAGGGGGTTTTGGAGGCCAAATGTTATGTGCCAGCGTACTAGATGGGAACATGATATGTTCCCGATTGCATAAGCGGTGGTTGAGGCAGAGACGAGGGATTTCTGGAACTGGTTTTTGCACATTCTGTTGAACGACATTGGAAATATTGATGATCGTAGTTGGACATTGATGATCGATAGACAGAAGGTATGCGGTATTGATTCTTGAATAATTTGTCTCTACCATTTGTTTTTACGAATAGACGAGGGTAATAAAAGGTGGACTGTATTTATCGTGCATTTAATCTATTGTTCATACTAATAAAATAACAGAAACTCTACCTGCAGTGAAAAAAAGATTAGGAATATGGTATAATAGTTCATTGAAGACCATCCATTTGACATTCCCACGAAGCAAATTAGAATATTTATTCACGTAATGAATGGGTTATATATATGTGGTTATTAATGATAATGTTGGATTTATTTGCAGGGCTTGGGATTGGTTTTTGAACATGAGTACCCAGAGATGTCTCATCGATGTAATGAAGGGGAAGACGTTGAAGGATTCGTTAGGGCAAGTTGCTACTTCATCAAACTATACTGATTTCATTGGTGTAATGAAGGGGTTGGAGTTAATGTGCCCGAGTATGCATCAAGAGCTTGCGGTGATCGATCCTGCTATATGGTCGTGGCATGCTTTCAGTTTACAGGCCAAGACTGATATGCTACTGAATAACATAGCGGAATCTTTTAACTCCTGGATAAAAAATACATGCGACAAGCCCATAATCACAATGCTAGAAATGATTCGACGTCAACTCCTTATGAGGTTTCACAAGAAGCGAGTAAGAGTAGAAGCAACAGTGGCACAAACTCCAAATGAATTGTGTCCATAGATTTCCAAGTTATTTTAGAAGATAAAGACTTCCGACTTTGTGTATGTCAATGGCAGAGCGATTTTGAGTTTGAAGTCGACCATCCATATGGACCACGTCGGGTTGTTGATTTGAATGCCTTGACATGTACATGTGGAAAGTGGCAGCTTACTGCCATTCTATGTATCTATGTAGTCTCTACGATACGTCATAGTAGACAGCGCCCTGAATAGTACGTAAGTGATTGCTATTGCTTGACGACTTATCTAAAGTCGTATGAGCAAGGTATACATGCTATGCTGGATCCCGAAGGATGGCATGAGAATGAGAATGAAGTGATTTTGTCCTCGCATGTGAGGGTGCAACCTATACGACCAGGGAAAGGCTAGAAGAAGGGAGGCAGATGAACTAGCAGGTACTTATAACATCAGCCGTAGCAGCTATTTGGTGAAATGTGGAAATTGTGGTACTGAAGGGCACAATGCGTGTGCTTGCCCTCACCCCGAGAACCCTAATAAGAAAGTATGAAAAAAAAAAGACAAAGAAGGTCACCACTGATGGGGATGCAGGAGCTGGCAGTAGTGGTGGAAGCACGACAAGAGCATGTGTTGATAGTTTTAATGACTATATATTCTCCTTTTGATTTGGATTATAAATATTGGCTACTAATGTTTTGTCTCGACTTTCAAATGATTGTCCAATTGCAAAAGATAGGGGGCAAAGACATTTTTATCAAAGCGCCAAAGGCAAGAAGATTGAAGATCAAGAAGATGCAAAGGGCTCAAAAGTGAAGATTCAAGACCATAGGGCATAATCTTGTAACTCTTAGTTTCAATTTTGACAAGGATTATGAATCACACTTGCATATCTTTCAAAAATGTGCATAAACCGTTTTACCTTTTGTTTGAAAGATTAAAATATTTTTAAAGGTTTCAAAACACCCCAATCAAACTCTCAAACCTTTCATATACTTATGGGAAGTAAGTCTTTAAAATTGAATGTTTAAAAGTAGTAAAAAAATATGGTTTTAAAAGAACCGGACTATGTTTTTAAGTTGGGGAGGTCGACCGGTTGATAAAGCGGTTGACTAATTGTCTTTGGAAATAGATCCGTTGAGCTTATGACAATATGATCGTTGGGTAATGATAACTTGAAGCGGTCGACTAGTTCATGTAACGGTTGACCGGCTCGTTTTAACAAACGACTATTTTCCATATGTGGCTTATAAATACACATCCATAACGTCTAAAATGAATACACAACGATCACATATCATTTAGATCACTTGAGAAATATTACAAACCTTCATATTTTATATTTATCATATCATTCACACAAAACACACTTTCATATCCTTGTATTTGTGTGAATCAAGAGATAGAGCCTTCCATTTTCATATCTACTCTATCAAGTGAGTTTTTGTTCTTCAATCTTTATATCAAAAGAAGTTATTCCTTTAGTAAGGGTTGTTCACTAAAGAAGAAGCTTAGAGATAAAATATCTCAAGCTTGGGTGGGTTGTGAGTAGTGTGCCCGAAAAATCACTTGGTTGGATTTGAGTGTTGGACCCAGTAAAACACTTGTACGATTCTCTAGCACTCGAAAATCAGAGTGTATGCTATTTGAAGAATAGTGGAAAAACCTCAAGGCTCGTTGAAGAAGCCTGAGGGGTCGATGTAGGCGGGTTTGCCAAACCACATAAAAATCACGTGTTTGCTTCTCTAAACCTTTTTTCTTTATATATAGCACTTATTTATACTTGTTGCATATATATCTGAGCTAAATTAGTATTTACTTTGCAAACACGTCTTTAGGGGTTAAAAGTGAAAAGTTTAAAAAATTAATTCATCTCCCCTTTTGGGTTGCCTTAACCCTGGAACTTACATGGTTCACAATGATATTGACAGAAACTGTAACTTTGATTCAAAATGACCATAGGAGGAATCAATGCAATTTCATTACAGAAATCATAAGAACAAACAACATCTTTGTTCCATTTCATTGCAACAAAGGGCTTCCACTTCCACTTACAACAATCCTCCCATTAATAGTCACATATACAAAAGGTGCACTACAAACAACATTTCTCCCATAATTGCAATGACAACCAAGAATCCTCCAACAATACATTTGATCATTGTCATAGAACGCTTAAGCGATACTACCTTAGATTTCAGATCTCTTATCTCCTTTGTTAAATATGGTTTTACTTCCATTCCACGCGGGCAGGTGGAGGGATCAAACCAGCAAATGTAACCACTTTGTTTCGGCAACAAATTTTTTTGTTACTCAGTTATAAGTAACAATCAATAAAAGTTGTAATCATAGAATAAGGAATGAAGATACCTTATTGGTGTCGTACTTTACCTAAGAATGATTCATGGTAAAGGAAACTGAAAAGCGCTTTAGGATCATGCAACTAGTTGAGAGATGGATCATCAATTTCTTAAATGTCACCTTTTCTTTATTACAACAGGATTAACTAATTGATCACATCCTCCCTTCTTCAATCTATGGTATAAATTGTCGTGATATTCTTGATTCAAGCTATCATAGTCTTTAGTTTCTTGGTTCTATCCCATCTTTTCTCCCTTTGGAAGTCTTAATTCCTCAATTAAACAAAAAAAAAAACAAGTTGTCTAGATATATGGTAAGATCAAGAGAATTTCGGGCTTGTTAATATACTATATAAGCAAACAACAAAACAGATTATGTTGGATTCATATGGATCTTTCTTTTTCATGTCAACGATCTCCATACGTTTTCAAACTATTAAGAAGTAATCAAACCTAGGTGTTTTGTTTACATAGACTTAAATTCAGTGGGCTAGGGTGCAATCAGTTTCCAGAATAGAATTAACCATTGGCAAGATTGTGATATTGAAAAAATTACACATAAAAAGAAAACATTGAAACAATTCCATTGTGGTGCTGGCTTCATTTGCAGAATTAACCATTGGCAAGATTATGATATTGAAAAAATTACAGATACAAAGAAAAATATTGAAACAATTCCATTGTGGTGCTGGCCGCATTTCATAAATATTCAGTTCTGGAAATTTATTGCACCCTGGCCCATTGAATTTAACTCTCTACCAATATTACACATACAAAGAAAACATTGAAACAATTCCATATTTTGTAAATCTTGTTGGCCGCATTTCATAAATCTTTGCAAGAGATTTTCCAGATCAAAGAAAACCCAACACCAACTAATTTCCAATAACAAATCTACTCATGGTAATTGTGTGGGAACAGTGCTTTACAGGAGGAAGAAATTGTTGTGAGAGAGGGAAAATAATTGCACAAGTGAAATGCTCAAATGCTCATCGAATGTATTGTTGTTGGCAACGAGGCCATCGAATATATTGATTTCAACGTATACACTGGCTAAATGCTCAATAAGGTCATATAGTATTGTACCGAAACTTCCATTTCGTTCTGATAAAAGTTGAAACCATGCTCTCTTCCGTAAAAGATGTTTTTTGTTTTTTTTCCTCCATTTTGAAATCGCCGAGTTTTACGCCTTTAGATTTGCTAAAATCGTGGGTCGTTGTTAGGGAGAAGGAAAAAGCTTAAAGCAAGTGAAATGTGAAGCGATCTGGGAGGAAATAGTTACCTTTTCTTTGACATTTCGAAGCTGAACCACCGCTACCACTTCGCTCCACCACTACTGCAAACAGAAGTAGTCTAGGGTTCAAAAAAATCGTCAGAGATGATTTAGGGGAAATTTTGTGCACTGTGGTTTTGGCTAAAAAAAATACTGTATAATTCACAATAACCTGGACGACGCCATTTAGTTGAGAGAAGTGAAATGAAAAAAAATTCTTCAGCTTTGTGGCGTTGTTTTGCCTTATATACCAGGTGAGATTTTAAAGAATGAGCTGAGCTGGCGTAATGGGTTGCCACATGGAGTCTCTGCTGACGTGGATTGTCTTTCCGTTAAGCTGATGGACGGAAGCCTAACTGAATGACTTCTACCTAAAACGCATTAAGTATGAGGGCCTTAGATTTGAATTTTGATTTCTGATGGACCATTTTGCAAAAAGGTATAAACTCAGACACTAAAATGTCAATTCCTAAAAAAAAAAGTTAGGGCTCAAACAGTATCATTTTGAGCCCTGGTTTAAAAATAATAAAAAAAATTAGATGACTTGAGTCGTTTTCAAAACGTATAAGTGAATAATTCAATAACATTGATACAAAATTTCAAATTTGAAGGCAGAAGGCAAACAGGAAGGGAAAGGTGGGTACCGGAACGAAATGAAATCGAAATGAAAATGTTAATTCCAGTGGATACTGGAACTGGAATCAGAATGGACCATTTCGATTTCATCCATTTGAGTACCCACCCTTGCAGCCACCACCCCTCCCTTCGCTCATCTCGCATGGAAGAGCCCCTCTCTCTCTCCTCCCCGTGAAAATGCAATTTGGAGTTGAAAAATTGTGGAAACAGTGTTGTTGTTAGCATCACTTCTGTAAATAACGGTTCTTTACCTGCAAAAGGGAGAAACTGGTAGAGCTTTAACAGTTGGGCGTACCTGGCCGAACAGGCCTAACAACTAACAGCCCAAACTGATGAGCTAAACAAATGGATGATCCGTTGGCAGAAGGCTGTGTCCATTAGTGTAATACTTAGCCACTTTGGTTGTAAAGACTTTCTGATTCACTGGAAGAATCAGGCCATTTCATTGAATCCATTTTCATTCCATTTCCATCAAAATTTTCATTTCCAAAACAATCACCGAAAAGTCTCTTACAGTTGTCGAAGGAGACTCGAACATAACCGCTGTCGAGACAGGCTCAGATTTCTCGTTGTCTTTGATCTTGCGTCTTTCTCTATTCGGGTAAGAGATTGGTGAAAGGTGCTAATTTCTTGATGTTTTGAAGAAAACGTGAATATAGTTTATTCCCTAAATCGTTTGGAAGATTAGACTCGAGCTTGACTCGACTTCAATCTTGGTAGTCGGTAGATTTTATTTGAGTTCGAGAGAGCTCGGGCAATTATATTCTATAGTGAGCTCGACTCGATTACAACCCTAGATGCAGCCCTTATATATGTTGTTGCGGGAGAACCAATATTTCAATTCTTCGAGGTTCAGATTTCAGCTGTGGGCCATTAAATATAGACCCCTCAATCTTGTGTTATCTCTTGCTATTTCTTTCTGGAGAGGCTAGTGTGTCCTAATTGTATGAAGGTTGTCACGTCCCAAAAATAGCATAAATAAATAAAAGAAATTTATCACATTTATTGGAAACAAGACATAATATATCGACATTATTTCAAAACACAAACTTGAACAACTTAAAATCCATAATGATGCTCTCATCTATCCCGCCCACATGCTCTCTAGGCTCAATCTCTGAGTAATCTCTGAAAATAAGAAAAATAAAACGGAGTGAGTTCGACAACTCAGTAAGCAGAAAATAAAAACATATTTTTTTTCTTTGAAAATAATACTCAATTCAGTGACCAGAAATACAGAAAATAAAATAGCTTTTCAGAAAATCCCCTTGACATCAACAGTAAGCCACATTGACCCCTGTGGCAGGGTTGTGCAATGACTTAACCGGCGGCCAAACCGAATTAAGCCAACAGAAAGTAGAGTTTGCCCTACTAAGACTTAGTCACGTACGCTAAGTGTGCACTAGGGATAAACCCACACAGAAACCAATCCGAAGAATGGGCGCACCAGTAATCAGTAATGAGTTGGTACTAACAGCAGCAGTAATCAGTAATCAGAACATCGCCTCGTGGTTTGAAAACAGTATAATATATAATATCAGAACTCAGATTTAAAATCAGAAATGATGTTCAGCAGAATACAGAATCTGTGAGAAATAATTCAGAACAGTCATATAAACAATCTCAGAAAGTCTTTTAAAATTCCACATTTGTTTTCAGAATAACATAAACTTGCAATAAAATATTTTCCACAAAATCGTTTATGAAAACATGTTCATAATTTTTGAAGAAAACAATATAGTAGCTCTGCTTACCCAATTTCCTTCGATAATCAAATCGCCCTAGAAAACACGTATTGCAACGATCCTCAAGAACCGAAGAAAAACGTAAATACCCAACAATGGCCGAATATAGAGAGAGAGAGAGAAAGAGAGAGAGATCTCGAAAATGACTGATGTCGAAATTGAGAGGTGTGCTTGACCTCTGAACGAGCTCCCCCTTTTATAGGTGAGGAGAATCCAAGATTTGGCCTAAAACTTCATTGCAAAATCTTGAAACTGATGTCCTTTCGAAATCCCCCATAACACATGATAACTCATATTATTTATGAAGAATCTTCGAGATCTTTGCAAATGAGTTGAAAGGCCACGAAAATCAGTCGAAAAGGTGCTAAAACGGATGTGAAATTGAAGAGAGAGAGAGAGAAAAAAAATTGATGAGAGAGAAACTGAAGGGTTGAAAACGGCGGCTAGGGCATAAGAATCAAGATTCCAAAGTTTGGGGAAGAAGAAGATCAAAACACACCGTTTTACTTAAAATTTCAATTCGGCAAAACGTGTTTAAATAAAATAAAACCTGAGAAATATCATTAAACGTGTGAAGCGCCTCAGCGGTTGAACTACGAATCTCTCTCCTTTAAGGCGCAGGTTCGAATCCTCGCATTCCATTTTTTCCGCACAAAAATTACTATACATATAAATAAACTACACCGCACCATAACCAACAAACATGTGCCTAGCCCAGTGGTCTTCCTCTGTTAAAACCCCAGGTTTGGAGTTCGACTCCTGCCTTTGCCAAAACCTTTTTTTTTTTTTACCTGGGTTCTCACATCCTTCCCCCCTTAAAAAAAATTTCGTCCTCGAAATTTGCTAAAACCAAATATACATACCTGAGAACATCCTTATTGTAATATGCAACTTCATCTCTGCTGATAACCATTCATCTTTGATGGTAAAGGACAATCTCTAACATAATGTCCCGCCTTTCCACATCGAAAACATAACTTATCTGCAACTCGACATTCCCCCCAATGTGCTCGATTACACTTTGGACAAAAAGAGTTTTGCGATCTGTGATGTGTACCTTGACTTCCTTGTTCCATTTCTGTGTTTCCTTCATCTTTTCTTCTCTTTGGAAAACCTTGACTGTTGTGATTTAGAGTGATTGAAAAACAGTTCTTCTTGTTAGAAATATGCCCTCAAAACAAGTTATTAGAATAATTATGAGATAATTATTTATTTTATCTTCGCATGTATTTATTACTTTTTGGGTATAATGTTGTGACATGAGATGTTACACAGTTATATTGGTAAGTGAAATTGTAGAAAAGTCATGCCGATGATTAATGAATCAAAAGGCGGGGAGTATGACTTTTCGGTTCTTGGTTCACTTGAATGTTGTTCTAGACCGAGGTACATGTTTATGTACAAATTGGTCTACACTCGTTGTGTCTCTATTAAAATAGGATGATGGACTCCGTCATTGGGGTAGTGACCTTAAGCAGACGAGTGAGTGCACTGTAAGAGTACATGCACTGAACGAGATCGCATATGAATACCTTCTGGAAGTGATCACTGATGTAGAGAAGGTATTCAGCACAATTAGTTTATTGTATCCTTAGACCTGAGAGGTTTATGCGGGTTTGTTTGTTGTGTACTTGTACTTTGACCGAGTCATTTGGTGATGATCTTTCTAGGTCAAATATTCCAGACAACGTTGGGTCTTGTATATGATAAATGAGCTTCTGTAAATGCTCAACAAGGAATCCACCAGTCTCTTTGTGAGACAGTATATTCTGTATATCTGTATAGAGTTGGACTTGAAGAAATCACTGGCCAGTGGATGTTTGCGAAAATGTTTTTTTTTAAATTAATATATATTATATATTTATTTGTGAAATTGTTTTAGAAATAATTTTATAGTTCAACGAGTTACAGATTGTGAATTAAGAATTATATGAGCTAGGGACTTAATCGGTGATATTATTCCGGTCCTATTAACTCATGTGGAATATAGTATGGGGGAAGGATAAATAAACAAATAATTGTTAGAAAAAGAGATTTCATAAAAAATAGTCTCACTATCTCGGGGGTCAATTGTGATATGTTAATGGACATGATCACAATTTGTAGAAGCCCATAAATTTGGAATACAGATATAAGGGAGTTAATGAAAAAGAGTTTTTCATGATGATCCTACGGCCGAGATGTGAGATCCTTAAAGATCTCACGCATAAGCACATGAGATGTTCTGAGGGTCATTATAAATAGTTTAGAACTTCATTCGATAAAGAAGAAGATAATATGAGAAAACTTTCTCTCTATGATTATTTCTCTCTCAATCTGTGTGCGTGGATCTGAAGGAGGAACGTTTGGGCTACTCTGATTTCAACGATCCTATCTTCCGCTGCGCCGATCCCGCGATCCCAACACTTCTGATGGGAATGGGGTTTTCCCTTCGAGTTTTCCAAAGTTTGCTAATGCTCGTACATGGGCAACAGACACTCAACTATCGTTGAATACTTAATGCTACTCATTTTGGGCTAAACAGTTTTTCTGGGTTTATTGTTTTTATTTCCTTTTGATGCAAATCAAATTTAGAGCGTAAAGCTTCTTTTGTGCTGATCTCAATTGTGGTCGGCTAATCTACTTGGTGTTTAATTGGCCAGGAATACAATACTGATAAATTGTAATGGGAAAATCTGGAGCCTATGAGAAGATACTCAGCTACAATGACGTTGTACTCAGACAGTCTGATTTGGACATCCTTGGTGGCCATATTTTCTCAATGATCGAATTCTCGAGTTCTTTTTGAGTTATCTTTCTTCCTGCCATCCTACTAAGAAAATCCTACTTGTTCCACCTTCGATTGCTTTCTGGATATTGAATTGCCCATTTGCGGATAGTCTCAAAGATTTTCTTGAACCCCTCCATTTGCCTGACCAGAAACTGGTGATCTTCCCCGTAAACGACAATGATGATGTGACCAAAGCTGAAGCTGGGTCTCATTGGAGCTTACTTGCATTTGAGAGAAATGCTAATGTATTTGTTCACCACGATAGCAATAGGGGGATGAATAGAAGGCATGCCAAGCGACTATACAACGCTGTTGTTGGATATATCGGGGACTTCAATTCAGCATCAGAAGCTACTTATATGGAATGCACTGATTCACCACAGCAAGTGAATGGTTATGATTGTGGCTTATACGTGGCAGCCATTGCAAGAGCTATATGCAGTTGGCATACAAGTGAAGACAAAGAAGAAGCCGATTTGTGGTTTTCTACTGTGAAGGAGCAGGTCACTACATCAAATGTTGGAAGGATGCGAAATGAGATCCTAAGCCTTATCAGAGGTTTAATGGAGCAGGCAAGTCAGCCTGATACAAAATGAATGAAGGCATAATAGATAGAAGTTATATTTGTGAAATCTTACTCTTGAGACTCACAAGCTATCAGAAAAAATTGCTTGCATTTTACTGCACTAAATTTTTCCGGAGCAAGTAGAGAGGGCAAAAAGGTGGGTGGGTGTTATAGGCAATTGCCGCTACAAGCTTTGTGACTGGATACACCATTTGATTTGTTGTGAATTTGACGAACACCAGAAGAAACAGTTCTACTTTTTCCTCATTATGTTACTGTTAACGTCTAGTTTCTTGCAGCAAACAAGGATAACCTTCAGATGTATACAGCGAGTTTGCATATTTCCATTAACTCTTTTATCTTACATAGTGCAATTCTCTGCATGTGTATCGGGGAAGGAGATTTCCATGGTCCGTTCTAAATGGGCACAGAAAAGAAGTTTCAGATAAATATACTTTTGAAGAGTTAACTAGACCATTGAACAACTGCTTCTGTATATATCCAAAATGACCGACCAAAAAAGGATGAAAACATCGAAAGTACCTCAGCTGACTAGTAAATAAATAATAATAACGAGAGAATAAACTACAAAATTGCTTTCAAAGGGGGGTATCAACCAAAATTCTGCAGTTGCTGCGCCGCAAAAAGATGTGATCTTTTTTGAGAACTTGGAGTACTAATGAATTTAATGATATTTGGGAGCAAAGACAAACGAAAGCTATGATGCAAAACATCTATTGTATGACAGTATTGATCTCTCGATTCTCTCCAATCTCCAGGAGCCCTGCATAAGCGTTAGCATAGTTAAAGTAGCAGAAAACTGACTGAAATACAGTAAACCTGACTCCAAAAGATATTCGCATTCATGAAGGATAAACGTTTTCATTTTTTCCCCCTAAATTACCCAACAATAATATCTGCAGATACATCAATTTTAACAATAATATTATTTCACAAAATACGGTAAGACAATCACATAAACAGGAATGGATGAAAATCATCAGTCGCAACCAATTATTCAGTGTTTTCAGTAAGAGATCAATAAAACGGAAGAAACAGAATTTGCACATCCATGAGGTGTGGGGTACACAGGCAAAGCACAACCAGAACCACCAGATAGCACCTTGCTCCTCATTTTCAGTGGGATCAGATCATCTGATCACCGTCTCTAAAAGGCAAATAATTATCACCTAGGTGTTGCAATCTCAGCTACTCGTCAGTTTCCACTACTACTTTCACTGATCTACACTACACGCATTTCACCAACATTCCCATGGAACTTCTTTCCATTGTGATAGGGTTAATATGTAAAAACGGAGGGTTTACCTATTTTCAATGGGCACGCACCACCTCACTACGCCTACCTAAGCATTGCAGGCATTTGCATCTTGCATATTATGGATTGTCCCCAAATAGGAAAACCCAGTAGGAAGTATTGGTTGGTATAGTCAGCTGCAGCCCTGCTGAACTGGACCTTTTAACAGCTGGTTGGGTAGCAGTATGGTTTAGCTCTATTTACAGCTTTTGATTCTTAAAAGTCGATTCACACCCCAAATCAAGTTGAACTCTTTGTTAACTGTGATATGTACGAATTATGTTATTCGCAGTTTAGAGCAGCAGTTGAAACTACTTCATCAAGAAGCTCTATGCACCATGAGACCTATCCATGTACAAGTCCAAGTTTCTCAATTAGAACTGCTCCAGTCACATGTTTAAATGATCTTCAGAATTAGGTAGTACTATTTATTATTATGACTTAAGACACAATTGAGGATCCAAAACTATTTGGCAACACACACGAGTTACTATGATTGTAAGAAGAGGAACAATTCAGCACTTTGCCAATACAATCGCGACAACTAGAAGAACGAGGTACCAGATGTAGTTCCAGAGAACACTTTAGGAGATTCTGCAGAGAACTTGACATGACATCATATATAATTAAGCACTCCTCTGTCAAGGTATCACCCAATACAAACCAAAGCCTATAAGACATCTAAAGAAAATTTTTAATATATCAGATACTACCACTTTGCATTTGACACAAGGTACTCTTACCACATTCACAGGTCGTCTATATCATGCTAGTATCCACAGGATAACTCCCTAGCACTCGCAAGAAGGTTGTGAACTCCTGCCAACAAAGTTTATAATTTCATATTAATATACTGTTTTGAGTTGTCCCCTAATTACCCTGTCCACTGGTTGAGGGAGTAAATAAATACACCTTCAGATGCCCTAGTGCATTCTGTGCATTCTGGTCGGCCATTGATGCCTCGAAGTCCACATAGAAAAGATAGGCAAAGTATCTGTGGCAGAATATAAAGCCATAATCAGGTCAAAAAATATAACGAGCTACATGTCTAAAAAGTGAACATGACTTTGAAAGCTTTTTTTCAATGTCAGTCCATGATGGAACAAACGTTTTCCTGTTCTCCAAAAATAAACGGCCACTAAGATCTTGTTAAAACATATATACTTGGGGGAGCCATTGTTATTTTCATAAGATGCTCCCACCAGCTTCTTCCGTAGGGGACGACTTTCAATCTGGTAAAAAGAAAGGCAATCAGCACTGCCTGAACGTATACCTTCAAATGCAACAATGAAAAGGCACCACATTGTTAAAGTCTAAGAAGATGCCTTAATAAGGTTGATTTGACGCAGAGCAAAAACAGCTAGTGCCTTGAAAAGAACTCCAGGACCCTCCTCTAGTGAGAACACTATACTTGTCTGAGAATAGATGCCACATTCAGTAATAAGACAGTTTGAAAAAAATTTGCCGGCATGACAACCGATCCAGAGCATTTCTAAAATAGAACAAGGATGAAATAGGTAATTAAACTTCGAGTAATTTTGCTTCTCGTCGGGGCTAACCTTGAATGGCCTATCTACACCTGGAATTATGGGTTCCCTAGCAAGCATAAGAAATCGAGTAACATTATCACACTCATCCTATCACAAAAAAAAAAAAAAAAGAGGAGAAAAAGGTGGGGAAGGAATATGAGCAAACCAATTTAGTTATGAATAGCTTCTGCGACCCAAGAAAATCTAATCCCCAAAAGGCTTGGATAGAACCTGAATATCCTGAGCAAGTATATCCAACCCATAGATCATTGCAGCTGTAGAGCTAGCCACTGCTCCTGCATCCTTTAGATTGTGTGATGCAATATGCTACGTTGTCGCAGCAAGTTCAAGTTGGCAACAATCGGAAAAACCCATCAATAGTCAGAAGTAAATTGAAAATAATATCAACTAGTCTGAATTTCCTATATTAAAGTAAATGCTAATACAAGACAAGAAATTTAAAAAGTAACAAAGGAAAAAGGGGTGGTTGACCCTAAAGTGAGAGGCAAGAAGAGTAGCATCCTCTCACAATAATCTTAGCATCTCAAATAAACCAGAGTCAGAACCACTAAAAGGAAATGGACAAAGTAGCAAACCAGCTGCTCCACCATTGAATAGGGGCATACCTGTGCAGCTCCGGCAGTGTCGTCAGCCGCAACTCTGACCAAGCCCAGCCTTGTTAATGTGTTCTCACACTGATCAAGAGCCTAAAACACAACCATATTTTGATTAAATTTCAAGCTGCAAATGGACTAGGTTTACCAACAGCTCCAATTTGGATCTTATAAACTTAACTCAGGTTCGGGTCATCTAAAAAATCAGCCATGTTTGAATAAAACTTTAAGCCCGTTTACTAAATGAGTCATACACACATAAACTTAAGTCGGCTTACATAGGCTTGATTAACAGCTCGTATAAGATATTTTGAACTTATTTAAAAGCTCGTGTAGACATTACATACACACACAAACACAAATGTGTGAAGTGATGTCATGTGATTTCAAGATACCTATCTAACACATATAAGTGAATATATGTTTGTTACATGCCTTAGGAGAACTTACCCCAAAAGCTAGCTCAAGGGAGAAGGGAGTGCAAGGCATATAAACTCCACATCGGCATCCATACTACCAATGTGTGACATATCCCATGCTCCCAAAATGGTCCCTAACATTCCACTACGCTCCACAGCCCCGGTGCCCACGCGGGCTAGCTGTGCAGTAGGCTTTTCTTAGTCTCAAGCTAACACTAGAATACCGGTGTCACCCCCCGCGCCGAACTATTGCAACTGGAAGGCATGGTGTAGGCTCTGATACCATTTGTTACATGCCTTAGGAGAACTTACCCCAAAAACTAGCTCGAGGGGAAAAGGAACCCAAGGCATATAAATCTCACATTGGCATCTCATACTACCAATGTGATATGGATTCCATACAACCCAAATTGTCTATAACAATGTTTATATCTGTATGACATGCCATAGAGAGTTTGGGAGTTTTGAAACCATATATGCAATTGAGCTAGGTCAATTAAGAGATACTACCATCCAATACATTTGTTACATGCCTTAGGAAAACTCACCCCAAAAGCTAGTTCAAGAGGGAAGGGAGCCCAAGGCATATAAACCTCACATTGGCATCCCATACTACCAATGTGATACGGATTTCATACTCCCCAAATGGTCAATAACAATGTTTATATCTGTATGACATGTCATAGAGAGTTTCGGAGTTTTGAAACCATATATGCAATTGAGCAAGATCAGTTAAGAGTTCCTACCGTCACATACATTGTTAGGATGCATTGCAATATTTTATTGCTTTTGCGGCCACGTTGATAGGGGTGATCTTAACCCGTTCAATTTAACTTAAACAAACATTAGCAAGGGCATACTCAACAGAATAATTGAATATATTCTTTGGAGCCACATTCAAATTTGAGGTTTTACAAACTTTCGACCTTTTAACTTAAACAAATATAACCAAAGGGCATACTCAACAGATCAATTGAATACATTCTTTGGAGCCACATTCAAATTTGAGGTTTTACAAACTCTCAGCACTATAAGCGGACTAAATAAATTATTGGGTCAACAACATTTAGGGGATGTTCGTTTTATAAAAAAATTGTAAAATTTTTATGATTTTTGATGGAATTGTTAATATTTATGTAGATTTGAGTTTTAGAGGTTTTTGTGTCACGGTTGTTGAAAAGTTTTAAAAATATTTCATTTTTAATGAAGTTTGTGAAAAGGTGTAGAGAGATGATTTGATGTAATTGTTTAATAAAAAAAATATTGGAGTTTGGTGGAAAAGTATAGAGAGAAGATTTGTTATAATTTTTTTTTTAAATATATTGAAATTTGTGTAAAAGGTATTGGTGTTTGTGTAGGATTTTTTGAGATTTTGGATGTTTGTTTTACAAATTTTGTTGAATACATTATATTCTAGAATATTTTTGCAAACGAACATGCCCTAAGTCTACGCTTTAAAAATTGTACTGTCAGCTTCCCGGATAGAGGAAGATTCTAATTTAGCCAGTTTCTTTAGGTGTTAAAATATCTAAAAAATCACTCAAAACTCCATTCCATGTACTTCTTAAAGCCATGAATGCTATGGTTGGCATAGTGAAATCTGCATAGTTCTCTGCTAAAGAGCACACCAAATGATTTCAAACTTGGAGCTTCGACGGATCAGATATCGAGCTTCCTCAGATAGAGAAAGCTTTTTTTGATAAGCAAGTCAATCCTTCTAGAATAGTGACAATAGTACAGGGGCTATACCGAAATCACTAGGTTCAAGCAAGCAAGAAAACTAAGAAAATCATCAAAATCAGCAAAGGGGCCATCCAACAATGCATCAGCCCAACAAAAGAGAGAAAATAACATAAAACCCTACAACTTGACCAAGGAGCAAGAACGACTATCAAAGCATCTATTGTTCCTCTCCCTCCAAAGGCTCCACCGAATACATGCGGGAATCATCCTCCAAATAGACTTAGCAAATGGGTTAGAGAACTTCCTGTCCCAACTCCACAGCACATTCACCACTTTCTCAGGCATCACCCAACAGAAATTGACAATATTGAGAATATGGTTCCAAAGCCCAAGGGCCAAGAAACAATGAAGAAGCAAATGGTCAAGCGATTCTCCGTCACACCGACAAAGATAACACTAATCAGCAATATACACTCCCCTTCTCCGAAGATTATCAGTAGTAAGGATCCTCCCATGCGAAGCCTCCCACGCAAAGTAGGGGACCCGGAAAGGACATTTCGTCCTCCACACACCTTTGAAAGGAAAAGACAAATCATTACAACTAGAAATACAAGCATACGTGGATCTCACCGAAAAAACCTCATCCATAGACTTCTTCCAACACAATTTGTCCTCCTCTCCTCTCCTAAATACCAACCCATACAAAAGAGAATAAAAGGCCGAAAAATCCTCCAACTCCCAATCGTTTGCAAATCTAACGAAAGCAACACTCCACACCACAGACCCATTGTTCCCCGCCATGCACTCCTCCACCAAAGCCTCCTTGTGACGAGCCAACGAGTAGACAACCGGAAAGACACAAGATAACGGTCTATCGCCACACCACACATCATGCCAAAATCTAACCCTATCTCCATGACCCACCAAAAATCTGATGTGGTTACTAAAGACCTCTCAACCTTTGCTAATGAAGCATCACAAACTAACACCATAAGGTCCCCTGCAGGGGGAGTCCTCCAACCACCCACCGAACACCCATACTTAGCTACAATAACTATCCTCCAAAGCCTACCCCGCTCAAGAGCAAAGCGCCAAAGCCACTTAGACAAGAAAGCCTTATTAAAAGCAACCATACTACGAAGCCCCAACCCCCCATGCTGGACTAGAGAACACACCAAGGCCCAATTCAGAAGATGAAACTTATGCGCACTACCATCACAACCCCAAAGGAAATCCCTCTGAATCTTCTCCAACCGAGTTGCCACCGCAACCGGAATAGGAAACAATAAAAGGAAATAAGTAGGAAGACATGATAGAGTAGACTTGATGAGAGTGAGTCTACCCCCTTTAGACAAATTTAATCTCTTCCAGCCCGCCAATCTCCTCTCTATCCGTTCAAGAATTTCGTCCCAAATATGAACACATTTGAAACTAGCGCCCAAAGGAAGACCGAGATATTTCATAGGCAACGAAGAGACACCACAACCCAAAATACCAGAAAGCTCCTGAGTGTTATACATTACCAATGGGAAGAACCTCGGACTTAGACAAGTTAATTTTAAGTCCAGAGACCGCCTCAAAGCATAAGAGAATACATCTAAGACTCCGAAAATGACTCTCCTCCGCCCCATACAACACCAAAGTGTCATCCGCAAAAAGCAAGTGAGAGATATTCACTCCCCCCCGGGGCCACCACCCACCTCGAAACCCTCCAAACCACCATGCTCCACCACTCTCCCCATCAATCGGCTAAAAACTTCCATAACAATGACAAACAAAATGGGGGAAAGGGGATCTCCTTGCCATAGCCCACGAGAACTACTAAAAAAGCCATCCGGACATCCATTGACAATCACCGAGAATTTCACTGAAGACACACAAAACAAGATCCACCTACACCATTTTCCTCCAAATCCACACCTATGCAGCATATAGAAAAGAAAATTTCAATTAACATGATCATAGGTCTTCTGAATGTCCAACTTACACAACATTCCTGGCACACCCAACCTCAATGCACTCGTTGGCAATAGGCACCGAATCCAAAATTTGCCTACCTTTGACAAAAGCATTCTGCGAATCCAAAACCTGTTGGCCAACACTTTGGCCAAAATCTTATACACACCCCCCACAAGGCTAATGGGGTGGAAATCCTTAAGCTCAACAGCCCCCGGCTTCTTAGGAATGAGAACAATAAAAGAGTTAAAACTCCGCACAAATTTTCCTTCCCTAGCAAACTCATTGAACATTGACAAAACATCCTCCTTAATAACCTCCCAACAAGCTTGAAAGAAAGCAATGGAGAACCCGTCTGGACCCAGGGCTTTGTCACCATTAAGTGCCCACCATTGCAAGCTTTTCTTTGACAATTTTCTCTATCAAAGTCTTTCCCAGTTCTTCTGTCTTGCTATAGCTGGTTGCCAAGAGATCAGCTAGAGTTGGAGCTCACTTCAACTTGTATCATTTGATAGGTTCAAGCTCGAGCTTATAGTATCTTTCAGTGGATCTAGCCTATAGATCTCTCAACGAGTCTGAACCGCCAATATTTCACTTGGCTCACCTCATTCACAATCCTACTTTAGATCTGAGCAAAAGCAAAGAAATGAAGCAAAAGTACTACGTGCCATACCTGGGGATGACTAAGAACCCTTTTCAAGTCTGTAATTTTAACCCCACGAATGGCCAACAAGCAATGTCGAACTGCATATCTAACTTCACCTACTATATGCAAATTGTGCCGAAGTAAAAGGTCATAATTCCTGTGGATGCTCCCACCTAAAGAGTTCTCAATCGGTAAAACTGCTCTGTCCACAATCCACCTTTCAACAGCCTACAGTTCAGAAAAAGGTAAAACAAGTGTTTAGCCCATCAATGATTAAGACCATGATATGCTCATTTATTGGAAGGTGAGAAAATTTTCCTAATACTGGCAGAAACTTTCAATTGTCGACAATGGAAGGAGGCTTCAGATAAATTAAAACTTTCACTTGATCAATAATGAGAATGCAACAGCCATGACCACGTCATTAAACAGTAAAATACTCCAACAATTTCTTCCCTAACATCTCCTTCTCATTTGTCTTGTCATCTTATTTCCACTTTCATATAACGCTGACATATGGCAGAGAATTCAACCTTTCTTGGTTCTTCTTTTGGCCATATAAAGTGGAACATTCTAATGAGACACTGGATTCCCAAGTAGTGGGGAAAATTGGAAGATGTTGATGAAACTTCTGAAAGACTTTTAGTGACAAAGAATAAATAATCAAACACCATAAGTCACGGTGCAGGAAAACAAAACTCAACAAATGAGTACAAGAAGCTTCAAACACCATACAGCAGATATTGAAGGACATAGGATAACGAGGAAAAGGGGACCTAAAGACTAAGGTGGGCAGTTAGCAAAATGACCTTCTAAGATCCCAGAGAAACATATTTAGAATAACATAACTCAACAAATGAGTACAAGAAGCTTCATGTGGCAAATCCCAAAAAGTCGCGATGAACCATGCACATGCAGTACGAAAATAACCAAGCATTTTGCTGCAGAATTCAGATGAAATATGATATTCATTGGCATTTATTAGGCAACCTATATCTCTGTGAATAATATGTCGTGTGAGTAAACAAAGTTCATAGTTTGATTGCCGTTTGTCGAAATGAATGAACATTTGGGAAAGAAGGCAAAAGGGATCAACTCTTCACTTGAAAAGCGGTGTCGAAGTCTTCGCAAGGCACCGCTTTGCAATTCGGGTACGCTTTCTCCGCTGCGCACTCACTGAACGCGCCGCGAACACCCTGAATTTGAATGCAACATTAAACCAATATAAACAATCAAATACATTGAAACTCATCTGGATGCATGAAACAAATATAGACTATAGTCTATAGATACAAATAAAGCCACCTGATACGCGACCCGAATGCGAGACCCATCAAGTACTGAACTGGAAAGCTGGGTTAAAGATAAAGGCCCTGGAATGAAACAAAGAAATTTCAAACAACTACAAAATACATTAACCAAAAAAATCCAAATTGGATACTCGGCTGAACCCTAAAGTTCATAGAACCGGGCGGAATTAAAGGAGAAAGGCAATGAAGTAAATTATACTACTTGGAAGCATATTTGTATCATTGGGGCCGCTGTCGGGGGGTAAGCCCTCTAGGATCTTCCGCAACTCGAGCGCCCGGGAGTTCCGTTTGTTCTTTTCGTCGCTGTCGTCGGCCCCGTTAAGAGAAGCCAGAACCGAGATACCAAGACGACGTCTTGTGTGAGGTCCTCGAAATGTGACGCTTGTCTTCGATTGGCCATCGGACCGCGAGGGTCTATGGACGGCGCTGCGGGAAAGAGGGTTTATTGCGCATCGTATCAACGAAGCCGCCGCCATTGAAATTGAAGCTCCGGCTCATCACAGACAGAGAGATAGACAGACAAGCGAGAGTAGCGGGCGGGTTTTGAAAGCTAAAATCCGTTACGATACCGTCGAAAAACCCGGCATTTCGGACGCCTGTTGGTTTACATGTCTGCAGGACGGTTAGCCAGGTGTGAACTTGATAAACATGCGGGCCCGACTGGTAGGGATGACCAAGTTACCGGCTAACCCGGATCGAAACCGGACTGATTTTTTGATACTGGGTTTACTGGTCCGGTTCTGGGTTACCTATAGAGAAAATTGGAACTGGACTAGAGTATACCACTCCAAACCGGTTCTTATCGGAAAAAAACTCCTAAAAAAAACTTAAAAAAGTAAAAATGCTAAGAGTCTCAAACCTAAAAAAGGCTCAAAATGTCATTGCCAAAACTGACCCAAACCATCCAATCAGGATCGGTGAAACCAGGAATCGGTCTGGACCGGTTCTATTAGAATGACCAGTCCGATCCGGTCCGGTATGTTCACTCCACCAAATTACCGGTTTGGCAGGCCGAATCGGACCGGGCCAACCATTGGACAGTCCTACCGACTAGAGCCAAACATCATCGATCGTATTGTACCGGTAATTTGGTCTTTTCGGAAGATATAAAAATCTTTCAAATATAGTTCTGTAAATTCAAATCACCTCGTTACAGTTTTGGCAGGGTTCATTTGTCTAATATTTTGGGTTTGAAATTTTTAACACTCCAAAAAGTTTCATAAACCTCGATAAATCTTAATATCTAAAAAATTTTAAAATTTTAAAAATTTTCTTTAAAATTCCAGCAAACAAAAGCCACATTTACTGAGTAGTGCTACAAGTGGAGAGGCCCAAAGAAATTTGCTGGGTCGATCCAGTTCACCAGGGCGAATCTAAAGAAATTTTGGGCCTGAATCCGGTCAAGCCCAAGTCCAAGCCCAATTCACTGTCATATTTATCTTTGAAAGTATATGCCGCCCTTTTTTACTAACTTGGTTTTTCTTCCCTCCTCCCCTCTCTTTTCCATTATCATTCCAATTGTATTCTAACTGTCTTGACCGACATGTGTGTATGCTTTCTATGTTATCGGTTGAGGTTGGTCTTGTCACCGGAAAAAAAAACACAAATTGACACAAATACAATATAGGATTCATATATATCTTTTTTAGTTCCTTATTAAAAATAATATGGTTTAATTCGTACATAAATATACAAATAAGCACTAAATATTATAAGACTCGCGGAGTTTCACTTGAACAACAAATGCTATAACGTTCTAAATATTTTTTCCCTCCCTCTTTCCTCAAGTTGAACCGTCACATAAAATTAAGAGGATCTCAATCTTCTAGTTATCAATACTAATCTCCCCCATGGGTACGCCCTTAAAATGGGTAATATTGTGTTTATATGGAAGACTTGGGAAGTTGATTATGCGGAGCAGAACGTGTTTTGGCATGTTGCCTCAATACTTTAGTGTTAGCAAAAACAAATGTACGGCTGTGTTTGCAAACTCAATTATCCCCAACATTTTATCTCTCTCATAATAAAATACTCCAATATAATCTCTCTCTCCCATAAAAAAATATAAAAAATTACAAAAATTATAAAAAATTACCTCTCTCTTCACCTTTTCACTAAACCCAATACCAACACATATTTTCATACCCAACATTTTACAACACAAACACAACCGTAGTGGGGTCCTTGTTAAAGGTAGCAAATAAAATATTGAAATAATCTGCCGAGATTTAAAATTGACTCCACTTTAACGTGTTCGGGGGACAAGAATTTCCCTCCATAGGCTATAAGTATTCCGTTTGACATTCCTCGCCCTCTCAAATTGCTTTCACAAAATTATTAAAATTTACCTGCAAACGTCACCTAAATGGATAATGTAAACATCGGTTAGCTCACCAAATTTGAACTCTAACAACCACTTCCACGAAAAGAAATATATGTTCGTGGACCGACTTGGGTAGACCTATGTCCTTTTGTATTCTAGCAATTTTGTCATTTTCTTGAATTCCCACTTGGGTATGACATATACCATCATTATCAAAAAGCAGTCCACCAGCATCAGCACAAGCAGTCACATGTAGCATCCATTATTTGTACTTCACGGGGTGGATGGCACTCGCTAGGTAGTTTATTGTACTGTACGTAGGGAGGTCATTTTTTAAATCAATAGCCATTTTAGAGGCCCCCTTTTATTATTCTAAGTAGGGTGAGTCACCTCCTATATAGGACTAGTGTTTGCTGTTTAACCTGTGTAGTCGCAAATCATGATATTTTATAATTTCTTGCTCATGTAATTTATAGAGAAATAGACGTACAGATAGATCATATACTAATTTAAAATAATGTGGATTATATAATGAGATCTATATGTTATTTTTATCTTTTTTAAAATTATACAGTGCGACTCGGACAACAAATTTTAGAAGAACTTATGTTTGGGGCTCAAATATTTGGGCCCAAAAATTTAGGTTTAATCATAAAAAATTCACCACATAATTTTTTATTATTATAATACTTATTAAAAATCTTCTCTCTTTACTTTTTCACCAACTCTCATAACATATCTTTACTTTATAATATTTCTCAAACCCCAATATCCAAAATTTTCACTCTCAAACGTACCCTTAATCTATTATAGTCACAATTTCCTACTACTGCACCACTGTATCAGTATGTGGCTTAGGTCATAACAGTAAAACAAGTGCAACCAACATGAGTAAGTTTAAATTTTCAATGTCTGGTTTAAAAAATTTCTTACCTAATGATAGACTATATGAAGTCAAATACTCATCTCCTTAGACTTCCAAATTGATTAAAAATGAATTTAATTATCTAACTATCATGATGTCCTAGTATTTATTATGCTTTATTACGCCACAAACTATAAATTGCTTTTTATTTTGCACCGCAACATTGAATTGCCCACCTACGTAGTACAAATTTTAACATATATAGGTGTAGATCAGTATATACACATTAATACTTTATGATGAAATGTGTTAAATTTTTTCGATCAATGAGCAAATTTTAAAGGGTATGATAAATGAATTTACATTTTTCTAACCTTTTTTTTTTGGTATTTTTTTTAAATTGAGTTGAAAGATTGAGGCGTTGTCAGATGTATGATAGTTATTGCTAGTAGTGATAGATTTCATAAGACATACGTCATGCTTTCTCATTATACCGAGTAATAATATATACAATACAGATGTAATTCTGCAGTCTCTCAGCGGCTCTTTTGCAGAGTATATATATATATATCTTAACAGTCCTTTTGTACTTTCTAGAGCACCCATTCTCAGAGTCTCAGGGAGTTGCATGCACCGGCGTCAGAACGGCCAGAAATTAATGCGAATTATGCTTCTTTGGCCGCTGACAGCTTTGACAAATTGTCCTTCAAAAACTTGTGATGACAAAGTAGTAGTGAATTGCCAATGAGGCAGTACTGGATATCGGTGGCTGATGAAAGGGAAACTCCAAAAAAAAAAGTGATACCGATACTAACAGCAATTAGTTAGAACAGGGGAAACCCAAGAAAGGAGCATGCATTCACCGCGTTTGTCATATCTGGTTTACGTCCGTTACAAAAACGCAAGCTTTGAGTATAGAACTTGAAAACGGACATTGATTACGGCACCACCCACCGTCTTGTTCCGTCTTTCCATACGGATCAAAACCGGACAAAAACCCAATCCGTTACCAAATCCTAACTACGACGCGTCTTCTACTCTCGTGCCTCGCGTGACCTCCATCGTTTTCCCCACATGCCAAATAACCGGTCCTCTTTCTCTGAACAAGTGGTCTATCATCATGGGGCACCCCTCATTCCCCACCGTCAAGTGCGTAAACTCTTTCGGGTTTAAGAAAACTTCGCACGCAATATCCCACTTTAGTTTTATTTGGTATTAATACATATATCAAATCCGACGTCTCGTCTCATCCCATCCCATCCCATTTCACACGGAATTGTCACAACTTCTATTTTCCGGTCAAACTTTAGGTGTTGTTCGGTTATGTTGTATTTTAAAGATTTGTTGTGTTTTGAGAATTTTTATGTGAGGTTAACTTTATTAGTATGTCTGTTGTAGTTATTTTTATGTAGTGTTAAAAATGATGTTTGGTTGTAAAATATTTTGTAGTCTGATAATTCAAAAAAATCCTGAAGATTTTGTTTGGCCGAACAGCCCCTTAGAATATGAGTACAAATTTATTAAAGCATACAAAATAAGTACATCAAAAGCTCCAAAAACAAAATTTTATATTTCTTCTCATGTACTAAATATAATTTCTTATGTAAAATTTAATTTAAAAAATAATAGACACAAAATGTAAATACTATTAAATACTATTGATGTCGGTAGTCTAAATCCTACCATACTCAATAAATGTTACAGTTTTTATTTTTTAAACCTGCATTATTCAATATTATAGAGAATCTCTAATGCACTGCTGACCAAATAGCGAAAGAGATCTTCACTAACTTCGAGTCTTGTTTTCTATTAATATTTGTTACGTATTTTATTTTATTTCATTGGTTCTAAAAGATTGAATTATCCCTTGCTTGACGAGGGGGAGAAGTATAGCCAAAAGAGTACCTCGAGTATCCTCACTTGCTTAGAGTCTTCTTTCTTTTTATATTTTGTTATTTTATTTTGTTCGAGGAGATGGAATTATTCTTTGCTTGGCCGGGAAGGAGAAGTATCGGGGGCCCACCGGAAGCCCACTGAGCCACCCTCGAGAAATTAGCAGTGCTGGCTGGCGGGGGCTACTACTAGTTGTTCTTTCCTCGTAATCTGCAATATTCGTCTCGTAGCCGCATTTTCTCCTCCACGTGTCCTGTCAGATATCTGGCATCAACTGCAGGGCCCCACTCTACACCGACCAAATCACATCGCGCCTGTCGTTTCTTGTTGGCTCGCTGGATTTGCTCCTCGCCACTCTGCTTTCTCCTCGTCCCCCGCTTTAGTTCACACTTTAATTATGCAGAAAAAATAAAAAAAAAAGTACCCAATTATGCAAACAAAATAGAATTTCTTATACTACAATCATTTCCGTAAAAGCTATTTCAGCATTTCATGGGAGTAGGTTGGCACATACTAGTACGGGTCTAGGGTACGACTACTTTAGCATCCAATTTGAAATATAAAAAAATCTTATCACATTCCTATGTCTGTATAATGCACATGTGACAGATACATGCTAAATTGTCCTAATAAAAAGAAAGCCACAAAAGATATTTGATGTAGTCATATTTGCGCTTCAACTTTAAAAAGAATAGTCGATATTAGTTTTTAAAATTATTATAAGTTTGAATTTCACATCTTCACTTACTCATGGGGCTATTACAACCCTTATATTTGTAGTATACACGAGTTGTTTAAATTAAAAGAAGAGAAATATACAAATATTATATTAGGTTTTAACGCTTTTTGTGAAAACTTATCGAGTTTTAAAAAGTTTCAAATTACCCACTAGGTTTATCATTTTTGTATAAAAACTCACAGAAATCAATGTCGTTAGCCCCGTTTAACGGAAAATACATCACGTCCAATCATAATATGACACGTGTCACTAAATAAATAAAAATTAAAAATAAATCTAAAATTAACAAAAAAAACATTATTAAATTAAAAAACAAAAAACAAAAGCAACTTGATCCTTTCACTATGGCCCCCCTCCACACCCGGCGCCTCCGGGGGAGGAGGGTCTCCCCCTTCCACCTCTGGTCGGCCAGTTCTGGGCGGCAATGGGTGAACCTCCTCCACCCGTCGGCATGGGTTGCGTGATAGAGGAAGTCTGTTAAATTATTTAGTGACACGTGTCATATTGTGATTGGGCGTAATGAATTTTTCGTTAAACGAGGCTAATGACATTGAGTTCAGTGAGTTTTGATACAAAAATGATAAACCTAGTGAGTAAATTAAAACCTTTTAAAACTTGGTGAGTTTTCACAAAAAGCGTTAAAATTCAGTGTGGTATTTGTATATTTCCCTTAAAAGAAATACAGTGTCTTAAATACGCTTTTTTTATTATTAGTTAATACGAAGTTAGTTTTCTTAATTTGGAAATGCAAAATTGCAATTTTACTAGTCCACTCAATTCTCTCTTGCATAAACAACCGTTAATCACAATTTCACAACAGTCCTCCAACTTCTCCCACTTTCTTCAAGCTGTCCTTCCCTAATTGAACAGACAAAACATTTGCTAAGGAAAAAAAAAGAACAGACAAAACATTTTAATAGTAATATATTTTGTTGTTTAACAAAAACCCTCTCCGAACAGCACTGTCAATACCCTGTTGGGGAGGATCTCTGTCGAAAATCCTTTCAGTGTCCAAGAAAGGGACAAAAATCGAAGCAAAAAGTAAAGAAAAACACGCTTCTGGGACTAATGTCCGATCCCTTCTCAGGGCTGATTGCCGATCAACCCGCACAGTTTCAAATGTGATACGACCCTCTGAATCATAGATTCTCACGAAGTGGGAACGCCGAGATTCTTTTCTTTTACAGACGAAGCTACTGCCACAGCTCTACTCCATCCTGGGCAGGGCAGGGCACAGCTTCCTATTCCACTTTAGCTTTATTTCCCCCCGGGCCTCACTGTTTTTCTCTGACTCGTTAATTTGACCAGTCAACTAACTTGACTGATCCCTATGATGTTCATGCTCCTGGCCCCACACTCCTATCCCAGCTGGCCCAACAAAAATTCTATGCGTGCACCCGGAGTGCGAGGCTTACTGCAGCTATTATCAAGTTTTCTTGCCTTTTCCGAGTTGATTATTGCGTGGGAAAAAAATATTTGTATGGGTTTCTTTTGGAAGAAAATCGGAGCAGAAAAAAGCAAAATTTCATAGGATCCAAAGGAGATCAGAGTGGAATCAATCATGGTATGCTTATTATACTCCATACACCTCAAAGACGATGACGGGTTAGAATTTTTGTTGGGTGACATTGAATTTCCCGCCAGCTACTCCAAGAATCTTGGCCTATATTTGGTATTGCATGTATTCCAAAAAATATATATATAAAAAAGGAAAAGTTCAAAGATATCATGACCTTGTGATCTCAATTTTGATTGGTTTTGGCTAATGATCAAATGAGTGGGGGTGCATGCGGATTGCATTTTCATATTTTATTTTAGGAACATCCCAAAATTAATTAGCAATTAGAATAAATGGTCATACAGGTATATGAAGCACAAGATTAAATGATACTTAATCAATGTGAGACTTTAACACTCCCCTCACGTGCAGACCGAATGAACATGATTCATGCATGTAGACAACAAATGGGGAACACAAATAAGTAGGCAGCACATATATAGTTGGTTTTGATACCATGTCAAGTTTAATCTCAAAATCAATTGTCAATGGGAAGAGGTGACCCATTAGGTATATGAAGTACAAGATTAAATAGTCTCTAATCAATGTGAGACTCTAACAATAATAAAGAACTGTACGGGGATGATGCGTTTTGTTTTATTTTTTGTTTTTAATGTTATTACTGTTAGCTACACCTCTAGCTTTAGTGTTCAAATGATGGAAGACCAAAGCTGTTTCCAATTCAAGTCCAGAAATGGAAGCAGTAGAAAAGAGAGCAAGATAAAGATTGCGCTCGCTTCTTTATTTTATTTTTTCCTACACGCGTTTCTTTGCAAACGGACATGCAAAAATCATATTTATATCATTTAAATTGTAATTTCCTGGGGACGGAGAACATGATTCATTTGAATATGCATCTTATTTGTTAGCTGTTCAAATTATAAATTGAAAATTAAAGTCCAATGTGATGAATCAATGACTGATTTAAAGACTAAATTAATTATCAATCAACCTATTAAGTATTATATATATATATATATATCTGCAAAATTCATAATATGTCTTATACTTGCGTTTGAAGTGTCAGTATTTAAGATTGTAAGTATTTTAATTAGTTCGTTATGACTAGGGGTGTTCAGTGCCACCGGGAAAATCCAGTGGCACCAGCACCGGAACCGATGCCGGTTTGCCGGGGTACCGGCAACTCGGTTATGATGCCGGTTTGCTTTTTCTTTGAAATCCCAGGGGTAATCCCGGTTCCCGGGTTATCTGGAACCGGGAACCCAGACCCCGGGAAACCGGGTTTATTTAGAAACAAAAAAAATAAAACGTAACGTAACGTAACGTAACGTAACGTGAAGTTGTGAACGGCGAATGTGAAACGCGCGTTTTGTAGCATTTGAAGTGAACTGTGCCGCTCCTCCCGAATCTGATTCGGCCATTCCCAATTTCTCAGCCCTAACTCTAAAATCTAAGCCCCTGGCAGTGCCCACTGCCGAGTCGCCGACGTGCCCCTGCCCTCTGCCCACTGCCGAGTTGCAGACGGAGTGCCCCTGCCCACTGCCGAGTCGCTGACCGGGTGCCCAGTCCTGTCTTCCTCTTCCCTTCCGGCCCTCCCTCTCCTGCCGTCCGGTGCACAGTAGCAGTGGCCCAGGACCCAGGTTAGCTTTGTGTGCTGCCTTTAATTTAGTTGGGTTTGTTGCTCAGGTTGTTGATGACTTTTAGATCTGGGTACTCGGGTTTGTTGCCTTGTTGATGCCTTTTAAACATGCTTTTGGTGTGTTACGTTTGGTGTGATTCGTGTGAGAGGGCAATGACTTTTAGATCTTATTGTTTGAAGAAATGCGATCTTATTGTTTGAAGAGCTGGGTGTGAGAAATATTTCCAAAAAAACATGCTGGTTGTGGCTGGTTGAGCATCAAAGGAACGAGATTAGAAACCAAAGAAAGAAAAAGGATTTATAAAAACATGTTCTAGAGCAGCTAATCAAGTTCATTTATAGGTCTATGGAACTACGACTTTGGAATGGCCTGAATAAGTGCAAAGAACTTTCACTCGACCAAAAGCAATAGAAATTGCGTAAATAGTACGATACACTATAGCGAGCAGTTGAATTGAGTAGTCCCTATATGGAGCACTTTCGTACTTAATACATCAATATGCCACTTAGAAAGCTCTCTAGTAGATAAATTTAGTATAGGATTTGAATCTTTTTATGTAATATGACGTCTGGTGTCTTTGGGTCTTTTCTTTTGTTTTTGAGAGTTCTGTCTGGTTTTGGATGTAACCACAGTATTCTTCCATCATAAGTGAAGGTTTTTAATAAAACTTGAAGACATCAGTAATTCCAAAAATGCAATTAACATGTAATTTACTCAAACTTAATGGTGTGCTCTTATACCCAAGAGAGTGAAGTACGACAAGTATTGGGGTGATTTGATGACAGTGAATAGACTTCTATTTGTTGCAGCGGTGCTTGATCCGAGAAACAAGATGGTTGTGCTGAATTATTGATTTAAAAAAGTATTGGGAGATGTGGAAGGCGAAGTTATGATATTGAATGTGAAGGCTACTTTAAAACGATTGTTTGGGGAATACAACAGTGACTGCCATGATAGTGTTAGTGAGGTTGGTGATAGTGTGACTTTGGATTATAATGAGGATTGGGATGAGTTTGACCATATAAGGACTGTTAGTCAAATTTCAGACCCCAAATCTGAGGTGGATAGATATTTATCAGAGTCACTGGAATCAAAGTCTCCTTCATTTGAAACTTTACTTTGGTGGAGGCTTAACTCGTCTAAGTATCCTATCCTTGTCCGCATAGCTCGTGACGTGTTGGCAATTCTCATTATCACTGTACCTTCTGAGTCAGTATTTAGCACTGGAGGTCGAGTCTTAGATCCTTTTCGAAATTCATTGACCCCAAGAACTGCAGAAGGTCTCATTTGTGCTCAAAATTGGATGAGATACGATCCTATTGTGGAGGAGGAGGATGACATGACCTCCGATATGACAGAAGATCCATACACTTATACACTTGACTCGGGTAATTTCATTTCGACTTTTGTTAGTTTATTATTTTGAATAATATTTTCATTTCTATAAATTATAACTTGGTGTATTTAAATGTATTTTGTAGAGTTACCCTTCTTAGGGACGGAGAGCGAATAGAGATTTTGGAGGAGTTACCACTTACCCATCTCGATGTATTTTGGTGATTGCTTTCTCAAATGTAGGTTGATGTAATTGGTTGAACTTCATTAGCAGTCACCTTCTCTTTTTAGATTCTCTTTAGGTGTTGGATTAACTGTTGTTTTCATGTTAACTGTTGGGTTATGTAAGTAATGTAACTATGTTGGACCTTTTGTTATGTTAGTCATGGCTTTGATGTTTTGGTTTCGGTTTTGTTTTCCATATTAGATATTATATTTGTTTTTACAACTATGCATATAGAGTTTGTTTTTCTTGTCTTGATCTGGTTGGAGATACGTTCCCGTTTCTTGCCTTGAACAGGTTGGATTATTGATTCTGGATTGGATTGTATTAGTTTGGATTAAATTATTCATTTTGGATTGGATTGTATTAGTTTAGATTGTATTATTGATTTTGGATTGGATTGGATTATATTAGTTTGGATTTGATTCTATTAGTGTAGAGTTTATATTTTCTATGTGCGTAATATGTTAAAAAATTAGCTCAATATGAATATAGGATTACCGGAAACCGTCACCGCTAAGGGCCAGTTTTTGCCCTTAATGGTGTAGGTGTATGTGTCATTTTTTTAAAAATCGGCATATCCGGTGTAAGTGCCGGTTCCGGGGTTGAACAACCCTAGTTATGACTTCGCATGGACCTCATGACGCACACGATTTTCCTCGTTTTAAAAAAAGACAAATCATAAACAAAAGAAGAAAACAACTCCCGCATTTCACGTCTCTCTGATCATTTTTTTTTGTCTTTAGGTGGCACATGAAATGTACTATGAACTTCTCCAATTTGGTATTCGAATTTAATGGTCTAATTCAAAGAAAGACACATCATATAGTGAATGGTGTAGAGTTCATTAAATATTATGGGACATATACATGATATATATTTATCTCTGAATTAGACCATTCAATTCGTATAGCAAATTAGAGAAGATTTTACTCCAAATAAAACCATACTACGTACACTCAAATAATAAGTTTTGGCTATAAACACTTCGGGTGACTCTTTATCTGACATAACGACGTTATTTACAAGATCTGCAGCTTATACAACCTCGTATGAACATGCTAAGTTTGAAGTATCAACATTGAAAACATAAGTTTTTTTTTGGGGGAGGGGGAGGGAGTTGGGTGTGATAAGATGCTACGTAGGAAGTACGTTGTAAAAATCTATTTCCTTTGTGCCGAAACGTTCGCTAATCACCTAAAACTATATTGCTTGAAAAAAAAAAGAATCGAAACACAAAAATACTCTAATGTTCTAAAGAGGACCACGAAGGCACAAAAAGCATTACAAGGCAAGTGGGCAATTGAGAGCAAATGTAAGCGCAAGACATGAAAGATCACGAACCAAGATCGAAGAAGATCAAAGATCCTCTGTCCCTGTCACCAGTGTCCCCCCTGCCTGTCGCAACCACCATTTCAAGTCCACATCATCAGAACCTTCAACAAAACTACGACAGCAACAGCATCAGCGAGCAAAACTCCACCTAATTGAGCCAATCAATATTTTCACTTGGAACTGTGGTCCCCCACCACAGCTCAAAACAATCCAAAAACGGAACAGTACTAGCAGTCACTGCTTTCTTTCTCCCTCCCTCTTAGACTTGGACCAAATCACCTTGAGAAAAATTAAAAAAATAAAAAGAAAGAGGAAAAAGGAAATTCTAGACTAAATATCCCCGTTTTACATTGTTGTCAGTTTCTTTTATGAATAGTTAATGTGGTTTTGTTTTGTTGTGTTTTAGGAACACGAGGTTTGTGCTTGTGGGGTTGTGGGCTGTAGGGAGCCAAGTGTTTGTTTTGGTCGCAGAGGTTTTGGCGAGGAATTGGCCTGGTGGGGGGGAGAGATGGTGGTGGAGGTGTGGGGCTAAGGGGCAGGGAGGGGGGTGTGGGGTCCATAAAATAGTTGCATCCACGCGAGAGAGGGACCCACAAAGACAGAGACTGTGGGGTTGCTGGTCTCTCATATGAAACCGTTGCAGAAACAGTGAGAAATGAGAGAGAGATAGATGACTCGAATTTTCTTAAATGCTCTCTGCGTGCAAGGCTAGGCCAACCTCATCGATCAACTCGTACGGGAACCGTGATCATTACTCTTTCTCTCCAGCTCTTTCTCTCTCTAAAACACTATTCCTTTCTCTTTCTCTCCCCCTTGGAAATTGCATTATATATACTGGGAGGTTGTTCTATTTCCTTACTCTGCATGACTTCCTGATCCATCTCTCTTTGCTCTCTACACTCTTTTCTTTCTCAAACTCTCCATTTCTTCCTCCCTCTCTCTCTTCTCTCTACTGGGTCTCTCTCGTTTTCTAACACAAACAAGCACAGACCTACAAGGATCTCTTTGAAATTGCGGGTGGTATTAAATAAGGTGCATGGGATGGATCCTTCAAGTGCACATCACCAGGTAGGATGGGAAGCTAGTTTATGATAACAAAATGGCTATCCCTTCTTTGTTTCTTTGCTTTTGTTCTCTCTCTCTCTCTCATGGTTCTTTTTATATGGTAAGTGATATGGCGTTCTGGGTCTGACTCCAAAAGATGTTGCCTTTGGTTATGATGGAGATGTTATAAGTAGCTTTGGTTTACCTAAAGGATAATTAGCAAAGATAAAGTAATTGCTTTTCAATCTTTGTTTTCTATCCCTTGTGTTTGGCTTAATGATATGAACTTTGAAATGGTTTCCTTCTGATCAGTTCAAACAAATTAGTCATTTGTCCAAACAGTACTTGATCTAAACAGCAAGAGTTCGGCTTTAATTTTGTTGCTTATTTTGGTACTTTTTCCTAAGAAAGGAAAATTTTGTGGTTTTAAGGTTTAGATTTCCTTGAAAACTTCACCTCTACCTCTATCAAGAGGAAGTTCTCCGCCTCCTTATGCATGATCCGTTTTCTGTCGACAAAAGGAGAAAGGAGAAGATAATATCTTGTCCGTGAACTCTTCAAAACCATTTTGAATTCACTCAATTTGCTTAGTTTTCCTTTTTCTTTTTGTTGGCAATTCTAGTGGTAAAAAGAATAATGTTTTTTTTTCCGAATCTGTAAAGAGAATTATGTTATTCATGAGGTAAACTGATATCAGCAGTAAGGGTTAAGATCATCAAAGGACATTTTTACCAGATTTTTTACAATTAATCTTAAGAATACCAAGGCAATTATTGACAATGTCTTCTTAGTTCTTTTTATATATGTTTTGTGATATTTAGCGTTAAGGGTAATAAGGAGCAACTTAGAGTCTTCTGCTATCAAGCTGGTGCTATTTCGTTGAAGATTTTTCTGATATTTTTCTCGTTTGGTTCTCTTCAGGAAATGTCTGCCTATTCAATGGAAAACATGTTGGTATGTTCAAAGGTACAGCTTGAGAGGAAACCAAAGCCTCAACCGGAGCAGGCTCTAAAATGCCCAAGATGCGACTCCACCAACACCAAGTTCTGTTACTACAACAATTACAGCCTCACTCAGCCAAGATACTTCTGCAAGTCATGCAGGAGGTATTGGACCAAAGGAGGAACACTAAGGAATATCCCAGTTGGTGGAGGTTGCAGGAAGAACAAGAGGTCATCATCCTCCTCATCGAAGAGGACCCAAGATCAACCACTCACACCCAACTCCAACCCCCTCACTAGCCTCTCATCTCTAAGCTATGATTCGCCCAGTGACCTCAGTCTTGCATTGGGTAGGCTCCAGAAACAGTCATGTGGGCAGTTGGGGTACGATGACCACAATTTCCTCATTTCAGGAAATGCTACCGGCCACTGCGATCTTCTAGGAAACCCTGGTTTGAACGCATCTGCGGCTACAACTCCTGGCTTTTTCGACGCTCTTAGAAGTGGCTTTCTGGATAACCAGAATAATTATCACAATTTTTATTATGGATATGGTAATGGAAACATGGGAGAGGTCGACAATGGTGGTGGAGGCGTTGGGGTTAGTGGAGAAATGGTCCTGCCATATGAAGACATGGGTAATGCGACGACAACAGCTGTCACAGTGACAACCATGAAGCAAGAATTGTCGAATGGCAGAGAAAATGAGAATAGGGTCTTGTGGGGCTTTCCTTGGCAGCTCAATGGGGACGGAAGCATGGGCGACTTTGATTCAGGGAGAGAAAACTGGAATGGAATTGCTCCCTCATGGCCTGGGCTTATTAACAGCCCTTTAATGTAGGCCTGCAGGAAGTTCTTAAATTAGCAAGAGACCAAGAAGGCATAGAATTTAGCTCTCTTATTAGACTCAAACATCAGTTTTAGTCTTTGGGGTTTTGTCAAGAGATATTTGATTCACTCCTGAATCATCTTTACTTTCGTTTGTATTTTTTCCTTTTTAAGTTCCTTTTCTCAGTTTTTCTCTGGTTCCTTTTATTGGTTGATAAACTAATGAAATTTCATATCTGTTTGTAACCAAGTCAAGCAGTTCATAAAATACCATTTCTCATTATGGAGAAGAGAGAGAGAGATTTTGATGTTTTCTGCAGTCTGGACACTGAACTCTCTGAAAGCATGGAAAGGTTATTGTTGCAGGACTCCCAGAATTTAAAATGAGTGAGTGGTTTCTTCAAGATATTCTTCCATGATTGCGTTTTATTGTCAGGTAGATTCTAAGAATATAATGTGGAATATTAAATACGAATTTTTTTTTAATTAAAATATGATAACGGGGTTGAGGGCTTCTCTCCCTGCTCAAAGCACATCAGGATTTCAGTGCAGCTTGTGCACCAAATTCGGGGAGGATTTTCTTTATCCCTGGCAGACAATATCCAACTTAGGATTTGGGCGTGAGATTGTGGTCAGTAATCACTTTGAAAATTATTATAAGAACGTATAAATTAATATTTTATAAGCAGCAGCTATTGAAAATGATAAGAATTGGGACAATGGTCAATTCCCTTTTGTTTCCTTGGCAGACAACGGGTCTATAGCTAGTGAACTTGGTTTGAAATTTTCACAGGCCGTGATCCAGAAGGTAGCTGTCTATTGGCTTGTAGGCCAACTGGCCTAATCCAATAATTTTTTTTAATCCAATTTGTCAATTCGCCGTATTAGTTTAACTTTCAGCCTCCCTTTAAGTCATCTGTAAACAGTCAATCCGTTTGGCTTCTGATTTTTCTTTCTCGTATGGACAACTGGTTGGTTGGCCAAGTAAGGATGTGCTTGACGCCTCACAAGGTGAAAAATTCGTAGTGAAAAGTGACCCGTGACAACAACGTCAGAGATCCTAAAAATTGTCTCAGATGCTTTCCTTTGAAATAAACCCTTAACACTCACACGCTAACTCTTCCATGGCGAGCTTTTGATTCGATTTGGCAAATAATTAAGATGGTAGAGTTTTTAACTTCCATTATTTTTTCTGGGTTTTAGATAGTTTTTACCAGAGAAGTAAGAAATTGCTTTCTTTCTTTCAAGCAATTTAGTTTCAACCTCCCAACAATCATTGAATGGTGTCCGCCAGATGACTTTTTGAGACGACATGTGGCACAAGGAAAGGTTAAGATCAATTATAATCAGGTGCAAAAAGAGAGTGAACTACAATGTTTTTCCCAATTTACTCCCTTATTTCTTGCTGAAATTCTCCCGACTTTGTAAGGACGCAACATCGCCAATCATTTAGTAAAGGTTTTTGTGCTGCACAGCCAGAAAAAGAAAACAAGATATAATTAAGGATATGGGATTAATAGGCACATCGATCTATTTCAGAAACAAATTAAAGACATTATATATATGTATTGGTTAATGTTTATACAATCAGAAAAGAAAACACTTCACTATGTAGGGCATTTGTGTAGCCGAGACTCTATAAACAAAGGCTGTACATTGTTTTACTCTATAATTGCAGTACATGTGAATTCTTCAGCATATTATATATGCAGATATAGACGTCAGAGAAAATAATAAGGAATGAATTTGATTAAAAAAAGTAAGCAACCTTATCACTAGTTTCATCTCCTGTTTATTGGATGTAAACTTAATTAATTCACTACAAAGAAGCTTGAATCAATAACTCAAATCAGTACAGAATTAATTTAGAAAGTTAGGTGATGGAGTTACTATCGTGAAAATGATTGCCAAGTTTATCATCACCCCCAAAAGTTTAAACTATGATGGAAGTCAGTGAATTCATGGATCATTTTCAGCATTATCTTATAACATTGATAAGAAATGATAATTAAATCTTTAAACAATAATTCCCATTCTTATGACCACCTCCTCAATTAAACTTAAACTATCCGATTAACGCTCTTATCCAATACTAAAATATCAACAGTACATTGACTTTGTGGTTCCTCCAGTACTCGACTGAAATGAATTAGGACATTCACATTGTGGCTCAATGTTGGTAAATGCCTGAGCTGAGTTGAAGCTGTGAATTTTCAAGTGTGGCCCATCTTATAAGGCAGTACTGCATGCAGCACATGATGTGCTGTTGGTGGTTTGCAAATGGAGTCAAAGGTCATGAACTTCTTGGTGATCATAATAATGGCTTGGATGACTTCAAGACCAATCTTTGAAACTAATTTCGCTGCCTTAACTTCCATTTTGAGAAAGGTTGCTGATTAGGGAGGAAAATCGATTCTTCTTAGTTGACAGCAGATCATGACTTATATCTAAATATAAAGGTAATAGAATCCTCTTCTCAGTCATGCAAGTTAATGATCATATCAGCTAATGAAAGGACAAATTAAGTCTGCAGGTAACTTGTTGGGTGGGGACGAAGTCAGGAATCGACTATTGGGGGAGCTAATTACATGAAAAATATTTTTGTGGGGTCAAAGTGAATAAAACATAATGTTAGAATATAAATTAATGTCTAAGTCCTACAAATTGGTTAAGAATGTGAGTTCTTTGTGAGTCAATTGTCCTATAAAAAGGCTCTTTTATGTACAAGTTAAATACACTTTGAGTAATATAGATGTAGCTCATTGAATTTTCTACGTTAGACGTAGGTCTCTCTAGACTGAACCACCTTAAGTCTTTTCTCTTTCAAAATTTATTAAAAAAGAGAAGAATATGTTGTGTTTTAGGAGCTTTTACAAGGTTGGTAGTCATGGCCCCGCCAGCACCCCATGACTTCGTCTCTGGGTTAATTACTTGGGTCAGCGCATGCATTAGTGCAAAGACTGCTTGGTTAATACTCATAGGAACTCTACCCATAACCCATACATATATATACAAGTTACTTCTACGCTCATGATCACCTTTTAAAATATGAACTTACAAATAGCCGGACACCAAATCGAACCACTTGCATGGTTGAGAGATCTTGTCTCCCCTTTCTGCTTTGAAAGTTACCAGAAGCATGAAAGATGGTTGTCTTCGTCTAGCACGGTGGAAAAAAGCAACAATTGCCTTTTGGGTGGATATATCAGAACTGGTGTAAAATGTAAGAAGAACCTATATATGTATGGAATAGGCCGAGATATAGGTCCATTGAGAAGGGGGCGACCAGCTTAATAACCCTCCCTGAGCGTGACCATTGGAATACCCTCGCTGGAAAATATTCAATTAGAGCTATAGCTATTGCCCAATGGGCGAGCCTGGTACCACAACACCAACAAAACCACTAGAGAGTCTTAGGTCTGTCCACTAAGTCTAAGGTTCAGTTTTGTTTTCACAAGCGATTTCAACTTATGTCCACATTCGAACTCTGGACCTTGAGACTAGTGAACCATGGATGGTATCAACTGAGCTACAACCCTGCTAGCAAGAAACAAACTTATTGATTACAATGGTCTGTTAACAATAAATACAAAGGGTACAAAAAGCATGCTACTTTTTTTTTAGAAAATTAAAAAGGAAGCTAAGAAAAAGACCAAAATGCCCAATCTCGACACAAAATGGCTTAAAAATTGTCCAATGTGGTTTCTGCCTGTTAGCAAAGGCAGTGATGATAGTATTTTGTGATTAGTACTGCCCTCAGCAGTAGAGGTAGTGGCTATGGTGGTAACCGAGCCACTAAGTGCAGGTAAGGAGGCCGAAACTAGAAGATCTACAAATTACATATAAATCCTTAAATCATAAACCACTAGTAGCTCAAGAAAACTTTATGAATTTGATTAGTCCTTATGTAAAAGACACCTCATTATTTCTTGCAACATCACTTTCAGAGACTTCATCACTAAAAAGAAGCATCAGAATCTACAAATTTGGACCGGACTTCCATCATGTTCATCTATTACATTTGGCTTTTCAACTACCAGATGAACTCCCACCACTTCTTTACCTCAGCCGGGCTCCAAAATTTGAAGCACACCTCGATTTCCTCTCCACTTACCATCTCCATCGCTTTTTCTGGAGCTCTTACCACCTTCAATTTATTTATTATAATATGCCTCTGGAACAAAAAGGTGATATCTTCTGAATTGCTTATATGAGTGGTATACAATGGGACAAGAGCTAGCTTGTAGCTAGCCTCTAGTTTTTTAATGGAAAAAAAGTTCAGAGAACAAGAGGGAGAGAGATGGAGAGATAGAGGGAGACAAAGGGGAGAAAGCGAACCTGGAGAAGACTCATCCTAAAATCAGATGACAGATTGTAGCACCCAACCATATGGATTATTGAATTAGAGTCCGACCAATTAAGCCACAGGCGGAGGGAGGGGGGGCGAAAGAATCATACTCTTTGACATTCCAATACTGCAGGTCAAGCACAACAATATTCTCCAGATGGAATTTTCGCCCTAAATATTATGGGGCTCGAGGCATCCAGCTTTGAGATGTACTCTATTGATCTGAAGCAACCTCAAATTCTTCACGTTGACAAATGCTTCAGTTTTCAAATGTTCACCTTTTAAGCATAGGCAGATTTAGAACGACACCCTCCACCATATCCGATCCTTAACAAAATAGAAAGTTGGAGTAGGAACATATAGTCATCTTGAGTAAAGCTAAAACGTCTCTGAATTGGAGCAGGAGCAGATATTTTATTGTACTTCAACAAAAAAGAACTCTGAAATGATTTTGGGCAATAGCTTCCAATGATGTTGCATACCGTCTTAATTTTATAGGTTATCAGGTCCTCACTTCATTTAGAGAAGTTTTGTAATTAAGATCATACAAATATGTTGATATATTATTCATTCTAGGATGCATGCTCGGCAGAAAGAAAGAACTCTGATGTATACCCTTTATGTGTAAATGACTATATGTAAATGCAAAGGTCTCTTACCATATGATTATAATTTAGCACTTTTAACACATATTCATTGATGGTTTCAAAAATGATCTAGCCTAATTGATGAGCGACGGACCGCTACCAAGCCTTCCTCCAAGCTGCTGGATTTGTATTACAAGACAATATGAATGGAGTTCCTCAGTGGGGTGAGCCTCTGATACTTAAGTCGGACTCGGATTCCCTCCTAAGAGGGAATTACCGAGTCGGTTCTAACCGGCCGTCGGATGGGTGACAACGCATTAATGAACCCATCCGACGACCGGTATTAAAATGGCTTAAAAAATTTAAAAATGAAAGAAACGGAAGTTGGATGAGGCGTTAACTAGTAACAGGTAGCAAAACTCACCATTTCACTAAAACATAACAGTCTCATTTGTTCGAAATCCCCATAGCGATGCGCGCGACTTTACGCATGAGCCACGCGCGATAGGACTATAGAAATATGGGGAAAGAACACAAAGGTTTGTCTCGAGAGACCTGCGCGCAAAAGCCTGTCTGCTGATGGGATTCTTAAATAATGTACGTTAAGTACCCGCTATAATTTTTTTTAAGTTGGACCCGTGAGTGCAGACTGCGCAATGCCCCTTTGACTTGCGTGCAGCATGCCAACAGTTTTATCCTTTTTTTTGTGGGAAAAGTATATATAACGATATTGTGCAATAAAGATGTACATGTATTGATGTAATGATTAATCCAGCCCCTAATAAGAAAAAAGAATTAATATATGAACCTTCCAAACAAGAATAAAAATAAGTCAGAAATTAAGGAGAAAACATTAAATTTGACCCTCAAACACTTCTGTATAATGCACTAATAGTGCCGCAGAATATTATACGTACGTACCCCCAGAGGGCCAAAGACATCATGAACAATGTCGAAAATGTGGATAAATGAGAGTTTGAAAGATGTTTCATGTATGCCATCCGTATAGGTCTAGTTTGATATATTTTTTTTTATAAATTTCCAAAGTGGAGCAATCTGGTTTTTCTCGAGAAGACCCTATAACCATTTAGAAGAGGAAGAAAGGAACAAAACTCCAGCAAAGATTCTCGCCAAGGAAGGAGTGCAAAATCGAATTTTGGCTTTGGTGGTCCAAAGACAAATTCCAGCTAACACGGTAACACTAACTACATGACGAGACGATGATACAAGTTCATTGATTTCCCTCCACGTACATACAATATTCGATTCTAGTGAGTGGAGAGACAATTTTTATAGTACAAAATTTCCCACGGGAAATGCATAACCTATGATTTGGTGGGAGACCCATTATGAGGTTAGTGGCATTCCAGAGGGCCGCGCACGAGTCTTACCCCAATCCTTTGCGCGCGCGGCCTGCGCGACGGTGAAAGGATCCCCAGTGACGACATGAGAGGTGATAGTCATGCGTGGGAGGATAGGTGCCGAGATGAGACAGCAGTGGCACCAATGGGCACCCATGACATGCCCACAGCGCGCGCGGTGACTACACCACAACCAATCCATGACACTCATGCGCGCCCGCGCAAGCTCAGCGCCCCTGACAAGGCATGACACCCCAGGAACAGCTAGGCGGGCACAAACATGCCATGACAAATTCATGGCCAGCCCATGGTCTTGCCATGACACGACGCCACAGCAAGTCCTTGGCCACTAGCCAAGCCATGCAACCACAGCAGGCCAGCAGACAAAGGAGTGACATAACACATGATGACCACCACCAGCAGCCACCACCAGTGGCGGAGCACTACCACCCCTACCGGTGCTAAGTGGGGAATGGAAGAGGACGGGCCAGGGACCCGGAGGTTCATCACCACCCAGGGTGGTGCAAGCGGCAGCGGCGCCACCGTGGACGTCGGCGAAATCCCGACATTGATGGAGTATCATAGGGATTGCTTTCCTTAACTGTTTAGATTGAATAAATCATATCTTCTAGATTTAGGGATCCTTTCCTAAACTCTAGAAGATTTCTTTCCTTTATGTTTATGTTCAATTAGGCATGTAATATCAAATCTCCTTGATTAAAGGGATTTGATTTAGATTTGATTTGATGTTGATTTGATTGAGTCAATTAGGGTTTGTAAGCTCCTAAGGATGTCTATATAAACACCCTTAGGAGCATTAGAGTCATTCATTCAGAAGAGTAGAGTCTTGGAGAGCCAGAGAGCTTTTGGTTTGGGATTTGGCCAAGCATAGACACGTATATGCTAAGTCGATTTCAAGGCTAATAACCTTGTCACTTAGGATTCACTCTAGGTTAATAACCTAGTTTGGGTACCCGTTCTTGTGCTAATTAACCCTTGACCACGTTCTTCGTTCTTCAATAATATCAGTTCGAGTGTTCTCCATTTGTGTGTGTTAGATCCTATTTGCAACACTCGTGTGTTAATTGAAACGGTTCGGGAGGATCGATTGTGGTGTTTGAGCGGATCGCTTGGCGAGAGTTGGAGTTGTTATGGCGGCCTAGACCGGGGTCCCTAACAAAATGGTGCTTTCATTGAGAGGTGCATGAAGATTTCATTGGGAGTTTCTTGAAACGTGAAGATCTTCAAGGGAGGTAAACACGAGCCTTACTAGTTTGATTCATTTTTGTTGGATTGATTCGGTTGCAAAATTGTTTTTTGTATTGGAGTTCTTTACTCGAGAAGTGGTTCAATCTTTATTTTGGAGAGAACCCAAGGTTGGAACTTGTTTGTTCTTACCAAGTTTGTGAGTGAGGGAGGGGTTCGATCTTCTTTTGGAGAGAACCTAAGGTTGGACTTGTTGTTGCAGCCAAGTATTGCAATGGAGGCGATATCAAGTTCCCTGATTTCCAATCAAGACCGGTTCAATGCCTTGGAGACATCTACTCTATGGCTAAAAGACAAGATGGTTGAGACAAGCACAACCATGGCTCACATGCAAGGAGTCATAGCCAGAGTTACAATGGCCACCGAGAAGCAGAGGAGAGTGGTGAATAAAATGAGAAAAGATCTACAAACGGCGTTGGCTAGACTTGGTGGAGGGCCAAGTGGGGGCAACCGTGCACAAGCCGCAAGGATGAAGGATAGTAGGAGGGGGGATATTCAGCTCACGGAGGGGAGAGACTCTCACTTATACAAGTCCACAAGTGTAGAGCCTAGACCACGACCACAACCTAGAATGGGCGGACATGTGGAGAATAAGCATGAGGTAATCAAGAGGTGGCTACTTGAGGAGTCCAACCATGGTGTTGATTAAGCAAGGACGGAAGCTCAAGAAGAGGAGTGCAGTAGTGACAGTGAGCTAAGTCTTAATGTCATGACCGGCATTGGGAAATCATCAATCGTGATAATTGGGGCTCCGATGGGCGAATGCGAGATCAACATGTTCGTGGATAGTAGATCTACCCACAAAGTCATCAACACTCAACTAGCATCTAAGGCAGGTTCGCAGGGAGAGGAGGTAGACACCTTGGAGGTAAAGCTTGCCAACGATGAAGTGATGAGAGGTGAGAAGATAGAGAAGGCGGTCCCTACTGATGGCCAAGGTATGCAAACCATTGTTAACTCATATGTGCTTTCCTTGGATGAGTTGAATGTGGTTAGGGGTGATGCTTGGAGGAAGAGCATTGACAAAACCATACTTGAATATGGTGGGCGGAGTATGAAGTTCAATTTGAGTAGTAGAGCTATTACTTGGAATCCGGGTGGGCTACCTAGAGAGGAGATGGTTTGGGAGGACTATGGGGGCATGGCCTCGGGAGTTTCAAAGGATACCCTTGGGGTCAAGGGTACTCTTTATGGAAGGGGGATTGAAAGGATCCCCAGTGACGACATGAGAGGTGATAGGTGCCGAGATGAGGCACCAGTGGCACCAATGGGCACCCATGACATGCCCACAGCGCGCGCGGTGACAACACCACAGCCAATCCATGTCACCCACGCGCGCCCGCGCAAGCTCAGCGCCCCTGATAAGGCATGACACCCCAGCAACAACCATATCTGGCATGCCAGCTAGCCGGCCACAGACATGCCATGACAAGTTCATGGCCAGCCCATGGTCTTGCTATGACACGACGCCACAGAAGGTCCTTGTCCACCAGCCAAGCCATGCAGCCACAGCAAGCCAGCAGACAAAGGAGTGACATGACACAGGATGACCGCCACCAGCAGCCACCACCAGTGGCAGAGCACCACCACCCCTATCGGTGCTAGGTGGGGAATGGAAGAGGACAGGCTAGAGACCCGAAGGAGCATCACCACCCATGGTGGTGCAAGCGGCAGCGGCGCCACCGTGGACGTCGGCGAAATCCCGACATTGATGGAGTATCATAGGGATTGCTTTCCTTAACTGTTTAGATTGAATAAATCATATCTTCTAGATTTAGGGATCCTTTCCTAAACTCTAGAAGATTTCTTTCCTTTATGTTTATGTTTAATTAGGCATGTAATATCAAATCTCCTTGATCAAATGGATTTGATTTAGATTTGATTTGATTGAGTCAATTAGGGTTTGTAAGCTCCTAAGAATGTCTATATAAACACCTTAGGAGTATTAGAGTCATTCATTCAGAAGAGTAGTCTTGGAGAGCCAGAGAGCTTTTGGTTTGGGATTTGGCCAAGCATAGGCACGTATATGCTAAGTCGATTTCAAGGCTAATAACCTTGTCACTTGGGATTCACTCTAGGCTAATAACCTAGTTTGGGTACTCGTTCTTGTGCTAATTGACCACGTTCTTCGTTCTTCAATAATATCAGTTCGAGTGTTCTCTATTTGTGTGTGTTAGATCTTATTTGCAACGCTCGTGTGTTAATTGAAACGGTTCGGGAGGATCGATTGTGGTGTTGGAGCGGATCGCTTGACGGGAGTTGGAGTTGTTATGGCGGCCTAGACCGGGGTCCCTAACAGACGGGCCGCGCACGTAAAGGCTTGGGGTCAGGGCCATGTCCCACAACAATCCAAACACAAGTCTTTCCCCAGTCCCGTAGTCCAAAAGATTCCCCCGGTTCAATGTCTTGGAAAACAATAAAAAGAAGAGTCACTTGAGTGTCAGCAACTTGAGTCTCCAAATCAAACCTGGTGAAGGCTTATCATCGAAGGAGATCAAAAGGGTGAAAACTAATGCTCTGTTCCTACCTGTAAGAACATTTTTCATATTTGTTAATCTGAACCAACATGCACTGTGTTTCTAGAAAACAAAAGAATGGAACTTCCTTCTATATTGTTTATATTTCCGATATATTAATAATGCTTAATCAGATCTTAAACAGAAACCCTCAAGAAAAAAGAAAACAAAAACATATCAGATCCACCTGTAATTTAAGTATATATTACTTGAACTGTATTTATTTTATTATCTGGATAAGCTAACATTTGGTGGTAAGTTACTTGAGATAAGTACCAGAAAATAAGAATGTTTTCAGTTGTTAGAGGTTTTGTTTCACAGTTAGCAGAAATTCCAAGTCTCTTGAGAATCCTCTTTTCTCAAAAGACGGGTTCCAAGAATACAATTTATGGATCCACGAAACACATTTTTATTTCCAGCTTTTTCCGGAGTTTTTGCATGACAAAAATAGCTCCACCAACGCATTATTTTGGTCGCAACGTCAATGCGATTTTCTCTACCGCAAGCCTTTGAGCTCACGGCCTTACACGCGGGCCGCGCGCAACAGTTGTGGAACAGAGAATGCATGAGATAGAGAGAGAACCAACGAGAAATTTTGCAAAACCCGCCGAAAATCGCGTGTGGCCAAGGAGCTGAGGCAGAGGAGGAAGCAGTTTCTTGGAAGAAGGAAAGAATCTAGCGGGAAACAGAAAGAATGCGGATAAGAAGCATCTTGGAGAAGAAGCACAGTACTGGACGGGAAGAAATATTCAGCTTCGTATTCTTAGTAAAACGGTGAGTTTTGCTCCCCGTTACTAATTAACGCCACATCCAACTTCCATTTATTTCATTTTTAAATTTTTTAAGCCATTTTAGTACCGGCCGTCGGATGAGTTCATTAATGCGTTTTCACCTATCCGACGGCCGGTTAGGACCGACTCGGTAATTCCCTCTTAGGAGGGAATCCGAGTCCACTTAAGTCAGAGTTCGGCTAATGTAAGTAGGGAATAAATTTGTTGTGTCCTGCCTTTAGAATACTTTTAAGAGGGCTTTAAGTGCATGGCATCTCCTTGATAGCCGTTCCAGTAATATCGACGTGATATAAATTAACGAGTTTCTTAATTTATCTTGGCAACGCGATAAGACGCCAACAACTGGATAACTTCAATGTTTGCAAATTACACAGCTTGCAAATAGACGGAGGCAAACTCGTCACTTTCGTGAGAGAAATGTCCAAATATCGTAAATGCTTAATTTTCCCAATTGATTTTGGCAATTCAATCATATTCCAGCAGTGAGTTAAAGAGAACACACGTAAGCATCTTAAAATTGACAAAAGATCAGGCAACACCCTTTTTTAGTCGGTCAGAAGTAAGTGAAATCCGCCACAATTCTAATGGCAGGAAAGTGCGCAAGTGCTTCGACTCGAAAAGTGGGTGAAACATTTCGAAAGTATTGAATTTTGCTCTCCTATACATCAAATAGCAAGTCTTGGGAAAACCTACGTGAGGCTGGTCAACCTTTAGCCTAAATGGCCTTGGCTGCTAAAGTTGGGCCTTAACATTCCCCAATAGCCTTGGCTGCAACATCCCCAATGACCTTGCCTGCTACAGTTGGGCAGCAACATTGCCCCAATATGGCCTCGGCTGCTAAAGGGAGGCCTTGCCGATTTTTTGGCAAGCTATCTTCCTACTGTTTCTAGCTCGGGAACTTCACAGAGATTTCAGAATTAACTACCATACCTATTTACATTTTCTAAAGGTATCCACCTACTGCTAAAGGTTGCAGGCCTTTGCATTTAATTAATCATTTTGGTCATTTTTCTTTTTAATTTCGGATAAACATATGTTTTTTTTGCACTCCAAATTATTATTTTTGTCTTGCGTGCACCAACTATTAATTTCATACACTTTAAATCCTCAGTTAATTTTGAAAAAAAATTAATTTTTTAATATATGAAATTGCAATTTTATCCTTATAAAAATGTCACCGTCAAAAGAATTATGAGAATAACACGCACCAAAAAATTACTTTCCGTTCAAATTCATGTAAAATTTTACCTGAAACTGTCAAGTATTTAATCAACAGTTGGTAGGTTCAATGTGACAAAAATAATAATTTGGGGTGCAAAGTGTAGTCATCACATTTTATAGGCTTAATCACTAATATAATTTCTATATTATTAATTTTTAACAAATCAGTCCCTAAGGTACAACTTTGAACATGACGGTCCTTGTGATCCATTTTTCAGACATAGATCATTATGTTCATTAAATGTAGCCGACTAATGGGGATAGAGTCTAGGATAGGCTATTCGATCTGAAAAATGAACATCTTGACCCCTACGAACCCTACCCTATGTTAGTAGACTAATTTTTGGTGAACGAAAGGATGTATATGTTTGAAAATAGATCAAGGGACCAGTCTATTCAAAATTGCACCCTAAAGATTAATTTGTTAAAAGTCAATACTACAGGGACTATCGATAATTAAGACCAAATTTTATAACTACTACTCGCTCATGTACCTTGAATGAGTTTGGTTTCATGTAAATCAAATTATTTCATAAACCATAATATAAAATTTGCATGAGGAGATATAACTGTTAGTCAAATGCTTCATAAAAAACGCTTCAAACTTTTTCTTCTTTATAAAAAAAATGAAAAAGTAATAAACAATAATTAATCTATTTTTATGCGCAACTCAACTTGCTAATCAACATTCACTATTTTAATCAATTTTTGTGGCGCATGTATATATGATATCAAAATGCAACCTTAGCTAACCATTTCAATGCACATCTCATTTAAATCCGTGACCCAAGCACACAAAAAGACGAGAAGTTCTGTAGCACGTCCTTGCATTGCCTATGAGTACAGTAACGTTTAACTAATTTGGCTCCATGTTGGTAGAAACATCGATTGAGCGAAAGACGTGAAGTACCCGTCCCATCAGTAAGAACAAAGGGGCGTTTCAACTTTCTAGGCGTTGAGATCACTAATTCTATGTGCCGTCTGATCCTCAATTTGTCGCCGAAGCTATTTAGCCCCAAGTCTCTCCAAGTACTAAACAGCAAGTACTGAACAGAAAATACACAAATATAGATCAACAGGAAATGCAAAGAGAACTGCGGAGACCCATAATGAAAAACCTCTTAACTTCACCGATAATGCAGAAACAGAAGAAGAAAATTACAACTACCTTATATCAAGCTCTGAGACTTCTACACTGCTGCTTTGGCAGAGTAGCCCTAACTGCTTATAGATTCATCCCAAGATGGGTACAAAAATGCCTCTGTATATTTTCTCAGTCAATGATGATCTGCCCTTGATTGGTGATTGCTTGGGACTTCTCTAAGAGTATACCTTCCCCAATCCCCAGCATGCAAGGTTCCTGTTTGCACCAATTGGCCAAGTCTGCTTCCAGTTGCTTCACAGTTCACTCTTTTACACAGCCCAATTCCTTCTATGTGGCTCCAATGGAAATTGCAAAAATGGCCGACTGAGACACATCCAGGGCCTTATTTACACACAGAAGGCAAACCAATAGACAAGCAACCAAAAACTGCATCCTGATTCCTTCCTCTTAACAGGTTGTTGCTCGATCATCAAATTTATCAGAACTACACACAATATGTCTTGACCAATAGACAAGCAACCAAAAACTGCATCCTGATTCCTTCCTCTTGACAGGTTGTTGCTCGATCATCAAATTTATCAGAACTACACACAATATATCAAGACAGAATCAAAACCACCTTTTAAGACGAGGAAGCAGTGGACAGAATGTAGCATGCTTAACATGAGGAATATAAGTAGAGATTAGACACAATGCTGAAAAAGTTGAGATGACCAAAAAAAAACAAGGTAAGGTAAGAATTGCTATCAAGAAATGAAGCACAGTTTCCCAACCTTACAGACTCTGCATCTGTAAGGTAATCAGAACACGTTTCACATTTGAAATTGACTGGTAACTTTCCAACCATAATGTTTCCAATAGTTACCTCTGCCATGAATACACAGATAGCATCAAAATGCAAAGAAAATCACGTACAAATACACTTCAAATAGCATCAATGACTGAGCTTAGAGATTAAAACAGTTTTCATGACACTTCCTTTTGTGCTCATAGGAATAATAACCATGCCGCTCAAAAGAACAAAGGTTTATAAAAAGGAGTTAAACCGATAAACCACTTGAGAATGTTCAAGTCTAATACCTCAAACTCATGGCCATGATATCTCTTAAGGCAACCTGAGCTCGAGCTTGAGTCATCATTATTGCCTCCTTATCATGGGGATGCAAGAAAATAGTTGGGGATGTGAGCAATATTGCACAACTCTTTTCCTTTGCCGCCATTTGAACAGCAAAGGACATCCTTTGATCCGAAAGAAGCGAAAGGGAGTCAGGCAGCCCTCATCTAGCATGTGCCGAGCTTTGTGCAATATTTCAAGAGAGATGAAGTGTTGAAGCTCTATTCTGCCCAAAGATTCAAATTTGGAAAAACATAGATTCCAAGATCTGTCATACTGGTGGGCAGTGCCAGTAACCCCGCCTCTGGAAAGAACTCCACACCTTCTGACAAACGTATTTTTGTGAACCCCATGTCATCGGGCTGGCAAAGCATTTGTCACAGCAGTCAATGAAAGGGTATTCGGAACGGATGACAAGCCCCCTTTAGGAAACATGATGTCTAGACAAACCTTCTATATAGAAATGCTGAAGAGACTAAAAGAATATGTGCAGCTTCTCAGGTAGTGACCTCAGATCCTTCTTGTAAACTTTCACCTCAAATAGTAGTTGAGTAGTTGATAATAAGAGTTTCAATTTTTTGTGGAGCTGGAGACTATCATGCACAGTTCTTTAAGTCCCTGAAATGGTGGTCAATTTGACCAACCTTTTTCAGTAACTAAGTTGGGCGTGCATGTCAGGAAAAAGAGTGAAAATTTGAACAAACAAATTGAGAGTTCAAGCAGCAAGTGAATTGAACGATAAATACCTCTGAACCACCATTGGAACACCTGCAGGCTGCAGCAGAGGAGGTCACCACTAGAGCCAAAGACAACGGGAAGTTATACCATCTCAGAGCCCTCAAAGAAGCTGCGCAGGCCAGAGGATCGATCATAAAAGAAATACCAAAAAATATTGGAAGTTCTAAGTCAACAGAATCCACTTAGAAAATAACAGCTCTGGGTGGTCATACATAAAGGAATTCATTAGGTCCTAATCCAATTAATTTCTATCTCAATTCCCAATAGCATTCAAGATTTTGCTTGCCTGATTTCTGACCCATTTAATCTCTTTCTTTCTTCCTGGATTTTCGCATGAATGCCAAGACTAGTTTACCGCAAACTGATTAGCAAATAGCTATAGAAACAAAAGATTAAAAATAAGGCTAAATTGCAAATAAAACAGAAAATAGGTAGTACTAAAATGTTTTAGTAAGATATTCATATTTTTAGCTAAATATATTAGATGGACGGAACCTGGCAAAGAAGCCACAAAAGCAGAAGCAGGATTTCGATTTCATTCAAGCTGATCTATGATAAAAGACCAACAGCAATAATAACCGAAGTGATTTGAAATTTCTAGTGCTCTTTTTTTTTCTAAACAAAATGGGATAAATACACTTTTCACCTTCTAACTATGGAGGTCTTGACACTTTGCACCCCCCATCTATTATTTTTGCTACATTGCAACTCTCAATTATTAATTTCAAACACTTTGCACCCTATGTTAAAATTATGATTTTATCCTCATAAAATGGTTACTACCAAAAAAATTACGAGGATAAAATTGTCATTTCATGCGCCAAGAATTCATTTTCCATCCAAATAAACAGAAAATTTTAACGAAAGGTGCTAAGTATCTGAAATCAATAATTGATAGGTGCAATGTAACAAAAATAATATATGACAGTGCAAAGTGCTAAGACCTTTATAGTTGGAGGGCGCAAATTGTATTTATCCCAAACTAAATTTAGAAAACATAAAATTTGCGGGAATGACATTACTGAGTAGCAAGGGCCTTTCAAAAAGAAAGGGCAAAATATTCTGTTTGATTGAGATAGCAGCTAATCAAAGGTAAAACAACAATGATAAATTAAAACGTTAAATTAGCACTTTGAAAAGAGCAACTAACTTACCCTGAATGCTGTTATTATTATTGCGGAGAAGTGAGAACTCTTGTCAGTGTTTTAGGCTCATTCAATCCATTCATCATTGATAAATTTGTACGGGACGTGAGCAACCTTGCGCCATTCTTTTCCTTTCCTCCTTTGCCACTGTTTCTCCAGTAAAGGACAAATTTGAATCTCTATATGGGAAAGGGAGGCAGACAGTTCCCCTTCTGGCATGCACTTGAGCTTAGGGCAGCACCAAATTTCCAAATATTTAAGAGAGGTCAGGTGTTGAAGGCCCTCCTTATCCAACGATTCCAAATTCCAAAAGTTATAGATGGAAAGTTTGGTCAGATTTGAGGGGAGCAAACCTGTCTCTGGAAAAGATACGGTTCCAGATTCGCCAACAATTAACACATGTCTAAGAGAGGTGAGTGTTTGCAGACCCCATCCCATCCGATTGGCAATGAGTTTGTCACATATTGAAATGCCAATAAAATGAAGGTTGGAAGGCAAGCCCCCTTCTGGGAACGACTCCATTTCTGGACAATTATGTATGGTCAAACAGTCAAGAGATGGAAGGAATGTGTGCATCTTATCAGGCAGTGATGTCAAACTCTTACAATCCCGGATAGAAAGAAGTGTCAGGATGAGGGCACGCGATCCTCCTTTTGGAAATGACACGAAAATAGGGCAACTGTGGATCGAAATACTCAAGATCTTTAAGTCCTGCTCATGTTGTTCTGGAACGGTAAGAGATTCCATATTTTTACACAGCCAAAACTCGATACTCTTAAGATTTGGGAATAAATCTAGTGGAAAGGACCTGAGAGAATCACAACCGAACAACTCCAATTCTTCGAGGAATGAATAGTTCAGATGTGTTGGGAGGTCAAACCTCATACAATGGCGGATTTGAAATTTTTTTAATGTAGCTGGCAGGCCACCAGTGGGAAGAGACACAAGCGAGGAACAATCACTGATTTTTAACTCTTGAAGAATGCTGTTGGAGTCCATCAGTCCCTCTGGCAGGGATTCCACCGAATCAAATCCTCCGACTCGGAGCCTCTGCATTGCAACTGGTAGTTCCCTCAATAGAACCTCATTACAACGCATTAGCCCCAATTCACGTATAGCTGGAGCCCTATGGAGTGAAATCACCAGCTGCGGACAGTTATCTATCTCAAGCTTGGTTAAAGAAGGAAGATGGATGGAAAACCACCTTGTCAGCTTCGGGCACTTCTTAATATAAAGCTCTTCAAGAGAAGGAAAAGCTCCATCTTCATTTTCGGCACCAAAAGGAAACCATGTCTCCCAGTTCCTCATCTCCTCAAAGTACAGAACTTTTAAGCTTCCAAATGGCTTCATTGACGAAGAACCTGTGCCGTAAAACTTTGAACTCACCGTAACAATTGCATCAAATCCTACAATAGAGAGGTTCTGTAGAGAGTGTAGTTGCCCAAGTGGTGGCAAGCTGCAACAATACTTACAGTTTTTCAGTTGTAGAGATGCTATATTAGAGAATGAATTGTGTCCTACCCAATCTGGAAAACATCCACCGCTGTAGTAGTTGACAGTGAGGCTTTTCAAGTTTGGGTGAGGCCGGAGATTGTCAAGTACACTTCTTTGACTTTTTGAAAGACTTTCTGAAATATCAGCATCTTCACATTCTGAATCATTCCAGGACAACATCAGCTTCTCTAAGTACTTCTTATTCTTCAAGTTTGCATCCAGAGCTTCCCGGGGAGATTCAACATTTTGGAGCTCCAAAATAGAAAGTGTTCTCCGAAGATTTGCAAGCTTCCCCAACTCTCTAAGGCCAGATCCAGACCCCCTGCGTTTGCTGACAATAAATGTAGGCAAAGTTTGAAGAGATTTTAGATTGCCTAAGTGCATTGGCATTTCCTTGATACCAGTTTTAGTAATATCAAGGTGACGTAAATTAACGAGTTTCTCCACGTCTCTTGGCAATGCAGTAAGATCTCGGCAACCAGATAACTTCAATGTTTGCAAATTGCCTAAGTTCATCGGCATCTCCTTGATACCAGTTTCAATAATATCAAGGTGACGTAAATTAATGAGTTTCCCCATGTCTCTCGGCAACACGGTAAGATATCGACAACCAGATAACTTCAATATTTGCAGATTACACAACTTAGAAATAGCCTCGGGCAATCTTGTAACCTTCGTGAAAGAAATGTCCAGGTATCGTAAATGTTTCATTTTCCCAACTGATACAGGCAATTCAGTAATATTCTCGTAGTGAGATAAAGAGAGCACCCGTAAGCACCTTAATGTTGGCAAAAGATCATGCAACACCTTTTTAGTCAAGGAGAAACAATTCTTCTTCGGCGCCAATTCTAAGGGCAGGAAAGTGCGCAGCTGCTTCGCCTCATAAAGAGCCTCAAACTTCTCGAAGGTATCATATGATGTTCTCATATACGACAAATAGCGAGTCTTAGGGAAACCTTCACGACACAGGTCAACATTTAGCCGAAAGCTAAATTGTCCGGATACAAATTTTGCCAAATCATTGATAAGATCATGCATAACAAAATGTGTTTCATGGTCAATTGATCGTTGGAATAACAACCTTGATACAAGATCACGGAAGTAATCCTTGCCGATTTCTTCCATTGTCTTGTTCCCAACATCTTGTAAAAACCCTTCGGCCATCCATAATAAGACTACCTGGTCTTTTGTGAAATTATAATCCTTTGGAAATATTGCACAATAAGCAAAGCACCGCTTTAAATGTGAGGGAAGATTTTTGTAGCTTACTCTGAGAGCTGGAAGAATTTTCGTCTCTTCAATTGACAAGTTCCATAATTCACTATTCAATATCCTCTCCCATTCATCAACATTTACTTTAGACCGCAACATTGCTCCAATGGCCTTGGCTGCTAAAGGTAGACCTTCACATTTTTTTGAAATCCGTCTACCTACTTCTTCTAGCTGGGGACGTGCACTAGAGTTAGTGTTCCCAAATGCATATTTTGCAAAGAGTGACCAACAATCCTCGTCTGTTAACTTCTCTAGACGATGATTCGTACTAGCATTTGTGACTGATGCAACACCCTCATCCCGTGTTGTTACGATGACCTTACTTCTTTGTGCTCCAGATTTCCAAGGCTTACTTAAGGCCTCCCAGTTATCAAAACTCTTGTTCCAAATATCATCTAAAATGAGTAAAAAACATTTCCCTGTCAATTTCTCCCGTAGTTTAACTTGAAGCAGATTTAGATCTCTAATATCAGTAGTTGACATAGTTACTGCCTCTAGAATAGTTTTCGTCACCTTAAACAGATCAAAATCTTCCGAAACACAAACCCAAACTTCAAGGTCGAAATGCTTCTTCACCCTTTCGTCATTGTACACTCGTTGAGCAAGAGTGGTTTTTCCCATTCCTCCCATGCCCACTATGGCAGTCACACCTACCTCATTTCCACCCTTATCTTCTGAGAGCAACCCCTTAATAATTTCCTCCTTATCATCATCTCTACCAAAAATACAAGATTCTTCAACCAAAGAAGTCGTGGGCAATCTTTCCCATGGTCTCTCTGTAACACCTTCTCTTAGACCTATAACATCCTTCTGTTCGGCTAGGGATTTAAGCTTTTCGAGTACCTCTTCTATCTTTCCTCTTAGCTTATAAAGTGAAAGAGAAGCGTAGGTGCGATTTCGTACCTTAATTGCAGCTGTTTCAAATTCAGCATCCAGCTTGCGTCGTAAGGCTTGAGTAGCTACCCTATCAAGGATGTCCTCTGCATTATAGACGGCATCTTTCAACTCATCAAGCCATCTTTTCACATTAGGCTTTGTGGCTTGCTTTTCCTCTGCGTCTTCGACCAGCACATTCACGCCCAGCAAAGCTATCTTCAACTTGTTTACGAGTCCACCAATGAGCTTTTGTCCTCGAAGGAAGTCAATGATCTCGCGAGATGCCGCCCTGTCGATTAACACTTGAAGGAAGGCAGAGAGAAGAGCTGCTCCTCCAACCTCGGCCATTTTTGTCTTCGTTGCTTTGAAAGAAAGCAAAGGGAACGAAAGGAAGGAAATTGAATTGCGAGCTTAGACAAGAAACAGGGTACTGGAGTGGTGGACTTAAAAACGTTGAATTTCCACACCTACTAGTTTTACAAGGAAATTATCAATGGTATCATATTCAAGAACAATATCTCGATTCCTACTACCTACTGTTCCCAAGAGGCCGCGTGGACGGGACCAGCAACAAAGCTCGGAAGGAAAAAATAAAACAGAAAGCAGGACCCATATAGTTATCTCGAATTTACAGTCAATGCCCATTTCCCTTTCGGTCGTTGCTGTGTGGTCAGAATTTTACCAAAAAAAAAAATGAAAGGAAAGGAAGCCAATTAGAAGCTCCAGATGCAATGATGTCATTGTCCATGTGCATTGCGATAGACGCCGTTCACCACCACCTCATCTAATTGTGCGACTAAAACCCACGTACTCCATCAATAATTGTGCAAGTTAAACTGCAGGGACGTTATCGGGAAGAAATTTGTAAAATTTTAATAAAATTATAAATATTTAGGTGATGTTAATATCATATTATTACCGTGTGTAAAAATTATTAAAAAAGATTGATATTTGAAATAATAAGATCTAAATCCTAAAAAAATAAAAAAATCAACGTCACCTAAGTCTTTTTTTTTAAAAAAAAAAGGACAAAATAAAAGCAAAGACGTCTCTTACAATAATTGTTCCTTTTCGTTGGATGTTCTTGCTTGTATTAGAAATTTAGAACCATAATAATTGTAACCAAAAACAAAGACATTCGTATCCCATCTCTTAAATAGGAAAGTGGGCATTTACAATGCACTTCGATTATGGCAGCGATAGCGCCTTTATGGACCCCAATGTGACCAAATATAGTAATTGAACATCAGATGAAACCACTCAAAAAAAAAAAAACATCAGCTGAGAGCACTCCCCCAACAACATTTAACTCAAGATTCCATCTTTGGGTGCCTGGGTACAACCATCTCTATATGATGGCTTTGCTTTGCAGACTCGGTTCAAAATCTTTAGATGCACACTCCGGCTCTTTACCAAATGGCTGAATGAGAGGACCTGTAACTTCCTGCGACTTTCAGCGTCACGATTGTTTTCAACAAGCTGTCATATGCAAAAACAAAAGTGGGGATAAGAATGGTTTGGGAATCAAACTACTGTAAACAAACAAATGCTACTTTCCAGACACAGCAAATATCCAAAGTTTTAAACTATATAGCTCATTCTTCAGTGAATCTAGAGAGAAACAGGACACAAAAGCTGATAAAAACTGAGTTTGTCCGTGTGAATCAAGATTGAATTCCTAGCACATACATAGTTTTACTTGAAGATGTCAAAAGCTGGAGCCATTTCAATCTTTTGCAGTCACTTGATAAAAACTGCTTTTTTCTGTAGTGACTGTTTCAAAAGACTGTCAGCAACAAACAAGCCCCCAGCAATAAGGATAACACTCACTAGCAGAAACATTGTTGAGGTATGTGAAGAGGGAATACATGAGGCCATCAGGGTGCATCTTTCCTACTGTACAACAGAAAATCATCATAGGAAAAGAGCTACTAAATACATCCATGGCCATGCTATCAACTAAAGGAGCTGAAGCAGCCCAATCACAATCTAATTTTCACCGTTCAGCTTATTCAAGAGATGAAGATTTATAAAAATTGATGCCATGTTTTCTGTCTAGCAAGGCCAAATAACTTTCACCAATTGAAACTAAAAAACTCATCATAATGGTCTCAACATTCCAGCAATATAGCATAAACAACCAAATTGGAAATCATGAAAGTCAAAAGACAAGTTCAACATAAAATGTTTTGCTGAAGACTATCTAATTGGACGAAATCCAAAATAAGTTGCAACAAATCCACAAATAAAACAAGTGTTAGAGACACGATTTTTCTTCCCTCTCCTTTTTCTCAATTCATTGAATAAAAAGACAAATGGGAATCTAGCGTTACCTGAGTCCACTAGAATCAACCATTGTAATAAAGTTCCTGGCAACAGGTCTCCGATATAGCTACGGTCTATTGAGACTTCAATCAAGCTCTCTCTGGAATCCCAAGAGCAATAAATAGTAGCATTTTCAGTCCAGCTTTTACGCAAGATTACTTCTTTCTCTTAACTGTTTCCTTATTTGGAAAGCGTTCTTGCGGTTCTAAATGAACTTCCCTATGCATTCGTGACCAAACAACTTCTTCAAAATGCTTGTGGAAACTCTCCTGAAACCAGCTCAGAATTTCTGAATGCAACTCCATAGGGTTCTCCATCCAGACCTCTCTTAACATAGAGCAGCTATCTATTAATTTGGTCTTTAACCTGTTCAAAAGATTTCCAACCCTTTTTTGACCTGATGCCTCTGGCCTCAAAATGCAACTAGGAGGGGCTGACATAAACTTGCGAACAGATCTTAAGCATGGTAACACTTTGCCTTCAAGCAACGCATAGGCAAACACTGCTACTCGTTGCACCTCATTTGTGATTGGCAAACTATGCAAGGGAAGTTCCCATAAATGAGGCCCAAAAGTAGGAATCACATAACAGAATACTTGGTCAGTTTGAGGCTCATAATAAGGTTTTGGATCTGTAAGGGCTGAGGAGAAGGTGCACAAGGAGCTAGCCTTCTTGACAAGCCACTCTGGTTTCACACTAGTCACACCATGCATGTATGGTCGTTTTGTCTGTAGCAATTCACTGTAAACTAAGAACTCAGGGGCTGAACTAGAAACAGAGGACCAACGATGGAGGAACACAGTTTCTTTCACCATGCAAGCTTGATACCGTACAGCATGTGCTTTTCTGTCTCCTTCCGAGAGTGTTGAAGCTCCTCTAACACGTTTGGCAACCCTATCTGCCCATCCAGCACAGATAGCTTGGCCTAAGAGCTCTTCCTCATTCAGCAAGAGGGGGGGATTACTGGAGGAAACCCTCCAAGCATGTTCTACCTCATCTAAAGTTCCTTGAATCCATGAAAAATCCAGCTCAGTGCCAGAAAGGCCTCTTTCAAAGATCAGTTGAAGCAGCTGCCTTCGCAGATTGGACATTTCCTTCATGGTTTTCAGGTGCAATGCATTTTCATTGCAGAATTCCAAGGGCCTTCCAGAAAGTTCAAAACACTGCAGAGCATATGCTATGGTCAGGGCATCACTGCTAGGGTTAAAAAATTTTGCACGGGACAATTTCGCAGTTTCTTTCAGTTTCTTTCTCAATTTCTCTTGCTTGTCAGTAACTTCCTCATTATCTATGGTACCAGATTTCTCATCCTGCTGTAGTTCAGCTTTATTTACATGACTTTCTTCAAACTGCATGACAAAAGGATTTGACAAACTCAAAGCTGCAGCTGCTGCAGCTGCATATCCAAGAACTAGATTTGCACGGGCATAACTAGTCACTGTTCTCATACTTTGAATAACAGTAAGGAGCATCCTTGAGTGGCGTGGACTCATGGGAAAACGAGCCATGGCTTTCCCTAAGGGCGTCAATTTGCCATTGCTATCAAGTGCTTCAAGAGCCTTCAAGCAACGCTCTGCTTCAACCAACGCAGTGAACTTGGGAGGTGTTGGAAATGGAAAGTTTTGAACCTGGCAAAAACAAAGAGGTAATGTAATGCAAATAAACAAAGTAACAAATTCGCAAGTAAAAAACCTGGAAGCTAGATCAGGAGGTCCATTAAAGTACTGAATTTGTTTGACATTTAACAAAAACAAGCAGTGGCTACTCTTAATGAACCAAACCAGAGCAGCCCGAAAACGTTAAATAACTGGGATAAGTCAATGCATAGAAAGCAATATTCGCAACTCAACAGATTCCAAGACTAACTCCTAATTGAATGATAAAAATCAGTTATGTAATTGATAAACATTAATGTTGGGGAAGAGAGAATACAACTAAAAGCCCCAACTGAAACAAGTTTATGCAATGAATCAGGTTGAATTCTGCCACAGGAGATTTTGCCAGTGGAAGTCTACTTTTATCAAACAAATCAAAACTCAACACAAGTTACCTGATAAAATTGTGTACAACACAGAAAGTCACTCCGTCCAAGCAGTTAGAGAAAAGATACATAAAGCAACAACAAACACGCTCAACCAACCTTATCAATACGCATGGATTTCATAAGAAGGACGACACCCTCAACCGGCATTTTAGATATTTCAGCAAGAGAAAAATCAGGAAATATGTTACTAAAAACTGCAGAAGAGTAGAGACGATAACAGTGGCCAGGCCCAGTTCTTCCAGCTCTTCCTGCACGTTGAGCAGCTGATGCCTTACTTATCCACTGTACTTCATATGTTTCCATGCCATTGGAGGAGTTGTAGGTCTTCACCTTCTCTCTCCCAGTATCAACCACATACTTAATGCCTGGAATAGTTATAGAGGTTTCAGCCACATTAGTGGCAACAACAACAAGGCGCTCTCCTTCCTTGACTTCTTTAAAAACACGAAGCTGATCTGCAGCTGATAGCTTGGCATAAAGAGGCAGAACACACAGTTTGCCAGCACCGAAACTGTTTTCTCCTTCCTTTTTCTTCTTCCCTGCACTAGGTTTGAAATGGTCTAAGCATCCTTCTGGACTAACAGGAGGAGCCTGTTTGCCATCAGGAGAGTTTAATGCAGGTTTTCCAGATAAAGCTTCAAAAGCAGCCCTTAGGGACGCAAGGCTCCCATCCCCCCCTAAAACGTCTAAAAGACTATGGTCATCTTGGGTTATCTGCTGCAATTGTTCCTCATCATCAACGTCAATTTCCAGTTCACTCTCTGCTTCTGAATCATATGAAACATCTGAAACATCCAAATCATCCTCGTCTATACCGCACTCATCTTCCTCGTAAGAGCTAAACCTGTCAGCGTGCTGGTGGACTGAATTCTCATCGAAGTCAAATGCTTCATTAATCTCCTCCATATTCATGTCCTCAGCAGAATCTGTCTGGGAGATTGCAGTGACATCAGTTTCAACAGTCCCCCTCAATGTTTTCATAATCAGCTCCTTTGAAGCTTTACGTAGCTTCAGACACAAGTACTCTACTTCCCTCTGCCCAGTGACAAACACAAGTATGCCTCCATGTGGCAACCTCTTGTGAATAGCCAAGACTTTTTTATATGCTTGGCCGATGTAATCAACAATTTCTGTTCTCTTTGAGAAGTGTACAGTTACTGAATACTGTCTTGTTGGAACTTCTATAACAGGTGGAGGTTCATGAAATATCCTTTTCCCAGAAACGAAGTCCTCCACACGCAAGGTGGCGCTCATCAGCACAAGTTTTAATGGATAAATCATATCTTCTGAGCTTACACTTAGTCCTGTGCTCAAAATTTGTTGCTGCTTCTCATATTCATCCTGCAATCAAGCAGAATATCTTACCATTACAGTAAAAGACAGAAGAACCCTAAGCTTTGGATTTTATTTCATGGAATATTGGATGCTTCTCAAGGTTTACCTGGCGAATTTTAATTATACGTGAAAGCATTCCAATAAGTATGTCTGTGTTCAAGCTTCTCTCATGAGCCTCGTCGAGAATTATGACAGAATATCGCTTCAGCAAAAAATCATTCTGCAGAAAAATGTGTTAAATTTTAACATGTTGGAGAGAAGGTTGTTGATGTAAACCAAATGAGCAAAAAGGCCTGGTGACAAATGACAAAAAAAAGCCGTCTATGAAGCAAACACAGTGAAAACAAAATGACATCACTCTTTGGTCAAGTCCCAAAGATCAAACCATTAAAATTTCACGGATATTGAAAGCAAATAAAGACTACAATGCTTAAAAAAGCAATTAGTAGCATTGCTAACGTTTTACTGACATGTCAGCTATCACCACTGTGAATGCAAATCCTTCCCCACATATGTTAATTTCTCTCTCCGGTAAACTATCTTGATCAAAAACTCAATACCAAAAAAAGGAAAATTTAAACCAAGGGTGTGGGATGGATTTTCCTGCTGCTAGGCGAGTTCTTGACTTATCTGCTCCCTGGGTTGTGGGGTCGGTCCAGTGGGCCGTGGTTTGCACTTCAGGGTTGGGCCAAACGGGTCTGGCTTTGAGGGATTTCCACGTTATCAAAAAAAAAATATATCTAATGAGGCCCAACTGAAACCTAATAGCTCTCTCTCTCTCTCTCACACACACACACACACACACATACACAAACATGCACACACACGTGCACCCACTTACAGAGAATTGTCTTCAAGTGTATTCATATCAACTCAACAATTCAAACAGAAACCTAAACACACATCAATATTTTGACAGATTGATCACTCTCATCATTAGTTGAGAATAGTGTAAAGAATAAAGAAGCAAAACCTGAACTTCTCTTAGCAAAATTCCATCAGTCATGAACTTGATTGAGCAACCCTCTCCAATCCTCTTGTCATACCTAACTTGAAACCCCACCTCTTCACCTAGGTTCAGACCAAGCTCATATGCCACTCGCTTAGCTGTAGCAAGGACAGCAACACGGCGTGGTTGGGTAACACCAATAATACCTCTCTTAGTACTGGACTGGATCGAACCAAAGCCAGCTTCATAAAGAAACTGAACAATGTCACAAAATGGATATCAGGATTGTGTTACAAAGGGAAAAACAAGTTTGAATTCAGGCCATAATCCAATATTAAGCCAAACTCACTTGAGGAACTTGTGTTGTTTTACCACACCCAGTCTCTCCACATATGATAAGAGTGGATTGATCATTTATAGCTTCCATTATCTCCTGCTCCATCATGACTATCGGAAGATCCTTCCTTGTGTTCTGGACCTCATTTGGCCGAGATACATGCACTACAGTTGGGACAGTTAGAGGTCCTTGCGTGGAACGTAGTAGGTTGGTTGTTTTTCCATAATCAACCTTTTGTCTTGCATCTGCCTTATACTGTCACATGTCAAATGCTGAGTCTCCTATGAGTCAATGACATATATAGAAGGTAACAAACATAGAGAATCTTCCTTTACATTTTGCCATCATACATATTATCAAATTCCCATAGAAAAGATACATGACATGTAAAGCAACTAGATTGAATTCTGGTATACAGGAGATGTAAAATGAAAAACTTTACAACTAAAAGTATGACTTATTTTATGAATATTTCACTAAGATTTTTGCTATTATAAGTTTCATTTAGGTCATTATCTTAATGTGTTCCAAGAGTAGATAATTCTTTGTAAAGACTCCCAGTACATCTTACATACCCAATAAAATATTCTACTCTTCGCTCCACATATTTGCTTCATTTGTAGTTTCACGTGTTCTCAAGATGTGATGAAGTCATGTGCCTATTGCATTACAGAGAGAACGGTAACTTATTCTTTGATTATTCTATGAGATAATCAGAATTGACGCTAGAAGTGATTCCTTTTAAAAGATGAAATGTAATTTGGAAGCTAGAACTAACAGACATGTAAGAGCAATAGCAAAACCCTGAACAGTTATCTAATGCAATCATCTGATGGAACTACTAACTAGGTCAAATCAGTTAGATTTAAGGCTTAGTTGAGTTGAGTTGAGTTGAGCTGAGCTGAGCTGATGGAACTAGGTCAAATCATTAATCTTTGCGAATTCCTATATTAATACAAAAATTAAGTGAAACTCTATAGGGGAAAGTAAAAAGACAGGATTAGACATACAGATCCACTCTTTTCAAAGCAACAGGCTGCCCCTTGAGAAAATTTCAAAGAGACAGATCCATTATCCAAGGCTCCTCTTTCTAGCATCGTTGGTTGCAGTGAATCATCCTTATTAAAATCCTGCTTTGAAATAATCTCGTCTGTCTCAGATGCATTTTTCACAGCTTCTATTTCGAGCAGCATTGGTTGCACTGAACCATCCTCGTCGACATGCTGTCTTGAAGGAACTTTGTCTATCTCAGGTTCAGTTCCACCAGCAGTAGTACCATCACTCTTTCTCTCAAAAGGTCGATCATTATCTGGAACTTCTAGTCCTGCCTTAGAAAAGTGTACAGTCCTCATACGTTTTTCCTTCATGGTTTCAGACTGCATTAAGGCAACACCACCATGTAAAAACACTCCCACACCATTTTTTCCATACCTTTCTAAAAAATTGGGATATTCATAGTTTAAGCCCACATTAGAATAGGAAACTACAAAGAGGTTCGTCATAAAGTTAAATGATGAAATTATTTAATACTAACCCGCCCAATGTCTCGAGAAGACTGCAGAAGAGGAAATGCATACTCAGGAAGCTTGTATTTCCTGAAAGCATAATTTTAAAAGCATTCATAAAAAAAGATTTAGTAGCTGCATGGAAAGAAATAAACTAGAAATCAGTTGTTTCAGAAAAACACAATGACATACTCCAAGGTCTCAATGCTTTTCGAAAGCAAAAGCGCTTTCTCCTTTTCCTCCTGCACAAAGAAAAACCAAGTCAGAGCTCTGGTTGACTACACCCAAGAATGTATCGGAAGTTGCATTTACAATGCAAGCACCTCCAACTTCTTCAACTTTCTTTTCTGAGATTTGTTCAGCTTGGGATTCTTATCCATTTTAATCGTTTCACATTCCTGTACAAAAGCAAGAGCAAACTTTAAACCAAAATAAAAACGAAAATTGGAAATAAAAACTTAATCAGCCTACCACATATACCTTATTAATGTCTTTCTTTCTGTTTCTTTTCTTTTCTGGCAAGATTAGGGCATTGCTATCACAACTTTCCAAACTACCAAACAGAATCATAAAAAAAAACTTAGTAAGCATAGGAATTGACAATAATTTGAATGTAATCCATTATTTCCAATGTTGTGATTCAAGACCCGTGGGGACCTGATTAGATTAAGCAAAAGTAGCCATGCTAGGCAAACTCTAAAATTAAAAAATTTCAACTTATCTGTTCCCTTTCCTACAATTTCTTAGCAACCAAACAAGTGAAAATCTCACTCACCTCCATGAGCGTTTTCCATGATTCAATTCCACATCCATTTTGCTCCTCTTCAAATTAAAGCCAACAACCTGAATCCAAACAAAAAATATTTCAGATGCTGTCCATAATCACCAATTATACGCATCTGTCAAAGTGTGTAATGCTAGCTCCTCAGGAGCAACAATCGCCTTATGTACTACGTCAAGCCGCGGAGTCACTTCACCTATAGAGATAGTTGAACAAAATAGTTTGCGGCGCTTATGAGAAACGGAAGTGCCACGGAAGTTTGCGACTAAATAGGACCTCTCCACGAAACTGAACCAACCTCTTTAGACCGTTGGGTTTAGCTTTACCGAGAAACCCAAAGGGGGAAGTATCCCGATCTCGTAGCAGATATAATTTTTAATGTAATCACATGAAAACGTAATCTTGCATGCAACACCAAACCAAGAAAGGGTCGAGAAAAGCATCCACAAAAACAGCAAACATACAATCATACATACACACATACAGCGCGCGCGGGGGCGAGAGAGAGAGACTGCTTACTGCGATGGGGACCCGAGTGGAGCCAAAAGAGAGAGTTTTCGCCGAGGTGACAGTGTGCCGCTCGTAGGGCCGGAGAGCCTGAGTTGCAGTTGCCGAGGGCCAAAACCTACAAACCTATTTACCCGGGGAGCAGCTCGCATTGGAAGCTCTTCTCCACTCCCATTGTTTTTTTTTTTTTTCTAAATACTCCACTCTCCTATTGAAGTTATGACTTATGAGAGACAGAGCCACAGAGGAGGGTTGAGACTTGAGAGACGAGGGTGGCCTTCTGATCTTCGTGTCAACATCCCATTTTAAAATGGGAGTGAAAAGGAGATAGGCCAACGGGAGGAGAGCCCCAAACAAATAACGAGGATATTTGAGTGTGGAAATTTTGGATATTGGAGTTTGTAAAATATTATAAATATGGTGTTTGTGTAAGTAAAATTTTGGGGTAAAATTTTAGTAGTTGTGAAAAAGTGAGAGAGAGAATGAAAAAGTGAAAAAAGGTAAAGAGAGAGAATGAAAAAGTAAGTGAAAAGGTGAAAAAATTTGTAAAAAGTAAAAAAAGTAAGAGAGAGAATGAGGATGTGAAAAAATTAAAATTTTAATAAAATTTTGTTAAATTTTTAGTATAAACAAACACTGAAAAAATATTTTATGAAAATCGATGAAAAAGTGAAAAGAGAAAATTTTTTAATAAAAATTATATGATGAATTTTTTAATATTAACCTGACTCAAACATTCTCAATATTTACGCGGCACTCAAAAGATCATGATCGGAATAGAGAAAATTCCTAAAAGGCCCTATTGTTTTCGAAAGCATGTACTAGTATTTCATCTACTTTAATCTATTCTTAAGGTGTTAAAGAATTTATCTTGTTGCGCGTGAAATATTAAAGCGTTGTTTGGAAATAAAAGAAGATCTCCAACATTTTTGGAGATATTTAATAGCTTTTTTCAGTTTTTTCAAAGCATGTTCACATCCTACTAGGGCTTAACAGTATTAGGCCGACACAAATCGGCCCGAAACCAATTGGGCCGGCCAGTTTCGAGCTAATCCGGTTCGTCTGTCGGCCCAATTTTATATATAACCGAGTGGGTCGGTTCGGCCCAGGATTCTGGGTACCCAAAATCGTGAGGGTATTCATGGAATTTCATCATTTTTTTAATATTAAGTAGGGGTGAGAAGGCGTCATCTCTCCCCCCCACTTTTTTACATTTTTCTTCCTTCTTTCCCAGTTTCCCCCCGAAGCCCTCCTTCACAATTTTGAGTTCCCCCTTTCTCAAAACTCTAGCCGCCCACCACCGCAGTTCACCCTCGTCGTCGCCATCTCTCTCTCTCTCTCTTACGCCCCCTTAACCCTCTCTTTCTCTCTCACGACTCACGATGCGTCGTCGTCGACCCTCTCTCTTCCACTCTGTGTCGCCATCGACTGTGAAAAGGGGCTCTCATTATGCAGCGTTGAGTCTGAGATGTCAGCGGCATGTGATGGAGACGATGATGGGTACGGTGAATGGCCTGCTTGATGAATCTTCATCTGTTTCGCACAACCCATTTTTCACCAAAAAATATTGAAAATTGCTCGTCTATTCTGTCCCAAACCGACCGAACCGAGCCGACACCCGAACCTAGTCGGCCCGGCCGGTTCTCCCAACCAGCGGTTCGGCCATCAGTTGGGAATTTATTATAACCGAACCAGTCGGTTCAGCCCACGGTTTGGGCTCAAAACCAAACCGACTGGAGCCTTACATCCTACCCACTCGGAATTAAAAACCCCTAAAAACAAACGTGGCTATATTGAAAATAACTTTTCTAATTTTGGAGCTTTTTGCAAAAACTTCATGAAACTCGATTTCATAAATTTTAGGCGAAATTATGTAAATAGTCCATGCGGTTTTTCGTCATGGGATTAATGGATGTGTAGACGGAGGGACCCCATGCATTAGTCTTTATGATTCCAAATCGTTGAAGTTGGAACCATAAAGACTAATTTATAATAAAGTTAAACCATATCGACTATTTAGGTAATTTTCCCTAGAAACTCTTTTTATAGCTTCAGTGTTACAAATTCTTTTAATGAATTTCTCTATTTTCAGCTTAAACATGTGTGACCTCTCTTTATAAGTACATCCAAGAATGTGAAAAGAATAAGATACATGTATGTATATATGCAAATAGAAATAATTAATTAATTATAATCAATTAAAGAGGAATGTTAGCTTACATTGAAGATGAAGATAAAGATAAAAGGTAATGGTTGGAGATATATTTAAAGGAAAATATGAAATTTAGAGATTTTTCCTTTAAAGGAAGGGGTACTTTCGAAAGAGAAGTCTCTAGTTAAAAATGCCCTTGAATTATTTGTTCTTCAAAAATAACGTAAATCTGTAATTAGAACATTATAAGTGACTTAGATATTATTTTTGTTGATTTTTTGTTATTAGCAACCAGAGACAATCCGCGACATTATAAGTGACTTAGATATTATTTTTGTTGATTTTTTGTTATTAGCAACCAGAGACAATCCGCGACATATTTTATGTATTGATTTCGAACGGATTTGCCTTCGGTTGGTTTCGAGAGGGCTTATTACATTTAACACCCCTCTCTTCGTGACATTACCACAGTAAATCTCAAATACATATTTTAGCTCCACACCATGCGCATAATTTAAATTGCGAATTTTGTTGTGGTAAAGAATCAAACCAACATTGACCATGGATTAATGGTAACGTTGATAAACTCCACACCTCCGGGAAAATTTGGGTAGGTCCATATAGGGTTGAAAACCAACTCCTTGGCTCGATTTTCAGCCCCTACCGTCAGGGTTCGGTTGTTGAAAAACAGGGATCAACAATCGTGCCGAGGTATCTCTAACCGGCTAGACTGACGACAGTCGGCTTCGGTCGGTATGAACAAGGAACTAGGAGGGAAAAAATCAAGAGAAATGAAAATGAAGAAAAAATAAATCGAAAATCAACATCCACCAAAACTCACAGCAACCATCCATAAATCAACCACCAACAATAACAAAATCGCAACCATCTACAACAGAGAGAGAGATGATGGTGACGGAGACCATGGGGAGAGGGAAGGTTGTGTTAGCGGCGGGGGAAGGTGTGTGTGTGGGGGGGGGAGCTAGGGCAATCTGAGACGAAAAGAGGGAATTCATGAGGGAGGGGAACAAGAAATAAATTGAAAAGGGGGGAGTGTGAGACAATGTAGTCTCACACCCCACTAATTTTTTTTAGAAGGAAGCAAAATTACTTGGGTCCCTTGGTTCGGCGCCTTGGGCCCCCAAAATCGCAGGCTGAATCGAGTCCCTCGGTCTTGAGATTTTTTGAGCCGACAACAAAACTGAACTACCCCAGAACCAACCGGGCCCAATTGATTTCGACCGGTTTGGGTCGCCCAGTTGGTTTTGGCCCAAATATATTAAGGCCTAGGTACATATACAACATATATGAGAACTTTTATTACTGTTTCTATAAATGTATGGTACCTAGACCATAAAATATTAAAATAGGGGTTGATTGTTGTTTCTTATGCCACTGCACTATAGCCGCACATTCTCTTAAAACTATTTTTGTCAGCCATGAATCCATTAGAAAAGACGAAATAAAATATCCAGATCTTAGGGATAAGCTAAGCTATTTAGAAATAATATCTGTATTTAGAAAATCTTATCTGATACTATTTTTATCTCGTTATCATGCATATATAAACGGAGCCAGCTTATTTTTGCAGAAAACCCGATATGTGCTACTGCTATATATGTTCTTGGATCAACACAACATGATCTTTAAAAGGAGAGAAAATCACTGCCATTTTACCCTAAAAATTGAAAGCTTCGGGAGGGTGCTTACATTTTACTTAAGAATAAAACCAAACCCTGTTAAAAAGAACGAAAAATGCAGAGGCAGTTCTTTTTTTTTTAGTAATATGCAGAGGCAGTTGAATCGCAAATACAAACAACCTGTGTCATGATCTACCTATTTCTGCGGCTTCTTCCACAGCACTCCAATCTTCTTCAGCACGTTACCATTTTTCTTCTTCAGTAGGTCGTCGACCATGTTTTCAGAGTAAGGTGAGCTAATCTTCCCTCCAACAGGGTTATAGTTGCTGTCCAAGGATACAGATCTCTCCATGAACTTCCCATTGTTCCCTGCTGCGAGTACGGCTGCAGCTGCTTCAGCGGCCTTTCTCCACTGGTCAGACTGGACCTTTAGCCTTCTCAACTCCGCTTCCATTTCTGAATTTGCTGATTGTGCTGCCTCCAGCTGCTCAGTCACCCTTGCCGCCCTCCTCTTGCTCTTGTCTGCCTCCTCCATCACAATTCCAAGCTTCATGAGAGCCTCTCGCTCTGCTGTCTTTGCTGCCTCTACTTCTGCAACCACCTCATCATTCACTTTATCCCCATCCATTTCCCTTTTCTCGATTTCCAGTTTCAGCGTATCATTTTCCTCTGATATACTCTGCAATTCTGTCTCCTTATCCATCAAATTGGCTCTCAAATCTGAAAGATCTTCATTTAATTTCTTCAGCTCCTTTCCTAGATCATATTCTTTCTGGAAGGAAACACTCTTCTTAAGCATTAAATTCAACCGTTCATTCTCCTCCAGAATACCCTGCAATTCAGTTTCCTTGTCCATCAGGTTTGCTTTCAAATCTTCAATATCAGCTTTTGTGACTTTTATTTCTGCCTCCAGTTCAGCCTCTCTCAGAGTTGAGCCAGCTTTTACCTGCTCCACGAGTTCATAAGCACTTCGTATCTGCACTGTGCTCTGGATTTGTTCTTCTTGGTACTTACTCCCAGCAATTTCTAGAGCAGATCTCAGACATGTCGCCTCAGACTTCAAAGAATGAAGTTCAGCTTTAATCTCCCTTGATTCCCCAGTCCCTCGATTTTTCACAGATTCCAGTTCAAGGTTATAATCACCTGAAAGATTTTGGGAAACGACCCCACCAGCATTTTTTATTTCTGTCATGAGTTCTCTAACAAGACCTTCAAGTAATTTTACGCGTGCCCTTGACTGGTCTAACTCGGAGGCAGTGGAGTTGCAGACTTCAATGGCTCTGATGCTATCTGACCTGAGCACCTCTACAGTTTTCTTAGCAGCTTCCAGTTGCAGCAGAGTTTCAGTGACCATTGACTGGGCCTGAGCTTCAGATTCTTTACAATCCTGCAGCTGATTTTTCATGTTCTCTACAACAGACAGAGTTTCTGAAAGGTTTCCTTTCAACCGCTGGAGCTCTGCATTTGCTAATTCTACCTGCTTGGTTTGTTCAGCCTCAGATTTAGCTACTAATTCAAGCTGGACATTAAGCTGCTGAATCTCATTCATGGTAGAGGCCAAAGCAGCTGAGTCGACTGAGTTCTGAGAAAGGACCAATAGTTGCTTCTTCAAGTCCTCAGCCTCTAGCTGGGCTTGCTTCTTCAATGATTCTGACAAATCCAGCTGGATCTTTGCCTTCTTCAGTTCATCCTGAAGTTGAGAAACCTGAATTTCCAACTCAGATATTCTGCTTGGGCGCTTCTTCTGGAGCAAGAAATATGTAAAGTAAGAACTCAAGACCTTCTAACTCCTAGTAACTGTTCCGAGAACACATGAAAAAATAATCACGCAACATGTGTACTTTTCCATTTCCAAGATAGAAAACGTAATCCTAAATGAGAAACTCAAAAATAAAAAGGCATTGGAGGAACAGTTATGCCACTGAAACTGGATAAACAAATAACTATAACAAAATGAAGTATCACGAAAAATACATCACCTAGTACTCAAAGCAATACAGAAAATTTAAATGGTTTAGCAATGTGCCATCAACCACAGACAATGATAAAAGCTACCTTAAAAAAGCAACTACAAAGGATCTGTTGCCTCAAAATTGAATGGTAAATAAATTCTTTTAAAAGTCCCCTTGAGATCAGCAAGAAACTTAAGGCAAGATAACTATGACGCAAACATCACCATATTAGTCAGTGTGAGAAGGGGCGGACCAAGTTTTTGAGACACAGATGATGCTTTACAGGATATGCAAACATAAAGCAATAACAATGAATAGAGGAGTTGGAATGAGGCAAAACCAATTTACCCAAGCTACCACATAGAAGACCTTCAGAAAAAAACTGGAGAAGAAAGCCAACATTAACCTATCACTAGCTGCTAGGAACATTAAGATATTTCCATAAAGAATATCTATGTAATTGATTATGAATATCATATTCTCACCGCGAATCCCCGAGGGCGAGAAAGAGAGAGATTTTAACAACATAAAAATCAAAACACAACAAAGCTAAGGGCTTAGGCTAAGGCTGTTAGACCATACTTACAACTGATTCCAATTGTATTGCAAAACATTCACTAAACTGTGCATCTACAGCAAGGTTGGAGGAATCCATTTCTTAAAAAGTACCTCAGAGATGGGGCTTCTTGGTGACCTGCGGTCAACAACTTTTGGGCTTCTATCCTTGGGTATTCTACTAGTTTGAGTAGAAGGAACTGCCGAGTCAAGCTCTAGTGCAGCTGGCTTGAGTTGGCGCACAGCTCGAGGAGAAACCTTTTGAGGAACCTCTGAGGAACCAATTCTGCAATCAATATGAGCGACATGGCAATCAGGAATGTGCTATACTTATTCTAAAAATCACAAACTTCTATGGAGGGAAGGAAAAGGCCGTTAAGTCCAAACCATCCAATTAGAAATTATCTCTTAATCATGACATAAGCGAGCCCAAGTAAAGTTCCTTAGGTTAGAAGGAATATCTAGATTTCTTTTAGCCAGAGTCTTAGAATTAAAACAGATTGAAATAATTTCATTATAAACAGTGACAATCTAGTTAGATTTGCATGCATTTGCCAGTTCCAAAATATATATAGGCCATACTATGAGTCAGCAAGCCGATTGACCTGCTAGCCAAGTGAGAAACACTTGGGCGTAAATTTTTTCTAATCATGCTTAACTGGGAAATACATACATGGATATGTAAGTAATAATTTCAAACTGATAAGAAAGTCATACCAGCAAACTGTAATCATTTGAAACTTAAGAGACGAGATGCTTGACAACATTAAAAGAAATGATCCTTAATATTCACTTGGATGCTAAAAGTTGAATGGACTAACCAGTAACAGGGATGCGTCCAGAAGAAGGGTGGAAAAGAACCGGAACACAGTTTACAAATACAAAAATAATTCCAAGAGGCCAAAAAAGAAATATCCATAAAGCACTAGAAACCAAGAATATCCATGAGCGGCAAAGTTAGATAGCGCTTATGTACTCCTTTATGACAGTTCGTTCAAACAGACGCAAAGCGGCCCAAATGGGATTAGAGATAAAAACATAGTATTCGAAATTCGGTAGCATTGTCCGGCCAGCCTCAGATATCAAAACAACCCTTCAATTTTACAAATCAACCCGCCAGGAAGCCTCCAAAAAAGAAAGAGGGCAAACAAGCATTCGAGGTTACCTTGCTTTTGGGGTCTGCATGATTTGATTGCCTTTCTGGGAACAAAATACAAATGGAATCGATATAAAAGCTCCCCTACTTCAATGCTGCCTGACCCACAAGACCTGCCACAGCTCAGAAAAAATCACAACAGAGACAAACGAATCCAATGTGGATGTATGTACATGGTGAAATTAATGGGTTCATGATACAGGGCATGTGCTCCTCGTCATCTCATATGAAGCTATAAAGGCAAGATATATATTATATAGGCTACCCATTAAATTTGACTCGATACTGAAATATCCAAAACCGCAGCAAAAGAAAAAGAAAAACCGAAAAGCGAGTCAGAAAAGTTTGAACACGTTAGCCAAACAGAGCAAGTCAATTTCACCTTCCCCAACTCCTACTATCTTGTATCTAACCAGATAAAAATCCATTGCACATTTATTTTAGTCAGACGGGTCCCAACTACAGGGACAGCGCGAACGAAAAATCAAAATAACCCGCGAGTCCGCGACCACAGGAGACAGGATATTGATGGACACTTCGGTAATTTTGGGACGGGAAGCAGTTTTCCCCTCCAATTTCGCCGTGAAGAAATGGGAACTCTGTGCAATGTAGGATTGAAAATATTTAGAACAACGTTTATATGAAACCGCTCTTACCCACCGGTTGTGTTTACGTGAAGCCCCAAACTACCATTGATCCCGTCGTTTTTGCAGAATATACTTTCTCCGTATGCTTTTCCGGTTGAAAAACATCAATGATTTTGAGTGAAACAGATAAACCAAAGAAAACGATTTCTCAAGAACTTCAACGTGAAATATCGACACTGAAATGTGGATGTTCAACTGTTGTAGTTCAGATAAAAAAACAAATGAGAACAGATATGTTTGCGGACAATTTTTCCCGGAAACAAAAGGCAAAGAGATCTAAAGCATTAGGAAGGAAATCAGTGGAACACTCAGCAAAAGCAAGCAATGCTGTACAAGATATGAACGAGAAGTTAAGACGCCCTTTTGAAAATCAATTTTAAAGGGCAAAAAGCCTGCAATCTTCAAGCTCTCGAGGTCGAAGAAAAAGCTACATTGTATTAGTGTTCCGCAGAATAATTTTTTCTACATAAAAACAACTCGGTTTCATCCAAAAAGAACTTCAAAAGAAACATCATTACGAAGAAAAAAAAAAGTTAAAGTTAAAAAGCTCGGACTCCATAATGAGTAAAAAAAATGAAAACAAGACAGAGAAGAAAAAGACTGGAAAAAGCGTATGATCTCGTTTGGCTGTCGAGGAAGCTTTAGAAAATAGAACAAGAAGCTACATCACAGAACAAACCATCGCTTCTTCTTTTGTTTGTTTGAAGTTTCTCAGGGAGCCGGATGGATGATGGAGCGAGAGGAAAAAAAAAAGAAAAAGAATGGAAAAGGGAAAAGGGAAAAGACCAGCATTGCATAATGTAGGATCATGCGCTTTAATTTTCACCTGGCGTAGCTTTGAGATGAACTGGTGAGTTCTCAGAGGAGAGTTCGAGCTATTCTGTGAGAAGAACAGAAGCAGCCATAGGTTGGAAGAGGTGCAGGAGCTTCTTTCCGCTTCTTCTTTTATCTTCTCCACGCAGTTTCCGAGGCGCTCTCACTTTTTGTTTTTTGTGACAGTGGGGTAGGAGTGAGCAGCAAAGCAGCGGGAGGCAGTGAGTACAAAAAAAAAGGGGGGGGGGGGGAGTGAGAGACAACACAGTACAGATTTGTCGTGAGTCGTTGCACTGGGACAAATAAACTAGTTTTAAGTCGGGTTTTGCGTCCGGGTTTTATATTTGGTTAATAGTTGATCAGCAGGTAAACCCCCTGTCTGACGTGGCAAACATCACCCAAACATGTATATCTTTTGCCCATCCCAGTGTATTCCAGTAATTAGGTTCGATTCAGTAATTAGGACGAGTTTGGAACTGCGGGAGTTATGGCGGGTTCGAATTCGCTTTACTCTTTTACTTTTTTCCCAAGTATCGCTTGACTCGATAATGTAATTGTTTGAGCTTCAATTATTTGTGACTAATTATTTAAATTTAATAATAAAAAAATTTTTATATAATTTTTTATTATTATAATATTTATTAAAAATTTATCTCTCTTCAATTTTTTATCGAATTTCGTAACATATCTTTATTTTATAATATTTTTTAAACTACAATACCTAAAATTTCCACACTCAAACATCCCCAATAATTTTTTCGGTATAAATAGACTTTCCACCTTTAAAATTTGAAGGTATTGTTATTTTGCATCATTTTTTTTTCATATTGCGTCTGTCAACAATTAATTTCAGACACAGTAAATGTTTTTGTCAATTTAGACGTAAATTTGAACTTTTAGTCTTCAAAATTACAATTTTACCCTCATAAAATAATACTGTAAAAAAAATATGGAGATAAAATTGTTATTTCACACATCAAAAAATTATTTTCCATCCAAATTAATCTAAAATTTTAATAGAGTGTGCAAAGTGTCTAAAATTTATAGTTGGTGGGTGTAATGTGACAAAAATAATAGATTGTAGTGTAAAGTGTCAAGACCCTCATAGTTGAACGGTGCAAAGTGTATTTGATCCTAGTTTTTCTCTTAAAACATAATAATTAAGGATAAATATATTTTGCACTTCTAAATTTATGGGAGTACACTAATTTATTATTTTTATCACATTCCACTCATACATTATTGATTTCAAACACTTTACACTTTTCAATTTTGAAAGTCTTTACATTTTACACCTCTATTATTTTGGTCATATTGCACTCAATAATTATTGATTTTAAGCATTTTGCACTCTTAGTTAATTTTTTTTGATTAATTTATATGAAACATGATTTGTTGGTGTGCAAAATGATATTTTTTCTTTATAAGTGATCACTGTAGGAAGGTAAAATCATAAATTTTAGGTAAAAAAATAAATTTTGATAAAAAAATTAACGGAAATTGAAAAATGTATAAAATTAATAATTAATAAGTGTAATATTATAAAAATAATAAATTGAGATGTAATAGTGTGTAAAGTATAGTTAAGCCTAATAATTAGCAACCACAACTATGAAACAAGGCAGGAAGATGAGTTAAGTTTACACTTGGAGTGCTTGTTTTTATTTATTATTACCGTAAATGCCACATTTAAGTAATGAGTAATGAGGAATGTCCATCATCAGCAACCATCGGAACACATGGGGGTCATTTGCAGGGCTGACAAAAAAACACAAATCCATGTCCATTTGTCTGCCCTAACTACCCACTTTAGATAAGGGAAAACTATTTTTCCCGCCCGGCCGCAACATCGGCGCCATGAATTGATTTGTTTTGGGGGAAACAGGCTCAACTTTCACCCCTGCTTAGAGAAAAAAAACAAAAGAACTTTTAAGCCTTGCTTCATTTCGTACACTGTGGAACAGAGGATAGTGCTCTGTATAATCGATGGAGAAGAACCGTGTACTTCACGCTTCCTTCCCCTTTGAACAACCCCGTCCATAAGGTCAAAGAGTCACGCGCAACAAACTGTCAAGACGGCTGGCTACTTTCCTTAATAGAGCTGCACCGTCTTCATCTACCTCTTTGAAAAAAGATACAAGCTTCCGACGCCCTTCTCTTCTTCTTTGTGTTTGAAATCTCGTTCTCTTTTTTGTTTTATGTTTTTGTTCACTAAGAATCTCATGACAGGACACATCTAGACAGTTCAAAATCCTAGCTTCTGTAAGAGAAATGTGTTTTACTACGTATCTATGAGATAGGCGCACCCTAGATTGAATATAGGAGTAATATCATACTTCTCAATTTCAATCTCTCTCCCGTAATTATGAAAACGGTGATTTATGTCATTTAATTTTTAAAAATTATCAATGTACCTTTTTGTTTTAAATTAGTCGTTAAGTTAAATGAAAATACATGTAAAATGATCGAAATGTCCATTTAAGATAAAATTATTAAAATGATTAAAAAAATTATTTTAAAAATGACATTTAAAAAGAAATAGTTTTTAAATAAAATTATTGAAACTATATTTCAGTAATTTATATATTTTTTAATTTACTTCTCAATTATTATTTATTTTCTTAAATTATCTTGGAGTGACATTTCGGTCATTTTATATTGTTTCTGTTTGACTTAACGGTTGGTTAGGACGAAAAGCGTATATTGATGAGTTTCGAAAATTAAAAAGCGTAAATCGCCGTTTTTATAATTATTAGGCGAGTTTAAAATTGGCACATAGTCAAGACACGAACAATGAAATTACCCCTTAATTTATCTTAAAAATAAAACCAGTAACTTAAGTTAAAGATCGTTAGTTGAGAGCCATTACGCTCGACTTTTCGAAATAGTTAAGCCCACTTGGATGAACTTGGCGGGCCTACGTGATTATCTTTATAGTTTATACCAATAGTGAGAGTTTTTTTTTTTTTTTTAAGAAGTGAAGCAAACTTGAAATGGTGGAAAACCCATTGCACAAGATTCATTCATTTTTACATTTACTCGTAATGCCCCCTTTATTGTCTCCACCTTTTGTTGTTTTAGTAGGAAACACAGCCTTCATGCTGTTGGCATTTGTAGAGATGAAATCACGTGCCTGTCTAACACGATACAACGCCATAAATGAAAGGGTCTGGCCTTGTTTGAAATATGCCGTATTTGCGTCTGGTTCAACTGTACTCGACAAGGATGGGAGCAATTAGGCTCGAAGCTGTGGTCTAGGAGAGGATCTTTTCAAGACATGCAGACGTGGAGGGGGAAATAGAGCGCTAATTGGATTTTTCGGTTTTGATTCTTGTCTAGGGGAGCCTACTTCAGAAAATATTTTCAGATGACACATTACATTTACATGTAGAAGCTTGGTATTTATATTTGGTGAAATTATTCATATGGTCCTTGTGTTTTTACTTTTGTTACAAATTGATTTTTGTGGTGCAAGTTTCAACGATTTAATCTATGTAATTACCACTGTGATACACATAAGTCTTTTCGTCTACACCTTCGTTAATCTCCCAACATGCACTAACATATCCATTTTCAAATACTTAGACAATGCTAATATATCAGCATATTCTATAAAGGGATTAACGGAAATATGGATGTAGGGACCCATGTATATGGAAAAAAATTATTTAATTCCTCTCAAGTTTCAATTATTTTGGTTACACCCCCGTTGAAAAAAAAATCAATTGCCCTCGTTTGATTTGACCATTACCTCATGTGAATCGAATCGAAATGTTCACGACAAAAATATTAAAAATATTAAAAATTTTAAAAATGCACATATAATATATTTTCTAAATAAAAATATAGAAATTAAAGTTCATTAATTTTTACTTTTTATTCATATTTTCTAATTTTATTTTGGAGGAACATTTTTGTCAATTAACATCACTTTCTATTTGATTTAACAATTAAATCAAATTGGTTTTTTTTACAAATTATTGGGTAAAAATTAAAACTTGAGGGTGCAATTTGAATTTTTTTATAAATAATATAAAACGTAGTGTGGTACTTCCCCTAATGTCTTTTAACATTTTGGGTTTAGGACACGTTGATTCTAGTTGAGTGATTTTAGAACCTGTATTTTGGAACATACTGAAATGAGAAATCGGGACATTTTGTTTATATATTTTTATTGTTTGTAATTTTGAAATATTTTACATAGAGAAAGGTGTACATAGCAACTGCCTATGTCCGGATACCGATGTCCCTAATTCTCATTACTCATTGGACGGAAAAGTCTTAAAGTCATTGATAACTGAATTTCAGCACGTTACAAAGTAGAGTTTCTAAAATCATCAACTTGGAAGCACAAAGTCTGCATTTATTTATGCCTATTCAAGTTGGTAACTAATTCATTGCTCCCCCAGTGATGTAGCTGGAATAGTTTTCTGTTAATTCTAACTAATGCTCTTTTTTTTTTAAAAGGTAACGTGAAAAATTCGAGTACCCATTCACGTGCATTGAGATTGGACGTATCTTACTCAGTATATGCACAAGTTGGGTTTAACGCCACGGTAAATTTCGGGCCGTACAACCCTCTCAAACTACATATGTCAGGTAAGTCTAATTTTACTGTAGGAGTGACCTTAAAGAACTGTTTATATGAACTAATGCTCATTTCTCAAAGTAGAAATTTGGGGTGAGAGTTACAAGCCCTCTGGGTTTCTTGGTTCAAGCCTGCAAGTTTACCGGCATTTGTCGCTCCCCGCTACTCCCTGGTCTGGTGTTGTACAAGCTGTATCCCCTTAAGACTAATTAAAGCCGCACCGGCTGCCCTGCCGTGGCTGCAGGCCTGCATCTACCGAGAAGCAGAATCTTATGGGACCTGTAACAAGAAATGAGGGGAGTGATGATCGGTACAATGCTTCTTCCGGTCTCTTTGTGGGTCATAGGTGCGTGGTATGCTACATGCACGGTAGTTCATATAAGAGAAATTTTGCACTTTTTTTCTCCAAAAGCTCTTCACTTTATTTGCCATATTCTTCTTTTAAGTTTTAACTACCATTCTCAGCTTGCCCTCACGACACTGCCCTTTTTTTTTTCAAAAACATCGCCTCTAGTTTGGGCCCTAGGCATAGTTGAGCCGATATATACTAAAATATACTTTAGTTTGCACTGTTAATTACTGGTCGATATCATTTTGGGATTTGAATGACTAAGTTGGTCATATTAAACCCTCAAATTATTAAAATTCATCAAAGTGATTCCTCAAATAAAATCTGTCTATTAAAGTTGTGCCACATTGTCCATTTTATAACGTGTATGACACGATTTTGACAGTCGGATCTTACTCGAAATGCACGTTGATGAATTATGATAAATTCAAAAGTTCAATGTGACAAATTTGGTACTTCAAACCCTCAAAATGATATTGATCCCATATTTCGAGGGTGTATAGACAAATGAATTGGACTACTATCGGCTAGGGATAATCTATGAAATAAAGTTAATAATTATGTTTAAGGCAATTATGATTTATGACCCGTTCCCTTCCCCACCATTTGACATTCCTAGTCATCAACAATCATCTGGGATTTTTCGGAGGATGATCAGGTAGAAACAGGTGGTTGCTTTGTGCCCAGTTGACATTCTTCTTCTTCTTCTTCTTCTTCATTTGGGTCAGGTAAATTTAATTAGAGCTTTAAGCATCATCACTGCCACCAAATCATTACTATCATCACTAATCACTGTATGATAATGATGTTTACCTTGACGGCCATCATGGATAGTCATTAGATGGATGAGCGAACTTCCCCCTGAAAGCAGCAAGCAGTTCATGACTTCATTCAGGTATGTATTCGGCCATCTAGCCGTTGGTGACGATATGGGCTATATGTTCTCTGGACACTGGCCCAACAATGCACGCTTTCGAGAATTCAGAATCCATGGTGAGTGAGGCCCATCTAGAACTTACAGTCTCACTCATAGGTCTCAGAATCGAGGTGAAAACATCATCAATGGATACAAAAATCAGCAAGTCAGTCAGTGCCATCTTAAACAAACGGGTCGGTGTCTCACTCTCTTAGGGCAGATAGAGATAGGGTATTCTCCCAAAATCCTCTGCAGACACAAATGGATTACTTCAAAACACCTAACTTTTATTCTCAAAGCCGTTGAGCCCCCAACCACGCAAAACACGCTCAGGGTCTAGGAGCTTGGGGGATATGCACAGTGGAGAAAGAAAAAAATAAAAAAATGTCATATCATATTATTAATTTGTATCACTCGGGCAGGCACATGCTACCTACCATAGGACTGCTATAAATATGATTTTTTTTTTGTCTTGTTGCGTGCCTCTGTCGGTACAGGGAAGAAATTCGTTTCTCCTATCGAGACATCGTTCACATAAACTTGTCCTACTCCAAGGCTCCAAGCTGCCAACCTCGGTGCTGAAACTCGAGAAGCCCTTCTATTTGTTTCCGGCTCTTGTCCGTCGATACGTGGTTATTCCTTTTTTTTTCATTATTCTGAGCAGACAATATTTTAGGTAAGATTTTTGACTCTGAAATGGCCTGAAATACTTTTTACAGCTAAAACCCATTACCCTTTAAGAGCCCTAAACATAGATTCAGCTCCAAAAAGTGTGCTTAAGTACATGGTCTTGTTTGGTCATTTGGGAGAGCCAATCTGGATTAGGGTTTGAAATCGAGCAATTGTACCTATACTATTTACATACGTAGACAGGAATCTAATACGTCGATCAAATCCTACCACTCCACCATACATTACTTGACTTATCCTCCTTTGAAAAGTGGAGTGATAAAAAATAGAAGAAGACGACCTTTAAATTTGCATATAAAACCACACTTTCAACGAAGCTAATATAGTTCAGTTTTGCCCAAGACAAGCCACTCCTTAACTTAATGACATAACTTCAAAATACATCCTTTGATAACAAGCTTTCCAAAATTCAGTCCTCTGGTTAAAGCTGGATCCTACTAGGTCGTGCCTTCTCCATCCTCGCCTCGCCGTAGGGCTCGTCGTTATCGATCCGGCGATTGTGCCTAAACGCCGCGCAACCGATCACATAAACAATTACCAGGATTATCAACACAACAATGTTAAGCACTGAGGCCTTCCTCCAGCTCTTCCTAAGGGTAGCCAGCACACCGGCTTTGCAGGAGTCACAAGAATAGCAAAGTAGCTCTTGATCATTGCTCCACTTGGTGCAGTCTGCGTTGCTTCCTGCCAATCCTACTCTGGGGCTCCAAAACGTCTCGTTCCCATATTCATATCCACATTCCGTGGGGGGCTTGCAGCAACCAGACTACACAAGACCAAACGACATATTTGTTACTCAAAAGAGAGTTCTATATATCTTACAGAAAATGGGTCCTCAAACGTCAAGTAAAAGTTAACCACGCCTAGAGATAAAAAAAGATCAAATCTTCTTTAATTTGCTACTCGGATTGGATTGTCTAATTCAGAAAAAGTTATACAGCATATGGATCCTACAGTGTGAATCCTACTGTGAGACTTATATACTGTGTCTCTCTCCCCAACAAGAGAATCTATGTCCAGAGCTAAATGCAGTCATTTGTTATACTAAAGATAAGATATGCAGCTTCTGCTCAGGCAAAACTATAAGGCAAAAAATCGACTAATCAACCACCTTATGCCACGAAAAAAAAAGATTTAATGTTGAAACCTCCGTGATTCATGACATCATAAAACGACACTTATCAAATAATCATAGGAATAAGTTTCTCGACTATGGCCACCAAAAGAGCTATTGATATGATGCGGACTTGACCACACCAAACTGTGTCCCCTGTTTCTTCATGACTAAAGAGAATACACTCTACCAGAGAATGGTATGGAGGGAATTTGGAAGGGAAAGGCAGGGCTACTTTGCCTGCAATGAAATTGATGTTTCAACTTCCAAGTCGCTTTAATCTGTCTAGGTGTACTGTATATCCCTAGACAAAGGCAACCAAACAAAATAGAAAAAAGGATATTCTTCCCAAAAAATAATGCCACTTGGACAGAGCATCAAGGCTAACCAACGCAAACACTTTCCAAACAGTACCTCGGGACAACATTCTTCCTTGAATCATATGGGGTTGAAAAAAGGAGAATACTTTTGCTCTGCCTTTTCGCCAAAAGATAAAGATAGGAAACCGACAAGCACTGCGTTTTACATCAATATATTCCTCTAAAATGAAAATTTTAGTAAGAGAAAAATTGTACAATTTTTCACCCACACTTTGCACCATAAACTATCAATTTTGATACATTTGTACCCTCTAACTACCAATTTTTGACATTTTACACTATTTTGTCAAATTTTTAGACTAAATGACGATAATATCCTTGACCCATTTTGCATATTTTGAAGGTACTGTTGTTAATTCATTAATTTTTTAAGGGTATTATTGTCAAATGAAGGGTGCAAAATGTTTAATATTAGTAGTTGGAGTGTGTAAAGTTTCAAAATAGGTAGTTTAAGGTGCAAGTGTCTAACATTGATAATTTGAGGGTTCAATGTCGTAAAGATTGTAGTTAGCGGGTGAAAAATTGTATTTTACCTTTAGTTAACTGTGGGCAGTAGAAAAATGTTTCTATGACGCTTAAAGCTTTGAGCAAACTCTTTGGAACGCATGAAAAAGAAGCAAAAACAAAAGATAACGTAAACCACGTGGTTGCGGCACGCATACAATAATGTACTTGCAAATGGTGGGGTTCCCATCGTTTAAAAATATGCCAACATGCAATTTTCCATTGCCCCACAAATCACATTATACGGGGGGGTTTGTTGATCGAGAGCGAGTGAAACCCCACGTCCTCTCTCATGAGTTCCCGGCGGAAATCTATAGCTTAACCAGAGGTCCAGATCTAGTACCGGTTCTCATAAACCTAATAATTTTTTTTTTTTTCAGATTTGACCCTGAAAAGAGAAAACCTTCCAAGGTAGAGGAATACCAGGTAAAGGGAAAGAAATCTCCTTCTGCGTCGAGGATCTTTTTCTTTAAAAAAATGTTTTAAATAGAAAATAAGAAAAATATGGTGCTTTCTTATATTTGGTCAGACCATTGAAAACGAATCTGATGAAAACGAACAGCAGCAAAAATAATTAAAACCCACACAAGCCTCCATTAATCACTCATGAATTTTGATGCTAAATAATCATAAATTTCCAAGCTTTTACTTGAAGAAGAAGAAGCAGCAGCAGAAGAAGAAGCAGAAACTAATCTTGCAGATGAGAAAGTTAGACAATGCATGAAGTAAACTAATCTTGCAGATGAGAAAATTAGACAATGGAAAGATGAAGTGTTGCAGTGCATACCTCAACAGGGCTGAGCTTTCTGAGATAAAACATGTCAGGAGTTTCAGGCACACCCCCTACAGTCCTCCCCAACTTGCTACAAGTCTTGGAGTCCCTTATGCAAGAGCTAATCTTGGCCCAGTAGCTATCCTCTGCTACACGGTCCTCCAGCCAGCCCGAGTAGTCCTGCAGATTGTACTCCGAGTAGGACCGGTTCGGAACCTTCCGGCCTGACCCTTTATCCGTGACGGCATAGGCGAATATAATGAACCCTAGGAGCGCCACCATGATGAAGAACATGACAAAGAGGTAAACCCACATCAGAAAAGTGTTGCGGTAACACGCGCCGGCGAAACCAGCTAGGGAGACGACCATGATGGAGACACCAATGATTATCAAGGGCCACTGCAGGAACCTGAGGCAGTCAGTGTTGTTGGCCCTTGTGCTCAGCCATATTCCACCTCCTAAGATTGGGATCGAGAGGAGGAAGGTCAAGAAGTTTATTACCCCAATCAAGTGGTTACTATTTCTCATCTCTGATTCTCTCTCAATCTGTCTTTCTCTCTCTCTTTCTCTTCGCTTCTTCTCTTGCTGCTGTCTAGTGTACCGGTGCTATCTCTTTTTTTATACTACGAAGTTAGAGCAGGGGGATTAGTGGACACCTGTCCCTATGGGTTGGATGCGTGGAGGATGCTTATCCCTTGCTTAACATAAAAGGGTATGACTTGCTGTTTCTTTGCTTTGCTTGTGGGGAGGTTAGTGATTGAGTGAAGGTGCCAACAAAGAAATTAGATTAGTCTGAGCAAAACATTTAAAAGGAGAACGTGATGTTGAAGTGGTTGCCCATGTTAGACCATAGCGTGTGCAGTAGTAGATTGTGGGTTATTTCCCAGAAATTTCTTTCCCCTGACTTATAATTTGAATCCATTACGCGCCGGCTCTAATGTCATTGGGTCAAATTTCAAAATGAGGTTTTTTTTATAATAATTTATAAAATAAATTATTAATAAAAATTTAGTTAAAATATATTTTTATAACTGTTTGAGATGCAAAATTACTCATCAAGTTTTATATTCTAAATTTATTAATATATTATTTTCAGTTGTTAACATCGATAATCCATTTAATTTTTCTTGGGTCATAATTGATCATAAGTATGATTTTATTAGTTTTAGTTTTGAAAAATTTCTTTTGCAGAAGCATCCGCATTGTCAATAATATTCTAAAAGCAATACTTGTATTTAGAAAAGTGTCTAATCTTTTTATATGGTTTAATATTTCAATTTGAGTGGAAATCTCTATTTTAAAAATATTTTTTAACAATTTCAATTCTGAAAACAAATCTAAACCATCAATATCAATATGATTTTCCTGTTTTAAAATACTTTAAGTACAAGACAATATTTTTTTAAGTCGTCCTCATCCAAATATTACATTTGGAATTATTTTTGCTTGTCAAGTAACGGTAAAAAATAATAATAATGAATTAGGTGTGAGATTTTATAGGATTTCTATAATCAATTGCCAACTAATCTTATGATATTTTTTTACATATTAATTTTATGAAATTTAGTTTGAATCAATTTGTAATTAATATCTTTTAAATAAAGAGACATTATAGGGTTAATTAATGCAAGAGACTTTTATAAACGGGTGAGGAGTTAATGGTTACTTCAAGCGAGGAGATTTAATAGTTATAGAATAAAAATTAATTAGCAAGACTTTATAGGGTTGATGAAATGAGACTTTCTAAACTAGTGAAGAGTTAGCGGTTATTTTTATTAAGGAGATTTATAGACCCAATAAAAATTAATTAACTAAAATTCTATACAAATAGTTTTAAGGTTAAATTTTTTAAGCTTAATCATTAAATATTTTTGAAATATACCTATTAAAAAAAATTAATTGGGGGCCTCCCTAATTTGGGGAGCCTTAGACAACAGCCTTCTCTGCCTATAGATGGAGCCAACCCTGCCATTACGAAACAGAGGTTTCCTAGGAGTGGTTGTTTTCGAAAAAAATGGTAAGATTTTTTATGGAAGTGTGAATATCTATGTTGATTAGAATGTTATAGATTTTTGCGTGTGAAGCTAGAAGAATATCAATCACCGCTCACTCGGTCACATTGTATGTGTGCATGGTTGGATTTTATATGTATTTTATTACTCTATTTTCCGGATTGCGACTGAAGAGTAATCTGGTTTGACTAGTAGAGGGGCAAACTAATTTGTCCGAAGGCACCAACTTTGTATTTTATTTTTAGGTATAAGGTGACTAAACCACTTATTTATTTTTGTTGTGACGAGAAGAAATTTAATATGATATATCTACCGGAGTACAACTTATTTAATGAACTTTGAAGGATCCATGCATTGACTTCCAAAGTTCTATCCATTTTATGATCAAATATAGATGAATTTTTAAGTAGTGAAGACAATAAATTAGTGGCAAACATGGAGTTTTGGTGAATTGTGATGGTGGGAATGTGACAAGAAATTTCGCTTTGAGTTTCTTTACCCTTCAATAGTCACATCAACCCACCGAACCCTATAAATATTAAATAGTGATGGCAAATCGAAACAAAATTTTAGCAGTTAAAATTTCAAGTATATGAGTGTTGAAAAAATTAGGAGTGAGTGAAAAAATTGATAAAAAAAATAAAAAAGTTGATAAAAAGTGAGCTGGGAGAATTTTTGTAATGATGATAAAATTTAGAGAATTAAAAAAATCTTTAAATTAGAGTTATCAATCGATTTGGTCCTGAAATTTGACTCATTTGAATAAATAATTTTTTAGTAGAATAATTATAAAAGTCTTTGAGTTTACAATTTTTATCAAACAAGTTTTTTCGGTTAAATTTCTTATCCATAAAGTTAACTATTCAAACATTAGTTATAATCATAAGTTGCCACGTGTTACTAAAAATTAAAATAATGTGATTTATATTTTTTTATTTAAAAAAAATTAGCTAACTTATTTAAATTATTTTAAAAAATAAAAATAAAAAAATCTTAAAAAAAATTATAAGTCGCATGATTTTAATTTTGGGTGACACGTATCAAATTATAATTTGAATTGACATGTGAACCCTTAACTTTGAGAATGAAATTTTAAGAGAAATACTTTTTCAGAAAAAAGAAAATTTATGTTTTAGTCCTTGGGTTTTCACCACTTTTATTTTTCAGTAATTGAATTTAATTTTTTTCATATTTTAGTCCTTCAATTTTTATTGTTTGACGAAATGGTCCTTCCGTCAGGGTTTCGTCTCTTTCCCTAATAGAAGGACCACATTAGCAACCAAGTCAGCATAAATACTAATCGACAACGTTCTCTCCTTCTGCCATTTTATAAAAAATGATGTTGTTTTGGATAACTATCAGGCGCACCATTTAAATAAAAAAACTAAACACTGACACTTTATCTTCGATCTTAGCAGCATCTTTTTGTTCCTTTGTTACTCTCCCCCCTTTTGAAAGAACCCTAAATCTGCTGCTTCGATTGTTCCTGAGTGTTGCGGAGTCTCACCGTTTTTCATTTGTATATTTTTTTTTTCTTGCATATTGGTTTTGGAAGTTCCATCTGCAAACCGAGACACACTATAAATAGGTGGTAATTTGACAGCACCAAATTTGGTGTTTTACCGTACCAAAAAACAACACTAAAACATGTGTTGTTTTACAGCACCAAAACAAGTGCTGTTTTACACCTCCAAATTTGGTGCTATTTTTACAGCACCAAGGTCCCACCATTTTTTACATCATTAAAATTTGTTGTTTTACACCTGTAACCAAAATATCAAATACCGAGGGAACAAAGGATGTCTACAACTAAAATACCAAATACCAAACTTCAAAATAATAGTCTTTGGATCTTGGCCATTTAAAACAAGGTTTCAAATACTATAAAGCATGTCTAATATCAAGCCATTTACAAAATATTTCAAAAAACTTTCAAGTCATTTACATTTGAGATTTCATTTACAACTTTCTAATCCATGATGGCAGTCAAAAAATCGCTGAAACTTCTCAAAAACTAGATGCTAATCTACTCAGTCTTGCTGTGACACTCCAGCACCAAAATCTGGTGGGACTACTGGGACTAACTCTTTTGTACCCTGCAAAAAACCATCAACATTGACATTTCATATAGGTTGCAAGAAGGTGTTAGAATAGGTTACCACCTCATCCACCCTTCTACCACCCCCATTATTGTTTCTATCCCCAGTTCTTCTTGCTCCTCTTCCCTTTCCTCTCCAACTGACCCTGCCACTATTCTCACTCCCTGATACCGAATCAACAGGGTCCTGCAATGTAAAACATAACTTATAAGAAATCAGACTAATTGGGAAGACAACTTATATATGATATAAAAAAACCAATTACATACTTATGTGACTTGTAACCATGGTATCATCAGCTGTATTTTTCTGTCTTTTTCTTCTAAACATTTTTGTTTGGATTTTTAGGGTGAGGTCATGCGCGTGCATTATCATCCTTACCAACTCCACCTCCAAGACCCTCACCAAGTTCCTCACCATCAAATTCCTCACCACCGACTCCCTTATGAGTCCTAGGATTAAGGCAACCCAAGTGGGGGATGAATTGGTTTTCTAAACTTTTCTTTTTTAACCCCCAAAGACGTGTTTGCAAAGTAACTACTAATTTAACACAAGTATATAAATGCAACAAGTGTAAATACGTGCTAAAAGTAAAAGGTATGGATAGAGAAGAAAACACGTGAGTTTTAGGTGGTTCGGAAAACCCGCCTACATCCACCCCTCAAGCTCCTTCACCAAGCCTTAAGGTTTCCTCGCTATTCTTCAATAGCATACACTCTAGCTTCCGAGTGCTAGAGAATCGTATAAGTTTTTTCTCAGGCTCAACACTCAAACCCACCCAAGTGATTTTTCGGGCCCACCACTAACAACCTAACCAAGTTTTGAGATATACCCTCTCTAAGCTTCCTCTTTAGTGGACAACCTCACTAAAGGAAGCACCTTTCTTGATAAAAAGATTTCAAGATCAAACTCTCTCAAAGAATGGATATGAAAGTGAAAAGCTCTATCTCTTTATTCACACAAAGACAAGGATATGAAAGTGTGTTTTATGTGAATGATATGAGAAATAAAGAATATGAAGGTTTGAAATATTTATCAAGTGATATAAATACAATGTGATCGTTATATATTGATTTCAAACGTTATGAATGCGTATTTATTATCCACATATGAAAACTAGCCGTTGGAGGTTAATCTGACAATTTTACCGTTATACCGGTCGACCGCTTCATGTACGGGTCAATACTTGCCTACGTCCACCCCAAGGATATTGACTTCCTTCACTATTCTCCAAATAGCAAATATACCTTAACTTTCGGGGTGCTAAGAAAATTTACAAAGCGTTTTTCGAGCTCACGCTTTAACTCTCTTCACAAATCCCAAAACTCAAGGGATTTCTTCCCTTCTCATAAGTAGGACCAAGTGTTTACCCAACACTCAAGTGTTTTACAAAGAATGGGTACAAATGAGAATGACTCTCTAAGCCGAATAAGCAAATGGTAAAGCACAAAACGTGTGGAATGACTCTCTAAGCCGAATCAGCAAGTGAAAAGCTCAATAAAGTGCAATAAGAAAAGATTCTCGAAGGAAAGCTAAAGTTTGGCAGGTGGAAGCACAAGCTTTTCTTGGTAGGTGCAGTGTTCATTCTTCTTCAAAGCACTTTCTCTCTCTAGAAGTTAGGGCAAAAAGTAATTGCAAGTGTGTTGTCTCTTCTTCAAAAAAATTCTCTCTCTTTGAAGGCTAGGTCGACAATGATTAGCAAGAGAACTAGATTTAATAATGAAAGCTTTGGTCTTGAAGGAATCAATAAGTGATTTCTTTGGATCTTGCTTTCTCTCTCTTTCGGAGGATAGATTTTGAATGATGCTGCAAATCCTTGCTTTCTCTCTATCTCGTTCTATATATAGTCCTCTAGATTTCAATGTGTTGGCTTTTGTGCACAATCGAGACTTTGATAATTTCAATAAATGGATTAAATTTATAAAACGAACATCTTCAAAGACAAAGATGTGAGTCCTAGTTTAAGGATTAAGGCAACCCAAGAGGGGGGGTGAATTGGTTTTCTAAACTTTTCAGTATTGACCTCCCAAAATCGTGTTTGGAAAGTAAATACTAATTTAGAATAAGTATAATGATATAACAAGTATGTAAGTGCTAAATGTAAAGAGTAGGGATAGAGAAAGCAAACACATGATTTTTTAGGTGGTTCGGCAAACCCTCCTACGTCCATCCCTCAAGCTCCTTCACCGAGCCTTGAGGTTTTCCACTATCTTCAAATAACTTTTACACACTAGCTTCCGGGTGCTAGTGAACCGTACAAGTGTTTTCCTGGGATCAACACTCAAACCCTCCCAAGTGATTTTTCGGGCTCACCACACACAACCTAACCAAGCTTGAGATATACTCTCTCTAAGTTTCTTCTTTAGTGAACAACCTCACTAAAGGAAACACCTCTATTGGATAGGTAGATGGAAGAACAAAAACTCTCTTGATAGAGTAGATATGAAAATGAAGGTTCTATTTCTTTATTCACACAAAGACAAGGATATGAAAGTGTGTTTTGTGTGAATGCCATGAGAAATATAGAATAAGAAGGTTTAAAATATTTCTCAAGTAGTAGAAATGATATGTGGTTGTTGGGTTGTCATTTTAGACGAAATGAAGGTGTATTTATAGGCCACATATGAAAACTAGCCGTTGGGAGTTTTTGCTAAAACGAGCCGGTCGACTGCTACATGAACCGGTCGACCGCTTCAAGTTACCGTTATCCAACGGTCATATTGTCAGAAGCTTCAACGACTCTTTTTTCAAAACCAACCGGTCGACCGCTACATGAGGCGGTCGAAGTATCGGTCGACCGCTCGAACAGCCGGTCGACCTCCTCAACTTAAGCATGATCCGGTTCTTTTAAAAACAAGGTTTTTGACCACTTTTAAACACCCAATTTTGAAGACATACTGCCTATAAGTATATGAAGGTTTGGAGGTTTGATTGGGATGTTTTGAAACCTATAAAAACATTTTAATATTTCAAACAAAACTTAAAACGGTTTATGCATGTTTTGAAAGATATGCAAGTGCGTGATTCAAATCCTTGTCAAATGTGAAATAAAGAGTTACAAGGATTATACCCTAAGGTCTTGAATCTTCACTTTAAGCTCTTTGCATATTCTTGTTCTTTTTTCTTCAAGGTTTGACTCTTTTCGTCAAGTTGTCTTTGTCTTTGAAGACGTCCATTTTGTAAACTCATCCATTTATTGAAATTATCAAAATCTCGATTGTGCACAAAAGCGAACAGAAGATGTTTTGATGAAAGAGCCAAAGACTTGAAGAAAGAAGATCAAGAATATACAAGGAGCTCAAAAGTGAAGATTCAAGACATTACGGTATAATCCTTGTATGTGACACCCCGCTTTATCTTCAGTTGTTTGACTTATTAAACAATATACTCTTTAGAGTTTTTCATCTTAAATTGCCTAAATTATTAATTTGTTAAGCTTAAAAATCAATTCTTTAAATAAGTGTTTGCATTTGTTTGCATATTATTTCATTATGAGTTTCATATTTGTAACACTCATCTCTTATTGAATTTACCAATTTAATAGTTTTATGTCAAAAATATAGTTTTTTTTATGGAAATTATATTTTTATACGTGTTATTGTTACAAGAGTAGCTGGGCAGACAGGGGTAAAACTATAATTACAGGGCTGACCGAATGTGTTAAACCCTTCATGCCTGGAAAATTTGTGATTTCATGCATATGACGTACTACTTTCTCATGTCACTATTCAGAGGCGGATGTAGGGGGTGCAGTCCTGGGCGGCCGCCCCCCATTACATCCCAAAAAAAAAATTTCATTTAGTTTTTATTTTATTATTCATAGATTGGCTTGGGCCTATGGGGCCCTACCCCTTTCGCCCAGGCCAACCCCCATTTGGGGCATGAGTGGATAAGAGCTTTTATGAAAACACATGTTTTATTTTTGGCAAGCTAAAAACTTGGCGGGAGATTATTTTGCTCCTCTGCAGTGGATGGTCTGCTGTGTTGCTGCCTACTCTTTCGTTTCTGTTTTTTTTTTCTACCCTTTTGGTGTGGGAGTTGGGGGTTTGATTATCTGTTGTAATGCATCAGCTCTTTGAGTTTTTTTTGCTCAACATATATAGTTTGCAGCAATAGTAAAGGGCAACAAGTTGAATATGTGAGGTGTCTATTCTCTAATCTAAGTATATTTGATTATGCAGTTTTTTAGCCTTACAAATACAGTAAAGTAGATCTTCTGGCACCAAAGTTGGTCTTCATTGCCCTTGATTTAAGACAGGTGAATACTTCCCCCCCCCCCGATGCAACTTTCTATGATGTGGTGAGAGACCATTTGAAATACCCAACATAATTGTTTCACCAATCAATATACCCTGTAAGATACAAAAACTAGACTATTTGGAATTGCAGGTACTGGTTTGGGTATTAATTGTCATTTGGTTTTGGTATTAAGAGATTTTTCTCTGCCACATACAGGTACTGGTTTCAGACTCCAGAGGAATGATTAATGAAAGAAATGATGGAAGTTTTGGAGGAACCGTTAAGCATAGGAAAAATGAGAGACAACTTGGTTATACCAAAAAGCAAGAGGAAAGACATTTTCGGGGAGTATGAAACCAAGGATCATATGAAGCGCAAAGCTAGCGAGATTGAGAAAAACAAGGTTTTAAGAACATGTCCAATAGATATTCTTTTAAAGCTTGTAATTACATCTTATTACAATTTATTCTTAATTTGTAAAGAATTTTGTGTTTGTTGTAAAATATTATTAATCAATAATGAATTATATTTTGTTTTATTATCCTTGTCTTTAAATTTTTACATCCAATTAATTATGATTATTAAAATAAATTTGTATACTGATTAAAAAGGCATGTATAGAAAATATAGGAAAAAATTAGCAGCGATTTGGAAATGCAGGAAAAAAAAGCCGCTATATGTGGCAACTGACCGCCACTATAGGTCTATAGCGGTAGTCATGTTAGGTCTTTAGCAGCGGTCACCGACCGCCGCTACAGACCTTTAGTGCCAAAAAAATCGCAACCACGGTTGGCCCTATAGAGGCGGTCGACCCAAGGTCTTCACCAGCGGTCACTCGAACCGCCGCGTTAGATCTATGCCGACGGGGCTATAGCGGCGATCACGACCGCGACCGCCGCTAAAAAACTGCTGCTATAGGCCAAAATGACCTATAGAAGCATTTTTTTGGCCTATAGCAGAGGTCGGTGACCTTTTTTTGTAGTGACAGTTTTTTGCATGAATTTTTTTTTTTATCATTTTGCCTTTAAAATTCGACCCCCATAGATTTTGATCCTAGATCCGCCACTGTCACTATTCCACGTGTCTTAACCATATTTCATGTATTTAATGCCTTCTTATCTTAAAGAATTAAAACAAGAAGCTACATCACATAACAAACCATCGCTTATTCTTTTGTTTGTTTGAAGTTTCTCAGGGAGCCGGATAGATGATGGAGCGAGAGGAAAAAAAAGAAAAAGAATGGAAAAGGGAAAAGGGAAAAAGCCAGCATTGCATAATGTAGGATCATGCGCTTTAATTTTCACCTGGCGTAGCTTTGAGATGAACTGGTGAGTTCTCAGAGGAGAGTTCGAGCTATTCTGTGAGAAGAATAGAAGCAGCCATAATAGATTGGAAGAGGTGCAGGAGCTTCTTTCCGCTTCTTCTTTTATCTTCTCCACGCAGTTTCCGAGGCGCTCTCACTTTTTGTTTTTTAGGACGAGTTTGGAACTGCGGGAGTTACGGCGGGTTCGAATTCGCTTTACTCTTTTACTTTTTTCCTAAGTATCGCTTGACTCGATAATAGACTTTTTTTAGCTCTAATTATTTAGGGTTAATTATTTAAATTTAATAATAAAAAATTTATCACATAATTTTTTATTATTATAATATTTATTAAAAATATTATCTCCCTTCATTTTTTTACCGACTCTCATAACATATCTTTATTTTATAATATTTTTCAAATCTCAATACCTAAAATTTCCACACTCAAACATCCCCAATAGTTTTTTCGGTATAAATAGACTTTCCACCTTTAAAATTTGAAGGTATTGTTACTTTGCATCATTTTTTTTCATATTGCGTCTGTCAACAATTAATTTCAGACACTGTAAATGTTTTTGTCAATTTAGACGTAAATTTGAACTTTTAGTCTTCAAAATTACAATTTTACCCGCATAAAATAGAACTTACAGTCTCACTCATAGGTCTCAGAATCGAGGTGAAAAAATCATCTAACCAAACATCATCAATGGATACAAAAATCAGCAAGTCAGTCAGTGATACTTTGTCTGCCATTTTAAACAAACGGGTCGGTGTCTTAGGGCAGATAGAGATAAGGTATTCTCCCAAAATCCTCTGCAGTCACAAATGGATTAGTTCAAAACACCTAACTTTTATTCTCAAAGCCGTTGAGTCCCCAACCACGCAAAACACGCTCAGAGTCTAGAAGGAGCTTGGGGGATATACACAGTGGAGAAAGAAAAAAAATAAAAAAATGCCGTATCATATTATTAATTTGTATCACTCGGGCAGCACATGCTACCTACCATAGGACTGCTATAAATATGATTTTTTTTGTCTTGTTGCGTGCCTCTGTCGGTCCAGGGAAGAAATTTGTTTCTCCTATCGAGACATCGTTCACATAAACTTGTCCTACTCCAAGGCTCCAAGCTGCCAACCTCGGTGCTGAAACTCGAGAAGCCATTCTATTTGTTTCCGGCTCTTGTCCGTCGATACGTGGTTATTCCTTTTTTTTTTCATTATTCTGAGCAGGCAATATTTTAGGTAAGATTTTTGACTCTGAAATGGCCTGAAATACTTTTTACAGCTAAAACCCATTACCCTTTAAGAGCCCTAAACATAGATTCAGCTCCAAAAAGTGTGCTTAAGTACAGGGTCTTGTTTGGTCATTTGGGAGAGCCAATCTGGATTAGGGTTTGAAATCGAGCAATTGTACCTATACTATTTACATACGTAGACAGGAATCTAATACGTCGATCAAATCCTACCACTCCACCATACATTACTTGACTTATCCTCCTTTGAAAAGTGGAGTGATAAAAAATAGAAGAAGACGACCTTTAAATTTGCATATAAAACCACACTTTCAACGAAGCTAATATAGTTCAGTTTTGCCCAAGACAAGCCACTCCTTAACTTAATGACATAACTTCAAAATACATCCTTTGATAACAAGCTTTCCAAAATTCAGTCCTCCGGTTAAAGCTGGATCCTACTAGGTCGTGCCTTCTCCATCCTTGCCTCGCCGTAGGGCTCGTCGTTATCGATCCGGCGATTGTGCCTAAACGCCGCGCAACCGATCACATAAACAATTACCAGGATGATCAACACAACAATGTTAAGCACCGAGGCCTTCCTCCAGCTCTTCCTGAGGGTAGCCAGCACACTGGCTTTGCAGGAGTCACAAGAATAGCAAAGTAGCTCTTGATCATTGCTCCAGTTGGTGCAGTCTGCGTTGCTTCCTGCCAGTCCTACTCTGGGGCTCCAAAATGTCTCGTTCCCATATTCATATCCGCATTCCGTGGGGGGCTTGCAGCAACCAGACTACACAAGACCAAACGACATATTTGTTACTCAAAAGAGAGTTCTATATATCTTACAGAAAATGGGTCCTCAAATGTCTTAAGTAAAAGTTAACCACGCCTAGAGATAAAAAAAGATCAAATCTTCTTTAATTTGCTACTAGGATTGGATTGTCTAATTCAGAAAAAGATACACAGCATATGGATCCTACAGTGTGAATCCTACTGTGAGACTTATATACTGTGTTTCTCTTCCCCAACAAGAGAATCTGTGTCCAGAGCTAAATGCAGTCATTTGTTATACTAAAGATAAGATATGCAGCTTCTGCTCTGGCAAAACTATAAGGCAAAAAATCGACTAATCAAGCACCTTATGCCACGAAAAAAAAAGATTTAATGTTTAAACCTACGTGATTCATGACATCATAAAACAACACTTATCAAATAATCATATGAATAAGTTTCTCGACTATGGCCACCAAAAGAGCTATTGATATGAAGCGGACTTGACCACACCAAACTGTTCCCCTGTGTCTTCATGACTAAAGAGAATACATTCTATCAAAGAATGGTATGGAGGGAATTTGGAAGGGAAAGGGTGGGCTACTTTGCCTGCAATGAAATTGATGTTTCAACTTCCAAGTCGCTTTAATTTGTCTAGGTGTACTGTATATCCCCAGACAAAGGCAACCAAACAAAATAGAAAAAAGGATATTCTTCCCAAAAAATAATACCACTTGGACAGAGCATCAAGGCTAACCAACGCAAACACTTTCCAAACAGTACCTCGGGACAACATTCTTCCTTGAATCATATGGGGCTGAAAAAAGGAGAATACTTTTCCTCCGCCTTTTCGCCAAAAGATAAAGTGAGGAAACCGACAAGCACTGCGTTTTACATCAATATATTCCCCTAAAAAGAAAATTTTAGCGAGGGAACCCCACAAACTACTATAAGTTTTACACTATAAACTACTAATTTTGATACATTACTCCCTCTAATTACCAATTTTTGACATTTTACACCATTTTGTCAAATTTTTAGACTAAATGACAATAATGTCCTTGACCTATTTTGCATATTTTGAAGGTATTGTTGTTAATTCATTAATTTTTTAAGGGTATTATTGTCAAATGAAGGGTGCAAAATGTTTAATCACTACAAAAAAGGTCTATAGCGGCGGTCGCTAAAGGGAATTTTTCGCGGCGGTTTGGGAAAAAACGCGGCTGAAGAAGGTCTATAGCGGCGGTCACCGACCGCCGCGATAGACCTTTTTAGTCGCGTTTTTTCCCAAACCGCCGCTACAGGAGGGTCTTTAGCGGCGGTCGTTGTAGTGGCGGTCAGATAGACCTTCTTTTGGCCGCGGTTTGAAAAAAACGCAACTAAAGAGACACCTGTAGCGGCGGTCTCTATTGCGGCTATAGGGGTGTATATAGATGACCGCCGCTGTAGAAATCGCGTCTACATAAACTAGTGAAGAGTTAACGGTTGTTTTTATCAAGGAGATTTACAGACCCAATAAAAATTAATTAACTATAATTCTATACAAATATTTTTAAGGTTAAATTTTTTAAGCTTAATCATTAAATATTTTTGAAATGTACCTATTAAAAAAAATTAATTGGGGGCCTCCCTAATTTGGGGAGCCTTAGACAACAGCCTACTCTGCCTATAAACGGAGCCACCCCTGCCATTACGAAACAGAGGTTTCCTAGGCACCAATTTTATATTTTATTTTTAGGTATAAGGTGACTAAAGCACTTATTTATTTTTGTTGTGACGAGAAGAAATTTAATATGATATATCTACCGGAGTACAACTTATTTAATGAACTTTGGAAGGATTCATGCATTGACTTCCAAAGTTCTATCGATTTTATGGTCAAATATAGATGAATTTAATATGATATATCTACCGGAGTACAACTTATTTAATGAACTTTGGAAGGATTCATGCATTGTCTTCCAAAGTTCTATCCATTTTATGGTCAAATATAGATGAATTTTTAAGTAGTGAAGACAATAAATTAGTGGCAAACATGGAGTTTTGGTGAATTGTGATGGTTGGAATGTGACAAGAAATTTCGCTTTGAGTTTCTTTACCCTTCAATGGTCACATCAACCCACCGAACCCTATAAATATTAAATAGTGATGGCAAATCGAAACAAAATTTTAGCAGTTAAAATTTCAAGTGTATGAGTTGTTGAAAAAATTAGGAGTGAGAGTGAAAAAAATTGGTAAAAAAGTAAAAAAAAAATTGGTAAAAAAGTGAGATGGAATAATTTTTTGTAATGATGATAAAATTTAGAGAATTAAAAAAAATCTTTAAATTAGAGTTATCAATCGATTTCGTCCTGAATTTTGACTCATTTGAATAAATAATTTTTTAGTAGAATAATTATAAAAGTCTTTGAGTTTACAATTTTTATCAAACAAGTTTGGTTAAATTTCTTATCCATAAAGTTAACTATTCAAACATTAGTTATAATCATAAGTTGACACGTGTTACTAAAAATTAAAATAATATGATTTATATATTTTTATTTTAAAAAAATTAGCTAACTTATTTAAATTATTTAAAAAAAATAAAAATAGAAAAAAATCTTAAAAAAAAGTATAAGTCACATGATTTTAATTTTGGGTGACACGTATGAAATTATAATTTGAATTGACATGTGAACCCTTAACTTTGAGAATGAAATTTTAAGAGAAAAACTTTTTCAGAAAAAGGAAAATTGATATTTTAGTCCTTGGATTTTCACCACTTTTATTTTTTAGTCATTGAATTTAATTTTTTCATATTTTAGTCCTTTGATTTTCATTGTTTGACGAAATGGTCATTTCTTCAGGGTTTCGTCTCTTTCTCTAAAAGAAGGACCACATTAGCAACCAAGTCAGCATAAATACTAATCGACAACGTTCTCTCCTTCTGCCATTTTATAAAAAATAATGTTGTTTTGGATAACTATCAGGCGCACCATTTAATAAAAAAACTAAATACTGACACTTTATCTTCGATCTTAGCAGCATCTTTTTGTTCCTTTGTTACTCTCCCCCCTTTTGAAAGAACCCTAAATCTGCTGCTTCGATTGTTCCTGAGTGTTGCGGAGTCTCACCGTTTTTCATTTGTATATTTTTTTTTTCTTGCATATTGGTTTTGGAAGTTCCATCTGCAAACCGAGACACACTATAAATAGGTGGTAATTTAACAGCACCAAATTTGGTGTTTTACCGTACCAAAAAACAACACCAAAACATGTGTTGTTTTACAGCACCAAAATTTGGTGTTGTTTTATAACTCCTAATTTGGTGTTGTTTTTACAGCACCAAAACAAGTGCTGCTTTACACCTCCAAATTTGGTGCTATTTTTACAGCACCAAGGTCCCACCACTTTTTACATCATTAAAATTTGTTGTTTTACACCTGCAACCAAAATATCAAATACCGAAGGGAACAAAGGATGTCTAAAACTAAAATACCAAATACCAAACTTCAAAATAATAGTCTTTGGACCTTGGCCATTTAAAGGAGGTTTCAAATACTATAAAGCAGGTCTAATATCAAGCCATTTACAAAATATTTCAAAAAACTATCAAGCCATTTACATTTGAGATTTCATATACAACTTTCTAATCCGTGATGGCAGTCAAAAAATCGCTGAAACTTCTCAAAAACTAGATGCTAATCCACTCAGTCTTGTTGTGACACTCCAGCACCAAAATCTGGTGGGACTACTGGGACTAACTCTTTTGTACCCTGCAAAAAACCATCAACATTGACATTTCATATAGGTTGCAAGAAGGTGTTAGAATAGGTTACCACCTCATCCACCCTTCTACCACCCCCATTATTGTTTCTATCTCCAGTTCTTCTTGCTCCTCTTCCCTTTCCTCTCCTACTGACCCTGCCACTATTCCCACTCCCTGATACCGAATCAACAGGGTCCTGCAATGTAAAACATAACTTATAAGCAATCAGACTAATTGGGAAGACAACTTATATATGATATAAAAAAACCAATTACATACTTATGTGACTTGCAACCATAGTATCATCAGCTGTATTTTTCTTTCTCTTTTTCTTCTAAACTTTTTTGTTTGGATTTTTAGGGTGAGGTCATGCGCGTGCATTATCATCCTTACCAACTCCACCTCCAAGACCCTCACCAAGTTCCTCACCAAGCCCTCACCATCAAATCCCTCACCACCGTCTCCCTTATGAGTCCTACGATTAAGGCAACCCAAGTGGGGGGTGAATTGATTTTCTAAACTTTTCTCTTTTAGCCCCCAAAGACGTGTTTGCAAAGTAACTACTAATTTAGCACAAGTATATAATATGCAACAAGTGTAAATACGTGCTAAAAGTAAAAGGTAAGGATAGAGAAGCAAACACATGAGTTTTAGGTGGTTCGGAAAACTCGCCTACATCCACCCCTCGAGCTCCTTCACCAAGCCTTAAGGTTTTCTCACTATTCTTCAATAGCATACACTCTAGCTTCCGAGTGCTAGAGAATCGTATAACTTTTTTCTCAGGCTCAACACTCAAACCCACCCAAGTGATTTTTCGGGCCCACCACTAACAACCTAACCAAGTTTTGAGATATACCCTCTCTAAGCTTCCTCTTTAGTGGACAACCTCACTAAAGGAAACACCTTTCTTGATAAAAATATTTCAAGATCAAACTCTCTCAAAGAATGGATATGAAAGTGAAAAGCTCTATCTCTTTATTCACACAAAGACAAGGATATGAAAGTGTATTTTATGTGAATGATATGAGAAATAAAGAATATGAAGGTTTGAAATATTTCTCAAGTGATATAAATACAATGTGATCGTTATATATTGATTTCAAACGTTATGAATGTGTATTTATTATCCACATATGAAAACTAGCCGTTGGAGGTTAATCTGACAATTTTACCGTTGTACCGGTCGACCGCTTCATGTACGGGTCAATACTTGCCTACGTCCACCCCAAGGCTATTGACTTCCTTGGGCTTCCTTCACTATTCTCCAAATAGCAAATATACCTTAGCTTTCGGGGTGCTAAGAAAATTTACAAAGCATTTTTCGAGCTCACACTTTAACTCTCTTCACAAATCCCAAAACTCAAGGGATTTCTTCCCCTCTCATAAGTAGGACCAAGTGTTTTTACAAAGAATGTGTACAAATGAGAATGAATCTCTAAGCCGAATAAGCAAATGGAAAGCACAAAACGTGTGGAATGACTCTCTAAGCTGAATCAGCAAGTGAAAAGCTCAATAAAGTGCAATAAGAAAAGATTCTCGAAGGAAAGCTAAAGTTTGGCAGGTGGAAGCACAAGCTTTCTTGGTAGGTGAAGTTTTCCTTCTTCTTCAAAGCACTTTCTCTCTCTAGAAGTTAGGGCAAGAAGTAATTACAAGTGTGTTGTCTCTTCTTCAAAAAAATTATCTCTCTTTGTAGGATAGGTCGACAATGATTAGCAAGAGAAGTAGATTTAATAATGAAAGCTTTGGTCTTGAAGGAATCAATACGGGATTTCTTTGGATCTTGCTTTCTCTCTCTTTCGGAGGATAGATTTTGAATTATGCTGCAAATCCTTGCTTTCTCTCTATCTCGTTCTATATATAGTCCTCTATATTTCAATGTGTTGGATTTTGTGCACAATCGAGACTTTGATAATTTCAATAAATGGATTAAGTTTATAAAACGAACATCTCCAAAGACAAAGATGTGAGTCCTAGTTTAAGGATTAAGGCAACCCAAGAGGGGGGGTGAATTGGTTTTCTAAACTTTTCAGTATTGACCCCCCAAAATCGTGTTTGGAAAGTAAATACTAATTTAGAACAAATATAATGATATAACAAGTATGTAAGTGCTAAATGTAAAGAGTAGGGATAGAGAAAGCAAACACGTGATTTTTTAGGTGGTTCGGCAAACCCTCCTACATCCATCCCTCAAGCTCCTTCACCGAGCCTTGAGGTTTTCCACTATCTTCAAATAACTTTTACACACTAGCTTCCGGGTGCTAGTGAACCGTACAAGTGTTTTCCTGGGATCAACACTCAATCCCTCCCAAGTGATTTTTCGGGCTCACCACACACAACCTAACCAAGCTTGAGATATATTCTCTCTAAGTTTCTTCTTTAGTGAACAACCTCACTAAAGGAAACACCTCTATTGGATAGGTAGATGGAAGAACAAAAACTCTCTTGATAGAGTAGATATGAAAATGAAGGCTCTATCTCTTTATTCACACAAAGACAAGGATATGAAAGTGTGTTTTGTGTGAATGCTATGAGAAATATAGAATAGGAAGGTTTAGAATATTTCTCAAGTAGTAGAAATGATATGTGGTCGTTGGGTTGTCATTTTAGACGAAATGAATGTGTATTTATATTCCACATATGAAAACTAGCCGTTTATAGCTGTTGGGAGTTTTTGCTAAAACGAGCCGGTCGACTGCTACATGAACCGGTCGACCGCTTCAAATTACTGTTACCCAACGGTCATATTGTCAGAAGCTTCCGGTCGACCGCTACATGAGGCGGTCGATGTACCGGTCGACCGCTCGAACAGCCGGTCAACCTCCTCAACTTAAGCATGATCCGGTTCTTTTAAAAACAAGGTTTTTGACCACTTTTAAACACCCAATTTTGAAGACATACTTCCCATAAGTATATGAAGGTTTGGACGTTTGATTGGGATGTTTTGAAACCTATAAAAACATTTTAATCTTTCAAACAAAACTTAAAACGTTTTATGCATGTTTTGAAAGATATGCAAGTGCGTGATTAAAATCCTTGTCAAATGTTAAATAAAGAGTTACAAGGATTATACCCTAAGGTCTTGAATCTTTACTTTAAGCTCCTTGCATCTTCTTGTTCTTCTTTCTTCAAGGTTTGACTCTTTTCGTCAAATGTCTTTGTCTTTGAAGATGTCCATTTTGTAAACTCATCCATTTATTGAAATTATCAAAATCTCGATTGTGCACAAAAGCCAACAAAAGACGTTTTGATGAAAGAGCCAAAGACTTGAAGAAAGAAGATCAAGAATATGCAAGGAGCTCAAAAGTGAAGATTCAAGACCTTACGGTATAATCCTAGTATGTGACACCCCGCTTTATCTTCAGTTGTTTGACTTATTAAATAATATACTCTTTAGAGTTTTTCATCTTAAATTGCCTAAATTATTACTTTATTAAGCTTAAAAATCAATTCTTTAAATAAGTGTTTGCGTTTGTTTGCATATTATTTCTTTATGAGTTTCATATTTGTAACACTCATGTCTTGTTGAATTTACCTATTTAATATTTTTATGTTAAAAATATAGTTTTTTTTATGGAAATTATATTTTTATACGTGTTATTGTTACAAGTGTAGCTGGGCAGACATGGGTAAAACTGTAATTACAGGGCTGACCAAGTGTGTTAAACCCTTCATACCTGGGAAATTTGTGATTTCATGCACATGACGTACTACTTTTCAGGTCACTATTCCACGTGTCTTAACCATATTTCATGTATTTAATGCCTTCTTATCTTAAAGTTTAAGTGGAATCTTGTGATTGACACGTCCGTTACGTCACTCTTTAACAAAGATACGTAAATTATGGGGTTACTTTAGTGGCTTTTTATGATTGGTTGACATGTGATTTTCCAAAGATTTGCCTAGCCTAGAGTAGGGGGCGTTGGCTGGCCAGGGGGAATTAACCATAAGCCTATTTATTTGCACGACAAAGAAAGCAAGACTTACCCTTCTACCAACCTGCTACCAACATAACCACTAACCCAAAGAGAAAATCCATTTAACCAAAGCAAGAAAGAAAGGGAAAAATCGTAGAAAAAGGCCCGGGGTAATTTTTGTTCTGCATTTTTTCCTTTAGCAACTTTTGTCTTTCCTGCCCTAACAAAGTGTTTTATTGTTCAGGTGTTATTTTCTTAGAAACTCAGACAAACACGTCTAAGGTAAGGGTGATAGATACTTGTTGACCTGAGGGTTTCGGGATAGTCACATGTGTAAAGGTGTAGAGACTAAACTGGGTCTTGGGTATTTCTGGATAGTCACATGTGTAAAGGGTAGTTAGCATGATGTGTGTTGTGTTGGGAGAATATTGTAGACAACCAACCAAGCCGTATAAGTTGTTGGACCTGTCTATTTCAGTATGTTGCACTTATGGTGTTCTATCAAAATCATGTTAAGTTTATAAATGATTTATGAGTATAGAGAGAAAGATCATAACACACGAAGAGCATATGAAATAGGCCGATCTTGTTAGTGAAAATAGTGCACTGCCCAAATCGTCCCCAAGAAATACTTATAATTTTGCTCTATAAATTTTTCTAGTTGTATTATAGGAGAAAAGAAGGTTCCAGTAAAAATTTCAGGGATATTCGAGGTCTGTAAAGGTCTGAAATGCCTCTAGATGTCTCTAAGAGTAGTTTCAACATTTTCAAAAAAACACCATGAACTCCTTGGATTTTTGCCCTGAAAATTTTTGTACTTGTATTATATGGTCACAGTTGGTCCCAGTAAAAATTTTAGGGCTATTCAAGGTCGTTAAAGGTCTAAAATGCCTCTGGATATCCCTAAGGGCAGTTTCGACATTTCTCAAGGCAACCCCATGAAATCCTTGGAGTTTTGGCCTGAACATTTGTGTACTTGTACTACATGAAAACATTAGGTTCCTTTAAGAATTGAAAGGCTATCCGAGGTCTGGAAAGGTCGAAAATGCCCCTGGATGTTTCAAGGGCAGTTTCGGCATTTCACACTAATCGTTAATGTAAAAAGGCCAGAACTTGAAAAATGACTTTATGGCTGTCTAGAACATGAAAAATAGATATAGAAGCCAAGTTTGAGCCTAAACCGACCTGTTTATAGGGCCCAAATCACACAGCCTGTTAAGGTCAACAAATGGAACTTTGAGCCCGTTAATTTTAAATGGCCTTAGGGAGTCTTTTGAGTTGGAAAGCCGATCCATCAGGAGGCCCAAAAAGTACACAATTACACTTGTAATTGGAAAGAAGAAATAGTATGCTTAAAGTACATAGTCTTGATTTCCTATATTTGATATATTTTATGCAACATGTTATGAGTTGTTGTGCATGTTTGATCTATGAACTGAAACATGTAAAGATAAAATTGATTGATGAAAGGGGGTCACGAAAGTGCCCTAATGAAGCTCAAAGTGAGCAACAAGGCCATGGAATGGCAAAAGAAAAGTAAAGGTCTGAAAGGGTACATATGCAAAAACCATTATGAATCTATGAATAAATGATGCAATTTTTGTGCTTTATTATTTATGCAAATGACTGAGCATCATTGATTGCATCCATATCATGAATCATTGAGTGGACCAAGATCGAGGGATGAAAATCGAATTTATCGAGGTGTTTTCCGTAAATGATGGGTGACGGTATCGTTCACTAAAGGAGAGAGTGCAACCCACCGCTTTGAGAAAAAGGGTGGGCTCCTAACCTAAAGGGGCAAAGTGCCTAACTATGAAAGGGTCCTGGTGCAGTTGGCACGGGACAAGTCCTGGAGGAGAAGAGTGACGCACAACCTAGCTCTAAAAGAATGGATGGGAATTGAAGACGGCGGTAACACCTCAACCCCAAAAGAATGGATGGGAATTGGGTGCACAACATCATTTTATTTCATGTGCATTGATAGATGTTTTGATTTTATGAATGGTATGAAAGCATACATACTCTATCACATATCATATTTTCATATGCTATGTATTGTTATGTCTTTGCATGCTCTTTCTTTTATAATTGTCATGCCCCCTTCCTCGACCGTACTGAGTCTGTAGGACTCACCCCTTTTATGTTTGTTGGTGGTTGCCTTTTTATTGTTAAGCGGAGGTGAAACTGTGATGAAGAGCATATTGGTTCCACTTTCTTTGATTTTACTCGGATTATATTCCAAACGATTTTATTTAGTAGACATCTCGGTTGTATAAACTCTGTGAGCATCATGAGGCTCACCCTTTTGTTAACTAGACTTTTGTGTTTTTGGAAGGACGCTTTTGTAACTTTCTATTTATTTGTGTTTTATTTTACTGTTTCATATGAGGTATATGTGGGATACGATCCCGAATGGTACCTAAAGGACCATTTTTAATAAATCCATGAAATTATTATTTTTCTTTCCTTAATAGACTTATCAATTTCCAATAAAAACGCTTCCGCTAAACGCAAGTTATCGGGTTATGAGAAGATTAGTTCGTGCCGTAATCCCCGCTCGTGTGCATTCCATTACTATAAGAGAGCCTATGGGGTATGTACAAGCACAAGGCTTGACATTGTAACTCTTTGTTTCACTTTTGACAAGGATTATGAATCGCACTTGCATATCTTTCAAAACGTGCATAAATAGTTTTACCTTTTGTTTGAAAGATTAAAATGTTTTTAATGGTTTCAAAACACCCCAATCAAACTCTCAAACCTTTCATAAACTTATAGGAAGTAAGTCTTTAAAATTTGGTGTTTAAAAGTTGTCAAAAACATCGTTTTAAAAGAATCGGACAATGTGTTTAATGGTTGACCGGCTGGTGAAGCGATCGACCGGTCTTTGATCGCTTGGTATAGCGGTCGACGAGTTGATTTTAAAATAGAGCTGTTGATCTTCTAACAATATGACCATTGGGGTTACGGTAACTTGAAGCGGTCGTGTGAGACCCCGATTTTAAGTCTGTCAATTTATTGCTTATGACCTCTTCAGTATGTATTACTTTAATTAAGAATGTATTATGGAGAAATGTATGTATGGTTATATTAATCTAAAGTTATGTCTAGGTGGAATTTTTCCTAGCGTTTTATGAGTTTTAAGCTAGAAATTAAATGTTATATTATTTGTCTTTGTTAAATTGAGCAATTGAGATTTATTAGCTTGAATTATTTTATTAATTGAATATGTCCCTAAGTTACAATATTTGGAGGAATTTAATTAGGGCTTTAACCTTGAAAATATGTGTGACAATTTGTGAGTCTTTGGAACAAAAATGAGGAGACATATTAGAGTTAGTCTTGTGGAGTGGCAGAAAAAGAAAATAAGTTTTCTTGAGGGGCAGAAAAGGAAAATGGGGGAGAAATGGAGGAGAAAAAAGGAAAGATGGGGGGGAAGGGCAGTTTTGCCTTTTCCCTTCCCCCAAGCCTTTCACGTATAAGGTAACCCCCCCATTCCCACAAATCACTTTGCCCTAGCTCACCCGAAGAAGAAGAAGGGGAAAGAAGAAGAAGAAAGAAGAAGAAAGAAGAAGAAGAAGGAGAAAGAAGAAGAAGGAGAAGAAGAAAAGGAGAAGGAGAAAAGAAGAAGGAGAAAGAAAGAGAGAGAGAAGGACTGTTGTGTTTGATTGGTTTTCTCCTTGTGATTCATGTGTATTTCTTTGAAGAAGTGTATAACTAGTAAGTTGTAAAGAGTAACATGGGTTATACATGAAACCAAGGGAAATGTGGCCAGATCTGGAAATTTATACACAAGAGAAACCAACATGCACTCTAGGTGTTTGATAAAAGACCAAGAGAGGAGGGAGAAATGCAATAACTTGAATTCATGAGATAGACTCATGTTTTAGCTGAGAGATTGAGTAGGAATGTAAGAAAATTTAAGTCTTGAGAATGAGGGTGTGAAGGAGAGTATTTTGAGACAAATTTCGTGGATTTTGTAGGTGTATAGCATAAGTTGTGCTCTGAAATGGACTGTCGCCCGAGGCACGCTCGACAACCGCTCAAGCCTATAGTCCAAGATTTTATTGCAGTGATGTTTCGCCCGAGGTACGCCCGACTGGCGCTCGAGCGAAACTGGGCAAATTTTAGTCAGAGTTTTCGCCCGAGGTTCGCCCTACAGGCGCTCAAGCGAAAATCTCTTACAGGGACTTTTCACTCGACCTGCGCTCGACAGGCGCTCAAGCGATCGTCTCTTACAGAGACTTTTCGCCCGAGCAGCGCCCGAGCTCCACTCGAGCGGCTTCCTTTGAATTTCAAGAAAATTTCAAGAATTTTTATGGCTTCCTTTTGACTATTAGGAAACCTTACTAGGTTTTACTTAAGGAAATATCTTGTGTTGTAAGATGACCAACTAGAGGTCAAGAATATGGATGTTTTTGTATGACGAAGTATGAGTTATTGAATGACTACTCTATACGTCTAGTGAACCTTTGAATAACACTAGTATGACCCAATTGTAGGCAAGTGCAATTCAAGCGCTCAAGGGAAGAGGTAAGTGGAAATTGTAAGTGGAAATTTACGCTTTTTGAAAAAATGGAATGATGCACAACATGAATTCTCATGATTTATTACGACATGACATAAACATTTGCATGAAAAAGAAAGTTTTGTGCGAATGAAAGTATGAGAAGAATTTAAGATTTCTCATCATCAAGCATGACATGAGCACACCATTAGCATTTGCATTCATTTTTCTCATGAGAAAGAAAGAGAAATTTTATGTAAATGAAAGTACCATTTATGTTACTTTATGATAAGTTAAGTTAATAAGCTAAAGTCGGTCGGTACCGTACCAAGTTAAGAAGGTGCATCCATACTGAAGGACGTTTATGTGAAGGGCTGATGTCACCTAGGACACCCAAACCGAAGGATGCTTGCAAGGAGGATGGGTAGTCCATGAGGTATGTGCAATCACACTGAAGGATGCTTGCAAGAAGGTGCGAACCTCCAAGGGTCGTGTCTAGCCACTGAAGGACGAATGCGAGAAGGTGTGCTAGCTCGACTAAATGTAAGGTTCCTAAGGGAAATAGGTGACAGTTCCAACGGGAACGCACAACCCTGATGTCAGGAGTAAATAGAGGGCAAGTAGCCCATCAGATAAGAATTGAAATGATTTTCCAAAGGCAAGAGTTTTACAAGTATAAGTGTTGTTTTCAAGAGCAAGTGCATGTGCATATGCAAACATGAGGCATATACGTGCATCAAAATTCATGATCATGCATGAATTACATTATGTTTACATGCTTATGATTTCAAGTTCAAGTGCATGCTTACGATTTCAAGTTCATGATTATGAGTTCAAGTACAAGTTCATGTTTCCAAACCATGATTTCAAATCCATGTTTTAGCTATAACTCCTTACTGGAAGAACTTTAGTGAGTACGCTTGAGCGTTCCTTGTTGGGAATGCTCGCGGCTGTCATTAGCCTCGTCAAGCTAGCGTTCGGGGCGTGACAGGTCGACCGACTCTTTTTGACAGACGACTCCCAACGACTAGTGTTCATATGTGGTCTATAAATTCACATCCATAACGTCCAACATTAATACACAACGATCACATATCATTTAGATTACTTGAAAAATATTTCAAACCTTCATATTCCATATTTCTCATATCATTCACACAAAACGCACTTTCATACCCTTTGTCTTTGTGTGAATTAAAAGATAAAGTCTTTCATTTTTATCTCTAGTCTTTGAGAGAGTCTTGTTCTTCAATGTTCATATCAAAAGAGGTGTTTCCTTTAGTGAGGTTGCTCACTAAAGATGAAGCTTAGAGGGTGTATATCTCAAAGCTTGGTTAGGTTGCGAGTGGTGAACCTGAAAAATCACTTGGGCGAGTTTGAGTGTTGAGCCCGGAAAAACACTTGTACGGTTCTGTAGCACCCGGAAGCTAAAGTGTAAGCTATTTGAAGAATAATGAAAATACCACAAGTCTCGATGAAGGAGCTTGAAGGCTGGATTTAGGCAAGTTTGCCTAACCATATAAGAATCAAATGTTTGCTTCTCTTACCATTCTTTTTACTTTTAGCATTTACGCTTGTTGTATATTATATAGTTGTGTTAAATTAGGCTTTACTTTATAAACACGTATTTGGGGTTTAAAAGTGAAAAATTTACAAAACCAATTCACCCCCCTCTTGGGTTGCCTTAGTCCTGGAATTCACACAATGGTCTTCAATTAGCTTTATTGTACCGTTGGAGGGTTTACAAAGTCTTTTTGAATCATTTTAAATGAGCTGACGTCGTTCCAAGATTTCAAAAAATCACAGTATGTGTCGACACATTAGACTTAGTCTGGAATTGTGTTGTCAGGATACAGTGCAATGTGTCGACACATTGAATACTTAGTCTGAAAATGTTGTTAATATATATTTAGAACATTTTATATAGAGATATCTTCAATCTTTTGAATCACTTTTTAGAAATTGTAGATAGACAATGTAAAATTTAAAAGTCTTTAAAATTTAGAATTTTTGTTATCATCAAAATCAATTATGGATTGTTTGTAAAACAATCTTGGACTAACATTTTACTTAAGTCACTAATTTGATTATGAGAAGAATCGAACTAGAAACTATACAATTTTTCCCGTAAATTTTAAGTTAATCAAACTCTAACACGTAAATTAATTTCAAAGAAACATGTGTGTACAATTAACGGTCTCTTTCTTAAGTTACTAATTTAATCTTAAAAAGAAACGAACTTGAAATTGTATAATTTTCAAGTGACACGGTGTTTGATTATTAAAATTTTGGGGTGTGGAAGTTAATGAAAAAATTTAAGATAGTTTATGAGTGTTGGTGAAAAAATGAGGAGAGATAAATTTTGAATAAATATGAGGGGAGAGATTATTTTGTATTTTTTTAGTCATGCCTAAAATTTTGAGTGCTAATATTTTGTTTAGCTATCAAGGAATGAATAAAAAAGATTAGAACGAAAATCTTGTTGATACTCTAGTATTTTATTGTTAAAATTTTAAAATATAAGAACTAATGAAAAAGTGAAAATAGTTTATTAAAGTTAATAAAATAATAATAATAAAGTAAATTAATATTAAAATAAAAAATAATTTAATTAAAATAGATTATTTTATAATTTTTTTAACATCTTAACATTGTTTTCCTAAATAATCTTTTATTTATATAATTTTCTAAGTAATCAGTGCAACAATCAATCACCACGTTTCACATGGTCCAAGTTAAGTGGGTACGAAAGGAAGCTAATTTGACTGCCCGCATCAGGGTGACATTATTGTTAGGGTACCTCATGAGCAGTCTGAAGACTCTGAACTCTGCACCTGGACAGAAATCGAATCTCCATTTTTGGACAAATTTGATATTTTAGTATACTATACAGGACAACGTGGTGTTTGTTGGTGAAAATTTCAGGTGATTAAAATATTAGGTATTAGAATTTGTAAAAAAATATAAATATTTAATAAAAAAATTAAGAAAAAATTTAATTAAAAATTATAATATTATTTTATAATTTAACGATGAGATAATAATTATTTTATAATTGTATAGAACCCCAAAAATCACGTAAATATGCTTGTACGAAAGTCTCTAAAATTGACTCCGTCCACGGCGTCTTCTAGGTTTCAGACTTCACTTGTGAGGGGAACATTGTCGGTTGTTCCTTTAAAATAAAATTGTTGATAGAAAACAAACCGTCCAGCACAGGGGCAGTCACAGATAGGGTCGAGGTGGGAGTGTGGAAACCCAGTTCAGAACATATCGGATGTGCATGAGAAAAAAGGTTGTCGGCGGTACAACGTATATAATTCTTCCCATATTGAAGGGCAAACAAATTTTTTAAAAAATGTTTTTACTTCTCCAAGAAGGAATTTGGCATCGCTGGCTTTCCTGATGATACAGTAAAGGCTTCAATCTAATTTCAGTTTTTTCGATAATTTGGATTTAGTTATTTTTGTTGTACTGTTTGTTTAAAAAAAATCATCATTTTCTTTAATTTTTTAAGTCATTACAATTAATCTCATTTATTTATAAAATTTTCATAGTTGTAAAAAAGTTAGGGAGAAAAAATTAGTATAAAAGTGAAAAAAAAGTTAGAGAAAAGTAAGAAGAGAGAATGAAAAAGTAAGTAAAAAAGCTTGTAAAAAATGAAAAAAAGTCCGAGAAGAAAGTAAGAGAGAGAATGAGAAGGTGAAAAAGTTAAAATTTTGTTAAATTTTTAGCGTAAACGAACACCGTCGCCTCACGCTGCCCTTGTCTTTACAAGCTACCGTCCTGAGTTAATTGTGCACCTTGTTTTAGAAGAATTCTACAGTGTCAGGTGTGTCTTTGTTGTTATGCTTTTGGGGAAAGCTTCTGCGATTGGTGGCTCGCTCGCGCTTGTAGGCATTTTGGTGTCCACCGATTGCTTCAGAGGTGTAGAACTTGCTAGAGCAGCAGTGGCGTATCTAGGATATAAATTGAGCGGGATCGAATTTTTAAGATAAAATTATTAAAAAAAATTCACATAATGTAAAAAGAGTCTTAAAATTACAATATCGCAAATTAAAAACCAAAAATATTACCCGCAAACCTAATAATGTTACAATTGAGAGAACATAGGAGTAAACAATGGTCTTTTTGGTTTGTAAGTTAATAAAAAATGAACACTGAAACATATCAAGCAGATGATAACTACAACAATCAGCAATACACTAAATGTGAATCCACCTTACAAAATTTTATTTTTAACAGAAATTCAATATCTATTCATGAGAAATCTATGGGATTTTGGACTGAAAATGTTTAGATATCTAGGAAACATAAGATTCTCTTCAAGCAGTAACCCAAACTGCCTAATTGCCTTGCTATCAGGATATACCATACTATGGTCCACATAGTGGATATCTGCTATTTTTACGAATTTTGTATAATTCTTGTCCGTTCACACCAACAATTAGGGGTGAATAGCGGACTAGTCGGTAGCGGAATTTGACATTCCGACATCCGGTCCGCTAACTAGAGGATGGCCAAAATAGAGTCCGCTTCCGCTTCCGACTCTTAGCGGACTTAGCGGAAGGGGATAGCGGAATTCCGCTAAGTCCGCTAAGATGTAATTTACAAAATAAAATCCTAAAACATGTAATTGACAAACAAATGTAAAAAAAATCAAAACATGTAATTGACAAACAAATGTAAAAAAAAATCTTGTCAATACTGATTTTGTCACATGAACACAAAGGGTACTTCTATTCTTGTCAATACTGATCACCAGCAAACAAAAATCTACAACTATTGAAAGTTGAGTGTAAGTTCTGCTATTTTGCTCTTGCATATAGAACATAAGTCACTTTGCTATGTAATGTGAGCACTCCTTCAATTGCAGTCGTGGGAGGGCATATCTTTTCAGCAATGTGTAAGTTTTTACATTATAGGGCTAAATAGAGGCGGACATTATGTTTCTTAGGGGCAATCAGTGACATAGGAGGCTGAAGTAACATAAAAACTGCCTTTCCAGCCTTCTGTGTCTTTTGTCTCAAACTCCAATCAATCTCTGTTAAATCGGAGGATCAATTCTAAACCTAAGCCTCTGGCTTGTTTTTCAAGCAACTTCCTGAGCAAGTCTTTTTTGGTCCAATCCCAAGTACACAACATTAGTTTACTGAAAACACTTACTCCACTGCCCTTTTCATCTAAAATGAAGAACAATTTCATTAGAAAAATGGGGATCGCCTAACCTCTGGATGAAGCTTCAGAGGTTAGCATCCCCCAAGTCTCATGTCGATGCAAATGTTTACATTGAACCTGATCTATTGAAGATAAAATTTTATAGTTAAAACCTATAATCAAACGAGTAAATCAGACTCATGGTTTTGACTATCAACCAGGCAGCAGGCAGTACACTATCAACACTATCAATTTTCCAGGTTCCAAACATAATACTGTCACTAACGTACAGGATGTTTGAAATCAAACAAGAGGTACACAATAATATATGATCTTAGATGGAAAAAGAAAGGGAAATAGAATTCGATAAACTTGATTGAGCTAGTACAAGTAAAATGATTAGAAGAATTGTTCCATTAAACTTTCCTCAGTCACAAGGTAACTAGCAGTTCCTGCAGAGAATCAACATATGTTCTACACTTAAGTCACTCATACAGTTATCATTTTCCGTATCTAAACTAAAGTGGCTGAAAATAAGCACTTCAATGCATGGATCCCAACAAATTCAAATACTTAAGAGTATTAGTGAAAGCAGACAAGACTTATAGCCTCTTGTACCTGGTATAAAGATGAAACATGATTATTAAAACCCATCCCAACAAATTCTTAAACTCAATAGCATCAATTGGAGCACATATAACATAGTGACAAAGGGAAACATCGAACCTATCAAATTCAAGAGAAACTAGAGTAATATATTGCCAAAGGAAACAAAGAGATTTTTCCATCGACTTCAAAAGATAAATTCGGTTCCATTTTTCTTCCAATGAAGACGGTTTCGTATCTCACCCATATGTGTACACTCTATCTGGCTGTTTTCGTGAGGCAGCCATTGCAAACAATGAAAATGTTAAAAGTCCACAGCCAAATGTTAAATGGAAGGCGGTAGAGACCAAGCCTGAAAAGAACCACAACAACCGAGAAACAAAAGGAAATTAATACAGGAGAATACTACGTAAAGTACGAACATAAGGTAAAAGAGAAACATAAAAATTAAAAAACCCGCAAGCTATCGCAGATTTCGCGTTGAAATTTTGGCCGTTGCACTATCCGCCCGCCGGAGCTCAGAGACCGTTGCACTAGCTGCCCGCCGGAAAATAGAGAAAGAGAGAGACTAATGGCAGATGAACATGAAGAATAGAGAGAGAGAGAGACATGAGGGAGTGACTGTGAGGACTGAGGAGGAGAGCTGGAGAGGACTTACGACCGAGGGGGGTCGCGAAGGAGAGGCCAGAGGGTGGGGGGGAAGGGGACTTAGTTTTTCTCTTATCGCGGTATTATATTTTTTTTCAAAAAAAAAAACAACTAAACGACGTCGTTCTTTTTGAAATAGAACGACGTCGTTTCAAGATTCAATTAATAAAAAAATAAAAAATAAACCGGAACCAGTTTTTCCGCTTAACCGGCAGAACATTCCGCTTCCGGTTCCGGGAAAACTCAAATTTGACTACCGGTTCCGGTTCCTAGAAGGGCCGGACCTCAGCTTCCCGGAACCGGTGACGGAACCGGAGGCGGAGATCCGCCGGAGACAGGACCGGACTTACACCCCTACCAACGATAACACACGAGTACCCACCACACGCAGGAACAATATGTACTTTTACGCCTGTCAAGCATCTACAAAGCTTTCTTTACACAATGAGAATGTCATCCTAGGCCAAGTTTTAGCTCAACCTGGGCTCTGTACCCATGTAAGAATAAAGTCAAGTGAGATTGTTGGTAGAAAACTCACAGCAACAATAAAGAGAGAGCAAAAGAAAAAAAGACCCAACCGACTATTAGGCATATCTTTCGAATCAAAGTAGCCATTTGTTGTGTTTCCAAAACTTCTCAGGGTTTTCAAACTTCTCACACCTATATTCAAAAAATCAGGCATGGATCCAAACTTCAACAATAGGTAATCTTACATTATCAAACTGAACATAAAAGGTGGAGCTTCTTTTTTTTTTTCTTTTCCCTAAGCCATAAAAGATGGAGCTTGAAACCAAAACTTCATCACCTGCCCCAATGAGTTCCTAACAGACATAAAAAAGTTCCATTTGGGAAAGCAAGTTACACATAAAAGAAAGTAAACCCAAATAATAAAAACCAGCTTGAAAGCCATAACCTCATCACCAGCTCCGTTCCAAAATAAAAGCTTAATTGAGAAGGTGTTCTAAGCTAATACAAAAACAAAAAGCAAACCCAAATTAGTTTCAAAGACTAGAACTTCATCACCAACACAATACTCCTCACCAACCCAAATCCTCAAACTTCAAGTTGAACTTGAGAAAAGCGAGTCAATTAAGCAAGAACCCAACTCAAATTCTTGTAATCAATTTACAGACTTCATAATTTCCACACTACAAATTCATTTAATCAATTAGCATGAAACTCTGAAGCATACTAATTTACAGACTTCATAATTTCCCATTAAATTTAAGAACATTAAATTCTAGCTACATCCAACACTACACATAGCAGTTAATGGTCTAAGACTATAACAAGGAAAATAAAACTAATCATCATGCAATGCTGAACTTTCATGAAACCTCAAAAATTAGAAAATAAAATCTTTGCTGCCTAGTGCCTACCAGAGACTGGCTCTAGAGTGGCAATGTAATTCTTAACGACGAGACCTCCTTGTTCAGCGAGGACTGCAGCAGCACGAGCTTACTGAGCTGCTTCAGGTTCTTCAAATCGAATGAATCCTGAATCTACTCCAATCTTGAAATCGATGAACTTGACCAAGAAAAAAAAACAGAGAGATATCAGAACTAACCAAATCAAAACTAGCACAAACTCCTGCTTACATTAGCACAAACTCCTCAAACAATTCCGATTTCCAAAACTACATGAAATTGCAAAGCTACATGAAATTGCATCGGGAATCCGCATACCTGCACCTGGAGCCGGAGGCTGGAGTGGAGAGGCAGACTGGCAGTCGGGCTTCGGCAGAGAGACGAGATTTTCGGTGGCAGGGCCGCTGGTGCCTGGTGGACCGGAACTCAGGAAGTGCTGGCCTGTGGGCTGTGGGCGGCACCTGAGATTTTGAAAACTGAGAGCAGAGGCGGAGTCCCGGAGGGCAAGAGGCGAGATGTGAGTCACAGAGTCGGTGAGTGCGAGAGCAAGAGAGTTGGGCGCCAGGCGGGGCAGACGTGAGGGCTGAGGGAGAGGCGGAGTCCGAGGGGAGATCGCGAGTGACTCAGTGAGAGAGGCCGGTGTAACGGTGTTTCGTTTGATTTCAAATGAAACAGGCCTGTGGGGAGTGTGGACTGGGCCAGCGGGTGGGCAGTGGGGGCAGGCCTGGGCGGCTGGGCCAGCCCCGCCCCCACTGGCCTAGGAAGCAAGCCTGGGCGGCTGGGCCAGTGGGGGCAGGCCTGTTTATAAAAAAAAAATTAATGGAGTTTTTGGAGCCAGTGGGGGCAACCGCCCCCACCGGCACCCCCTGGCTCCGCCTCTGGAGAGCAGCATAGGCCGGAACACACGTATAGTGGAACTGAACTGTTTCTGTGTTGGCTTTCTGGTAAGTTTGGAGGAAGTATTAGTGGGCTGGTTTAAGAAGTCGTAGATAGCTGGGTCGGCCATTGAAGTTGCAGAGTAGAGAGAGAGAGAGAGAAAGGGAATGAGGAGTTGAGGTAGGGAGCGGAGTGAGGTTTATCAGAGGTTTTGGGTTCTGTTTTTATCTGCAGAGAAGGTTAGAAATTAGTCATCGATCGTTCTAACTGATCAGAGTATGAAATGTCCCGACCAAAGATCTATAACTTATAATAGAAAAGTTTTTAATCCTATAGATGTAATGTGCAAGTTGGGTCATTCTATGTGTGAAGTAATGCAATAGAAGTATAGGTTTCTCACCGAGAAAGAAGAAAATGTTTAATCTATATAGAAGTAAGAGTTAGTGTACTTTAACTGTTACCAAAATTGGAGGGAACCCCAATTTAAGAAAAAAAACACTTTCCCCTGAATCCCATACTGTCTCTATCTTTCTATAGGTTTTCGGAAATTGTATATTATGAACGATCTAACAAAACCATTTTGCTGTTCTTTCTTTGCATAATCCTTCACGTTAAGAGTTCTGGGAAGCGAGATTTACTTAATAATGGAAGTCCCAAAGCATGATTCTTCCGAAATTAGAATATTAGTATATGAGATAAGGCCACTGACGCAAAGCATGATGCTTCACGTCTATATCTTAATGCCATCACGTTTTTTGTGCATCTAGCATTTTACACGGCTTCTAGTCTGTCTTTTCAGGCTTTTCCACCTTTTTTTTTAGGGCAGAGTTTTTAGCCAAGCATCTATGTTGGCAGAGGCGGATCCAGCCAGGGGCGGTGGGGGCGGCCGCCCCCCATTGCCTGAATACCTCTGAAGATTTTTTTTAATATGGGCCCCCCTTTAAAGCAGGCCCAACCCTCTGACCCAGCCCCTCCAGCCTTCCCCTTCAATGACGCCTGCCCCCCTTTCTTCTTCCAACCGAGTTGCTTCCAAGTCTCTCACTGAAACCCACTTCGCTTTCTTGGACATCTTCCTTCCCCAAGGTTGGCATCTCCTGCAATTCCATCACCCACGCACCTATCCCCATACTCAAAAAGGTTACGCAGTTGTTGCTAATCTTTCATGTCCCCTCTCTTTTAGATTGATTTTCTCGGTATTTTTGCACAATCGTCGGCTTGGGTATCCCATTTCTTGATTTTGCTACAATGTAGGAAATTGTCGAAAACGCAGTCTGTAAAGCATGGTATTTGCGGTTGAATTGGATGGCTTTTGGCTTAGTACCCAACTTGAAACCCTTTTTGTTTTCGGCATCTTCGTAGTTTTTAAGCTTTGTAGTAAAGGAGCTAGCCGGCACAATCGGTTAAGTAATAGATTAATTATTGCCAGCATATGTAGCCAATTTGATTATTTGTGGCAGGAACCAATAATTGGTGTTGAATTTAGAAGGGGAAAAAAATTGTATGTAGTACATTGGAAGCAGAGAAGAGATTCCAATTGATGTGGCTTTGGTGTTTGTTGAAATTCTTGAGACAATGAATAGCATGTTGTTTTGGAGTGAAAGGGGAATGGTCTGAAACATCCTGGTCCATGGGGAACCGATAAGACTTTCTGAAAATGGATTGTAAATGGAATTTATGCACTTTGTTGTATCCTCCCCGGTTTGTACATCCAGAGAAACCTTTTGCTGTATGAGATAGAATTGTTGTTATGAGTGCTAAAAGAAAAATGAGATGTGAGATGAGTTGCTCTTGCACTATGTGAGAGTTGGGTTTTGGACAGGATTATGTGATCAAGTTTGCAACACGAGGAGCCTATTAGAAATGATGAACAACATCCCACGACTTTGTTATGAAGTTAGCACTAGGTATTGTATTTTAAGCCATGTGGTTAGAACTAAAATAAAGCACAATAAGTTACTTCAATATATTTTCATGTTATAGACATTCAAACACACTCATAGATATTGATAGAATGTCTTCCCTTACCTCCGGTGGCTGGTAAAGAAAGCCTCAAGCAATTTTCATACTGAAGTAACCCTAAGAGAAGGTCATTTGGTTATGCAAATTTTTGAGAAAGAGCCATTCTAAGGCTTGAAGAAGAAATCTTATTTCAGTAGTGCTCGTGTTTGGCCTTTACCTTTCCCTCTCTGACAAATTCCTTATGAGATTGTACTATTCTTTCATTTAGGGGGACTGTAATATGGGATTAGTTTCTGCCCTTCAAGGGGACAATTCCAAGCATTTTCCTTTAAAAATATAACTGTTATAACTGTTATAACTGTATTGTAGGATAAGGGATTAATTTCCACCTTTTTTGTGCAAGCATATCACTTTTTGGGTAAATGTTTAAATTCCGCTTTGATATGCCTTTATTGTGAGAGTTTTCCTTTAATTGCTGAAAGTATGATCCAGTGCTTGTAACCTTGTATGAGATACAACCTGTTAACGATTACAAGAATTTTCTGGTTGATAGGTTAATGATTATGTCTCTTGTTATTTGTCCTTTGCGACCCCATAATTAGATTTGTGAATGTGATTAGGTTGATATTGTGAAATTGTGAATGTACATTATATTGAATTGTGAAATTGTGATTAGGTTGTGAAATTATAGTACGATACGTGTATTTCAATATTTTTTAATGATTTTAGTTCTTAATTTTTTATATTTTAACTCTTAAGACATTTTTTTGCATTACGTACAAATTTTTTTTTGTCATTTTGCCTTAAGAGTTTGCCCCCCTTCAAATTCAATCCTAGTTCCGCCACTGCATGTTGGATTTGTTTCCAGTGAACCAAGGAAATACAGGCAGTTCTAGAGTCATCATCTTCGACATGTGCTTATATTTTATGATTTCTTCAACTGACTTTGACTTCTATATTACTGCAAAGATAACAGACAAGAAGCTCAAGATCAACGATGATTTTGTTTGGGCAATAGAGGTTCTATTAACTGGAAAAGTTGTCATTGATATCAATTTCTTTAATTTTGCTTGGGGGTGGTGGAGCTTGGGTTTATTTAGGTAATTTTAAGCTAAAACCTTAATAAAAACTTAGAAAATGATATATTGAAAATTGAAGGTTAGGACATATGTTGGTTCTGTTAGAGATTGGAGGTTGGACAAAAGTTGTTGGTTCTATTGGGTGATGAAGTGATCTGTTGTGATTTGTGTTTTTTATGATATGTTTGTTTTCAATTTCTGATGATTTGTTTGTTTTTTAAATCTTGTCTGTTCATATGCTTTAAATATAGTAACTAATTATTATTATGTTTGTTTGTTCGTTTGTTTTAGATTGATACTATTGATTCTTCAGCAAATCAATCCATTCCATCCATTAATACCGACGATCAGACCATAGATGTATGATGGGCCTTCGTTTGTTTGTTGGACATTATCACAATTTGTAAAAGCCTATAAATTAAAATTACAGAATATAAGGGAGTTTGATGAAAAAGAGTTTTTTTCATGACGATCGTACGACCGAGATTTGAGTTACCTAGAGATCTCACGCATAAGCATAGTTGAAATCTGGGTCATCCATTATAAGTAGCCCAGAAGTTCATTTGAGAGCAAAGAATTCATTTTTTACTTTGAGATTCTTCCTTGAAAACTGTCTCAAAAACTGTGTGGATCTGAAGGAGGCGGAACTCTTGGGTTGCTTTGATTCAAAGATCCTTTCCACTGCAAGCTCACGCTCTAATAGTTAGAACCTTAAAAATGATTTAGGCTAAGCTTATAAAGTTTATTGGCGGCTGCCTTTTGCACTGAAATGTATTTCTCATTCTTGGCTTTATTCTTATCTTCTTCGCTATTATTTCTTGATTTCTATATTTCATTCTTCTTTATCCACTATATTCAGCATCAGAGGCGTCTCTGAGTTTAGGCAGCCTAGGCGGGTGCCTAAGGCCCCCAAAATAAGGTCATTAACTTCCTATTTTACTTAATATTTAATAGGTTATACACTTTCAATTTAATAAGGTCATTAACTTCCTATTTTACTTAATATTTTAATAGAATTGTGAATATTTACGTAGATTTGAATTTGAAAGCAGATGACTTCCAATTTTTAAATTCAAAAAAGACTATTGGACTTCTAATTTTAAATTTGAAAAAATATCATCGGACTTCCAACTTTTAGCCATTTCTTAATTAATTCTTACTTTGTCTCTACTTTCATTATTCTCTTCACGAACTTAATTTTAAGATATCTAATATGTCTAATAGAAAATATGAATTTGTATATGAAAAGTTGAAAAAAAAATTAAAAAATTAATTGAATCTCATAAAAAGATTATACACTTTTTCAAATGCAAGTATTGCTTATGAAATATTATTCACAATACTTGTATTTGTTGCTTTGTGGAAAGAAATTTTTCAAAACTAAAATTAATAAAACCATATTTAAGATCTACTATGACGCAATAAAAATAAAATGGATTAGTATATTATCAATTGAAAATGATCTATTGAGAAATCTTGAATGAAATACTGTGATAAATAATTTTTCATTTCAAAAAGTAAGAAAAATAATTTTTAACTAATTTTTTTAATATTTTAATATATTAATTTATAATTTATTATAAAGGTCTCTTTTATGGTTTCGCCTAAGGTCCCATTTATCTAATAGATGGGTCTATCCGCATCATTTTGTCTGCGCTCTATAGCGTATTAGAAAAAGCTTTATTTTTATTAGTAATAGGATGTTCATGATTTAACAAGCAGAAATTCGAATCTAAAAACTGCTTGAAAATTTTAGATGTTTTCGTATTTTTTGTTTGTTTTTTTAGAGGGGGTTAGGAGTTGGAAGCTAGGGCAATTATTGTTTTATACTCTCTTTCTAAGAAACTTTATTATTTTGCTCTGTATGTTTGCACGTAAAAGTAATGTTGTAATTGTTTTTAACATATTTCCCATGTTTTAGCTGAAAAATATAAGTAAGTCATGTCATCGGTAAAGTAATCCTTGGATTCATTGGATTCGTGGGATTACTTGTAAGGAGTCTGTTACCCTAAACGGCTATTATTTTTTCTTGTCGCCTGAGGTACGAAAGTTCATATTATGAACAAATGGATGAACGTACAAAGTAATCTGGGACCAAATTACTTTTTTTTGTAAGCATTGGGACCAAAGTACTTGGTTATAGCGTCAAGTACCATATTCCAAATCACTTTTCACGTGCTGTTGTTGCATATCTGTCTGGCCGGGGAGTGGGGAATTTCATTCTCCTATCGGGACGTTGGGTGCTACCTCGTTACTGTAACTTGAAGCTCTCTTTTTGGTTTCCAGAAATCCTCAATCGGTATGTAGTTTCTTTTGGTTGAAAGAATCTTATTAAGATTTTAAACAATGAGATGAAATGATTGTCTGTAGGGTGGTTTTTTTGTTTTAAATTCTTCTTAATAAGTTCCACATCCTTTTAATAGGCTTAGTACTCTAATACCATTTTTCATTTTATGGGGTTATTTTCTAGTAGGCTACGTGTTCTTAGAAATTGGAAATTTGAGAACCTTTTCGGAATTGTTGTTTTAGGGTGGTGCCACAACTCGTGGGGATTTGAGCTGTGTATTATCTGTTTGATCAAATGCCGGTGAGGAATGTTGCTTTGGGAAGTCCATTGTTTTAGCCTAGGAGTGGGAATGTAAATACTAGAAACCAATAGCTAAATGCTTTCGTGTCCAAAAATTCCGGTTCTTATGCTGTTCGTGGATGAATATAAGGTTCCACATTTTTTTACCATTACTGGTATAATGGTAAGTTTGAATGTGTAAGGTATTTGTTTTTGCAGGTTTTAATGGAGCCAAGATGGAAAGGAAAGGGGTTCAGAGCTATAGCTTTGGCTGAGCCTATGTCAAATATAGTGTCGGAACTTCGGTCTTCTTTGATTCTATCAAATGCTCATGGATTGCTCGTCAGTTGCAGTGTACTTATAGCAGTGGAAGGAGAACAAATTGATATTATAAACCGTGCATGTTTTGGCAGTCACGTGATTACAGCTGAAAAGGATAAAGAGTGGTTTCAGTTGGGCTTAGAAGAAGCCTTTTATCTATGCTATTCGTTGAAATGCCTCATCATTGTAAGTGATGATAACTGCTCAAAGGATGATGTAGAGCTATGGCAGTGCATGTCTTCGAAAAAATCAACTTTCCCTGAGTACTACAAGACATATTATCATCTTCGGACAAAAAATTGGGTTGTGAAATCGGGTTCTAATTATGGTGTGGACTTTGTTGCCTACCGGCACCATCCGTCTCTGGTACATGCTGAATATGTTGTGCTTGTTTTGTCTGAAGGAGAGGATGAGGTAAATAGATTGAGGTTGTGGTCTGATCTTCATTGCACAACTCGACTTAGTGGAAGTGTTGTGAAGACGCTTTTAGTTCTCAAGATAACCAAAAATGGTAATGATGCCGCCTCTCCGGCATTTTTGGAGAATTACAGTGTTGTCGAGCGAACGATCACAAGATGGCGTCTTGAACGACGCCGTGAAGATGATATGGTAGTGGGAAAGAGAACCAAGTAAGTGGAGATCCAAACACATGATGAATTAATTTCACATTTGAGACTCTGAAAAATGGTTTACTTCTTTCTCTATTTAAGTTAAGGGGTAATCTAACGCCTGAATGTTAATGCAGGCAACGAGAAGCTCTTGGAAAAGTAAGTGCAAAAACAAAATTTATACAACAACATGATGCAGTAGAATCGAAGAAGGGCCTAGAAGGAACAGCACAGAGTCTTAGTCTAGTTCGTGTTAGTATTATGTTTCTTCTTATTTCCTTTATAGTAAGCTATTGGTTTCGTTTTGACAAAGTTCTCTCTGTGGCCCTACCCCAATTTTTTTAGACTCAATTCTCAATTCTTTCATTTTGTTCTACAAAGATATGTGAAGCCTTGAATTGGAGAGGCTGGCCTTTCTACTGGACAATCCTGACGCAAGTGAATTAAATGCCTGTTGACAACTAGATTGGTTTGTTCATGTAGGGCATTACTCTCTTAGGCAGTTTAACCAACAGACACAGGAAATATAGTGGCATTACTTACTTGCATTGGAAAATCTCTTAAACTGGCGTAGTTTTATGCTTGCAATGGAAGTGAGTTGAAGCGAATTCTCGGGCTTCAGTAAGAGGTGCAGGTGCAGCATCTAAATTCGTGGGACTTAAGGTAATTGAAATGTCTGAGATACTTGATGGTTGTTATTGTCAGATATATTAATGTGAAGCTTACTTTTAGAAAGAAACAAATTGTGTAGAAAACTGTTCTTGAAGTCTGGCACAAGGCTGAGAGGCGGCACCATTACCATTTTCGTACCTCAGGGGACAAGGAAAAATAATAGCCGTTTAGGGTAACGGACTCCTTATGAGTACGTATCCGAATTCGTCCGATTGAGCTGACCAAATTTCATCCCACAAATCCAACGAATCCAAGGATTACTTTACAGATGCATGACTTGCTTATATTTTTCAGTTAAAACATGGGAAATATGTTAAAAAAAATTACAACATTACTTTTACGTGCAAACATACAGAGCAAAAGAATAAATTTTTTAGATTCGAATTTCTGTTTTTTAAATCCTGAACATCCTTTTACGGATAAAAATAAAGCTTTTTTTCTAAAACCCTATTAGAGCATAGACAAAATGATGCAGAAAGTCCCGTCTCTATGATAAATGGGGCTTTATAATAAATTATAAATTATAATATAAAAATATATACATAGTTTTAAAAAAATTTATTTCCGCAAAACAACAGTTACAAGTATTGTGGATAATATTCTATATGCAATACTTGCATTTGGAAAAGAGTATAATCTTTTTATGAGATTCAATTAATTTTTCATTTTTTTACTTTTTTTTTCTTTCAACTTTTCATATCCAGATTAATATTTTCTATCAGACATATTAGATATCTTAAAATTAAGTTGGTGAAGAGAATAGTGAAAGTAGGGATAAAGTAAGAATTAAATAAGAAATTGCTAAAAGTTGGAAGTTCGATAGTATTTTTTCAATTTAAAAATTGGAAGTCCATTAGTCTTTTTTGAATTTAAAAATTGGAAGTCATCTTCTTTGAAATTCCAATCTACGTAAATATTCACAATTCTATAAAAATTCTAAAAATCTTACAATTTTTTACAAAATGAACATCGCCTTATTTTTTTTTTCCTTTGTTAAGTTAAAGGGGTAAACTCATAGTTAGCCCCCTATGTTTGGGCAAAAATCATAGTTAGCCCCATATTTTTGAATCCAACAATTTGATACCCATAACTTTCACAACCTATCAAAATTAGCCCCCCGTCTAAATCAGGTGTTAAGTCCGACGAAAATTCATGCAAAATGACCGAAATGCCCCTCCAAAGCTAAAATTTAGAATAAAATAAAATTTAAATTTAAGAAATAAATTAAAATAAATATATTATTGAAATAGAGTTTCAATATAGTTTTATTTAAAAAATATTAATTTTTGAAAAAAATATCATTTTTTATTTTTATTGATTTTTTTATTTTTTTAGTAATTTTATTTTGGAGGGGCATTTTGGTCATTTTTCATGCTTTTTCGTCTGATTTAACGTCTAATTTAGACGGGGGGCGAAGATTGATAGGTTTTGAAAGTTATGGGTATCGAATTGTTGGATTCAAAAATATGGGGCTAACTATGATTTTTGCCCAAACATAAGGGGCTAACTATGAGTTTACCCCTAAGTTAAAATATTTAAACTGGGAGCCTATAACCTATTAAATATTAAGTAAAATAGGATGTTAATGACCTTATTTTGGGGGCCTTAGTCACCTGCCTAGGTTGCCTATACTCAAAGACGCCTCTGAATTGCGGAATATTATGGAGAAAGAAGAATGAAATAGAGAAATCAAGAAATAATAGCGAATAAGGCAAGAATAAAGCCGAGGAGGGGAAAAAATACATTTCAGTGCAAAAGACGGCCGCCAATAAACTCTATAATCTCAGTCTAAATCATTTTAAGATTCTCACTATTAGAGCGCAAGATTGCAGTAGAAAGGATCTTTGAATCAAAGCAGTCCAAGCATTATATCTCCTTCAGATCCATACACAATTTTTGAAAGAGTTTTTCTAGAAAGAGTCAAAGTAAAAAAATGAATTCCTTGCTCTCAAATGAACTTCTGAACTATTTATGATGGCTGACCCAAATTTCAAATATGCTTATGCGTGATATCTTTAGGTAACACAAATCTCGGTCGTACAACTGTCATTAAAAGCTATTTTTCATTAAACTCCCTTATATTTTGCAATATGAATTTATGAGCTTTTACAAATTGTGATCATGTCAATTAACATATCACAACTGACCCCCGAGATAATGTGATTGTTTTTGTGAAATCCATTTTTTTAACAATTATACGCTTATTTATCCTTCCACCATATTATATACTGCATGAGCTAATAGGACCGGAATAATATCACCGATAAAGTTCTTAGCTCATATAATTCTTAATTCTCAGTCTATACCTTGTTGGACACCCAAAAAAAGTTTCAAAAATAATTTTTGCAAATAATTACTTAATATATTATATAAGTAAAAACCGTGAAAATACTTTTCACAAAATCTCGCTCGCAACATTTTTATTTGAGTCCAAACAATAGACATACATAATGAATATACTGCTTCAACAAGAGACAAGTGATTCCATATTGAGCAATTACACAAATTCACTTACTATGCACAAAGCTTAACATAATCTGAAATATTTGGTCTGCGAAGATCATCACCAAATGATTTAGTCAAAGCACAAGCACACTTGCATAACTCTCTCAGGTCTAAGGACAACATAAGCTAATTTTGTTGAATATCATCCTCTACATCAGTGATCGTTTCCAGAAGGTATTCATATTTGATCCGATTTTGTGCATGTACTCTTACATTGCACTCACTCGTCTACTTATGGTCACCACATCAATGACGGAGTCCATCATCCAGTTTTATAGAGACACAACGAGTGTAGACCTATTCGTACATTTTTATGTATCTTGGTCTAGAACAAAGTGAGTCAACAAGGATCTGAAAGTCATACTCTCCGCATCCGATTCATTAACCATTGGCCTAACTTTTCTACAATGTTGCTCAATAATATGATATCTTATGTCATTGTAAATATGACATCTTATGCCAGCTGATGCTATTTTAGCCATTACTACATCACTCTGATTAACAATTTCACGAATAAGATAAAATCTTCCTTCTATTTGTTTTGACCTTTGATGAACAATAGGTTCCACTGCATGTGTTGCAGCACCATTGTTATCACGATAAGTGGTAATCGGGGACTCTATCGAAGGGACAACTTCAATCTTTTGTATGAATTTACGTATCCACTCAGCCTCATGTGCAGATTCATTGCCTGCAACATATTCTGCCCCAGTGGTGGAGTCAGTGGTGTTCTGATTGAAACTTCTCCAACTCACTACTCTTTTACCCAATGTAACCATAAATCCAGATGTAGATCAATATCTGATTGAAAAACTGAATATGTGTATCCCTTGACAGTCAGCATATCCTCTCTACCACATACTAGACAATAGAGTTTGGTCCTTCTTAAGTATTTGAGAATATGCTTGACTGTTGTCCAGTACGGCCTGTGTTTGATTGATATCTACTCACAACACTAACTGTATGACTGATATCTGACATTGTACAAAGCATTGCATACGTGAGGCTTCCTACTACAGAAGCATAAGAATACTTTATCATCTTATCTCTCTCTTCTTGTGTTTGAAGGGTAAGAACCCTTTTGTAACCCTTTTGAATATTATGCCTAAAGGGTAAGAACCCTTTTGTAACACCCGAGATTTATATTTTAAAATTTATTTGATATTTGATATTTCTTCTTTAAATTTGAAATTTGAGTTTAAGTCATTTATAATAGTTGAATTTTTATCTCTAACCTAGTCAAACTTTTTAAAATTTGAAATATTTTATGATTATTTAAAATTAAAAGTTTTAGAGTTCAAAAGGAAGTCTATTACTAGTGTGAGTCTATATATAGATTTACACATTAGTTTTAATTTTTACACACCTCAATTTTATGCCAACAAGAGGAAAAAAGAAGGGTTTTCTTGCTTTCAACAATCTAGGCAAAATTTCTTGAAGCAAATTCAGGTATTTCAAATTTCTTGGTATTTTATTTGTTTTCTTTTTATGAGAGATCAAACCATAGGGTATCTAGATCTAGCCCTAATTATTTCAAGATTTTCGAAATAGTTTTAAAGGGTTTCATAGAGTAATCGAGATTTGGGTTCAAGATTTGTGCTGAGAAAATTTAGATTCTTGATCTGAGTAGTAGATCGAATTATATTTTTATAACCGATCTTGGGATCAACAAATTATGCTTTTTGGATATTTCGTAATAAAATCTGCAGGAAAAAATCTAAAAATTTTCAAGTAGTTTTTAGATTCTAATTTCTGCTTGTTAAATCCTGAACATCCTTTTGTTGATAAAAATAAAGCTTTTTCTAATACCCTATTAGAGCATAGACAAAATGATGCGAAAGTCTCATCTCTAAGATATTTCGTACTAAATATCTGCAGGAGGTTTGTGTTATATTTTCGTAATTTTTGGAGATCTATCGGTATGATTTTAAAAATCCGGAATTTCGGCTAAGAGAAATCGTAATTGCTGAGAAAGATCCGTTGATACAGATTAACATTTTTTATCGAATGACATAGCTAGGCTTTGAATTTCAGCATGAAATTTTATGGGTAGCTTTATAACACATATATGAATTTTTAGTATAAACTTATGGATTTTTGGATATCCAAATAGATCTTTATGAATTTTGGAAGTGATGAGTACCGAATTATTCAGGGTATAGTTTGACTCCATGAACAGAGGTGAATGTCAATTTTATTTACTGGGTTGTACTAGGAATTTGGATATTAAATTTTACAGGTGTACAGATAACCTCGTAGGGAGGAACATATTTTAATTTGGGGATATTAGGGATACCCGAGATAGATAAGTTATATTTTAGAACCTGACAAGTGAATTTCAGATTAATCCTATCATGCAGATTTAGAGTTTCATTTGTGTTTCTGTTTAAGCGTGTTATAATAATTTAAATTTGTATTGATAGGTGCTAAGTCAGAGGCTTATTTGTGTGAAGATCTAGGTAAGCGAGGTGATATATGAGAAATTACATGTTTTATTGAAAACCCTCGGAGTTTTATGTGTATTACGTTTTGATGGAATTATTAAAGAATATAACATGAAATGTGTAAACATGAGCCTATTATTATTTTCAATGATATTCATGATATTTTCAATGTTTAAATTAAATTATTTTGATATTTATTGTTATTCAAGATTTTTGCAGGAGATTTCATGAAAAGAAGATAAAGATACAAAGTTCAAAGTAATGTTTATTTTATGATATGTTATGTATTTTCAAACCTTGAGGCCTAGAGTTACAGAGATATAGAGACAACGCATTAATACCAGCTGCAACCCATTGAGTGCACCCGTTCTAGAAATGAAGTGGTTTATTTGTAGATTCTTAATGAGTGCACACTTGGACATGGTCAGGCCTTAGTAAGAAAGAATTCTACCCATAGTATTGGCTTAGTTTGACTGATTCCCAAACTAGGTAGCAACTTCACAACCCTATCACGGGGTAAACGTGACCCACAATTATTGCTAAAGGGATTTTCTTGTATAGATAAAACTAATTTTTTGTAGTATTATGTTATATAGATAAAATTGTTTTATTGATAAAGTTGTTTTATTGAAATTGCCAAAAAAAAAAATTTCAACAGTTTAGAAAGATTATAAATATTCTATCTCTTGCTGTTACAACGTGACTCATGGGATACACACTAGGATAATAATTTTGCATACTGAGTTGTCGAACTCACCTGCTATTGTTTTCTTTTATTTCAGATGTTGAGTAGGAGTGTGTCGATAGTCCAGTTTAGATGACACGTGGGCGGATAGTTGAGAGATTATTAGAATAAATGTTTGACTCTAGTTTGAGTCTAATCATGTTTAGATTTTTCTTTGTGTTCTGAAAGAGTTTGTAAGTTTATTAAAAGAGATTTATTTAAGTTTTTAAATAAAGTTTATTCCGCATTTTTTAGATATGTTTTTAAATCAAAAGTTTAAATGTATATTGTTAGTAAGTCACGTTCTAGCCTTTGAGGTTTGGGGCGTGACACCTTTCTTAGCATCTTGCATGTTATACCGTGTCAATATCTTGTCTATGTAGTGGGTTTGTGAAAGCTCTAAAAGCCTATTTTCTCGATTTTTAAACCCTTTGATCCCAAGAATGTAGGATGCATATACCATTTTATCGAAAAATGGTTCGCTGACCATATTTTCACTGATGACATTGTATCAATGTCATTCCCCATGAGTAGAATATCATCGACATAAAGAATATGGAACAATACTGAACTCCAACTAATTTTCTTGTAAACACAAGATTCATCTATATTTTGTGAGAAACCAAACGATTTGATCATTTCATCAAAACAGATGTTCCAGCAACGTGTTGCTCGGTTTAGTCTATAAATGGACTTGTTCAGTTTGCACACTTCAGATTCTTGTCTAGGAGAATAGAAACCTTCAGGTTGTTTCTTATAAATCCCCTCTTGGATGTACCAATTTAGAAATGTGGTTTTCACATCCATTTGTGAGATCTTATAGTCATAATGAGCGGCGATTGACAACATGATTCTAATGGACTTCATCATAGCTACTGAGGAAAATGTTTCCTCATAGTCAATACCATATATTTAAGTATAACCTTTCGGAACCAGTCTAGCTTTGAAGGTCTCTACCTCTCCAGTATGTCCTCATTTTCTTTTGAATACCCATTTACAACCTATAGGCTTAATGTCTTCTGGTTGATCAACAATGGTTCATACCTCATTGGAGTACATAGAGTCCATTTCTGATTTCATTGCTATCTTCCAGTGTTCTGCATCTTTGTCACTGATAGCCTCTTGGTAAGTATATGAATCATCATCAGACCCCTCAGATTGCATTTGAAAAATCTTATTTATCATGACATATCTAATCGGAGATTTATGTATTCTTTTATTGCGTCAAGGCTCTTGAGTTCTTAACTCTTCAGACTCATCAATGGGTTCAGCTATATGTCTTTCATCAATATTATCTGCCGCAGTTTCTGGTTCAGCTGACCGTCCGTCAAGAACAATCTTGTTTTTTTCCATCACTTAGGTTATCCTTCAACAATACTATATTCCACATAAGCTAATAGGATCGAAATAATATCGCTGATAAAGTCTTTAGCTAATATAATTCTTAATTCTCAGTCTGTACCTAGTTGGACTTCCAAAACAAGTTTCAAAAATAATTTTCGCTAATAATTACTTAATATATTATATAATTAAAAACCGTGAAAAAATTTTCTCAAAATCTCGCTGCGCAGTGTTTTTATTCGAGTCCAAACAATATACAGACATAATGAATTGTCTCATCAAGAGACTGGTGGATTCTATACTGAGCAATTATACAAATTCACTTACTATGAACAAAACGCAACATAATATGGAATATTTGGCCTGCGAAGATCATCTCCAAATGACTCAGTCAAAGCACAAGCACACAACAAGCAAACCCATAGAACTCTCTCAGGTCTAAGGACAACATAAGCTAATTGTGTTGAATATCATTCTCTACATCAGTGATAATTTCCAGAAGATATTTATATTTGATTCGATTCAGTGTTTGTACTCTTACATTGCACCCACTCGTCTGCTTAAGGCCACCACCTCATTAACAGAGTCCATCGTACTATCTTATAGAGGCCAACGAGTGTAGACCTATTCGTACATTTTCATGTATCTTGGTCTAAAACAAAGTGAGTGAACAATGATCCGAAAATTCAATACTCTCCACCTTCGATTCATTAATCATTGGCCTGACTTTTGTACAATGTTGCTCAATAATATGACATCTTATGTCATTGTAAATATAACATCTTATGTCATTGCACGTACCCAAAATAATATACAAGTGATTAATCAATAACAATAATTATAACAATAATTATTTCATAATTATTCAAATTGTTTAGTTTTGAGGGCATACATCTAACACTCACCAATCTTAAATAGAGAACAAAAGGTCATGAGCAAAGCCTAAAAGCCAATGGACCAAAAATAAAGTAAAATAATTAAATTAAATCTCCCCAGGTGGGAGAAACTTGATCCCTTCAAGTAAAACAAAACATGATGAAATCATCACTCTCAAATACTCAAACACAAACTAAGTGGTTGTGCAGTCTTCTTCGTCGCACGCTCATAGACTCGTATCAGTGGAGGTCTGAATGTAGTGTCCCCACTTATTGTCTCGGGGTGAATAGAGCTTGACTTTAGCAAGAGAAGATACTGATGACTTCTATAGAGCTCTAATATGTCGAGATCAAGTTGTTATTGAATATCTTGAGCAATCAAAGTGCATTCGGAATCCGGTTTGTCTACTACTCATTTAGAATAACATCAATTTTATCTACGGGTGCATGGAGAGAAGGTAATGATGTAAGGGTAGGAATAGGAATAGGCTCAGGTTCAAGTGTAGTGGTGTCAAAAAAAGGATCATCTGGGAAGCTGTGAGAGCCTTTGTAGGCAACTAAGTCCTCAACATTGAAAGTATGATGAAAATCAAATTGAGATGGAATATCAATGACATGCATTTGGTCCAACCTACTTCAAAAGGACCAGCACTACGAGCTTGCAATTTAGAAACGGGTCCAGAAAGACGTCGTTCCGGTGGAATTCGGATCATGACGTTTATAGTGATATAATAGAGAAATAGGAATGAGATAGAGAAATCAAGAAATAATAGCAACAAAGGGACGAACAAAGCCAAGGAGATCAGGAAAACACATTTTAGTGCAAAAGGCAGCCGCCAATAAAGTTTATAATCTCCAACATTAAATACAATCTGTCTTTTATGTAAGCCAGCTCGAAGTTTATATGGTGCATTACTTGCTTCTAGACGTTTATTGATCTCAAGATGCAAGTCATGAAGATGATGCTCAAATGATTCAGCAGTCATAGACACGTTAGCATCGAAGGACATGAGAATAAGGTCTAAAGTTTTTCTAGGCTTATAACCATGCACAATCTCAAAGGGACTCACATCGATAGACCGATTCACAGAATCGTTATAAGCAAACTGAGCAGTATAGAGTATTAAGTCCCAATTTCTAAGGTTTTCCTGAACTAGCATGTAAAGCCCCGGGCCCAAACTCCAAAGGGAAAGATTTTCTTATAAAATAAGGTTTTTTCACCATAAATAATCTTTTATCTAGGCCTCAATATTTCAAAACTAATTTTGTACAACCTCATCAAAATATTCATAAACCGTAAAAAGACCAAAAAATATCAATATAAGCTATAAAATAAATTACATTAGCATATCCGATATTTCCAATATCGATGAAGATCTCCCATAATAATACAATATCGAATTCTCCAACATTAATCTCCAAAAGTACTCTTGCAAAACACGCCTTCGAAACACAAATTTATCTTAAGCTCCTCGAACTTCTCTAATTCTGTCATCTTTGAAAAATATGAGAATAAGGGGCGAGTTACGACTAGCTCAGTAAGTAGTAAGTCAATGAGGGTTGGGAAAAAGACAATTTTATCACAATAACCGAAATCCAATATAAAAGAACGTGAGCCATACCAAGGCCACGCAATACAAGTTTATAACAAAAATATCCAAGACCACGCAATATAGGGAAATCACAAATAGTCACACAGACCTCCAGGCCATAAAGACCTCCAAATATTAGGCCACACAGACCTCTAGGCCACAAAGACCTCCAAATATCAAGCCACACCGACCTTCAGGCCACAAAGACCTCCAAATACCACGAGGGGTATCAAATTAGCCACAAAGACCACAAAGATATATTATCAGCGCAAGGATAATTTTCACAGTATGCTCGCCAAAATAAGTTATAAATATTTGAATTGAGTTTCACAAAATCTCGACAATCTCATTTTACCCAAAATGTGTTCAGTTCCCCAAATAATACATCAAAATCATATAAAATATGGTACACGTTCAAAATCTCATTGAAGAACCACTTAGCTCGAACGCTTAACCAATCTTTAAAGCTTCTCCAATAATTGTCGAACAATCTCTCGAAAACTAGTAGCACCACCTCAATCTAAATTTTGGTCTCTAATAAACATTCTCTGCCACCATTTATAGACCTTGATCTCTTCAACTTTAAAATTTAAACATATCTCTATCCATCACTTTTAAATTCAAATATAAGATCCTTATCCATATCTTTCAAATTCAAACATAAAAGGAATCTTTATCCATATCTCAACCTTTAAACTCAAACTCAAGATCAAATCTCTATTTAAACCTTTAAATTCAAATATAGATCACATGATCTCCATCTCTGCACCTTTAAATTCAAACCCAAGATCAAATCTCTATTCAAACCTTTAAATTCAAAAATACGATTCAACTTCTATCCAAAAAAAATCGAATTCTTCACTCACACCTTTTTCGGGACGCGATATTACATAGTATCTCAATAAGTTGCCTAGACTATGGGTAACAATCTTGGTTTGACCATCTGTACATTGATGGTATGCAGTGGATAATTTCAGTTTAGTGTCAACCATATGCCAGAGGGTCTTTCAAAAGTGACTAGTGAAACGAACATTGCGATCGGACACAATAGTTTTAGGAAGGCCATACAACTTAACAATTTCATCAAAGTATAACCTAGTAAACTTTGAGGCATCAGAAGTCGTACTGCAAGGAATGAAGTGAGTCATTTTAGAAAAATGATCCACAACAACAAAAATAGAGTAATGCATCTTAGGGGTATGCAAAAGTCTTAAAACAAAGGGGCTGTTCGGTTGTATAGTATTTTGACGATTTTTTTGTGTTTTAAGAATTTTTATGTGATGTTAATTTTATTGGTATGCGTGTTGTACTTATTTTTATGTAGGGTTAAAAATGATGTTTGGTTGTGAATATTTTGTATTCAAAAAAATCTTGAGGATTTTTTGTGACCGAACAAGCTCAAAGTTCATACTCACATCTTGCCAATAACAACTAAGGACAGGAAGAGGTGTTTAGAGACCGTATTTTATTTCTTATGCTTGGCAAGCTGACAGGTTTTACAATTGCTAACTATCTTAGCAACATTCCTATTTAAACTAGGCCAATAAAATTGGACTTTAACTTTTTCTTTATTCTTATTATACCCAAAATGTCTAGAAAGACCTCCAGCGTGAATCTCCCACTATAAAATCTCTCACTAAATTCTTAAGGATACAAAGATGATTGACCCGGAAAAGGTAGTCATCCTAAAGGCGAAACTCAATAGTAGGATTAGGTTGACCGCTTAGAAAGGTTAGATAAACCTCCCTAAAATTAGGACAAGTCCTATAATCTTCCTTCATTATCTCAAATCCTATTATCTTAACATGCATAATAGAGAATGTGACGACTCAAGGCATCAACAGCTTGACTCTCAACACCTTTCTTATGTTTCAAGACAAAAGTATAGACTTGTAAACATTCAATTCAACGACCATGCCTACTATTCAGCTTTTTCTGGGAACTAAGGTAATAAAGAGTCTCATGGTTAAAGTAAAGAACAAACTCTTGGAGTAACAAATAATAGCGCCAATGGCACAAGGCTCGCACAACTGCATATAACTCTTTGTCGTAGGTAGAGTAGCGTAATCTAGGATCATTCAATTTCTCGCTAAAGTATAAAATAAGGTGATGCTACTAACTAAAAACTTTGTCTATGCCAATACTCGATGCATCACACTTAACCTCAAACACTTTAGAGAAGTCAGGAAGACCACTTGAACTTTCCTTTCTTCATGCACTCTATCAGAGGAAACAATGAATCCTAGGAAGACAACACTAGTGATAAAAAAAAGAACACTTCTTTGCTTTAGCATATAAACTCTCTTTCCAGATGGTAGAACAAACTTGAGCGAGATGATCTAAACGAGACTTACTGAAAATAAGGATGTCATCAAAGTAGACCATTATGAACTGTCCCATGAAAGGCCTAAGAGCTTGGGTCATGACCCACATCAATGTACTAGGGGCATTAGAAAGATCAAACGACATGACTAACCACTCATAAAGACCATCTTTCGTCTTGAAGGCAGTTTTTCACTCATCACCTGGGCAAACCCTAATCCAATGGTATCTATTCTTAAGGTCAATATTAAAAAAGATTGTGGTTGCAGCCATCATGTCCAACATATCATCAAGCCTAAGGATGGGGGAATGATACTTGACAATGATCTTATTGATGGCTAGACTATTCACACATTCTCTAATAACCATCTTTCTTGAGTGTCAACAGGGCTAGAACTGCACAACGGATCAAAAGAATGAGTGTTAAAACATTACACACGAGAGTTAGTACGAGGAGCATCAATGCCCTTTCCCTTATAATCCTAGACAATGGGTGCATTATGAGGGGGAGGTCCTAACATAGATTTAGATTGTATGGGTGAGGGTGAAGGCTGGGGAGGAAAAGAATGAGTGTCGCCACGTTTTCCGTAAGGAGTCCTAGTAACCAACTCATAGTCGTGAATCAAAGTGTAAGCATGATCGAGGGTGGAGACTCTTCTAAGGACAAGCTCTCTCTTAAAGTCATCATGTAAGCCATGTCGAAATCGACTCAAAGTCATAACCTCATCCTTTAGTCCTTGTTGAAGGGCATTCTACTGATCTAACAAATTTCCCATGTAAGATTGGGGAATGTATTTCTCTTGAAGACGACGCTTCATTTTAACTCAAGTTCTAACCGGACACATATGACGCCTCAGAAGGAGATCTTCTACGCTTTCCCTATAAAACTGAGCATCACCAACTAACTTCAAACTAGTATATTGTACACGTCTATCCTCAAACACTACATACCACTTAAAGAAATAATCCATATCCCTAACGTGAAGGAGACTCGTTACCAAAAGGGTAGCGATCTCGCTCTTCGTCGTACTCCTTATTTCTAATATTACGCCTATGATGCATCCTGCCATCTCTCCTATCACGACGACTTTTATGAGGGGGCGCATCAGAATTCTCCGCATCATATTGGTGAATCAGGAACTCTAAGGTCTCAATCGTCGTAGCTAGTGCACTGTTTTCTTGACGATCTATTGTTAGGGAAGCTTGGATAGTACCTAACTGGGTGGTCAACTAGGTTATTTGTTGGGTCAAGGCCTCAAAGTGGGGTAGGGTCCATGCTTGGGTCAACTGAGCTAAGGGTGACTATACGATCGTTACGCAAATGCATGCAACACCAACCTAACTGAGCTAGGGGTGACTATACGATTGTTACGCAAATGCATGCAACACCAATCTAAAAATGCAATTGAGATCAATAAACCACAAATGCAGTGAATGAAAAATAAGAACTCGAGCAAAAAAATATTTTGGTTTTGGGAATTAGCAAAATCCAAATAGTGCAGAAAAGTAGTGATAAGTTTCAACAGAATAAAGCAATGACTAAACACGATGCACCAAAATCCACTACTAAGGCAAACAAGCATGCAAGGATGAAATAAAGGTTAGAGAACTCTAATTTTTGTTTTTGTTTTTATGGGTGGGTTGAAGGAAAGGAAACAAACGAGTAAAGATAATGTATGAGGACGAATATAGGATTAAAGATGAAATAATGGACAAAACAAAATTGTTAAAATGACCCGTAGCACTCGTAGGCGAATTAAACTATAAAGAAGAGCAATTATGTCACTAAAAGAGAAGTGGAACGAACACATCTCATATCAATAGCGAACACAATGACAAAGGAGCCGTCGAAAGGGCTAAGGAGGTGAGAAACGGTTGAAGAAGGTGTTGTACCCTCTGAATCGGAGCAAAAGAACCAAAAACGATCTGAATCGGTGAGAAGAGACCGAAAGGAGGTGAGTTTCAGCCGGAAGATGAATATTTCGGCCTAAACGGGGCAAAACATGCAAACATGCAAAACCTGAAATCCATTAAAAAAGGGAAATATCGGCCGAAATTGCTGAAATTGGTCGAAATAAGTGGATGCCGGTAGCGGAACTAGGTGGAATTCACCTTTGGGGATGGGAAAACATGCAAAACCTGAAATCCAAACTCAAATATGGAAGAATCAACGTGAAAAGCACCGAAATCTCTTGGGACAAATCTGGACTGCTTGAAAAACGGTCAAACAGCGGCGGCCTGAGCTCCGTGGGGCGTTGGCGAACAATCCACATGCCAGGGAACACCAAGAAACAATAACACTGCAGCGGGCAATTTTGTGGGGGTGAACAATGTCACACAACCAAAAGAAACGGGAAAAAAAGAGAGAAAAATACTGGGCAGATACCAATTTGATGCGGAATATAGTAGAGAAATATGAATTTGATAGAGAAATCAAGAAATAATAGTGAAGAAAGGAAGAATAAAGCCAAAGAGAGGGGAAAACACATTTGAGTGCAAAAGGCAGCCGCCAATAAACTTTATAATCTCAGTATCCATAATTTAAAGTTCTTACAAACCTTAAATAGAGAACAAAATGTCCTAAGCAAATCTTAAAAGCCCATGGGCTAAAACCTAATAAACCTAATAACTATTAATCTATTAAAATATAAATCACAACCAAATACTGTAAAACAATTAAATTAAATGTCCCCGTTACAAAATCTCAAACATGGTTTTTTCTTGACCTTATTAAGCACACCAAGTATTAGATATATGTTGATAATTTATAGTAATTTGTTACACATCCTTTTTTTTACAAGAAAAATTTGTTACATCCGATCTTTGTGCTTCAAGTTTGGACCAACAACCGTTCCTATAATCTTAGTTTCATTTCAGTTGAGGACTTGCGAGTTTCACGTATTAGTCTATTACAAATAAAAATTGGCAAATGCATGCATAGAAACCAATTCGTCCCAAGTGATGTTTTCGGTTCAATTAAATCGGACTCAAATAACCCAACTCAACCAAAGGGGCAAAATATCAGATTGTTAAGTACTTGGGTTCCTCCTTAGATATTGGTGGAGGGATCTAATTTAACTGCGGATTTCAAAAATTGAGACCGATTCCAAAGTCATACAATTTAGCACACCTCGTAAGTGCCTCCAACATATACTGAAAGCTTAACTGAAACGAAATCGGTAGAGATCACACAAAGCTAGTTTCCAGCAAAATAATGTTGCCTGAAACTCAAATAATGTCTGGGCGCTTTAATTGATCACAAACATTCGACGCAATGACCACGTCAACAGAATTATGATTATCCAACTTGCTGCGAGAATCTACTTGAGTACACTTTGCAATATTAACAGTATAAATCTAGTTGAAGAACTATTTCAGTATCACGAAACACATGATCTGGGGATAGAATATGTTAGCTGCTGTATAAACTTTCCCTAACATCGTTTACTTATTTTGGTAATGCTTGTAGCACTCGGACTACAGATGTATATCATCTAGGGAATTCAGATTGTACTTTGCATATCAAACGCATGCCCATGCTGCCAAGCATCCACGGGAGCTCCTGATATAAATGGCTTCATTATCAAGTGTAATTGCCCTGCTTAATCTTTCACACACGTAGCCAATGTGCGCTTGCCAAGTTTCTGCTTTTGAGCACAAGATGCCAGACAGTAAGAGCTGAATTGTCTAAGGAAAAAGGAAGCAGGTTACCGAATACACAATGAATATCATATATGTGGTGGGTGAGCATAAGCGTGTGGAAACTGAGATGCTTTTACTTTACAATTAGTGAAGTCGGTGTCTCAATTAATTTGCTACATGTTGTGTAAATGGCATGGAATATGTACTAGACTTTTAAGTAAGGCCTCAATATAGTAGAAAACCCACAGAAGAAGCATGACAAACACAGAGTATGACTCAAAAAGTAACACAACCCAAGTAATATGACTAAAGATAAATCAGATCGCAAAGAAACCAATTGTAACTCGGGCTATCATTATCAACCATGTGAAATTACCTAATTAATCCCAATACCAAAAGAGCCTGTGCCATTAGAGGGAAAGGTATTTGTTATGGATTTTTCTTCTTTTTTTTTTTGGACAAAAGGGAGTTTGCTGTTTCTTATTGAAGGGGTTGGTGAGTCTTCTTTGCCTTAGCGCTAATTTGGTCATTTCATATTAAAGTTGAGAGTCTCACATTGCTTGGTTATTGTATTCAATGGCTTATAAATAAAGCCTCTATGTAACCTCATCAAATATAAGTGAGAAAACCAATAAGCCCAGTTGGGCCTTTCACAGTGGATGTAGGTCTATGGACCGAACCACTTAAATTTTTTGTCTCACTTATCTCTCATCTCCCTCTCTTATTATAAATAATTTTTCTCAGTATAAATTTTTATTTCTAACATGATATTAGAGCAAGGTTTTCGGCAACTTTCCGGCATCAGTCCGACAACTTTCCGGCCATCAGTCCGGCGACCTTCCGGCTTCACTCCGACGACTGTCCAACCATCTTCCGACGTTATCATTTCCCTTGAATTATTTTTATAAGTCCAAACTCAACGTGTGTCCACTTTGAGTTTGCGGGGGAGTATTAAAGTTGAGTCTCACATTGCTAAAGCAATGTGGGCTATTGTATCCAAAGACTTATAAATAAAGTTTCATGTAATCTCATCAAATATATATAAGTGAGAAAACCAATAAGCCCAGTTGGGCCTTCCACAGTGGATGTAGGTCTATGGACCGAACCACTTAAATTTTGTGTCTCACTTATCTCTCATCTACCTCTGTTAGTATAAATAATTTTTCTCAGTATAAATTTTTATTTCTAACATTTCAGATGCATTTCCATTTAACTCAATGGCTGATTTGGAGGGAATTTAAAACATAAAAGTGAAGTAGAGGGTGAATTGCAGCAATATAAAGATTAAGTGCATATTTGACAATGGTGCAGCAGCTTGGGAGTAAAGTGAAATCTGGTGGCCTTCTTTGATATAATGACCTTTGTTATTTGTCTGCAATCAAGCATCTTCAGTGAAAATATATAACAGCCAAAGGCCACAAAATGGTGCTGCCATCAATTGGTGAATCTTCTGATCTTTCGTGCAAACGTGTTTCAATCAACTTATTTCACATAACATCATCTAGATTTTCGGGAGACCAGATAATAGTCCAATTCGTATGAAGTAAAGGATGAAGATGAAGGCATTTCACACATCAAATCATGGGCATCGTCCTCGGCACCAATTAGTGATGAAATTAGTACCTAACCTAACACAAGGGTATGTAATTGACCAAGAAATACCAACAATGAAGCATATATGGAACACACATACTCCAGTACAACCCATGTACCAATCTTCCCCCACACAAAAAAAAAGAACGGAGAAAGATGTTGCATTAATATCCCATAGGGAAGAGGCCTCCAACTTATAGGGTAAACCTCCTCACACAATCATAAAAGGAGATCAGTCATTCAACCAGATTTTCTGTCAAATTTCTACCAAGTAAGAAATTTTTGGACCTCCTTACCTCGTTTAATGCAGAATGGATTTGTTGTTCGAGTTCACGTATTTGTTGCACTGTCATCCCATGCCACTCATCAATCCAACCAAAACAATTCCGATGACTCTCCAAAAAAAGAGCCTTTTCACCCTACAAAAAGCATGAAAAATAATTATCAATAAGGTCTGTCATTTGGAGGTAATGAAAAATATAAGGAAACTTTTTGATCTTGTATATAATGAAAAATTAAGGGTGTAATCATGTATAGTCCTCCAAAAATACTAATATAGAGAGAGAGGGCTGATCCCCATAAAATTGATTATACTTGGAGCAATCAATAGTATCTGTATATTCAACCCAGCCCACTATGTCTATGGAACTGGCCAAACTGAACGAAGCTCTACACTGCAACATACACATTTGTTTTTATTTTCTTCTCCCTTTTCTTTCCAAAAATCAAGGAAGAATGTACTTCATTACAACCGGTCTTTTGGTAGTAAATGCAATAACAGAGATGAAAGAGCTCTGGCTGTTTGTTTCCTCTTGTTATTAGATGTTCCCTGCTGATTTTGGAGATAAAGGTACTGAGTCATGCACACAAAATCAAACGGAGTAGATAGACATTGAATTGCGAATCTTGACTTGTAATCCAACTGCATGTTTAATTTTCAAATAGGATCTTCTCAATTCTGCTGACATCTGCCAACTTTGTGATAAAATATGTCATCTCATGTCTTTTCCCTGGAGGCAGATTTGGAGGTCCCCTGTTCCTATGAGAGTTTCCTTTTTTTGTGTGAGAGGCAGCGCACGGACGAATCTTAACTACGGATAATTTGAGGAGGCGAGGTGTTTGCCTACCAAATTGGTGCTATCTTTGTAGGTGCAACGGGGAATCGGTGGACCATATCCTCCTTCACTGTGCCGTAGCGACGGATTTGTGGTCTTATGTGCTTAGCATCTTCAACTTTTGTTGGGTTATGCCTTCTACGGTGCGTGAGATGTTGCTTTGTTGGAAGCGGAAGTTCAACAATCCTCTTGCGACAAGGGTGTGGAAGATGATTCTGTTGTGCGTTTGGTGGGTCATTTGGTGCGAGCGGAACAAGAGATGTTTCGAGAACTCTTCTAGATCTTATGAGGGGGTTGTTGTTGTTTTCTCTTTTTCTTTGGGCCTCTGCTGTTTTAGGCTCTCAATTTTCTGTTTATGCTAATTTTCTCAGCTTTGTTGTTTCTCTAGAGTAGGTTTTCAGTATAGCTTTTTGTACTGTTACCACTTTCTTTTTCTTCAATAAAGCTCTTCTTACTTATCAAAAAAAAAGAATTGGCGCATTTGTCTAGACAAAATATTTGTATTGAAAGCCACATATCAGGAAATTTTAGAAATCAAAGAGGTTTACCGCTATAAGAGCTTGTTCAAGTCGTTATCCAAAGCCCCAGTATGGTGCGTCAACTATCACCAATTTGTATGCGGTCATAACAGGATTACACCTATCCTGTAAACGAGTTTCATGACTAAATCACCGGTCTTTGTCCACAAGGATTTAAGAAACACAAAAATCAAACGTATGTTACATCACTTACAACTAATGCCAAAGTAAAAGGTTCTTTTAGGAAATAAGCAAAGGGAAGATATGACTTTTCAGGACAGAAGCATTTTTTAGACACCCAGAAGTGGAAATGAGGACAATTTTTTTATGATGTGGAAGTACAGTAAAGTTGAACGGCCGTAGATGCCATCAAAGGGAAGATGAAGAGTTGAACACCATGACCTACCCTACATGACTGTTGACACCAAGAAAGGACATAACACTAGAAGGAACAGCAGCCCAGTTTTTTGAATAGTTGCATCTCAAGTAATTCACATTTCAAGATGATATTATATTTATGGGAAATCCCAACCTGCCATCCCTCCAAAAGTGGACCACGGCCAGTTCTTTCTGATTTGAATTTGGTAAAGTCCACATTGTTACTTCCAACAAGATAACTCCAATAGTTCCTATCAGTAGATGCTATGTCGATATATTCCACCTCTCTGGCTGCCAGTTCTTCTTCACTTAGACCATGCACCTACAGCTACACAGTTGAGAAATGCCAAAAAGCAAACCACAAAGGAATTATAGAAAAAAAGATACGAATTTGAAAATGCGACTCATCCTGTCCATCAAATTATCATTTTTCTCCTTCACATATAAGAGAAGTGAAGACCACATGACATATATTGAAAAATGTTACATATTAGCGGTAAAAAACAATTTTTCATGAACTTGGAATGAAATCAATCAAAGAACTATTTTATGATCATTTATGAAATAATATTAAAGAAAGCAAGCATAAATTTGTAACATCGAAAACTTAGGAAACAATAACAATACTCGCAAGTGAAAAACATATAAAATAAATAATCAAAACTTTGTGTTCAAATTATCAAACTCAAAGGTGGCAATGCATGATATGCACCGCATATAATATAACCCTCTTATTTATCATCATTATCATCCTGAAGAAGTAGAATACGGCGTCTGAAAAAAAGGTCACATTTTTTTTTTTTTAAAGAGAGTTATCCAATAAAATTTTACTATCACAAACTAAAAGTAAATGGTCCAATCCAAAGTTGTCTTTAGGGGAAGGTTTTCTGGTAAACCAGTTTGATTGATACGATGGTAGCTACATGGCATTTCTTACCCAAACACAGACTACAAATCAAAGAACTATTGTTTACTTTCAACTCCTCCCCTCCCCCCAAACCCACCAACCCCCACCAAGAAAAAACTGCAAAGTTCAGCCTCCAAATAGGAAAACTACCTTAACTTTTTGTAAAGCCTTTGAAGTTGATGTTACAAAATAATTGGGTTTTGACTGTTTTTCATTGTACGCATACAAATTTAATTTCTATATTTTCCTCAGACTTTGTTGCATAGATAAATTTAAGGGTTTATGGAACTGCTTTACTGCGTTTTCCCTTGTAGGTTTACTTGTCTTTCTGGTAGTAACAAAATTTTGTAAGCTTACAATGGGAGGTATAGTTTTATAATAGGATATAGTCTGGCCACACAATTGCTAGCATCTATATAGATATGCATGACCCCAAAAAAGGAGTTGCCAGGAAAATTTTACTAAACCTTCTCAACCTGAGACCAATTGCGAGGTGGCCACTAAGCCACCACGTTTTGCAACCAACATCCTAAACTACAAATTCTTTTGTGATGCACTCTGTAAAAGATCCAGCCATTAAGATTGTGCTATGTAACTTATGGTTTAAGTATTTTAACGGTCTGATTTTAACTGATAGTGCACACTGCAAAACAAGTGGTAGTTCAAGGTGCTAATTATCAAAATTGGTAGTTTGAGGACTAGATTGCAAACAGGGATCATTGTGAGGGGTTTAGGTGTTATTCTTGCAAAATTGCTACTCTCTAGATAAAGCTATAACTTTCGGTAAACTTGGTCAAGGAAAAGAGAAACTTACATTTTCTGACTGCCCGTAGTCAGGCCTATGATCAGTTTCAATGGTCAACTGAAACCTGGGAAAATAGGGGCACTGCAGAAATGCAAACCAATAAGTATGTTCTTGTCCATTCTCAAAACTATTTGCCACCAACATTTAGCAAATGGAACATTAATTGGGGAAATTGTTACCTTCATTACTGAGTATAGTGAAATCCACATCCACATGCAAATTAAAACCAAAAAGCAGCACATTAATATAAGTTCTAGAAGGAACAAATTACGCAAAGTATCATGATGACATGGCACACCTGATTTGCATTTTGGGAATGCATTCCAGGCTTCCTCTTGCATGATAAGAGCGTCTGCTGGTGCAAATGTAGTAAGCCAAGAAGGAACTTTGCTGCAAAGAGAATTGCAGGAATAAGAGATCTTAGAATTTGTACCTGGAAAGTATCTCAAAAATAAAGAGAAAAATGAAGAAAAAAAGATCCAGCAAAAATCTAAGGATGTCGTAAGCCTCAAATGTTGTGATAACATGTAAAATAAATAGAAATACAGCTATCATTTTATTACAGTACTTGCTTCTGTCATACTGCCAGAACATTCATGGATTGAAAACTTGACAAAACAGACTCCTGTAAGTTTACGATTAATTACATCAAGTGCTTTTGTGGCGGTCATAATTTATTTGTTGCACATAAAGCAAACATCTTTGCAAAGATTGAACTTCTGCCTACAAAAATGTCAGACCAGCTAGAACTGAAGAGCCCAGGAAATGCAGTCAAACCAGTCCAACTTTCTCAATCAATGAGGCAATGAAGCAGCTCACATGTTAAGGAAACATTAAGTAACTAACTAGAAAAAAAGAGAGCCTCAGAACAGATTCACAGCTTTTAAGTGCCACTTTAGGATTTAACAATAATAACTTTACACTGATGCATGTGAGTTACCTCTGAAGGCGATAAATTTTATTAGTGTAACGACCCGTTCCGAGTACATCATCCTCGAAGGGTCTATTCTCTAGGACTTCTATCCCTTCTTCGCCGGTCGTGTGCTGTTGTGACATCTTCATGACCACGTACATATGTCCTACATGATACTGCATAACAAACAAGCAGCTTAGAGACAAACTCAACATCCTGATAGAAGTCACATGGGATACTTTACAATTGCATGCATTTTCTTAAATCATCTCTTAAACATATTTTATTGGTTTACCTCTTCCAACGACATGGGCATGACAATCCGACTTCACAGAAGCCCCCAATTGAAAAGAAATATATGTCAAGGAGAACGGATAAGTATTTTCCTCTAATACAAATTGCACGAAGAAACTGAAAATGGCACTCACTCAGAGCCCCTAAGAAGGATAAAGGGCATATTTTCGCTCAAAACTAGCACAAAATGAATATGCTGCGTAAACTACATGCATAAGATAGTTACAAACACAACATTGTAGAGCTACTCGGAGTTGATCTGGTTTGGAATTTAACAAATGATCTAAAGGAATCTAAAGAATAATGCTGAGGCCTCAGCTTAATAGCAGAACAATGAAATGATCTTGAACCAATGGTACAAGTACAAGTCAAAATTCGGGGATAGCCCAAGCAAAACAAAAAACTAATTAATGTCATAAAAAACGGCCACACATATTGTATCTCAGTGTCTCACTAATTTGATCGATATCGCAGATATCAAACTGAGAAAGCTCAGAAAATACAGCTTGAGAATTTCATCTGAACTGGTCAAGACAGTATAATCAACGTTAGTGATCAGTTTGGTTAGTAATGCAAAACAGCAAAACAAACAACTTAATTTTTAAAATCTACAAACCCCAGTAAAAACATCGTACCCAGTGAAACACAAACACCACTCCCCGGATAAAAACAACATATAACCGAAAACGGTAATTCTTTTGTCCCAAACACGTTGCTCGAATTAGAGTTCGTGAGAGAGAAAAAGGATACAATTCCTTGAGCTGAACCATCTCTCCTAGATTCAGTCAGATGGCGCGGTCCAATATCAAATGCAGCAGACGAAAAGGCCAGGGAGAGGAAAGTTTAGGAGGGGATATAAAAAGGTATGTTCCCGCAGGCACGGAAGAAACACAAAGGAATATGCTTTTAGCTGAAGGGGTGGTAATACGAAGCGCGCCTAAAGAATGATTGCGTAGGCGTTAACATCAAGTCGACAAGTCGTCCGCAGGTTCATTGCTGCTTCGTTTTGGAAACGCTTGCCGCCTACCAGGTCTGGTAAACGGGTGGGTTTTAGCGGGTCCCAATCGGGTCAAATACAAAAACCTTTGACTTTCAAGAACGATTACAAATTCAAATGGTTAAGAAAAAAAAAGAGTAAACTCATACTTAACCCCTTATGTTTGGGTAAAAATAAAGTTAGCTCCCTATTTTTCAATCCAAAAATTTGAGACTCATAACTTTCACAACCTATCAAACTTAGCCCCCGTCTAAATCAAGTGTTAAGTCCGAAGGAAATTCATGCAAAATGACCGAAATGCCCCTCCAAAGCTAAAATTTAAAATAAAATAAAATAAAAAATAAAATTTAAGAAATAAATTAAAATAAATATATTATTGAAATAGAGTTTCAATATAGTTTTATTTAAAAAATATCATTTTTTATTTTTAATGAATTTTTTATTTTTTAGTAATTTTATTTTGGAGGGGCATTTTGGTCAATTTTTCATGCTTTTTCCGTCTGATTCAACGTCTAATTTAGACGGGGGGAGAAAATTGATAGGTTTTGAAAATTATGGGTATCAAATTGTTGGATTAAAAAATATGAGGGTAACTATGATTTTTGCCCAAACAAAGGAGGCTAACTATGCTTTTACCAAAAAAAAGATTAAAAATTCAAATTAATGTTCGAGATTTTGACACATTAGTATGCTTAATTTAAAAAATCAAATATCAAATTACTAACCATTTTTTCCATAAATAAAAAATAAAAAATCAATAGTTATGTTTAAAACTTATATTTAAAAATAATGAATTCTGACCTGTCAACATCTTCATTGGAGTGTAAAAGGGTAAATTCCATTTTGGTCTTTTGTTTTACATGATTTCAAAGATAAATTTTTTAATTTTAAAATTAAACAATTTTATATTTAATTATGTTTCTATCTTGTTACATCAAAACTATTGATCAAATTTAAGGGATTAAATTATGTGATAAAGAAACATGAATAACAAAAATTAAATAAAAATAAAGAGGAATTGTTTTCTTAACTTTTGGATTTGGTTTTCAGATTGCACTTAAATAAACAGAAAATAACTGATGAAAACAATAAAGATAAATTATCAAGGTTTTAAAAATTCATTTAACAACTCGTGATGACTTCGATTAGTTATATTCAATGGGATGAGAGTGATGATTTACTTCAATCGAAAAATTCAACAATAAGCCCGGCAAAAATATTAATATGATAAGATTTATAAATAATAAGTAATCTGACGATAAAGCTCTAATTTCACGTCACATAAATCACATAAAATTAATAAGAATATATAGATGATAAATTAATCTAATAATATAGAACAATTTGATTAAAGAGAAATCACTTCATTTATTTATTTTTTAAAAGTGTTTAATAAATCCTGTTTATGTTTATTAGTATCTTGTACGTAGATCGGACACGTGGTGTCGAGGAAGCATCCGACTGTCTTGCCATTAGCAGAAGTAACAGATTTTTGATAGAAGGATGGGGCGTTTGAGACGGAAGTAAAACTATTTAAAAATTCAAAAGTGTTATTATTAAAGCAAGATAAAAAGCCCAAAAATTATCCTGGAGAAGTTAGTTATGTTTTGGACAGATTAAGAGGAGTGACGAGCGGATGGGTTTGAGTGGGTCGGGTATGAGTCAACCTACGAACCCACGTAGATACAGGTAACAAATCGTGTTTGAACGGTCCTTTTTTTTTCTTAATTAAATTAAAAAAAATACTGTAACTTCCTAGGGGCTTGTTTGGAACAAGTTTAAGTCCCAGTTTTGAATTTGGTTTTAGTTTTTAAAGATTAAAATAAGTTTTATATTAAGGGTTGGTTAGATTTGTTTAGACTCATTTATTTAAATTTTTATTTAATAATAATTTTATTTTGGGTATTATTACATTTAAAAAATAAAAAAAATTTAAAATCAATTTACGAAAGTTATGAAAAAAATAAATAAAAATAGGAAAATATTTTTTTAAATACTATAAATATGAAAAAAATAAAAAATAAAAAATAATTAGTTTCTTATTTAGAAATTTGTTATTTCAAATATCATTAAATTTAAAAAAATAATAAGAAAAACTAATTAACAGAAATAGGAAATTCTAAAAAAATAACAGAAAAACATAAAATATTTTTAAAAACAAAATTAAAAAATAAAATATAAATGTTTGAAAACAAATATAATCAGAATTTATAAATCAGGAAAATATGATAAAATATTATAAAAATAATTTCACAAAATTAATTAATTGCTATAAAATAAAATTAAAATATTCATAAAATATATCCAAAATATTACGAAATTAAAAAAAGTTTGGAAAATTGTGGGTAGATGTAAAAGTAAAATTAATGATAAAAATTCAATAAACATACTTAAAAATAAAGAAAAACATAAAATTCATCAAAATATTTATAAAATTTAAAAATTAAGAAAAATTTTTAAAAAATAATTTTGGAAATTCAATAAACGAAAAAAGACAGGATTAATTTGCAAAAATTAGAAAAAAATAGAAATATTAAAAATAACTTACAGAAATTTAAAATTGCACAAAAACTTAAAACCAAAATTGGGCAATAAAGCAAGATGTTTCTGAAATAATAAAAATTCACCAAATAAATATAAAAACCAAATAAATATAAAATATTAATTAACTAAAAATGTTAAAATAGATAAATAAAATTAAAAAAAATATTGGGCATTTTGCAAAACAATTAAAAAAATATAAGAAAGTATATAAATTGTAATATAACCAAAATATACAAAAATTAATAAAACAATATCTAAAACAATATCTAGCCACCCTGGTTTTGGTACTGGAAGTAGGCACCGAAACCGGTTTCATCTATTCAGGTACCCACTCCTAGAGTTCCACTTCGTTGCTCACAATTTGCTTTCTTTTTTTACAAGGTTTTTTTTAAAAAAATAATTTTATTTAAATTGTAATTAAAAAATACTCTTAATTTTGGTTTTTGGATGATTCCATTTATTTGTTTGGATTTATTATGATTTTTAAATTTTTAATCCTATTTTCTGTATTTCTTCTATTTTTATTTGCAATTTTTTCTGATATGGACAAAGCTTGACTATATGTATATAAAAAAAAAGACACGTGTCGAACTGTTATGTTTTTCAACGGAAGTTAATGGTAAGACTTTTTTTATATTCAAACTGCATATTATCAGAGTAAAGCCCAAAAGACGATTTTCCAAAAAAAAGGTCAAATTTTTAAATACTACAGAGGTCTTTAACCCCATGATTGAAAATCATGGTTATAACCATAGGTATTATCACTACAAAAAAAGGGCCTATAGTGGCGGTCGCTAAAAACGCCGCTAACGGCTATTTTTAGCGGCGGTTTGCAAAAAAATGCGACTAAAGAGGGTCTACAGTGGTGGTCACTGTGACCGCAGCTGTATCTCGTACCTTTAGCAGTGGTTTTAAAACAAACCGCTGCAAAAGGTATACCTATAGCGGCGGTCGGTGTAGTGACCGTCGCTATAGGTATAATTGTAAAAAGATGAAAAAAATCGAAAAATAAAATTTTATGTGTTATTTAAGGTTAATAATTATTTTATTGACTATTTATTCATTTTTATACATAAATTTATTTTGTTACATGTTTTAAAAAAAATTTAAGAGACCTACTTAATAAAATATGAAATTAGAGAGAGTGTTATGAATATTGAAGTTGTTATATAGAATTGGGGCACTTTTCGCGCACGTGTCGGTTATTTGGTCATAACTTTGGCTACAAGTACCCGATTCGCGCCCATGACCCCAATTCGAAAAGCTCTTTTCGGCGCGCAGAACGTGGTCACCGAGCTATGCTTCGGTGCGCCTCATTTCGAGCCTTAAATCCGCTGTTTTCCCTCTCGAAAACCTATTTTTAGTTATGATTTTCTTTACTTTACCATTTAGGAATTATTTTTGAACCCGATTTGGGTCATATTTTGCATATTTATTGATTCGGAAAGCTCTTTTCCCTCGCAAATGCAATGTTATATGGAAAGCATTATACTTTTAACTTATAAATATTATATATTATTACTCTCAACCTATTTTAATTAAGATTATTATACTAATTATATGCTAGAATGTAAAGAATGTACATAACTATGTATTTATTTAATATTGAGTATAAAGATTTTTATATACTATTACAATTTACAACTGATTTTAATTTACTAAAAACACATAACTAAAAAATATAACTTATTATTAAAAAATTTGAAAAACTACAAATTAGAAAAAAAAATTGAAATCATTTGCTCCCGCTGACAACCTTTTTTTTTTCCTTTGCTTTCTCGCCCAGCCCCAAATTCCCCTTTCTCGACCCAGCGCCAAATTCCCCTTTCCCGTGCTCATTCCTTCCCTCTTTCTCTCAATTCTCTAACCCTGACAAAGTGAGGGCTAGGGTTTGGCTGCGAGGAAAGAAAGGACTCCTCCGTCTTCGCTATTTGCTGCCTGTGACGGTTTTATCGCCACCACTAGTAACACACCGTAAGTATTTCCTGCTCCCTCAAATTTACGTAACTTTAGCTTTTGCTGTCGTTTGTACTTCAGATTTTTTGGTGAAAGTTTCTCATTGGATTCAAACAGAGCTTCTGGGAGTTGTAGGTTAATTGGTAATTTAAGTTCAATGTTAAAGGTAATAACTTGAGATGCTCTATTGACCTCCGCACCAGCAGCCGGCCTCCTCAAGCTCTCTCTCTCTCTCTCTCTCTCTCTCTCTCTCTCTCTCTTCCCAGTTTCTGTCGAATGTCAATGTATATTTCTTAAACTCAATAGCTCATTGGATTGAAAGCCCTAAAATTTTTTTATGTGCTGGTTATTATTCGTTTGAAATTGGCTCGGTGGAGGGGACCGGGAGTTATTATTTGTGCAGGTAATGTGATTCGAAGCCCTTAATTCCCCTATGTTTACTTAATTCCCATATAATCACATCGTTGGATGGTTGACGACGATATGTTCTTCACTTACTTTGTGAGTGTCAATGGCATTTATACTTCCGTATGCTTTGATTCGCTGCTTGGAAATTGCTTGGATGGGGATGTCCCTCCCTTATTCATTGGCTATATCCGCTATTAGATGAGATTAATATATCTGTTCTTATTTTTTGACTTGTTCTTTCGGCAACTTGGATTTGGTTTTAGCTCAAGAATAAGATGAGAATAGAGAAGTGCTGGTTTTGTTCCTCCACTATCTACCCGGGCATGGTATTCAGTTTGTCCGCAATGATGCGAAGGTAGAATGGCTATTCTATTTTCTGAATTCTTCTTGTCTATTGCCATGTTTAGGCTGCTTTTCTATTCATTGCATATTTGTTGTCATATAGGCCATCTGATATGATATTTTCTTCAGCTGCTACATTCTATTTGGTTTCAAATATCATAGTGAATCTTTTATAATTCATTCTGCTGGCATAAGTTCCCTCAATTGGAATCACTTCCAATTTGTACATCTTTAACTTGGTGGTTATGTTTCATTGAAGCTTATTTTCTAGAGATGTCTAGATATTAAACTTAAATTAGCTCATGGCTATTTTAAAGTTCAGATGTTGTTTCGGACAAATTTTGATTTCGAACAGGAATTTCAACTTCATCGTCAGCCATAAAGTGAATTGATCAATGTTGCTTTGAGAAACAGAGTTTAGAGGAGCGTAATCCCTCTGATACCATGTAGAAAGTAAAACTTGTATGAAACTTTGAGAGATAGAGCTTTGAGATTGAATACTCGTATATTTCAGAATATCAGTAACAGAGTTACAAGAAGCCCCTTTTATGGAAATTGCTTCTAACTGAATAAGTAAAGTTGTAACAATGTAGTTATGTCCAGCTAAGCTAACAGTTAAACTATCCTCCAGCTAAGCTAACAATTAAACTAACCATCTTCCAGATGGTTAGTGCGAAGAATTCTTTATAGAGCCTCAGCCGTGAATTGAGGTTATGCTTTTGGGGAAAGCTTCTGCGATTGGCGGCTCGCTCGCGCTTGTAGGCATTTTGGTGTCCACCGATTGCTTGAGAGGTGTAGAACTTGCGAGAGCAGCATAGGCATGGGAACACACGTATAGTGGAACTGGACTGTTTCTGTGTTGGCTTTCTGGTAAGTTTGGAGGAAGTATTAGTGGGCTGGTTTAAGAAGTCGTAGATAGCTGGGTCGGCCATTGAAGTTGCAGAGGAGAGAGAGAGAGAGAGAGAGAAAGGGGAAGGAGGAGTTGAGGTAGGGAGCGGAGTGAGGTTTATCAGAGGTTTTGGGTTCTGTTTTTATCTGCAGAGAAGGTTAGAAATTAGTCATCGATCGTTCTAACTGATCAGAGTATGAAATGTCACGACCAAAGATCTATAACTTATAATAGAAAAGTTTTTAATCCTATAGATGTAATGTGCAAGTTGGGTGATTCTATGTGTGAAGTAATGCAATAGAAGTATAGGTTTCTCACTGAGAAAGAAGAAAATGTTTAATCTATATAGAAGTAAGAGTTAGTGTACTTTAACTGTTACCAAAATTGGAGGGAACCCCAATTTAAGAAAAAAACACTTTCCCCTGAATCCCATACTGTCTCTATCTTTCTATAGGTTTTGGGAAATTGTATATTATGAACGATCTAACAAAACCTTTTTGCTGTTCTTTCTCTGCATAATCCTTCACGTTAAGTGTTCTGGGAAGCGAGATTTACTCAATAATGGAAGTCCCAAAGCATGATTCTTCCGAAATTAGAATATCAGTATATGAGATAAGGCCACTGACCCAAAGCATGATCCTTCACGTCTATATCTTAATGCCATCACGTTTTTTGTGCATCTAGCATTTTACACGGCTTCTAGTCTGTCTTTTCAGGCTTTTCTACCTTTTTTTTCAGGGCAGAGTTTTTAGCCAAGCATCCATGTTGGATTTGTTTCCAGTGAACCAAGGAAATACAGGCAGTTCTAGAGTCATCATCTTCGACATGTGCTTATATTTTATGATTTCTTCAACTAACTTTGTGTTCTATATTACTGCAGAGATAACAGACAAGAAGCTCAAGAACAAGGATGATTTTGTTTGGGCAATAGAGGTTCTATTAACTGGAAAAGTTGTCATTGATATCAATTTCTTTAATTTTGCTTGGGGGTGGTGGAGCTTGGGTTTATTCAGGTAATTTTAAGTTAAAACCTTAATAAAAACTTAGAAAATGATATATTGGAGATTGAAGGTTAGGGCATATATATGTTGGTTCTATTAGAGATTAGAGGTCGGACCTTATGTTGGTTCTGTTGGTTTTTTACAAAAGTTGTTGGTTCTATTGGGTGATGAAGTGATCTGTTGTGATATGTGTTTTTTATGATATGTTTGTTTTCAATTTCTGATGATTTGTTTGTTTTTTAAATCTTGTTTGTTCATATGCTTTAAATGTAGTAACTAATTATTATTATGTTTGTTTGTTCGTTTGTTTTAGATTGATACTATTGATTCTTCAGCAAATCAATCCATTCCATCAATTAATACCGACGATGAGACCATAGATGTATGATGGGCCTTCGTTTGTTTGTTGGACATGATCACAATTTGTAAAAGCCCATAAATTCAAATTACAGAATATAAGGGAGTTTGATGAAAAATAGTTTTTTTCATGACGATCGTACGACTGAGATTTGAGTTACCTAGAGATCTCACGCATAAGCATAGTTGAAATCTGGGCCATCCATTATAAGTAGCCCAGAAGTTCATTTGAGAGCAAAGAATTCATTTTTTACTTTGAGACTCTTCCTAGAAAAACTGTCTCAAAAACTGTGTGGATCTGAAGGAGGCGGAATGCTTTGATTCAAAGATCCTTTCCACTGCAAGCTCGCGCTCTAATAGTTAGAACCTTTAAAATGATTTAGATTAAGCTTATAACGTTTATTGGCGGCTGCCTTTTGCACTGAAATGTATTTCTCATTCTTGGCTTTATTCTTATCTTCTTCGCTATTATTTCTTGATTTCTATATTTCATTCTTCTTTATCCACTATATTCAGCATCAGAGGCGTCTCTGAGTTTAGGCAGCCTAGGCTGGTGCTTAAGGCCCCCAAAATAAGGTCATTAACTTCCTATTTTACTTAATATGTAATAGGTTATAGACTTCCAATTTAAATATTTTAGCTTAACAAAAGAAAAAAATACAGAGATGTTCGTTTTGTAAAGAATTATAAGATTTTTAGAATTTTGATAGAATTATGAATATTTACGTAGATTTGAATTTGAAAGCAGATGACTTCCAATTTTTAAATTCAAAAAAGACTATTGGACTTCCAATTTTAAATTTGAAAAATATCATCGGACTTCCAACTTTTAGCCATTTCTTAATTAATTCTTACTTTATCTCTACTTTCATTATTCTCTTCACCAACTTAATTTTAAGATATCTAATATGTCTAATAGAAAATATGAATCTGTATATGAAAAGTTGAAAAAAAATTGAAAAATTAATTGAATCTCATAAAAAGATTATACACTTTTTCAAATGCAAGTATTGCTTATAGAATATTATTCACAATACTTGTATTTGTTGCTTTACGGAAAGAAATTTTTCAAAACTAAAATTAATAAAATCATATTTAAGATCTACTATGATGCAATAAAAATAAAATGGATTAGTATATTATCAATTGAGAATGATCTATTGAGAAATCTTGAATGAAATATTGTGCTAAATAATTTTGCATATCAAAAAGCAAGAAAAATAATTTTTAACTAATTTTTTTAATATTTTTATATAATAATTTATAATTTATTATAAAGGTCTCTTTTATGGTTTCGCCTAAGGTCCCATTTATCTTATTGACGGGTCTATCCGCATCATTTTGTCTGTGGTCTATAGGGTATTAGAAAAAGCTTTATTTTTATCAGTAATAGGATGTTCATGATTTAACAAGCAGATATTCGAATCTAAAAACTGCTTGAAAATTTTAGATGTTTTCGTATTTTTTGTTTGTTTTTTTATTTTTTTGAGAGAGGGGGTGAGGAATTGGAAGTTAGGGCAATTATTGTTTTATACTCTTTAATTTATGCTTCTCTTTCTGGGAAATTTTATTATTTTGCTCTGTATGTTTGCACGTAAAAGTAATGTTGTAATTGTTTTTAACATATTTCCCATGTTTTAACTGAAAAATACAAGTAAGTCATGTCATCGGTAAAGTAATCCTTGGATTCGTTGGATTCGTGGGATGGAATTTGGTCAGTTCAATTGGACGAATTCAGATACGTACTTGTAAGGAGTCCGTTACCCTAAACGGCTATTATTTTTTCTTGTTGCCTGAGGTACGAAAGTTCATATTTTGAACAAATGGATGAACGTACAAAGTAATCTGGGACCAAATTACTTTTTTTTTTGTAAGCATTGGGACCAAAGTACTTGGTTATAGCGTCAAGTACCATATTCCGAATCACTTTTCACGTGCTGTTGTTGCCTATCTGTCTGGCCGGGGAGTGGGGAATTTCATTCTCCTATCGGGACGTTGGGTGCTACCTCGTTACTGTAACTTGAAGCTCTCTTTTTGGTTTCCAGAAATCCTCAATCGGTATGTAGTTTCTTTTGGTTGAAAGAATCTTATTAAGATTTTAAACAATGCGATGAATTGATTGTCTGTAGGGTGGTTTTTTGTTTTAAATTCTTCTTAATAAGTTCCACATCCTTTTAATAGGCTTAGTACTCTAATACCATTTTTCATTTTATGGGGTTATTTTCTAGTAGGCAACGTGTTCTTAGAAATTGGAAATTTGAGAACCTTTTCGGAATTGTTGTTTTAGGGTGGTGCCACAACTTGTGGGGATTTGAGCTGTGTATTATCTGTTTGATCAAATGTCGGTGAGGAATGTTGCTTTGGGAAGTCCATTGTTTTAGCCTAGGACTGGGAATGTAAATACTAGAAACCAATAGCTAAAAGCTTTCGTGTCCAAAAATTCTGGTTCTTATGCTGTTCGTGGATGAATATAAGGTTCCACATTTTTTACCATTACTTGTATAATGGTAAGTTTGAATGTGTAAGGTATTTGTTTTTGCAGGTTTTAATGGAGCCAAGATGGAAAGGAAAGGGATTCAAAGCTAAAGCTTTGGCTGAGCCTATGTCAAATATAGTGTCGCAACTTCGGTCTTCTTTGATTCTATCAAATGCTCATGGATTGCTCGTCAGTTGCAGTGTACTTATAGCAGTGGAAGGAGAACAAATTGATATTATAAACCGTGCATGTTTTGGCAGTCACATGATTACAGCTGAAAAGGATAAAGAGTGGTTTCAGTTGGGCTTAGAAGAAGCCTTTTATCTATGCTATTCGTTGAAATGCCTCACCATTGTAAGTGATGATAACTGCTCAAAGGATGATGTAGAGCTATGGCAGTGCATGTCATCGAAAAAATCAACTTTCCCTGAGTACTACAAGGCATATTATCATCTTCGGACAAAAAATTGGGTTGTGAAATCGGGTTCTAATTATGGTGTGGACTTTGTTGCCTACCGACACCATCCGTCTCTGGTACATGCTGAATATGCTGTGCTTGTTTTGTCTGAAGGAGAGGATGAGGTAAATAGATTGAGGTTGTGGTCTGATCTTCATTGCACAACTCGACTTAGTGGAAGTGTTGTGAAGACGCTTTTAGTTCTCAAGATAACCAAAAATGGTAATGATGCCGCCTCTCCGGCATTTTTGGAGAATTACAGTGTTGTCGAGCGAACGATCACAAGATGGCGTCCTGAACGACGTCGTGAAGATGTTATGGTAGTTGGAAAGAGAACCAAGTAAGTGGAGATCCAAACACATGATGAATTAATTTCACATTTGAGACTCTGAAAAATGGTTTACTTCCTTCTCTATTTAAGTTAAGGGGTAATCTAACGCCTGAATGTTAATGCAGGCAACAAGAAGCTCTTGGAAAAGTAAGTGCAAAAACAAAATTTATACAACATGATGCAGTAGAATCGAAGAAGGGCCTAGAAGGAACAGCACAAAGTCTTAGTCTAGTTCGTGTTAGTATTATATTTCTTCTTATTTCCTTTATAGTAAGCTATTGGTTTCGTTTTGACAAAGTTCTCTCTGTGGCCCTACCCACATTTTTTTAGACTCAATTCTCAATTCTTTCATTTTGTTCTACAAAGATATGTGAAGCCTTGAATTGGAGGGGCTGACCTTTCTACTAGACAATCCAGACGCAAGTGAATTAAATGCCTGTTGACAACTAGATTGGTTTGTTCATGTAGGGGATTACTCTCTTAGGCAGTTTAACCAATAGACACAGGAAATATAGTGACATTACATACTTGCATTTGAAAATCTCTTAAACTGACGTAGTTTTATGCTTGCAATGGAAGTGAGTTGAAGCGAATTCTCGGGCTTCAGTAAGAGGTGCAGGTGCAGCATCTAAATTCGTGGGACTTAAGGTAATTGAAATGTCTGAGATACTTGATGGTTGTTATTGTCAGATATATTAATGTGAAGCTTACTTTTAGAAAGAAACAAATTGTGTAGAAAACTGTTCTTGAAGTCCGGCACATGGCTGAGAGGCGGCACCATTACCATTTTCGTACCTCAGGGGACAAGGAAAAATAATAGCCGTTTAGGGTAACGGACTCCTTACGAGTACGTATCCGAATTTGTCCGATTGAGCTGACCAAATTCCATCCCACAAATCCAACGAATCCAAGGATTACTTTACAGATGACATGACTTGGTTATATTTTTCAGTTAAAACATAAAAAATATGTTAAAAAAAAATTACAACATTATTTTTACGTGCAAACATACAGAGCAAAAGAATAAAGTTTTTAAATTCGAATTTCTGTTTTTTAAATCCTGAACATCCTTTTACTGATAAAAATAAAGCTTTTTCTAAAACCCTATTAGAGCATAGACAAAATGATGCAGAAAGTCTCGTCTCTATGATAAATGGGGCCTTAGGCGAAACCTTAAAAGAGGCGTAAACTATAAATTATTATATAAAAATATATACGTAGTTTTAAAAAAATTTCTTTCCGCAAAGCAACAGTTACAAGTATTGTGGATAAAAATAAAGCTTTTTCTAATACCCTATTAGAGCATAGACAAAATGATGCGGAAAGTCTCGTCTCTAAGATATTTCGTACTAAATATCTGCAGGAGGTTTGTGTTATATTTTCGTAATTTTTGGAGAAGTATTGGTGTGATTTTAAAAATCCGGAATTTAGGCTTAGAGAAATCGTAATTGCTAAGAAAGATCCGTTGATACAGATTAACATTTTTTATCGAATGACATAGTTAGGCTTCGAATTTCAGCATGAAATTTTATGGGTAGCTTTATAACACATATATGAATATTTAGTATAAACTTATGGATTTTTGGATATCCAAATAGATCTTTATGAATTTTGGAAGTGATGAGTATCGAATTATTCAGGGTATAGTTTGACTCCATGAACAGAGGTGAATGTCGATTTTATTTACTGGGTTGTACGAGGAATTCGGATATAAAATTTTACAGGTGTATAGGTAACCTCGTAGGGAGGAACATATTTTAATTTGGGGATTTTAGGGATACCCGAGATAGATAAGTTATATTTTAGAACCTGACAAGTGAATTTCAGATTAATCCTATCAGGCAGATTTAGAGTTTCATTTGTGTTTCTGTTTGAGCGTGTTATAATAATTTAAATTTGTATTGATAGGTGCTAAGTCAGAGGCTTATTTGCGTGAAGATCTAGGTAAGCAGGGTGATATATGAGCAATTACATGTTTTATTGAAAACCCTCGGAGTTTTATGTGTATTACTTTTTGATGAAATTATTAAAAAATATAACATGAAATGTGTAAACATGAGTCTATTATTATTTTCAATGATATTCATGATATTTTCAATGTTTAAATTATAGTTTTTTGATATTTATTGTTATTCAAGATTTGTGCAGGAGATTTCATGAAAAAAAGATAAAGATACAAAGTTCAAAGTAATGTTTATTTTATGATATGTTATGTATTTTCAAACCTTGAGGCCTAGAGTTACAGAGATATAGAGACAGCGCATTAATACCAGCTGCAACCCATTGAGTGCACCCGTTCTAGAAATGAAGTAGTTTATTTGTAGATTCTTAATGAGTACACACTTGAACATGTTCAGGCCTTAGTAAGAAAGAATTTTACCCATAGTATTGGCTTAGTTTGACTGATTCCCAAACTAGGTAGCAAACTTCACAACCCTATCACGAGGTAAACGTGACCCACAATTATTGCTAAAGGGATTTTCTTATATAAATAAAACTAATTTTTTGTAGTATTATGTTATATAGATAAAATTGTTTTATTGATAAAGCTGTTTTATTGAAATTGCCAAAAAAAAATTTCAACAGTTTAGAAAGATTATAAATATTTTATCTCTTGCTGTTACAACGTGGCTCATGGGATACACACTAGCATAATAATTTTTCATACTGAGTTGTCGAACTCACCTGCTATTGTTTTCTTTTATTTCAGATGTTGAGTAGGAGCGTGTCGATAGTCCAGTTTAGATGACACGTGGGCGGATAGCTGAGAGATTATTAGAATAAATATTTGACTCTAGTATGAGTCTAATCATGTTTAGATTTGTCTTTGTGTTCTGAAAGAGTTTGTAAGTTTATTAAAAGAGATTTATTGAAGTTTTTAAATAAAGTTTATTCCGCATTTTTAGATATGTTTTTAAATCAAAAGTCTAAATGTATATTGTTAGTAAGTCACCTTCTAGCCTTTGAGGTTTGGGGCGTGACACCTTTCTTAGAATCTTGCATGTTATACCGTGTCAATATCTTGTCAATGTAGTGGGTTTTTGTGAAAGCTCTAAAAGCCTATTTTCTCGATTTTTAAACTCTTTGATCCCAAGAATGTAGGATGCTTGTACCATTTTATCAAAAAATGGTTCGCTGACCATATTTTCACTGATGACATTGTATCAATGTCATTCCCCATGAGTAGAATATCATCGACATAAAGAATATGGAACAATACTGAACTCCAACTATTTTTCTTGTAAACACAAGATTCATCTTTGTTTTGTGAGAAACCAAACGATTTGATCATTTCATCAAAACAGATGTTCCAGCAACGTGTTGCTCGGTTTAGTCTATAAATGGACTTGTTCAGTTTGCACACTTCAAATTCTTGTCTAGGAGAATAGAAACCTTCAGGTTGTTTCTTATAAATCCCCTCTTGGATGTACCAATTTAGAAATGTGGTTTTCACATCCATTTGTGAGATCTTATAGTCATAATGACCGGCGATTGACAACAGGATTCTAATGGACTTCATCATAGCTACTGAGGAAAATGTTTCCTCATAGTCAATACCATATATTTAAGTATAACCTTTCGGAACCAGTCTAGCTTTGAAGGTCTCTACCTCTCCTGTATATCCTCGTTTTCTTTTGATTACTCATTTACAACCTATAGGCTTAATGTCTTCTGGTTGATCAACAATGGTCCATACCTCATTGGAGTACATAGAGTTCATTTCTGATTTCATTGCTATCTTCCAGGGTGTTGCATCTTTGTCACTGATAGCCTCTTGGTAAGTATATGAATCATCATCAGACCCCTCAGATTGCATTTGAAAAATCTCATTTATCACGACATATCTAATTGGAGGTTTATGTATTCTTTTATTGCGTCAAGGCTCTTGAGTTCTTAACTCTTCAAACTCATAAGTGGGTTCAGCTATATGTCTTTCATCAATATTATCTGCCGCAGTTTCTGGTTCAGCTGACCGTCCGTCAAGAACAATCTTGTTTTTTTCATCACTTAGGTTATCCTTCCACAATACTATATTCCACATAAGCTAATAGGATCGAAATAATATCGCTGATAAAGTCTTTAGCTAATATAATTCTTAATTCTCAATCTGTACCTAGTTGGACTTCCAAAACAAGTTTCAAAAATAATTTTCGCTAATAATTACTTAATATATTATATAATTAAAAACCGTGAAAAAACTTTTCTCAAAATCTCGCTGCGCAGTGTTTTTATTTGAGTCCAAACAATATACAGACATAATGAATTGCCTCATCAAGAGATTGGTGGATTCTATACTGAGCAATTATACAAATTCACTTACTATGATCAAGACGCAACATAATATGAAATATTTGGCCTTCGAAGATCATCTCCAAATGACTCAGTCAAAGCACAAACACACAAAAAGCAAACCTACAGAACTCTCTCAGGTCTAAGGACAACATAAGCTAATTGTGTCTAATACCATTCTCTACATCAGTGATTATTTCCAGAAGATATTTATATTTGATCCGGTTCAGTGCTTGTACTCTTACATTGCACCCACTCGTCTGCTTAAGGCCACCACCTCATTAACAGAGTCCATCATACTATCTTATAGAGGCCAACGAGTGTAGACCTATTCGTACATTTTCATGTATCTTGGTCTAAAACAAAGTGAGTGAACAATGATCCGAAAATTCAATACTATCCACCTTCGATTCATTAATCATTGGCCTGACTTTTGTACAATGTTGATTAATAATATGACATCTTATGTCATTGTAAATATAACATCTTATGTCATTGCACATACCCAAAATAATATACAAGTGATTAATCAATAACAATAATTATAACAATAATTATTTCATAATTATTCAAACTGTTTAGTTTTGAGGGCATACATCTAACACTCACCAACCTTAAATAGAGAACAAAAGGTCATGAGCAAACCCTAAAAGTCAATGGACCAAAACCTAATAAAACATAATAACTACTAAGCTATCAAAATATAAATCACAATCAAATAAAGTAAAATAATTAAATTAAATCTCCCCAGGTGGGAGAAACTTGATCCCGTCGAGTAAAACAAAACATGATGAAATCATCACTCTCAAATACCCAAACACAAACTAAGTGGTTGTGCAGTCTTCTTCGTCGCACGCTCATAGACTAGTATCGCTGGAGGTCTGAATGTAGTGTCCCCACTTATTGTCTCGGGGTGAATAGAGCTTGACTTTAGCAAGAGAAGATACTGATGACTTCTGTAGAGCTTCAATATGTCGAGATCAAGTTGTTATTGAAAATCTTGAGCAATCCAAGTGCATTCAGAATTCGGTTTGTCTACTACTCATTTAGAATAACATCAATTTTATCTACGGGTGCATGGAGAGAAGGTAATGGTGTAAGGGTAGGAATAGGAATAGGCTCAGGTTCAAGTGTAGTGGTGTCAAAAAAAGGATCATCTGGGAAGCTGTGAGGGCCTTTGTAGGCTACTAAGTCCTCAACATTGAAAGTATTATGAAAATCAAATTGAGATGGAATATCAATGACATGCATTTGGTCCAACCTGCTTCAACATTTTAAAAGGACAAGCACTACGAGCTTGCAATTTAGAAACGGGTCCAGAAAGACGTCGTTCCGGTGGAATTCGGATCATGACGTTTATAGTGATATAATAGAGAAATAGGAATGAGATAGAGAAATCAAGAAATAATAGCAACAAAGGGAAGAACAAAGCCAAGGAGATCAGGAAAACACATTTTAGTGCAAAAGGCAGCCGCCAATAAAGTTTATAATCTCCAACATTAAATACAATGTCTTTTATGTAAGCCACCTCGAAGTTTATATGATGCATTACTTGCTTCTAGACGTTTATTGATCTCAAGATGCAAGTCATGAAGATGATGCTCAAATTATTCAGCAGTCATAGACACGTTAGCATCGAAGGACATGAGAATAAGGTCTAAAGTTTTTCTAGGCTTATAACCATGCACAATCTCAAAGGGACTCACATCGATAGACCGATTCACAGAATCGTTATAAGTAAACTGAGCAGTATGGAGTATCAAGTCCCAATTTCTAAGGTTTTCCTGAACTAGCATGTAAAGCCCCGGGCCCAAACTCCAAAGGGAAAGATTTTCTTATAAAATAAGGCTTTTTCACCATAGATAATCTTTTATCTAGGCCTCAATATTTCAAAACTAATTTTGTACAACCTCAGCAAAATATTCAAAAACCGTAAAAAGACAAAAAAATATCAATTTGAGCTATAAAATAAATTACATTAGCATATCCGATATTTCCAATATCGATGAAGATCTCCCATAATAATACAATATCGAATTCTCCAACATTAATCTCCAAAAGTACTCTTGCAAAACATGCCTTCGAAATACAAATTTATCTTAAGCTCCTCGAACTTCTCTAATTCTGGCATCTCTGAAAAAATGAGAATAAGGGGCGAGCTACGACTAGCTCAGTAAGTAGTAAGTCAATGAGGGTTGGGAAAAAGACAATTTTATCACAATAACCGAAATCCAAAATAAAAGAACGTGAGTCATACCAAGGCCACGCAATACAAGTTTATAACAAAAATATCCAAGGCCACGCAATATAGGGAAATCACAAATAGTCACACAGACCTCCAGGCCACAAAGACCTCCAAATATTAGGCCACACAGACCTCTAGGCCACAAAGACCTCCAAATATCTGGTCACACAGACCTCCAGGTCACAAAGACCTCCAAATACCACGAGGGGTATCAAATTGGCCACAAAGACCACAAAGATATATCATCAGCGCAAGGATAATTTTCACAGTATGCTCACCAAAACAAGTTATAAATATTTGAATTGAGCTTCACAAAATCTCGACAATCTCATTTTACCCAATCAATACATTAAAATCATATAAAATATGGTGCACGTTCAAAATCTCATTGAAGAACCACTTAGCTCGAACGTTGAACCAATCTTTAAAGCTTCTCCAATAATTGTCGAACAATCTCTCGAAAACTAGTAGAACCACCTCAATCTAAATTTTGATCTCTAATAAACATTCTCTGCCACCATTTATAGACCTTGATCTCTTCAACTTTAAAATTTAAACAAATCTCTATCCTTCACTTTTAAATTCAAATATAAGATCTTTATCCATGTCTTTCAAACTCAATCATAAAAGGAATCTTTATCCTTATCTCAACCTTTAAATTCAAACCCAAGATCAAATCTCTATTTAAACCTTTAAATTCAAATATAGATCACAAAATCTCCTTCTCTGCACCTTTAAATTCAAACCCAAGATCAAATCTCTATTCAAACGTTTAAATTCAAAAATACGATTCAACTTCTATCCAAAAAAAAATTCGAATTCTTCACTTACACCTTTTTCGGGATGAGGTATTACATAGCATCTCAATAAGTTGCCTAGACTATGGTTAACAATCTTGGTTTGGCCATCTGTAGGTTGATGGTATGTAGTGGATAATTTCAGTTTAGTGCCAACCATATGCCAGAGGGTCTTTCAAAAGTGACTAGTGAAACGAACATTGCAATCGGACACAATAGTGTTAGGAAGGTCATACAACTTAACAATTTCATCAAAGTATAACCTAGTAAACTTTGAGGCATCATAAGTCGTACTGCAAGGAATGAAGTGAGTCATTTTAGAAAAATGATCCACAACAACAAAAATAGAGTAATGCATCTTTGGGGTATGCAAAAGTCTTAAAACGAAGTTCTTACTCACATCTTGCCAATAACAACTAAGGACAGGAAGAGGTGTTTAGAGACCGTATTTTATTTCTTATGCTTGGCAAGCTGACAGGTTTTACAATTGCTAACTATCTTAGCAACATTCCTATTTAAACTAGGCCAATAAAATTGGCCTTTAACTTCTTCTCTGGTCTTATTACACCCAAAATGTCTAGAAAGACCTCCAGCGTGAACCTCCCACTATAAAATCTCTCATTGAAGTCTTAAGGATACAAAGATGATTGACCCGGAAAAGGTAGTCATCCTAAAGGTGAAACTCAATAGTAGGATTAGGTTGACCGCTTAGTAAGGTTAGATAAACCTCCCTAAAATTAGGAAAAGTCTTATAATCTTCCTTCAGTATCTCAAATCCTATTATCTTAACATGGATAATAGAGAACAAGAAGTTGTGACGACTCAAGGCATCAACAACTTGACTCTCAACACCTTTCTTATGTTTCAAGACAAAAGTATAGACTTGTAAATATTCTATTCAACGACCATGCCTACTATTCAGCTTTTTCTGGGAACTAAGGTAATAAAGAGTCTCATGGTTAAAGTAAAGAACAAACTCTTGGAGTATCAAATAATAGCGCCAGTGGCACAAGGCTCGCACAACTGCATATAACTCTTTGTCGTAGGTAGAGTAGCGTAATCTAGGATCATTCAATTTCTCGCTAAAGTATACAATAGGGTGATGCTACTAACTAAAAACTTTGCCTATGTCAATACTCGATGCATCACACTTAACCTCAAACACTTTAGAGAAGTCAGGAAGACCACTTGAACTCTCCTTTCTTCATGCACTCTATCAAAGGAAACAATGAATCCTAGGAAGACAACACTAGTGATAAAAAAGAACACTTCTTTGCTTTAGCATATAAACTCTCTTTCCAGAGGGTAGAACAAACTTGAGTGAGATGATCTGAACGAGACTTACTGAAAATAAGGATGTCATCAAAGTAGACCATTATGAACTGTCCCATGAAAGGCGTAAGAGCTTGGGTCATGACCCACATGAATGTACTAGGGGCATTAGAAAGATCAAACGACATGACTAACCACTCATAAAGACCATCCTTCGTCTTGAAGGCAGATTTTCACTCATCACCTGGGCAAACCCTAATCCAATGGTATCTATTCTTAAGGTCAATATTAAAAAAGATTGTGGTGCCAGCCATCATGTCCAACATATCATCAAGCCTAAGGATGGGGAAATGATACTTGACAATGATCTTATTGATGGCTAGACTATTCACACATTCTCTAATAACCATCTTTCTTGAGTGTTAACAGGGCTAGAACTGCACAACGGATCAAGCGCTCACGAAGAAACCCCTTGTGAAAGAGTTCACCCATTTGGCGTTGGAGCTCAGCATGCTCAGAGGGATTCATCCTATAATGAAGCAAATTCGAGAGAGATGCTCCCGGAACAAAATCTATGACATGTTGAATGTCTCGCAATGGTGGAAAATGATAGGAAGATCTGCAGGAAAAGCATCCTAAAATTCCCGAAAGACCTCTTGGGCCTCCTCAGGAGGCACTACTGCCGGAGAATCAGATGATTTCCACTACAATTATTGCAAACACAACAAACTCTCCTATGAGATCTCGCTCAAACTCCATTGAGCTAATAATATTTAATCCCTTTTTGTCTACAACTGTCTTGGGATGATGGACATTAACTGGTTTTGGGAGAAGATGATTAAAGAGAATCTTCTTTCCTTTGTACAAAAATGAACAAGAGTTGGAGCGACCACATATGATCACATCCAAATCGAACTACGAGCAGATAAAATGACCTGCATCGATAGGGATAACATCACACCATATGTGATCTTTGTACTCTAGGAACTGAATAAATACAAGACATCGTTCCTTATCATTAATTTTGATATAGGTATGAAAGATAGGATGACAACGCCAGTCATCAGTATCTTTGGGCTAGGCAAAGGCACAACGAGTCGGGGATTAGGGCTGGATTAAACCTAGAGGGGATAGTTCTAATACGACCTTCAGTAACATCATCGCCTTCACCTAAGTCACTAAACTCATCAATCGGAGGCGCATAAACTTGCTCGACTAGGTGATTCTCATCACACACGATGGTGTGTCCCTCAAGGACCAGAGACCTACTGGGACAACTTGCTGACATATGGCAAAACCCTTACAATTAAAACATTACACACGAGAGTTAGTACGAGGAGCATCAATGCCCTTTCCCTTAATATCCTAGAAAATGGGTGCATTAAGAGGGGGAGGTCCTAACATAGATTTAGATTGTATGGGTGAGGGTGAAGGCTGGGGAGCAAAAGAATGAGTGTCGCCATGTTTTCCGTAAGAAGTCCTAGTAACCAACTCATAGTTGTGAATCAAAGTGTAAGCATGATCGAGGGTGGAGACGCTTCTAAGGACAAGTTCTCTCTTAAAGTCATCATGTAAGCCATGTCGAAATCGACTCAAAGTCATAACCTCATCCTCTAGTCCTTGTCGAAGGGCATTCTACTGATCTAACAAATTTCCCATGTAAAATTGGGGAATGTATTTCTCTTGAAGACGACGCTTCATTTTAACTCAAGTTCTAACCAGACGCATATGACGCCTCAGAAGGAGATCTTCTACGCTTTCCCTATAAAACTGAACATTACCTATTAACTTTAAACTAGCATATTGTACACGTCTATCCTCGAACACTCCATACCACTTAAAGAAATTATCCATATCCCTAATGTGAAGGAGACTTGTTACCAAAAGGGTAGCGATCTCGCTCTTCGTCGTACTCTTTATTTCTACGAATACGCCTATGATGCATCCTGCCATCTCTCCTATCACGATGACTTTTATGAGGGGGCGCATCAGAATGCTCCGCATCATATTGGTGAATCAAGAACTCTAAGGTCTCAACCTTCGTAGCTAGTGCACTGTTTTCTTGATGATCTATTGTTAGGTCAGCTTGGATAGTACCTAACTGGGTGTTCAACTGGGTTATTTGTTGGGTCAAGGCCTCAAAGTGGTGTAGGGTCCATGCTTGGGTGAACTGAGCTAGGGGTGACTATACGATCGTTACACAAATGCATGCAACACCAACCTAACTAAGCTAGGGGTGACTATACGATTGTTACGCAAATGCATGCAACACCAACCTAAAAATGCAATTGAGATCAATAAACCACAAATGCAAGTGAATGAAAAATAAGAACTCGAGAAAAAAAAATATTTTGGTTTTGGGAATTAGCAAAATCCAAATAGTGCAGAAAAGTAGTGATAAGTTTCAAAAGAATAAAGCAATGACTCAACACGATGCACCAAAATCCACTACTAAGGCAAACAAGCATGCAAGGATGAAATAAAGGTCAGAGAACTCTAATTTTTATTTTTGTTTTTATGGGTGGGTTGAAGCAAAGGAAACAAACGAGTAAAGATAATGTATGAGGACGAATATAGGATTAAAGACAAAATAATGGACAAAAAAAATTGTTAAAATGACCCGTAGCACTCGTAGGCGAATTAAACTATAAAGAAGAGCAATTATGTCACTAAAAGAGAAGTGGAACGAACACATCTCATATCACTAGCGAACACAATGACAAAGGAGCCGTCGAAAGGGCTAAGGAGGTGATAAACAGTTAAAGAAGGTGTTGTACCCTCTGAATCGGAGCAAAAGAACAAAAAACGATCTGAATCGGTGAGAAGAGACCGAAAGGAGGTGAGTTTCAGCCGGAAAATGAATATTTCGGCCTAAACGGGGCAATATCGTCTTGATCAGGGAAATATCGGCCGAAATTGCTGAAATAGGTGGAATTCACCTTTGGGGATGGGAAAACATGCAAAACCTGAAATCCAAACTCAAATATGGAAGAATCAACGTGAAAAGCACCGAAATCTCTTGGGAAAAATCTGGACTGCTTGAAAAACGGTCAAACAGCGGCTGCCTAAGCTTCGTAGGGCGTTGGCGAACAATCCACACGCCAGGGAACACCAATAAACAATAACACTGCAGCGGGCAATTTTGTGGGGGTTAACAATGTCACACAACCAAAAGAAACGGGAAAAAAGAGAGAAAAATACTGGGCAGATACCAATTTGATGCGGAATATAGTAGAGAAATATGAATTTGATAGAGAAATCAAGAAATAATAGTGAAGAAAGGAAGAATAAAGCCAAAGAGAGGGGAAAACACATTTGAGTGCAAAAGGCAGCCGCCAATAAACTTTATAATCTCAGTATCCATAATTTAAAGTTCTTACAAACCTTAAATAGAGAACAAAAGGTCCTAAGCAAACCTTAAAAGCCCATGGGCTAAAACCTAATAAACATAATAACTATTAATCTATTAAAATATAAATCACAACCAAATACTGTAAAACAATTAAATTAAATGTCCCCATTACAAAATCTCAAACATGGTTTTTTCTTGACCTTATTAAGCACACCAAGTATTAGATATATGTTGATAATTTATAGTAATTTGTTACACATTCTTTTTTTTTACAAGAAAAATCTGTTACATCCGATCTTTGTGCTTCAAGTTTGGACCAACAACCGTTCCTATAATCTTAGTTTCATTTCAGTTGAGGACTTGCGATTTTCACGTATTAGTACTTTAAATTAAAATACTAAAGTCACGAATTTAGAAATCGAAGCAATTAAACAAATACCAAAGAGCATAATTGCTTAAAATATTAGAGAAAATAAAATCAAGTCAATTAGACAATTTAAACACATGCATTTGCACTAAAAATAGTGATCTCAATTCAAAGATTAAAAATTAAAGAAAAGAAATCCTATAAGCAATTAATCAAATGATAAATACTAAACAAGACACAAATTAAGAAAATAAAGCAAATACTAAGGAAAATAACACAATTACTAAAGATATTAAAAGGAAAACCTTAACACGAGACTCAAAAGTAGCTCAAAAGATTAGAGATATCACAAGCGCTACTGCCTAAGGCCCCAAATTAAGAGAGACTTAATTCAAAGTTTTGTTTAATGGGTATATTTAAAGAAGCCTAAAAAATTTAATTATTCTTATGAAACTAGGAAGAAAATAACAATATGAGTCTTGAAATTATAGGAAAATGTGGACGAGAAAGTAGAGAGAAATAGTTCTTCATGAACTATGATCTATTGATTCAATATTTGTGTGTATGTAGTATCTAGAGATCCTTTATATAGGCATATGGTTTTACATAGAATAAAAAAAATTAAAAGGGTACATAAATGGTGGAAAAACCAAGAGGTGTAATGGTCATCCATAATAATTCATAATTATAAGATTAATGGTCACCCCTAATAATCCATAATTATAATATTCATAACACTCCCTCTTGTATGACCAAACATAACGAATATGTCTCGTTAAAACCTTGCCAAAGAAAAATTCCAGTAGAAAGAAACAATGGCAAAGGAAAAAGAGTCCAATATTCTTGTGTACCTTTGGTATTAGAAGATTGTCTCATTAAAACCTTGCAAAAGAAACCCCAATGAGACAAAACCTAGCGAAGGAAAAAGAGTACAATTTGTACCAATATAGAAGACTCCCCTTAAAAGGATGGCTAGCTTCACGATGAAAAATCTTTTAGTTGTCGCATTCTAATATTGTGCACAATTTTCTTGAATGTTGCAGTTGGTAATGATTTGGTGAATAAATCTACCAAGTTGTCACTTGAACGTATTTGCTTGACATCAATTTCATCACTTTTATGGAGTTCATGAGTATAAGAGAATTTAGGTGAAATGTGTTTGGTTCTATCACCTTTAATGTAACATCTTCTCATTTGTGTTATGTAAGCAGCATTGTCTTCATACAAAATTGTTGGACTACCTTTAACTGACGGAAGACCACATTTTTCTTGAATTTGTGGAATCACTGATTTCAATTAAACACATTCTCGGCTTGCCTCATGAATTGTAATTATTTTAGAGTGATTCGAAGAGGTATCAAATATTATTTGCTTGATAGATCCCCAAAAAATGACGGTACCTCTATAGGTATACAAATATCCGGTTTGAGATCGTCATTTATTTATGTGAAACAGATAAATAGCTTGCATATGTAAAATCAACCATAGGTATTCCTGCCATTTTGCCCAGGACAGGCAGCCGGCTGCCTAAGTAAACTCAAAATTTTCTTTAATACATATATTTAAAAATTTCTTTTTATATTATTTTATAAAGTATTATAAAATGCCTCACTTTGACCCGCTTGCATGTAAAATTTTCCCTAAAATTTTATCTCTCCTAATAAAATACTCCAATATAATCTCTCTCCCATAAAAAAATATAAAAATTACAAAAATCATAAACTATTACCTCTCTCTTCACTTTTTCACTAAACCCAATACCAACACTAAACCCAATACCAAAAATTTTACCACACAAACCCACCCTCATTAAACTGAAAAATATATATATATTTTTCTCCCCAATCAACTACTTTTGTCGTTTACATCCTGACTCAAATTCTACACCCAAATTCTTAATAATTTCATAATTTTGTACCTAAATTAAATTTCATCATTAATACCAATAAAAGATGAGCCACGTCCAATTCCTATCGATTAATTGTAACATAATGTTAACATTTACATAATTAACGTGTCTGAATTTAATAAATTGAAGAAAAAAATAATTAGAAACTGCACAATATATACCTGTAGTGAAGTGAAAAAGAATAAGAGATGCACCAATGGGTCATTTGAACAAATTTCAAGAGAATACTATGATATATATATTATTATACAACTGAGACCTAACAACATCCTGAATATGCAAATTGGTGCCAATATACAATTTCTTAAATTGCTTTATGTACAATTTCCAATCATAAAAGAAGAATCAAAAGATTTTTCTTCTTTGGTAACCCCAGACAGTGAAAGTTGATCCAATGACCTTCACTTCACGAGGTATAGTCCTCGGCTGGCAGGGTACCCCTTCAGGTTCAGATGAAATAATATCTTCAGATTGAGAGATACACAATGTGGGAACTAAAATATGTTGGTGCAGTTGTCTACTCTATTTGTCTCGTGCACTTTTCCGATAAATCACAGCTAGAGTTTAGCTTACAGTCCGTGCGTCAATGGCATCGGGACGCTGTTGAGATTTCAGGTCAGACGTGTTGCTATAAACGCCTATGGTATCAGGTGATCCCCCGACGAAGTGGTCAATACTCATCATTAAAGCTGGCTTGAAGAGTCTCTGCTATAGAGCACAGGAAACTAATTGAAAACTAAATTGTTTAAGATATCAAAAGAACTGCAGCAATAATGGCAAAAACTTGTAGGTAATTCCTCAGGTGAACAAAAAGCGGGGATTGTACTTTGGGGGGGTAATGTAAGGGAACCTAAAGGCTTTTCTTAAAGTTTTCACAATTGTTTTGCCACTTCCAATCCTGGAAAATGAGCAGTACCCAGGAGAGTGACCCCAAACCTAATTTGAGACATCAAGATATGCATGTAGGACTACGAGGCAAAGTATTGTATCGCATAAGGAAACAGTTCAAGAAGACATCAATGAAAAAATACTCCGAAAGTCTATTTGAGACATCGACAGATTCGTGTAGGAGTAAGAGGTACATAATTGTATCCCCATAAGGAAATAGTTCAAGGAGACATCAATCATAATCACTCTGAAAGTCTTAATACTCTCCCTTACATACGCTATTAATAAGAAAGGAGCCTTCTTTGAATTTGACTGAACACAGGCGCTCGTTTTGAATAGCTTTTCACATGCAGATTCTAAGGTGGTGTTCGGGGGTGGAAATTTCCACACTGATTAAAAAATTATAAAATAATCTTTCTCCTCATCAAATTATTATTTTTATTATAATATTCATTTAAATCTCTCTCACTTTTTCATCAAATCCCATCAAATATCTTTACTCTTTTCACAAACCCCAATACCCCAAAATTTTTACTGCCGAACACCCCCTAAATCTATATGACATTGAGAACTAGATAGAGCAGTGTCACTTAGTCTGATGTCATCTCATGAAGATGTATACATACAATTGTAGTTTACAATGTTTACCACTTGGCTTCTCATACATCAGAAACTATGTATAAAGTGCAATTCTTTGAACATGTACAAAATTTTGCAAATGAAATCAGGAATATTCTCGTGTGAGTACTAACTAAACAGTACCTTCACCCGTATTTTGTAACAATTCCATTTACGAAGATTGATGACTGTGTGTGGTGCCTTATGGATGCCATTAGGGGAAAAAGAGTAATGAAAGAATCCATTTATGTACTTAAATATGCGCATACAAACACAAAATGTACAGCACAGGAACAAACAGAAACCAATTTTTGTAATTCCAAAATGACGTAAATAGCAGGATCTCTGCCCAATCCCAAGTCAGACTTCTTAAAGTAATGATTATTCAATAAACAATGTCTGAGCTATTCCATAAGAATGTATAGAACTGGAGCTCTTACTTGACCTATCCTGCTCTCTCTCTCTCTCTCTCTTACAGAGTTGTTAATTACTAAACACATACAGAACTATTCATCCAGCAGTACAGTGCCACCCTACTTTATAATACGTCAGTCCAGTTGACTGTTTTGGAATAAACTAGAATTAACATAAGCACATATAAAGTTAAATCTTGAATAAGATAACCACTATGAATTCCATCATCACACATTGCATGCATACTCCTAGTCACAGACACAAGTAGAACAATCTTTGGCCAGAGAATTACAATGATGTCTTGCTACTGAAAGCTATATACTTACAACGTAAGACATTAATGTGAGAACTGCAACTCATGTACATATTTACAATTGAAACAAAATACTACCAATACAGTTTTTAAGAAGTTTGAAATCTTCTTACCTCATTTAATGTAGTCTTTTTGTTGCACAAGTTCATCCATTTGTTGCATCGTTATTCCATGCCATTCATCAATCCACGCAATACAATGACGATGACTTTCCAGAAAAAGAGCCCTTTCACCCTATGTTTAAAAAGTAAGTGAATTAGAAAGATACGAAGACAAAAAATGAAGAGAACACAGTAAGTTTTATTTTTCTCTGGTTTGTTTGCTTTTTTTTTGGGGGGGGGGTGGTGGGGGGGTTGTTAAGCCAAAAATCTGAGACTAGTACATTAAAGTCAATATATTATTGTTCATGCCAAACTCTACACCAGTATGCTACAGTAGCAGAAAATAAGAACAAGTTGAAGGTTTTTCCATTTTCCACACATCCACCCTCCTTGTTTTTTCTTCCTTTTCCCTTTCTCTTAGATCTGTTTGAGATCTCCCTAGTCAATTATTTCAGTGCTTTTGTTTCCTCTTTTCCCCTTTTTGGTTGAGGGTTTTTGGGTTTTCAAATTGCTCTCCACAAACCAGATTCTGCAAGACAATTTTCTATACCATTATTACCATTCTCAAATTGGTTCCATATAGTTTCTAAAACTGTTTCTTTTCATCAGGTGAAAAATTTCCTATTACATGACAATATGTTTACCACACTAGCAGGATTGCCACACCCCCTGCACTAGCAGAAGCTTGGTAATAACCGGAAGAAGAAGAGGAAGGATAGACTAGAGAACAGGTAGGGCATTGAGATTATAATCCCATAAAGCTACATATCATACCATAAACATTAGATTGGGCTTTTCATTTATTTATCGTTTCCTATCAGTATACTTAACTTTCCTTCGCTAATCACTCAAAAAAAGATGCAGGTAAATAATAAATAAAAATACAGAACATGATTCTTGACTTGACTCATAAATCCAATTGCAAACTTCTATTGGCACTAAAACTTTAAATCATTGATGTCAAAATCTTGTGAGCATCCACCTAGCTTATAGAAATATGTACTCCATTAGCCAAAGCAACCCCAGAAGGTACAAACAATTTTCTCACCAAATAATGGGTAGTCAACAAATAGGTTAAGATTTTGGAATCAAAGAAAGGGATGGTACCGCTAGCAGGGCCTGCTCAAGGCGTCGACCAAAACCCCAATATGGTGCATCAATTGTCACCAATTTGTATGCAGTCATAACTGGATCACACTTACCCTGTGAACAGATTTCACAATAGTTAATAACACAAGGTAGGTTTGCATCAGCTTTTGAAAATGTGCTAATCAGAGGATCCACATTATTATTTAACAAAAGTTCTAATCAATCTGATAGTTATAGCGAAAAGCATGTGTGATCAAGCGAGATTGAATGACCAGCAAAGAGCAATTAAGAAGATTCATTTTCGGCCCAATAAACCCCTCCAGTAAAACAAGGTAGTCAATGTGAGGACTCTGCCAAGAAGAGAAAGGAAAGGATACGAACCAAAGTTCCATGAGACAGAAATAAGAACAAAAACGATACTAATAGAAAATTCCAACCTGCCACCCCTCTGGAAATGGACCACGGCCAGTTCTTGCTGATTTGAATTTGGAGAAGTCCATACTGCAACTTCCAACTAAGTAACTCCAACAATCCTTTCCTGGAATAGTTATATCAATGTAGTCCACTTGCCTGGCTGCCAGTTGCTCTTTGCTTAAACCAAGCACCTGAATTGTCAGCTTCACAGTTAAGAGGGCCAGAAAAACCAACAAAGAAAGAAAAGGTAGAATAAAGTGTTTCATATCTTATGAACAATATAAAGCCATGTGATTGCTTGCATCTAGATGAAGCTACAGGGAGGACAAAGAGACTGACAACAAAAGAAAGGTAGGGATTGAATGCAATCAACAATTTAATTACATGCAAATGCTCACATAAAGAGACCGTTAGAAATCATCCTATTTTAATCAAAGGAAAGATCAAAGAAACAAACATTTTCTGATTGCCCATTGTCAGCCTTATGAACAGTCTCAATGGTCAACTGAAACTTAGAGAAGCCCGGGCACTGCACAAAACAAAAAAGATGAACATATTATTACTGTTGACTAAACCATTTTACCAGCAATACTTATCGGGTAGACATTGGACTGGAAAGGGGGAGCTTTTACCTTGAGTACTGGGTATCCCAGCATCCATCGCAGACAAAAACCAAAAAGACATCAGTACTGAGTGTAAAAAGAAACGCAATGACCTGACATGAAAGAGTGCGGCAAACCTGATTTGCATTTTGGGTATGCGTTCCAGGCTTCCTCTTGCATGACAAGAGCATTCGGAGGTGCAAGTTTCGTAAGCCAAGAAGGAGCTTTGCTGCAGAAAGATGTCAAGATTGAGAGATTATAACAACTGTAACTTCCATAGGGTATGGAATTTTATTCCACAACGAACAAATTTTCTTGCAACGTGGGTACTCTGACCACCTTGTGGAAGCTATTAAGCACTACACAACCACTTGCGCCTGTTCTCTCTCTCCCAGTATAGGAAAATGCCCTATTTGAACCTCAAAAGAAGAACAGCTTGACATAAAGTACCAATCCCTCAAGCATCAACTACGTCAAGTACTCTAAGTGGCAGTCCGAATTACACTTCTCAGGCAGAAAAGGAAATATAACCAAAAGTAAATACCGTGTATAAATTTTAATGTTTGAGACACCAATTATGAGAGTAGCAACTTTTTTCTAGTGAATCATGTAAAAGTGGTCATCAATGATATATTACCTTTGCAGGCGATAAACTTTAGAGGTGAATTCACCCTTTCCGTATACACTATCTTCAAAGGGTCTGGTCTCTAGTACTTCAACCCCTTCAGTATCAGTGGTGTTATGTTCCTGCATCTTCGTGATCACGAACATCTGTGCTACCTCGTACTGCAATACATACATGTACCACAGTAAAAATTTGCAAGAAAACAATAAAATAAGTTTTAATATCTTTTTCGTTTTCTGGGTCATCATCCATGTGGTTTTACCTCTTCAAGCGATATGGGCATGACAATCCGACTTCACCATATCCCCCATTGAAGAAGTTCATCAGCTAAGGAAAAATAACAATAAATATTTGAAGAAAACTAACACATATTCATAGTTTCCAGTTGATAGAGACACAACGCGAACGAACATGAAGTATTACTACTATGGTTTCTAATTGTAGGACTACTTCATAGGAAATGAGGGTGAATCCAAAAGGAGAAAGGAAACAAGACATATATAGAAAGGTAGACCGTAGACGAACCAAGCTACATAAATTACGAGCAAGCTAAGCAGAAAAACGCTCGAAGATCAAGATCGTTTTTCTCTTTTTCTCCTTTAATTTTTCATTTCCACATTTCCCCCAATAAAATAATGAGTAAGTTCGAAAGAAGGATACAATTCCTTGACCAGAACCATCTTCAGCAGAATCCTTTCAACTACGTAAAATTGGCTTCCAGTTGACAGATTATAATAGAACTGTGAGGTGCAGCTTCCGAGCTTCAAATGCAGACAGAACGAAAAAGCGACAATATAAACGAGAAAGAGAGGGCGAGAGAGAGAGAGAGAGAGAGGGCTTGAAACTTGGAAAAGAATATGCTTTTGCAGAATGCGTGGTGCCGCTTCAACGTGGATCTGAGAAGGACGGACAACGATGCGTGGGCATGACGTTAGGGCTCCCATTCGTACCTTGTTTTTACCCTATTTTGGATTCTACTTCAAGCCTCTTTTGCAGACGACGATGGTGCTTCGAAAACGACATCGCTTGCCATCCGTCTACGTAAACACCTCTCCGACCCGTTTAACAAATTCGAAAATCGAAAGGCGGCCATTTCAAGAAGATGAGTCATGAGCAATGATTTGTTCTAACGAGTCTCGTCCACGTCTTTTTGTTTATTATTTAATTAAAAAAAGTAATTAACTTAATCTAATAAGAATTTTGGCACCAGATTAAGAGTTTCGTAATGTACCGTTAAATAGTGTTCCAATTGAAAGCAAATTACATTTGTGCTCATCTGCCATCTGGGCCGAATGGATTCCCCTAATATATAAAATAAATATATATTTAAGGCAGAAACAAATTGCTCTCAAAATGATTGAGTTTTGGTAAAAAAAAAATATAGGATATGTTTGTTTGTCTAAAATTTTGGGGGCCCAACATTTCTAACAAACACAAACATACTTCAAAATTTCTAATTTTTACACATTCAATTCAAACTTTCATAAATCTCAATAAACTTCTTCTCTTCTTCTTCTCACACGGTTTTACCTTGCCTTCACGTCACTCTCTTACTCTCTCTCTATTTTGACAAAACTAAGGGAACCAAGCTTCATCCGATCAATATTGGGGTTAAAAAGCTAAATAAACCATAGTTAATTCCACAAGTCTCCTCTAACTCACACCCTAACTCTAAGTAGGCAATCATGAAATTGTACTTCACTAAAACAAGCTAACAATGTGAATGGTCATTATGGGCGGCAATAAGGGAAGATTTTGCCAAGTGGTGACTTAACACTTCTCTAGGCAATCATTAGGATTGCACCTCACTTTTTTTTTGGCATAAATAGCGTGTGTATTGAGAATAGGATCATGGATGTTTAAACACCTCAGGAGGCTCTAAAAGGCGTACCAGATACTTCGAAGAGCCGGCGAGCCAACGAGCAAGCGGATCAAAAGGCCCTACAAAGTCCTGCAAGGGACGGAAAAGCCACAAAAGGCAGAAAGCCTCAAATGGCAGCAAGCTATTATGCTTAAAAACTTAAAACAACCAACAGAAAAACAACAAACAGCCTTATACATAGAGGCAAGACAAAAGCATAACATAGAGAAATCTGGTCAGAACATGGCCGGAGACGGGGCGGCGCGTGGCGGAGAGAAGGCGAGATCCACGTCTTGGAGGAGAGGGAAATAGCCACAGAGGCCAGATCTGGGAAGAGGAGCAGGTTCGGAGTGCGGAAGGGGCTCAACGCACGACAATAGACGACGACGTATGAGATGCACGCGTGGCGTGTGTAGGCACAAGCGACAGCGGTTCAGAGCCGGAGAAACGGCGCTGCGTAGGGCTTGGTGGGCTGAGTTCAACCAGCTGGCGCGTGTACATTGAAAATGGGTGGAAACCACCGAGCACCTTCGGAAGCTACTTGCAAAGAAAATGAAAAAAAAAACCAAAAAACCAACCACCATAATCGGCCAACCAAACCAGAGAAGGGGAGAAGGAAGAGAGAGGAGGAGAAAAAAGAAAAATGGGGATGAGGATGAGAGAGCCGGAGCTCCCCCCTCCGTCGTAGGGGTTCGGTGTTTTTTCTGAAAGCAGAGAGTTTGCGAGGGTGGATGTGATTATTTCCTTCTCCTGGATTGCACCTCACTTAACTCCACACACAAGCCACCGAATTTCCTTAATCCTCTCCAACATATTTTGCATGCACATGAGACAAAAAAAGGACAAGGACCAATGGGAACTCAAGGGGTAGCCGAACCTATGGGAAGGAAAAGAAAGAAAATAATCCCAAGGTTGTACATGCTAGTCTCATTCGGCCAAGTTACTAATAATGCATAAAAAAATAACCTAAGTTAAGAGAAGGGGTACAAAATTAAGTAACCAAGATATGTACTAATCTTGTGATAAAAAAATTTCAAAATCATATTACATTACCTTATATTCGAATGTAAGCTGAAAAAAATAAAGGTTAAGCAAGGATAATTAAATATTCAAAATAATAAGAATATTAAGGCAAGATAATAATGAGAAATATACTAATGAAATTGAATTCTCTAGTACTTGATTAATGCAAGTAAAATAAAATAATAACAAATGTAAAGCTCATATAAGAAATAAATATTCAATTTACTAAAAATCATAACAAAATGTAAATACCTAGTTGGATAATAAAAGAACTAAAATATTTTAAGCGAGTGTAAATCATATAGGCTTGACAAAGAAATAATTTAAATTAGAAAATTTCAAATATTATCATATACTAATTTTAAGTATGTCAAACAGTTGAAAATAAGGAGTGTCACAATATGTGATGAGATCTTTCCCTAAGGAACTGACGGAAGATTGACATAAAGACCGATTTTTAAATTAGTGATAAATTGAGTGATTGATTTTTTAAAAAAAAATTTAAACCAAATTACTTTTTTGTGAAAAGGGCAAAACTTAGTAACTAAAAAATGCTTATTCTTCGAATTCTAAAAGCATTTTTAAGTTATTAAAAAATGGATACGATACACGATTTTGTAGATATATTTTATTGTTAAGACATTGGTTAGATTCAATTTCTCATGACATAATATTTTCGCTAATTAGTCCCTACGGCTCACATTTTGTCAAATTTAAAAATGCTGACATGGTGAGACAGAACAAAACATATTCCTTACGTGTTCTATTGACTCAATCGATATATAATATAATTTGGGATAAATATATTCTACACCCATTCTGCACTCCAAAGTATTATTTTGTCACATTTTAACTTCCAACATTTGATTTATGAGACTTTGCACTCTCCATTGAAATTCTCCGACAATTTTGACAAAAATTAACTTTTGGCTTCTTAAATACGATTTTACTCTCATGAAAATGTCACTGTCAAAAGAATTATAGGGATAAAATTGTCATTTCATACGATAAAAAATTCCATAAAGTTGAAATTAAAGAAAAATTATAACAAATGATGCAAAGTGTTTGAAATCAATAGTTGATAGTTAAAATATGACAAAAATAATAGTTTAGAGCGCAAAGTGTCAAAATCATCGTAGCTAGAGAGTGTATGGTATATTTTGTTCGCTTTTGTTCACAGTCGAAATTTTAATTATTTCAATAAATGAATTACGTTTACAAAATTGATATCTTTAAAGAGAAAAAAATATTTTTATCAGAGTCAAAGACAAGAAAATTAAATATCAAGAAGATGCAAGGAACTCAAAAAAATGTAGATTTAAGACTATAGTGTATAATCTTGTAACTCTTAATTTCACTTTTGACAAAAATTTGAATCATACACTTGCATATCTTTCAAACCGTGCATAATCTTCTTATCTTAAGTTTGACAATTAAAATGTATTCAAATCATTCATATATAAACTCTTAAACCTTATTTATACTTTTGGGAGTTAGTTTTTGAAATTGGAATTTCATAAATGTTAAAAACGATTTTTTTTAATTGTAGCAGTCTATGTAATTATCTAACGGCCACTACACGAAGCTGTCTATCTTCATGCATAGGGCAAAAATGACAGCATTTAAATTTTTCGACCGTTAGGCAACAGTTAGTTGTAGCGGTCGTCCGGTACAACAGTAAAATTGTCAGATCGACCCCAAACGGCTATAAACGACTAGTTTTGATATGTGACTTATAAAAGAACCTTCCTAAGGCCTCATAAAGTATAGACAACAACCATATATCATAATTTATATAGCTTGAGAAAGATCTATAACCTTCCTATTCATATTTTTCATATTATTCACACAAAACACACTTTTATATCCTTATTTTTGTGAGAAGCAAGAGAGATAGAGTTTTCTATTTTTTATCCACTCTTTAAGAGAGTTAAATACTTGTATCTTCTTATTCAAAGAGAGATAATTCTTTTAGTGAGTATTGTTCACTAAAGAAGGAGCTTAGAGAGGGTATATCTCAAACTTGGTTAGATTGTAAGTGGTAAGCCCGGAAAACCACTTGGGTTGTTGTGATCAATGTTGAGCTCAGGAAAGTATTTGTAAGGTTATCTATTACCTGGAAGCTAGAGTGTAAACTATTGGGAAGATAGTGGAGAAAATCTCAAGGTTCGAAAAAAAAGCTTGAGAGATGGATGTAGGCGGAGTTTGCCGAATCACCTAAAAATCATTGTGTTTGTTTTTCTAATCATACTCTTTACATTTAACACTTATTTGCATGTTGCATCAATATACTTATACTAAATTAGTCTTTACTTTGCAAACACAATTTTGGGGTTAAAATCGAAAAAGTTTGGAAACTCAATTTACCCCCTCTTGGGTTGCCTCAATCATAGAAAATTACATATTTATCTTATACGATTATAATATTCTAAATAAACTTGTTATAAACCTACAAAAGTAAAATAAAATTTAAAAAATGCAGTAACATTTTAAGAAAAAGTAAAAAAAAAAAAAGTTGAGAGGTGGATATTTACTGAACCACCTAAACAACCCCTTCACCCATTGCAAAAACTTCTAAAACCTCCATAATATAAAATAACAACAAAATATAAGAAAAGAACCAAAGGAAAAACACCTGGAAAAGGAAAAACAAAAAACTGATACGAAGGACAATAAAACAAAAGAACTGGAAAGCCAAAGTAAAAAAGACAGACAAAAAATAAAAATGACAACATAAAAAAAAATAGAAAAGACAACCTTCGAGAAGCAGGGCAGGGCGACTCAATATATAGAATTTAATGCCTATGGCCAAAACGTAAAATGATGAGGCTTTTTCTAAAACATATTATAGGATAATAATGTTATAAAATTTTGAAATTTGTAATATCAACCATTAACAAAGCTCATTTAAAAATCATTTTTCTAGCATTATACACTATACTGTTATGATCCGATTTTTTATACTCAACATTTTCTAATGCCACCCAGGGACGGAGCTAGGGACCATCCCAGCCCCCACAAAACTCAGTAGCTAGGAAAAAATTATTTCCCTTTACGAAATTTTTTTTAATGATTTCTTTTTGAACAATCTTTTTTAGATCCTAAAGAACACTTGAAGGGGTGAATAGGTGTTGATACTTTCTTTTTCTATTAATAAAAACATTTAGAATAAGTCCCAAAAGACTCTCATAAAAATGCAATAATTTAGCTTCATCTAAGGTAGGGCGAAGTGATTCCGAAGATAATTCGGAGAGATTTTAGGAATGGATCATGTTTCGTGAATTTAAACTTCTTCTTCAAATTTTAAACACTCTTCAACCTTAGGGCATGTTCGTTTTGGTAAAATTTTAAGTATGGTGTGAATATTTAGGTGATGTTGGAGTTTTTTGGTATTTGTGTAGAATTTTTTTAGAGGGTTAAATTCAAATTCTACAAATTTCACAAAAACAAACGTGCCCTTATCTTCTTCAGCAAACATCTTCAAAGATATCATCATCTATTTTCAAATTTGAAAGCCTCTTATTCTCTTGAAAGATATCTCATCTCTTTTCAAATTTGAATGAATCTTATCCTCTTGACATATATCCTTATCTCTTTTCAAATTTGAAAGACTTTTTTCCCCTTGAAAGATATCAGCCTCATCTTTTTCAAATTTGAATTACTTCTCTTGACAGATATCCTCATCTCTTTTCAAATTAGAAAGATTATTATCATCTTTAACACTTTAAACAACTTCAAATTAAAAATACAACTCAACTTAAATTTGACACCAAATCTTACCAACATTCAAAACATTAACACTTTTGTTTTGTATGTTTTGATTTATTTATCTTCACTTGAATACGAGTTTACATTTTATTTTTTACTACCAGAAATTTCTCTAAGAACTATTTGTATATGCTTGATGAGTATTTGTCTATATATTATAAACTATTTTCTTTTTCGAGTTTTCACCCCATTCCAATTTTTTTTTGGACATATGGAAAATTGAGAAATTCTCAAGAACGAAGTAAACACAAGGGGTGGTTTATATAGCAAACAAAATATATTAAAGAAAAATATAAAAAGATGATATTTTAAAAGACAGTTTAGAATGCCAAAATCTGACTGACTGCTTGAAATTTCGAAATTCCAGTTAATATCCATAATATGAAAAATCAAGGATTCATCATATTCTTTATTTTTTTTTCTTATATTCTTTAAGATCCTGACATGTGACTATTTAATAGATATTTGTAGTGTTAGACAATAAGGATTTCAAACAATAACTGTTTTTTTTTATGGCTAACAAGAAAAGTTCTTTTTTTGTAATTAAAATAATATAAAAGCAAGAAAATAGGGAACATATAAACATGTGAAAATAACTATTAGTTAGCTTTGGCTCCTTTAATGTCTGAAACCAATACTTGAAAAACAAATTTTTTTTAATGACAAAAACTTGAGGGAGACTTCTAATTAGTGCTGAACAAAACCGGACCGGACCGGAAAATCGGACCGGATTTGCGGTCCGGTCCGGTTTTAATTTTTCAAATGCGGTCCGGTCCGAACCGGAATTATCCGGTCCGGTCCGGGTCATAGATTTCTTAAATGCGGTCCGGACCGGACCGGACCGCATTTAATATTTTTTTAAAATTATTTAAAAAATATTACTATGTGCAGTTCGCAGAGTGTGCCGTTCGAAAATATATTTTAAAAAAATATTTCTTTTTTTTAAAAAAATCACTGCGCAGTTCGAAACACAACGTTCGAAATTTTTTTTTTTTAAATATTTCTTTTTAAAAAAAAAAATCACTGCACAGCGACTACTGCCGTTAGATTTTTTTTTTAAAAAAAAATTAAATCCGGTCTGGACCACTTTTTAAAGTGGTCCATACCGGACCGCATTTTATAAAACCGGACCGGACCACTTATAAGTGGTCCGGTCCGGTCCTTAAATATAAAGCAACCGAAAATGCGGTCCGGACCGGATTGCGGTCCGAAAACCGGACCGCATTTCCGGTTTTCAGCCCTACTTCTAATTAAAGAAAGAAGTTTAATGGGAGAAACTTCTCATTCTTAGGCAACGCAGGACAAAGAAAAAGTCTTCTTGGGCCAACTCACCTTGGGCTTTGAACCCAATTGGCTCACCCTCTAGGCTTTTACCACATTTTGGACCATGAGCTTTTGTGGGCTTCCAAAGTATAATTTGTTCACTTTGGGCTATGGGCCCTCTTGGGCTTCCAAAAGTTAAATTATCCCACTTAGGGTTGTGGGCCTTCTAGGCTACCAAAGTCCAGTTTTCTTTTATTACTATTTAACAATTTCTAATTCCACTAAATAAACGTTGTTGCACTCCAAGAATAATTGTGATTTACTCTAAGTAATTATTAATATTTTTGTTTACCGGCTTTTGATCTCCTGTGAATCTATTCGTAGAAAAATAAAGTCTCTTTGTATTGTCCCTTTATTATTTATATCTCTTGTCTCTTAGTTCTCAAATTTAATTACATAATTATTCAAATTATTTTAGTAACTCTTACTTAAATGCCTATGCCAGAGATACTTAATAATTAATCCGTTAAACCTACCTCAACGGGGATAATTCATGTATCTATAAAAGAGATTACATACTCTTTTATTTAAGCAAGAGTTTCTTATCTCATTTCATGGACCACCCAATGAACTAGCATATTGGCCACTCAAGAACCTCACTTATGAGTACATCAAAGTAATCTACACTACCAGCTAACACTATGTTCAGGATTCAAAGTCAAAGTTGAGGAAAATGTGTCATAACTTATTTATTCATTTCAATAGTATTTTGTAGAATAAATACCTCGTGTTGTCCTGTTCAGTGTGTCAATCTCATTGTATGACACCAATCACTTTATCCAGGGATCTCTATTCATATAGTTAACACAACACAATCATGAATCGGATGAATGACTCGGTTTATAATATCTTTATATTTTTTTAGCATTGTCTAATTTATATCTTATATGAATCAATCTCATTGACCAGATAAATCAATTTCATCATTGAACTACACTTATCTCATGGGACCTTATTAATGCACACATAAGGGTGGACAAAAATTTCCGATCAAGACCAAAATTATAGGTTCTGATTCTGATTTTGATTAAGTCATTCCGGTTTCATTTTCCTACACATCAAAACGGTAACTTGAATGCATTTTTTGAACAACATTTTATAAATTACAACAAATTTTTTTTTCTAAATTTCAATAAAACTTACACTACCTTTTATAAAAAATATTTCAAATTTAATAATAAATTCCACTTTAATTTTATTATAAAATTGTTATGAGGCCTATCCAAATGATTAATTAGATAGATGTTACAAACTCACAATCAATTGATTTGGGGACATTAGCTTGTCGAGCTGGTGAGATTAGACACTGACAAGATTAAAGGCTATTTATGCCAAAGAATGAGTCCCAAACCACCCCCGTGGTGAGATTAGACACTGACAAGAGCCATAGCTCATTGGCAAGATTTATGCCAAAGAATGAGTCCCAAACCCCCTCCCCCCGTGGTGAGATTAGACACTGACAAGGCTCTTTATGCAAAGAATGAGTCCAACCCCCCCCCCCCCCCCCCCCCCCCCCCTCAAAGAAAAACAGGGATAGAGACTAGAGAGTTTTAAGAGGAGACGTCGTTTTACCTGAACGGACACGGAGCAATGAAAAATGGGCTAAAAGCCCGACTCGACCCGTTCCAAGTTCCTGAAGGCCAGCCTGATAGTGATGTGATAGCGACAGGAGACGAACCCTAGTCCCAGCCTGTCCGATTCCGCTACGGCCTCCTGTTCCTCCACTTCCTACTTTACTTCACACCAACAGACAGTGCCAGAAAGATTTCAGAATATCCTCGAGCACTACAAGAAGCAAGTGTGAGGCACGACTACCAGAAACCCCTAACCTCTCACACTCTCCCGCACTCTCTCTGCTCTCCGTTTTATATGTTGCATTTTCCCAAGTTGCTGAAGAAAGTGTGAGGCACGACTACCATGGGCTACTGCTTCAACTGCAAAACTCTATCTTCCAAGTCCATTTTCTCTCCCTCGAGACCCTACTTGTCGAAACTAAACAATTCCCGCATCTTTCTCCGCTGCAACAAGCTCGGCGCTAAGAGAAACTCTGCTCCTTTAAGCCTCCAACCATGGTCGGTTCAACTCGCTCGGCGAGCGATGGATTCTCCCGCTGTGGTCAAGTCGGTTCGAAGCGAGCAAGCAGCCCTCCCTGCCACAGAATCGACACCGAAGCGTGGGAAAAGGACCGACTTGAAGAAGATCCTGATCATCGGGGCCGGGCCTATTGTGATCGGCCAGGCTTGCGAGTTCGATTACTCGGGGACTCAAGCTTGCAAGGCGCTCAGAGAAGAAGGATACGAGGTCATCTTGATCAATTCCAACCCGGCCACGATCATGACTGACCCGGATTTGGCCGATAGGACGTACATTGCGCCCATGACTCCCGAATTGGTCGAGCAAGTGCTCGAGAAGGAGCGCCCCGACGCTCTGTTGCCCACTATGGGCGGCCAGACCGCGCTTAACCTTGCAGTCGCTTTGGCAGAGAGTGGCGCTCTCGAGCGATACGGTGTCGAATTGATCGGAGCCAAGCTTGATGCCATTAAGAAAGCTGAGGATAGAGATTTGTTTAAGCAGGCGATGAAGAACATCGGGATTAAAACGCCGCCTTCGGGGATTGGAACCACATTAGAGGAGTGCATCGAAATTGCAAGTGAGATTGGAGAGTTCCCGTTAATTATTCGGCCCGCCTTCACATTAGGCGGCACTGGAGGTGGCATTGCATATAACAAGGAGGAATTCGAGGCCATATGCAAGGCCGGGCTCGCTGCCAGCGTGACTACACAGGTGCTAGTGGAGAAGTCTCTGCTGGGATGGAAGGAGTATGAGCTTGAGGTTATGAGGGACTTGGCGGACAATGTGGTCATTATATGCTCCATCGAGAATATCGACCCGATGGGAGTTCACACCGGGGATTCTATTACTGTGGCGCCGGCGCAGACATTGACGGATAAGGAGTACCAGCGGCTTCGGGATTACTCGATAGCTATAATTAGGGAAATTGGAGTCGAGTGTGGTGGCTCAAATGTGCAGTTTGCTGTTAATCCTGAGGATGGTGAGGTGATGATCATTGAGATGAACCCCAGGGTGTCGCGGTCCTCGGCTCTGGCGTCCAAGGCTACAGGGTTTCCCATAGCCAAAATGGCTGCCAAATTGTCGGTTGGCTACTCATTGGATCAGATTCCGAACGACATTACGAAGAAGACTCCGGCCAGTTTCGAGCCTTCTATCGATTATGTGGTGACAAAGGTAAGTGTTTCTCCATTTCCTCCTACCTTTTTGTGGGTATCCTCATTATTTTTATTCAGAACCAAGACTAGTTTTTCTTAAAATGATTAAGTTTTCTACCATGTACCTAGAAGGATTGGATGATAAAAGAGTCAAAAGTGTTTTTTAGGGAATTTATATGCATGGATTCCCCGCGTGGCTTATGGATAATTTATTATCTTTGTATTGCTCCTTAGCATATAGGTGAGTGCGGCGAAGAGTCTCATATGCTTTGCTCTTTGACTTTCTGACCGCATCTTACCTGCTTTTCATCTTTGACGCTGCTTTTTGCTTGTTGCTTTCTCTCCACAACTTTTAGAAAGAATCCACTTTCCCTTTGCTATTGAGCCTCTTCTTTTCTTGGACTTAGATGTTTTAGAAATGTTGGTCAATAACAGCTAGGCAAAGAACTACGCACCCTCATTTTGTCTATTTTACTGTTCATCGGAACATTATGTAGGCACATTTGGTAACTCCGCTTTATTTTCTTTGGCACCTAATCATCTGAGCTTTATTTGTATCATATTTGAGGTGCTTTTCATTCTTGCGTTCAAATTCTACATTGTCCAGCCCATTGGATTTGTTCATTTTGGACATGTGGGAGGAAAATTGGCAGTTGTATTAGAGCTTGTGAAAGACTGAAGCACAGCTTCGCAACATTTTCTTTTACTCCAAAGAGTCCCAGATGATAAAGTTACCTTTTCTTTTTCAATCTCTTCTGCCTTCTTTATTCTTTCCTAGCATCCCCATATGCAAGAAGCAATAAAATCTTTATTCTTGTTATAGTTCTCATTAACAATTTGTCTGTTACCGAGATACTGTCTCTATGCTTGGCATATCGTCATATCATGCCATCCTTGTTATTCTTGGTTTTACTTATCAATTTCCTTTTTTTTCAATGCTGTCATGCAGATCCCCCGTTTTGCATTTGAGAAATTCCCTGGTTCTGAGCCAATACTGACTACACAAATGAAATCTGTTGGTGAGTCCATGGCAGTAGGCCGCACATTCCAAGAATCCTTCCAGAAAGCAGTTCGATCATTGGAATGTGGCTACTCTGGATGGGGTTGCGCACAGGTTAAGGAACTTGGCTGGGAATGGGAACAGTTGAAGTATAGCCTTCGGGTCCCTAACCCAGATCGTATCCATGCCATATATGCTGCAATGAAGAAGGGGATGAAGGTGGATGATATTCACAAGCTGAGTTATGTTGACAAATGGTTCCTCACACAGCTTAAAGAGCTAGTAGATGTAGAACAGTTCCTTCTGGCTTGCACCCTGTCTGATCTGACGGAGAGCGACTTCTATGAAGTGAAGAGAAGAGGTTTCAGTGATAAACAGATAGCTTTTGCAACTAAGTCGACTGAGAAAGAAGTTCGGTTGAAGCGGCTGTCTTTAGGTGTGAGTCCTGCATTTAAACGAGTAGATACTTGTGCAGCAGAGTTTGAGGCCAACACTCCTTATATGTACTCCTCTTATGATTTGGAGTGTGAATCAGCACCCACCCAAAGAAAGAAGGTTCTGATTTTAGGTGGAGGACCAAATCGGATAGGTCAGGGGATTGAATTTGACTACTGCTGTTGCCATACATCCTTTGCCCTTCAGGTTTGCGCCTTAATATTCTTCCTCCTTTCCTCCCTCCCCACTTTATAGCGTCTTTTCTCATTATAGGAACCAGTTTACTCTCTGATGCATGGGCAGACTTGTGGAAATCAACATGCTACCTGCTGACTCACATCTCTTTTTGTCGTTGGTTATTGCAATGATAGAAGGTCCTTATCATACTGCTCTATTGTATGGTATTAGATTATAGAAACATAGAGATTAATTTAGCTAGGTGCTTAGGGAGTTTATGCTTCAGGGCCTGTGGTTGCATACGTATTTGAGATGAGATTGATTAATAACCTGGGGTTCCAACTTCATTTTAAATTTTCACCTTTTTAGAAGAAGAAGAAAAAAGAATAGGAAAAGTTACTCTTGATACGTTATATATCTAATAAAATTGTATGTTGCAGCCTCAAAAACGTTTAATAAATGAAAAGTCATTGCTGATAGAAGGAATGTGTTTTATGTAATTCTACAACATTTCTGCATGCATCAGATTGTGATTACCAAATAAAAGGTGGTATCATAGTGTTATTCTTCTATAATTAAATCTGTAATCAGTTTGATATCTTTTTTAATCACATTGGATTTGTTTGATTTCTGCTGCATTTTCTGACACAATAGCTAACGTTATTATAGGAACCCCTCCAACAGGGGGCTACGTATTGTTTTTTACATGGAGCGATGGTACATATGTACAGAAAACCTGGTTTTTCCAGCCCTTGTTGTTCAAATATGGTTATCTTTGGTGCCTGCCATTATGGACCATCGGTTAATATATTCCTGTGATTATAGGAACTGGTCCCAAAAATGGCTTGTTGACCGCATAGTTAGATGGAATAAATGTACATTTTCTTCGAAACTGTTGTGCATGGTCCTGTTGCTTTGTATGGTTTATTCTTCGGGTTCATCTTTATCTCTTCTTTTCCCATTACAGAAAGCAGGATATGAGACAATCATGATGAATTCAAATCCTGAAACAGTATCTACTGATTATGACACAAGTGATCGTCTATACTTTGAACCCTTGACAATTGAAGATGTTATGAACATTATTGATTTGGAACGACCTGATGGCATCATTGTACAATTTGGTGGTCAAACACCATTGAAGCTTGCTCTCCCAATCCAGCAGTACTTAGATGAGCACAAGCTCATTTGTTCCAGTGGTGCTGGGCGGGTAAGCATTTGGGGCACATCACCTGATTCCATAGATGCAGCTGAGGACAGAGAGAGATTTAACACCATCCTGAAAGAGTTAAAAATTGAACAGCCAAAGGGAGGAATTGCCAAGAGCGGAGCTGATGCCTTTGCCATTGCAAAGGAGATAGGTTATCCAGTCGTTGTCAGGCCTTCCTACGTATTGGGTGGCCGTGCAATGGAGATTGTTTATACCGATGACAAGCTTGTGAGATACCTGGAAAATGCTGTTGAGGTTGATCCAGAACGTCCTGTATTGATTGACAAGTATTTAACTGATGCCATTGAGATTGATGTTGATGCACTTGCCGACTTACATGGTAATGTGGTGATTGGTGGGATAATGGAGCACATTGAGCAGGCTGGGGTACATTCTGGTGACTCCGCATGCATGATTCCGACACAAACGGTCCCATCTTCTTGCTTGGACACAATTAGGTCATGGACTATAATGTTGGCTAAGAGGCTAAACGTTTGTGGTCTTATGAACTGTCAGTATGCAATTACAGCATCTAGGGATGTTTTCTTGCTTGAGGCAAATCCCCGTGCTTCCCGTACAGTCCCATTTGTGTCAAAAGCTATTGGGCACCCACTGGCTAAATATGCTTCTCTCGTCATGTCTGGGAAGTCCCTTTATGATCTAAACTTTACAAAAGAGGTAATACCTAAATATGTGTCTGTCAAGGAAGCTGTCCTTCCATTCGAGAAGTTCCAGGGCTGTGATGTTTTGCTAGGGCCTGAGATGCGCAGCACTGGTGAGGTAATGGGTATTGATCCTGACTTTGCAATTGCATTTGCCAAGGCTCAAATTGCAGCTGGGCAGAAGCTACCACTTTCAGGCACTGTTTTCCTCAGCTTGAATGACTTGACAAAGCCCCATCTTGAAAGAATTGCAAGGGCCTTTCTGGCGCTTGATTTCAGTATTGTTTCAACTTCAGGGACAGCTCATGTACTTGAACTAGTGAAGATCCCAGTGGAGCGAGTGCTAAAGCTGCATGAGGGTCGGCCGCATGCTGGTGATATGGTTTCTAATGGGCAGATCCAGTTGATGGTAATTACAAGCTCAGGTGATGCGCTTGATCAGATTGACGGAATGAAGCTGAGGAGGATGGGTCTTTCTTACAAGGTCCCTGTAATAACAACTGTCCCTGGAGCTTTGGCAACTGCAGCAGCAATAAGAAGCTTGAAGTCCAGTCCCGTGAAGATGATTGCTATTCAGGATCTATTTAATGTTGAGGTTAAAACAGAGAGTTATTTGCAGTCAGCTTCTTCCTCTGTATAAATTTACTAGGAAATTGGGTAAGCCCTTGTGCTTCCCCTCTCTTTTATTTGTTAGTTTCTGTAAGATGTATGCATATGTTGGGACAGATTTCTATTTATGGGTTTGTTGTCACCAAAATTTTGATACTAATCTCTCTTTTTCCCCCCTTTCAAAAATCTAATTTCTGTCTCTTTTCTGTTTATGTTTAGGTACCTACACCATGATCTTGCTTCATAAGGATGCCATTGGTGAGGTATATTAGACTTTTATTGGATTTGAGAAAAAAAAATATGGAAATTAGAATTTTTTGGGTGGATAAAAAAATGAAGAGAGATGATTTGAGTAAATTTTTTTATATTTATTGTAATAGAAAAAGATAATTTGATAAGGAGAGATATATGATTTTGAAGTTTTTATTATTACTTTCTTAACCAAAATTTTGAGTTAATTATGTTTGCATTTAAAAAATTTTGGATGGATAAAAAATCTCATAATTTTTGGTTTCTAAACACTTTCTGCCTGTTTATATGTAATCTGGCCTATAATTTTATTTATTTCTTGGTGGTGAGTTTGGGTGTGGTTACTACTTACTAGAGCCAGTGATTTGATAGTCTTATCTATTTGCTAGGACATGGAATATTCAATTAAGTCATTCCTAAGAAAAAAAATAAAAAATTAAGTCATTCACTCTAAAACTAAAATACTTAATTTGTGCAAGTGTATTTATTGTAGCTTTGCCTGAACACCACTTTTTCTACTTCAAAGTGCTAGCTTCTTAAACTTGTTCAAAGCCATATCAGATGAGAAAAATGGATCACGTGACACAATCTTAATAGTTAAATATAGGATATAAATTGAAAACCTATAGTTTTTAACATTATTTTTTCTTGTAAATATATTGAAAAATGAAAACCTATATAAATTGAAAAGCTATAGTTTAGGAGCAAATCACTTTTTTTTTGGAACATAATACTAATCCCATTAATAATAAACCACGAATACCTCATTAGTCCAAGATGCTTTTCTTGTAATTTTCCATTTTAAGCCATTTTTTTTCATTTGATAAATGGTATTGGCCTTGTCATGGAGGTTGTTCCTTCTATTTGGAAGGGAGAATACAATATGGGTTATGGGTTGCTCTCCTCTCGATTGAACCGATTCCGGGCCATGGCCCAAAAAGATTGAAACTTTGGTGCCTGTAAAGCCTGGATGATTCATTTCTCTGTTTCAACAAATTGATTTTATATATTAGACATTTCGTTTGAAAAAGGGAACCCAAAATCCAGTCCTCTTAGCTTTATAATTTAAGATAGCGGTCAAATTGAACCTACCTCACCCAAAGAATCTGAACATTCTAGTGTGACAGGCCACGACAATCAGTCCACCAAAGTTGCATTGAAAATTCTTGACTATTACTGTTGAATGGTCTGTGCAATCTGGTTTAAAACTTTGGTTGAAAAAATTGGCTTGTTTCTAGATAAACCGTTATCGTTACAGTGAGGGTTTTCATTAGATTTGTACCTCTTCATGCTGTAATCTTGTTATGTCTTTGATTTTAGTGTCGGTACCGTATGGTTCGAAAGGAGCTGCCGCGCGCCGCTGCCAGCAGCCTCCTTGTCTCCGAAGCCTTCTTCATCCCATAGTTTGAAGAGATGGGTTTTAAAATTCAAACGACTCAGTGCTCCCCCACCTTTCGGTGTAAACATTCTTTGACAGAAAAATTGAATCCTTAAACAAGTGTATTTCATCTACCCCTGTTGTAATCATATTTCTAATTTCCGTATCCGCCAATTCGGCGGCCTCAAGTCGTTGAAAGAGAAAAAAAAAAAAGGGTGAAAGAATTCAAAGGACCTTTGAGGTTACTTAGCAGTCTCAGTGCGGAACTGGTTGGAACCATGACCTTAAAACTCTGCCCGAAAACCGTGTGGACCTTAACTCCAAATAACTCAAAGGAATTCAGAAAATTTTGCTAACATATTAGAAGCTCTAGAAAACTGACAACTTGCAGCCATTTTCTTTTTTGTTGAAATTCTGCTGTTATATCTCTAGTAATTGGGACTTGCCAGTTGGTGTTTAGCCCGATTCTTCAACGATCGATGTCATCGGTCTCTGCTAGCTGCCTCTGCAGTCTGCACATTGATTTGGTGTACAGCTTAGGTTTGCATCACTAATCAGCGATGTGAATGATTCAGAAACTATTGGTCAAGTCTCGAGGTTGTTTTGGTCATGGTCTTCGATCGTGGCACACGTTGCACGATAGCAATTGGACAAGGTGCCCTGTCTTTGGGGGTCACAGCGACTCAAACAACAACCTTTTTTTCCCTTCGTGATGCCAGCCTAACCGTTGGATGTCAAGGTCCGTGAGGAGGGAGATAGAGTTATTCGACCAGCTAGCCCTTATGGAATTTGCATAATTAAGCGTGCAACCTACTTTTGAATTCCATAAATGTGTAAAAGTAGCTAGGGATATTGACTGGATGCTCATGAAAGTACTAATGCCGTATAACAGAAGTGCACCTAGGAGGGGCACAATATAAGCAGCACTATCATGACCGTTCCTTGTGATTAGGACATCAAGGTAAAACTTGGGTAGGACCTCTAGTTTCATGACGTGAATGACTGTCTCAAGAAAGTAACTAGGATAACTCCAATCCGATATTATTAGTTGCATATGCCATTCAATATATTAAGAAAATTCAATTCGAAACGTCTAGAGGATTTGTAATACCCTAGAAGAATCCACCTTAGATTGTTGATCAGCTGAAATAAACAATACGAAGGTATTGCTTAACTATCAAGTTTCGTGTTAAATTGGAACAAAATCACCTGAGATATCAAGTCTTGTATTAAATCTTTATAATAAAAAAAATCATTTTTCGCCCTTGAACGATGGGTCAATATCACTTCGGGATTTGAAACTAATAAGTTCATCACATTAAGCACACTTGATGAATTTTGGTAATTCGTGGGCTCAACGTGATAAACTTTATAATTTGGAACCCGATTGACGCTATAACTTCGAGTTGTAACATGATGTTTCTCCAAATCTTTACTATGTGGAGCAAGTACCTCTCTTTTTTTTTTCTTGGCGAACAAGTACCTCATTAGAGTGATTTTAAGGGGATACCGGCACATGTTTCCTAAATCGTATCTCAGAAGATGATCATGAACTAATAATATGCATGTCTCTAATCCTCTCTCTAAAAACAAAAGCTCTCCTTTCTTTCTAACATCTTGTTATTCTTCGACCTTCTCCTCCGACGGTGGGAGGCGCTCCGGCCCTTCCCGCCTCTTTCCCCTCTCTTATCTGCTCTCCGATGGTCGAGCTCCAATAAATCCCCCACTCGGCTTTTTGTTGGGGTTCATTTCCGGTGGAGTGCAAGCACAGATCCCGACTCGTTTGGATGTCTCCGGCAGCCACGACTGATATGGACGATTTCTTCATCAACTGATGCGCGCTTCTGTGCCTATCCGGAGACGACATGTCGGCTCGTGAGGCCCCACGCGCTTTCACTTGTGTGTTGTATCTCATGCGCTTACTTCCTTTTTTTTTCAGATTTGAGCTTTGGTGGCGGTTTCCGATAAGCACTCACCGTTGGGTTGATCTCCGCTCCACTCGACGGTTAGTTTTGTCTCAACCCGGCACCAGCTGGATGTGTGGGGGGCCACACGCATCCCCCGACCCACGTGCATCTCACTCCCTTAGCAGTTTTCTCTCTTGGCAGGTTTCTCTCCTCCTCTGTATAGCCTTTAGATCACTTTGCTCGTTGGCCCACCGCCTCTTCAAAGGGTCTGATTCGCTCTTTAGAGCGTATTCTTGAGATTTTTAAACCACATTGATTTTATTAATGGAGCAGATATGATTTAACGAAAAAAAAACATGCATGTCTCTCGGACATATATATCACAAAACATCTAAGATAATATGCAGCATTAATGTCTAATAAGTTCGACGCGTTTTGGGAGATCTCATCAACATGCACAAAGAATGTCTAGTGCACTGTTGATCTTCACGTGTTACTACCAGAGTAGCTACCACGCAAAGGAGCGCTCTTAGTGGGTTCTATGCAATTTTTCTTCTGGCTTCAGTCTTTCGAGTATATTAAGATGGGAAATTAAGCTGCTTCAGTTCCCACGCTTTGCCTATCATCAATATGAACAGGTCTCTGATCGTTACAACATCACTACTTTGTGGGGGTAAGGGATCGTAAGCCATAAAGTAAATGTGGCTCTCGTTTTCTACTGTCAAGGTCCACACGGAAAAGACTCTTGGAGCAAGGGAGAGACGAATAGTGGGGTGTGGAGGGGGATCTTGGGGAGAAATAATATACAAGTCCAACTGTGTCTACCGCAAAGTTGAAGCTCAAGTTTTTCCAAGCAGTGGAAAAATTGATCACTTAAGATTAAAACCCAGAACTTTAAAATAATAGTTGAAGACAAAGGTCTACTAATACATTAAAACTGTCACAATAGTACGTTAATGGCAGCATAGGACTTTGTTTTTCTTTTCTTTTCTTCCTTTTTTTTCCTTGTTAGTGGTAGCTGCTTGGAACTTTTTTAGAGAATTTTCTTGGCTCATGTGCGCAACGAGTGACCGGCTCCCCACCAACCTTACCCCACAGTGGCCCTCCATTCTCTCTTCTCTCTCCCCACCTATAATATACACATACACACATTGGGATTCTTAGGGGAGAGGGTCGTTCTCTTTTTTTTTTTTTTTTTTTTTTTAATAGATTTCTTAGGGTCGTTCTCAATAAGTGGGCAGGCAGGTCATTAGTGTTGGTTAGAGGAGTAGAAAGATAGCACTGTCTCAGTGGTGGCAGCAATCCCCTATTGGTCCCCCAGAATCGGTACCAGTAAACTGAACTAGCGAAGACCCTGAGCCATATGGCATCCTTGCGACGGCTGAAATAAGAAGTAGTTGTATACGTGGTCGGTGGTCCACCTGATTTTAAGGCAATTAGGAAAAGAACGCCCAGACTAATTTTCTGGCCTGAGAGATAAGGAAAAATACCAATTTAGGAAGTAAAACTCTACTCCTCGCGCGGCATGCCTCTGAGTGTGCTTATTAGTTATCTTGTTTTGTCAATTCAGTACTCATAAATGCCTTCTATTTTCACTTGGATCTTCTACTACTAGCTACTGCAGCTTAGCATAAAGGTTTGTTATTAAGATGGGGTTACTTGCTAGAAAGAATGACTTTTCTGCTTTTTGGTTGAATTTTTCTATGACTTGTTCTGGTCCAAGAAAGTTGGAGAGAGAGAGAGGAGTTTTTCTTACTAGAATACTATTTTAGTTTGAAAAGTTAGGCAATCGAGGGCGAGTCTAGGAATATGATTAAAAATATAAACGAAGATTGTTAAATGAGTACTGGAAGTGGGGTTAATTAGGAAATAAAATAGAAAAAAGAAAGGAAACACAACGGGAAAACAAACATTCTGATCATTTTACTTGAGAGCACAAAGTAATGTGAAAAGAATACGTTGTGCAGACTTCTTGTTCTGAAGTTTGCCCTTTCTTCTTCAATATTTGAGCAGACATCGATCGTCCTAGTCCTCCTCATCTTACTATTGTCCGATTGAGGTCTCTCAGTACTATATTCAATGCACATGTGAGCATGCAAAACACTCCTGTCTTCTCTTAATTTGGCCTTCTTGCTAGAAGTTAGTTAACATGAAGGATATAGATTAATGGTGGGCCGGTATTGATTTAATTTGTTCAAAACGAAAGAGATAAACTTGAACTTTCACTTAATTAGATTTTTGTCTCCATTAATAAGTTTTACGTACGTGTTAATATAATTCAATTTTTGCACATTAATCTTTGATGGGCTATAATTAAGTTTCTTCTTTCCAAAGGAAGAGCTGTCAAACCCGCTGAGTTTTCATACAATCCGCCAAAAAATACGAACCTAATTGGATATGGCCGCAGCCACAAAACCTAATGGTAAAATTTCAACTCATGATGGCGTGAACATCTTCTGTGATGACGTCCTTCCCCGGGCTCCAATTCCCTATTTATACTCATGGTGCTTCAGCAAACCCCACCTCACCTCTCTCTCCTTCTCTCTCCCTCTCTCTGATCTCTCTCGTACAAAGTCATACATAATTCAAGGCTGTGATGGAGTGCAGCGACACAAACACCACCACTTCATCAACCCCTCTCTCTCACTCTCCTTCTTCATCATCTTCTCCTCCACCTCCTGCTGCAACTGCTACTCCTACTCCACCGGTTGTTTTAAGCCCCTGTGCCGCATGCAAGATTTTGAGGCGGCGATGTGCAGAGAAATGCGTTCTGGCCCCATATTTCCCTCCAACTGAGCCCGCCAAGTTTACTATAGCTCATAGAGTGTTTGGTGCTAGCAACATCATTAAGTTCTTGCAGGTACTTTGAGCTTTATGTGGTCTTTGGTGCTGGTGCTTTAGATAGCCAGTAGCATATAGCTGGCTTGTTGGACGGAACCAAGTAAATATATAATATAATTGGAAAAATTATATTTTGTATCAACAGGCCGGTAACCAATAATTACGTACATCTGTTAGTTTGAGTTCAAGACCACGAATACAGCAAGAGAGATGTACGGACATGTCCGACAGTTCTTTTCTTGTATATATCTAACTAGGAATAGGACAGTCTAGCTAGCTAAGTTGCGTTTTGGACGAGCATACCGATTTCAATTATCATAGATTTGGTGTATAGGAGAAGAGTCCCTTCCGGAGGACCCCGCGGCTGCTGTGGCTCGTTCTGCAAGAAAATGACCACTCGTGTCATGATAACCATATTGTAGGGGCTGATATTCAACATTTTCGCGTTGCAACTTTGAAAAGTAAGCAATTTGAGCTTCGTTCACACCTGCGGAACTACTAATTTTGGAGTTTGGACAAAGGCCGCCAATGCTTTGTCTGGAATAAAACTTCTCTGACATCATGATATGCATGCCCGACATAGAATAAGGCATCTAACATAAAGAAAGCGAAATGGAAAACATCAAGGAAAGCACTTTCATCAAATTTGCTAGCTTGTATAGTTGAGTTGCTGCATGTTGACCGTATATAATCTTTATTTTATTTTTTTTTTAAAAATAGTCCCTTATGTTGTAGGTATTTCATTGGTTTCTTCGTAATTTTCAGGAACTCCCAGAATCGCAAAGAGCTGATGCAGTGAGCAGCATGGTTTATGAGGCAAGTGCAAGGATCAGAGACCCCGTTTATGGGTGTGCAGGGGCAATATGTCAGCTTCAAAAACAAGTCAACGAGCTCCAGGCACAATTAGCCAAGGCCCAAGCCGAGCTTGTCACCATGCAATGCCAGCAAGCGAACCTTGTAGCTTTACTCTGCGTGGAGGTGTCACAATCTCCGCAGGCATCGCCTCAACAATCACTTGACAATTTCATCCCCGGCCCTCACAGCTACCAGAACAATAATCCGGCCTGCTTCATTGACGACAACAATCTAGGGTCGTTGTGGGAGCCTCTTTGGACATGATCAGTACTGCCATAATCTACACTATAGCAGTATTCTGAAACTCATTCTCCAAATTAAGGAGAAGTTGGAGGACATGTCTGAAATAATAAATTTAACTTAGGAGGAAATACACGTTATTTTGTATGAACAAAAGCGGGGGGAAACACTAGTACTGTAGCTTTAGGATCTAATCTCTTTGTTAAAGCTAGCTAGGCAAAGTAGATGGGTCTTTTTCCTCGATGTAATCTGGCATTAATATTGGATGAAAAGAGATATGTTTGTTCCAAGTCCATTTGGTTGCTCGTTATTGGATCTTAAACCAACTTTTTGGTCACCTACTATATATGATTGTCTTAAATTGATGCTTCCTCAATTCCTTGTCAAACTAGCTTTTGACCATTTCTTTCTTCTGGTTTAGCCGAGCAGTCGAATCTCTCATCCAAATCTATTTGAACAAGCCACAAAACTCTGACACACTTCGCCAAGACGCCAATTAGGAGACCGATAAGATGTCTGCAACATTAATATTGTTTGATCAAGCGTGCACCGTGTTTTCTCTAATAACAACTTAACTACTAAATCCAAAGGAAAATCCTTGTTATAATTTTTGGTAATCCTCCCATCTTTTCGATAAATAAAAAGTAACTATGAAAAGAAAATTTTTACTTTTCGCTCTCAAATTATAGTGTCCCCAATATCGCTTTGGATTCAAACTACTATCAATTTCTTTACATTATACTCTCGATAATTCAAAATTGTATCATATAACTCATTTTTTTTTTCATAAGATATGACAAATTAAAAATATCAAAGGTTAATGTCACGTAGCTCATTTCACTTCTTTTAACCGTATTATCTGATTAAGATATAAAGTTTGTGTCACATAGCTCATTTTTCATTCATTTTAATGGTAGGATCTAATTAAAGACGCAAATTGATGAATTGTAATAGTTTGAGAGTGTAATGTGACGAAATTAGTAGTAATACTTGGTTAGTTGTTGGATGGGAATCATGATTTTAATCTTTGATATAGTTTCTTACTTTTTCCTCCAATTTCTTCTCTCGTGGATTTCATTTCGTCCCTAAATTATGGGATGAATATTGTGCCTCAAATTATCGCAATTGTAGGAAAATGAAGAAGAAGAATTGACGAAAATTGATGATCGTGACAGTTCCCTGATTGATGAATTGTGACACTTCCCTAAGGAAGAAATTGGAGGAAAATGTAAGAAACTATAATATCAAAGATTAAATGGTGTCCAATCCAACAACTGACCAAGAAAACTAAAGTTTGGCTTGACCGATCGATCACATCAAGTCCCCAATTGTGCAATTGTCTACCCCGATCGAGGCTACGCGTTGTGTTTCTACTTATTAGTTATTACTGTCCCCATCTTCTAAAAAGCTACAATCATTTTATTGAAAACCCACATTCAAGAATCCAATAACATATGCAGAAGAAAACCCGTAACATATGAAGAAGAAACGACAGGGCCCCACTTTCAGAGACAAAACCTACATTTTCTATTATGCTTTTGCACGTTATACCAATTATCTATCATCATTTTGGCCGTATGATCAAACATCATATGTGTCTGTTGATCTTGGGTTAATAATTTCTTTGTAGCAATGATGGCCTATATATCCTTCCCTTAAACGCGTTTTTAGCTAAAATATTTCCAGTCCCACGTGATCAGTTGATCCCAAGGAGCTACCTAGCCAACAGGAGACGAGCACCTGTCGGCAACCTTTTGGTAGCCTATCCCTCTCCATATAAGGGACAACCTAAATTATCTCAACCAACATGCCATGATTTTCTATGCTTGAACGGGAACACATGGTTCTTTTTGACTCAATTCTGCATCTTTGCAAGGGTATTTAATCAAATAGTAATCTATAGGAGCTTCAAAGTCAATGCAAATTATAACCCCATTTCAAAGTACGAATTACCTTAAGAAGAATTTACGACAAGATTTTATAGAACCAATTCCTATATATATATATACATATATCATGCATGTGATGCATGAGATATTCATGCCAAAGGTAAATCACGTACGGTAATAAATAGGTACCAAAGATCATGATGAAGATGTTTACATAGAGAGATAGACATATATGTCCAAGTGGGTGCAATAGTATATTGATGACCAAAGTGAAACTTGACAAAAAAAAAGAGAGAGACTAACTTCCAAGTCTAAACGGGCTAGCTGCTGTATTTTGAAGAAAATTATCGGCTGACAAGATGTACGTAGTAGTAGTTACGGATGAATTGCCACTCTTTGGACTCATCGAAAAGATTAAATCCTTTTTCCAAGACGAGCGCGTAAATATTGAAAGGCGAAGCAAAATGTGTTCTTGGAAAATTCTGCTGGGATTTTTCAATTGATCAAAGCTTGTTTGAAATTTCAAATCAGGTAGGACGTCGTTGTTATTTAAATAATAATCATTATCTTTATGTGAAATTATTTCGAGCTTATGAGTTTAGTAATATTTCAATTAGCTAGCTAGTATAATGAAAAAAATAGATTTTTTATGGAATAAATACACTTTTCAATCATAAAAAATAAGATGATCAGTTTGACACATTATACCATAAACTACCAGTTAATTTACATGGTATCCTCCAACTATCAATATTAGACACATTATATCTAGACTATCAAATTTGACATATTGCACCCTTCAATTATCAATGTTAGACAAGTTGGTCGGGGGCATTATATATAATCATTTCGGTCTAAAATTTTGATCTTGGGATCATGTTTGGCTGTGTGCGCATCGATAATAGGTATTGATGAACAACTTATAGTCCATAACTTTGGCCCTTCGTCTCATTAAGTAGAGAGAAAAGTTTATTTGTTTTTGTTTGTTACATATTCTAGAATATAGATATCCAACTGCTAATTTCAAAATAAATAGTTGAAATGTTTAGCATTGTTAATTAGTTTTCTTACCTCTTGTTAGAAGCTGTGATTGAAATAATAAAACTCTAATTCTACCACTTACGTGTTGAGCTACCTATTAAAGGGTGAGTTCCATACTTCGGACAACAATTCTTCTGAACCCTTAGCAAAAGTACTTCATACTAGCTCTCCGTGAAAGTTTGTGAATGTGTTATTTTGTCAGAGATGTGAGGGCTAATTAAGCTCGGAAAAGAGGTGCTTGGAGTTGGATATATATGGGTTAATTAAGCATGTTTCAATGCTTTTGTTTTTGTTAGGGGAAATTATCATAATAGTATGCCATGTATTTTTGAACAAAAATCAATTCGTGGTTCTCAAGTTTTAAAATATTTTATTACGTCTCATATGTTTAAAAAACAATCAATCACCGCCTTCCGTTTGATTTGATAGTTAAATCATATGCAAAACATTTTGAAACTTGAGGGGAGGGCTTATTGATTTTTACCTATAGATATGGGGTACGATGCTCTCATTTTTCTATTAATTAAGATAGCTACATTATGGTTATTTATTGACCGAAATTAAGTAGTCTATACTCTCTCTTGTGAGTTCTCAGATACACATAAACTAGTTGTTTTGAATTCAACAACATATACTATGCAACTTTTTTTTGTTAGTGCATGCATGCATGCCCGATCTAGCAAATGCAACCTGATCACCATCATGCATGTTAACAACATACTCATCCTCATGACTAGCTAATGTGAAAGGATATAGAATTTATCGAGCTAACACCTACTCTACTATGAAGCTCTAGCGCATATATATATATATATATCTGTAGAATTGCCCTTCTTTTGGGTTCATAACTTTCCTTCCTATAGATGGCTAGATGGTATATATTAGATATACAAATCATGCACACAGAAGTGCTCTCGTCTCTATCTATATATCTTATAATTATCTTAAAGTACATGAATTCTGCAGCAGTGCCAGTACAGTAATGGGGGTAAAGCTCAATCTACATCATTGCCCGTAGTGGTATTAGGTTGTGTACACTTTAGAAGCCACCTAACCAATTGATTTGTGAAAATTTAAGCCAATTGGAGAAGGTATGTAAGAAAAGCAGATTTGAATTAAGAATGATAAGACAATACTACGTTATACACATGTCTTAGAAAACTGCAAAGGAAAAAGGCTAACCCTAAATAATTGCCTTTAGCAAAAGTCTTATCTATCTATGCAGTTTGAAACACAGATCAGAATCTAACCTAAGAGAACAAACTGCAGAAGAGGCGCCTGCAATGGGAACCAGGAGACTGTTTTTGAAAATGCGTGTGGATTACGTTTGATATTGTAATGAAGGAGGGACCCAAACAAGATCTTTTGATTTTAATTGTCTTGTAGCTTTTAATTCGTCTCTGTACCTCTTTTTGTTTCAGCTTTCATCGGGCTCGGGGATTTCCACTTTCTGTGTGCAAAGGTTGCTTCAACTTTCTCCTTTTCTCAAAAAAAAAAAAAAAAAAAAACTTTCTCCTTTTCTCACTTCGATCAACAATGTGGCTTCACTGGCATGGAGATAAAGCGGACGCCGCGACATGATTAAGCTGCGTTGACTGGTCCCTGCTGGTTTAAGCTTTTGGACCGTACATCTCGTGCGGGTAATATCATCACTGATCGTTGCCGCCGTTTTATGAGACATTCTCGAAAGGAGCAGAAAAGTTGTGTTCCTTTTTTTTTTTGTAAAGAAAAGTTGTGTTCTTTATATGCAGGGTATAGACATTCACTGTTGATTATTGTAAAAACAAATTGAAGAAAAAATTGTTGAAACAAGTGGTTCATGTTGTTGTACACAAAGTATAAACAGTGTTGAAGAGCTATTTTTTCTGATATTAAAGAGCTAGTCAGTGGGTTGATTAGTTTTTCTAAAATTTGCAGTGACATTGAATTAAATTCATGCGAATACTGAACTAGATCCATCCGAATCGGTGTAAGTGAATGAGTGTTTAAATTTCTCTCGTTACCAAAAGAAAAAGAAGTATAAAAAACAGTGGGTTCTTGCCTCCTTGAGATTTTTCAATCTTCTTTTTGGCGTGTAGAAGACGATCAATTGAGTTTCTAGTTCGATAATTAGAAAGGAGACGATTTTTATCTAATTTGGTGTCTACCGTTCAGAATCCGAAATTAAGTCTTACATATGTTTTAAATAGACAAATTGGGACTCAGTTCAATTTGAGGGTCTTGTTGGTGCTAATATTGATCCTGATATTATTTCCTCTTATATGCGATGTGTAACTGCTTTGATACTCTCATTTGGAAGGAGAACCCAAAACGTATGTTTATGACCCGTAGCGCTTGGCAGCTCATTCGAACAAAATTTATGAAGGTTACTTGGTGTTTGTTGGGTATGACATAAACATCTTCCTAGTAAGATATCTTTCGTTATGCGGATATTGATCTATGATTGTTTACCTATTGATGCTCGTATTTGTCATCTTAGTATTTCTATTGTTTCAAAATGTAATTGTTGTACATGTAGAAGATCATATTGAAGATAAGGATCATGTCCTCGGCTTTGGTATGATTGTGTCTCAAGTATGGGAAATTTTTTCTAATCCTATTGGGATGTCCTTTGCGGCAAATTGTACTTGGTGGTCCAAAATTTTTTTTTGGTGGGGGAAGGATAGAAATAGTTCTCAAGTTGGTATTCTTACTAGTCTCCTCCTTTCTATTATTATTTGGGCACTTTGACGTGTTGCTGTCTAGTTAGGATGGAGGATGAGACTTTTTTATGTAATAGCTATTATCTGTATGATTATGGGCTACATTTTTTATATCTCTCAAGAGATTGAATATGTTTCTAATCTGTCAAGCATTGACAAGAGTATTCTCCTACATCTTGATCTTGCTATTGCTGTTATGAAAGATAATCTCCGGCTTGGTTTGTGTCTTGGACTAAAACTGTGAATAATTTTTATAAACTCAATTTGGATGGGAGTAGTTTTGGTAATCCGAGCATGAGTGGTGGTGGTGGTGTTGTTTGAAATAGTAATGGTGATATTATTGTTGGTTATGCTAGATCCTAAGACATGCGGACTAATAATTGTACATAACTTCATGCTATGCTTGATGGACTAAGCTTGCGTACAATGATGAGAATTGAGAATTTAGTAGTGGATTGTGATATTAGTCTAATAGCTTACTTGGATTATTAATGACTCTTATACATTGTGATACTTGTGGGTTTACAAGATGAAATCCGAGAGTTGCTACCAAGCTTTAATTTTCGGATCTCTTTTATTTTGCGCAAATGTAATACAACTGATTTATTATCTAAGGAAGGGGCTTCAAGAAGGAATGTTAACTTTGGTGGTAGTGAAGGTTATCAGTTTTTGCAACATGTTGGTGATTAGCGAATTCAATGTGTGAGTTTTGATACGTGGGATTATGACTCACTTTTTGGGTTTCGAGCGAGGCAAGGAAAATGAAACCCGACCACAAGCTAGACTAACCCCTAAACTCGAGCTAATAGGGGTGAATCAGGTTTGGCATGAGATCGAGTCAGAGACGAGTTTCATTGGGCTTTTTTTTTCATTGTATTGCAGGCTCATAACGTTATGGACTAATTTTTTTAGGCAAAGAAGGCTTAATATACGCGCGTGCCCCTGGGGTTTAATGTTTTCTCAGAAATACCCCTAGGGTAATTTTTTTTGTCCTGCTACCCCTAAGGTATATCCATTTTTTCCGTTTTATCCCTCCGCACACATTCCGTCTATTTTTGGACGGAAATTGATGACTTGGACGAATTGATCACGTCACATCCAATCAAAAGACAACACGTTGAGAAACAGCTGACCTGACGAAATTAATTTAACACCTCCATGTCCACGTCACCCTCTCCATATGAGTTTACCAAAATTCCCTTAAATCCAAATTACTGAATACTGCAGTAGATCCAACGGCGTCACTCTGCGGAGTCTGAAGATCACACCTGCAGCTCCAGGGGCTCTTCAAAGGGCCACTGCGCTCGCGGACCTCCTCGTCCATCAGCTCAAAGCTCCTCTCCAACATACCCTTCCATTCCACAGCTTCTCCTATGCCTTCCACCTGCTCCCTGAGAATCTCATGCAACCAATCCCTACACCTGGCCGCAACCTAAAGGAATAGGGAAATTTGTAAGAAATTAAATCAAACAGTTGACTGAGAGAAAAGCAATGGATATGAGCTTTACATGGGAGCATCCATGGCCGTCGAACACGTCAAAAAATGATATCCGTCAGACTCCTATTTCTTTTGGAGACAAAATGAGGGAAAAACCGAAACGGTGTTTTGCTGTTTCATGGCTATGGCCATTTGCAGCTAGATTGTGTTGTTAGGTTTGTGTCGGTGGGTGTTTCAGCTTTCGGAAACCAAGCATTATAGGAAGTTAGGTTTCAGAGTTATGTTTTGTGCCTCACGTAGTTCTGTCATCAGTAGAGGAGACATTTCATCTACCAGACACAACTCTTAGTTTATACTTTCTTCACATTCTTGGTGTATTGTTCTTGCCACTCAGGTATATCCTTTTTGACTTATCCACAGTTGTTACTCTTCTTTCTTGGGAAATTACAGCAACACTTGGCCTGTGGGTGTCTTCTTTATAATCATGGAAGGTTTTGGAAGTTTTGGGTTCAGTGATAAAAGCAGTGCTGTGATACCTTCAGATTACCGCGATATCTCATCCTTATCGTCCACACCACCTTCAGATAACGTTAGCAAAGTATCAAGCGATGTAAATAATGATTATGGTTCAATTTCTCATAAGAAAGAAGTCAATTTGAACCTATGCAGCAAAAGGGCTTTGCCTATTAACCTATGCAGTGTGAGCTTTCGTTGACAACCACGACTTTCTCCCTGGCTGCGAAACGGCGTCGAACCGTAGAAGCGAGCTCCCCACTAATGGTGTAGATCCCGCAGTACAACTGCGGACGACAAAGAAGATGAAATTTTGGTAAATTGTCCAGTCAGCATCCAATTACAAGGGGTTCGTTTTCATTTTTTATTTTAAGGGCATTTTGGTAAATTTTCAGGGAGAGTGACGTGGATATATAGGTGGAAAAAGAATTTTGTCCAGTCAACAGTTAAGGGCATTTTGTTGTCTTTTGATTGGATGTGACATAGTCAATTGGTCCAAGTCATCAATTTCCGTTCAAAAATAGACGGAATGTGTACGGAGGGATAAAACGGGGAAAATGGATATACCTCAGGGGTAGCGGGACAACAAAAATTACCCTAGGGGTATTTCTAAGAAAACGTTAAACCCTAGGGGCACGTGCGTATATTAAGCCGACAAAGAACTTGCTGGGCTATATTTTTTTGTGCCCATGACTTTTTTTTTTTTAAGAATAATGTTGCATACACCTGAGACTCGATGGCCCGAACCCAATCCTGGCCCCTTAAGCCAACTCGACCGGGTCGGTTCCAAGTCGGGCCATTGGGTCACGGGTGTTTTGAACAGTCCTATGCGGTATTTTGCGTCTCGATAAATTGGGTTTTGCTAATATTAGACTTTAGGCTTCTAGATACGTTTTCCCTTTAAGGTTTGTTTTTTGTGCTTTTTAGTCCTTAATTTTGGTTTTTAGTATCCTATTTTTTTTATTGTAACCACTGCATTCTTCCCCATTAGTGAAGATTTTGAATAAAATTCAGAGGTACATTTCTCTTTCATGAAAAAAATTGATTTCACAAAATCCTAAAAATTATTCCTCTAAACCACTTAAAAATTTGAGAATTTTTTGTTACTCATCCCTGGTTTTTTCAATTTTTATATTGGCCCTCTAAAAATTAGAATATTATATTTTATCCTCTTTAAAATCTAAATTCTAACTTCGTTCCTACTCGCAGAAGTAGGCACACTGTCAAACCATGTCGAATTCTCTGTATTAATATTATCTTATGTTGTGATATCTCAAATTCAAATGGTGTAAGAGAAGAGAATGAATGAGAGATGAGTTTTATAAAGACCAAGTTTCACATTGTGACTTTACTGGCTTGAACTGAAATTTTTATAATGATTTAAAGAACTTCAAGAGCAACCTTAATTATTCATTTTGTATAAAAATACATAGGTATGATTTAGGACTGTCCTTGGGTCATTACATGTTCTCTTTCTTTTTCTAATTTTCATATCTTATTTATCATCCGTATACAAAGAAGAACATAAAATTATCAGTTAATTCAACACTTCTGCTCTCTTTTTTTTTAGGAGCAGGTAATTTTGGGACTCTTCTGAAACTTCCCGCACTTGTATTAATGTATCGTCTCCAGACATTTATACGAAGGAATTATTTAACGAACTCTTAAATTTTTTATAACGTCGTTTTCAAGCCGAAGTGATTGCGTTGGAAAGGAAAGCCCAAAAAAGTAAAGTCCTGCAGCATTTTGGACAAATGTTGGTAGATTTTTCAAAACTAGATATTTATATAGTCATGCTTATCTTGAAAATAATATTCGTAGATTTACACATCAGCAACTCCAATTTTTTCTTCCTAAGGTCCAAACCACAGACATTGGAAGACAGTTCGTCCCATGACCGGTCGCGTGCTGCAATTTTCTTGCTGGCCTCTTTCTTTGCCGCTGTCTACCTCTTGTAGAAAACCCTCAGAATTCCTCGCCAGCGAGTCAACTAAGACAAGTGTCAAACTTCCACGGCATCATAAATTAACAATAAATATTTATTTAAAATCTAAATTTACAATAAAATAAATATTTTTATTTTTTTAAGGATTTCGGCGTCGACGCGTTCTTCCTTACCGATATCCATCCTTCTCGAGGGTCACCGGTTGTAATCTTGACCGCCGACATATTATAGACAGTAGGAATGCAGTAATTGAGGGTGTGCTCAACAGAGAAATTGGAGGACTTGGATGACTAAATTGTAAAAGGACAAGTTTGAAAAATATGGTATACTGCGTTGTTTTGGTTGACTTAGAGCATAGTTTTAGACTTTTAGTTTTGTCTCCATCCTTAATCCAACCCAAAGTTGGGGTCCGATCCCGGGCCGGTAGTTTTGGGTCAGCTTCAACTGAATAAGTTCTGATTTCGGATCCCAGTCCGAAATATCCCACGGTTTCTAGATTAGGGAGAGTTGTAACCAGATCAGCATTCCCATTATAAAAATATTAGATATCAAGATCTGCAACGTGCGTATATTATGTACGGTGGAGCACGTTTGTTAGGCATTACAAGTCGGAAAACAAGCACCCACTTTTGAAAGGAAAATTGAATTCACTCTTCGATGTAATCTGACGGCCAATAATTTTCTTCCACTTTGAATGCTGTATTGTAATTCTGATGATCTAGTAAACATTTTTTTAACGTTTTTGGAAATACAAATAGAGAAATTATATGCCAAAACAAAAAAAATCTAGATGGGGATTTGAATGGTGTTTCCTAAAACTGTGTTTTGTCTTGCAAAACTCTTGAGTACCAAAAACGTATCTAGGAATGGTATATTCTGAAACCCAGGTCCATCAAGAATAGATTGATCTGATCTTACATTTAGAAAAAAATTTGGCCTAATTAGAGTCATTTTCTGAAAAGAAAAGAAAAGGACTACTTCGGCAAATTTGTCACGAACAATATTTCTAGATTTAAGTGGGGCCGTTGATTATTGGCCGTCGCGCTACTTCTTTGGAGTTTACCTTTCCATGTATTAGGTGGGCTCACCTCCATGGACTTGTTGTAGAGTTTCTTGTTTTTGTTAGAATTGTGAATTCTAGATTCTGATTTTTTTTTTTTAGAAAATTTGTACTTTCACTCACGTTTTTGGCTGAGTTTAACAAATTTATAGACTAAACGACAACTCTGATGTAATAAAAAATACCCCACGTATGCTAAAAATAAAATAAATAAAAATTATAAAAATTTTAATTGAAATACTAAAAATTTTAAAAAATATAAAATAAAATATTTTTTTAAAAAAAAGAGAGAAAATGATCTTCCCCAATTTGGTGGACCCCGATCTCAATTTTTTGTTTATTTTTTAGTTTATATTTATTTTAGGTTTTCATTTCATTTACAATTTTAGTTAAAAATATTTTATTTATTTCAATGACACTTGTCGACGATCGAGGGATAAATTTTTTATTAAAATTGGAGCTGATTTTGGTGACCTAATTTATTAAGATTAAATTTAAGTAATTACAAATATATATATATATTTTTGAAATCCTATGAGTTTTTTAAAATCGGCTTAAAATTTAGTAAGTGAAAATATATTTTCATAAAAAATTTATATGTAGAAGGTGACAGAGCAATGGGAAAAACTTTCCTACGTTGTGTAGAGAAAGCCCATTCTTGTGGTCTAACTAGCTTACTATGGCCCAACTTTTGAATTCACATATATTAGACCTGCGGATCCCCAACATACCCAGGCCCACCCCATCCTTTCTTACGACTTTTGGGTCGTTTTTCCCTATTTTAAGCAAGATTTTATTGAAGAGACGAAAAAAAAAGGTCTCAATTACGATTGAGATTGGGCCAAACACAACTTGGAAAGCCTTGCTGTCCTGCTTGAAGAGGGGGTTCTTGGCCTGCCGGAGTTTCTAGTGGACTGAGGCGTTGCTAGCTTTTCGTCTTTTTTGTTCTGAATGGTTTCTTTCATTTGTGTATCAAATTCTTCTAGGTATTGTCTTGTCAGTATATACTATGGGTTTAACTCTAATAATATTATTAGGATCCCTTAATTTCAAGCTACAAAATCTAGGATTTTTAGAGCATAGCTTTAAAGGATTTTTACTAAAATTCTGTATACCCAATGGGTTTCTTTAACTATATAAATATTTTCATAATAATTTTGATAAGAATTATATTTTCTAATTTTTTTTTATAGTTTTTTGAAGTTTTTAGAACTATAATGTATTTTTTATTTTTAGCTTTTTATTTTTTAAATTAATTTTTTTATTTGATAAAATTTCTCCTGAAACCGATTTTTAATTTTTTTGCTTTTGTGAAATTTTTTCTACACTTATTTTATAAATACTTTTTTAATTTTTCTATTCATCTAAATTCTTTTAAGTTATTTTTTTTAGTTCTTATACTTTTTTATATTTTATTTATTATTAATTTTTTGAATATCATGATACTTAAATAATATGTATTATTATTATTAGATAAAATTAATTTAAATGAATCAAAAACTAATAATAAAAAAAAGGTTTGGAGCTCAACGTAATTATAAAGTTAAAAAATCTAAAATCTAAAATTAAAACTAAAGTCTCAAACTACTTCCCAAAAAGCTCCATAGATTATTCCCTCTATAAAAGGAAGCACACTCCATGCGTGACAGCTATTTCTTTAGTTACGTGTATGATTCGTAATTAATGAAAAAGTTTTTTTTTTTAATTAAGGAATGAAAAAAAAAGCAAGAAAGAGTGTCGAAGGGGCCAACTGCGGAAGATTATTCGTAATTTCAACCAATTTGTGATCGCCGCGGACGTAGAAGAGCCACCGTTCGGATCGTTCCTCAAAGTTGTAAATGGAGAGCACGGACGTGCCGGACAACGACGACTTTCTCTATCTACTCTCCGAGCAGCGCCGCGAGCTCAAGGCCGCTGAAACCCTTGAGTCCGACCTCGACCTCGCCTTCCACCTCCAACTCGAAGAAGCCCTCGCGGCCTCCGTCGCCCTCCAACCCTCTACTTCTTCTTCCATCTCCTTGAATTCAATTTCTGACTCACATCTCGCATCCAAAAAAGACGGTGTTTCTAACTCCGCCGTCCTCCAGTTCGATGAGACTGCAAGGTTCGAGCAAGAAGCCGAGGATTGCAAAGCACGTGAGGCCGAAATGCGCAGCTATCAGATCGATTTCGCGCGATTGATTCGGCGAATTTCGGAGGACGATTGGAGTGAGATCGGGGACAATGACGAACAACCCTTCGGTTTCGGGGAGGGGTGTTCGAACTCAAAGGGCGTGGCGGATAAAGACGGCGTTTTTATGTTATATACCCAGGGGATCGTAAGCGAGGAAAGGGTTAGGGGTGAGAAAACTGTACTGGCGGGGATAGGGGTGGCGATTTGCGACCCGAGGGGCAACCTGATATTAGAGGTTAGAAAGCCCTTGGTAGGGAACGGAATGAGCAAGAACGGAGCCCAGGCTAAGGCCTTGATCGAGGGGCTTAATGCGGCTCTTGGTTTGGGGTTGAAGCGGATAACCGTTTATTTTGACTACTACCCTCTTTACCAATTTGTGAGTCTCTATTCGTCTTCTTGGATTTGGAGTGTCAGTTGGGATTTCAAAGTGCTGCTTTTATACTAAGATGTATCTCGCTTTGTCTGGGAATTTTGATATCTGGCGTTGTGTTTCAAAACGTTGGGGACGAACGTCTCGGGAGTCTCCAAGATGCTAAAACAACAATATTACGTTGTGGCTTGCCCTCTTGTACCTGTTGGTGGCGCACGATCACCCGGGAGTCTTGAAATGAGATACGAATATAACATGTTGGCATATATCCGGAATCCCATTTGGGACACCACCTTAACCCAAGTATAGGCCTATGGGTTTGTGCTCAACTGTATATTATTAACCTCTCAAACTTACATGAGTTGTTTCTTACAATATGTTTATGCATTTGTTATAGAGGTTAACAGTAAGCTGATGAAGATATTTTTCTGTTTTATCTTTATGTTCGATTTGGAGTTTGATGGAGATGATTATACTTGTATTTTCATTTCTAGTTGCGGTGCTCATTCCATCCTCATTCTCAAGATGTCTTCTAAGTTTTTCATTGACTCTTCTATGGCCTTAAATGCTAATATGCCCTTGAATTGAAGTTGTTGGCATTATGTTTTACAAATGCAGGTTAATGGGAGATGGCCACCAAAACAACGCAAGATTGCAGCACTGATAAATCAGCTGAATCTTCTTCGAAGCAAATTTATATATTGCCAACCAAAGTTCGTGGCTCGAAATGATATTAAATATGCATTTAAGCTTGCGAGAGATGCAATAGTGTCTCAAGTTAGAAGTCCTGCAGAATCAAGCCATGCGAAGAATCTCACTGAGACATGTGTTATTTGTTTTGAAGACACTGATGTTAGTCAGATGTTTTCAGTTGATGGCTGCCTTCACCGATATTGCTTTTCTTGTATGAAACAGCATGTGGAGGTCAAGTTGCTTCATGAGATGGTGCCCAGATGCCCTCATGAAGGCTGTAAATCAGAGCTTGTGGTTGAAAGCTGCAGAAAGTTCTTGACTGCTAAGTCAATAGAGATCTTGACCCAACGCCTACGGGAAGCTTCAATTCCGATTACAGACAGAGTTTATTGCCCGTACCCAAGGTGCTCAACTCTAATGTCAACAAATGAGGTTGATGAATACACCAAAGATTTTGTGGATGTTGAACGATCTGGAGCCAGGAAATGCGTGAAATGTCATGGCCTGTTTTGTATCAGTTGCCGGGTCACTTGGCACAGTAACATGACGTGCCATGATTACAAACTGTCGAATCCTCATCCCTTTACAGAAGATGTGAAGCTGAAGTCTCTTGCAACAAGGAATCTTTGGCGCCAGTGTGTGAAGTGCAACCATATGATTGAGCTTGCTGAAGGGTGCTTCCACATGACTTGCAGGTATTCCCTTTTGTCCAAGTTGACGTGTGTCCTTTATCGCTGGTTTTCCTTTTAGTACCTCTGTCTAGCTCTTATTTATTTATTAAATCCAATGGAGACACGTTTTGGCTTGTGCACTACAATCATTATGAATAGCAAGTTTTTTTTTTTTTGATGACGAGGAAATTCCCCAAAGCCGGACCCTTTTGGCCCAACCCTGAAGTACAAACCCCGGCCTACTGGACCGACCCCACAACCTAGGGAGCAGATAAGTCAAGGGCGATAATGGGGATGTTGGGGCTCGAACTTGGGCCATGTTAGAACCCAAGCCGAAGCCTTACCACCACACCAAACCCTTGGGGGTCATAATGAATAACAAGTTATTCTCCCCTCAAAACTTGCTATTCATTATGAATAGCAAGTTTTGAGGGGAGAATAATATAGTTTAGAAGATTACGGGTCTTACTCTTCAAGCTTTGAGGCGAAGTTGAAATGATCTTTTCTTCCGGAACTAGGAGATTGTTTTTTTGTTACAGATTAATTACTTGCTTGCTTGAATTTCATATCGCACACATTTAAGCTGAGATCAGTGGGGGAGTTCGAGATTCCCGTTTTAAACTGTTGTGTGATCATTATATAGATTCTTTCTCTTAACTTAGATGTCAATGAGATTATTATATGAGATGCAAGGCACTTCTGCAAGAATCTTAGCCTAGGAAGATGTTTTTAAACTCGTAGCTGATATGAGAATGTTTAAGAAAAAAGGTGCTTCAGATGGTTTGTCTCTGCACTAAGGACCCAAGTCAAAGGCACCAGCAGTACAAGAGAGCGAGAACAGAGTAGATAGGGAATAAAAAAAGCTTGTGGTCTGGGAGCCCATACAAACGGGGATTATCTGTGGAGCCGAATGAGATCAATGGATACATGTACTCAATTCCAATTAGTTGGATAGAAACTCTGCAGGACATGTAGTGGTCATGCCATGAAAGGTTGGAATCTGCATAGTAATTAGAGATTTCCTGCTTGGAATGGAACCTAGATTAAATTTGCTGAAAAACTTCTATTTTCCATATAAGGTTTGATCTGTATGCTCTCATTGTTTCTCAGATGTGAGTATGAGTTCTGCTATAATTGTGGAGCTGAGTGGAAGAACAAACAAGCTACGTGTTCCTGTCCCCTTTGGGTTGAGGATAATATATGGTTCGAGCAGGATAGATTATTTGATAATGAGGATGAAGATGAAGATGAAGATGCTGAGTACTATGAATCTGATTCAGAATTTTATTGAACAGATATTTTTCCTTCTCCTTTGCTCTCTCTCTCTCTCTTTCTCTCTCTCTCTTTTGGACTGCTTTGGCAAAATATTTTGTCTATTCTGATATAAAAGCTTCATAAATCTATGAGACTATTTGTGAACATTTATCTTTTTCTGGACATCTCTCGTCTACTAATCTTGCATTTATTTTCTAGACATAAATACTTCAATTGTGATCCCATTAATTTTCAAAATATTATCATCTCATTGGCCAAATGTTCAATAAGGAATACGGCAAATTAATGATAATTGATTTTAGTTAATTAAGGTTGCTTGTGTACAATCCTCCGATAGCACTGCAAATTTTAAATGTATCCTTATTCTATCCTAATTTGATTACTTCCTATTATAGCTTCCAAGAAATAAAGTAAAACCACAAATTTACCCTTTTCATTTCCTAAATTAAACTCTACATGTCTCCTATTTATTATAAGCTATATTCACAAAAAAAAATCAAAATTGATATTAAATTCGATTTTTAGAGCAATTACTAGTTAGGATATTGAATAGGGAAAATTTATTGAGTCGTAATATATGGAACCGTACATACCGAAAAAATATTTATGGAACCTTAAAATGAAAGAAAAAATGCAAAATAAAGTAACAACATAAAGAAACAAATTATCTCTTTCTATAACTAGCCTAAGGGAATTTATTAAATCATAAAATTCAGCCCGACAAATGTCCCACTTGAACATCTGTAGGGTCGAGAATTGGAAAGTAATTCTTCTGACCCGCCGGTCAAAAATACACCCTTAATTAAACTCTAAAATATCAATATATTTATACTTTATACCTCATATTACAATTTGATCGTTAAAATTGTGGTACATACCTTATTTTTTTAATAATTTTAACAATAAGATAATATTGTAATTTGCAAAGTCTAAACATATTAGAAGTTAAAGAGTTATGTATGTAAAGTTTGATAGTTCTGGCTGTATAGTTTAAAATGTAAATTGTAGACAGAGAATTAATTAAAAGGTATAGAGTGTGTAATAGTCTATTTGGGTTCAATAGTTATTATTCTTAGGAAGTCCAATATGTCCTCTAACTCAATTTTTAAAATAAAATGTGTATAAAAATACTTAATCTTATTGAATGAATTAATCAAACCAAGTCTATATATTTTTTTTCTGATTAGATAGTTGTAAGTAGGGACGGTGTTGAATTACGGTGTAGCATTGTGGGTCCAATTTATAAGGGTGAGTACAGGAACGGATGAAACAGAAATGGGCCATTCCTGTTCCGATTTTGGTATTCACTAGAATAAGAAATTTCATTCCGGTTCCATTCCAGAATTTACCGGAATGGAACTAGAAATTTAGGTCTTGAGATATGTTTTTGTGTTTTTGTTTTTTTAAAGTAGTGTAAATTCTCTTGGGATTGGTGAAAAGTGTGTTAAAAGTTGTTAAAATTTGTAAAAAGTTATTGGGATTGGTGAAAATGTATTAGAATTGATGAAAAAGTGAGTAAAAAATATTTTGAAAACGTTTTGAGACATGAAACAAACATAGCCTTCGATTCCATATTTGGGCCTAAAGACCCTGTTTTGACTTTGGCCCAAAATGCTTGGGCCCAAACTTTGGCTGTTTTTTTGGAGCCTTCCTTAACTGCAGAAGGAGAAATAAGGATAAAAATAATATAAGATGATATTAGTCAAAGGGAAAAAACATACAAGGTCATTTGAAAAGCAACGAACAGGAAGTCTAAACTTAATGTTTAAACCATGTTCAAATTAAGAGCATGAAACAGCAAAAGTAAAGATGAGATCATTATGACTTTAGGGAGAAGGCTACAATTTGTATATGTGCAAAATATAGAAAAGTGATGCAAGCAAATAAAGGTAAATAATAGACACGAAAACCAGATATAAGTAGTTCACGAATGATGATTAGCACATTAATGATGAGAGTCCCTTTACCCAAAAGTGATGAAATATTTTGCTTTACATGCTTTCACTCACCCACACAACAAAAACAGCAGCTCCTCACACGAGAATACAGTTATCAAGCAGTACTTGAAGTGCAGAATCAAGAATGTATATCATTTCACACTATGTTTTAACTCCTATAAGTTGTGGATAATTGTACAGAAAAACATATCAACCATTTCAACTAACTGAAAATAAGGCACATCACAACTTTTGGGAATCACAAATATAGTTCAAAGTGTTTTAAGAACCAAGTAACAGACTAACAGTTATTGAGAAACTCCATTGTCTGAATTTTCATATCAGCCAATAAAATACTAATGCATCATGGTACTCCTGCTTGTCCAACTGATATCCTCAAGTTTTCCATCTCTACAAAAGAAAAACAAAACAAAACAATTATAAGAGAAATACTAAGATAACCAAATAATCAATTAACAAAGCAAAAGATTTTAACAAAATAAGAAGTATACCCACATCTAGTTTGTAACTCAAGGGATTATCTCCACTATCCATGTCAGCATCATCTTCATCAAGTATAGGAGCAACATGCAACCAATTTTGTTCACATATGAGGCCCTCCACGGTACAAGGCGCCAAAGAAGAGTGAAAAACATCAAACACTCGACCGGAAGTGCTAAAAGCGGACTCAGATGACGCGATAGTAATAGGGATAGCTAACACGTTCTTAGCAATGCGAGAAAGAACTTGAAACTTCTGAGAATTCACCGTCCACCACAACAAAATATCGAAACCCGACACCCTTAGTTCCACATTTTCAATCAATCAAGAACTTGCACTATCGCAACTGGAATAAGAAAAATAATTGTGAGAGCAGCACACGCAACAAATACCACAAGCATGGAGATCCATCTTTTTATGAACGAAGCAGAGAAGAAAGGCCATCTTGTTGGATGTGTAAAGCTGTTGCAGCACCCAACCGTGACTTGAATGACACAAAGGCAGCAGGGACTACCTATTAAAGTTAAAACCCCATACAGAAAAAATGAGCTGAGTTGGATATGATTGCAGATAACTTGATTAGTATCAATTCAACATGGATACTTCAGTGCCAATGATTTTTGTTTGGCTCTGCACATGTTACCCTATCCACTATGAAAGTTTAAGCTACTAAACTAGGATACATTGCTATTAATAGTGGTCAAGCAGGTTTTCAGTTTTGAAATACAGTCTACAAATTCAAAAACTATGTTGCAGAAAACAAGAAAGGATCCCAGTCAATTTTTTGAAAATAAAATGAGTACATAAATACAAAATAATTTAGAGATTGGGTGCTGATAAGTATTGAAACTCCCAGGTCTTTTTCCTCATTTTTGTATAAATTTTGGGTTTCTACATTCACTAGATGGCCAAAAAAGAACTCTTTTAAGCAGCTTTAGTAGGGAAAACACTGTTAATAACATTATGATTGTTTTCACTATCATAATTTCTCATTTGGTCAAATATACATAAATAGAAGATGAATGTCATACCTTGGTGAGACTTGATAGAGAGATTTGGTGCCCAAATAATCAATGACCGAATCAGCCAATAAAATCATGAAAATCCCAAAATCAAATTAACATACCCTAAAGCAATTTAAAGACTAAATACAACATTTACAAAACTAAAAATCACAAACCCTTGGTGAGAGAGAGCTAGTGAGAGATTCGGCCACCAAAACTAAATTGATGGCAGCAACCTGCGAGAGAGAGAGAGAGAGAGAGAGAGAAGATGGAGATTTCGGGAGGGAGGCTGGGAGGGACGGAGGCCGGACTCAGAGGTGGGGGGCTGTTGCTGGCGGCTGAGAGGTTAAGTTAGGGCTGGGAAGGAGACTCTGTGAATTTTTTCGAAAAGAGACTAAAGAGTCACGAAAACTATTCCTTAGTCAGTTAGTCTTCGTGTGACCTGGGTCAAAACGACCCAGGTCACGTAACTCACGTTTGTCTTTTTTTAAACCTAAGCCCTGAAATAAATTTTTTCTAAAATAATTTCGGAACCAGAATTCCCCTAAAATGGGTTTCGGTTTCGGTACCGAAATAGGCCGGAACCGTTAGCGGAACCAAAAATTCCGATTTCTGCCGGATAAATTTCTCAACCTTACCAATTTGACGAGGTTTCTTTTAATTTCATCTATATACGAAAATAAATCCGGACAAGAATTGCTCAGAAAATATGGAAAGAGGAACTTACAAATTACAAAGAGCCTAATTTCTTTCCTAATATAACTTTTTAAAATATTACAAAATGATTTATCTCATTCTCATCAAATTTTTCTTTTTCATTATAATATTCATTTAAATTTTTCTCTCTTCAATTTTTCATCAACTCCTATAAACTATCTTCACTTTTTTTTACCAGTTACAATACCCAAAATTTTAACAATCAAACAACAATTATTGTCGGAATCTCCTACTGTCAACGTGGTAGGATCCTAAGAAGCCTTTAAGAGTTTGGCCCCACTTCTCTCTCGCTGCCACTTTTTTTATTATTATCATAATAACTACTCTCATTACTAATAGAAGCGAAATACAAAGGGAGAGCTCCTTGACTCAAGGAGGATCAAAACCTGCATACCACGGGTAATTACATAGGAGCTCATGAGAAGGGGACATGCAACCCTTGAAAGAAGAGGATGCGGCCCAACGAGCCAAATCATGCGAAAGCGAGTTCGCACTATGAGGGGAAAAAACAACCTTACAAGCCTGCAAGGAATCTATCAGAACTCTAGCATTACACACATCCATGGAAATAAGCCATAGGCAAGGGGCTCTTGAGCATTGCATGACATCAACAACTAAAGTATAATCACTCTCCAAAATCATAGAAGCTAATCTCAAGTAGCAGTCTGCAAACACAACATCGCACCTCTAGCTTCTCCCATGACCAAATCAGTAGCAGCACCTAGAGCAACATAAGCACCTAAAATAGCACCAACCGAATCACGGCAAACACACACGACTGCATACCCAGAAGGGCGAATAGCTGCATCAAAGTTCACCTTGAACCATCCAGAAGGAGGAGGAGGAGATCAACTAGCCCTGGGTGCCATAAACACAAGAGTGGACCAGGCAAGATCATGCTCTTAAGAAGAAATATTAATATGTATAGCAAAGGAATTGCATCCAAAGAAGGAGAACTATGAAAAAATTTATTGTGATTAGCCCACACAAGATCAATGGTAGTCAACGCAAAAAGCTGAAATGGATGAACATCTGTAACAGAGAGGCAAGAAAGATATTCAGCTGCAAAATAGCTTTCACCCAAGCAGAAATGGGCTGATCGAGGAACACCAGAGTTTAAATTCCACCTCGATTCGCTCCACGCCAGATGACTAAAGGGGTAGGCCAATATCAGATGTTGCAGAGATTCCGGAGAAGCATCACAAAGAGGACAATGGGAGACAGAAGTCAACTCCGCGGGGAGCACGCCAGCATTTCGAGCTATAGTGGGGAGGATGTTCCACGTCACTTTCCAAAGAAGCAGCTTCAAACGTGCTTGAATTTTGAGCTTCCAAAGATGAGACCAATCAACTACAGACAAGGCCAACACTGACTACTCCATACTAGAACATAATAACCGAAAAATAGACTTGACAGAAAATAATCCACTGTTATGTAAGGTCCAAATTCAGCAATCCTCAAAAGGCACATAAGGAAGAGAAATTTGAAGGTGGCACGGGCCGACAGAGTCTCGAAAGCATCCCAAACAGCTTGGCGATTCCAAGTGCGAGATATAGGACAAATGAGTGTAGAAACTCCCACTTCCGATGGAAAAACAACTGATGGATCAAGGGGGAGAGGTCGGTGGCCAGCTAACCCCGGAACCCACGGATCAGACCAGATTCTAGTGGAAGATCCATCACAAATCTGACGACAAGGACTCGAAACAAGTAGGGGGCATGAAGAACAATCCGTTTCAACAGAGAGGCGGAAGTCCTTGAAGGAGAGTGATCAACAAAAGAACAACCCCTAAGATATTTTTCCTTACACAACTGAACCCACAGAGCATCATGATTGAAAATCATATGCCAAGAAAGCTTAGAGAGCATAACTCGGTTCATCTTGGAAAGAGGTTGAATGCCTAAATCACCCACTAGTTTCAGGCAGCAAATGGAAATCCAAGATTTAGGAATTAAATTTCGGGATTTAGTGGGAGAAAACCCCCACCAGAAGTTTTTAAGCTCTCGTTCCATATTGTTACACCATCCAACTGGGACGCCATCACACTCATAGCATAAGTCAGCATTGAAGTAGTAACTGTTGCGATAAGTGTAGTATGTCCGACTTGGGAGAGAAGTTTCACCTTTCAGCCAGATATTTTATGAAGAATATTCTCTTTAAGATCATCAAGAGCTAGCGATTTGGAACGCGGCAAGATCCAAATGCTTCACCTTAGCAAGAAGCCTTCTTAAGTGCAACAAATCAACAATAAAAGAAGCTGATTGAGGGGGGACATTGTGACTGAAAACGCAAATACTCAACAACTAAAGCCATGCCAAATAACAACAAATCATCTGCATAAAGCAGATGTGTTATGGAAGGAGCAACAGAGTTCACTTTAATGTCTTCAAGCAAACCATTTCGTTCATCAAGAAGAAGAATCCGAGATAACACTTCGGAAAACAGGATGAAAAGGAACAGTGGTAGAGGGTCTTCTTGACGGAGCCCTCTAGATGTATGAAAGCTTCCAAAAGTTGAACCATTAATCAAAAGCGAAAATCGCACAGCAGATAAACATTGTGAGATTAAGGCAACCCAGCGATCTAGAAAACCAAAGTTGCGCAAAACGGCCAACAGAAAGCTCAACTCAACACGGTCATGCGCTTTTTGCATGTCTCCTTCGCCATCCAACCCTCTCAGCCCCGTTTATGAGACATGTTGTGAAATAGCTTGGTGGCCACAATAAAATTCTCATGGATTTGGCAACCAGGAATAAAAGCGAGTTGGAAAGGAGAAACTAATCGATGTAGAAGAGGCTTAAGCTGATCAACCAACAATTTGGCAATAATCATGTAGATCAAATTACTCAAGCTTATCGGACAAAATTGAGAAGCAGAAACAGGGTGGGCAACTTTCGGGAGGAGGACAATATTAGTTTGGTTAAATTTAGGTAACAGTACACTAGACAAAAAAATGATTTCACATAAGCAACCACGTTAGATCCCACAATAGACCAGCAAGAGAAAAAAAACCTAGCTGTCATTCCGTCCAGGCCTAGAACCTTAGAGGGGATGCATGGATTTCAAAGCTAGGAGAATCTCAAAGGAGGAGGGAGTACTTCACATCATAGAGTTCTCCTCAGGTGAAATGGAAGGCTGAATTAGACCATCTAAGTCGACCGGGAAAAAAGGACTAGAAGATGAATACAGATCCTGGAAAAAATCCAAAATTAATGAACCGACTTTTGCACGATTTTAGTCGTACAATAGAATTTTGACTGTGGCGAATCACCGTGGAGGAATGAAAATACTTTGTATTGAGTTTGCTAGAAACCTGTCAATCCACGCGAGATTTCTGACGCCAAAACAACTCATCCCGCCAGCGCAATTCATCCAAATAAAAATTAAGCTGAAGTTGCACAACCAAATCAAGCTTCGAAGGGACATGAACAATACTAACTTGTATCGAAGTAGATAGAGAGGCTATAGAATTTTGAATATGGCTGAAACTCAACTTATTCCAGTGTTTCAATGCCATCTTAGTCGCTTTAAGTTTTTGAAATAGGACAAAAGCATCATTCCCACATAAATGATGAAGCCACACCTCTTCCATCACCTGAAAACAGGTAAGATCTCTCAATCAATACTTTTCAAATTTAAATTGATGAGGAAGAGAGGAAGAAGCACACAAATCAAGGAGTGGCGGTAAATGGGCAGAGGGCGAAATAGGAAGGTGGGACACAACAACATTGGGAAATAAGACTCTCCACTCAAGGTTAGAAAGACCCAGTCTAGTCATTCCTTTATATGAGCCAAGCCAGCCCTATCATTGTTCTAGGTATATGAAGATCCAGAATAACCCAAATTTACCAACACATTTGAGTCCACAACCTATCCAAAGCCCATTGAAGATGAAGCACGTACAGGACGCCCACCTTTTTATTAGAGGGGGAAATGACCTCATTAAAATCACCAACAAAAAAGTTAGGGCCAACATAAACATCAACCAAATCTTGCAAATGAGCCCAAAACTACATTCGAGAAGCCTAAGAAGGAGGACTATAAATGAAGTACACAAAGTCTGAGACTTCAAGTCTAGGAGAAACAAAAACAAGGAAAACATTAAATGAAGAAAAAATAATCGACAGAGAGATATTAGGTCTCCAACAGAGCACAAGACCGCCCTTAAGTCCAACATGAGGGCAAAAAAAAAAACCATGAGAACGCATCATATGAGTCACCTCCTCATGAAAATTTTTGTTTCCATAAAAAAACTACCGAAGGATAATGCTGTTTAATCATAGCTCGAAGAGCTCAGATTGCTGGGCCTCTAGCTAGGCTGAGGCAATTCTAGGAGAGTAGACTCATTCATCCTATGAGGACAGCTTCAAGCCTGCCCTCGACACCTTAGCTTTTCCACGAGAATCCACCGAAGAGGTGCCACCCACATATGGACCTACACGCCTCACCTGTTTATTCTGCCGAAACATTCTAGAGAGTTTCGGTTGAGAGGAAATAAATGCATGCCTAACCTTAATCCAATAAGAAAGCGACAAGTCCTCATCCCCATCAGACATCAACAAACTTTGCACGTTTGGGATCAGACCAAGAATCCACAGGGTTCATCTCTCAAACGCTTAGAAGACCTAATTTAGGGGAGATGGGCAGTAACATGATGCTCAATATATACCACTTAATCAAACCAAAGATCTATGGACCGAGGTGAAATAGAGGATGAATTAGAGGAAGAGTCCTCTGAGTCACCTAGACCTTTCGTAGAAAGACTAAGACTACAAGGAGCGTGACAAAAATCCTGATCATCCTTTAAATGAATAATGGGCCTTGGAGGAGAAACACAGGGTGTAGGTTGTGAAGGGGAGGACAAATAGTCACAACTGGAAAGAAAAAAATATGAGTTAGGCCTCCAAGAGAAGAGGATGTAAAGTCGCCTTGAGTATTAGAAAGGTTACGCTCAAAACCATAAGGCGAATCAAGCCTAGAGCAAACCCCAATAGGTTGGACCGAAAACACAGCAAAAAAACTTATATATGAAGGGAGGAAGGGCTTATATGTAGAGGGAGAAAATAGGGACGAGCCTAGAGGAAAAGCCTGGAAGTCAGTAGAAACTAATGGAAGAGAAACCTTGGGATCTACAGGGTATGTTTGGAGAGCAGGCTAGAGTTCAGTTTAGGATTCACTCTTGGATTGAGTTTCTTGTGAGTAGAAGAAATCACTAGGTGTTGAGATTTGAAAAGAAGAGTTAAAGTGTAAGCTCAAGAAACGCTTTGTGAAGGTTCCTTAGCACTCGGGAAGCTAAGGTGTACTACCTATTTGATAGATAGTGGAGAAAGCCTAAGGAAGTCAATAGCTTTGGGGGTGGATGTAGGTAAGAGTTTGGCCGAACCACCTAAAAATTACGGTGTCATCTCTTCAACCCTTACCTTCTTAAGTTTTTATTCTTACTCTTGTTCTTAGCTCTTGGGGTTGGTGTTTTAAATTCCTTTAGAAATTGTTAATTTTTATTAAAACCCAATTCACCCCCTCTTGGGTTGCTATATAGACTTTCAAAATATTTTGAGTAGGTATCTTTACAAACTATAACCTAACTCAATATTCTGGTATATGACGTATGTTTCGAGGCTGTTAAGTGTAGCAAGATTGTTTAAAAAATTTCCCAAATAAACTGAGGCTTTAGGACTTGTCTTCAGGTAAGGGCGTAAGACCTCGTTTCTTATGTTATTTTCAACATCCCATGAAAGCCAAGCAACAAATGCAGTCAATTAAAAAAAGACACAACTCAACTCAATTAAGGGATATTGAAACACACAAATAACAACATGACGTATTAATGAGAAAAAAATGAAACAACAAACAGAATACAGTACATTGTCCATTCTATTTGTTGAGAGTGTTCTTTCATGCTGTGAGGAGTGCAAACACTTGTGGCTCAAAGTAGAGTAATCTTAATTGATTGAGGTAAAAAAAACTATATGATAAAAGACCAATAAGGAACAAGCTTTCCGAATTACAAAGCTAATGTAAAGCTGTTTGATACAAACCAATATAGATGCAGAGGCGCACATCAACTAACTTATCTAACCATTAAGTAGTAACGTATAGGTAATCACGAACAAGTACTGTGTAAACAACAACACACAACTGCATATATATATATCAATAGATGATATTAATACATACGAGTGCATACTTAAAATGAAGATAGATAGCCAGTAATGCAGCAACAAAGCTACAAGCAAAATGGCTGCTGCAACGAAGTTAGACGATAATATTACATACCAACTACTAAAGATCAAAACGGTATGAATAACCAACACAAGTACATAAATTGCATACCAACATTGAACACTTCTCAACCATCTAATTCCTCAAACCACATTCTTCGGTCTACATCGCTCATTAACATGAATGACTTTTTCTCAAACACGTCCCTTAGAGCCTTGCACCCCTTTAAGAACAACTTGCTCTCTCCCTTCCGCACAACACTTTTCAATAAGGACACGCACTGGCTATATGGATCACCGTGGAATTCACCACCTCCGTTGGTGTCCCCAACATCAGCATCAGGTACTGGCTTCTGGATCTGAACCCATTCCAATAGAATATCATTCCTACGAGCTGCAGCATCGGCAAAGCGCACAAATGCAACTTTCGGGTCACGCTTTCAGAGCCGTCACTAATGCACTTTCCTGATCTGCTCAGACTCTGTAGTCGGGAGGAACGAGGCATGTCATCGGTGTCAATGAAACCAATTGGCGCACTGGGGGAGGGTGTCATGCTCTCATCCAGCGGGGTAGGCAGTATGATCGGGGTGTCCAATCCAAAGTTAGTCAGTACTTCATCCAGCTGCTGCTCATCTTCTAAACCCGGTGGGCTTGTGGTTAAAGCATGGTGGAGAACACGAGTAGCCATTGTTTTCCCAAATACCAGCCCTTTCAATTCGTAATGTCGGCACCCTTTAGTGCGAAACGAGCCGTTCTTGGGATGTTTCTAGCCAGTGTAGAAATGCAGAAGAATTTATTAGAGGTGTCGGCCAATTATGATAACAGACTTATGCTTGCGTATGTGTAGATAAGAAATAATAGAAGCAAAGTTACATGGCTATTGGTACTCTTATTGAAATCAATAAACTCAATCAATCAAAAACCTAACTTCCACTTAACCATTTAAAAAATGATCAGCTCTAATAGCGTATCCACAATTCGATTCAAGTAGAATAACGTAGACAATGTTAATGCAAACTCATCGATAGATATCTCTGCCACTGAGCTTCTGAACCATCAACAGTATTCGAGACGGGATGCTAATCAAATCCCGTCTCGTTGTTCAGCAAGTCATAGAAGGCCCGATACCCTAATTTCATTCGTTTATACTTTTCTCGACACTGGGTAACTATTTTTCCCGTACCCCCAAGGAGGTTGAGCTTCTCAGTTATGGGAGCCCACTGCGTTGTGTGCAAGCGGCCGGGTTCTATCCGAACCTGATTGATAGCTTCAAGCAAAAATTTGAGGAATGAATATTCCAAGCGAGGGGGCCCTTTCTCTTTGGTGGACATCTGCAAGAAATTAGAAATGGATGCGCCCATCAGAGAGTGTAGGAGCAACGTCATAATCGAAGACGAAACTTGTTTTACCTTAGTCGTGCACACCGATTTCAAATACGATGGACGCTTTCGAGATATGGAGCTGGATGTGGTCGGAGTGGAAGGGGATTTCAAGCTCCTAAGATAGTATCGCGTCTACACAAGATTCCTCTAAAAGAGTTAGCAAACGATATTAGGAGTTGGTAACAAGGAATAGTCAGGACCAGCGATTGGGGAAATTGCTGGAGATCGAATTGAAATTATTGTACAAAACCTGTGAGGACACAATCAACAATTATAGTCAATCACCAACGTCAAAAGCACCGCACCACACCCATATACTAAAAACATAGGCAACAAATCTCACGAAAGGACTCGACTTACATTTGGTGAGACACGGGTTGCAGAACCATCGCGTGGCTGGGGCGGACTACGACCGTGTCTGCTCATCTAATGGCTAGGATCCCTTTCCTCCGGACTGGGTTGCTTGGGTCTGGAGACTGTCCTCCAGCTTCTTCGAGAGTTGGTATAACCATCTGCACTACGAGTTCTCCGATTTAAAGGACGGCCAAAGTTCTTAGTTTCGATGGGCAAGCCACCTCGGGCATTTCAGCTCATGACAAGATGAGACCCTCCCTCCTAATACGAATTCAATGATGTAATCACTGCTATAGGAAGAATCTGATTGCAGAATTGCGTTGGGATTTGGACATCGGTTTGGGAAAGGGGGGAGAGTTGACAGGAGGGGAACGTTATACGAGATTTTTTTTGGAAGGATGGTGATGAGACTCTGTTTAAATAAAATACCGAAGGGGTGGATGGAGGGGGTTGGGGGAAGATGAGAGAAGTAAAGGAGATTGGTGTAGTAGTTGATGGCGATTAACTGCCTATATTATAGTTTTATACTAACAATTAATTTTTAGTTCACAGACGCACAATTTCATACCCACAGCTGCCTGATAGGAGATTTCAAAAAATATCAAGGGGAAGGGGGTACAGATTCGATCGTTTCCCAATGAAGGAGAATATTTCAGTGGAACCGAAAAGTGAAACATTGTTGACAACACAGTGGAGTCATTTCCATATTGGGACAAAGATTGACGAAAAATTTCAATTGGAACATCGAGAGGGGTCAACCTGATTGCATGGGTTTGCGGCCCGGTTCAAAACTTGTTCTGCACCACATTATGACACCATACAGGCCGAGGTAAGGGTTGAGCTTCAGGTTTCCACCCATTCCAAACCAGACTTGAGGATTTTAGACTCCAAAAGCGTCCCAACCCTAGAAACCGGTTCTAAGCCCACTTTCCAAACATGCCCACAACTTCGCGAATCGATCTACCAACCTTGATCGAACCCAGAAAATCTAAAATAAGGGGGGCGACATTTAATAAGAGCTGCAATGGATTAGATAGGTGGTTACAAAACTTATATGATTGAACGAGCCAAACTAAGTGGTTGCATGGAGGAAACATGACCTAAAGTAGATGGAGTAGAAAACAAACAACAGGGAACTTGAGAGAGAGGTGAAGATGATCTACCCAAATGCACAGACTTCCCTTTCAGATCACCGCGCAAATTCAAGGAGGGAGAAGGAGAAACAGAAGCAGCAGAAACCCCCGCGGCCTCGGGGAGAGAATCCGAATGAGTCCCAAATGGGAAACCCTCATGCCAAGGAGGAGCAGCTTTCATCAACGAGCCAAGCTTATCACTAAAAGGAGGATGAGCAACAGCTGAGCATTGATTAATGAGATGGTCAATACAACCACAATGATAGGATCAGAGTCGACTAAAGGGTAAGACAACTTAGCCTGTGGCTTAAGGCCGCACCTTGAGCAAAGCCCCATAAAGACAAAATAATTTTTTTTTGTGTTGTAGATGACCCAAAAATAAAAAGATAACTGAGTTAAGAAAAAAAAGAATGGTAAGATGCAATCTTTTCATATTTTTTATCATGAGTAGACTGATATATTTCTTTCAGACCTCCTAATCCCTTTTTAGATATTTTTGAACTTTTCTCAAAGAGAAAAAATGCTAAATTTCTTAATTGTTCTAATCATAAAGCCTTGATGTCATGTATGAGGGCCTCGTAAAAAAACAATTAATGAGACATTTGAATATTTTATATTAAATTTAATAATTTTCAGATAATTTTAAATATTTTATATAAAAAATATAATACTTTATTTTGCCTTGTGCCCCCATTTGGTTTGAGCCGGCCCTGGATAGGATAAACTGGAAAGTCTCTCATATTGAAAAGAAATCCAGGTCGAGGATGAACCAGCAGGCTGAAACTGAAACTCCGGAGTAGAAGGCTCAAGAACTGGTAATATCACCTTGAAACGCATAAAATCCGAACAATCATCAAAATTATCCACCGCCGAGTCCACTTCTTCCACTTCCCCAAATAAGAGCCAATACGCAAAGCATTATGAAAAGGCAGACGCACCATTAGAAAGCCATGAATTTGCACCCATAAAGCATATATAGAAAAATTCAAACTAGATAAAGTATCCAAAGGGGACCATTCACTCAACAGCAAAAGGAACCCTTTAACATGGAAATTGAAGCACATATTTTTCCCCGAGTCTAGAGAGAGAGGCCAGAGCCTCTCTCTAGACGTTTCCCCTTCCCTTCGCCTGCCCTCCCCCCTTTCCTGTTCCTCCCACCGTCCCCCTTTGTCCTCTCCCTCTTTTGGCCGGCTCCCCTTCGAACCCCCTTATTTTGGTCCCCTTTTGAGTTTGCTTTCAACTCCAGATCCCGGCTTTCCGGTTGGACTTCGGCGGCCACGCTCGGTAAGGACGACATCAGCTGCTCCTGGAGCTCGTCTCCAGCGTTTTTTGGTCACCATTGGCCGACGTGTGTTCCCTCACGCGCGGCCACTCGTGGGCGTGTGGCTTACACTCGATCACCCGTTTTTGGCTATGATGCAAGGGTATAGGTGGTGTCTTGGGGCCATGTTTTCTGGCCGGCTTCCGGTTGGCTAGCGGTTTTTTTTTGTTTTCTGTTGTGTTGTTTTTTCTTTGTGCATTGTTGTCCATTTCGTTGGGCTTTGGGTGTGGACCTCAGTGTCCTTTGGTGCTGGTGTGGACGCTTTCTCGAGGAAGTGGGAGTGCGGTACGCGACTACCCACTCCTCCGGCGACCGCCACTTTCGGCGGCTATTAGTTCGGGTCTTTGGACCCGCTTTGTATTCACGGCCCTTTGGGTCCGTTATTATGCGACCTTTATGGCTATTTGTTGTACTTCCCGTAGGGCTTTCTATGTTGATGTAATGGGCATTATGCCCCCGTGCTTTGTATCCAGCCTCGTTTGGTCGTCTGTATTAGCATTATATGCTTTGTCTGGGTATCAATGAAATATGGATTTCATGTTGCTTAGAAGAAAAAAAAGGAACCCTTTAACATTCAGGGAGCTTGAAGAAGAAGAAGAATACAGGCTTTATGAGCAGGGAGCCAAAATGAAACAAGAAAGTATTCGGGTCAGTATCCTTAATCTTGAGATTAAAATAAAAATTTCCGAGACGAGCGAAGAGTTTCATGAACGGTTGGTTTAAAGACGTTCACTAACCAAAATTTTATTACTCTCAAATTTTATTATCATTACCAAAATTTCACTCAACTCACTTTTTAACTAACTTACGTAACTAAAATTTTAACTATCCTAAAAATTTGTACAAAATTTTGTTTCCAAATGACACGTTAAACAAAATTTTATTGGACACGATACGTCCCACTAATGCTGCGTTTGCACCAAATATTTCACAAAATATTTCACCAACTCCCAATAAAATACTACAATATAATCTCTCTCTCTCTCCCATAAAAAATATAAAAAATTACCTATCTCTTCACTTTTTCACTAAACCCAATATCAACACTAAATCTAATACCAAAAATTTTATAACACCAACATAACCTAAATAAATGAGAGCTTTTTGCTCAGCTTTTACAGGATCAACTTCAAGTTCTGGAAAATCTCGTGGATAATAAGATTAAGATCAGACTGAGAGGAAGCCATTGAAAAACCGAAGGACCAAAGAAGAAGTGTAAGAGGAGAGAACAAAGAAAAGGAGGAGAAGGCATGTAGTAGAAGGCGAGGAAAGAAAAGGCCAAAAGAAGGAGAAAAAGAGGGGGGACACGGGGAAAAGGAGGGGAAAGGATCAAAGTTCTGGAAAATCTCTCTACAAAGAGAGCGGGTTTTTTCTCTCGCTTCCACTTAACTCTTTAACAAGCTACCCTTGCGTTCTTAACAAGCTAGTAAGAGAACTGGTAAAACAAATTTCAACAAAAAAAAGAAAAAGAAAAAGAAAAGAAGATAAATCCTAAGCACTACGTGGAAAGGAAGGCCGAAGAGAACCTGACATGGCGAAGAGTGCGGTAAAGGACGACCTCAACATCGCACTCTCTGAGCAATCCCGAGTTCTCAGGGCGGCGAAAACACTCGACTCCGACCTCGACTTCGCCTATCAACACCAAATGCAAGAAGCCATTAATGCTCACTCGCTCTCCAACCATCAAGCTCGAGGTCTCCACCATCACCACCAAGTCTTGACGTCGACGTTTACTCTCCCAACGACGGCGTATTAGACATCGCTGCGACGCTAATGATGCAAGAGGTGGACAGGTACATGCAAGAACACGTTGACCGCAAGCGAAGCGAGGCGGAGATGAGGAGAATGCGAGAGGATCTGGACCGTCGGATCCACGATCAGAAGTTCGCGGACTACATTCTCAACATCTCCGACGAAGAATGGAGAATCCACGGGGATAATTACCACCACCCGTACCGCATTGATGCTTCATCGTCTTCTTCTTCGTCGACGGCTCTGGTTGACACCGAGTGTTTTAGGCTCTATTTCAAGGGCTTGGTGAGCGAAGAGAACGTTAGAGGTATGAAGGTAATGGTGGCTGGGGCTGGGGTGGCGATGTACGATTCCAAGGATAGGCCGATCTTGCAGGTGAAGAAGAATCTGGAGGCGTTCGTTGATGGTCAGGTCGTGACAAATGAAGTTGCTACACTTGAGGCCCTGATTGAAGGGCTTGATAGAGCTCTCAGCTTGAACTTGAAAAGGATCCCCTTTTTCTGCGATCACTATAATGTTCACCAATATGTGAGTCCAATTTTACTATCATTGTTTTTGCAAATGTTCGGTTCGGTTGTTTTAATAATGGTAGTAATATTTTTGTACGATTAATTATAATTTTTCTCCTTAAATTATCACTCTTATTTTTAAATATTTATATAAACTTTAACTCATAGTAATTCGTTCCAACAAACTATACTTCTCGTTGCGATTTCATCTTCAAACCGACTGAAGTTATTAAATCGAACAATTTTTATCCTATAAACAACACATGATTTTCTCTTTGCTTGAAAAGATAAATTTAAATAGCTCAATTCTAAGTGAGTCATTTTTTAATAAAAAAAAGTTAATTACATATTATTTTTTGACTCTATAAATTGCTAAAAGCACTGTAGACGACTATGAATGACTTAAATGAGGGTAAACTTATCTTTTCATATAAAGAAAAAGTCACGTGTCATTTATGTAGGACAAAAACTATTTGATATAAAAATTTCAGCAGGTTGGAGATGAAATCGCAACAAGAAGTATATTTGTGAGAGCAAGCTGCAATGAGTTAAATTTTGTGGGGTATTTAAGAATCATGTGATAGTTTGAAGGAGAAATTATTATTAACAATTTTTTTTATAAATAATATTCCTCTTAGTATTACGTATTAAAAAAAATCCGAAATGATAAATGGGACTTTAGAGAATGAGAAATGTGGTGAAGGTGGTTCGTCAACCCTAGTTTAATCCTTCCATAAAGGGTTAATTACAAATTTACCACAAATAATTCTTTATTTATAATTTGACCCAGCACCTAAATTAAAACCCTTATATATCCTATGTGTCATGCGGACCATATATTCTAACATTCTCCCACTTGGGCCACATGACACAAGAAAATCCTTAGAGGTGCCAGATTCCTTAATATGACCAAAATTTTATCCATGAATTATTTGTGAACTTCTCCCACTCAGCCAGGAAAATAATCTGCATGAATTATAGCGATAAGACTCCATATATCGAGTCTTCTCTTCCATGTATTACTATGCAAATACATCTCCTAATTAAGTACTGTATGAGCTATATAACTTCATGAATGGACTTCTTATAAGCCATTCGGGTCCAATTTATTTGTCATATGCGCGCAAAATAACTTTATTCTCCAAAATTAAACTTTATGTCTATATAGAACAAATATAGAGAAATAGAACTTACATCGAATTAATGAGTCCCATATATTCCACATGACCCTTAAATTGCTTTACCGGTAATCCTTTGGTCATGGGATCTGCAATCATCAATTCAGTGCTTATATGCTCAATGAGTACCTCTTGTTTCTCAATGTACTCTCTCACTCTGAGATACTTGATGTCGATATGTTTGCTTTTGCTGCTGCTTTTATTATTCTTGGGGAAGAAAACTGCAGCTCTACTGTCACAGAAAATCCTGATCAGCCTCGCTATAGAATCGACAATCTTCAGACCCTTGATGAAATTCCGCAACCATAGGGCCTGTGTTGCTGTTTCATAGCATGCAATGAATTTTGCCTCCATTGTAGACGTAGCAACAATAGTTTGCTTACAACTTTTCCAAGATATAGCCCCTCCAGCAAGTAGAAAGATATACCCTAAATTAGATTTTCTGGTGTCTACACATCCGGCAAAATCAAAATCTGAATAACCAACCACTTCCAACTGGTCGGTAGCCCTGTAGGTCAATATGAAATCTTTGGTGCCTTGCAAATATCGCATGACTTTCTTTGCAGCTTTCCAATGTTCTAAACCTGGGCTGCTTTGGTAACGACCCAATAAACCTACTGCATGAGCAATGTAAGGTCTTGTGCAAACCTGAGCATACATAAGGCTCCCTACTGCAGATGCATAAGGTATACTTTTCATCTGCTCCTCCAATGCATTTTGAGAACTTTGATCTTTATTGAATTTGTCCCCTTTAACAACGGGTGCTACAGAGGGTGAACAATTCTTCATTCTGAATCTCTCTAAAACCTTTTCAATGTAGGCCTTCTGAGACAGTCCTAAAGTTCTTTGTGTCCTGTCTCTGTGAATCTCTATGCCAATGACATATGAGGATTCACCCAAATCCTTCATTTCAAAGTTTTCAGAGAGGAACTGTTTGGTCTCATGTAACATCCCCAAATCACTGCTTGCAAGTAAAATGTCATCCACATAGAGGACTAGAAAAATAAATTTGCTCCCATTGACCTTAAGGTATATGCACTTATCAACAATGTTCTCTATAAAACCAAATGAGGTAATCACCTTGTTAAATTTCATATACCATTGGCGGGATGCCTGTTTTAGCCCATATATGGATTTCCTTAATTTGCAAACCAATTGACTATGCTCACTGAACCCTTCAGGCTGTAACATGTACACTTCCTCTTCAAGATCCTCATTCAGGAATGCCGTTTCACATCCATCTTGTGTAACTCTAAATCAAAATGAGCTACTAGAGCCATGACTGTTCTTAATGAATCCTTCCTTGAAACTGTAGAGAAAGTTTCATGGAAATCAACTCCTTCCTTTTGAGTAAAACTCTTGGCTACAAGTCTGGCCTTATATCGTTCTACATTACCGAAAGCATCCTTTTTGGTCTTATATACCCATTTGCAGCCAATGGCTACAACTCCCTTTGGTAATTCAACGAGATTCCAAACTTGGTTCTTAGCCATGGATTCCATCTCATCCTTCATGGCATCATGCCACATAGTGGAGTTATCTCCAATCATAGCTTGTGAAAACGAACTTGGATCATCCTTAGGTCTAACATCAAAGTCAGACTCCTGGAGGTATACAACATAATCATCAGAAATTGCAGGTCTCCTTACTCTTGAGGACCTTCTTAATTCCACTTGTTCTGTATCAGGTGGATTTTCAGTAGATTCGATTTGAACCTCATCCTCATGAGCTGTCTGTTCTGGGAATGACTGATGCTCAGGGTTATCAAGTTGATTAGCCCTAAACACAATCAAACGTCCTTCATTTGAAGGTAATGTACACTGCTCTTCTGTTTCACCAAACTCAATCATTCGTGGGTGAATACTCCCACTAGGTTCAATATCCTCAAGAAACTTAGCATTACGAGACTCAACAACTATAATGTTATGAGAAGGACAATAAAACCTGAATCCTTTAGAGTGTACTGCATAGCCAATAATAAAACCACTGATTGTCCTTGGGTCTAATTTCTTTATGTTTGGATTGTAGACCCTCACCTCAACAGGACAACCCCATACATGTAAATGTGTCATACTAGGTTTCCACCCATTCCATAGTTCAAAAGGTGTCTTAAAAACTGCCTTAGATGGAACCCTATTCAGCAAATACACTGCGGTCTTTAAGGCTTTACTCCATAAGGATAATGACAGACTTGAATTACTAATCATACTTTTTACCATGTCCATGAGAGTCCTATTCCTTCTTTCAGCCACACCATTTTGTTGTGATGTGCCAGACATTGTGTATTGTGCAATAATGCCTTCCTTTTGAAGGAATTTTGCAAAAGGACCCATCATTTGACCCTTTTCTGTGTACCGTCCATAGTATTCCCCACCTCTATCAGATCTTACAATCTTGATTTTTTTTTCCTTTTGTTTCTCTACTTCTACCTTATAGGTTTTAAAGGCAGTTAATGCCTTAGCCTTATCATTTAGAAGATAGAGATACATGAATCTAGTATGGTCATCAATGAATGAGATAAAGTATCTCTGACCATTTAGGCAAGGGGTAGGAAACGGTCCACATATTTGTGTGTATGATTTCTAGAATCTCAGAACTCCTTTTGGCACCTTTAGTGGACTTGTTGGTATGCTTTCCCTTTATGTAGTCCACACAAGTACCAAAGTCAGCAAAGTCTAGGTCTTTTAAGATCCCAACATTTACCAACCGTTTAACTCTTTCTATGGAGATATGTCCCAATCTCTTGTGCCACAACATAGAGGAGTTCTCATTAATTCGGCTCCGCTTTATGCCAACATCAGTATGCAGGGATAAACAGTTATTTTCAAAATCTGGATTTAAGTCAACTTTAAATAAACCATCAAATAAATATCCACCACCAACAGAAATATCTTTATAATAAATATCAAAAACCGAGTTCACAAACTTAAATCCAAAACCAGCTAAAGATAACTTGGAAATAGAAATCAAGTTTCTAGAAAACTCAGGGATGTATAAAAAACATCTTCTAGTTCCAAAACAAAACCAGTGTTTAAAACTAATTTAAAACTCCCAATAGCCTCCACATGTGACCGCATCTTGTTTCCTGAATAGACGCATAGTTCACTTCCTTTCGGCTTCCTGGTTTTTAGAAAACTCTGCATTGTATTGACAATATGGATTGTTGAACCAGAATCAATCCAAAAAGAATTATGAGGAGCCTCAATTAAAAAAGATTCATGACTCACTAGAGATATGAAAATACCTTTCTTCTCAAGCCAAGCCTTATACTTGAGACAATCTTTCTTCATATGTCCTGATTTCTTGCAGAAGAAGCAATTCATTTTGTTGCCATCACGCTTCATTGGCACCTTGCTTTGCTTCCTCACTTGATGGACAAATTCTCCTTTCTTGGCATGCTCATTCCCATTCTCATTCCCTAAAGCATGAGTAGCCATATGAACACTTTCTGGCTTCTCATTCTTCAGTCTCTCCTCCTCTTGCACACACATGGTCAAAAGTTCATTAACTGACCACTTTTCCTTTTGTGTGTTGTAAGAGATTTTGAATGGACTTTACTCAGATGGAAGGGAATTCAGGATGAAATGCACTAAGAAGGAATCTAAAATCTCAATCTCTATTGCCTTTAATTTAGCTGCCATGTCCCTCATTTCCATGATGTGCTCACGCACTCCTTTAGTACTATCAAAAACTTTACCTGAAAGTTTCTTCATTAGGGTGCTGGCCAATGCCTTATCAGAGGTAACAAATTGTTCCTCAATGGACTTTAGAAAGTCCTTTGCCTTATCGCAAGCAGGGATGGAACCCCTGATGCTCCTGTCGACACGAGATATCGTGAACATCATACTTAAGCGATTAGATCGCTCCCACCGTTCATGTTTAGTATTCTCATCTTTCGTACTTGAGTCCGTTATGGAGGGTGGTGCATCATAACGGAGCGCAAGGTCAAGTTTCATACACCCCAAAGCAAACTCAATAGTTTCTTTCCAGTCAGAGAAATTTTCACCATTCAGCATTGGAACATGGAATGTTCCATCCATAAGTGCAGTAGGAATAGCTGCAACAACCAAAGAAATTATTACTTCCATGCTATGAATTTAAAGACTTTATTTTAAACTAACCAATGTTTATTTAAATAGTAAATTTAACCTTCCTGTGGGTAGAGGTCGCATAACACATGAATTTACTAAACTTAAATGATATTACTAGTAAATATAAACATCAATCAATAAAACTCTCCGTACCTGTGGGCATAGGAAAATCCATTTCTTAATGCTAATTTACTACCTTATCCTAATCAACTCACAAAAATTAATAACTTCCCTGTGGGGCCGAGTCATCAACCTCATGAGTTAATTACAACATAGATGCTCAATTCTTTAGGAAGTTTACCTTATATGACAATTATTATAAATGGGATGCTGTGGCTACACCCAAAAATTTTAAAAATTACAACTTCATGCATCAAAAATCAATTTAGAACTTTATAGTGGTCCAAATAAAAAATATAATCAGAACAAAATTTCTGGGATTTTTTTTTTAAAAATAATAATAAATAATAAATAAATTACTCTTCCGGTCCCGCCAGTTTGACCGGACCGGTTGGACCACCGGCGACCCACCCATGCGGGTCGCAGGACCCGTAACTCGCGGGTTACATGACAGTCTGACCCGATATGGGTCGGACCTTTATGGCCGGATACAATCCGTCCCCTGGAATGGGCTCCAAGCCCTCTGGGCTGACTCAAAACATTTGAGTCAACCCAGCCCTGACCTTGTGCGGGTCAGGCTCACTTATTAGGCCACTTGGCCCATTACCGTACGACCCAAAAGGGCCTGCCCATTGAGTCATTGACGAGGGTTTCCTCGTCGCTTTCATCTGGGCAGCACCCCTGCGCCGCATGAAAGATCTCGCATGAGAGATCTCCCACCGTGAGAGAGATTTCTCTCTTTCTCTGGTTTTGTTTCAAATACACGGAAACCATAGTCAAACAATCCAAGAAATCAACATTGATTCAAAAACCAGATGAAAATCGTATCTTTTCATGGCACAAAAGGACAAAACCTTATCTGTTCATCAAAAGGTAAATCGCATTTGACCAAATTGCACAAAAGACAAAACCACATGAACAACTTGCAAAACATCTAGAGAAAATATATCGAAAGCTGCTGGCATGAAAAGTGGCTGGATTGTATAAAAGGACAGAGCTCTACAATATAAAACCATATATATTCCATAGAGCAATGCAGATGCAGATGCCGGCAAAAAGCCATAAACAAATATGGATTTTATACGATTTTACACTGAGCATAACAACAAAAGGTGGCCTCTGATACCACATGAAAGCATAAACAAATATTCGAATCAAATATGCTTTAATCCATATAAAGAAATTACACAGCGGAAAACTTTATAGATCTAACCTCCTGTCATTGATGCTCAAGCGTTGATGCAGATCTGATATTGAATCTCAATTTTCCCTATAACTCAGAGAGAAAATTGTCAGAGTAATAGCAAGAGAATCTTCTAGCTTATAACCTAACCTTAAGGTTTGCCGTACTTTAGATGGAGTGAACAGGCCAAATATATAGGCTAGGCTAGGGACCCCTTGATAGGTAATAAAAACCCTAGTTTAATCTTTCCATCAAGGATTAATTACAAATGTACCACAAATAATTCTTTATTTAATTTGACCCAGCACCTAAATTAAAACCCTTATATATCCTATGTGTCATGCGGACCATATATTCTAACACAAATTTCCAAGGTTCAAACCACTGGAAAATGGTAGGAAGTCCATTATTTAAACTTCTCTTTTTGAGCTTTTCAATTGCGCTATTACCATTTTCTGAGTTAGCCTCAGTTTGTCGGAGTTGTCAATTATTAGCATGTGCATGTTAATGTCTAAATCACAGCTCAGGTTAGCTCTTTGGAAGTATGTATTACCATTATTCTGTTGTTGCAGAAGATTTTCATTTCTCTTCTCCAGTATGATATGATCAGTTACCATTTCTCCAAGGGCGTGTTAAATGATATATCTGTTTTGGAAGTTCAATTTTGTTTGTTATCTGGTATGCTTGAATTTTATTTGAATTGGCATGATTTATAGTGTGTTGGTGAAGCCTAGTAATGTCAACAATCACATATGAACCAGTGTTTAGAGCCACTGATCACTTCACTCATGTAAACTCTTGCCCTGCAAAGATAGAGGTGGTTGACTTTGTGCTTTTGAGTACAGGTTACAGGCAGAGTACCACCACCTCAGAGCAAGATTGCTGCATTAGTCAATCGGGTGGCGCTTCTTCGAAGAAAATTTATTTCCTGCAATCCATCTCTTGTGGCACAAGATGATATGAAGCACGCCTTTAAGTCTGCAAGAGATGCTATAGTTTCTCAAATTACCTGGCCGGAAGAAACTAGAAATGGCAAGAGTATGAAGGAGACATGCGTAATTTGCTTTGAAGATACCGTTGTTGATGAAATGTTTTCAGTTGATCTTTGCCTGCACCGGTATTGCTTTTCTTTTATGAAACAGCATGTGGAGGTCAAGTTGCTCAGTGGGATGGTAGCAAAGTGCCCTCATGAAGGCTAACTCTGAGGTGAATATTGATAGATGTCGAAAATTCTTGAATTCAAAAGTGGTTCAAGTGATTAGCCAACGCAGGAAGGAATCTTCTATTCCCACTGAGGAGAAAATTTTATTGCCCATATCCAAGGTGTTCTGTATTGATGTCAAAAAGTGAGGTTCTACAATATACTCAAGACTACACAGGCTGTTGCTAAAGAATCCGGACTCGGGAAATGCATGAAATGTCATTACTACTTCTGTATCAATTGCAAAGTCCCTTGGCATTACAATAAGACCTGCTATGATTACAAGAGATCAAATCCTCATTCCTGTCCAGAAGATGCAAAGCTTAAGTCTCTGGCAACAAGGAAACGCTGGAGTGAGTGTAAGAAGTGTAACCATGTAATTGAACTGGCGGAAGGTTGCTATCACATCACTTGCAGGTGCTTTGTTATCCTTCTGTCTATTCTTGTTGTTATCTATAGGAATACATATATCTCTGTATGGTGTCGTCTGTGCTGTTTTATCAAGGGAGAAAAGAAACTAAAAACCGATAAAGAGGACGTACATCTTTGAAATACTAGATGATTGAATAGCTAAAAAATGGGATAGGAAATTGGGTGATGGGAGAATCCATTTCACGGATTGAAAGTGCACTATGAGTCCTCCATTTGCTATGGGATATAGTCTGAAAAACAACAATAGATCCAGTAGATTTGAAGCCCCCGCCCATCCAGAAGTTGTACAAGTCACTGATTACATGTTTGTTTTGTTTTTTTTCCTCTGCGCAAGGTGTCTCTTTTTAACACTTTTCGCTCTTTTCTTCTTGCTAACCATCAGACTTTCCTGCCTCTGTATTTAAATTTTAGAAGATTAGAGATCTTACTCTTCAAGCTTTGAGGCGAAGTTGAAATGATCTTTTATTCCGGAACTAGGAGATTGTTTTTTTTTTGTTACAGATTAATTGCTCGCTTCCTTGAATTTCACTATCGCACACATTTAAGCAGAGATCAGTGGGGGAGTTCGAGATTCCCATTTTAAGCTGTTGTGTGATCATATATACATTCTTTCTCTAACTTAAATTTCAATGAGATTATTATATGAGATGCTAGGCACTTCTGCAAGAATCTTAGTCTTGGAAGATGTTTTTAAATTCGTAGCTGATATGAGAATGTCTAAGAAAAAGGTGCTTCAGATTGTTTGTCTGTGCGCTGAGGACCCAAGTCAAAGGCAAGCGAGAACAGAGTAGATAGGGAACAAAAAATGCTTGTGGTCTGGGATCCCATACAAACAGGGATTATTCGATGGAGCGGAATGAGATCAATGGATAAATGTACCCAATTTCAAATAGTTGGATAGAAACTCTGCAGGACATGTAGTGTTCATTCCATGAAAGGTTGGAATCTGCATAGTAATTAGAGATTTCCTGCTTGGAATGGAACCTAAATTAAATTTGCTGACGAACATCTATTTTCCATATAAGGTTTGATTTGTATGCGCTCATTGTTTTTCAGATGTGAGTATGAGTTCTGCTATAACTGTGGAGCTGCGTGGAAGAACAAACAAGCCACGTGTTCCTGTCCCCTTTGGGTTGAGGATAATATACGGTTCGAGCAGGATAGATACGTTGATAATGAGGATGAAGATGAAGATGCTGAGTACTATGAAGACGAAGATGAAGATGAAGATGAAGATGAAGATGCCGAGTACTATGAAGATGAAGATGAAGATGAAGATGCTGAGTATTACGAAGATGAAGTTGAAGATGCTGAGTATGAAGATGAAGATGAAGATGAAGATGAATATATCGAGTACTATGAAGATGAAGATGCTGAATACTATGACTCTGATTCGGATTTTTATTGAACAGATATTTTCCCTTCTCCTATGCTCTCTCTCTCTAGTGGTTTGGCAGTATTTTAAGGTAGAGCTGGTGAAGGTCATCGGTACTCCATTTTCGGCTTTTCCGCCTGAAAATGCAGGATGTGGAAGGTGCCTTTATTTTTTTAAGTTCGTCCCTTACTCAATTTCTTATCGGGAGTTGTGGGATGAAGTGCTGCATTACTCCACGATGGTGGGGTAAACCCCCTCTAACGTTTTCTCCCCTTCGCTTCGTTCTTTCTCCTCGGAAGTATTTATTGAGTTAGTTTTTTTAATAGACAATTGGTGGAGCAGGACAGAACCTGTGGGTGTGGAGGGATTCGACCTCAGTACTAACCCTCCCCAAAGGAAGGAGGTGCCAGTTGAGTTAAAGCTTACTGGCTACTGAGTTAGTTATTATTAGAGTAGAAGCGTTTATCGCTTCACTTGTTTAATTTGTCGATAGCTTCAATTGTTTAAATAGCTTCGATTGTGGTCGGTTCGCAAGCCGTATGAAGGCTTGCTTACGCCTCCTTCCAATCGAGAAAAAATAATTTATATAAAAATACTTGGGGGAGACCCCCAAATTGTCTATTCTGATATAAAAGCTTCATAAATCTATGAGATAAGCCTAATTTCATTTGAATACTGAATTCTACCTACCTTGAGACTATTTGCATTTATTTTCTAGACATAAATGCTTCAATTGTGATCCCATTAATTTTCAAAATATTATCATCTCATTGCCCAAATGTTCAATAAGGAATATGGCAAACTAAGGTTGCTTGTGTGCAATCCTCCGATAGCACTGCAAATTCTATATGGATCCTTATTCTATCCTAATTTGATTTACTGCCTATTATAACTTCCAAGAAATAAAGTAAACCCACAAATTTACGCTTTTTATTTCCTAAATTAAAGTCTACATGTCTCCTATTTATTATAAGCTATACTCACAAAAAAATTCAAACTCGATATTAAAATTCTGATTCTCAGAGCAATTACTAAGGATATTGAAAAGGGAATTTTATTGAGTCATAGTATATGGAACCCTACATACCCAAAAAAAATATGGAACTTTAAAATGAAAAAAGGCAAAATAAAGGAACAAATGATCTCATTCTATAACTAGGCTAAAGAAATTTATTGAGTCATAAAATTCAGCCCGACAAATGTCCCACTTGAACAGTTGAATTGCCTTTGATCGGGGTTGCCCATATTTTAGGTGTTAGTGAAAATGGTGGAGTTAATGGAAAATGATGTTTGGAATTTTTTTTTTTAAATTTATTCACTCGGAAAATGTGAGTAAAAAAAAAATGATATTACAATTTACAAACTTTTTACTGATAGTTAAGGGTTTTGTATGTAAAGTTTCGTTGAATTAATTAAAAAAGGTAATATTCTATTTGGGTTAAATCGTTTACTCTTTTTAAGGAAGTTCAATTATTCCCTGACTCGAGTTTTAAATAAAATGTGTATAAAAAATACTTAATCTTATTGAATGAATTAATCAAACCAAGTATTTTTCCTGATTAGATAGTTGGAAGTAATTCAGAAAAAAAAGATAGTTGGAAGTAAAAAAAGTGTGGAAGTATGGTAGCATTGTGGGTCCAATGTGACTAGGGTTATGTTCGTTTTCAAAAAAAATTCAGGATTCAAATACATTCACAAAACTACCACCCCCACATTTTTACTCAAACCGAACATATCCTAGATTTTGCACTTTTAGACATATTTGAGTCAAAATTTTGACACTAATAAAATAATTCTCTAAATTTTTTATCAACAACAATCATCAATTTTCATTTAAAAAAAATATTAAAAAATCATTCAAAATTCTCTCTCTTCACCAACTTTAATAATCTAAATAAAATTTCAATTTCCAGCTTTGAAATTTTGAATAATTTGTGGACTGAAAAAACAGTGGGTAAAAGTTACAGATAAACTCCCCTCAAGCCATTAGTATGTCTTTTTTTTTAATCATAATAGCAGCACATTTCATTAATAAAATCAAGGAGGTTGAAAAACCTCAGGAATACGCTCTAAAGGGCGAACTAGACAATCCGAAGAGTCGGCGGGCCAACGAGCAGGATGACCCTGAAGGGGCAGAAAAACCTTATCAGGCAGCAAACTAATATGATTAGCAGAAAAGGAAAGACAATGACGAAATATGGTGGCACGAGCAGCAGTTGGAGGCGACAAACTGACAATGGAAGTGGAGGAGCGTTTGATCCACGCGCGCATGGGCCCCCACGCGCCGCCCGGCCGGTCATCGGATATGACCCCATGAAGCGCCCGAACGTCCATATGCGTTCCACCTGACGCGTGTATACAGGAGAGGTCCGCATGCCGCTGAAAAATAAAGAAAAGGGGACGGGCGCGTGAGAGCACACGCGCCGTCCCTTCGCCGGTTGGCCGGTGTAGAAATCCTCTCTAGTCGATGTAGATGTTGCCCCCGCTTGTTGTGGTCTTCAAAAACCTCCAGAATAGCGTAGATCTAGCTACTAAATTCGCCGAAAAAAAACCCTAAAAGTGGCCGAAAATGGAGACTTATTGAGAGATCTGGGCATATAGGACAAGAGTAGAGGATGAGTGGGGGGCGGGAGGAGCTCTAAACAAGAGGGGAGAGTCAGGCAGCCACAAAGGTAAAAATTCTAGAGAGAAGGCAGAGCCTCTCTCTCTAGAATCCTAGGACCGGCTATAGGTGTTCCAACTCTTTCAAGCCATTCGTTTGTCAAATTGGCTGTGTTTGATTTATAATTTGGACTTTCAAAATTTTAAACATAATAAAATAATTAATATATAATTTCTCTCTCCCGCATTAAACCATTATTTTTCTCTCTAAAAATATAAAAAAGTTCATTCAAATTATCTCTTCATTTTTCACAAATTTCAATACCTTAAAATTTTATAATTTCCAAAATTTTAACACTTAAACAAACATAGGTGAGATACCATATTTTTTTTAATTCATTTTGTCTCCTCCACGTTGATATCTCCTATTGTCAACGTGGCACCATTCTAATAAGGGTCCGTTTGCCATGTAAAATTTTACAAAATTTTACACCCTCTCACAATAAAATACTACTATATAATCTCTCTCTCCCATCAAATCATAACTGTTCACTACAAAAAATATAAAAAATTACCTCTCTTCACTTTTTCACTAAACCCAATACCTAAAATTTTAACAACACAAAAATTTTACAACACAAATCCTAAGAAGCTTTTTAAGGGTATGTTTGAGGGTGAAAATTTTGGGTATTGGAGTTTTGAAAATATTATAAAGTAAAGAAATGTTATTGGAGTTGGTGAAAAAGCGAAGAGAAAGAGGGATTTTTAATAAGTATTATAATAATAAAAAATTATGTGGTGAATTTTTTATGATTAAACCCAAATATTTGGACTCCAAACATCCCCTAAGATTTTGGCCCCACTTGTCTCCCTCGCTTCCACTTCTTTAACAAGCTACCCTCGCGTTCTTAACAAGCTATCCTTGCGTTTATTTTACTCTCTTTCAAAACCCTAATCAGAGGAACTGGTAAAATAAATTTAACCCAAAAAAAAACAGAAAAAAAAGACGAAGAAGATAAATTTAAGCACTGAGCAGAAAGTTTTTCCCTCACTTTCCTCCGAGCCATATAGTGGAAACCTGGAAGGAAGCCCCCAAGAGAACGTGTCATGGCGAGGAGTGCGGTAACGGACGACCTCTACACCGCACTCTCTGAGCAATCCCTTGTCCTCATGGCGGCGAAAACACTCGACTCCGACCTCGACCTCGCCTATCAACTCCAAATGCAAGAAGCCATTAACGCCTCCCTCGCTCTCCAGCCATCAGGTTCGGGGTCTCCACCACCACCACCAACTCCTAACGTCGACGTTTACTCTCCCAACAACGGCGTATTAGACATCACTGCGACGCTAATGATGCAAGACTTGGACAGGTACATGCAAGAACACTTTGACCGCGAGCGAAGCGAGGCGGAGATGAGGAGAATGCGCCAGGATCTGGACCGTCGGATCCACGATCAGAAGTTCGCGGACTACATCCTCAACATCTCCGACGAAGAATGGAGAATCCACGGGGACAATTACCACCGCCCGTACCGCGTTGATGCTTCGTCGTCTTCTTCTTCGTCGACCGCTCTGGTTGACACCGAGTGTTTTAGGCTATATTTCAAGGGCCTGGTGAGCGAAGAGAACGTTAGGGGTATGAAGGTAAGGGTGGCTGGGGCTGGGGTGGCGATTTGCGATTCCAAGGATATGCCGATCTTGGAGGTGAAGAAGAATCTGGAGGCGTTTGTTGATGGTCAGGTCATGACAAATGAAGATGCTACGCTTGAGGCCTTGATTGAGGGGCTTGATAGAGCTCTCAGCTTGAACTTGAAAAGGATCACCTTTTTCTGCGATCACTATAATGTTCACCAATATGTGAGTCCTATTTTACTATCATTGTTTTTGCAAACGTTCGGTTGTTTTAATATTGATCGTAATATTTTATGTTTGGTTGGTGGGGATTTCACGTATATTTTATTTATAAAACGGAAATTGTAAAGGGGATTTTAGAGAATGAGAAATGTGGCGAAGTGGGTTCGTCAAGTCATGATTAGATGTACTTGGAATTGGGATACACCTGCGTTGATACGAGTTTGTGTCATGTTGACGATGGTTCAATGGTCGGATTAACCGGTTGAACTGCAAAACAGTGACGGTGAAATCCCATTGCGATTGGTTGTTGTTGTTTGTTACTTACATAATGCACGACACTTTTGGATATAGGCAAATATACAGTCTCTTCACATAACGTATGTAACAAGTTTTGTGAATTCACTTTGGAGGACGCAAGTCCTTGCATTTAGTGTGTCAGTTCCCTTCCAATGTCCAAACGACTGGAAAACGGTAGGCCGTTCATTATTTAAACTTCTCTTTTTGAGCTTTTCAATTACGCTATTACCATTTTCTGAGTTAGCCTCAGTTTTTCAGTGTTGTCAATTATTAGCATGTGCATGTTAATTTCTAAATCACAGCTCAGGTTAGCTCTTTGGAAGTACGTATTACCATTATTCTGTCGTTGCGGAAGATTTTCATTTCTTTTCTCTAGTATGATATGATCAGTTACCATTTCTCCTAGGACATGTTAAATGATATATCTGTTTTGAAAGTTCAATATTGTTTGTTATCTGGTATGCTTGAATTTTATTTGAATTGGCATGATTTATAGTGTCGGTTGGTAAAGCCTAGTAATGTCAACAATCACATACCCAACTCGGTTTTCTTAAAAAATAGAGAAATTAGAACCAAGTCAAGATGATACGGATAAACCTCTTCTTCTTGTGCCAAAGATCTTACCATTTCTGAAGGAGCTGGAGTTATATCACCTTTCAATTTCTATTCAAGAGTTCTTATGTGTTTCCACACCCCCTCGAGACCCCAAAAAATGGACAAATTCCTTTTCTTTTCCTATAGGAACAGATATTAAGATTCGTCACTACAAAAAGGATAATGATAATCTCACCATTAACTACTTCATTTATGAATTTCATAGTAATAGAAATATATGTTCTACCGAGACAGAATTTGTAACGCATGAACCAATGTTTCGAGCCACCGATCACTTCACTCAATGTAAGCTCTTGCGCTGCAAAGTTAGAGGTGGTTGACTTTGTGCTTTTGAGTACAGGTTACAGGCAGAGTACCACCACCAAAGAGCAAGATTGCTACAGTAGTCAATCGGGTGGCTCTTCTTAGAAGAAAATTTGTATACTGCAATCCTTCTCTTGTGGCACACGATGATATGAAGCACGCCTTTAAGTCTGCAAGAGATGCTATAGTTTCTCAAATTACCTGGCCGGAAGAAACTAGCAATGGCAAGAGTATGAAGGAGACATGTGTAATTTGCTTTGAAGATGCTGATGTTGATGACATGTTTTCAGTTGATCTTTGCCTGCACCGGTATTGCTTTTCTTGTATGAAACAGCATGTGGAGGTCAAGTTGCTCAATGGGATGGTAGCAAAGTGCCCTCATGAAGGCTGTAACTCTGAGGTGAATATTGATAGATGTCGAAAATTCTTGGATCCAAAAGTGGTTCAAGTGATTAGCCAACGCAGGAAGGAATCTTCTATTCCCACTGAGGAGAAAGTTTATTGCCCATATCCAAGGTGTTCTGTATTGATGTCAAAAAGTGAGGTTCTACAATATACTCAGATTACACAGGCTGTTGCTAAAGAATCCGGACTCGGGAAATGCATGAAATGTCATTACTACTTCTGTATCAATTGCAAAGTCCCTTGGCATTACAATAAGACCTGCTATGATTACAAGAGATCAAATCCTCATTCCTGTCCAGAAGATGCAAAGCTTAAGTCTCTGGCAACAATGAAACGCTGGAGTGAGTGTAAGAAGTGTAACCATGTAATTGAACTGGCAGAAGGTTGCTATCACATCACTTGCAGGTGCTTTGTTATCCTTCTGTCTATTCTTGTTGTTATCTATAGGCATACATATATCTCTGTATGGTGTCGTCTGTGCTGTTTTATCGAGAGAGAAAAGATACTAAAAACAGATAAAGAGGACGTACATCTTTGAAAAACTAGATGATTGAGTAGCTAGCAAATGGGATAGGAAATTGGGTGATGGGAGAATCGATTTCACGGATTGAAATTGCACTATGAGTCCTCCATTTCCAATGGGATATAGTCTGAAAAACAACCATAGATCAAGTAGATTTGAAGCCACGGCAGCCAGAAGTTGTCCATGTCACTGATTACATGTTTGTTTTGTTTTGTTCTATGCGCCAGGTGTCTATTTTTAACTCTTTTCGCTCTTTTCTTCTTGCCAGCCATCAGACTTTCCTGCTTCAGTATTTAAATTTCTGTCCCCAGTTCATACTCGAAATCTCTTAGACTCTTCCTGAGTTCCTTGATCTTCTTCTCACCAAACACGCTGCTATTGAAATAGTTTCTCCATTTTTCTACAAATTTGCCAAGTGGCAAGCAATGAACGAAAAGAAGAATTGCTCCCAAAGCTACTACTAACCTGTTTCCTCTTTTTCTCATCAACTTGATGTATTTCTTAATTTGATGTTTAGTGTTCCAATTTTATGTCAATACCAGAGTCTGATTTAGTTTTGCCAGCCTCTGTGTTCATGTCTTCATCCAATAATGAACTGTATTTTGTTTCTAATATAGGCAAATGTATGATTACAAAGTATTGTGCTCTATATGTAGATTAATAAAAACAGAAAAGCACCAAAACAAATCCTGGCTCCGCCATCAGTCTGCCCCTCACTCCCACTTCTCTCTTCTGTGCATAAACAAATATCTCATTTGGTTGGTTTAGGAGATTGGTACTTTTCTATCCTGTCCTAATCTTTCTTATAACATTCTTCCCCTTTTACTTCTAAAAGGGAAAAAGTCATATAGCGGCCATGCTCTGTTTTTTTGTTCGTGTTAATGTCATTTTGGATTTTTCCTCTGCAATGTTTTCGCAGATGTGGGCATGAATTTTGCTATACTTGTGGAGCTGAGTGGAAGAATAAGAAAGCTACATGTTCCTGTCCAATCTGGGATGAGCGGAACATCATACGTGATGTACAGCAGAGGCGATGATTAGAAGTTTCTGTACGATGATTCTTTCTAGTTTCTACAACCTCGTCTGGTTGGATGAGTCTATATATCTGTTACTCAACGCTTTTATTTCTCTACCTTATTTGGTTTAGCTTTTGTTGGCTTAAAACACATCATGCCATGGCTTTTCAGCTTTTGTTAAGTTATTAGTCTCTCATTACACGTATTACAGATTTCCTGCGGTGATCAATCTATAGTTGTTTCTCTCTCCCTTTATTCCATCATGTTTGGTATATTTTAGTGGGAAAAAAATTTAAATGTAGAGGTTTTTAGGTACATGTCTTGTAGGTTGAAATAGAATTTGGAATTAGGTTGCGATGGAGATAGATTTTCCGCACCCCAGAAAGCCTGCAAAGACCTTATAAAGAGAAAGCCTAAGCCCATCCATGAGTATACAGGGTTCCTCGCGAGCTAAGAGTCTGGCCCTGTAGATAAACCGACAACCCTCTTAAATAAAGATCACGTCAAAAATAAAAAGCAAGGTGTATGGGAGGTTAATTATCCCATTCCCTGACACGATGGATAATAGAAAGAATAAATCTTCGTCATTAAATGGGTAACCGAAAACTGCCTCACTAAAGATTAAAGGTAGGAGGAAAAGTGTAGGTCCTACACCACTAATAAAAACCAAAAGGCACGAGATGAGAAAGAAACCGAGATCCGAGGAAAGGAAACATATGCTAAAGCCCAAGATAGAAAGAAAAAGGATAAATAGAGAAGAAAAAAAGCGAACAAGGTATATAGTTCTCTCTCTAAAACACACGCTAAAAATACGAACCAAGAAAAGAAAAGAGATGACGAGGGCTGATAATGGCATCAGAGAAATCCCCCTACGGTGAGGACTCTTAGTTCTAGTATGTTATTTTGCTTGCAAGAGGAAGGAAGGAGATTTTGGACTTTTCAACACGTCCCAAGGACTTTGAGTGTAGCTCCCTCGGACCTCTAGCCCAATTGATTCTTATGATATGCTGATTAAAAATAGTTTCATCAGTTGGCGCCATCTGAGGGAACTCATAGTTCTTCAAACTAGTTATCCCACTTTCACGACGTGAGCAAGGAACTTGGTAAAACTTTTCATTAGTACGACCTATGGAAGATGGTTACAAAAGCTTTCACGTGGGGAAAGGCACCTGAAGTGACCCTAGACACACCCCCACTGCAGGCCAGTAATACTCAGACCCCAACTGGGACTACTAAGACAACGTTTGTTTCCCAAAATTTTGACTGGCCGCCTCACTAGAAAGCCCCTAGCTTGAGTATACACCAAAACCATGTTGAAAGTCTGCGATTTCCTGACACCATTTAATAAAGAAGCCTTGGAGGTTGATGGCACCGAGGACATTTCAAAGATCATGGCTGTGATAAACGAGCTAGCAACAGAAAGTGATTTCTTACATCATCTGGCACGAAATAGCCATAAAATGTATGCTGATCAAACGGTAGAGGCTCAAAATTTCATAGGGGTCGAAGAAATCTTTAAAGCCCGGGAGGCAGCCCGAACGACCTAGAGTGGAAGGCCGGAAAGGAAGAGAACAAATGCGGACACCACCAACTGATACAAGGGAAAAATCTGTACGCCAGAGAACAGAACGCCAAGCACTACTCCTAAACCTGCAAGGAGAGGCGATCAAGGGTATACTCCGTTTAACGTATCACTCAGGGAAATCTTGATGCAAATTGCAAACAATCCGATTCTACTGAGTTTTACTTCTTTCTTTTTTTTGCCTTCCTATTCAAATGAATGTTAACTTAAAGTATAGCTTTCTTCACCATCTTGCTAACATCTCTATTTCAGGTTCAAAAATCACTATCCACCAATTGTACCTTTTGGGATGAGGCTAACCTGTATTCATTTATTTGAATCCAATGCAAAGTAACTCATTGCACAATAGCTCAGATCTATGCGGTTGAAACTTCATTCCTAATTCAGAGTTTCCGTATTTCACAGTATTGCCATTGTATCATTGTCTATGATACTGAGCTACATAAAGTTTAAGGCATAAAGATCAAGGCCGGCTCAGATGGGTAGGCAGATGAGGCAATCTCCCTAATTATAAAAGTCTTATATTATAGTAAAATTAAAATTGAGAAAAGAAAAAGTCTATTTTTTTTAAAATAAAACTTAATAAAAGGCCAAGTAGGTACATATACAAATTAGTTTACAAAATTGAGAGTGAATTTATATTTCAATTTAGTTTTTATAGGTTTTTGTTAAAAGTTATTTTTTATTTTTTTTATTGTTGTTACAAGGCTAATAATTAGATATGAAATGTTATTCAAAATAGAAAAAGGTTTTTAAAATGTTTTCAAAACCGTTAAACAAACATAGAAGGAAAATGGGCCTCTAACGCCCCACTGCTTGCTGAACATTTTTGCTCGGAAGTTGAATGTCACAGATTTGACATTACTATTTGCTTACAGCTAACGCCCCACTGCTTGCCTTTGCAGGAAAATGGGCCTCTAGTCTAAGAAGGCCACCTATGTGCGTCAAAATGCGCCTTTGTCCTGTCACATACAATTTATCTGCGGGGGAAGCCTCATCAAGACCAGGTTTCTTGTTGTTTTGGTTTTCAAATATTCTTTGCAGTGATGATGTAGCCCCATATATAGAGCTAAAAATGAAGATATGAACTCCCAATGGTGAAGATCTCAGATTTTAATCGACTGTATGGTTAATATTTGCAAGTTCCAAAATGCTTGATTGGCCATTAAAGACCTGCAGGGTGATTGTGTGTAGTCTTGAAAACTGCAAGAAATTACTTCCTTCTCTATGGAGTAGAAGCTATATCTTTCTGTGCTTGGTCTTACTTATTATTACCACTATGTTTACAGATGCAATTATTATATGATATAGGGAAGGGATAGTTGATGGAGCTGACTATAGCTTAGGAAGCAGAACAAACGTCTGTTCGCTTGGCTGGACTCCTCAGTCCTCAACTTCAAGAGTAAATTTTGATGCAGAAGGGAGTTCATCAGAATGGAATTTAGAGAGGTATTATGCAGCTTCGTCTTATTCAACTTGCTCTTCAAGTGGAGTGCGTGATTTAGGTCGAATTCCATCTCTTTGGTCTGAGAGGAGTCACAAGGGATCCGAGATAAATGAAGCAATTTCTCAGTCCAATGAGAATCTTCATCACTCATCCGATCCCACTTTAGCGGTATGCACAAGGTTCTTCTATGCTATACCAAGGAGCATTTGCAGTTTTCAAGTTGAAACTTTAAACATTTGACTGATTCGTGCAGATGGAATTTCAGATTACAGTCACTTTTATCAATCTGAAGAGTCCAGACCAGATGCTGAAAATGCAAGGCTAGAAGGTTTTCTAGCAGGAGAAAGGCGAGCCAAAGCCGAGAAAGTTGCAATCGAGGCTATGAGCAGGGTGAAGTCATATCTTATTCTTGGTCGTAAAGTTATTTCTGGTGATTTTAGAAATGTTTTGTTATATAGCTGAACTAAATAACTCACCTTTTGCACATTTATTTTTTGAGATTATTTACATAGAGAAGATATCCAACTTTTTAAGTTTGACACACTTGTGCACACACGGGCATTTTTTCCTGTATGGGACCTGGAGTGCAGGGGGTGTTCCTTGAAATCTCTCCATTTTTTTTATTTGTGAGCGTAATTCTCTTTTGATGTAGTTTAGCACTATTAAAGTTGTTTTTTCTATTATTAGGAACATTCAATTCTTTGGCCTCGAGTCTCAACAGAAAGTGACTACATCCTATGTAGTAGTCATTGGTCTTGGAGGGGTTGGCAGTCATGCTGCGTCTATGCTTTTGAGATCAGGGGTGGGTAGGCTTCTCCTTGTGGACTTCGATCAGGTGTGTTCTTGGATGACTTATTTCCAACACTTTTGGGTTTCTAATGTTTTTTGATGTGATGTTTGTGGTCTCTTGTTGTGTTTAGGGCCTATCTAATGGGTTACCAACTTCATTTGGCTTACACAACTTTTTGGAATCATAGCCTTTCTGCTTTATTGTCGATCCTCGTGGTCAATCCACACATTTTTTGCTGTCTCGTAGTTCATTTTACATATATTTGAATATATTGAAGTCATCTGCAATTGCTTATTTGACAGAAATTTTAATTGCACTGATGAGCCATTGGTTTATTTTTAATTGAATGCACATTGGTGTCAAAGAGTGGTTTGATGTTTATCTATGATTTACTCATCATGTTTCTATTTGCCTTTCTATAATTTTGTTGCATAATCTTCATATTGCTTTACAGTGCTTGTTATTCATCAGCAGTCCAACAATTTTGTAAGGTTTCTAATGTGTGTTTAGCTGGAAGAAAAAGCAATCAGAGGTCAATCTTCTGATGGATGAAGTTGAACGGGCTCAAACAAGACTAGTTAGTCTTGAGGTCCAATATGAAATGTCCCTTCTATTTGTTGTCGAATGACATGGATGGATAGATAAACTCAGTTCTGAATTTGATTTCTATGTCCATATTATTTCTATTTTGTTATTTCAACTTGTTTATAATTTAATGTATACTTTTGAGATATTTGTTCGGCTGAAATTTGGTAAATTGTCTTGTGTGTGGTGGAATGTATTAATCCATATTATTCCTATTCTCATGACTAATTGAAACTTGTACTTGGCTGTTGCTTTTCTGGAAACCTATTGCCTGATTTTCAATTTTATGTTTTTCTACTTCTAGATTTTGGTTTCATTAGATTGTAGAGAATTACTAATTACGTCCTAGAGACTTTGAGCTTAATGTCCAGAAACAAGCCTAATGTTTTGTTTATTTCTCACGTGATATTTGTTTTCAATTACAGGAATTCAAGAGGATGTTGATGCATGAAAGGTGGAAGATTTTAATTGGTTCTTACTTATTGTGTTGTATTTGATTATTTTAGTTGGTCCTTTATTTATTGTTATTTTATATTAGAAACTTGTTACTTTTTAAATTACTTGTAGAGATTCTTGTGTTTATTGTAAAACATTATTAATAAATGATGAAATATATTTTGTTTTATTATCCTTGTTTTTTAAGTTTTTATATCTAATGAATTATGGTTATTAAAATAAATTTGTATTACCAATTAAAAAAACATGTATATAAAAATATAGGAAAAAGTTAGTGGTGTTTTAAAAATGCTAGCACATTGCAAAAAAAACGATGCTATAGTAGGTCTTTTGGCATATACTAGTGTTTTTTTGTGCTATAGCAGCGGTCAGCGACCGCTGCTATAGCCTTCTTTTTGGACTATGCCAGCGGCTTAAAAACACCGCTAAAAAAATGCTATTGTAAATCAGGACAAACGCTAACGTTTTATACAAACGCTGCTAAAAAACCGCAGCTATAAGTGGAGAAACGCCATCGTTTTTAAAAATGTCGCTAAAAGATCGCTGTTGAAAATTAGGAGAAACGCCAGCGCTTTTTTAAAAATGCCGCAAAGAAATCAGGAGAAACTCCAGCGTTTTACAAATGCTGCTAAAAAACTGCTGCTATAAGTTGGGAAACGACATCGCTTTTTTAAAACGCTGCTAAAAACTGTTGTCGTAAGCTGTGGCATTACCAGCGATTTAAAAACGCCGCTAAGTGACAGCTGTTAAAAGGTAGGGAATCACCAGCGTTTATGAAAACGCTGTTGAAGACATTCCCCGACAGAGAAAAGACAGCGGTCGGAAATCGCCGGTGAAACCGTCGGTAAAATTTTAGCGGCATTTTTTGGGCTTTTGCCAACGGTTTTCCGACCGCTGTTGTGTCCTTTTTTTGTAGTGACCCTTTTCCCAAGCTGGCCAGACTACCCTGATCAAATATGTTACCATATCTTTGCCTCAGTATTTTATGCAGTCTTTGCTTTTACCAGTTGACTGGTGTGGATAGGTAGATCGGTTCATCAAAGATTTTTGGTGGGATTTTTCGAACTTGAAGAAAAGGAATTACACCCCTAAGGCATGGTCTATTATTTGCCAGCCTAAGCATGTGAGCGGTTTGGGGTTAAGACGCTTGGAGGAGATTAACAGAGCTTTTATTTTGAAATTGGCTTGGAACTTCTTGAATCAACCGGACGCTTTGTGGTGGGTATTTTGAAAGCCAAGTATTTTCCTACTTCCTCGTTACTGGAGGCAAGTGCTAAAAGTGGTGCTTCCCTTGTTTGGCAAGGTATTGTCCGTGTTCTGGATACTCTTAGGCAGTCTATCTGCTTTCTTCCCTGGAATGGTTCCATGGTTCGTTGGAGGGAGGACCCGTGGTTGCCTTTGGAAGATCATCATAGACCAGAGTGGCTACCTCTTGGTTATAATTCTTCTTCTTTATCGTTTGTTGCTGATCTTGTAGACCATGTCTCTAGTGGATGGAATAGACCCCTTTTGGATTCCTTATTCTCATGTAGCACGGTGTCCAACATTTTAGTCATGCCTCCTTCTGATCCCCTAGCCCAAGACTTTCTTATTTGGACCCATGATCCGCATGGTCATTTTTCGATAAGTAGTGTTGTCCAAAATTTTCAACATGCTCGTCATTCCCATCATGTTTTCCTTCCTGATAAGGTTTGGAGAGCTCTTTGGAAGCTTCCACTTCAGGATTGTCTTAAGCTGCTATTATGGAAGGTTGCGGTTGAGGCTCTACCTGTACATGTTCCCTCGTATCGACTAGGGCTGTTCAGTGCCACCGGAAAATTTCGGTGGCACTGGACCTGGCATCGACACCGGCACCCCTGTGTAGGTGCCGGTTTAGCAATTTGGGGGAAACTCGGGGGTATTCCCCGTTCCCGGGTTACCCGGGACCGGGAACACGGGGGACTGGGAAATCAGGTTTCCCGCTTTTTTTTTTTTTAATTAATAAAATCAAAACGAATATGCTCTGGCCCTCCTAAGTCCCCTCACCACGCCTGCTGGCCTTCGTGTTTCACAGACCTTCGATTCCCTAGTCTCCTCCGGCCCTTCCGAAAGCTTTTTGCCCATCGGCCCCATCCCACCCCGTGCCTCTCTCTCTTGCGGACCTGCGCATGGTTATCAATCCTCGGCCACGATGGTGAGTCCCGAGGTCCGGCGTTCCGAGAAGGTTTTGAAGCATGGGTTATCAATCCTCAACGACCCCAAAAAGCGATCCAGCCTTGACCACGATGGTGAGTCCCGAGCATGTTTGTTTGTGATTCAAATTGGGTATTAGCTTGTTGATTTGGATTGGGCATGGATTATAATTGGATTGGATATTGCGAAGTGTTTAGATTCTGGATTGGTTTGGTTTTTTTATTCAATTAGGTTTTGTCTATTTTGCAGTATCATCACATATTTATTGATGTGAATTGACTTGAGTGTGACGTCTTTGTCATAGGAGTAGCCCGAGTCTCTCTCCCCCTCCCCTCCCTCTCTTGCGAACATTTTTGCTTAAGTATCAAACTACTGGAATTTTCATGTTATGAGTAAGCAAATGTGGTTCGGATTTGGAGTACTTCTATTCTTCATGGTCAAGGTGAAAGTGATGCACCTGCTGGTTCTGTTGCTGGCACTCTCCAGGTAATTTTCTTCGTTGGGAAATGGCTCCCTCAAAACAATAATTTTTTACTGTGGTCAGTCTTTGTAATGTAGCTTCTAAAAGTTCCATAGTTTCCATTGGAAAATGGCTCCCTCAAATCAATAATTTTCTCACTACTAATTCTACAGTAGACACATGTTGGTGATGTTGCTGATTTCATCAGAAGCAAAGTATCGTCACCACCAGTGTTACTTGGGCATTCATTTGGAGGGCTAATCATTCAATTTTACATTGCAAATGTGAAGAAACACCAGAATTTGGGTAACCTCCTACCTGGTTCATATTTGCAAACACATTTTAGATCTAACTCAGGCCAAGGCTGCCAAAGTTCAATAAAGCCAAAAACAACTTATAGATATTAACTATGGAGATAAACTACAGTTTTAGTGTCCATAAGTATAATTGATAATCATTCAAAACCTTGATGACTGAGCGTCTTTTAATACATCAATGTCTATACATTGATTTTTGATTGGATTGTATTAGTTTTGAATTTGAATTCTATTAGATTGGGTTGGATTATTGATTTTGGTTTGGAATTTGGATTTTATTAGTTTTGATTGTATTAGTTTAGAATTTGGATTGTATTTTTGGTTGGATTATTGATTTTGGATTGTATTAGTTTGGATTAGATTATTGATTTTGGATTGGATTGTATTAGTTTAGATTGTATTATTGATTTTGGATTGGATTGGATTGTATTATTGATTTTGGATTGGATTGGATTGTATTAGTGTAGAGTTTATATTTTCTATGTGCGTAATATGTTAAAAAATGATTAAATATGAATGTAGGATTACCGAAAACCGCCACGCTAAAACCGCCACCGCTAAGGGCCGGTTTTTGCCCTTAACGGTGTAGGTGTATGTGTCATTTTTTTTTAAAATCGGCATATCCGGTGTAGGTGCTGGTTTTGGCCAAAATCGGCACCTACACCAGGGTTGAACAACCCTAGTATCGACAACTGGATCTTGATCATGACCCACTATCCGTTTGTGTTCTCTGCGGTCAGTCTTTGGACACTATCATGCATCTTGTTTATCACTGCCCTGTGGCAAGGACCCATTGAAGGTCTTCAAGTTGGCCGTTGGACATATCTCGATTATATGCATCTTCCCCTGCGGATTGGATTCGTACTTTGATCCATTTGGGTTTGCATTGTTCGGCTCTGTATCATTTTATCCTAAATAGGGCCTTAATTATTGATGTGCTATGGTACACTAGAAATAAGGTTATCCACAAGGGGATCACAATTCCTGTGACTGATATGCAGAGATCTTTGTCTCGGAGATATCAGGAACATCGAGATGCTTTGACTTCCCGCTCTCCCGCTTTCCTTTTTTTCCTGGGTTCCACCTGAGTCAAGATGTTTGAAGATCAACTTTGACGCTACTATACATCGTGAAGGAACTCTTTCAGCTCCCTCTACACTACTTACATGGAGCGTATTCAGGTTATGGACCCTTTAGTGGGTGAAGCGATGACTGCTGCTAGAGCTATAGAGTTGGCGTTGGAGAGACGCTGGTTGCATGTGCTTTTTGAATCTAACTCGATGCTTCTATGCGATGACAATGGCTCTGAGTTACCACCTTGTTGGAAAGTGGAATTGCTGATTTATTCCCTCCGTCAATCCTTCAAAGCCCAATATGCGTGGGCTCTCCATTGGGTGCCTCGGAGGCTCAATCGACAAGGTCATTTACTTGCACAGTGGACAACCCGTTTTGATATTATTGGCTTTAGAGATCCGAGTTTCATTCCTTTTTCTATTATGTCTTATGATCTGAACTCCAAGTTTTTGATGGCTTTAGTTCCTAATGATATGTCCTCTTTTAATTGAGAAAAAATACTACAAACACATTCTCGTCCTATATGTAAAGCTGTAATACTTTATTCAAACAATAGAACTATTTTTTTTAAAAAAAAAAATTAAAGACTGATACTCTCTCTCTTATCAAAATTAAAAGAGTTGTCCGTTTTTTTAAAGTGTAATTATAGTCCGTTTTAGGGTTAATAATTATTTTCTTCCTTGGGTTTTGATCACTTTTAAAAATTCGTTCTTGAGTTTTCGCGTTTATCACACTCCCTGGATTTTTAGATGTTGTCAAAATGGTCATTCCATCCATTCCCGTTAGCGAATTATCCAGTTCGATCACTTTTAAAAATTTGTTATTGAGTTTTTGCGTTTATCACTCCCTGGATTTTGAGATGTTGTCAAAATGGTTCTTCCGTCCATTCCCGTTAGCAAATTATCCAGTCAACTAACGGTCTTACACGTCATCACTAACCATAAAATAACATGTGTAATAAAATTTATTTAAAAATGTCACGTCCTTTTTATTAAGCCACACCAGTAAAATAAACAAAATTATAAAAGAACAAATCAATAAATTTTTTTAATTAAAATTAAAATTAATTTTTTTAAAAAACCCCCTTCAACTACGGAAGCACAAGGCCTCCCTGGTTGTTGGGGTGGCTCTCACTGCCACAAAGGGGTTGTAGCGAGGCACCCCGCAGCCTGCTTTTGGGTGTGGCCACCACCCCTCAACCAGGGACCCTCGCAAGGGGAGACTAAATTTTGGGCTCCCCACTCTACAACGTGGCACACCGCCACCCCAAAAAATAGGGAGTCCATGCAGCTCCCTAGTTCTTTCAAAGTTTTTTTTTTTAAAAAAATTATTTTAATTTTAAATTGTTAATTGGTTTTTTTCTTTTATAATTTTTTTTTTATTTTATTGATGTGACATTTTTAAATAAATTTTGTTACACTTGTCATTTTTTATTGGTGATGACGTGTAAGAACGTTAGGTGACTGGACAATTCGCTAACGAGAGTGGATGCAATGACCATTTTGACAACATCTCAAAACCCAGGGACTACGTGTGATAATGTGAAAAATCCAAGGAAGAATTTGTAAAAGTGATCAAAACTCAAGCATGAAAATGGTCATTAACCCTCCATTTTATGGTCCTACAGGATTTTTTTTCTTATTTGTCAAGGTAATTCATATATCGTGTAATTGAGTGGCTAAGAAAAAATCTAATTGATATATGCATTATGATTTAAAACTTTACCAGACGGGGCATGCATGTGAATTCATGTACTTCTTCATATTGCTCGAAGGGTTTCCACCCATCTAGGCTCTAGCCTCTCCCCACCCATGTGGCTTCCAACCACAAAGACGGGGGGGAACGTTTATAATTATGCCATTATCCATATGGATATAACTTGAAACCAAACCAAATAATTGTTAGGAGCAAACTGAAACCATACTGAACTCCTACTCTCTTTCCATAGAGTTCTCTCCCTACCTCTCTGTACCCTGTTTCTCTCCCAGTTTTTCCCTCTCTACCGTTCCAATATCTCTACCTCCTCTCTTTTTCCTTCTCTATTTCATTACCCTTTTTATCATCCCTTACCCTCTTTGTACTTTCTCTAGAGCCGTTATTCCTTTCTTCCCACCATCCTACCCCGTTCACCTGCCGCTCCTACCATGAGTCAAGAAGATCTAGTAAAGGAGCTCGAGGACCTTGTTCTGTGTACTTAGAACCTCAACTGGTTTACAAAGAGAAGATAAAGAAGTTAGTTAGTTGTGTACTGATTGGCAGACTCATCTCTCAACGAGTTATCAACAAGCAAGCTGTTAAAGACATCATCCTCACTATGTGGAAGTATGTGGACGGGCTTCTTATTGAAGACTTTGGAGTCGATACATTCTTATTTACCTTCCGTCTAAAGCAGCCAGAGACCGCATTTATGATAAGGGGCCCTGGAATGTAAGAGGTAACCTTTTTATACTTTAACATTGGACCCCCAACGCCACATTCCTAGAACTTGAGTTGTAAAGACTCCCATTTAGATGAAAGTCCATGGATTGCCCCTTAACCGCATGAACAGAGATAGTGTGATGACTGTGGGTTCTTCTATAGGACCGGTTCTTGAAATGGATGTATTACCGATGGAAAATGTATGGTGCACCAGTTTCGTTTATATTAAAGTTCTTCTTGATATCTAGAAGCTTCTTTTGCCTGCGTACTACCTGCAACGCTTTGATGCTGAACCATGCTGGGTCTAATTCAAATATGAAAGAATCTTTGATTTTTGTTACGATTGTGGTGATGGGCACCAATGTGGATAGAGTATTAGAGATCTATTGCAAGTTTCAGAAGGGTCAATCACAAGATCAAGAACAAAGAAAATTAAGGAAGCTATGCAAGGATTGATGCAATCTACTTGCACCAAGTATGCCAATTTACATTATAAGACTCCACCGTTCAAGATGGTATCACAAGAAGAAGAACTCATCCTACTTCATGTTATACAAGCTATAGAGGGAGGCACAACCTAATGTTTAGCTTCATATTTGTCGGCTTGTTGGGCTTTTTGTTTTGGGGTTACTGTTCGCGCAGTATGATTTACTAGGGGTTAGTCCATGTTGTCCCACATTGCTTAGAAATAAGGGACTTATACAATCCTCCTCCTATATTTAGGAGCTTATTTATATTGTTCTAGAGATCAAAAAAGTTAAGTATAATTTTTGTCTGAGAGAGAGTTTCTCTT